>CAXIVR010000002.1:213872815-216336653 GCA_964035755.1 Teleogryllus oceanicus
AATGTAATTTAATTAACATTTTATTATGTTAATTGCAGATTTTATGTTCCACAACTTGTTTCAAGAAACAACTGAAAAATCCTGACATATGCAAAGAAGTTGTGGATGACAATGATGTTATGACTAAAAATACGACAGATACCTTCGTTGAGGTCTTCTTCAAAACTTAAAACACTTTTTCGTTTGTCCTTATTTTTTTCTTTTTACTTTGGAGCAGTGGATGAATCTGAACCGGGTCCCCTCTTCATGAATTTCAACTTTTCAATTTCACCACTTCCTTCATCTTCATCATTTAAACTCCGCCGCTCTTCGTCTAAAATTCTTTTTGGGTTTTTTGAAAACAGACATTGTCAATTCTAATCACACTAACTTTTCGTTTTAATCCAAAGTGCACCTATAATGATGGACACTGTGTCAACACTTTTGCGGCAACACAATTTTTAAGGGCGAAAAAATCCTTCGTACGCCTTCCTTCGGAGGGGAAGTAAAGCCGGCTGTCCCATGTTAGTACATTTACTGCATGTAAAGATCCTCCCCTAAATGACGCCTCTGAGCTAAATTCAAATCCCCTTTGTTTCCGCCAAGTAATACCTTCTTTCTCCCATGATTGGTGAAAGGAGTGTAACGAAATTTGCGTGGTCAGACGGAAGAGCAGGCCTCATGGCCTGAGTCCCATGTAAAATAAGGCAAATTCAATTCAATTCAACACTTTTATTTATTTATTTATATACTAAATTTTGAATTTTGAAAGGGAGAAAAAAACAACAAAAACTCCCATGTAGTAAAATCTATTTTCAAAAATAAATAAGCAATAAATTTTGAAAGGGAGAAAAAAACAACAAAAACTCCCATGTAGTAAAATCTATTTTCAAAAATAAATAAGCAATAAATTTTGAATTTTTGAAAGGGAGAAAAAACAACAAAAACTCCCATGTAATAAAATGTATTTTCAAGGATAAATAAGCAATACATTTTGAATTTTGAAAGGGAAAAACAACAAAAACTCCATGTAATAAACTCTATTTTCAAGGATAAATAAGCAATAAATTTTGGCTCTATTACTTCCGGCCGCGACAACATGGATACGATAATTTGAATAATTGTATTTCCCACTGAATTTAGAAGAGTGCACAGAAAATAAGTTACATTTATGTCCAGAAGAAACAAGGGGCCATCTCAGCATTTGCTCAATGGATCAGGGAAACTGGACCAAAAACCTGATCGAGATGGGGGTCATTGACCCGAAGCTGTAGTACAATAGTTGTTACAGGTTGTTTATACTCATTTATACAGTTCAAATGGTAAATAATGCATTATGTATCATTGGTAAAATTAATGTTACTTTTCTTGTGATGCTCAGGATAGTCTCTAATTGTATAGAAACAGTTATGCAGCAGAAACAATTTCACTTGGGATTTAAACTTTTCTATTGAATTTAATCGTTTAATGTCATCTGGCAAAGTGTTGTAAAATAATGTACATGTATTGTATGTGAATTTTTTTTAATGAGCTGTTGATACTGTCACCTGATGAATATGATTTCTACGTCGAGTGTTATAGTAATAGACTTCGGCATTTTCTGAAAATATATTCCCGCCCTTGAGCAAGTCATTTTTTACAAAAACCACTGATTCGTAAATAAGAAGACACGGTAATGGTAAAATTCCTAGATTAATGAAGAGAGGCTTACACGAATCACGTGGGTGGATTTGGTTATTATTCGTAAAATTTCGTTTTTGTAATCTAAAAGTCTGGGAGCTATAAGATGTATTTCCCAGAATATTATACCATATCTCAGGCGGAATGAACATTCAGAAGTATACACAACGAGCAGTATGAAGGCTGACTGAATTTGCAAGAATACTGAACGCGTAGCATAATGAACTTAATTTTGTGTTCAATTCATTTAAGTGGACGTTCCATTTAAGGTTTGACTGAATTGAGAGACCTAAAAATTTTGTTGCCTTAACATCAGTCAATGGTACACTGTTCCTTTTTAATGGAGCACAGAAGTGTTTATTTGAAATGGAAAACTGCATTAAAACCGTTTTCTTTTCGTTTACTATTAATTTGTTATTTCGGAACCAATTTGAAACATCTGATATTGTACTATTTACTGTTTCTTTATTGCAAAGGATGTTCGTATCATCCGCAAAGAGAACCGTTCTTCCGTTTCGAATCGTCGAGGGCATATCGTTTACATAAAGTAGGAACAGAATAGGGCCTAAAATCGATCCTTGAGGAACTCCACATGCAACGGGCAAAGAGTCGGAAAGGTGCGTACGTAATGTTCCATCATTCCAGTAAGGTATTTCAACTTTCTGAGATCGTTGTTTAAGGTACGAACATAACCAATCTAGAGCAATACCACGAATTCCATATGAAGGTAATTTGGAAAGTAAAATGTCATGATCAATGGCGTCAAAAGCTTTTGAGAGATCTAAAAATAATCCAATAGGTGCCTCGTTTTGATCCAATGATGAGGCGACATCTTTAAGAAAAGAAAATATAGCCGTTTCCGTTGATTTTGATTTTCTAAATCCATGTTGGCAATCTGAGAGCGCGTCGTGTTTAGTGAGAAAGGTTTCCATTCGTATGTAAAAAGTCTCTCTAATATTTTTGAAAAGACTGATAGAAGAGAAATGGGCCGATAATTCTGAATTTCATTTTTGTTGCCTTTTTTGAAAAGCGGCTTAATTTTAGCTGTTTTGAAAATATCTGGAAACGTTCCAGTGCATAAAAATGCATTAAATATGTGAGTTAACGGGTGTATAATGGCATACGCACAAGTCTTTAACAAAGAATCCGGGAATTCATCTAAACCGGACGAATATTTATTTTTTAGTTTACCGATTATTTTGAGAATTTCATAGGAAGAAGTTTCGGAAACGAACATTGTGTCTAAAATTTTAGGTGAACTGTCTGTTTTTGAATTTTGTGCCTGAAGACCCTTAGTGAGATCGGCAGCAGTTCTCGAAAAGTATTGGTTAAAGAGACTAGCCACTGTTGCCGGATCGTTCACATTTATATCGTTATATTTTAAGACAACATTCTCTACGGATTTTCTAGTTGATTTGGTAGTATTTTTTATTATATTCCACATTGCTTTTGTTTTATTATTTGAAAATAACAATGTTTTGTATTTTTTAAAGTAGATAAGGAAATCTTGAGATACGTCATGACGTTTAGAAATGAAAGAAAGAATTCGCTTGTTTTTACAAGATGTCCTAATCCCTTGTGTTATCCAAGAATTGCTTTTCCGTGAAATATTTAATTTTCGTTTTTGAAGAGGAAAGCAAGTGTTAAAATGAAATGAAAGAGTTGAAAAAAAGAATTATATTTGTCGTTTGTATGCAAATAATTAATTTTTTAAAACTCCTGCATCAAGTAATCAATGAATAATTTAATTTTACTTTTAGTAAACAATCTAGTCATACGTGTATTATTTATTGTGTCAGTGATCGCATTTCTTATAATGGTAAGAATTTGTGCATCGTGGTCACTGTATCCTAAATCTTTTGTTTCAACTTCATTTATTTTGATACTAAATAATCAATATTGATTGATGCACGCTGCATCTCGTACAATAATTAGAAAACCATTTACGTACAAAATATGGCAAAAATTAACCTCAATGTAATTTATTTAAATATCATAAAGATTTGTAGAAAACTGTCCGCTTTACTAGAAAAGTACAACACACAAACGAGCACCAATAAACATTTGCTTCCGAAGTACAAAACTGTGGAGTTACACGAATTGGGTTCTCATTACTTCATTTTCTCTTGCATTTTATATCAAATCTTGACATTTTTTTTTCTACGAAGCGTTAGGCACAATAAAAGTCGATACGTCTGGCACGGCCTAATAAGTTACTATCTTGGAATAATTAACTAGTTCTGCAGGTCTCTTCAGCGATAACGGAACGTACTACATACGCAAGATCATTACAAAATGAAGTTTAAGAATTATCACTCATCGTTCAAAGTTGCAATTGCAAATCCGAAACAAGTATACCGCACCTAACCACGAAAACACATCACATCATCGCGAAATCCACCTCTCCTTTTCAATCCGTTTTCTCCTCTCTTGACGCATTGCTACTTCCATAGAGTAAAGATGTATATTTGCCTCTTTAGTCTATGCCCTTAGCTGCTTAAGCCGCAAGGCAGCAGCATAATTTGTACATCAGTAACAATAAATTCCCGCCGCCTCAGGGTTACTGTGGAGGGGAAACATAAATACTCCCTTTGCCTTTGTTCAGCAAGGCGTCCCTTCAGCAAGCGCTGCCCGATGTCGCAACCTACTTCCTTGTGCGATTCATGTACATGAAATGCACGTAACTAGTAGTTTGTAGAAGGTTGCTGTTATGACGCCACACCGTCAGGGCGCCCCAGAGAACAGGTAACTGCTCTCGCCTTTCCGACCTTCGCAATGATTAGTGAGCTATCTGTTCATTACCAAGAACTGAACTGTCTTCAAAAATAGCGCTCGGGCATCTTTCGATTTTAGAAGGTATAATTACATAAGAAAGGCGGAATTTTCTTCAATAATTTTGTATTGATTTCGAAGTTTGGTGCATGCTAGATCAGCAAATTTGCAGTTCCTGTAAAGCATGCTTGCTACAAAGACAAAAGAGAAAGTTTCAAGAAGTGCATTGCTGAAAGTTTGTTGTTTTATTATTATTTTTTACCAGTGTTGTGAAAAGGTGGTACACTGTGCAAAAAATATTTCTTACGATATAAATGGCATATTTCTCACAACTCATGCAAAAAAATGCGAAAGAAGTGAGAAAAACTATTCAAATCTTCTTCAGCAGGTGCAGTCAAATGATGAAGACAAGAAAGAATTTCAAGACTGACTTGTGCCATTCCGCAAACATTCCATTTTCAAAACTTGAAAATCCAACATTTAACCAGTTTAACGAACAAAATATAAAATTCCATACGAGTCAGCTTTTAGGAAATATTATCTAATGCATATATTTTGACAATCGAAGAAATTCAATTTGTTTTTAGAGAGCTGTGTCCATCTTTTATGCAGTACGTATTAGTATAAATTTTAATTTTTCCCTGCCCATTTTTAAGTTTTTACTTTCTGACTGCCTATTGTCAACTATAATGCCTATTTTTAAGTTTTTAAGTTCCTATTTGCCTACCTATTTTCGATCTGTTTAGTGTCTACATGTCCGAGCTCTACTAGTTTTGAACACTAGTTAACGTTCATCCGACTTCCTTTGCGGGTTTTATACATTCGTCAAATAGGAGTTTATTATCTGATGATTTGTTTGAAAGCTGGTCGCTTTAAAAGGAAATTCCGCTTATTTGAGTTAGTCTAATATGTTATTGTTCAGATGACTGTCAATTAGTATTTTTGTGACTTTTGTATTTTGACTGTCAATTAGTAATTTATTGTAATTGACAATTACAATAAATTGTTGCAACAAAAACGTAATGATAAAAATTATTGTATTTACTGTATTTTAAGAATTTGAAGTATTTTAAATACGTGTGTATTTAGCTATCCAAAACCTAATGTATTTTGAGTGGATTGTTTTTCCTGTCCTACCTATATGCGGCGGGCAGACGCCCTTTCACCGCCACCCACGCAAAGAGCGGGGGGCAAAAAGGCCTTGGGGAGGAGGTGCGGGAATTCCAAATCCGATTCGGCACTGGGAGGGTGGTTCGCAAATAGACAACTTTATGAATGCCGTTACCAAGGTCACTAATACTGATTGACCCGCTTGCTCGCTGCCGTTATCCCGTAATACTTCCTGCTCAACCTGCGCTTTCGCTGCTACTGTTCATTCTTAAGCCACGGGTTTATGGGGCTTGTTTGAAGGATGACCGGGGTAAAATCGGGCACATACAGTTTTTCAAGATAAATTCAGTACTATACTTCAGTTTCAGAAGATACGAGAACGCCTACCCCAGTTATAGCTCCAGTAGTGTGACTTGTGAGGGAAAAGTGATGCCACAGAACGGAACAGTTCTGCAAAAACAAAAGAATAGAGCCACATGAAATGTACCTATGTCATCTTAGTACAATTAGCACCATCCCTACCAAAAGTTTAAAGAAATAAATTGGGGCGTTTTTGAGAAACTTTTGTTTTCGTTTTGTATGCACATATTTCAGGCAATATTGCACGAAAACTACTAAAATTTTCAAAGAAATGTGCATGACGTCATTAAAAGAACTAAACAGGGAGAACGAATTTCATTTCAAGAAAAAAATCTCTATCTTCAATATTGTAGTTGTGAGAAAACGCCGAGAAAATTCAAACTTTTGTAACTTTCAAAAATTAAAAGTTGACAGTTAATTATCAGACCTGTGCCGTCTCGAGAAGCGTATTTCAATCTATTCTTACAACAAATTTGAAGAAAAAAATTGGAGCCATTTTGAGTAAATTTAAAAAATGTCCCAGGGGCATCATCTAAAGTATCCCCAAAATTTAAAGAATCTTTTTCAAACTGGCGAAGCTTTGGCACAGGCCAGATTGACCAGAAAAACTTTCATTTTCGATAAAATTCTAGGAATCATTTAGGCACTAGTGTTGTTTACAGATGGATAGACAGACGCACAGACGTTTTGAAAGTTAAAAAAAAAAAAAACTTTACAGTAGCTCACTCGTGGCTCATAGCGAGGTCGCTGGCCTTGCACCACTGAGGTCCGGGTTCGATTCCCGTCGAATCTCGTGTGAAATTTGTTTCAACAAAACAAGTTTGGCTGCTTCACAAGGGCTAGTCCAACTCCTGTATTGTGTCCTAAACCCTACCCCTTTCCTAATTCCTTCCCATTTCTGGCCGCTGGGTAGTGTAGTGACGCAGGAGCGCGTAGTAGGAGGTGCGTACGCGGAGATTCTACTTGGCGGTTCTCTTGACAACCGACAGACGAGACGAGACTTACATACATATATACTCTCTGCTTACATACGAGAAATATATTAAGGGAGGATTATTCTGCGCTCAACGCTCGACATGGGGCGAAGAGATGCGTTGTGTCGATGATAAAATGAAGCATGCAACAAATAAAAAAAAAAAAAGGAAAAAGGCCTTTGTGCCCACCCGCTTGCGGCTGAGGAGGTAGTCATAGACAAATAAGTGGGTGCTCTGTGTGGTAGTGACACGGCATGGAGGACATGGGGAAATATACTTTGTCAAATTTCCCTTCACGACGCACCTATTCATCCGATTTGGACGATTGATTCAGTAAGCGATTGAACGGCGTTGGATTCAGTAAGCACGTCGTCATCGCGCAATAAGCTCACATTTTTTAATCCCAGAACTATGAGAGAAATTTGAAAAATTGTTTTTGGAAATCTTTTTTGGATTTGGATTTGGACTGATTGAAAATCGGACCGTTTGTTCAGACGGTATTAGTAAAGTAATTTTGGCTAATTTTGGTGTTGCCACATGGTGGTGACAAATTAAACTAGTGTAGGTACATTTAGCCTTAAATCGATTCTTAGCGGCTGAATAACCGTTCCACACATAAGACAAATAATGAGTGCCCTTTGGTTCCACAACTACTGAAGTAACAGGAACGTTTCTGCCAGAGTTATTTCTGTTAGACTTATATCAAAATCTATGTCTCCAGTTGACGTCTTTTCCGGAATGGATGTCTGAAACCTTGTGCACTTCTTTTCAACCAGGATCTTTTTCCCCAAACTGTCTATGAATTTTTCTTCATTTTACTTCCTTGTCCTCCTTGTGCTGTTTGTAGTTTTGGGAACGTATCATTGACAACAGAAAAATTTCTTCCAGTCTGTGCTCATCCGGACGCGAAGTGGACCGGAAACATGTACAGCATGAACACAGGATCTAACACGAAGGATTTAAGCGCTTTACAGGTAAATTCGATAAACTAGACATTAATATTCACGTTATACAAAATTTTAAATAAACATGTAACAGACTATTGTTTCTGATAATGAAAACAATGTTGACTACGACTGGGTGACACTATTTCATATGATGTAAAAAGCACACATCCCCAATTGAAGCTGTCCTGGAAAAACAAAAAAGGAGTATTATAGCAACACGTGGGACTAAAACAAGCAATATAATATACAAAGAGCTACTGATATTGAATTTATGGCAAGAAATGTTAACCGTAATGTAAACATAACTGAAAATGAAAACATTAAGTAAAAAGGCCCTTCCTCTACCATTATAAGTTCTTAATATCATAGTGTCTATGCCGAGGAAATTGATAAATTCTAAACTCGAAGTTTGAAAACAAATATTTGTATTAATTCATATTATTAAGGAAGATCACGTGTTGTATGTGACACAGAAAATTCGTGTATATCATTAAAGTAGTGGTGCAAATACAGTACGTACTTCCTCGCCTCTAGTTAATGTAATACTATTTATACCTTAATTTCTCTCTGTATTAACATCTCAGTCGTCATTTTTTATAAAATTAATTACAAATGGTGGAACATTTGGTGCGAAAACAATATTATCAAGCAAATCACCAAAAATTTGACAATTAAAACTGCTTTTAATGCAGCTAAATCATGTCACAACAATGAGATGTAATTCACAGAAATTCGCGAATCGCGATAGGGAATGTCATTGTTACATTCCAATCTGATGTACCCTGAATGTTAGCAATTTTTATTTCATTTATTTCAATTATGTTTTAAATAATATCTGAAAGATTAATTTATAAACGTATAACAAAAGCTCGTATGTAAGAAACGAACGAAGAAATAATATACACATTGTAACTTCCGTAGCATCCTACTGCCTCAAAGGACATCTAAAATTACGTTCACGAAACGCAGGATTTTTTGTGAGCGACTTAGTTTGACGCCAAATTAGTCATATTTTCCCAAAATTCAACATGACGTTATTTGAAGATATGTTATTGATGATCAAATTTCATTAAGAAAAAATTGTATCATCACAATTGTAGTTGCAGGAAGACGCCGAACAAAGTGAACTTTTTTTCAATTTTCGAAAAATCAGCGTTTTAACGAACATGAGACTTGCACCAATTTTAGCCATCCCCTTATGCGTCCTTTAGGATATCTAAGGTCTACATTTAATAAAAAGATGTGCCTTTTTTTAAGAAAAAATGGTTTAAAGAAAATAAAAATTGCCTGTTTGACACAAAATATTTTTGACATTATTTTTAGATATGTTTTATGAATCCATTTCATTAAGAAAACAATGTTTATCTTCATAATTGTAGTTGTAGGAAAACAAAAAAAAAATTCATTTTTAGAAAAATCAGGGTTTTCAACGAACATGAGACCCATGCCATTCTCTCAAACGTCCTTTTCACTATCCAGTAACAAAGTTTAATCAAAAACGTTGAAGCCAATTTGTTTGAAAATTTTGAAAATGTCCCAAGGGCTTTATGTAAAGTACCCCTCAAAATTAAAACATCGGTTTCAAATTCAAGGGTCCGCGACATCAGTCAGATCGATCTATTGCTGTGTGACGATGAGAAAGCCCACACTTAGGTTATGAAGGCCAGTATATGTGGTGAAGGGATGTCACCATGCTAACCACACGAACCCCTTATCCCATGGCCAAGAGACTGGGTCACCGCTGGCCGGCCAAAGCACGTAGTGGGCTGTCGAACCAAAGAACAGGAACAGTTATTATTAGCTGTAGTGATATTTAGATGAAAAAGCAGGCCTCACCTCCACCCCTCCAAACAGATGAAGACAAAAAACTGGGTTTCTGGAGTTATATTAATGAATTTTATAAAACTATACTAAAGAAATACAAATACAAACTACAAAATACTCTTAGAATGTGTGAGATTTGTGCAGGAAAATATTTTTTTTGGCTCAGTAACTTAAATCTGAGGGCATTGCTTAACCACAGACTGCTAGGGTGCTGACCAGCTATGGCTTCACTCAGGTGATGTAGTGAAGCAATCTTCCCCTTTGTCCGAGGAGGAGCACATTTCACCTGGAGGAACTCTTCGATTGAGAACTGCAAAGGCTACCAAACTTATTTTTTAAAACATTAATAATGAATAAAAATTTTGGTTTTTTAATAAACATCACAAAGTAGATATTTATTTTAACAATTTGTTAAAAATGATTTAAGTCAGTGATACAAAAAAAAAAATAAATTTACATTGCAATCAAACAATTTAAATCCTTTAAACCCTAATTGTGACATTGGTGTAATATGAGTGGATTAGATGAACCTTGAGTAGAAATAGAAAACAATATATACAAAACCAATATGGTGAAACATGGTGGAGTAATCAACAGATTGTGGATGACAGTCGACAGAATATCAAAACTATTCTGAGAATAATAATGATGTTTCTTATAGGAAAGAAAATAATTAACTTACTAAATGATATGTATTTTTCTCAGTAATATGTGTTTTTGAGCTTTTTTGTGTGAATTCAATAAAAATATTTTCAAATGAGGTTACTTATTTTTATACGTTTATTTTTCAATTACTCCTTTCTTCCCTCATTCAATTTTGTGTCAGTGGCCACCAATTCCCCCTTTGACAGTAGCTTGTATTTATATATATTAATTTTTTATGAATGGCTTTTTAGTCATGCACTTTCATAAAGTCATGCAGTTCAAAGCAATAAATAAAAGAGAGATATTGAGTTTTCGGTCATATCTTTGGTGGTTCAATATTTTTTCTCTTAATTTTTTGAAATTCCTTAGAAAGATTTCTAAATTGCTACTAAATGTGTTAGTTTCTCAGAAACTACCTGGTAACTCAGCTTCTTTAATTACATTTTTGTATATTAATTCAAGAACATATTTTTTATTCAAGTTTTCTATTGTGTAAATAATGTATGCCTGTAAATGAAAGATAAGATTTCATTCATAAAATACATAATGCGAAACGATGGGTAGGGGTCAGGCAATTGAAGTTTGGGGGTGAGGCAGTAGTAGTTTTTTGTCACGTAATATTGATTTTTTTTTTAACTTTTTAAAGATTTGCAGAAATAATTCTTTTTTTTCTTATACTAAAACAAAATATTAACTAATTAATTTGTTTTAAAAATATAAATAAATTAAAGTTATTGGATGTAAATTATTACAATAAATGGAAATATTTTTTCATCAATTTTCTATAGAATCTGTAAGATTTAGAAGAAAAGATTCAAAACTATTATGTAGTATATGGTAGAATCCATTTAAATTGGCACAGTAGACTCCCACCCATGTGTCATCCATGATGACGTATGCAGGGCTTATGATCACAAATTTTCTCACCTAAGTGTCCTTCCTTTCTTGTCTATGTATCTTTCCTTCACTCACAACTTGCCCCCAATCTTATTATTAGGTCCAGTCAGCATCATCAACTAATTCAGATTTTAATTATCGTAAATTTTAATACACAACAAAAATAAAATGAATGTATTGTTTTCACTGTGCTATAATTTATATTCACTTCTTGATTTACAAGGAGAAGTGTTATCGTAAGCATTATGTAATTATTTAGGGGGATTCAAGCATGCATTATGGGTGTGTTATGGGAAGGAAGAAAATATATTCTACGTTTGCATCACATAATTTATGCATAGTTCTTATAAGGTGTGAACTCAACTTTTAAAAATTCATTGATAATAATTATTACACACAGTACCTGTATAAGAATTAAATATAAAGTAACTGTCGGCAATCCAATTACAGTGATGTTATTGATACTTTTCTATTGCAGACATTTCATTACAAAATATTCACGTCCTTGTTTCAAACCATGAAAACCATCAATTTAGGTTCACAAAAACCGGAGCATTATTTGAAATGTCTTGATGCCTTAGTTTACTGAGCTGTAATGGCTAATTATTATTTATAAGGATATTGACTGATATTGAATATTAATTATATGAATATTGACTGATATACGATATTTATAAGTCTACACTAAAAGGCATTGTTCTAAAGTGAAAAAGAAAAAAATAACATTTCATTAAAATCTGCTTCCTATTTATTACATTACAAATAAAACTTTATTGATTATACAATAAGAGATAAAGTTATAAAATAATTGTGTTTATTATCAACTTTTCCAACATTTACATTAATATATACATTTGGCATATTAAGTACAATCTCAAAAACAATCAATTTTAACAGTAGTGTACAATAATCTGACATCAAATGACATCATGATTCTTTCATAATTCTTCTTTTGAAATTACAGAATATTTTCATACATTTCTTTGATTTTGGCAGAATGATAATTTGATGATTATAAAGTTTGATCATTGATGACAATGTTGCTACCTTCCTTTCCATAGCAAAAGTTTTTGGAGAATATTTTACCTCAATGCTTTTACTGGACCAAAGAATCTGATCATTAGAATTTTTCTTTCAGTTGATGGTAAATCTGTTTCTTTTCTAATACGTTCAAGAAGGAGAAAATGTTTCTGTCTTTCAAAATGTTTGTATTAAGTATTAGTTTTATAAACCAGATTCCTAGAGAGGGAATGCTGTGGGTTCTTTACCCCTGAGACTATCAAACACAAGGAGGGCCAATTAACTCTGACTTATCCTATAATTTTTACCGTAATTTGAACATATATATAATTAATTTAATTTTTATTTCAGGTGGTAATGAATGTGATCACATACATTTATAACTGAAGAGATGATATTTCTTTCCTTTTATTTTATATTAAGTTCCTGAACTTCCAGGAAAGAGTTTGATGCATCAGGCTTGCTCCCGGGTCATTATCAAATTGTTTCAGGCTACAAGATCCAAGAATTTTTTACAAGATAAGGTATTAATAGATGCTATCAGCAAACAAGAAATCACACCTTCTAATAGGTATGTGTAATGTGTAAGGAATCAGTAATACATTACCAGATATTTTATATGCTTTTTGGAAATATTAAAATAAGGTATTGTAGTTTTTGACACAAACCAAGAAAAATACCATAGAAGTCTATGTATTAGAGTCTATGTAGTAGAGTTTTCAAAGATAAACAAGCAAAGAGAGGGGTGTCATTATTGATTAAGAAAAAATTTCAAAAAATTTTCAGCGTTGGGATGCAGTAAAAAAATCTGATAATGGTGAATAAAGATTTATGCAGCTGGAAGATTGTTATTGTTGGGGTTTATGGAGTAAGTGAAGAAGCAAGTGTATGAGTCAAGGATATGTTTTATAAATCACTGAATGTGGTTTTAGGTAATATTGGGAAATTAATAAAATTGTGATGAATGGTAATTTTAATCGCAGAACAGGAAGATAGAATGAAGATGAAATTGGTTTGGTGTATGTGATCTAAACATTTGTAATGAAATTTTATTTATAATGATGTACTAGATCTTTACATGCCATAAGGATTTATTACAAAAAAGTCTATAATTGATAATGTGATGGTAAGGCAGAAGACACTCTTAAGTATTTTGTTGTTATACAGAGAAAGACTTGATGGCAAAATATTTTAATCTTCTGCAATTTATCACAAGACATTTTTCATTTGCAAATGAAAATTTACACATGAAATAAGAAGCAGAACAAATTGGTAACCTCACAACACAAGGGAAGTATGATGTGGATGAAAGTTGTATTCGTGATTGGCAAAAGAACAAACCTCAACTTGAATTTTCTTTTACTGCAGGTGCGGTTTGTGTTTCAACATTAACAATATAATAAATTAATGTAACTATTTCTTGCAATAGAAGTTAAAAACAGGTTTTGTTTTTTTCTTCTCGAGATTCCTTTCCATGAAATTAGAGTGCAGGTCTTATTTGAGGGCGAGGATTGTTCAAGTATATATGGTATTTCAATTAATAAAAACATTGAGAGATGCATAAATAGCAACAATACTCTAGGAAGTTGAAGGAATGGAGAAATAGCAGTTATTCAATGTGGTAATTACAGAGAATTATATTTTAGGATACATTTTGTAGGTTTTATAGTAATGTTTTGAAATATTACTTAGAGGAAAATTATAAAGGAAAGGAAGATGAAATATAGGTTGGTTTTTGAGTTAGGAGATTGACTATATGTAGACATCGAATGTTTAAGGAAATGCCTATTTTATTCTTGCAAACTTCAGTAGATGTTGAGAGATGCTGATTCACATCAGTAGATGCTAAGAGATTCTTCTTTGCATTCAAACTGATTTTGTCAAAACTGATTTGATCATCGCAAATTTGAAATTGTGATCCTTGAAAAGTTATTAAACATTATACATCGGTAATATATTGTATTGCAAACTATTAAGAATAAAATATAACTGAAATATGAAAAAAAGAGTGTAAATATGTAAATCTAGGTTTACATTAAAATGTTCAAACTTGTTTTGAGCATTTAAGTTTACAAAATAATATAGACAAAAATTACAAACAATTTTTCATTTTATGTCCATAACTTATAACAGTGACTTTTTCTCCTTATTCTTGATATTTTCAGTGCCTTTTTGGGTGGTTAATTGATGATTTCTTAGTTCCTAAACATCCGACATCTAATCATATGTTTGTTGTTAAGCAGGGGATGGAGACAATTAGTGCCTTCGGACAAGAAATTCATTTGGTATTTGTTGATTGAAAAAAGCCTTATAATAGTGTGTATCTAAATTATTTATTGAGAGTTTTAGAAGATGTTATGAATAATGAAATGATTTTATGGCCTTTGAAACTTAATACAAGTTTTGTGAACAATCAAGTATTGATTGCTCAAGATTTCAATGATGCACAACAATAGAAGAATGTGAAAAATGAGGATTGAAGGTAAATACAAAAATATGTTTTACATGAGAGACAACAGAGATAAAATTCAAGGTTGTAATGATTAGGATTATTTAGGTGTTAAAATTAATGAAAATGCAAGTGACGAACAAGATACTAGACCGAAAATAAATAAAAAGAGATCTGCAATTTCCAAATTGAACAGAATATTATAGGACAAGTGTACATTTTGTAATGTCAAATTCCAAATTTTTCAAACTCTTATCCAGAGTGAGGTGACATACATAGCAGTAGTACGGATATTAAAAAATAAACTACAGTGAAAATTATTACTAGTGTTAGAAATGGGTTTTTGGAGAAAATCAGTAAGATGTTCAAATTTAGACAAAAATAGGTATGTAGTGATTTTTTTTGGATTATATAACATTCAGAAAACTGGATTGGTATGATAATTTCAATGAATTGGAAAAATATTGTTTTCCAGAAGTTTCTTATGGAGAAGAGAAAAAGAGGAAGACCCAGGATTACATGGTTTGGAGAAATAAATGGAAATGGAAGATAATAATACATTCAATTTTATCCTGCACAAAATTACGGAAACAGAATGATGTATTTATACGTTGTAAAACTGAGTTGTTAATAATAATAATAATAATAATAATAATAATAATAATAATAATAATAATATAATAATATATGATATTATTATTATTATATTTTTTATTGTATTCTTTAAACAATAGGCTTCTATGATGACAGTGACAAGACATTGTGACATATCTAAATTGATCAATGTAATTTTTTTGCAAGAAATAAACGAAAATATTTTTAAAAAAAAATCTGTAAAATTTTGTGTAGACCACACATCTTTGTACCTTAGTGTGGATTTTCTTTTGATGGCTCTGCTAGTGTCATTATGCAAATATACTTATCATGCAATGGTTTTTAAAACGAACCTCTGATGGCTAAGTAAACTAATAAAACTTTAAACTTAATGCCTAGAATGTGGATTGCATGTAGCATAAGTTGAATAATTGAAAATGAATCATTTAACTTATTTGCTAGCTGAATTTTCTTTCCAAAATGGATGAAAAAAGTTTTTTGAAACAGAAATAAATGTAAGTCACTTGATTTATAGATTGCCCCACTTTAAGGCCAGAAAAAGCTTCAATACTATGAAAATAGAAAAGGAAATAGTTCAGGAAATTCTGGATATTGAATTTCTTCATATTCATATTTTCATTCAATTTTTAAATAATATGTTAAATAATGTCAAATTACGGTAACTGTTTGGGATATCAGGGCTTTCTCTTATCAAAGGGCCATGCAATGTCAAGAAGAAATTGAAACATGTATGTAAGGAAAGGATTTATTAGGAGTAAATTGCTCAGAATCCCATGAGTATTTCATTATATTAGAATTGTTGAGTGAAATAAACACTTCAGATATCATTGACTAATATAATTATTTTGCAATGTATCATTCACAAAAACAAAACTTTGAAGTATCCCTTCCCAATAACATCACTGAATTTGATTTGTGTAATTCAGGGTAGATGGAAACATCTTTTGTACTTTCAAGTAATAGATATAGCATATGACCAAGAAATAGATATAGCTTAAGAAGTATGTCTGTGTCATAAAACTTATGATACAGACCTACTTCAATCATTCAAATGTTTTGATAGGCTACCTTCTCTATCTCTGACTTCATTGGTCCATAGTATGTGTGGAGTCTTAATATCGTAATTACTGAAGATTACAAATAACATTATATAAGTTTTATTTGTTTTCTCAGTAAAGAGACAACTTACTTTTCTTAGATGGAAAGATAGAAAAAACATTCAACTAAAATTTTAATTGATGTTAAGCTTTGAGACATTATTGCTGAAGTTGTTACCTTTGATTAATGAGACACTAGTGATATTTAGGTACTCATTTGTTTATTTCATTTTGAACAATGCTTATATTTTTTTTTTTCAGCTCTGATGATGATCCGTCTGTGATTGAAAAGACTTAAATTATTAAATAATTATATACCTAGACAACACAGTTGTTAAGCAGTTTAGTAAGCTGCCTTCATGGGCATCTTTGGGACATAAAATAATGGGGAAACATCAAAGAAAATTTAAAAGCTAGTATCTTTTCAAAATTTTAGTTTTTAAAAAATGACTTTTTAAAATTAATTTCTTGAAGTTAACAAGGTACATAGTAGATTAAATGAGGAAGTTATGTCACAGCTGTTCATGAATTCAATAATTTTAAATTTAGAAAACGACTACAGCCATGAAAGCAATGGTGATGCCAGGAATAGTGGGAGCAGACGTGGTGGGAGACAAGTGGTTATTGGACCATTTTGTTAGATACGAAAGCACATGTTCATGGAGTACATCTATCTGCTAGATCAAGACAGTCTTAATATTCCTTTCCCACACACTGTTCATGTTTTGACTCACAAAGTTTAGTAAAAGATTTTTTAGTACACCTTGCAATGATTTATGAATGTTATATAACATACAATGAACATCATTATATTGTTTTACTGAATGTATCTTTAAAAACTGAAATCAGAATAAAAATACTAGATGTAGGTTAACTTGAAAACCTCATGATTCACTCCCCTCCCCCCATCAGAGCCAGTGGCTGCCATCACTGATTTCAATAAATATATTTTCATTTTTCATTACAAAATATTTTCTAAGAATGAGTTCATTCAGTCAGTATGTATATTATAAACTCTTATATTTATAAATTCTACCTCAAAAGAGGCCAATATTAAAATGTACAATAATATTCAATCTGTGAAACTGTGTTTGTTTATGATAAAGTAACAATAATATATTTGAGGATTTGTTAAATGAAAGGGAAGATTTAAAAATTAAGTAAATACTTCAAAGAATCACACATCTTGTTATGAAACTTATTATAAAGTTATCTATACAATAAAATATATTATCTGAATAAAGCAAATGGAGTGATGATACTGTGTCTTAAAAATACAAAATACCATAAATAATATTAAATACAAAAGAAATTTAGAATTGGACCTTTAAAAGAAAAGGCAAAGTAAGTAAATATTTAAAAGTATTAACCTGTCTGTCTGTAGGGGTCAATCAATTATTGAAAACAATCATTACATAAATTAACCTTTTTCATACAAATTATCATTCTATAAAATACTACAAGAAGTTTTCATTAAACGAATTTTGGTAATTTGGTACCACTCATTCTTCCCAAAATTGTCTTTCAATTTCTAATTGGAATCCAACAGTGTGTAACTAATGCAATTGCAGATTTCCAGGAATTTACAGAAATGACAGGAACAAAGAAAATTCATTGGAACTAAATTTTTCAATTAATTGAATTCTCCCCAGTATCTCACTATGAATATACAAAACATGTTTATCATGAAAACCTTTCACTTGCATTGCTAAGAATTCTACGCAAAAGTAGAATTCTGACAGCTTTCTGCTCTTGAGAGAGAAAGAGAAGTACTTATATGATATGTTTCTGTATCATTAAAAGCGTAAAACAGTAGCGTACAAATGTACATCTATATAAATATATAATAACTCATGATAATGACATGTATTTGTTTAGTCTACACAAGTTTGGGGAGCAAATGTGATTTTGATAATTGTACCACATAGTTGTTTAGTACTACTAAGTTAAAAAACAACTTCACAATTTGTTTCATGTAATTCAAGTAATATGTCTTTTCATCATTGACTGACCCTTAAACCTACATAATGTACAAAACTTGAGTTCTTTTATTTATAGTTTTAGATTTGTATTCGTGGAGTCAAAGACATTTTGGCACAGTGGTATATCACAACCATCCGTCTTCAGAATATTAGCACCTTTGTAGAAAATGTTGTGAACTTACATTTAAGAAATTAGTAAAAAAATTAATATGTGAAGATCTGCAAGAATGCAGTTGTAAGTAACTTTGCTTCAACTTTTCATTAACAAAATACACTTAAAAAATTGGGGCAGTATCTTTGGATGTGGTGATATCACTTCTCTTCAACAATACCCGTAGATTGTCTTGGAGCTCTAAATGCACTTAAGGTATGTGCCAACGATTTATCACTAGGATCAGATATTCATGGAATTCAGTCATTTCTTCATTCCAATCTCTCCTCCATCTGATAGTCTCTGTTGGCATAATTTCTAGTTCCCAGTTGCTCTGCCTCTTCCACTGTGTCTGGCAGTTTTACTCCTCTAGTTTCTGGCAGGAAGAGTGTAATAATAGCAGATGCTAATGTAAATCCTCCAAAGAGAATGAGATGCAACCCTTGAAAATATGTGTTCTGCAACAACAAATATCAAACATAAAGGTTAATTTAGTAGAATTGCTGCACTTTTATTTTTCAATCACAAAACAAAATTCAACAAATCAATCAACAAAAATTAGTTGCTTACCAGAAGAGGTGATACAGGAGCTGCAATAGCACCTATCCCTCCTAGCATAGAACACGCTGATATCATGGAGTGGCGGAGTTTTGTCGGGAAAAGTTCAGCTGCATACATATACATGACATCATATGATGTTGTAATGGCAAATTTACCTAGAAGGTAAAGACTAATTCCCAGCCATACAATGTCTGTAAAAACAACCAAAAAATTAATTCAACTTGTACATTTTTTACACTTACTATTACATAAGAATATTTATGAAATATTAAAGATATATCTCTGTATTGTACTAAATTACAATTCAATTATTTAGTTTTTACTTAATAGTATACGTACGTGTATACTAAGTGACATGTAGTATAGAGAACATTATATTGTTCTGCAGGAAATCGACTTCCACGGAAATACACGGGATCCCTTTGGGGGATCCCTGAAAGTAGAAAAGTGCATTTTTTCAAAACTTTGTCTCTCTGTCGTCTGCACATCTGTCTGTCCGTCTATGAACAACACTAGCGCCTAAAGGATTCACTGAAAAGTCCCAAAATAAATATTTCCCGATCGATCTGGCCTGACTCAAGGCCCTGCCAATTTGAAACAATCTTTTAGTTTTTTGGGGTACTTTATATGAAGCTTCCACTATGATTTTCAAAATATTATCAAAAATGGTTCAAATATTTTTTTCTTGAATAGATCAGTTTTCGTATCTTTTATGGTACTTAGTACCTGACCCTTTTAAATTTTCGAAAATTGAAAAGTTTCAATTTTTGAATCTCCTCGTTACTACATTATTGATGATAAAGATTTTTGTGAATGAAATATCATCTTCATAACTCAACCTTTAATTAAGTACATGAATAATTTTTTTAAAAAATACTTGTAGTTTCGCGCCATTTTGAGTAAAACTAAGCAAAAAATACGATGGCGAGATCCTCTTTACGCTCTCATCTTTGGAAGACGATTTCACCCCTTCAGAACATTTGTCTAAAGAAATGAAAAGAAAATGAGAGAGGAAAAATAACACGCGAGACTGTTTTCTTCACCTCTTACAATTTAAAAAGTAGCAAAATTGGAGAGTGAGCCCTGAATGTTTCCTTGTCGACTCAGTCTCAGAGCCTGGAATCTTCTATGAATCGACTTCGTTTCTCGCAAATACATCAATAAAAACGTTTTTTAGGAATATTTGGTCATTGGTATTAGGAATTTTGGTCCTTGTTTACGGTGGTTTCTTCGCTAATTATGCACAAGTGCGGAGTCTTGCACATGCATGTGAAGCACTTCCTCGAAGTTGGCCAAGTGCAAAGTCTAATATTGAGATATTCGAAATGTTGGCACGAAGAAAGACCTGGAGGCAATGAGCCAACCAAGATGATGCAATTCAACACGCCAGCCGAGAAAAGTGCTCCATCATGGGCCGAACGCTGGGATGGTGGTAGAGGCAGAGGCGATAGTGGCCGCCAAAAGCCGCCAGCGGGTGTCTTTGCCTTTGTCTTGGATCGCTCGAATGTTTTTTTTGTTTTTCAAATGTATTTATCATGACGTCAAAAACTTGAAAATCTGTACGTGATGACTTTTAGGGAAGGAAGCTACATTTAAGGTCCAGAAGCTAAATGAGTGACCAGGGTGCCAGCGTATCAAAGGAAAATACGAATAACTCGACAGAAGGATCGAGATAGAGCTCAGAGACTCGATAGTTATTGATATAATCTCTGGTTTTCTTCCTGATAAGAGCTTTCCTTCTTCTCCCGATCTTCACATATTTTTACGGATTGGATATTAAATGAAAAAAATCGGGTGAATAAAATCGAAAAAAAAAAAAAAAAGAAATAAATTTAAAAGCCTACGCACAGAAGAAACAAACTAATGGAAACAGTGCGTCACAAATATGTAAATAGTAAACTAGTCGTCTTATAACAATATATACTTTTCATATTCGTTTTAACGGTTACATAATATTGCAACACGCAACCAACAAAATTAAGTGCTTTATTTATTTTACGTCAAAAAACAGTTAAAAAAAAACTGCGTATGACGTGCTATGGGGAAAAGTGAATCTTAAGTGCTTCTTAAAGAGCTTCGTATGTGAGGAAGTGCATTCAATTACAACCTATTAGAACCAGGAGAATGCCGAAAAGAATTTTGAGATCGTAAATTACAAGAAAACCCATCAAGTTAATATACTAAGTACGCGAGTCCCTCGAAAGAATTGACTTCAATAAAACCACTTGACGCCGTGCGTCGCGTATTCTGTGTTATGGCAGAGAGCGTAATGGAAGTAACAAGAGCAACGCGTTGCAGCAGAATGCGAGACAGACTGTGTCAACAGTTTAAATTATCATATCCTTGCCCTCCCCGGGTGTTGGAATCAGGGTATTTGGTTACGAGCAGTGAGAAATGTGTACATTCCCAAAACATGAAGATATCTTATTTTATTATGACGTACATTCTTCCTGTTAAGTATTTTTTAATTATCTAGTACCGAAATGGGAGGTTCGTTACGACTTAGTAACACAAATAAAACCGGGAAAGTTCTGGGGTTCGAATCCCGACGATGTTGGGTCTTTGATGTTAGCTCCCGTGTTGAATCAGGTATTTGGTTACGAGCAGTAGAAATGTGTACATTCCCAAAACATGAAGATATCTTATTTTATTTGACGTACATTCTTCCTGTTAGTATTTTTAATTATCTAGTACCGAAATGGGAGTTCATTACGACTTAGTAACACAAATAAAACCGGGAAAGTTCTGGGGTTCGAATCCCGACGATGTTGGGTCTTTGATACTAACTACATAGCTATGTTCAATTCAGCCACTGTCTGGAGGAGAAATCTTGCGACTGTCCTGCTCTTATCGGCAATTTTCGTTCGTTTCTCCGATCAATATGAATTAAATGTAGAGCACAACCCTAAGAAACGGTCCATGGACTGCGCGAGATCTTTTCCCTACTCTTCCTTCTATTCCCACCCCTTACACACATATACACACTTACATGCATTACTTTTTCACATACGTCGGGAGATCATTCCGGAGCTTCTAAGCTAAGAGAATATAAATCAACGAAAGTAATGTCAATCTCAATTTTGCTTTTCCGATTGCCGATGAGAATTAATCTACAAAGGATTAGGTATTCGAAATAAGTTCTCAGCTGTGGATTATCTAAAATACAATTAGAAAAATTCATAAGCGCCCATTTAAAACTCATGTAAAAGAGACATTGAAAAGTTTTTGGTCTAATAGTTTGACAATCAAGATTTTTTCAAAGATAGGATGAATGATAGTATGTTGATCAACATACTTATTGTTCCATAAAAATAAAAGTTAAAGAAGCTACCACATGAGTTTGTCATTACAAATTCATACTCAACGGTTGCAACTCAAGGCAATGAATTAATTTCGTAAAGTTTGTAATTCCTAGGCTTGTTATTTCCGTGTATTTCCTACTTATATGATTGGTCCCTAACATTGTCTCATTGCAAACCCACTTGTAGACATCAGTATTAGCGAACAAAACCGTAAAATTGGGTTGTTATTAAAATTTATTTTCCAGATATCATAAGAATTTAAAAATAAAATTCAAAACATAATCTTAAAACATCTAGCCAGAACATAAAAGAAACTTAATCAACCCCAAATTAAAACATAAAATATAACTTTAATTCTAGTACGCTGAAAACCAAGCGGAATTATTCTTTAATGCTGCATACTATCTGGTTCTAAACCAAATTTCGTGTACAACATGCCAAGTGTCACATCCATTTATACGTCACCTGGCACTTTACATTTTTTTTATTTTAAAATATTTTTTTTTGGAGAGGGGGGAATTCCTTTCGTAATTGTATTTAGAGACATGTGGCAAAATTGCCTAGCCATAGTCATGTTTCCTGACATTTTGGCGGCATTGTTAATGTCAATATCGTGCGTTTTAATTTGCATATTGTGAGTAGCTTTTAGTGTCTTAGTCACTGCAAAACACTACTATACTACACTACCACTTAGTCACATGGTTAAGAAGGGAGAAGAGGCGGTAGAAAAAAGTTGAAAACGAGTAAGATATTAGGAACAAAGAAGAAAAGGTTCAGACAATGAGAAGGAAGATGCTGATGACCCAGAATATGCAGCAGGATTGTGAAAGATGTGTGTTGTTACAAAACCTGCATTTCCCGAAAACCATTATTTTTTGTCTTCATGTACTTTTTCTCAGAAATTATCTCAGATGACTCTAGGAAATTTTCACTACGTATGTATCGTGTATTTGCTGTGATTTGTTGTCATTTATAAAAGAATTCAGTTACTCTAAACTCAGCTATTAAGTATATTTACAAAAAATGTTTAAATAATAGTATGTTGGGAAAAAAATTATTAACCAATTTAAATGACGTTGAATAGTTATAAAAATAACACCGCGTGCGAAGAACATTGCTATAAAATAGTGTGTAAAATTTCAAAGAGCTTCATAAAATAGTTTTAGAGATAAAGACATATAAATACAACACAAATAACATTACAGAGATGGGCTAAACAACGTCCCCTTAAAACATTGCTGAGAGACAATATTAAAATAATTAAAATATTAAAGGAAACAAATAACAATTAATGTACAGCTTGTATTCTCTGTAACTTAAGATTTGTAATGTAACAGTGGGAAAGTATTGCTATATTATTGAATTAACTCACTCTATTGTATGTTTAGTATATTAGTGTAATAACTAATGCAAAACAAAATGGGGTAGCTAATGACTCCGACGTTTATGCGTCCTATATAAATAGAACTTCCAGTAATTAATAAGTACATACCGGAAGTTTGGCAAAATGCCTTTTACTTTGTCGTATACATACGTATATACGTAGCATGGAGAAAGTTATGTAATGCTGCGGAAAATCGATTTCGAGATTTCAACGGAAATAGCCTTTTTGGAGTCCTCTGATACCGAAAAATGATTTTTTTTTTCAAATCAATAAACCCCTGTCGATCTGCCCTAAGTCAAAGCTCTGCGATTTCGAGAAACGTTCATTAATTTTTTGGGGTTCTATACATGAAGCTCCCCAGAAATTTTCAAAAATTTATCAAAAACCGCTCCAAATTATTTCTATTAATTTCTTGTAATAATAGAATAAAATACAGTTATCACTGTAGTATAGGTCCAATTTCCACGGTTAACTCTGAATTTTCGAAAATTTGAAAAGTTGAATTTTTTTCGGGTCTGCCTACAACTATAAAATTGACGACCGAGACTTTTCCTTCAAATGAAATTTGTTGTTCATAAATAGTTCTTTCATTAAGTTTATGTAGATTTTTAAGAAAATTTTAATAGTTTTCGTGCAATAGTGGGTGCAATATTTGCAATTTAAAAAAACAAAAACAAGATTTTCTCAAAAAACAGCACCAAATTTTTTCTTTAAATTTTTGGTGGCGGTAATGCCAAACGAACGCTATACGATGACATAACTCACATTGCTCTATTCTTTTGTTTTTCAAAAATTACAAAAATGTATTGCCTCTCACGTCGGTAATATTTACATTAGAAACACTTTCTTCGCACTATTATACTATAAGCATACTACTTCGCACTATAAGTACACGTGCTTGAAAAAAAGTGCGTCATGTAAAGTTGCTCGAAAAAAGAAAATTTTCTGTGAAAATGAGCTCAAAATACTACATTTTCAGAAACGCTCAATCGCCATTTTTTTAAAATGGCTTCAAATTTTTTCTTTAAATTTTTCCAATGGATAGTGCTAATTTCACTTTTGAATAAGACGTAAAGTTCATTTTGGGGTATACTTTTGTTTTTTCAAAAATTATGCAACATTATGCAGCTTTACATGAAGCTCCCCGGACAAAATTTTCTCAAAAACGACTCCAAATTTTTTCTTTAGATTTCTTATAAGCATTGAGTAATATACTCTTATAAAGGTGGCGTAGGTCCGATATTCACTGTTAACTCTGAATTTTCGAAAATTTCTAAAGTTTGAATGTTTCTCGGCGTCTTCCTGCAACTACAAAATAGAAGACAGAGATTTTTCCTTCAAATGAAATTTATTGTCCATAAATGGTTCTTTCATTTAGGTAATGTAGATTGTTTTGAATATTTTAGTAGTTTTAGTGTAATAGTGCGTGCAATATATGCCATTTAAAAAATTACAAAAACAAGATTTTCTCAAAAAAGCTCCAAATTTCTTTAAATTTTTGGTAGCGGTAGTATCAAATGTGCCCAATACGATGGTATAAATGCCATATTGCTCTTTATTTGTTTTTTTTTCCAAAAATTACAAAAATTTAACTTTTTTTACTTGTCTCTCGTGTCGTTAATATTTATATTACATGTGATTTCTTCACATTATTATATTTATTAGTACATGTGCTTTAAATAATGTCATAAAAGTTTCTTGAAAACTCAACAGTTTTCTGTTAAAATGACGTCAAATTTTCGCATTTTCAGAAACGCTCAAACGTTATTTTCTCTAAAATGGCTTCAAAGTTTTTCTTCAAACTTTTCTAATGGATAGTGTATAATATGACGTAAAATTAATTTTAAGGTATTCTTCTGTTTTTTCAATAATTACACAAATTTAATTTCTTTGAAACAACTCTCACGACGTTAATATACACATTCCATCGATTTGTACACATTATTGCATTTGTGAGTGAAAGTTCTTGAAATGTCTTGAATTGTAAATTTTCGAAAACTCAATAGATTTCTGTGAAAAAAGCTTCAAATTCCTCATTTACATCAACGCTTAAACGCCCTTTTCTTAAAAACTGTTCTAAATTTTTCAATGAAAATTGCTATTTTGGAAGAGGTTTTACTCTCCTTTAGTTGTATTCCAAAAGTAACATTTCGGTTCTACTATTAGGATACCGAAAAGTTAAGAACATTTCAAAATAAAAATATTTTGGGCGGCGGTGTATGGCAGCTGGGAAGAGGGTTTGGCAAGACGGTAAAACCAGTCCATACCAAGGAAATAAAACTACTACGAGAAACTCTGTGCCATTCTGTCGCAGCACTAGTTGTTTTTGTTACTATTTTAAGACTTTCACAATAGGAATCACTTAATTGCACTTTTGGAGTTTTAGTAGATTTTCACTTTGCCTTTTTGGCTTATTTTAGCTTCTGATGCCTATTTTCGCCACTTTGTCTTCTTTTTGCCTTTTCTGCCATTTTCCTCATTATTTTGCTTTTTTCCTTCTGGTACCGTTCGCCACCAAAATGGATATATACCTGCAAACCTCGACAATAAGAAGAAAAGATCGTGGTTTGTCCTTCTGGGGAAGAAGAGCATTTATTAAAAAACTAAAAGAAAAAAGAAGAGGATACCAGTCAACATTTTCGAAGTTTTTCATTGATGCCGACAGGCTTTATTCGTTCACGTGGAATCCCATATTATTGAGTATGCCCTTCGATTACTTTGAAGATAGCCGTCAATATACGTATCCTTATCACTACAGGCGATTACACAAATGCGAAGAACGAAAAATATAATTTCGTTTTCACTTATACCACTTCAACCAGTAAAACAAATTCGTAGCCATCATAAAGAATGGTTATGTGCATTAAGATTACAGAGAAAGGATCGTTTCCTTACACTTTAAGTGCTTATGTAGATTTTGGAGTTACAATAAAAAAGGGAATCATTTTAATTATTAATATTTTACATATGTTCCTTTTAAATGCTATTTTTCATTGTTTACTTGCTTTTTCGCACCGTACGTTAGCGAGAATAAATGCATTTTGCGTGCCAATTTTAGTAAAAATAACTGTCTTTTTTGCCAGCCTATTTTAGGTAAAATAAATGCCTGAACTTCCGGGCTCTATTAATAAGTATATATATATATATATATATATATATATATATATATATATATATATATATATATATATATATATATATCTTATTAATCTGCGTCAAAAATGGTTGTAGCAAATAAGAGGTGCAAGTATTTTAACAGTTAGGTTACAGATGTAGCCAATAACATGCTGTCACAGTACCTCTATATCACTTATGCAGTGGCGTAATTTTGTGGTAATTAGGTCCCTGCGTCCCCCCTTTATTATCCCACATGTCATCAACCTTTCCTGCCCTTGCCCCACAATTGCCTCCAGTCATTTCTCCACTAGCCGACACTTGTCTCCGCTAAAACTCGTATTGTACAGAATTCACCTGCCCTTACAAAATTGGTTTTAAAGATCTAAGACGCATCGTTTCCAGGTTACGTGTATTAACTACAATATTGCAGTAATCTGTATTCCGTCATAATTTGCAATCTTCCAGTTTTTCGCATTAAAGTTATTGAATTCAGGACGTAGGAGTCATTCCCTATCAAGCAGTCCCACACTTACATAGTTTAGTGTCGATGGTTTCTTAAAAATTGAATTGTCAAAAACCTTGCTCTTTTCTCAGAAAATATGAATGTACAAACTATGAGAGAGTGAGAAAGAAAGAGAGAGAGAGAGAGAGAGAAGGAAGATGATAATTAACCGGTCTTACTAATTAGTACAATATCTCTTTTCACACGCTCACATGCATATCACGAAAAAAATTGCTGTTATGTACATTCAAGGTTTACGCAGTATACTCGTAGTGCCATTCGTTGCCAAGAGCACGCTGAACAACAGGAACGACATGGAAAGTGCGCGCGAGGTAATCGACGAAATCTCGCAAGGTCATCGAGAGTCGACAAATGAAAGCGAATCGAAGGCGGGCTGTTGCCGTAGCAACGTTATTGAGCAGTAACACCTGGCTCCCTTGCGTGCCCCACATCACGCTATTCTATTACGTCGATCGGTAAAGCGCTCACGAACCTACATGTCTGATCGTTAACCGCCACCGTCTCCTGCCAGCGACGGGAGTCGTAAATAATGACACACACACACAAAAGTTCACAAGACGTGCGGTTTCGTCTTGGCGTGGTTCGCGTGAAGGCGCGGACGTTTTCGATTTCATTCGAAACGGAACGAACGTAGGGTCAAGGTTGTAGGAAAATGAAAGCAGTGAAAGTTTTAGAGGCTCTGAATTGTGAATTACTGCTGTGAAACTCAGTCCATCTTTCATGTCCTATATTGTTTAGGCTTTACTTAATTGGGCATCAGTGCGTTTGGTTAATAAAGCTAATGAACGCCAGATTTTCCTGTAATTCTTCCGTTGCCTCTCTTTCTTGTTCTTATGTACACTAGTTATAGTGATGCTACAGAATGGCACAGACTTTCTCGTACTAATTAGTTTTCTAATTCCTTTGGTTTGTGCTAGCTTTTCTATCTTCTCCATCCTCTTCTCAGCTGCCATCTATCGCCGCACAAACTACATTTGTTTCACACTTAGTCAATTTTTCCGTTCCCTAATGGAAAAAGTGAAACATGACTTTAAGTGTGTTATGGAAGGGTACAACTTTGTCCTTATGGAAACTTTCGCGAAAAAATTGGAGCTGTTTATGAGAAAATGTCGTTTAATCATTACTGTAATTGCGAAATTTGAACCTCTTTTTCATAAAACTTTTGAGTTTTCGAGAAATTTCATTGGAAGTCATTTGAAGCACTTCCACTCATACATGCAATTATGAGTACAAATTACTCTAAATGTCATATTAACGTCCTGAGAGATATTTCCAGAAAATTGCATTTGAGTAATTTTTTAATAAAACAAAGAATACAGAAAAAAAAGGATACGACAAATAAGAATCTAAGGAGGTTAGGAGGAGAAATTAGGGGAAGGAAATACCGCGCGCGGTTCATGGGGCTTTGTTAGACACTGACATCTGCCTGGAATTGAACGGACGAAATCACAGAAACTATTTAATCGAGCAGCCGACTTTCAGAATTCTAATTCAGGTTCTGTTGTCCCACTATTGTCTGATACATATTTAGACACATATCCACTACCACGGTTTTCACCTAACACCTGATCTAAACATACACTAATAATATACCGTTAGGAAAGTCTCCATCATCTCTTATACCTGACGGAGAGTGATGTTTCAAGCTCGGCCAAACGGCACCCTCGTTGTCATTTCTCTATCCATCGTCCATATTCTGAGAGTCGATTTGAAATGGCATTAATAAGCTGCCAGACCAAGAGTGTACTTAAGCCTTGTGTACCGATCATGGAATTAATGTCTCTCGCCGTTGTTCCTCTAGAAAGCAAACAATTTTAACTCTCTTTCTTTATCCTCCTAATGCTAACAACGAGAGTTAAATTTATTTTGCTGGGAAGCTATTTTACGGATTAACCGTATGTATGAAAAATATGAGTAAAGTAATATTTGAAAACATGATCGCCTGCGGGCCATGTTTTACAAATACTGTAGAGTTTGAAGCCCAAGGTCGGTAAAATCGTTTTAATAAAATAAAAAGTTTAGAACGAAGTCACTAAAGACAACATCGGGGTTAGCAGCCTAAAACAAGAAGAGAAAGGACATGCCAGGGTTCCCTTTCCATTACATCCTTTACTTTCTCGCTACCGCTACACAGTGTGTAATTTCAGGCATCTAGCTCGTAAAAAATCATTTTTCGACTCAGTTCCTATACATTTTTGGAGTTGCTCACACTATTCTCCAATCTCCAATAAAGCATCTGGCAACACAGTTTGTTTATTGTTTGGGAAAAACATGAATAAATTCAAATCTCAATCTGCTTCACAGAACATCACAAGAAAAAACATTCTGATCCATATATTACCAGCTTAGGAAAATCCCATAAACTGAAAACGCATGATATGCCACGCGAAGTCATGAAATTATTGAATGATACAGGACCTCTGGAAGAAAAATAAAAAAATCCAACATGACGAAGTGAGTTTACGTGTTTAATTTACTTACTTTATGTCAAAAACTCTTGAAACTGCGTGCGACATTCTGAGAGGCAAAAGTTATATTTACAGTTCACAAGAAAAAACATTCTGAATACTCATCATTTACTCAGAAAACCAATTAAAATTGAGAAGTTGTTAGTAGCAGCAAATTTTTAAATTTTAAAAAATTGTAATGAAAATTTAAAATAATTATACTTAAAATTTAAATGTTTAAAGTAAATATACTCTATAATATAAGAATAAGTATTTTAAGCTCGAAAAATATATTTAAAAAATTAAAAATTAATAATGAGATGAAAATTGTGGATAAAACGAACTTTATTCTTTATAAAACGTGTGTATAATTTGGAATACTTCGTATGTAATTTACTTAAAAATAGTAGAAATAATAAAATATGTTATTGGAACTTCACATACTTAAAGAATACCTTATACGAAGTACGCATACTAAATTTGATTGAGATGTGTGCAATATTTTCCAAGGTATTACTACGCCCTAATTGCTCGAAATTACACACTGTGCGCTACCGCGGGAGAGAGAAAGTTATGTAATGCTGGGTGAAAAGCGCAGGGAGATTTCGGCAGAAAACTCTTATTACAGGGCCCTGGTAACGAAACAGTGGATAAATCCAGTACCTAAATTTAGAAAAAGATCCTCTAACACGTGGTGTAACCAGGATTCATGTTTTGTGGGTCCTTGATACCGAAAAATCGTTTGACGGCAAAACGTCTGTCTGTCCGTCCGTTTGTGAACAATGCTAGCGGTTAAACCGTTCAGCCGATTTTCTCCAAAATTAATATTCCCCTGTCCACCTGGCTGAGGTCGTGGCCCTTTGCATTTGAAGCCGATTTTAATTTTGGGGTTTCTTTACAACAAGTCCCTGGGACATTTTCATAATTTTCAAAAAAATACCTCCAACATTTTTTATTAAACTTAGTTATTAGATAGTGTAAAGGACGTTTAAGAGAATGACGCAGGTCTCATGTTCGTTGAAAAACCTGATTTTACTTTATTACATAACCATTACTGAGGGTGAGAAAGTACGTGCTGTTTTAGCACCACTATTTACGTACAACATAGTTTAGAGGTAAATTAATGAAACATACGAGTAAAATAAAATTATACCTGTAATGATGCAATTACTAGATACAATTAATTTGATGTTGAACCATGTACAGAGTTGCCAAATGGCTTGTAGAGCTTCTTCTCCAAATGTTACATAACAATTCTATCAAATTATCAGGTTAAAAAGGGGAATATCAGGGATTAAACATATTTACGGAAGAATTGTACCATTTCATGTGAATTATTAGGTAAAACTAAGGGACTCCTTTCAAAATTTTTAGGGAGCTACGGTCCTCCTGACCCTCTCTGCGCACATCTATGCATTATATTGTGTCTATGATAGAGACAAAAGTGGAGGCATAATGATCAATGTATTGTAAAATAAGGTAAGTTTTTAAATTAAGGTTTTGTTGCAAGTCAATTATTTGGGTCCCTTTTTCTACAAAATCGTTCAACTTACGCAATGTTTCATCTTGATCAATACACGACGAAAAATTCAAAGGGATTCAATGAGATGAAAGAGAGATAGAGGATCATCAGGGAAGACGACGAAAACTTGTAGGATAATGAAGGAAACGTGTATAAAGTGTTGGAGATACGATCGAACTTTGTGGAAACGTGGAGATAAGTATAGTGCACCGAGATGAGTATCAAGCACCAACACTTTTAATGAAAGCAAGGATATTAATGGCCACTCATCTGAAGAAGAGGCTGAAGATTAGTAGTGGACGACTCGCTGTAAAACTTGTGCAATAAAAGCTAAACGGTGCTTAATTGCGCAAGATATAATTTATTGTGTATTTGAATTAAGAGAAGGTCTTAAAAGTTTATAATGGTTGAAAAACTAATATATTACAATACACTTTCAACTTGGCAAAATTGTTTTCGAGGAAGCTTAAACTAAATTTTGCTCTTTTTGCTCTCATTTAAGCTCCCACAACCCTTCTAGGAACATACGGAATCGGCATTAATGTTCCGTGCATTCATGCGTGAAATTGTTAATGTTTTCTAATGAAGGTTTATACGCGAACAATAAACATTTTTCTTCATGGATTGAAGATCTTCTCCTGATGAAAGGAAATGTTATTCATCGTCAAACAAGTTTCATTGATTAGAATGGCCAAACGGTTGTATTCCATGTCACTGAAGTAAGGTGAAAACCGAACAAGTCTTCACCTGCAAAACATGAAAATTACCACTATGGACGGATTGTGAACTTAAATAAAACATACTAATTACCCAATTACTAGTTGAGCACGCAATTTGTGCATTCAGAATCATCACAATTAATTTTATTATTTGTTTCGTGAAAAATATACTCATTTAATTGCCAATATTTTTGTTTACGTTGAGTTTCGAACTCTTTATTTCTTTGAAAATTAAGAAGATTAAATCGGCGCAATTAAAGAAAAAATATTTTGGTTAGAATGCGCTTTTAAGATTAGTGTCCCTGTGATATCCGCGAAGCGAAGAAGCAAGTGACGTGTGTGTAATTACAACTGAGGGTGTTGTAATTATAAGAGATGACGTGAGAATATTTAGCGTGGTAGTTTTAGCCCTTCTTCTTATAATCGGAGGAGGGAGCAAGCTCCTGGTCCTGATAATTGAATCATCAGACCCACTGGAGAAGGGAGCAAACGTTTATGTTAACTTGAGTGTCCTATGCTCAGAACGAGCTGCGAACGCTCACTCATGATTCAACGAACAGACTTAAGTTAAAAGTTCCATGAGATGGGCCCTACAGAGTACAGGAATGGACCGCTCAGTCACAACTAGAGCATACAGCGAAGTTACCATTATTCCAAATGAAGAGCCTAATAGGAAACAGGATAAAGTCCCCGGCGATTCAATGCTATCCCATAGCGGAGGCGCATGCAAGGAGGAAGATGCCGGCAATTTGTACGGGCAAATGTGGCTCAGGGCATCAACTGATGTTACTACGGAGCCTCTGGCCGGGAGGTTCTGGGTTCGAACTCCGACAGTGGCAGGATTTTCGTTACTGGTTAGCTAGCTGGGTGAAATTCAGCCGCTGTCTGAAGAAGATTTTCAGCAGCTGGCAGTTCTAATCGGTAGTTTGCCGTGGTTCCTCCGGTCAACCTCAGGTGAAGACCTGACAAATGGGCCACGGACCGCGCGGGATCTTTTCCTCCTCTTCTATCCTCACCTCTTACTTGTATATTCTTACACTCACACGCACATTATTAGCACCCTTGCCAGGAGATCAGTCAAGTTACAGCTTGTCCCGACTGGGGCGGTTCCACCTGGATGAGAGATACCTGGTTAGAGAAAATCCCCCAACCCGACGACAAAATAACGCTACACTTACGGGACTAACGACTTTAGCAATTGACGCGACCGGAATCACTAATCAATCAATTAATCAAACCGTCAATTTGTTTCTTCTAGACGTTGGTATCGTAAAAATGAAATCGGTCATAGGAAAAAGGACGCGGCGTCTCCCGGACAGCCAAGTAGTTCCTGAATGTGGTCCGGAATCCTACACTCTCCCGTCAGAAGAGAATGACGCCGAAGAAGTTGTTATCCCGCACGTTGGCACTGAAAAGGCAAGCGGTTATCTACACCGCGAACCAGTCCATAGCATTTGGCCGTGCGCTTAAAGCTAGATTGAAAAAGAGCGGGTTTGTGTATCTTGTGTTATGTAGCACACGGATGTGCACATCAGTTGGACATGGAATATTAATCTCGGCTTATTGCGGGTAAGAAGGAACTCGACTATAAGCAAGCAGGAGTAATTAAATTCAGAACATATAAAGCATCCAGTGAAACAAAATGGCCAAAAAGCTCGTTATGCAAGAGGATGCTAGTGTTGCTACAAAAGCATATATTTTCTCACATTATTTGTAACTGTTGCGTAACATTATAATACTGTAAATTATTTGTTACTAATTTTTCAGCCATCTTAAGAAACTCTCTTTTCAGTAAAAACCCGCTGAAGATTAGCATATATGCGATCTTGGAAATTTCGTACATTGTTTAAATCGCACTTATTTCATATTTATCCCACTTACGAAGAAAAAGTTATAATATTTCTGGATGGTAGAATTAACCTGCATGATTGTTAAACTAGCAACACACCAGACGTCCTCTCTCTCTCTTAAAGAAAGAACTCTCTCTCTCAAAACAACTAATATTCTGAAAACATGTACATGAAAGAATTTAAAGAGGAATATATTGCACCAAGAAAATTTTCTAGTTTTAATACAGAAAGTGTAAGACAATGTTCTAAAAAGAATTGAAATTTTTTGAAATTTTGAAATTTTAGAGGTAATTGCCTCAAAGGGATCTATATTCCTACAATTCCTGTAATTTATTACGTAATCTTCGTTCTATTCGAAATATCCTAGAGGATTTAATTAAATCTCTTCCTCCGCGCGCGCGTGCACACACACACACACACACACACACACACACACACACACACACACACACAAATAAAAGATGTTTTAAAATAGCGGCACCTTCGCTTCAGCATTTCATAACGTCGTGCATTGTATACGAGAAATTGAAAAATAACAATAAAAGAACAAGTCAGTAGGAGAGCACGGTCGATAAGGGCACTGGATAAGAGCACTCCACCACGATTCCCAATACGCTGCCGTGCTCTTGCGTAATGTGCCGCCGCCTGTCGCCACGTGCCGCAGCGGTAGCGCCGCTTCGCCGTGTCCCCCTTCCGAGGAGCGCTACCGCGAAAGGATTTTCCATCAGGCGGCGTGCTTAGGTTGCACGGCTGCACAACCTCCAGGTAATCGAAAAAGATCTCATAATATCTTAGGATGTTCATTTTCCTTTTAATGACATTTGATATTCAAGATATTGCAGCAATATCGATGTACATATGAAATCATTTTGAAACCCAAGAACGTCCAACTGGCGATCTCTCCAGTGTCTGCTTAGTTGGTTGGTTAGTGATTCCGTACACGTCAATAGGTTAGGTCATTAGTCCCGAAAGTGTAGTGTACGTTTTTAGATTCATGGAGATGGAAGTGATCTTCCCCCGCTGGATGGCGAGATCCAGCGCCGACCTACCGACGGCTAGCGGGGTTTCCCCCTAACCAGAACTCTCCCACCAGCGGGGCACCGCCCCAGCCGGGACAAGCTCTAAGCTACCGACTGGTCTCCCGGAATATGTAGTAGTTTAGTGCCTGGCTGAAAAGCCAGTGTCGAAAATCCTGCCGCCATCAGAACTCGAACCTGGGACCTCCTGGTCCTAGGCGCTGCAGTGACATCAGTTGATGCACTGAGCTCCTGCTCCCGGTTCGGTATCTGGTGCCTTGCCAGGTATTGCACTACGCTCTTGGCTATATTACTGGGTTTATTGAGTTTACTCGTTGACAGTTCGATTTAACACGGCCTTTTGGTAGTGCAACCAGTTAGTGGCGCTGTCGGCATTGCGCGGCGACCGGGGACCAGGGAATTCCAATGTTCTGTCTTCGTCTGACTCGCTGCAACGTAAGTTATGAATTTCGCTTGTTATTGAAAGTATACAAGTTAATTAATTATTGATGCTTTAATGCATTATTTATGATGTTGAGAATTTGTTTTCATTTGATATTAGATTTATTGATTCAAAATGTCATCTTAATGAATTCTTTGTGTAAAGTTGACCGTTCTGGAAGGAAGTCCCTTTCTGCCTCTCACGGTCAATGGATATTTCATTTCCACTTTCAGGCCATGTCAGTTACAGTCCATAGCGCTGGTGGGAATACGAGCGTGTGTGTGGAAGGATCTTTATTAACTAAATATACCAGGGTAGTGAAATGTTCGAAATAAAATAATTGTATTCGTGTGAAACGTGTCGAAGCCATAGTGCTTGTTGCAATGTGCTGGAGTCGAACTTTATGCCCATGGGAATCAAAGCCAGAACCATGTGCGCGGGAGGTGTATACCTAACACGGACACTAAGCATAAAATTATGTAAGTTTTGTTGAAAATAGACTTTTATTTAACTTAGTTTTAATTAATTTGAATTACTTACATTTGTATCATATATTTGTATTTTGAATTTTTACATTACATTTCCGTCATTCGATGAAGGTGCGACCTTCATCGTTACTGTTCTCAAGTCTGAGATTATCCTCTTATTTTAACAATGGAATGAAATTACAATGGTAACATTTTTGAAACAACAACAACAAAAAGATGCTTCAAAGTGGAATCAATGTCGTGTTGAGATGCTGAGATGACACATTGTTTGTCTTCTGGACATAAATGTAGGTCACTTTGCGCACTCTTTGGTGCGCTCCTTTTGCTTGTAGTGGTAGGAGAGAGATGGGTGTGAGTTATTATTTTGTTAGCAATGCAGAAAAATTAAATCTAAAGTTCGTTAACCGATGCAAATAAGTTTTCTATAACTCGGAAACGAAAATGTCTAGTTTTTCAAATGTTACTAATCTCGCGCTTTCTAATTTTTATCATCATCATCATCATCATCATCATCATCATCATTATTATTATTATTATTATTTATGCTTTTTAAACTTTTATTCATCTTTCAACTATTTATGGTTAAAATGTTGGGAAAGGATTCTGGAACTCAACAAAACGTGCGCAGATGATCTCCCCCGTACGTCACATACAGATTTTAACTGGTTTTTGATTAAATAAATCAAATCAAATGTTATTAAGCGGAATTAGCAAACAGAAAAAATATAGATAAAATTGAAACAGTCTTCGAGAAAAAAAAGTTTGAGCGTTTCTGAAAATGAGGAATTTTGAGCTCATTTTCACAGAAAAGTAACTTTCGAGTTTTCGAAAAACTTTATAAAGAAGCATTTACAACCATGTACTCACAAATATTATAAAATGTATAAATCCCGTACTGTATAAAAGCCCGTACATTACGTGAGAGATATTAAAAATAAGTGTAATTTTTAGAAAACCAAAGAAATACATCAAAATATGTTTATTTTATGATATTTAGTAAAGTTAGAAATATCCTTTTACACCTTTAAAAAATTCGAGATGTTTTTGAGAAAATATTATTTTTAAAATTGTCCTATTTCACTCAAAATTACGTGAAAATACTAATAGTCAAAAAGAAAGTACTTTTTGTGGAGAACAAAATATCATTTGAAGAAAAAATATCTTCAATAATATAGTTGTACGTAATGGTTCAAAAAATCTCAAACATTTTCAATTTTTGAAATTTTGGGGTAGTAGTGAAAATCAGGACTGTGCCGCCTTCATAAGTTTTTCGATTATCGTTAGATATCTTTTTTCGGTCGATTATCGAGTAATCGGCACATCGATTCAAGAACAAAAAAATTGAACCAAGGACCATATCACGCAAGCAATATTGTTAATTCATTTAGCCATTGATCACGTTTCATCGTGTGTTCGAGGAACGTACGCTGTATGGTCGCGAGCGTGCGGGTTAGAACGTGTTAACGCAAAACGTGCAATGTGCATGCCCGATCGCCCCCTTCCTCCACTCCTTCCCCCTCCCACCTTAGCGACCCATGCGCATGCGCACCAACCTGGTGGCACGGCGATGAAGAGGAAGCAACACAGCGCGCTGGCCGATAGCGACCCAGCCAGCGTGCCCTTGCGGCCCAGCCGATCCATGCCGAAGTAGGTGAGCAGGTGGCCCGGCATCTCGATGAGCCCGGCCAGCATGAAGTTGACGTACTTGTTGCCGGCCAATGACGTCGCGTTGAACGTCAGCCCCGAGAACACGAAGCTGATGGACGCCCTGCAACACACGTGCCATGCTGGATGAAGGTCGAACGCATGCAGTGACGTAGCGATAGGAGGTATGAATCGACAGGCCCCAACAAAGTAAGGGCCCCGAAATTCATCCGCATCAAGGCCATCATCATAGTTTACACCATGGGACATATTCCGCTTTCAGTTGTCAGGTGAGGTCGTCTATTCGTCGTCGTCGTGGTTACCTTGATCGCTCTGGGTTTGCCAAGAAAATCTTTTTGGAAAGGGAGAGTCTTTTCAGGAAGTTATGATTTGCCATTTATGCATTTGCCTTCAATTCATACCCTTTAAAATTCGTTATCAACCATCTAATAGTTTCTTATAAATAATTCTTATAAATTTTTACAATGTTTCATTGTTTATGAATACAAAAATAAGCTAAATATGTGCATTAACAAATCCTTAATTATTTATTTCAGAGGTCACCAAAACTAACATTAATTGAAAACATCGTATTTTGCAAATTTTTTGGCTTATTCCGCCAGTAATATAGTTGTTACGATAGCATTTACAACCATATTAATTTGGTTTTATGTTCACAATATTTTAAAAGTTATATTACTTCTCTATCTCAAAATGATGTCTAATTCACTTCAGTGCAATTGCACAGACTTAAAAATTGAATATCTCGCTCGAACCACCATTACTTCTAGGTCTCTCAATTCAGTCAAACCTCAAATGAAATATACATATAACAGAATTAAACTGAATTAAGTTCCTTGTGTTATGCATTCAGAATTCTTTCAAATTATGTTAGCCTTCATGCAGCTCGTTGCGTTTATTTTTCAAATGTACTACATTCCCACTTGAGATGTGTCATAATGTTCTGGGGAAGCTCATCCTTTAGTATACAGTCATTTAGATTGCAAACAAAAATTATCCAAATAATGAAAAAATTCCATCAACGTGATCCCTGCAAGCCTTTTTCATTGAACTTGGAATATTACCATTGCCTTTCTTATTTATTTACGAATCTGTAATATTTGTCAAAACTGACTTACTTAATGGTGGGAACATATTTTCATGTAATACTGATAGTTATAGTTACAACACACATCGTAGAAATCATGTTCACCAAGTGTAAGTATCAACAGCTAAGTACAAGAAATCCACATACAATACATGTACGTTACTTTATGAAGCATTGCCAGATGACATTAACAATTAAAACCGATACACAAATTTAAGTTAAAAGTAAAATATTTTCTGTTACATAATTGTTTCTGTACAATTAGAGACTATACTGATCATCAAAAAGAAAAATAATGTTTATTTTAACAAAACAATGATATAGTATAATGGATTATTTTTCATTTGTATTGTATAAATAAAAAAAGACTTCACAGGCCTGTAAACAAGTAACATACTTCAGCGCTGGTCAATGACTCCATCTTGATCGGACTTTTGTCCAGTTTCCTTGATCCATCCATGCTGAGATGGCCCCTTGATTTGCATCTGGACGTAAATGTAGCTTCACTATGCGCACGTTTTGTTGAGCTCTTTCTTTGCTTGTAGGAGTAATAGAGCTTAGGGTGAGTTACTATTTTGTTAGCAATGTAGAAAAATCAAATCTGTAGTTCGTTTAACGTTACAAATAAGTTTTCTATTACTCTGGAAAGAAAACTATCTAGTTTTTGAAATTTACTTGTTAATCTCGCGCTTTTTAAAATCTTCTTCTTCTTCTTTTTCTTTTTCTTCTTCTTCTTCTTCTTCTTCTAATAATAATAATAATAACATTATTATTATTATTATAATTATTGTTATTATTATTATTATAATTTTAAAACTTTTTTAATCTTCTACTATTAATAATAAATTTTGGGAAGGGTTTCTGAAACTCAAGAGCTGCGCAGATGAGTTTCTTCCCCATACGTGACATACTGTTGTTTACTGTTTTTTTATTAAATAAATAAATTATTATAGGTAATACCAAGAGTCCTTTGGAAATTGTCTATTAATCCCCGACTCGTGAAGCGAGGAGGGAATTTATCCGAGAATTTCGAAAGCACGAGTGGTATTTAATAAGAGTAATCCACGTATTAAATTATGTCCAACAGAGTTAAAAAATGCGCCAGATATTGAAAATATCGGAAAAATATGATAAAATCAAACAAGTTATGTTATAGTACACACGCGGTTTATTGGACATCGATAAAGCGTTCGATGTATACCGCCTCCTAAGATACTCGAGACACAGTCTACGATTGGCCAAGTAGGGAGAGACGGTAAGGAAAATCGGATAGAACATGTGACAAACTTCATTACATATACCACCCTAATTCGGGCATTTTGTAAGTATAGTTCAACACTATGGGTTTTAATTTCACGAGTGGAATATTCATTATAACATTGAGATATATTCGTCATTATTTTTGAAGTCTGGCTTTTGGTAATGCTTCGCAGATCGCTGGGATCTGATAAGAGGCAACAGACGGAGCCCTCTCTTCCTCAGTTCCTTTGCTTTACACCCAAACTCAACTGTTTTCACAACATAACGGAAGGATATTTTCGGTCAGATGGTCCCCAACACTGATGTTTTTGTGTGTAAGAGAGTATTTTTAATAACTCACGCTGATTCAGAAATGTGTACCCGAAAAACATATAAAATATTTTTGTATTATGAACATTTTATCTTTGAAAAGTGCAGAGAAACCTATCACGACACTTTCTAACTCTTTAACCGTTAATAAAGCGTGGCAATGTGCATAATTTCATTGAAATCTTTTATTTTACGTGCCAAGTCTATCAATTATTTTCAACTTATCATTTCTTCAAAAAAATATACTATGTTTTTCACGTCACTCGCTGTTAGTTTTGGGGGTCAGAGAAACAGACACTTATTTTTAAAAATAATCTAACACATTAAAATCTGACCAATCTACCTTGAGTTCCAAATGTCATGAAGCATTTCGAAAAACGGTGTTAAAAAAGCATTTGTTCTTTATCTCACACATCCCTAACATCTTGGGATTCTTATCAGTTCCCACGAACCTGACAAGGAAGACCTTTATCAATTATCATTTAAAATCGAAAAAATCTCGACCTTTAGGCATTCAATTCTGACATCTGTGGTCATTTCATTCACAAGAGTGCAGTAAGTTACAGTTACTACGGATGAATCCAAGCTATTCAAATGTTATCATCTGACAAGCAATTTATAAATTTAAGTTGAATTTCGCAAGTCATGAAAAACTTCTGATTGTATGTCGTGTTTAAATTTACTTGACCCACAATTCAATATCTTTTACTTAGTTTACTATTGAAAAAAAGTTAAAATTACGGGGCAATTTTCGATGAACTTTGAATCGTGTACATACGATAAACTTGTGCAATGAATAGGAATCAATTCATTCAGATAAGAGCTTGTTATTACCATCACATGGAACATGCTGACTTTACAGACATAAATCGAAACATCTGCGCGCTGACGTTTCTTTAACTTCCGTCATTGTATACTTTAGACTTTGAACTTCTTGGATCTTTTTCGCGTTCGTGGCGTTGAAACATTCGTTAGTATTTGGCCTATTTGAAAATATTCTGTCATTCGACAAAAACTGGAACTGGCAATTGACCTCAAATTTGTTTTTTTTAACACTAAACGTCAGTTAAAATTTGTAATTTACACCCTGTGGTGCAGCTAATAAGTTGAGAACGCGTTCAGGTGGCAGAACGACTCGACGGTTATACTTTAAAATCTCGAAATTCTTGACGCGGAAATGACTGTCCGTGAACCTGTTTCGTTTTGCTACTTGCAGTTCTCGAGCTTCAGGGTTTTTCGCATTGCAGTGAGAAGTGTTATAATGCAGTAATCAAATATTGTCACGGATATCTAAGTTTCGGAGTACGCAGCATTAAACATACTACACAGTTTGTTCATTTCTTCTGCAATTCTTTATTTGGGACCACTTAATAGAAGGAATACAGATATATCTTCTCTTGAAGAAATTCAAAGCAATAAAGATAATTTTGACCAAGTTGTGACATAATCTTGCAAACAAGAGATTTTATCATTCCACAAAATGCAATAATAAAAGACATGTTTTTTGTTCTGTTTAGAGGTTTGCCTGATCTTGATACGTGCTTAATGAACCCCTACATCGTAAAAGAATTTTAAATTGGGCGACTACTGTCGCGACCTGTCCCAGACGAGGGCGAAAAAAACTTAGAAACACGTTGAGAATAGAACGTTTGATGTCATGGTTTTGTCAGCAATCGATTGCTATGCGTGACATAAGAATTTTTTGTAACACACGTTCAGAATTATTTACGTTGGTCATCTGCACAAAAATGTCTCCTTAACGTGAAAAGTCAAGAAAAATCTTTGAAATTAGTTTTGAATTTGATTTTTGGGAACTGAAAAGGTAATGGATATTGCAGGCATAACACAATCTTCATAAGTAATTTACTCTACAGAGAAAGCGCCAGTGATGGATAAAGAAATGTACTCATAGTCACTTCATCAACTACTTTACTTACATACCCGTAAACAGCTAAAAATTACGATTCACTTGTTCACTCTTCAAGCTTTGACGTTTTTTTCTTTCCTTTAACTTTTCTAAGACGGACTTTTTCATAAGAACAGTCTTAAGAATATCCATTACATTGTGTGGAAATGCGTAAAATGAGAAATTTCGAATGAATAAAAGTATTTGAAAAAATATACTTACCACGTGAAGGATAACATGATCAGCCTCAGCATGAGGATTCTAGACCGAATTGCTTGGCCCATTACTCCTTTCGTTGGAAGCGGTGAAGGTTCAGGCTGCAAACAGACAGTGTTACTTAATTCACGCCATTATAATAAAAGTGATTAAAGATATTTCCAATAATGGAACTCATAAAATTGGGTTGGAACACGTATCTACTGACTTTTATTAAGGAATGAATTACTTAAAAAACAGACATTTTGTAGCTGTAATAACACAGTCACACAAAAACTAGTGGTACTATAACAGCTACTACAGCAACTTGTTGGTGGCGACAAGATAAAATAATGATGTGTGAAACTCTTTTGAATTCTTCTCTTTATTGAACATAAACACAGAACCATTGAGGCTTTGTTTCATTTATTTGTTTATATTTTTTATTTAACGTCAAAAATGGAAACGAAACGTTTGTTTTTGATTAGTAATGAGAAGTTGGGGACATTTTTTAGGTGTGAAAACGTACGGAGATTTAGCATTACTTGTCAGGCAAGGACTAACATGTAATTCCAGTAATAAGGAGCATATTTGGAGCATATTAAAATACTACAGTATTTAATAATTACGATTATATATATTTCGAACTATTTGAATTTTCTTGCAAAATCTGTTACTGCGTTGTAAAATGTATATCCCAAATAAACTCCCATTGTTGCTTTAAAGCAGCGTTGGCAACAATGCGTAAGGAAAGCAGCCGCTGTCACCGCTGCTTCCGTCGCCGATGGATTGTATTATTTATTAACTTTTCATTGTTTTGCTTTCTCGCATTGTGCCCACGGAGAATATTTAAAAGCTAAAATACCAATCGTATATCGAAAAGATATGTTCGTGAATACACTGAATACATTGAATTCAATGCCAGAAATATATTTTCATTTAAATTTGTAATAAACATCTATTTTTCACATTTCTCTCATTTACGGGATAAAGTTGTATTTAAAGTATAAGAAAGATACAAATTAAGAAATAACATTACATAACGATAACATTATAATATTTCGAGAAAGTATGTGCTGTTGAAGCTCCACTAGTTTTAAATTGAGAAAAATCCTCATGAAAGTGTATTTTTGTGTTTTCGGAGGTTGTTATCAGACTCAAAAGCTTGACACGTTTCTCTTTGTATGTTGACGCCTTGAATTCGAATATGAAGCCAAAATTGTGCCATCACCCTCCAGTTTCTTTAAATCGCGAAAACCATCGTGGAATTATAAAGTGTAAATTATTAAATTTAAAAATAACTGGAAGGAGGTGACCTTTTCTGGTTCTGGATTCAGATTCAGCGCGCACGACATACATAAAGAAACACGTGTCAAGTCCCTGGGTCTGACTTTTTTTATTTTGTGTGCCTGCGTAATTAATTGCTCTCGGATCTAACGACAATAAAGGGTAAAATGTTCCCTGAAAATGGAAAAATATTTTGCACATTTACATTAAACAACACAAACATTTTCACAATACAATTTGACTTTCTCTTCATAATTAAATATTTCCTCCAAAATAAAATCATTAGGCTTATTGTACGGCTCTCTTATAAAAGGTCATTGAGCCTGGGTTTAAGAAATGTCGATGTTCAATCAGCACAACTTTATTTTCCTAGTTATCTTCGTTATTGGATTTAGAGTCATATTGTTTTCTGATCAGAAATGAAATGGTTGCACATGGGTTTCTTAAATGAAAAAAAAATATGAAAAAACAATACAATCTTTGCTGTAAAATTTGAGATCCGTGAAAAAAGAGAGTGCAGAAAATATAAGAATGTAAAACCTGACAAGTTAGGGAAGAAGCAATATTCTCTCACCAACTGATAGCAGAAGGAACGCTTAAAACATTTTTATTTGTTCGTGGTACACCGGAAATGTCATGATGCAGGGTTATTACAGGCATATTATCGACAACCGTGTAAATTGAAATCTGTGAGTCGAGTGAAATCGTTGTCGCGCATGAAACGATGTATGTTGTAAGTAATGTGTATAATAATCATTATCACATTATGGAGGGTTAAGACATATTTCCACTGAGACGGCTTAGAACAGTAATTATTGCCTCTGCATCCTTTCCGACCGGGAGTTACTACGGTTCGAATCCCGACGGAGGCGGATTTTGGATACTAGCTAGGCCGATTTCAACCACTACCTGAAGGAGAATTCTAGCAGTTGGTTGCCCTGATCGGTAGATTTTCGTGGTTTCTTCAATCAATACCAGGTAAATGTCGGAGTAACACGTTAATAAATGGGCCACGTCCCGCGCGCGATCTTTCCTTTCCCCTTAATCCTTCCCCCTCTCTCCCTCTACACATCATACACTTCCTTGCCTTACACGACCACACATGTGGGGGAGATCAGTCGAGAAATTAGAACTTATCCCGATGGAGATAACTGGAGGAGAACGTTCCGCCAGGTGACGTCTAGTTCAACGTTAGATCTCACGATTTGGCAAGGAAAGAACTTACGGAACTAATTACCAGCAAAATAATAGAAATTGACGCGCCCCGAAACAAAAAATAATCGCTCAATCTAAGACAGCTCCGATACCGGGACGTTATCCCTGAAGCTCAAAGAAGCGGGGACCTAGCAATTGGTTGGACAAGAAATGGTAGCGCCAGGGCTCCTCCCTCGTGATCAGTGGTGATTGGAAGAAGGTTAAAAAAAGACTGATAATTGATTGATTCGGGGCGCATCAACTGATAAGGTCATTAGTACCCTTAGTGCACGTTTTTCATCGGGAGGTGGCGGTGATCTTCCCCCGCTGGAAGACTAGATCCGGCGGCGTCCTACCGTCGGCTAGCAAAGTTTTCCACAACCAGTTATTCCCACCAGCTGGGCAGCGCCCCAGTCGGGACCAGCTCTAAGCTCTCGACCTGTCTCCCGGCATGAGCGGTTGAGTAGTGCAGGTATGAGTATGTGTATATAAGTAAGGGATGATGATAGGAGAAGCAAGGAAGGGATACGTAAGGGATGATGATAGGACAAGCAAGGAAAGATCGCGCGCGATCTGTGGTCTTTTTTCTTAGGGTACTTCTCCGGCGGACGGAACTCGATCTAGCTATCTGACTAGTGTTGAAAATCCTTCCACGTCGGGACTCGAACCTAGGACCTCCCGGCCAGAGGCGCTGCAGTGACTTTAGTCGATATCCTGAGCCACCTCTCCCGGTAGTCAAAAAATATAATTTCAATGAAGAGAAGGTCAGTCACTAGTTTTTGCGGTGTGCAGCCAAGAAGAATCTGTCCAAGAACATACAAGATTTATATACGAATGTGAGGGAGGAAATAAATATCAAGCCCGTAATGAACTCTGCTGGAGATGCGATAATGGTTATAAAAAATGTGTGGGGTAGTTTTGTGATGAAACAATAAATGGACTTAATAGATAAGATCTTTGTGTTACTGATAAATCATGGAGAGTTTACTACTACTTTCTGAGTTTACCACGTCCCTAGAGGAGTTTTATAATGGAAAATATTTTACTTTTTAGTTAGCAACATTTCAATGCTTATTTACAGAATAACTTCCATGAAGAAATGTATGTTATTCCTTATGGTTTTTAAATGCTGAAAATAATGGTAATAAATTATATTTTATAAAAACATTGGTTTGTTTAAATTTTTGTTTAATTAATTACATTCCAGCTCAAAAAATACAAGAAATAAAAATATGAATCAATAAATGGTATTATTACGGATGTTGAATTGAAGTTTATTTTAATGTTATTAATCTTTTGTATTTCACGTAATGTTTCTGTAAAAACTATTTGAGTTTGGCAATACGTTAAAACTTCATCAGAAAAATGTGATTGATGGTATTTTCATAAAATATTACAAATTCTAGAGATGACGGACTGATGGCGACTAAACCTGCACTGGCACTGCGTCTGGCGATTGAATGACAATTTAGAATATTTTATGGGGTATGGTGATCATTTAATCATTTTCGCTCTATATACTCCGCATTATGTTCCATAATACTCCGAATTATGTTCGGTTTTCAGATCTCCTACAAATTGAAAACACTCTTACTTTACTCAGGTTCCCCACATCACTAGCGCAGAAAAGTCTCCCCATATCCTGCATGATTTGAGGGCGACAGAACAGCTTTGCTTATAATTAAAGATGTGCAGTAATAATAAAAGATGAATGGGCTAATATTGATTCTGGCTTAAGAATCGAGTTGAAATGATTGAAGGCGTTGTCATTGTCAACAATGACAACGCCTTCAATCATTTCAATTATGTAAATGTCAACTACAACTCACCACTGAATCAATATTTAAGAATCGAGTACTATTCATATGGGCTCATAGTCAAACATAGAAAGAAAAAATTAAAAGGCAGTTCAAATTACAAACCTGCAACATCAGTGCTCTTTGATTGAAAAGTCTGAAAGAGCAGTAATTACTAGTAATTCTGTGAACAGTGGACTTCACATCAAAAGAACCAAACATCTGCTCTTCATAGCAGTCTTTAAAGAATTAGCCATTGGGAAGAGAAAATTATTTTCAAGGACACTCTAATCATAATTTGTTTCTCGAGGAGGTACCTTCTTTGTCCCTATAATTACCCACCCCTCAAATACTTAAATCGAAAATAAACCTACAGTTTATCCAAAAAGTGATCGTACACTTACAACTTTAGAAACTAAATGCTTGTTAGTTTGAAACTATGTATGTAATAAATGTGTTAAGCTTAAAATACAATGAACTTTAAATTTCATGTATAGTATATCAAAGAAAAACCCAAAATAGAAATGTAATATCTAAAAATAAACAAAATGTAACAGAAAGCGTGCAGCCTAGCCGCAAGAAATGAGTGTACCGTCGAAGTAACGAAACCAAATGACGTAACTAATAATGGATTTACTAACCTTCTACGAATCATGAAACTTGATGTAGCACTGATAAGGAGCAAAGTGTGGTTTATCCTTAATACAAAATTACCAACACATCCTGGAAGGATGGATAGCATCTCACAGAAATTAGTGAAAATTAATGTAATTAAAAAATGCACAAGAAGTGCAAATCTTTGCAAAAGATATCTGAACTTGTACATAGACCTCCTTCAACAGAGCAATCAATAATTAATAAGTTTTGTGTTCATAAAGCAGTGAGAAATCGCCTCCGAACAATGAGACCAGAAGTCTTCAGTGAAGCAAATAAATAATTTACTATTTGAGAAATTAACAAGTGCCCCAAAATTAGTTCTGTGAAATGAGAGATGAATTTTAAAAAAATGACGATGAAGTATAAGCTAGTTCAGTGCGCAATCTTTAAAGGGCGAAAAGGAAATCACGCCCAGAAAAATTTGTGTGAGTAAAGCAAATTGTATGAAACGATTAAATTTTGCAAAACAAAATCGAAATAAAATATAGTACTTATAAATTTTCGGAAAAAATGGAAAATAACATATTTTGGTCCGACAGAAGACACATGCATAATGCACACTGCATAATGCAGAACAGGACTCCCAACATCTTGTGCCTATTGTGAAACATGGTGGCTGTTCCTTGGTAATATAGGTAGGCCTCAAGAGTGGGACTTCTGCCTGTTATCGATGGAGTAATGGACAACAAGTTGTATATTCACATTCCAAAGGAAAATCTCCTCGTTAATGCGCTGGATATGGGTCTTGCAAATAACTTTGTGTCAGGTTATGGCCCGCAATATATAGCATCTAATACTCGATTGTGGCTGCTCTTCAACACCAAAGAAATAATTCATATCATTCCTCAATTTCTGGGCGTTAACTATATAGATAATATGTGGTTTGTTTTTGGAACAAAAAATAGAAAATACACTGGTGTAACAAACAAGAGATTTTAAACACGCTCTAAGAGAATGAAGTTTAATTGACCCCGCGACTATGGCAGAGTTGGTGAAATCCATGTCGCGAAGATTTGAGGCGACAATCAAAGGAAATGGTAACCTTCTCATATACATTTACATTTTTTTTTTAAACGGGGGTTTTTTACATCCTGTTCATATTGTATAGACGTTTCAGTCATACTTTCGTACGTCAGTATTTAAGTACAACTGTTGTTAATTAATTCTTTTGTATTCATTTATTCAGTTTTTTGTTCTCTTCACATTCATTTGCAACTTTTGGTGCCCTACCTTAATATGTGAAGGCAAATTATTTTTTACATTTCATGAAACAAATTTATTAAACAATTTTCTCAATTAATACATTTGATAAATGAGTAAGATCAAAAACATGAATTTAAAATATGTATGATGAGTTTATCGAGGATTTTTTTCTTCCCGTCTTCAGGCCATTTCTACTGAATAATAGCTTATCACGATTGTGATGAACAAGTAGTTGGCATTAATAAGTCAAGGTTGTCAAATCTTGACAATCATTTTAAAAGGTTTGGTGTGGCGTATCACTCGTGTCTATCGGGCGTGGATGTTGTACTGAGACCATACCTCGCACTGAACCACAGTACCAGTCCCACGCCCAATGGATTCGTGTCACGCCACATCAAACCATTTGAAAATGCTGACAGGATGCTTACCTTGATGCATTAATGCCAAAAGCTTATATTTTCTAAACGAATACATTATTTTATTAATAACCTTAAACACAAACTTAAACAATACCTGCCTAAAACGTAATTGGTCAATATCTTGGAACTAAATCAAAAAATAAAAATCCTTGCTCATATATAGTTTCGAAAGAACTCAAGGAAGACTCTTTCCAAATTCGATGAAAATCGAACAACCTCCTTGGTCGTAAGAAACGAATTTAGGGACATAGAGATGATATACCGAATGGACTAGTTAACGCAGAACTTCAATTTCGGTCAACGAGACACGAGGAAGATCCTTCAGAAATTCAGCAGCTGAAGATCGGAAGGTATCAGTTCCACATTCCATTAAAATGCAACACGCAAATCCCAGTGAAAAACTTGTCTGGCAGAGCAAGAGGTGAAACTCTACCTTTAGTTATCCTTTTCTGGTATGCTTCGCCCAGCGAAAACGCTAATAAAAGTTAATACTCTCAGTGTTGCGTGAAGAACGTCGCAATTTTGCAATCAGCAACTCACCTCGGTGTTCAGTTTTTCTAGAGATGAAAGACTCTTGAACATATCTGTAGGTGCAGGAACTCCATTCATCTTCGCGGCTTTCAACATGATCTTTTCAGCCTTGTCTTTCTTGCCCTTGGCAAGCAGCCATCGCACAGATTCAGGGAGAAGCCTGGTTTAGAAAAATAAATATTTAAAAGAACTCTCAGTCAGACTTTTGCATCACATGAACGAATTCTCTCGCGCATCGACGAATTTGGAATATCAAATTCTAAACAAAGTTAGTCTTGATATTTAACATGATAAAGAAAAGATAGTGAGGGGATATTCTCAATGTATTGGAGTTTGTCATTTCATGGTCACAAGTTTTGTGACCAATACTTTTTAATAAGTTTGAAGTTGCCAATAGCTTGCTAGTTGCTGTTATACCTTGTCTAAGGAGAAGTTGCAATTTCGTAAAAACAAGTTAGATATTCATGAATGGACGTATGTCGATCATTCTAAGTAACATTCAAAGTATTCAATACATTCGTTTTTTAATTCGCCGGAAGATAATTAAAGCACTAATTTTTAAATATTAATACATCCTACAACATTCAACATATGCTGCAGAACTGTATTTAAATTTTAAGCTAGTGAGCAAAAAATAATGTGATTGATTACGTCGATCGGTTTCATTCTGAAGAATGACATGTTGTAGCAAATCGATTTTGTGACAGACATACAGAAAGAAAGTTAATAAGTATTGACATTGTGATGGCTACGACTGGACCTGGTACTGTTTTATGATTTCACATTTTTCCCAATTTTTTACAGAAAAAATTAAGTTTCAGAGGATCATCTACAATAAAACCTTCCATGCTACACCAAGCCATTTGAAATTTCTTACAACACATAAAATTTCACTTTTTCGCTTCAGGAAATAATCCCAAATGAATTATTTTTTAAAAAAATACGTTTTTCAAGTTATTATCTATTAACAGAATTATGTTCTAAATATGCGAGTTATATGTTAATAAGAACTAGTGAAATACCCCATGTTGCCTGCGAATTTATTAATTACAATATAGTATACAAGAAAAGAAATGAATTGCATCTATAATTTTATACGGAGTGATTTAGTTTTCGTTGCTCATACATGACCTAGTGGTAGAGTACTCTAAGTTTATCATGACTGCAAAAGGAAATAATGCAAACTCTATTCAAATTTTTGAAAAAAAAAGTTTTCTCATTGGTCAGGCATCTGCGCCGCACGGCCTCCGTGACGCGCACAACTTTGCCGGGTTGTACCTTTATCTCTGCCGCCACGCTTTCAATGTGCCGAAGAAGATTATCACATCCACGTCTTTGGTAGCAAAAACGCGCTATTTCATTAACCTTCAGCTGCAAAAGCGTTGGAAGTACCAGTTATAAAATTCAAAAAACTGAACGCCTCTTTTGTGCAGGAAATGCCTAGAGAATTAAAAACGACGTTATAGTTGTCTATTATGCATACGCTGCACTCGCAGGAAATAGATTTCCAGAGAAGTGGCGATCCCTAATGCAAAGTGAAGTCGCTCACTTACTTGCCGTAGCCCGTGTTACACGAGCACAAACGCATAGTCCAATGATTAACGTTAATTGCTTACAAAACCCCCTCGGCCATAAAGCCCTCGACACCGCCCCTGAGACAATCGTCGTTGCTACGTGTAGCTTGTATGTAGATCCATCGTTGCGTACTTCCGGAAAAATTCCAGTAACAATTTTTATTTTCATTTATCCAAAGCCTAATTGCGATATTGGATGCACACTAAATACATTTAGTACGAAATTGTGTGCGATTTCAGAAAACCTTTTTCAGGAGATTTCCATCGTACGCACTTAAATTTGGTACTTGTTGTAGGAAAGAGGGCATAGATTTTATGAAATTTCATTTACTGGGCTGTAATTTCTCAGAGAGAAATTTTACAGTGTACTACATTTGGTTATTAATAAACAAAGGGAACAGTATGCTCTGAACGTTGACTAAAATGACAGATAATTAAATTACTGGTATTCATTCATGCGTTTTGTGTATTTAATCTATCTCTCAATATAACTGAGTTACTGAATTTTCGCGCCTTCTCCCACATTTGAAAAATATACACCCGAGGATTATTTCTGAAAGGAAACTGAATAAAATTAAGTATGTTTCATACAAGCAAATGCATTACGGAATCTTGATATCTCCATTATGAAAGGAAAAAGAAATAGTTCGAGTTGTTCGCCACCTTTACGTATTCGATATGTGAAAGAAATAATGTAAAAGTTAAATTTCCAGAAAGTCTGATTACAGTGAGGAATCGCCTTCACTGGTATGATTCTAATTGCAACTATCCATAATAGTTGTAACAAAAAAGTGCTGTTCGCCTGAAACTCACAAGCCAATGAAATGTTTAATGTTTTCACAAAAAGATTAATAGCCAAAAATTCTGCGCGGGATAGGTCTACCCCAGTGTTTCGATTTTCTTTTACATTAGCAGCGTGTCAGAGTTCTTGCATACTATTATTTATTTATTTGTTTCTTTCTTTATTTGTTTCTTTCTTTCTTTCTTTCTTTCTTTCTTTTCTTTTTTTCTTTCTTTTTTCTTTCTTTCTTTCTTTTTTATTTCTTTGTTTTTTTTTTTTCTTCTTTCTTTATTTATTTATTTTTATTTATTTTTATTTATTTGTTTTCTTTTTCTTTATTTGTTTATTTCTTTATTTCTGAGACTAGAGATGTTTTTTATTTATTTATTTATTTATTGTCCAAAAAGTCAATACTGTATTTGCCGTTCTGGCAGGAATGAGGTACAGGAAAGCAACTATTAAAAACACGTGTTTTCATGAATGGAACCTTGAGACGAGAAGAGTTGAGTTAACGTCAACTGCAATGGCCAAAATAGGGAACACTGCTTTATTCCTAAGATGCCATTATTCATAGGCAGTAGACATATTCGCTTCAAATAGTCGTAACTTGAGAGCTGCTTGAGCGTTCAATGAACCTCGTTCCGAGGAAAAAGACCTTGGGCCTTTGACCTTGATAGTCAGGCCTGTGACTAACAGGTCGAACTCGATCGTGTGTACGATTAATGAAACCGAATGAGCTACATTAAGATCCTGAACAGCTATTGTTTGTACTACTTGGGAAATTTACATTGAATGGACTGAAGTCACGATCGAGCAAAAGAAGAGCATAAAAGGAATCAATTTATTCGTGTGACCTGATTTCCCGTAACACGGAATCATTTGTAATTTTTCTTATAATTTCGATAACTAACTTTAACAATATGCAAAACGCTTTCTGTTCCTGGGCAATGCGTTTGATTTTTGTTAAGTTTATCTGATTGATATGGCATAAATATAATAAAAATAAAAGTAAATGAGTAAAATTGAATAATAATTTCTCTGCCACCTCGGGTTAGTGGGTATTGACGTAGTTAACGTGTTTGAATATACGCGTGAAATACACGACTAGAAAATGCTAGTTTAGCTTAGCACCACCTACGGCATCTACTTTCAATTTGACAATTGCTTTCTTCTATGCAATTTATGATTAAACATTTTTTAAAAGCAATAAGTTGCCTGGTTTGTCTATTCTCAGAAAAAATATATGAAAAAGTATCGACGGAAGTTTTTTTTAAAAAAAGTCGTGATTCATTACATTAGTAGAATTAACTATCGTCAATAATGAGAAACGTGTAATATCAACTTAATGAAACATGTAACGACTCACGGTCAGTCGGAAAGGCAATATAGTTATCAGCAACGTTTTATTTCTGAAGATTACTTAATAATCCCCCAAACATTTAGTTTTCTAGACTTTTTCAGAATTTTCATGAAAGATCCGGCTAAAAATAGAGCCAATTAATTTGCCTTATTGAGAGGAATCGAACACCTATAGGTGACTTTAAACCATCTCCAAATCGTGCATTTGAGCTAACCCAAAACGTTTTTTCGAAAATGCATTACAGAATTAGGTTTAATTATCGTCAATATATTAAATGAAATCGTAACGATTCATGTCAATGACAAAACATATAGTTAAAACAATTCACAGCGTTTAATGGATCTCGTATGTGCATTGAAACAATTAAAAAACTTATTTTTATTGAGTTTTACAGAAAATTCTAGATATAACCGATGAAGAATTGTACCTATCGATTTGTTTTATCGAAAGGATTCGAATTTTCGATCGACATTTGAGTAAGTGCACCTGTGTAAGTGCCGTAATACTCCATAAACGCGATTTAGTTGCTTGCAAAAATCTATTGTTTTAGAGGAAATTTCATAGAATCTTGTGGAGTTAAAATAGTTGATCATTTCCCTAATAGATCGAGACGCGTTGAATGATTCCTCTTTTGTCTCGATTGGTGGACCGGAAGGAGTCTAACCCTGAGTGACGGACGAACTCACGCAGGCTATGATTACTAAGAAAGGATACAACAATGCCTGATAGAAAGTTGAATGGGATGGTATTTAATACACACTACATTTCATAGTGTGGGAGTTGCCGGAAAATGGAGAAATATTTTGTTAGTCTACTTAAAAAATATTTTAATTTAAGAAATTAAGCACTTAAAAGCATTCTGATTTGTATTTTTATTACTTCGTTTATTTTTCTCCTGAAAGTAAATGACAGCTTTCTTTGCATAGAAAGAATATATTTATCTTGCGTTTATATTTAATTCGATAATAATTTGATATTTATCGTTGTGTCCTATATTGAATATTGTTTTCATAAACCGTCTGCTGTAAATTGTATTTGACATTTCCGTTTTGTAGTAACATGAATGTGGTGCCAGTTTACAGGAAACGATCTGCACATGTCGTAGCGTATGAGTAAATACTAGCTGGAGCCGTGAAAAAAAAAACGCTGCACATAGTGAATACTTATTTTAAAAATGAAAATTACTGATGGAAGTGCTCAATTTCAAACGATCAGCCCCTGAACTCTGCGTTACATCATTATATGCCCTTTGGCATTTACCAGAAGGCGAGTCGAGTTCTGCAAAAAAATAATACGTCGCGAAGTCAGCTACACTGTACTTGAAAACGCCAATTGCACGCTCCCCCACAAAAAGCGACGCAAATAGCAGCAGTTACTTGACGCACCATATGTAGAAGATGAAGAGGATGGCCGGGCCATAGATGACCGCGTGGATGAGGCGCCAGCTTTGCAGCCCCCAGGCGATGGCGCCCATGGCGATCTCCCCGAAGGCGTTGTACGAGCTCATGATGGCGCCGCCCAGCACCCGCTTCTTGGGGCCCATCAGCTCGAGACCTGCGCACAGCCCAGCAAGGCGTCCACGGCGAGCACTCATTTCGCGCCTCTAACTACCGCCATAGGGAAAGTCAATTTGATTGATTTTTTCGTGTTTCCGGGCGCATCAACTGCTTCGGTCATTAGTGCCGTTAGTGTAGTGCATGCTTTTATTGGGAGATGGCGGTGATTTTCCCCTCGCTGGATGGCGAGATCCGGCGCCGACCTACCGTCGGCTAGTGGGGTTTCCCCCTAACCAGGACTCTCCCACCAGCGGGGTACCGCCTCAACCGGGACAAGCTCGAAGTTCCCGACCGGTCTCCCGGGATATGTGGTAGTGTAGTGCATGATAGTGTGAGTGTGTAAGAGGAGAGGATAGGTCAAGGAAGGGGAATGACAGATCGCGCGCGCTCCGTGGCCCGTTTGGTAGGGTCCGGCATTCGCCTGGTGTTGATCGGAGAAACCACGGAAAAGTACCGATCAGAGCAGCCGGCCGCTAGAATTCTCCTCCAGCCAGAAAGTCAATTGAATTAATTACACAATTACGTATGTAGTATGTATATGGTATGTATGGAGTGTGTGAGTATACGGATTGTGTGAGTACACGGAGTGTGTGTGTGAGTATACGGAGTGACCGGGAGCGGTAGGTCAGTGCATCAACTGACGTCACTGCAGCGCCTCTGATCGGGAGGTCCTAGGTTCGAGTCCTGACGGAGGCAGGATTTTCGACACTAGCTTTCCAGCTTGATCGAATTCATCCTGTCTGGTGGAGAATTCTAGCGACCGACTGCTCTGATCGGTAGTTTTCCGTGGTGTCTCCGATCAACACTAGGCGAATGCCGGAGCAGTATTCTAACAAACGGGCCACGGACCGCGCGCGATCTTTCCTTCCTCATCCTTGTCCTATACTCTCCCCCTACACACACACTTACACTAACATGCACTACATTACCACATATTCCCGAAAACCGATTGGGAGCTTAGAGCTTGTCCCGGCTGGAGTAGTGCCCCGGCCGGCCGGCGCCGGATCTCGCCATCCAGCAGGGGAAGATCAGCGCCATCTCCCAAGGGAAAAACATGCACCACACTTACGGGATTAATGTCCTACGCTATTGACGCGCCCGGAATCACTAACCAACTATACGTAGTGTGTGAGTGTATGTATGAGGCATTTTAAGGTCGGATTAATATTGCGTTTGCCAGCTAGTGGTGTTCACACGCCTGGGCTCTAATTTTATTTATTATCAACACATCGGGGTAAAGCAAACTTGTGGTAAGCGTGACGTATTCACTTCATCGTATACATACTTGTTCTGCCTGCTGAACTTATCTTTCGTAAACCCTGCAAAACAAACAGAGACGACTGCATTGGAAAACTACATATCTATTTTTGCCGTGGCTGGCAATCGAACCTGGGATCGCACCACGGAAAGCTAGTAAGGAAACCCCGAGCCACTCGAGGGGCTACGTTTAAATATTTTCTCTTGTAATTTTTCCAAAAAAATTATTTTCTGATTCGATAACAGAAGAGAGAGTATTTTTAAAATCATTACGAATAAAATGGCACACCATATGATGGTACATAGATAAATTCTCTAAGTTTAAGGCATTATACAAGACTTTTTTATTCTTTAACTACTTATTCCACTTTTATGTAAAGAGGAGGTCTCCGTAATTAAAAGCACTTGTCGGTCAACTTTTGTTTCATAAACGAGGAATGGGGTTTTTTGTCAGGCACTTACATGTCACGGGTCCTTCTTGCTAGATGTTTTAGATTCTATTCACACTCACGAGCATGTTCTTATTCAATTCGTTGAGAAAATTGAATTGATTGCTAATATGCAAGACAACGAACTCGTATAAAAACCTTTACGGAGTAAAGTCCAGTAAAATTTTTTAATATAACCACACTGCTTGAAACGTGTGAATTTACACACTGATTTCCCACTATCTCCGGAACACATTGAATATTGACGAAAATTGTTATAGTACTATTGTGAAATTATTCTGGTACACTTTCGAACTAATAAAAGAATGATAAAAGTTGGTTAAAGATACCACAAAATAGATAACATACACACAAATTACCTGCGGATCGAACTGAGAACGTATCTTTCTTTGAAGAGGAGTAAACGGAGGGAAATGATAACAACTTGTTCTCAATACATACTAATTCCAGATGCATTAATGTTTCCCATGTTATATTCCCAGTGTCATACAACCGCTTATTGAGCTTGAGAAACATGTTTATGAGTAATGAACCTTAAAGAGGTATTATTTTGCTACTCTGTAAATTAGAAAAAAAACATTGATTAGGAATTTTAATCACAGACATTTGAAAAAATTAAAATTTATTTATTTTACGTCATTTATGTCAGTTAAACACTGTGTGTAATGTGCTACGGGAAGAAGTGAATTCTGTGCACGTTTTCAAAATTCTATGATCCCTACCCTAAGCCATGCACTACTTGAATTTTGAAAACAGAAAAACAAATGAGCGTTTTATGCAAGGATTGTTAACAAAATATTCGCTCTGATGTAATAAAATATATTTTCAAGGGTAAATTAGCAATAAATTATGGCTCTTATCCATCATGTCCTTTACGAAGGAATAATACTTCCTGCCGCGACAATATGGAGAACAATAATTTGAATAACTATATTACCCACTGAATTCTTGAAGACGCACACAGATAATGAAGTTGCATATATATTATTACATATATTGTTAAGTGTTTATTATTACATATAGATTGTTTCATACCAGCCATAACGTAATTTAATGCTTTGCCATATCAGTACTACGATACGTGTACTATGCGTATATAGTAATAAATCTATCTGGTACAGGTCGAAATTCGGCCTCATTTTTTCTATGGATAGATATTCACCATTTAAATGTGCTGTGAAAAATAGCTGCCGTCACGAACACGAAGTTATTGAAAAAAATACCAAAATTCCATACTTTTCATGACGCCAGTCGTTATCCCGGCGGGGTTTGTACAGTTATGCCTATTGTGAGGGAGTGTCAGAATTCCAATTCAGAGCAGTGAAGCATTAAATCAATGACTAAGGGATGGACTTTGATGACCTAAAACATCGCCAAAATTGAATCTCTTAAAGTGTTTTTAAAATGCCCAAAAATAAAGAAAAATGACGTAAAAAACGTGATCAAAACCAGTTGGAATGAACAACTTAAGCTTTTGGATACGTTACTTTGTAATTGAAAGCCCTAGGTGGCTCCTTGGTTAGCGTGCTCGCTTTCCACGGCGCAGCCCCGGGTTTGATTCCCAGTCGGGACAAAAATTAACTGTGGGCTTTCCTGGCAATGCCCCAGTATCCGTTGCTGTGTGACGATGAAAATGCTCACATCTCAGGTTGAGAAGACCAGAGATACGGTGTGGAGATTGTTATGTGCTAACCACACGTACCGCCGTACGCCGCTGGTAGGCCTTAGCTCGTAAAGAGCGGTTCTGCCATAGTACATACTGTAGCGTCGTGTCACTAAAACCAGCGTGGGCACGCGGTGCGGTGTGCACCGGATGGAGACAAAGGCAGAAGCGATGACGCACGGGGTTTTTCTGACAGGGTGTGCGCATCGCTAGGGCGGAGGCAATGGAGGCGGCGGGCAGCGTTGCGAGGGCTATTTAAGGGTCATGAGAACAATAACTCTTCCTTCTTTGTGATCCTGGAGGCAGCAGCGTAGGTCGTTCGTGAGAGGTGCGAACGTGCAGGCGGCGCAAGGAGCCGGCAGTTATTGTCGTGACTAGTGAGACATGTAGTCGGTTTCAGGGCAGGCGGTACTACGCACGGCGAAACATTAGGTAGTATGTTGCGGTGTGGTAGCCGTTGTAAATATCTCTCCTAACAGTGGGGTCTATTTAGTTAGTTAATTGTATACAGTGCATTGGTTATTTGTGACTACGGTCTAAATTGTGAATAAACCTGCTGTTATTACAACCCACTCTGGTCTGTGTACTGATTACACCCGCATGACGTCGCAGACGAAGGAGTGATTAAAATGGTGACGCCACAATACCTACTGATATAATCGAAGCTTCTTCCATTCGTTGAAGTGATCTCAGATTTCAAACATTTGATTTAAACTAATCTTTACAAGTAAGTCTTTGTCCTTAGTTATCCCGAAATCTGCCGAACCGACCATGGCGCTGATAGGCGTCACAGGAACCTTAGATTACGTATTCGCAACAGCTGACATACTCGTATAATTTCTGAGAGAAGAAATCAAAGAGGATACTATAGTAATTCTGTGGAGAACATTTCTTACCTCTTGTCAATATTATTTGTAGCAAGTACCATTAAAATCATATTAAAATCGATGAAATGAGCAAAAAATGCATTACAAAGGACGAAAAAGTGTACAAAATGACTTATTAGTCTAAATCGATCAAAAAATGCAAAAAAGACATAAAATGGGTCATTTCCTTCTGTCATAACAAAGTTAATTTCTGTATTAAACGACATTGTACTAAACTGAGAAGAAAAAAATGACATTTCATTAAAATTCGCCCCCTACTAATGGCCCATGCCCTTGACAAGTCCGTATTCTTCGACATTGACACAGAAACCCGATTTGATGCTGAAGTGTGCTCGTGGCATGCAAATATATTTAATATTGCTTGCCAACCTTTTTTAATTTTTGATAACACAGACCCATCAATGTATGATGGCTAGTTGCATGCGTTTTTAGTACACTCAGTTGTGATTTGGATCATTATCCATGCTGGTGTCACCTAGTGAATTAGCTCGAAAACAACAATACATGTGAGACTCATTGTTTCGTTCGAAAAGACTGCTCTGAGCGACTCGGAAGCCAAAGATTGGTTGATTTATATTATTATATCAATGAGCTAATCATTGCCTTTGGGACTGGTCAAAGCCGTCTTGCCGAATATGCTGCATTGCCAGTAGGTGCTTATTATAAAGCTCATTTTTTATGAAATGACAGCATGTTTTAAATTGAATCTAAATATAACATTAGAAATTTTAAAAACTGAAATTGAATTGAAATGATTGAATACTATAATCGTAAATTGTAATTGATGGATAGATTATTCGGCCTATAAAATAAATTTAATTGTGCTTATTAATCGAATAAAATTATTGATTGTCGCACTAATTGCGATTAATTCCTAGAAACTATCTGACGAACAAACAAAATAAATGAACTTATCTCGTGAAACGAACACTCTGGTCCCCGAAATGAACGACCGGGATAGGTAGCTCAGGACATCAACAGATGTCACAGCAGTGCATCTGATCGAGAGGTCCTAGGTTCCAGTCTCGACGGTGGCAGGATTTTCGACATCAGTTAGATAGCTAGGTCGAATTCAGTCACTGTCTGGAAAATAATTCTAGCAGACGGCGGATCTGTCGTTTTCTGTGGTTTCTTCGATTAACACCAGGCGAATGTCGGTACAGTACCCTAACAAATGGGCCACGGACCGCATACGATCTATCCTTTTCATTCCTTGTCCTATCCTCACCCCTTACATACACACACTTACACTGCACTACCACACATACCTGGAGACCGGTTGAGAACTTAGAGCTTGTTCTGGCTTGGGAGGTGCCTCCCTGTTGGGAAATACCTGCTTAGGGAAAAACCGCTAGCCGACAGTAGGTCGGCGCTGAATCTCACCATCCAGCGGGGGAATATCCCCGCCAATATCCGAGAAAACATGTTTTACACTTACGGGACTAATGACCTTAGCCGTTATCGCGCCCGAAATCACTAATCAATGGAACAAACCGAAGTGAACTAGTATTTTCCATCCTGCGAATTGTCAGGCTTAACCGATTAGTATAGATCGTAGCAACAATGACAGTACTATGCGAGTCGTTCGTAGCACCAAGTGCTGTGCATGTTAGAGAAAACAGCGTGACCAAAACTGACCAAATTCTTCATTTTTTTCAGTAACTTCCAGTACGTGATGGCAGCTAATTTTTTCACCAGTAAATACAAATAGTGAATATCTTTCAATACAAAAAATCAGGTCAGATTTAGAACTGAAGCTGTTCAAGGGAAAAGACCCGAAACCCCAAGATAGAGTTCGGCGTAGAAACAAATAAACTAAGTAAATGTCTTCAGTCGTACGATTGCCAATCAATGGAGGTGCTTTATCAGGGATTCTTGAATCAGCTACAAACCAATTAACAACGTCTTTCAGCATACTGCACGACATGGTGTATTTCTACCAACACTTTCGTGAAATATATGCTAAAAGAAAGTGTTAATATTTGGTATATGATTAGAAGATATGTTTCAAGTGAAAAATGTGAAAATTTGTTGACGTCATCCAGTTTATTTGATTCTTTCCCACACGTACACATCACTAACCCTCTGTGTAATACAACTAATTAGATTTAAAATAATTCGATCTCAGAATTCATACGTTTAAGTTAGTATTATACTTTCTAAAATATCACTTCGACTTTTCATATAAGACTTTTTTAATAAGAGTATTTGGCCAATTCTTAGGGTGGATATGCACTTTTAGAAGCACTGTAATTACATTACTGTAGACCACGTAGTTGATTTATTGTATAAAGAATTATATTATAAGATTATTTACACCGTGAAAATTATTGTTGAATATATAAAATAACTTCTAATAAGTACGTTTTTATAATCAATATTGTCTACCCACAACGTTTAGATGTTTATTCCTCATCTTCAGACGTGGATGTCCTTCTCATTAATTCCACATACATTCGTTTCTCGTCACATTCGACGAGTCATATTTTGAATTGTTTGTCTCGTTTAATTTCAATTTCAGTCAATGTCGACCATTGAGTTTTATCTAGCGATACATTCAATCTTGGCCTTGAACATTCCTGTTCTTTAAGTTGAACTACAAGCGGTAATGAAATAATGGTTATAAATGATAAAGGTATGGATATGGAATACTAAACTTTGTGCGAGAATATTGATTGACCAACTTTCTAAGAGAAACGCCATAATTATTGGCTGAAGGTGCTGTAGAATGCCCTTGAAATTATATCATAAGACATTGAAGTTTAGTTATACGTTTCCAAATATATTTGACTTCCTCCCCGACAAAGAAGCGATGGCAAAATCGAGTGTGGAAACATCGATTTTTCGTCGATGTGAATGTCCCCATTCTCTTCGAAATCGGGGAGTTGCGAGGCCCACACAATAGAGGTGGCATGCAAACGCCCCGTGTACAAACCGTAGTAACACGCAACGGTCGCCGAGCTCGAGGGCATTTGGAGGCTTCCGCAATAAGCTGTTTTCACGTCGTCAATCTATTAAATCCCAGAAGCAGATTGAAACCTTTCCACAGTCGAAGGATTTTAAAATGCGAAAAATCAACTACGTGCTAACTGGTAGTTATATAGCAAATTTTTCTGGAAAAAATTTCTCTGGAACACCATTGGTCGTTTCCAACAAAATTATTGCCGAGACTTGATAACGAAAAAGTGAATGAATCCTGTTCCTATAAATAGTTAATTACTTCCTCTAACACATGGTGTAGCCACAATCTATGTTTATGGGTCCTGGATACTGAAAATCTATTGACGGCAAAACTGTCTATCCGTCCGTGTGTGGTCAACGTCCGTGTGTGGTAGCATCTAGACCGTTCAGCCGATTTTCTCCAAATTTGGTATTCCGTGATCGATATAAATAAACGCAATGCTTTGAGAGTTTCAATTGGATATTTTGACTTTTGAGGGTACTTCACCTAAAGCCTCAAGAACATTTTCAAAATTGTTCTCAAAAATGTTCTCCGATTTAAATATAGTGACATTTCAAGGACACGAGCTGGACAGAGAGTGACACTGTCATCCAATCGGAAACCTCGTTACGACTTAAATTTTTGATATTGGAGCTCGCATGCTCGTGAAAGTATTTTGGATAGTTTTATTATATTTTTATGAATTTGTACTGGTAAATATATAAAGGTCAATAATGCATTTGGACAATTCTGCCTGTGTTGAAATTTGCATAAATACATTCTACCATTAAATATTTTAATATTTATAAACGCCAGTGAACTGCTATTTTTATAAAGTCTATATTCAAAGTTTCAAACAACCATTTGATGGATTGATGCTTTCTTTTTTGCTGATATCGTTATCAAATAACGTATCGAATGAAATATGGAAATATCGACTACTCCATTGTGAGTTCGCGTGTGCGTTCTTCGCAACTCACCCATGACGAAGGCGGCGGAGTAGATGCCGCCCCCGAAGATGCCTTCGAGGATGTTGCATATCTGGAACATGAGGAAGTTCTGCGACAGTCCCCGTAGTGCGCCGGCTAAGCCTGCCAACGCCAGCCCGCCCAGCAGCATCGTCTTGCGCCCGAACCTGCAACAAGCAGCCATCCTTTGACTACTCACTATTCTCCTTTGTTCGTTCGTTTTTTGAAGGGAAACAAGTAGCTTTTAGGTCAATAGAGGGTAGGGTAAAAGCCTGATTTCCTAGGGCTAATAACTTCATACGGAGGGGGTACCAGAAGGACCCGACCCAGCAAAGAAAAAACAAAAATTTTGGAAAAAAATATGTTTATTTTTCAACATAATCTCCTTTTAGCTTTATACACTTTTCCCAGCGATATTCAATAAGTTCGATACCCATTTTATAATAAGAACTGTCTTGCTCCTCAAAATAGCCATTAACTATCGACATCACTTCTTCATTGTTGGAAAATCTTTGACCACTGAGCCATTTTTTCAAGTTTGGGAACAGAAAATAATCAGAGGGGGCTAAATCTGACGAATAGGGTGCATGAGGTAGCAATTCAAATTTTAATTCATTAATTTTGGCCATTGCAATAACGGATTTGTGAGCTGGTGCATTGTCCTGATGAAACAACACTTTCTTCTTTGTGTGGCCGTTTTTGCTTGATTTCTTCGCTCAAACGTTGCAATAAGTTCGCATAGTACTCGCTGTTGATAGTTTTTCCTTTTTCAAGATAGTCAATGAAAATTATCTCACGCGCATCCCAAAAAACCGACGCCATGACCTTGCCTGCAGATGGAACGGTCTTCGCCTTCTTTGGTGCGCGTTCTCACTTTTCAGTCCGTTTTGATTGTTGTTTTCTCTCTGGGGTGAAGTGGTCGATCCATGTTTCATCCATGGTTATGAAACGGTGCAAAAATTCTGCTTTGTTGCGGTGAAACTTTGCTAAACACTCAATTGAAACATCTTCACGACACTGTTTTTGCTCGAGTGTGAGCAAACGCGGCACCCATCTTGCACACAGCTTTCTCATGTCTAAATTTTCAGATAATATGCAATGTACCGCACTTTTCGAAATGCCTACTATATCTGCTAGCTCGCGCACTTTCAGTCGACGATCACCCAGTACCGCCTTGTGGATTTTCTTTATCATTTCTGGAGTAGTCACCTCATTTAGTCGACCCCTACGATGCTCGTCTTGACAGCTCGTACGGCCTCGTTTAAACTGTGCTACCCAATATTGTAAGTAGTACCCAATATTGTACTGTAGTAATCGAAGGCGCAGACTCACCCAGAGTAGAATCTAGTTCAGTTTTTATACTGGTTGGGCTGAGGCCTTTCAAAAGAAAGTATTGGATCACATAACGATGACCAATTTTCTCCATGTTTACAAATTCACTCACAACGTTCATTATTGATCTGGGCTGTCCGGGTGACGCCGCGTCGAAGGCTGGGGTGCCGACGTTTCGACCGACATATCGCGGTCCTCTTCAGGGCAGTACAGCCCTGAAGAGGACCGCGATATGTCGGTCGAAAGGTCGGCACCCCAGCCTTCGACGCGGCGTCACCCGGACAGCCCAGATCATAACTCTGGCCGCGGAAGCCTACGATATCATCTAACGTTCATTATTGATTGTTGCGAAACAAATACTAAACAACGTAGCGTCTTCAAACTTGAAACATATGCTTCATAGATTGTCTACTTTCTAATACAGTGATATTTTTCGAAAAACTTTCGCGATCTCTAGGTCAGGCAGGGAACTTCTGGGACTACCCTCGTATTTTCCTTTTATAATGCACTCGCACACGAATATTCCCACCCTCTCTCTCTTACAAGTAATGCATTCTTTCGCTTTCATGTTGACTCACTCTGTCTACTACCGTACTAAACTTCTCGCGCAATCCTGCACGCACTCGCTCGCCCATTCGTACGTGTGTAGATACGATCTCATGTTCTCTTGCTTACATGCCCACACGTATACTCACGCTCACGCACTTGCTCAGTCTCCTGCCAGCTGTCACTCTCAAGACTCTTTTACTTATACCATTCAGGAGTGTGTTGCGTGTGGCTACTACAAACAACTTCAAAGGAAGAAACCCTTTGTCCCATGTCTCTTCCTACTCCGAGAAGCAGAATACTAATTTCAGTCATTGATTAAGTTTATTCAGACGTTTAAATCTGTTTCTGAGTAACTTAAACGGCCCTGGATGCGGTTATAGATTTATTTTAAACCTAGGACGCCTAATGGGGCACATTTTGTACCCCAGGACATGTTTTTGTTATTTATTTCAGTTATGTTATCTATCTGTACGACAGTTCTTTTTCTAGCTGAATATTTTCCCCTAGTGCGCTCAGTACAAAAATTAAACTATGCACGCAGTACAAAAATACTATAATTATTTTTTCTTGAAATAAATGTTTCTAGCCATTCAAAATGAACCCCTTTCGTACTCCGTATCACATGTGGCAGTTAACTATTACACCATTTTTCTGCATGAATCGTTAAGACTGCGGTTTAAATTTATTCTTTATTTCTTGTTTTCCAATATATTGCATAGGCATTGCTGTTACTTTGTTCGGAGCTGATTATCGTGGCTTCACACAAATGTGCTGAATGAATACATTATTATAACAACATATTGTGTTCTGCCGATCAGGGTTGCCGAGATCGCTAAGATACTAGTGCCGTGGCGGTCTTGGACTAATGGATCGCGAGTTCGAGTTCCACCTCGGGCATGTTTGTGTGTTTCTTTGTGTGTTTGTGATTATCCAACTCATCATCACCATTTCCATAACCCATCCCCAGAGCTAACACCCCTGGGGTGAAAAAATTGACTCAGCATAAAAATGCTTATCCCCCCCAATAAAGTTATGTGTAAATATACCTCCTGGAAAAATATGACTGGGCTTCTGTGGCTACAATTGCACGTTCGCATGGTCCGTAGATGGCCATTTCGCAACCCCTCTCCCCCCCAAATATTGTGTTTTGTTAATTGTTTTTGGTAGATTCTGATTTTCAAAAGTGATTACGTTGAAATAATAATGTTTTGTATTTAAAAATGATATGAGCAGTAACCATTTAAACCACAGTTATCTACCAGAACCCAAACTGTTAAACTGGAAGCGTATTGCCGTCTGTAAAGACTTTTGTAAAGTTTCCAATAAATGTTAGTTTAAACACTGTTAATTATAAACAAACTAATTATTAATCTAAAATTATTAATAATAGTTTATAAATATTGAAGAAAAATATTATAATCAATTTAAAGTTAAATAATGATTGAAAAAAGAAAAAAGAAATGGGGTCCAAAATTTTCCCCTTGAGTACTCTAAAAGTGCAAAATTTGCTCAGCTCTCCAAGGATTAAAAGAGGTAAATAACACGGGTTTCAATAAGTGGTGACGACATGGTACGGCATCCGCCGCAACTCACCTCAAAAATCTAATAAAATGTTTAAATTTGTTTTATTTTTTAAATAGTTAGGATGCAAAAATTTTGAAATATTTATAAAGAGAATACAACGTCATGAGTTACAGTACAGTCAATAAGACTGAACTGCGGGTTTTGTATAATTCTAAATCTGTAAGGTCGGGTGGGACGAGCAGGAGTGTTTGTAATGAACAAATACCTGGGCATCGACAGGTAATCTTCTTTTATAACGCGATTTTTATAAGAAAGGACTGTTTTGACAGTTATTATTGGCAACATTATTGAAGGTTCTGTGGTCGTTGTATCCTTGCTCCAATTTGACGCTCCTTCCTTCATTCCTTCGTTTGCAATTGGGTAACTTGTAAATGGCTTTCACGCTTCCTTTTGTGATGCCTTCGTCGGACGAAAATATAGTGCACCGCGAGAAATAATAGAAATTAGGAAGTGCAGTGCTATGTGCTGTTCCATAAAAATTATATTTTTTATAAACATTACATTGTATTTACTTTTTGTGTGATAAGTATTATGTTTATTTTAAAACCGAGTCTTGAATGTGAGTTGCGTACGGGTGCACGTGTTTCCTGCACCTGGGCGTTAAGATGGCAAGTTGGGATCAAGAGCGTTCCGTGGTTCCGGGCTTTGGGTTCCATAGTTTTTTAAATATAATTACACGGTTGTGAACCATGATAAAATCATGGTGAGCGCAAAGGACATCCTCGTTTTTAAGGAGTGTAATTTAGAAAATGGATCTATTATTCATCAAAGAAAAAGAGATGAAAGTAGACCTACTAGATAGATTATGGTACGAAGAGACTTGGCTGAACAGCTGTCGCTGCGGGGGGATACTTCTCCGAAGTACACATGATGTTCACTTGTTCAGCGAACTATCAGTTCGCTGCCTTTTCAGGCCGATTCTTTCGAGTATTACATGTGGTCGAATTCGACTTGAAAGACAGTAAAGCCGATTAACTCGTCTGACTTGGACTCGTACAAGTCACAGAAGAGGTTTCAGACTATGAACGAAACAAGGTGCGACGGAAAATATATTACTATCCATAACGATGCCAAATTATTCATCTACGCAGTATCCAGGGATCTCCATAGCTTAGGTCCCCAGTATCTAACGCACTATCCATTTACCAGCAATATTGTGCAGGATATACTAGATATAGTAGTAACTAAAAAAAAACACTTTCTCCTTAATCCAGACGGTGTTGCCCGAATTAGGTCCGGACCACTCCCCCGTAATTATTAAAATAAAATGTTTTAATACATCACTAGTTCAAAAATCACAATTTTATAAAACCTTGAATAGAATTAAATAAATTAACGTAACTACGAGAGACATTCAATAATTAAAGAGACAAATTGGTCAGGAGAAATAAAGTTTTTTTTTTTTTGCACAACACAACTTTTCCTATTTTTCAATATAATTCTCACCAACATTTATGTACTTGTCCCAACGGGTTTCCAGCTTTTTTATACCCGCCGCTAAGAACTTTTTAGCCTTCCCACAATTTTTTTGACATCCTCGTTATCCTGGAACTTCTTCTCACGTAATGCCTTATTCAGTGGACCAAATGGAAATCAGATGGTGCTAAATGCAGGCTGTAAGGGGGGTGAGGCAGTACCTCCCAATCCCTTTTATCGATGGTTTCACGTATTTGTTGAGCAGTGTGGGGATGTGCGTCGTCTTGCTGGAGAATGATACATCTCTTCTGAGATCCACGACGTCTCCCTCTCATAGCTGGCTTCACCTTGTTCAAAAGCATGGATCTTTTCCGTTATACGTATACCAGTTCACTAGGCGAGACACTGAGTTCCTCTGATACGAAAAATTTCGTTCACCTTAAAGGAATCGGTTCTCTGCAATATGAACAGAAGAACGTTGCGATGCCAGTCAATCAACATTTACGCGGTACATTTAAACGTTAATTGTACACAAAACACACATAGTATTATTACAATTTAATAGTAATTCTATTACTATATTAATAATTTATTAGTGATCTATTAGCTACTGCCGCTCCGAAATCCCTGCTAATCCACAATACGACTAATTTTATGTTACTAGTTGGTAAATCGGAAGTTAATGGTGGACTCTCTTCCTTTGATCCAGTAAACTGATTATTCGTATTTTTCACGCTAGTTATCTAATTTTATTGCCAACGCAATTTTATAACCAACGCATTTTGACACCAAGTGGTACGCGACGTGTTAACGCACGTCGCTACACGACGGATTCAACGTGCTACATTCGCGAGCGCCTACCGACCCTCGCTCTCGCGACCTGGTTCGCGCCTCCGCTCTCGTTCCGACGCTCACGCTCTCACTTTTAAGAGAATTTCTTTTGAAGAGAACACACATTTGTAAGAGAATTTCTTTTAAAGGGTGAAGTAAATAAATAGACAAAAAGTAACTCATCTATTGATTCGCATTATATACTTTTGCAATGTATTGAAGGAGTCTCGGTAGACAATACAAACGAATTTCATAGACTTACAGGGCGAAAACACACACACAAATTCCACACCAAAAAACACGCATTTTCACTCCAACACAATGAGAAAAATGTATCATGAAATGTTTCTACGTACAATTAATATGTGTAATAATTACGAAGTTGGTGCATAGAACATTATTTACAAAATAACAGAGTTAGATACTGTATAACATTTTATCACTTAAGATCTCTGCGTATCATGTAAGTTGGCCTGGAAAAAATTCTGCAGAATGTTTCACTCCACAGCTCAAGTCTGAGATAACTAGTGATCAAATTGCGTAATAAAATGATACCAGACACTCTGTTTATTATTTGAATTAATATGTGATAATACACGAACTTAAACGAAGAAAACCAGAAGTGCACAGAAAAATTACGTAAATAAATCAAAGTAGTCATAGATACTTTAATTAATTCATTTTTTCATCGTTTTGTCGCTTCTCCTAGAGTGGTAGGTGACCATGTAAGTGGTGTGCGTTCTTTGCATTAAAAATTTTCAATGTTATAAATCGTAAAAACTGTGGCAATATTGTGAAGTGATTTACAATAAAAGAGTATAACATGTTAAAAAACGTAAAATCTGTGAAATATTGTGAAGTGAGTAGTAATTGTGAAGTGCTAATTTAAATGTTTCTCAAAATAATATAAATTCTCCCCACCGGAAAAGAACCATTTCTAATAAGCAAGGGAACCGAATCGGCAAGTGTAGTGGTATACGTATAACGGAAAAGATCCAAAAGCATATCTCGAGCAGTATTGGCTATTTATTGTACTCTGCTCTTCGAGATAATCACAAAAAACGCAGTTACAGCGTCCTAAAACACCGTCAACAGGACTTTTCCTGCTGATGCGGGCCAGAACGATGTTCGTCAGTCACTGAGTCTCGACCACTTTTGAACTGCTCTAACTACTTGAAAAAATTCTCGGGGTTCATACAACTTTCACCACCCACTTTAGTCATTCTAGAGAACATATTAGATGGTTTCTCACCAACAGCAAGTTAAAAAAGAAACACAGAACTTTGTTTAACCAATGTGGAATTTGCAAGTGGACTCTATTGTTCAACTTAATTTTGTGCTAATGAACACAACAATGATGATCCTCCAGATGGTCAGGGCTCATCCCAGTAATGCCAACTTAAAGTCCTAAAATTACCAAACTTGTCCTACCAAGTGTTTTGTCTCTAGACTAATTTGTTTCTTTAATTATTGAATGACTTACGTAATAGACAATACAATATTTTCTAATAATGTTCAACACGATATGATAAATTAGCAAATCCCTCAAAATATTAACCAACGAGCCAATCACGGCACTTATCGTCATTTTCAATTCGGCATCGAAACTAGCCGTTCAGGCGTGACTTTCGCCGCTCGCCATCAGCTGCTGAAGCGTGACTTTTAAATTTGCCTAAGTTACAGTTCAGTTTCCATCTAGCTTAAAATGATATATCTTCTAAACCAAGCAAAACTTCAGAAAAAATTAGGATATCTAGATGAAAGTATGTTCTTTTATTAAATTTATTGACATTATCACAAATAATATGCACACTAACCTAAAAAATTAAACAAACCATATCTTTGCGAGAGCGGAGTACTTCAAAACAAATAATAATACAAAAAGGGTTTTCAAGGCAAATTTTGCAACAACATGATGTTTATTTTCTGTTATTGTTGTTATAGCACCCTACTCTCTTCCTTAGACAAGTCTGGTTTTAGTACCTGAGTTTACGTCTGAATAATTTATTTCGTCAATCATAGTAGTACTACCGTCTTTGTAGTACTACCCACAGAAATTTATACGTCACCAACCACAATATCGTTCATAAAAAAATAACAGCTGATGTGAAAACATGAAAATCGGTGTACAAGAAGCTTAAGATACTACACTGAACTGGTAGATAGCGGTCACTTCGCTAAACATATCGAGTAATCCTGGGGACGCATTCAAAATCATGAACGGCATATTCCGTCGTACACGCTAGAGAGTGACCCCATGAAGGACGGCATGTGACGTCGTTCACGCATGAGGGGCTAGATCATTTTCGTAAAGATTGGAAAACCGCTGTTATTCTTCCATTTAACAATACAGGAAAAGATCTACAAACAAATATATAACTGGAATAAATGCCATACCTAATGTAGAATTCGGATTCAGAAACTATCACTCAACAACGCACCAACTACTGAGACTTTACAGACTTACATGGCCAACGCGTTTTATCGTCATATACATACATTAGCAATATTTCTTGACCCAGAAACAGTGCTCGAGTGCAGGGTGTATGTACACTAAACTACTTTTAAAAATCGTTAGTTTTATCTCGGATCATTTCCTCGTGAGAATCAATTTTACGTTCTCTAGCCAGTATCAAAATTGTGCCGGAGTCCCTCAAGGTTCATGCTTCTCTCTTCTACTATTCATTATATGCTTATCGGAAATTATTAAGTCACGTGATTCAAAAATCGCTCTCTTTGCAGATGACACCGCTTTATTTACTGCTCGGGAGGATATAATTTTCGATGACAACCCACAGAACGTCATAAAAACTTACCGCCTGGTCTGAACAGTGGAGAATCCAAATAAACTCGAACAAATTCCAAGCAAAATCTTCACTTTCTAGATCGCCTACATCTCCCCCGCTTAAAATACAAAGTGTAATAACAAAATTGTATCCTAAGCAAACCCCAGTAAATATTTAGAATTGATGCTTGACATAAAATTAGCTTCGAAAGATCTCGTCAAGACATGCACAATAAAATATACGCAAAAATTGTCAAATTGTATCCTCTGCTAAACTCTAAATCAGATCTAAATATTCAATGTGGCACCCTCATTTACAAAACAATATTACGACCATCAGTTACTTATGCTTGCTCAGTATAGAGGAATGCAGCAAATAAGTGTATTGAAAAACTACAAATCATACAACGCAAATGCTTGAGAAAACTAACTTGTTCAACAGTAACAAGCAACTGACTACAAGTAGAATCAATACAAGAACACATTCTAAGAATACCTCCCAAGTTTTTCAATTTCCTTTCAGAATCCCCATCTATCACCCTCCTCAAACTCAGTATAAACAAGACAAATGCAGGCCTCCATAAATCATTCAGCAGTATCAATTTCCAACATCTGATAAAATATAATTTACTTATAAATACTATTTTTAATGACGAGTTTCAAGAACAAATTTCATATCATTTAGGCTGAATACTAATATTATTGTCTCAAAACCACAGCCTGTAACACGCAAGACAAATAGCGTGAGAATTAAAAACAAAAATTAATATGTAATATTTTTGTAATAAACAATATTGCTCCCGAACAGGAGGGAATAAAAAAGACGCGGAAAAGAAATGAAGGACCCTTTTCATGATTTATAGGTAGTTCCTAGGGGATTATCGGAATTGTGCTCAAATGGGATTGCTAATAATGCTAATTGCTAAGTTAGTCAGCGGCAGACATTCACTGAGTAAATTATTAACTAATAGTCTTCAATATTTTACTAAGCGCTGGAGTAATAGTAAAGTTTCGAATTAATGTATAGCGTGTTAAAATGACAAGAAACCGTATTCTAATGGATTTACTTTACGGACATACATTAGTGCACATTTTCGACGTTTTTACAACAAAAATGTATACAAATATCATAGATTATTAGTGTCGTAAATCCAACCCTTAGGACAAAATTAAATAATTGGCGATGATATGGGTATGTCAATTTACTGTGCAAAGTGATAAAAAACAAGCAAAAAATGCAGGTGATAATTTAGGGATATTTATGACCGATCTGTCTTCATTACTTTCGACCTCTTGTAATTTTGCGAAATGAAACGCTGAGGTGTTATTAATTTCTTTGGTTTTGCACTCACGCAATTCTATAATAATGGTACATTTCGATTTATTAATAGTTCCGTAGCAAGGAGAATCATTAAGTGAACACGACAAAATTGTCGATTATTTAAATGGCAAAACTACCTTTCAACGACATTATTTCCTATCAGATTTGCTTTTCAGTTAATTGTTAATTAAAAATTAATATAATTTTGATTATTAATAATATATTCATAATAAAATAATAATAATAATAATAATAATAATAATTTTGATTATTTCATGAATTTTTCCAATTTAATGAAAATACTGGGAGCAGCTCATAACACAATTTAAGGAAAATTATTTCTACGTTCTCCTTTTTCGCAGTACTATTTAATTAATATTGGCTAAAGCTCCTTGTATTATTTAGCAAACACAAAATACAGAAGAACTCCAATTGTAACTTAATTTTACATTCTCGTACATGGAGCATACAAAATTTGTGGAAAAGGATATGGACTAATTCAATAACAAAATGTTTGCTAATATTCTTGCAATAAATTGATCCTTTTCGAATCTTGTGCATCAGTGCACTGCCTCCAGCGTTTGTAATTCTGTTCAGCAACTGTAATTCTGTTCAGCTCCCTCGTCACGACCTGGTCTTCTGCCTGGGCCGTGCCTCGGCGATGTCGTTTTAGCGCAGACTTGATGCGGTGTGAGGAAGAGAATGAAGTCTCGGAGAGCGACATCTGCGATGTAGGGTGGGAAAAAGTTGTTTCCAGCTGGGTACTCCCTCACTACGGCTCAGTGTAGCACAACGCATTGCCATTGAGGAGCTTCGAAAAAATGGCAATGGCTGGACGAATGCGGGCGATAGTTTATCGCAGTCGTTCGAATACTCTCTGAATTTCCCGTTTCTACATCTGACACAAACCCCCTACGTATCACCTGAGCGGTCATAGTCTTCAACAAACTCTTTCTCTCTTCGTTTCTTTGTTTCTTTTTCCTAATTTCTTTTTTTCTCTGGAAAAACTTATGCCACTCAAAAACACTGAATTTTCCCATGACAACAGCATCCAAGTACAGTTTGGGAGATGTTTCTGTTGTTTCTCTCGCGGTTTTACCAAGTTTTAAGCAGAATTAAATCGTGCAATTCGAATACGTCGCTTAAGTTGCTTAATTCGAATAAACTGTTCGTGACGAAGCCATTTGATATCGGCTGACGTGACGCCCGTTCCACACTTCGCAAAAAGGTTGAAAAAGTGGCCAGTTGCGAGGCTTCCCATCACAGTGCCCGCCTACAATGACAACCCTCCATCCTTCTATCTGACCGTGAAGAAATAAGTCAGTTTTTTTGCTAACAAACCTTGAACTGAACGTTAAGTAATGGTGCAATAAACTCACCGTCACAATTTAACGGAAATACAATGTCACCTGCTCAAACAACCATCTCGATTAAGTGGTCATCTCATTGAACGACCATTTATCTTGGAACCGATTGATTGTTTTACAAGATACGTGTAAATAAACCCTCATTTAAGCAGCCATCTTTAGCGATTTTGAGCTGCAGTGGAAGATAAGATTACATTTAACTACATTTCAGTAAAGTACTGAGGCAACCAGGTACCTCGGTTAATATCAATGCAATAATAATAATAATAATAATAATACTTACTGAAATCCACTGCAGTTGATACCGAATGTCCTGTACTGCACTTAAATGCACAGCGCTCCCCAATTTTTAACCGAGTTCTGGGCACTTCACATTCCAATTGTACTGCTGTAAACTATTTAAATGTTTGTAGTTTTAAGTATGTAACACCCCAATGTTACTACATTCGTCATCACTAACTTAATTTTATCTTATTTCTAATGCTAAGTACACTGAGTTTTAACACTGTAATCCTATTGCCAAAAAAGAAGAGCGCAGAGGGATTTTAATTTATTTCTATGACAGGATGTATTGGAAGATTACTTAGAACAATAACATTTCGTGTGGATAATTTCGTAAGGGAATCAATTTTTGTTTAAGATAGCAACATATTATTTTAATTAAGATCTCTTTATGCAATAAGACAATGATTCCAATCACACTGCATTTTAATGATGTTTAACTGCCCCTGACTTACTTCTATTCCGGAACGTCCCGGGTCTTCATTAAAAACATTTCAAGGAAACACTTTATTACATAGTAATTAGAAAATTCATCGCTGATGTGCAGTTTCTGTAAATTTATCGCCATTATTAAGTGACAACTTCTTTTAACGGATAATTTTCACCGGATTCATAGGTGTCCGCTTAAGTTAGGTTACTCTTTGGCAATCCCTGTCAAATTAAAGTGTTTTTTTAAACGCCTACCTATCCGTCCGTTCGACTATATATTCCTCCATCCGTCCCGCCATGATTAACACTAGCGCTTAAACTGTTTATGGAATTTTCACCGAAATGGATATTCCACGATCGATAACCCGGCCCCTTGAATTGAAAACGTGTCTTTAAAATTTTGGGTGTAGTTTAAAAGAAGCCTCCACATTTTCGAAATTTTTTAAAAATATAACTTCAAAATTATTCTTTAAATTTGTGTTTGAATAGAGCACAAATACCGTAAGCTTGTACTTGAAAATGGCGCTGATACATTTTTGAGTAAAACCTTCGAAATTTGAACAATTGCAAAAGTTTGTTTTTCGAATCTGACCTAGATATAAATTTCTTTGTTAATGTAATCTCTTCCTCATTATTTGTTCTTAAACTCATTTGGAAAATATTAGAAGTTTATTTTCATATTTTTGCTTCATATAGTGACAAAGTTTAATTTTTTCGAACGAATCCTTCAATATTCAAGCTCCTTCTTAATGCAATCTCTTCATTGATATACATTTTAAAATCATTTAACACACACTTTTTCAAAATATTAGTCGTTTTTGCGTAACTTTTAGTTAGTCCATTTGAGCTCTTCAAGTGATAGTCGAAGTGTTAGTAGAAAAGAAGGTGCAATATTTCATTATTAGATAACCGTTACCAATTATACGAGAAAGTATGAGCTATTGTAGATATCACCGTTAGTTTTCTAACATTTCTTTGCCCCAGATTTCACTTGTATGATAAGAATTATTTTGAATCAGTATGTTAAGCAAGCAAAACGTAATTCTTAAACACTTAACGAGAAAAGTATTCCTTATCCGCCAAGAATGGGGTCCGGGCTAGAATTAGCCAAAAAGGAATTCAAATTCATAGTCCATGTACCGTTTATATACTTATGAATCGACGTACTATTTTGGCCGTGCCCAACAGAAAGGTTCTTGAGTTAGTGCAAGGCTTCGTTTCATCACACCCGAAGGAAGCGAAGCGAGCGACACTTCAGCCAGTGCTTCCCAGAGCCTTGGGGGCGTGTGACACGAACCAGCAATCTGATAGAGAACCGGCTGCCACACACTGGCATATATTCGTGGAAACGCAAGGAAAATGTTCGGTTACTTAACAAATTTCTGCTAGCTACTACTACTAACTAGTATAACTTTCACAAAAATTATGGGACATGGAAAAGTATGACGAATTATTTGTAGCTGAAAAGCTGACTCGCTTTTTAAAATGTTCTTTATTTTTTGTTTTTATACTGTCTTAATTTTTTTTAGTGGTTTGAGATTTGACTAATTCTCCGATTAATGGTTAGTGGCAGATAATTCCATTTACACCGCGTTTACGTTGTAGCAAAAAATATCGTTACTTAATATCACAAGCGATTCAAAAACAAGTTGTCAGACCTAAAGACTTGACACATGTTTCTCACTGTATTTCGATGCGCTGAATCCAAATCTGAAGCCAGAATTGTGGCATCACCCTCCCATTTTTTAAATAAAAAAACCCATCGTGATATTGCATTTTTTGTTTTCGGGGGTTGTTGTCGGACCCAAAGACATTTTGCGCAAAGTAGTGTAGAGGCAGCGACAGCCCTTAGTTCCGCTCCTTAGGAAGCTGGTTGCAACCTCGAGTAGACTTTATAGTTAACCGACTCATAACATATTTAGTCGTAAATTAGAGGAATAATAATAATAATAATAATAATAATAATAATAATAATTATTATTATTATATTAGTATTATTAGTATTATTATTATTGAAAAACAGCAAAAAAGGATATCAATGTTCTTCTTTGTTAAGAAATTATTTAACTAAGATATGAAATGTTTATCACTGACAATTTTTTGACATTTCTCAAAACAAATTTTTTTTCCTGAAGCTCAATAAGACATTATTTCTTTTCTTTCTTCACTGTTTTCAACGAGCAACATATGACATAATATACAACACACCAGTGAAGTATTGTTTAAAACTGCAGGAGAGCAAATAGAATTTCCTTTTTAGTTACTTGTTGCTTTTGTTTTGTTTGCATAAATTTACAACACACGCGCTGAATCCGAATCTGAACTCAGAATTTTCCCACCACCCTCCACGGTTTTTTTCGCGAAAAAACACCGTGAATTTGTAGATTTTAAATTTCGCGGTGGTTTCTTGCAAATAAAAATTCTGGAGGAAGTTAGTGCAATTCTGGCTTCAGATTTGGATTCAGCGCATCGACATACGTAGAGAAACATATGTCATGTCTTTGGATCTGACAACAACCCCCGAAAACAAAAAATACAATTTGAAATTTGCTTTTGTATTTAAACAATTGGAAGGCGTAATTCTGGCTTCAAATTCGGATTCAGCGCGTCGACATACATAGAGAAACATGTGTCAGGTCTTTGGGCCTGACTTTTTTTTTGCCTGTGTATTTATTTATCAGTAAAATTCATTTATGTTTGATTTGAATAATGGCACTCGTGAGCCATAAGCACGATCTTCAAGCATTAACTGCAAATTGAATTTAGGAGATTTATACGCGCATGCACTGCGGGCCTGGTGGTTTACTAGGCGTTGAAACCTGGGACATACAGTGTCAAAACACAGGTAATGACAAGCCGTATACTGCAAGCCGAGGACCCCATGCTATGATGTTAGTCAACATCCCAGTGACCTGACGAGGGAATTAGGGTCAAAGAGCAAGCGAATGGTCTGCAGATTGCTTGTGTGCTAGGAATGCGACACCGATACGGAGGTTTTCAAAACATATCATATTTCTATGAAAATCAATGTTTAAAACATTGATGTATTCAAGCCGATGATTTTAACATCGACGTTTCTATAAAGTCGATGTTTTAAACATCGATGTATTGAAACCGATGCTTTCTGAACGATATTTTTACGTTTAAAAGCATCGCTGGTTTTTGGTCGATATTTTAATTTTGAACATCTATGTTTGGCAACATCGAGGTTTTGCTGTTGATGCTTCATCACTATTGCGAGCACGCTGCGTTCTCCGCGAACCAACATCTCAGAAGGAAGGTGTGAGCAAAAGTAACAGAGATGGGCAAGGGCGCACCAGCCATTGCAGGGGCGACCAGAAGCGGGGACATCTGAGGCAACTTTCCCAGGCCCCGACTTAATTGGGAGCCCTGAACTTTTTTAAACCAAAAGAGGTTTACAAATGCATTCATCTGTAAACCAAATTTAACGCTATACGATAAGTGGTGAAATGAATTCCGTGTATGAATTGGGAGAGGAGGGTATTTGTTTGAAATGAGGGAGCCCTGTAGATAAACTGCCCTAGGCCCCTGGTTATCTCTGGGTACCCCTGTGTTTGGGAAAAGTTAATTGGACGCAGTAACATGCTGGTATTTCAGAAACGCTTTTAGTGTTGACGTTATATAGTGGGGAAGGTTGGCTACAAATCCCAGAGCCCCAATAATTACTGGGACGATTTTGAATTGACGCCCCATATTCAGCTTATCTCGATTTCCAAACTCTTGCATTTAAGACGTTTCTGCCTTGGTTACGATGATTCGATTGCACGGTACAGCAACATTTACAAGTAAGTAAACACGATTTGTTTCCTCAAAATCCTGGGTAACAATATCCGGTTTGCTTGCTCCTATCGTGCGATCAGTTTGGATTTGTTGATCGTACAATATTGTCCAACAGACGTCACCGGTTTTGGTGAGTTTTCTACCACTTGGGGCAAGTTTGTGGAACTTTAAGGGTAGTACAAATCTGCCAGTGGAGAAAACTACACACCCTGTCGTGTCTTTTCAAGTATTCGATCGTTTCTAGAATTGGACAAGCTGAGACGATATGATCAATGGTTTTTTAGTATTTCTGGCAAACGCTGCATTTCTCATCTTGGGAAAACTTTGAGAACCGTTTTATCATAATGTCGTGTTCTCAACACCTGATCTTGGGCAACTACTAAAACTGCTTTCCATTCTGGCTTCATTCTTCCTCTTCTAAGCCACATAAATGATTGATCGTTATTAATATGCACCTTGTCCATCCTTTTCAGATATTGTCTTCTTCACAATACTTCTTGTTACACTTACAATACCTTTGTTTCCTATTCTTCAGTCAGATTTAATGACCTGCCTCATTAGCGGGTCATCTCGATGGCTAACTATATACTTCCTCATCCCGACTATTGCACTGTGAGAGGCGGCTTCAATTTGTCTTCCTCCTTCCTTACGTGACTCATTAAGTCTGTGTACATCAGCTCGAGGGTGGGCGCCATGATGCATTGTAAGCAGTTTTCTAGTTTGCGATCAATGATTCGAATTTCTTGCTCTGGTCCAAAACTATGTTCGGCTACATGCACCGCCAAACTACCTATTGCACTATTTAATTTTTGCACTTCAGAGCGGACTGCAGTACGTCTGACTTTTTTATTATTATTATTATTATTATTATTATTATTATTATTATTATTATCATCATCATCATCATCATCATCATCATCAGACACAAGAATAATTTAATTTTACTCTACTAAATGACGTATATAAAGGAAAAAGGAAAATAATTACTCAAATTAGTGATATAAGAGCTATGCATAAAATATCGGAACAGTAGGTTTAGGAGTATATATTTTACAATAATTCACTGTATTAGAATTCTTTCTCTTAAGCACTAATGTCCTATTGTTATTTCGAAAATTTATTAGGTATATCTCTCATTGCTTGTATAAAACGTTTTAATTTCTACTGATAGATTTCGTGAAGATTAACTTAATTTTCCAATTTAAATAACAGAATGAAAAGAGTCTCTCATGGAAAATACAATGAGTCACAGACCACATTTCAAACGCAGATCCCATTTCCAAGCTACAATGCTTCACGGAGCAAATATTTATAAAATATTAAGCGGTTCTCATGCTACACGCGTTATAAATAACTTCAATCATCTGAAATTAAATTGAACTCGTGATTCAGCTTTGTTTCGTGTTCCACGTCACAAAACTTATTTCAGTAGATCATTCACGATTAGAGCTATTCTTGGATATGCTGATACCCGGCTGCGAGTCTAAACACTCAAGAGCTATCGGTAAATTCAAATATGAATTAACCACTTGGTTACCGAATAATCACGTATATAATGGCGTTAACGCCCTCCATAATCTCATACTTTTCCCCCTTTCAAAACACCCAATCGCCGCCTCCGCTAAATGCCGTACTCTCTCCCTTCATTAAATTCAAAATTTCATCCCACACCTCATTATTCCAGCCTCTTTTATCATTTATTTCCACACCATCCAAACTATTAACAATTCATATTATTCAATTCATATATTAACAATTCATCATTATATATTCTATATATCTTAATGTAGTTTTTTCGAATAAAATATTCAAAAAGTTATTAGCGATGTTCCAAACAAAATATATTTCTGGCTACCTTCGTACTCCCTCATCATTCCCATTATTATAATACATTAACATTATACATAAATTCAATTGGTTTAAAATTTATTGTACCTTATTGTACTGTACATTGTTCCTTAATTCTTTCAATATTTTATTTTAAATTACTGGTACTATTAACTTACCTGTGTTGTAATTTCTGGTGTTAAAATTGATTTTATATTTATATGAAGTGTTAATGTATTCCAAACGTAGGATTCTGATTATGAATCGTCTGTGAAATTATTTTTCCCTTTCCACACATTTCTTCTTCGCCTCTTCTCCCTCTCCTTTTTCCTTCAGACATCTCCATATTTCTTCTTTATAGCCCCTTCTTCTGGACGTATTTTATCTTCTCTTTCATTTGTTTGTGTATCACAACGTACACTATTAATGTTCGGCCCTAAGCCGTCACCTTGATTGCGGTTTTTCTTGGAGGCAATCGATAAAGTGTATGCCGGAATGGTTTCTTGCTTTGCACTCCAAGTCATAACTGTACAGCTTTACCCTTATCTTGGTCTTTCTTCCTTCTTATTCCTCCTTCGGTTTTCGTATACATTTTCATTTCTGTTTTCACATTTCCCCCTTCATTTCCAATTCTATTTACAGGTAATTTTGGGCCATAAGGCACCATCCTCTTTGAGAGACGCTCCCAGGTATCTTCATTCTTCCACACATGAATGGGGAAGAGGAATAATGTTAAAGAAATTTTATTGCGGATTATGTGAAACACATTCCCTACAGTAGAGGTTCGCTTTTGCGTTTGGTCCGCGAACAAACCACGGCGATGAACATTTCAGATGCAAGTATTTTTATTTCAAAAAATAAAAAAGTCATCATTCAAGAAACTCACATACAGCTGATTCCTTGAACAATCTTTTATCTTGCTATTTGTAGAATACAGAAAAGGTATAACTCGCACTAGTTTCTTGAAGCGGCTCGTAATTAAAAATTTCGCCTTATATGTCTCAGACTACCTTAACGTCTTTAATATGATGCCTCAAGTCTCACGAATAGTAGATGTTGGTTTTAGATTTTTGTCCAAATAATGTTTTCAATACTCCGCCAAACGGTGCGCACATTGTGCTTCAACTGAAATATTAAAATTGAATCATAGTAGTAATTTTTTTAAAAAAATGTTTTATTAACAAAATTGGTTGTTGCCGTTAATTTCTCTAGAATATTATTAAATTTAAATTGAAAAAAGTATTAACTAGGAGTTATAAAAAAAACAAAATTAATTGTTTATTAATTACGTAGAAATCGGTTTAGTTATTCTTGTTTCATCAAAAGCTTTTAATATTTCAAAATTGTATTAATTTATTTGAGGTCGTTTTCAAACAACTTGGTCTCTATTTAACCTTATAATATGTTAAAATATATTTACATTTTAGTTACAGAATTTGCCCTAAACCCTTCAACTTTAAATCAATAAATCAATTCTGGCAGCCTCCTCCAGAAGAACACTTTCCTATGTGAAGTTGATGAATCCGAAGCCTCCTGATGAAACCAGGAGGGATAGCAACGTAACTACTGGCAAAACCTACCGGTCGGAGACGTAACCAGCGAACGGCTTGCTCAGCAGCACCCCGGTGTACACCAGCATTCCGGCCACTGTCAGCTTCCACTTATTCTCCTCGCACGTGATGTTCCACTGTCGAACAAAGGAAAGAGTGCGTGAGTTCACTGTGACACAAAGAACAGCGTAGCACTGACGCGTACATACAGGGGTGCACAGCGGACAGACTACGGGCAGCGAGCGTGCAACAAAAAGACACAACGAGGAAACACACAATGAAAAGGACAGAAGACACACTGACATTGAGAACACAATTACATTCCACAGAGCATACCACATCAACTACACTCAGCACACTACGTTGACATGGACACCATTTCATCACCAGCGAGCGTATCAGTCGCATCAAACTTAGACGCACGTCTCTGACGAGTCCTAGGTCACCTGATCAACACCAGCTTCAGCACGTACACCTATCACGGCACGACGCGCATCTGTCCTTCTCCATCACGCATCCACTACCCTTAACACACACCACTCCCCACACTATCACATTCTCCAACCCGACTATCCATATTCCGGGTAGAGCTTGTCCCGGCTGGGGCGGTGCCCCGCTGGTGGGAGAGTCCTGGTTAGGGGGAAAACCTACTAGCCGACGGTAGGTCGGCGCCAGATCTCGCCATCCAGCGGGGAAAGATCACCGCGCATATCCCGAGAAAAAAACATGCACTACACTAACGGGACTAATGACCAAAGCAGTTGACGTGCCCGGAAACACGAAAAAATCAAATCAAATCATATTCCATTCCACATCTTGCCTGAACTTTTCATTTTTTGAAGCAAAATGTCAGCCTATCATGAGATATTGGTATTGGTATGTAGTAAATTACTTCCTGAAAACACGTTGTGTGGTCAGAAACTAAGTATTGTGAGTCCTTGATACCGAAAAATTGATTGACGGCAAAACGCCTGCCGGTCTGTGGTCAATGTCAGCTCCCAGACAGTAGTTTCAAACGGTTTTCCCCCAAATTGATATTCCTTGATCGAACTAAATGAACTGATGATCCTGCGAAATTGAAACTGATATTTTGATTTGCTATTACTTTACTAGTGTAGTCGAGAACCAAAGTGGATTCCACCTTGCAAAAGGTGAGGTAGGAGATTTTATTTTTTATTTTGTTTATATAGTTATTAGTACGAACATTTTAAGTTTTCCATCTCGAAACACTTCGGGAAATGTTTCCCCCCCAAAAAATTCGGGCATTTTTTGTTTTTGCGTAATAACTTTTAATGGTTGATGTAGGGGCAAAAATAGTTAAGTACAATTTTAAAATTAAAATTTTACTATTCTATAATAAATTTTTTTTTTTTTTTAATTCTAAAGCATTTTTGAATTACTAAGGTCATTATAAATAAAAAGCGATTAAATAATAATGTTTTTAATTTTTACTGAGGTTAGACTCGCATTTGAAAGTTCTGGTGAGAGTACGGTAGGCCTGTACGTTCTGCCCACTAACACGATTTACTTATATTAAAATCATTTAAATAGAATAAAATTACGTTTTTTATTTTCTTCTTATATTTATTATTGTTATAATAATAATAAATAATAAAAAATAATAAAATAATAATAATAATAATAATAATAATAATAATAATAATAATAATGCTCCAAGAAAGAAAAACCTTATGTAGTGGTAAATATACCACTATCACGTATTTCATAATTATCAAAATGTATTATTTTTTATGAAAGGAGATTATGGCAACTGCCCCCAATGTTGGGAGAAGTTTTTTAAAACATTTCATTTCGGGGATCTTCAATTTTTTTTATCATAAACGATTTACTTTTTTGTATTTTTTTTTAATATTAAAACAATAATTTTAATAAACTGGGCTAATACGATACATCAATAAATTGATGAATGTTCCGTACTAGAAAACGCGCCAGATAACGTTCAGCGTTACTATGAATATCACATATTAATAAATCATCTTTCAATTATATTGATTTTAAACGTCATTTGTTTAGAAAATTAACAGTTTCGTGCCTAAAATCACGAGTTATAACATTCGAATGTACATATACAATGATTAAATGAATTATTTCCATTCCTAGCGTTCTTAAATATTTCATATGCCGAAAAATAGGTTCTTCTCACGAAACAACGGTTCGTGGGTCCGCGGTGCGATAAAAATCATGTGTTTTTTCAGCATGCCTTGTAATCTACAGAAGCGTAGTCGGCAAACTGAAACCTTTAGACCTTGTCCATGTAGAAAAACGATTTTTTTAACGGATCTTCAAAAAAACTAGAAATTGGTCTATGCTGTGAAACGTACGAATTCGAAAGAGGTACCTATTGATTTACTTTTCTGTGATCCGGTAGTTCTAGCGTGAAAATACAGTGTGTTATAGACCAAAAACTGCGCGTTTACAACTTTGAAAAAGTGAGAAAGTGACAATATACGAATGATGTTGTTTAAAATGGTTTATTATATTATATATTGTATGTTTTTCCATTATAATGTAAGAGCTAGTGTAACTAGAGCATTATATTTGTTTGATGCCAAGTGAACACAGAGGAAAAATCGAACCTTTTATCTCAACTGAATATTTTCCGATATACTCAATGTTATAATAATTTCACTTTTCTGTTATTATAAACGCGAATATTTTTGTTTAATCATAATGTCGATTCCATTATTATAACAAAAAAACTCAATTTTTTTGAACAACAGAACAATTTTCATTACAAATTTATAATACTAAAATAAACGCCCAGAACTGTTGCAGACATTTTCAAAGTGTATTTAAAGTCAATGTGATTTAAAGACAGGGAAATGTGAAAATTTGTTATTATATTTTATATTTTAAACTGAAATTCAGCAATTGAAACTAGTTGTGCTACGGAATGGCACAGACTTTCTCGGACTAGGTAGTTTTCTAATTTCGTTGGCCTGGGTGAGCTATACAGTCTTACCCTATCCTCTTGCCAGCTGCCAACTTTCGCCGCCCAAAGTTATTTACAGGCTAGTAAGAGTGCAAACATCTTGCCTGATGGATATACACAGAATAAAATTGATAAATGTTAAATTTGAATCCTATTCAATTTGTGGGTTACTACCATTAACAATTCGGACTGTACCTTTGAAATTGAGTGTGGAAACACAACTTATTAGATTTTCTATAAATATAATAATGTCACAAATACAATATAAACCATGTATGACTAGTCAGGATATGAACACAATCATACAAGGTAAAGAACTCAGGAATAGCTCTTTCAGAGAATACGTATGACAAACTTAAATACTCAGAAGGTGGGACATCTGAAATTTTGTTCTACTAAGTCTACGTTCTACTACTCTAAGTTAATATTTTCCCACATTTTATCAATTTTTCTGTTTCCTAATGGTAAAACCAAAATATTACTTCAAGAATATTGAAGAAGAGTAAAATCTCGTCCTTCAAGGAAATTTTTGTTGAAAATTTTGGAGCAGTTTTTAAGAAAATGATGTTTAAGCGTTACTATACATACGACATTTGCAACTTTTTCACAGAAATCTTTTGTTTCTTCGAAAAACTTCATTGGAAGTCATTTGTCGCTCACAAATTTAATAATGTATACACATCGATGGAAATATTCATAGCAAAGGGGTGAGTGATATTAAAAAATTAATTTGTGTAATTTTTTAAAGACAAAAGAATATAGGAAAAGGAACTTTATGTCATATTAACCAGTGATTCCAGCACTATTCGTATGAAACGTTTGAAGAAAAAATTAGGATCCGTTTTTAAGAAAATGGCATTTGAGCGTTTCTAAAAATGCGAACTTTTTAGCTTGTTTTCACAGAAAAGTTTTGAGTTTTCAATAAACTTTATATGACAACATTTAAAGCATATTTACTCGTAAAGGCAATCATGTGAACAAATCGAAGTGAAATGTGAACAAAAAGAAAAGAATTAAAAAAACACGTTTCTGGCTTAGCGGGCTGTGCGGATGGTGGTACGGTAGCCAAGAAACCTTTTTTATATTCATTTATAGTGTAACTACCCGATGCTATTTGTTTTAGGGGAACTTTTTACAGTGTAATGCGGAGGAACCCTTTGCCCCCCCCCCCCAACAAAAGATCCGAAATTACGCCTGTGTTGCTTGTTCCCTTTCGACCCTTTTAGAACGGGAGGTTCGCAATAAATAACGTTACCAACATATAACGTTTAAGTATGCCTATGGGGAATGTGTTTTGTGTGGGAGGGGAGATTGGGCGAAGGTGAAGTAGATGTGGTGAAGGAGAAAGGAGTCGTGTCATTTCAAAAATTGTTCTTGTGAAAGGATGTGATTGTATCTAAACCTTGTCATGCGAAAAATATTAATCCAAAATTTATTTCTTCATCAACTTGAAAGGAAAGTGATCAGTCTCTGCCATGTATATGAACAGTCTTAGATCATATAATAGATGCAATTTCAAAAACTATTTTTTCCTATATGGGAAAGAGAATGCGACTGAATTTATGTAATTACAAAAAGGACTGTCCTATGCACACAAAAATTATGTGTAGAAAATTATGACGTTTTCCTTGGTATTATCATTAATCAATGCAGCTGAAATCAATCAATATGAATGATATCAGCAAATAACACGCAGTGCTAACGACGATATGGTTGTACTCGTAGAAGAAGCTCGATTGCAGATTAGGGAGTTATTGTCATTATTCCTCCCAAGTAATTAAATTTCAAAGTAAGTTGAAGCGAATCCAATAGAAAATAAGATATCAATAAGGAGCTTTGATCCAAACTTCTGGTAGACATATACCCTAACCCTGTCAATAACGTTTCAATAACAGCTTCCGGGTCAATGACCCCCATCTCGATCAGGTTTTTCGTCCAGTTTCCCTGATCCATTGAGCAAATGCTGAGATGGCCCCTTGTTTTGCTTCTGGACATAAATGTAACTTCATTTCCTGTGCACGTCTTCTAGAATTCAGTGGGAAATACAATTATTCAAATTATCGTTTCCATGTCGCGGCAGGAAGTAATAAGAGCAAAATTTATTGCTTATTTATCCTTGAAAATAGATTTTATTACATGGGAGTTTTTTTGTTTTTTTTCTCCCTTTCAAAATTCAAAATTTATTGCTTATTTATCCATGAAAATAGATTTTATTACATGGGAGTTTTTTTTTTTTTTCCTTTCAAAATTCAAAATTTAAGTAGTATATGACTTAGAGTAGGGATCACAGAATTTTGAAAATGTGCACACAATTCACTTTTCCCCATAGCACGTCATACGCAGTTTTTGACTGTTTTTTTGACGTAAAATAAAATAAATAAATAAATAAATAAATAAACGTTATAGAAATCTTATATATCAACACCCTTAAAAGGCAGAAATGCCGAGCAAAAGATAATTTTTTTAAAAAATCCCTGACCCAAACAATAAAGGCAACGCATCTGATACCACCAATTCATCTTTATGTAAGAAATTGTTTGCTGGTAGGTATTCCTTTATTTAATGCACCTGTGAATGGGTCAGCTGTCGTTTTAAATACTCTGAGATGTGAATCTGCGATATTATAATTCTTGTTTCAATACCAGCAGTCCTTTAATATTTTGTACTCAACATTTTGAAAATATACACCAGATGTTCTCTTTGCTGTCTGTTATCAGTATGTCTTCTCCATACTTTCTAAGAAGGCACGATTACACTGAGCGGTTATCGGGACTGTAAACTACCTATATTCGCCCATCGAATCATCACTAGGAAATTTGGATTTTTTTTTTAGTGTTGCCTTCAAGGTAAGAATATACGCACTGCATGGTCTTATTGACATTAGTGGCTAGGCGAAATCCCTTTGATATCTTCTTTTTCTTATTGGCCTCCACAGTTTCTGTTATCAGGAAAGATGCCGTGTTTCTTCTGTGAAAAAATCCTCGTTAGCAAATGCCTGTTATTTTCCCACTCAATTCATATTGACGATTTTCAGCCGCATTATTCATGGCAAGGAAAGTTTTCAGGGAAACTTTCATAATATTTTGCACAAAATTTGTTTTTGAAAAGGCAGTCTTTCTTATGATTGTGAATAATAATAATAGTAATAATAATAATAATAATAATAATAATAATTATTATTATTATTATTATTATTATTATTATTGGGGCACCATGTACGGATCACTAAGGACCACGATTCATGTTGACCATGTTACTTGGCTGTTCTGAAGATGAGATAAAATGCCTCGAAACATGTTTGTTGCAGCAACTGACAAATAAAAATATAAAAATTATAAAAAAAAGGAGATGGCCCTTTGTTTTGCTTCTGGACATAAATGTAACTTCATTTTCTGTGCACGTCTTCTAGAATTCAGTGGGAAATACAATTATTCAAATTATCGTTTCCATGTTGTCGCGGCAGGAAGTAATAAGAGCCAAAATTTATTGCTTATTTATCTTTGAATATAGATTTTATTACATGGGAGTTTTTTTTTGTTTTTTTTTCTCCCTTTCAAAATTCAAAATTTATTGCTATTTATCCTTGAAAATAGATTTTATTACATGGGAGTTTTTGTTTTTTCCCCCTTTCAAAATTCAAAATTTAATAGTATATATGACTTAGTTCCAATTAATTCTTTTCCCCATAGCAAGTCATACGCAGTTTTTGACTGTTTTTTTGACGTAAAATAAATAAATAAATAATTTGTAGTAAATTTGTTTGTGGAAGATTATTTCTTTTCCTCCCGTTATATTACAATACATTCACCTTCATTCAAAACTTAGTTCCAATTTAATATTGTTGTTTGGCAATTTCCTAAAATTATGTCTAATTTCAGTTTAATTAGTCTGTACTATTGTAATAAACTAGAAAAAGAGAAAGGAAGAGAGTGTGTTTCAAAACGGAGCATTCATCTTACGAGGGAGTGTGTTGAAAAGTGTTAGGAATTGTTTCAAAGAAGGAGAAGGTTTTAGAATAATACGTCTTTTTGAATGGTCCACAGGTCTTAGATTCTTTAGTTTATGCCTTTATATCGAAGAACAACATTACGAAGACGTCCAGAAAAATAATTTAGACTACAATAACACTCCTAAATGAAGTTCGTCACATGTAATGTAAACTCTCTGAGTATAACGGCGTACTTCGGACTCTGAACTGCTAGCGATTCCACATTCACAGCTATTTCCGGAGGCGTGCACTTGTACTTCCATTCTATTAGTCATAGCCGGATGAGTGGACTCTGATGTCATGCTATGGTTGAGCGAAGATTTCGGCATCTCCACCCACAGACTGGGAAACAGATATATCGAATGTTCTTTCGCGCTCCAGATTTATTTGCAACCTTTAAAACCATTGTTGAAAGTATACAAATAAACCAAATCAACTACCTCAATAAGTAATTTCTTTCAAATCTCCACCTTCTGCGATCAATGTTCAGCTGTGCCATCACAAGACACACACTTCCACAAATGTAACTCAGATATACTACGTGCATGCTGTGTTAAAGTATGAGTAAAATTATGTTTCTATTCGTAACAACTAGTTTCGGAGTAGCTTCTCTGCAAGAACAAGATGGTGATCGTTAACATATGGACACAATGATACACTGATCTGTACATTTTTCTGTCATAATTACAACATTTTTTTAAATTAAACCAATTGGAGAAAATGCGGTGGCAGTGATTCCTTGCCCACTGGATACGGCACCAAACTACACAATGGCTTGTGCGGGATTTCCCTCACCAGGTATCTCTCCCCAACGGGACACCGCTCCAACCGGGAGAATCTCTAATCTCTCGACATATGTGGTAGTGCAAGTAAGTGTGTGTGTGTGAGTACAAGAGAAGAGGACAAGAACAGAATGAGGAAGGAAAGACCGCGCAATTCCTGACCCTTTTATACTCAGGCATTAGCCTGTTCCTGATCGGAGGAACCACGGATATCTACCGATCAGAGCGTCCGGCCGCTAAATTCTTCTCCAAACAGCGGCTGTATTCGATTTAGCTATCAAACCCATGTCGAAAATCTGCCATCGTTAACACTCGAACCCGAGGACTTCCCTGTCAGAGTAGCTACAATGCGGATTCTCAGCTCTAAAATCAGCCGTTAAAATGTCAAAAATTCGCCTAAGAATGTCAAAACGTTCAAGACTCTTAGAGCGCTTCTTTCGAGAAAGACGCCACAAGGTCAATAGGCTTCGGGTAAACACCCTGGCAAGTGGCTGCGCGCCAAGACAGCTCTATCTGGAAGAGCAGCCGAGCGCCCGTCTACTTACTGCGTACCTCTCTGACGATGGTGATCTCGCCGGTTTTGTACACCCAGTCGTTGCATCGCTCCGTGACGTTGGTGAAGCCGTCGATCCAGCACGTCTCGCTGGTGTTGGTGACGGGCACGTAGCGATGGCAACGGCTCGGAACCATTTCGCCCCCGTGTTCCTCCTTGGGCGCCGCCCACTCCACCCAGCCGGGTAGGAACTCCGTGCCGTTGTCCTCGCATTCCGGCACTCGACACCTGCCAAAGAGAAAAAAAAATCTTGTTCACGTCTTTTATTCAGATGCCCAAATCCAAAGTGAGACACGCTTGACTCTGTGATATGGGGGTTAGCATCCACGCTTCGAAAACATAACTTCGCGGGTACAATGCTCGCAAGGGATTTTCTAATAACGGAATATACTCGGTGTGCCATGCCACACTTGTGGCACGCAAAAGAACGCTGGCTAAATGATCGGCAAAATTCAATTCCCCGACAAATCCTGTCCATATCAGATTCCGTGGGGAGTTCGGACCGTTTGGGACTTACCGTTTGCGTAAAGCAGTAGGGGACGACCCAAGTAACTATGATTGAAGTAAAATGACTGAGGCCGATGTTGCGTCGGTTCCTGTTGGCAATTATTGTGGTAGTAAAAAATAGTTTGTAGCGTTAGACGGCCATGTAAGAGCAAATTCGAAAATGCTCAACAACACCTCCTATGTCGAAATTGTACTGACGAGCTTCAAGACACCAGATATTAGGCAACAGCAAAAGCAACAAAACAACATTGTTGACCTAGGATCACAGGTATGGTGACATTCCACGAGTCGCGTGGTCCACTCATATTTTTTCTGTTTTTTTCCATTTCCCGTGACTCTCATTCTACAATTGCGCCATCAGCATTCACACCATATTATATTATTTCCATCATTCACTATTTCAAATATTACTCAGACTTTGGAATTATAAAAGGTAGGATATGAAATTAGTGATGTTACAACAGTACATACTTATCCGTACTATTTGTTACTTTTGCAATTTTTGGAAATCCAAATACTTAAATGAAATTAAAACCTGATCCATTTTATAAGCGTTTTTCCTAATACTCGAGGAAAAATTAACGAAAAATTTGTAGTATTAGTTTCTGAGGAATATCCTGTTTTTAAAATTTCCTTTATTTTCCTAAAAAGCGCGAAAACGATCGTATTTGCCTGTCGCGCTGGTATTTGTTTAAGTCTATTAAACGGGTACGTCTTACCGGTATGTCGGTGTATGCCAATCCATCGCCAGGGAAAATATCCGTTCTTTCTCCTGGCGAGTCCCTTCTTTGATTTCCAAGAGAGACAACAAATAAAAAACGCTTATTGGTGATTAATTACGTATTTATTGCCTGGGATAAGACCAGTGATACAATACATTCAGAACAAATTGTTTGTTCTTGATATTCAACGGTGATTGGGCCTGCGCCATTTTTATACGCGTACTTTGCTCTACTTATGAATTACTTTGTTTTAAATTGCAGCCATTTTTGAGAAAATTTTTCAATATGTCCTTGAAACTTCATCCCTAAAATCAAAAATACACGTTATAATTCAAATGGATGTGACATTAGCTAGATCAATCAAGGAATATCAATTTTGAGGAAAATCTAGCCTGATGATCCGCTAATCATGATCATACACGAACGGAGAGATGGCGTCAGACGGACAGATGGTTTCGATATGAAGGATTAACAAAACGTGAACAATGACTACACAGCATGTTGGAGGAATTTGTTTACTACATAAAAGTGAGAATAAGAATAAGAATTATCTACTCTTTTGGTATCAAAGACTTATGGACTCGTAGAATACGACTTTTTTGCAGAAAAATCGCCACTTTTTCGCCGCAACATTACATATGTTTCTCCATACTACGTAATCCAAGTATCCAAGAAAGTAAAAACACAATACTAGAGCTAGTTGGCTCCTGTCTCTACCTCGAAAGTTCAATTATCATTTACTCGTTTGTTAGTACATATCATTCATTAGTTCAGTGTTCTTTCAAATGCTCATTCGTCATGGACAGTTGAACTTGAAACACTCCTGGCTGGCCATTATCTTTATCAGTCGCAGAACAAATACAAAAGCATAGATCGTCTGGCGAATAAATAAAACAGATCTTTTTCGCCTCTAGACATACTAATCAACTAATAAATCTATCAACGTTCGTAAAAAGGGAAAGCTGGTACGGAACCGTCGTATTGCGCAGGAATTATCATCTCATTTCATTTTTAGAGTGCACAGCACACAATCATTAGAAACTTCTAAAACGAAAGAGTATAATGATTATTAAAACTTTAACGAAATAAATTACCGTATCCTAAAGAAACAATAATGCACCTGAAACTAGTAAGTGTTGATAACAAGTTGTAAACATTTCCTTCCTTTCAACCGACTTCGAAGAATAAGTTCACAGTTTGATCCATAGGTAATTTGTGTATATGTGAGCTCATTTTTTTGTATATTTAATAAATTTTGATGATTCATTTTTAGTTAGAAAGCATACCAGAATAATTTCACAGCAGTCCCTTTCAAATTTTAACCAATGTTTTGTCATGTGTTCCGTAGATATGCAAAATCAGCGCGTAATATCACACGACGTTTCAAGTAGGGTTGTTACGTTGAAGAATTTTACTGAACTTTATTCCGTAAAGCTTTTTATACGAGTTTTTGTTATGCTTTAAATATTAACAATAAATTCAATTATTCTCAAGAAGTGAGTCTACGAACATGCTCATAGTTGTGAATCAAATGTAATAAAAATCTATGGACAGATAAAGCACATGCATTACAAAACACTCCATTCGACGGCGTTCATTTCTAGAGAAAAAAAGTTGGCGAACTAGTACTTTTTTCTTGCCATCTGCAGTGAGGTGTTATCAATAATTCAATAGATTTATACTTCGATGTTACTGAAAAGAAATTATTGTTGTTGTTTATTATTATTATTATTATTATTATTAAATACAAATAATAAATAATTAGTTGAATCCTTGCGGTCACATCGCAAAAAAGAGAAGAAATGAAGAAATATTAGAAAAGTAGTAGATATTCACTACACAGAAAATTGAAGAACCAAAAATGTGTTTTATGTTTTTCAGCACTTATCCTGAAGGACTAATAAAACTTCGAGAATTTGCAAACTTGTAACGATACAATCACTATTCACTGCGAACAGAGAATTAAACATGTTTTAATCATGTTTCAGGAAATTTAATTCAATGTTTATATTTGCCAAGATCTAAACTTTTATGTTATACTGAACTATGGCATAGAAACCGTCCACCTTAACTTAAATACGTAATGCATAACATTAAAATCACTGACTTTTTTATGAAGGGACATATGTGTGAGACGATTGTTGGATATTGCGTTCATATACACTCAATAATCTTTGCATTTAAAAACACTCTTCGAACTTAAAATTCTCGCTATTTTCGTTTCGCTAGCTACAACCTTACACTCTTGGGCGCTAGATGACAAAATAACGACTGATTTCAATAGATCAATTTCAAATCGTACAATGAAATAATGAACTAATGACATCATATAAACATTCTTTCTATTAATTTTAAGATATTATTACACTTAAGTATTTATACTATAAAATCTGTTTAGAAGAGCAATTTTACTCTTATCACTAGTGACAACATATCTATTTTCATATATGAGAATATATGTGTGTTTTTTTAAATACAAATTAACTGTTTTATTCAGCTTACAGAGCACAGATCTCAGAAATCGTCCTCCTCGATTTCTTTCACTTTTAAGCGTCTATTTAATTTTTGCGAATCCGCAATACATTGATACTACAGATTGCAGCGCAACGGGGCGGGCAACTCGGGGTGAGGCGTGGCGAGGTGTGGGTGGGCGGAGTCAGAGAGGGAGAACGAATGCGGATGTGGTGAAGCAGAGAGGGCGGGACGGACGGACGATAAGGTGTGGCGGACTGGTGAGATGTGGCGGGGTTATAAGGTAATTTATTTTTACTCTTTTGGTATGATTCATTCCTTTTGCCTGTCTAACAGATGACTGTTAATTAATACCCAGGCTACTTCGTGTTACTTAAGCTAGGTTTACCAAATTTTCCTTGTCTCCGACTCGTTTGGTATTTGTCAGAACTGCCAGATGGCCATTCGGACCCTGGCTTTGTTGATTCTCATCGGTTTCTACGTGACTCGTTAGGTTGTTCGGCAAAGAACACATGAAGAGACAAAGTCCACAGTTTAAAAATCAAATGTCTGAAAGACCCTCGCTTGGAAGAATGACGCAAATGCCTTTGCATGAGTTGTTGCGTAATTTAATATGTAGGTGTTTTACCGACAGCACGGAACAAGAAGTTCCGCTTGGTAGAAGGTTCCGGTGTTTTTTTGGCCACATAACCTGTCTGTGGACCACAAAAACTTCGCCCGGTATTATTGTACTTGCATCCGATCGTCAGAAATGTAATGATAGCTGACTAGTGTGGGCCTTCAGAGAGCAAAACAAAAAATCTATGAAGGACTTAGCGTTGAACTCCACTTAAACATTGACATGGCAAATGTGACTTTGCAATTGAAGAAAGAAATATATATGTATTACATTCCATTGTTAATTTTGTTCCTCATAAAGTAAACAGGTGGGTAGAAAAACGTTGATGAAAAAATACACAACCTTGGACATTGGAGCTATTTTTTGCGGGATTTATTCCTGCTTCGCAGCCGGTTAATCTCACCACATAGATCTAACGTGTGCATTACTTCATTTCCGTTAATATGTTTTTGTATTGTTTACGTCACACGCAGTTGTTATATTAAACATGTAAGACTACAACTGAATCGGTGATTTCCATAAAGAACCTTGAGACAAAATTTTATGATTGTCGAAAATTGAAAAAACTTTCTGGACACTTCAGTATTCGTAACAAAAATCTAAAAACATATATGTTGTATATCTGCGGAATATAAAACTGGACATGCAAAATACATTTAGTATTTCTAGATTATGTGTTAAACAATTAAAAACGAAATCTGACTCAAGTCCCTTTCGACACTCAACTCCTTGATATAAGTACTTTTTAAGGATATAATAAAAATGCACCAAAGCTTATTGATTTTTTTATTCAATGTATGGTTATGTCAAACTCTGTCTTAATATTCATTTTCTTCAGTGATTTCTGTTGTTTTCCATTGTAATATTTCGTTGTTTATTTATTTATTTTTATTTATTTTACGTCAAAAACAGTTAAAAACTGCGCATGACGTGCTATGGGGAAAAGTGATTTGTTAAATCTCTGGCGTTCAGTTGGCATATAGTCACATAGTTTTCTTAGGCTGCTATTTTTGTGACCTTAATTGGTACCCCTAGATACTCTTTCTGTGATTTTAACACAATGTGATCAATTTTTCTGAAGTTGAATGTTTGCAGTGTGTTAAATCCAAAAATTCGTACGTATTCGCTGACTTTTACACAATTTTCTTTTAGTATTTGCATATTCCAGACACCAGTAATGTTAGTTCCAGACACCAGTAGTGTAGTTCAGAGAGAATAAAAGTCATTCTCTCCATGAGGTGGTCTTTTTGTTTCTTCTGATACAACAGTTTTTTGTATATTTTGAGCCACCAATTGGCAATATCTACAATCATGCCGCTTTCAGCAGGTACCTCGAGATTTTCTTGAGGTATCCACTATCCACTTTAGTAAATACACATAAAGAAAATCACTCGGCTGTTTCAATATTTCCAATTAACAACTGTGAACGCCTACAAGGTTGAGCAACGTTGAGTCAAAAAGTATCCGAGTCACTGAGTAAAGTAGTACCTTTTGCCTCTCAACAATAAAAGTGCCAGGAAGTGTTAGCCCATTTAGAAGAGCTACCAGTAGTCCATTGTTGCACCCAAATGTCTTCCCCTGTAGGTCACAAATTTCACCTTACTCAAAACCGTAAATTTTTGACTCAGGCCCCTTATGGAAATCAGCGATTAAACTATAGAAATTTTCATTACTGGTGTCTGTGAAGAAGACCGTATAAATATTTGCATTGACAATTGAATCGGTTATTTTTAAAACCTCGCAAGTCAGGAATTGTAAAGTTGTGAGAAAACAAGAAAAAATGATTAAGTACATGGAAACATTTCTTTTTTTTTAATTTCTGACGCATAAATCTTGATTGAGAGTGCCCTCGAGACATGTAATTTACTTGTATCAATAGTACAATAGACACTAGGCTTACAGATGAAACATAGGCTGTCTGTTAATAAGTTTTTTCTTAATAAAAGTTCCAATAATTCCTTTTTATAGACAGTCACAAACCCATTATTAAAACAAAATGAATATTCCATTACAATGGTATCTGAAACAAGAAACAGCGTGGCAACGTTTCACTGGAAGTTGAAAAAATTCCAATAAAATAAGAAATTAAAGAATTAATATAAAAAAACAAAATAAATATTAAAAAAAAAAAAAAAAAAATTTATTAATATAAGGAAAAATGCAAGGAAAATGTTTCCTTATATTGTCAAACACACTTGATTTATCTTAATGTAAGTTTTATTTTTTATTTATTTATATTAAGTTTTAATATTTATATTATTTTATTTATATTAATTCTTTAATTTCTTATTTTAGTTGACATAATGTTTTAACTAGAGGTGATAAAATAGCACATACTTTCTCGCCCTTAATAATGGTTCTGTAATACTATTTACTCCAAAAATTCTCTCCGATTAAACACACCTCAATCATCATTTTTGTAAAACTCATTACAAATTGTAGAACACGCCAAATTTGTTTAAAATTTTTAAATTTTCGAAAAAGCAGAAATTTTAACGAACATGATACCTACACCATTCTCTTAAACGTCCTATACGCTATCTAAGGTTCAAATTTAGTAAAAAAAATGTGCCTTTTAAAAAGAATGGTTTAAATAAAATAAAAATTGTCTATATTTGTCATGAAATTTCGCAAACAATTTTTATATTTTTGAATAATTGAACATGACATTATTTAAAGATTTGTTTTTGACAAACACATTTTATTAAGAAAAATGTTTATATTCACAACTGTAGTTGTAGAAAGACGTTGAAAAAATTCTGAGTGTCTGCAATTTTCGGTGAATGAGACTTGCACCATTCTCTTAAGCAATCTATACACTATCTGAGGGCAAAATTTAATCAAAATTGTTGGTGCCGTTTTTGCGAAAAAAATCTTTAAACAAACAAATTAAAAATTACCAAATTTTCACGCAAAATAACAGGAACAATAATAAAGTTTTCGAAAAATTGTACATGACCGTGTCTTAAATCTATCTTTAAAGAGCAGATTTCACTAAGGGAAAAATATTTCTTGAATATTTCAGTTGTAGGAAGACTGGAAAAATTTTGAACTTTTCAATTTTCGAAAATTCAGAGTCTTCAAATATCATGAGACTCGCACCATTCTCTTGACCGTCCTTCACACTATCTAACAACAAAGTTTAATCAAAAAGTTTAAGAGACTTTTTTGAATTATGTTAAGTACCCGCAAAATTAAAATCTCGGTTTCAAATTCAAGGGACCGCGACATCAGCCAGACGGATTGAGCAATATCAATTTGGGAGAAAATCAGCTGAAAGGTTTACCCGCTAGCGTTGTTCACAGACACGGACGGACATACGTTTTGGGGTCAATCGATTTTCCCATGTTAAGGACACACAAAAAATGGATTATGGCTACCCCACTTGTTAGAGATTTTCCCCCTCAAATTTTGCACCTGAATTTATACCCTTTTTCGTTATCAGAGCTCTGTAATAAGAGTTTTTGCCGCAAATTCGCCGGTTTTTCTCGCGCAGCATTACACAACTTTCTCTCTATTGCGTAAGCGGTAGTGAGAACGTAATTAGTGGTGCTAAAACAGCACGTACTTTCTCACCCGCATTTTCACGCAAAATTACAGGAAAATTAGACTTGAAATTGTAAAAAATTGTACAAGACTAATTTCATAGAATATCCTACACACACAACATTACAGGAAAATACTACAACTTAACAAATTGTACAAAAATAACATAGCAGAATCGAGACAGATAGAAGAACGATAGACAGAAGTCAGTACACAACAGACACAACAGACACCAGACACACACACACACACAACACACAACACACACAGACAGACAGAACACAGAAGACAGACAGAGACAGACAACGACACGCAGAAGACAGACACGCAGACACGACAGACACGCAGACAGACAGACACGCAGACAGACAACGACACGACAGCAGAACGCAGACAGACAGACACGCAGACAGACAGACAGACGACACGACAGACAGACAGACAACGACAGACAGCAGACACGCAGACGACGACGACACGCAGACAGACAGACAGACAGACACGACACGCAGACAGACAGACACGCAGACGACGACACAGACAGCAGACAGACACGCAGACAGACAGACAGACACGCAGACAGACAAAAGCAGACACGCAGACGAGACGAGACAGACACGCAGACAGACGAACGACCGCAGACAGACAGAACGAGACAGACACGCAGACAGACAGACAGCAGACGAGACACGCAGACAGACAGACAGAACAGACACGCAGCCCAGACGAACAGACAGACAGACAGACAGACAGCAGACAGACAGACACGCAGACAGACAGACACGCAGACAGACAGACAGACAGACACGCAGACAGACAGACAGACACGCAGACAGACAGACACACGCAGACAGACAGACAGACACGCAGACAGACAGACAGACACACGCAGACAGACAGACAGACACGCAGACAGACAGACAGACACGCAGACAGACAGACAGACACGCAGACAGACAGACAGACAGATTCAGACAGTCTGTCAGTCAGTGACAGTCTGACAGTTGGCGTTTTGCCGTCAGTCGATTTTTCGGTATCAAGAACCCACAAAACATGGATTCTGGCTAAACCAAAAAATAGTTTTTTTCCAAATTCAGCAACTGGATTTATCCACTATTTTGTTACCAGTGCCCTGTAATAAGACTTGTCGGGCGAATATTTGCTATTTTTCGCGCAGCAATACATAACTCTCTACTCCGTAGCGAGGAAGTAAAAATAATGTAACCGAACTGTCCTCCAATGAAGACATACAAGTTATCTAAACCGTCATTCAGTTCCGAAATGTTAGACATTCAGATCAATCTAGCTCTGAAAATAACATGGGGTGACCAATATTCGGGTGACATTTTAGGTCATGTCAGTATTTATTTAGAAACTATTGTAACAATGAAAATCGTTCGTGGAAGGTTTGAAATAACACAAAGAAAGCACAAAATTATTTTAGAAAATGGAGCTCCACTTAGGTATACTCGAAAGCCCACGAATGATTTTTTATTGAAAATATTTTTTTTGTATTTATTCCCCGAAACGAAAAGTGATCCAAGGCTAAAAATGACTAAGAAACACTGTTCGATAATAAAATACTCACAAATTAACTTGATTACATAAGAATGGGGAATGATTGTGCAACTTTGCCTCACGATTTTTTTAATGACCTCTTTATGGACTTCGGCTGACAGTGAACTTCGGCTGCCAGACGGTCATGATCTTCACATTTTCTGTAGTTTTTTATATATTTTTTTAAAACAGGATTTGTTGTGATCTTGTTTACAACACCTATATCAATTACATGATTCACCTCAAGCTTTTAACTGAGCAAAATGTTGGCATTTTAACAACTTATCAAGGAACTTTAATTTTCCCCTTTCACAACGCAAATACATTTTCTGTTATAAATATTAAAAAAGATGACGTAACTGTACTGTCATCCAACTGACATCCAATATACTATTTAATACTTCATTCAGTTCTGGAAAGTTCGTCATTCAATTCATTCTAGTTCTGAAAATAACATGGTGTGACGAATATTCGGATGACATCGTAGGTCCTGGCAGTACTTCTCTAGGACCTCTTGCAACAATGAAAATAGTTCGGGAAAGTTTGAAATAACACAACGGAAGCATAAAAATGTTTATAAAAATAGAGCTGGAGGAACGCAAATTTGAAAGCTCACGAACGATTTTTTATTGGGACTATATTTTTTAAAATTTATTCCTTGAAACGAAAAGAGATCCAAGGCAAAAAAGAAACATTGTTCTATGATAAAATCCTCACGAGTTGATTTTTTAAAAACAAGAATAAGGAATGATTGTGCAACTTTGCCTCGCGGTTTTTTAATGACTTCTTAATGGACTTCGGCGGCCGGGCGGCCATGATCTTTGAATGCCTGCCCAAGCTCCCGGTATTGCAACAGACCTGTCGCTCTGCCGGGAGGTGGGCTCGGGGGCGGCGGAGTATGAACGACGGCCCTGGCAGAGCCAGCGCTGCGGGCACAACTCTGTTTCCTGGCCACGTGCTTCTGCAGGTCATGTGCCTCTATTTCCGAACCAGCTAAATCGAGATTGGTTCGCCAGCGGTGCCGACCGCAGCTTTCGTAGCGTTGGAAGATGCAGGGGCGTTTGGAGTGGTTATCAGCTTCAGTTGCTAATCGTTTTCGACTCTCACAAATTCTTGTAAATTATTTACTTAGCATCATTTCTTGCCAATTTTGTACATAACATTACTCATTACTTTACAATTTTACACTTTTCATTTTATTTACAATACGAGGAAAAAGTTTCAGATTTGAAATGAATGCGATAAGTACTCAAATATTCATATATTTAAATTCTGATCGATATTTTTTTCTTAATAATACCATTAATTATTTTATGGATACCTAATTTAATTCCACTAAGATTTGCGGGAGGATATTTATTTATTTTATTTTATTTTTATTTTACGTAAAAAAAAGTTAAACTGCGTATGACGTGCTATAGGGAAAAGTGAATTGTAATTTTCAAAATTTGAATCCTACACTAATCGTATACTACTTAAATTTTGAATTTTTGAAAGGAGAAAAACAAAAACTCCCATTAAAATCTATTTTCAAAAATAAATAATCAATAAATTTTGAATTTTGAAAGGGAGAAAAAAAAAAACAAAACCCCATGTAAAAATCTATTTTAAGCATAAATACAAAATTTTTGAATTTTAAAAGGGGAGAAAAAAAAAACCCCCATGTAATAAACTCTATGTGAATAACTGCGCAATGCTCCAAATTATGCCATTTTTATTGCGGGAAAGGTATAGAAATGAAATTTTTTTTCGTATACCTGCAAATAATAATTTAATTTTCTGATACAAATGGAATGAAGTCGTCACAAAATGTTAATCAATCAAAATTATTTAAAATTAAATCGAAATGTTTGATACATATTACAAATAAAATAAAAACAAACACTAAACCACATTTTTTAAATTGTCACCCTTAAGAACTAAATTAAAATTCTAAAATAAAAATTTCAAAATGTCCTAGAGCGGTCGGAGATCTAGTTTTTTTTAATAAAATAAAAAATACTATTACTGTTTGAAAAGGATAGTTAGGTTGTAATGTCTTAATACTGTACTTTTAATGTCCAAAGTTTCCCCGGCGTTTACTTGCAAATTTACCAATTCTGGAACGTTTGATTTTGTATTATAGCAGACCACGTGCTCTCTAGAAGAATTACAAAACTCTCCCAAATCAACATCAGAATGGAGTTCCAGCGTGTTGCAACCGTACTGCACTCCGGATGAGAGGGCAATTCTGCTAAAGGAAAAATTCAATTTTCTGTAACATTGAGCATAATGCATTTCTGAATCATTTTCGACTGTAAAATTGATTCATTGTTATTTGTTTTTCTCTTGTTTACAATTGAAATCTTATCTCTATAAATTCTATGTCGTATCTTCCTTTTCAGTTTTGATACTTTATAAATACAAATTTTAATATGTTCACATATAATATCTTGCGGTGTCTTGAGAGTGGCCACACAATTAAACCCAGCGAAGATTTTACTATCTTAATAGTTACCTATTACATCACCACCTCATGGAAAATGATTCAACATTTCCTGCTTACTTTTACAAAACAATGCTTCAAGCAATACGCTTCCGAAATATTATGGACATCGAAGTGCTGAAATGGTGGTGCTGCAGCTCATGATCATTTATGAAATTCAATACTTTTTTCACTTAATAGAGTAACACGATTCTAGCGAATATATAGTCTAATATACTCTAAAACTGTTTCATTGTTTCTATTATAAATTGTCATACTACATTATTTTAGTTGAAGAAAAAACATTTCTAGGAAATTAATTATCTCGTATGTAGAACCCGAAGCCTTCAATGTCGCCTGGTCCTACGGACACCAGTGGACGAAGGACGGGAAAGGATCGCGTACGATTCTTGGTGTAAATCCGGCGTCCGCCAGGAACGACCCGGAGAGGAATAAAATAGAACAGAAACTTTATTCTAGAATTGGATTATGAAGCCTGGTAGCAGAATTAAGAAACATATACTTTATATGAATTGACAATAATTTTACGACGCCCACAACCTAGCCCAATCAAGTCTGTCTTCGCCCCCCTCCCCGTTTACATGACCACACCTCTCCCCGACAGTTTTTTAGGGCGAAAGGAAATATTTTTCCATAACACTAATATCATCTACTGCTCTTTGTGTTAACCACTCTTAACCCCGACCAGCGACCACTAGTTCACTTTTAAAAAGGGATCTTCTCCATCTTTGAAATAAATATTTCTGACAGTCTCAAAAGTAGTCAATGGACCCTTTGGAATGAGGTTCCAACTAATAAAATGGTATTAAAACACCTGGTCACTTCCTGACGGCGGCAGGATTTTCGACACTAGCTTTTCAGCTAGGTCGAATTCAGTCGCTGTCTGGAGGAGAATTCTAGCGGCCGGCTGCTCTGATCGGTCGTTTTCCGTGGTTTCCGATCAACACCAGGCGAATGCCGGGGCAGTACCCTACCCAACGGCACGGACCGCGCGATCTGTCCTTCCTCTTCTGTCCTATCCTTTCCCCTTTCACACACACTCACTAACATGCACTACACTATCACATATTCCGGAGACCGGTCGGGAGCTTGAGCTTGCCCCGGCTGAGGCGGTCTCCGCTGGTGGAGAGTCCTGGTTAGGGGAAACCCACCACCGACGGTAGGGCGGCGCGGGTCCGCCATCCAGCGGGGGAAGTTCACCGCCATCTCCCGAGAAAAAACATGCACTACACTAACGGGACTAATGACCGAAGAGTTGACGTGCCCGGAAACACGAAAACATCAATCAATCAAAAACCTGGTCACTTCTAACAGTGGAGGTTATTTGCCACGGTTGGCACCTTCAGCGCAGCGGGCGTGGCGAGCGCTGTTTCTTTCAGGCTCACTGTATTTCTGGTCCGGCCTTTAACCGGCCGTTGCTTGCACCTTGTTGCGCCATGACACGTCATGTAGTTTCTCACAAGCGAGTAATCGGCTTACGTTTTAAAATGGCCGCTAAAAACTGCCAACAAAAATTTTCTTCGTTCATTTGGAATGATAGAAAGGGGCACCAGTATTTGTCATGGGGAGGTTCAGTCAAGTTTTTATAAATATTTTTTTCTTATTGCATAATTGTTTAATAAATTAATATAAAGTGTATTTTATATATTGGCTTATAGTTGAAATTTACAACTTAACAGTTGATATATTGAATTACCATTAGAATAAAAACATAGTAATATATTTATATATATATATATATATATATATATATATATATATATTAATTTGTTTTATTGGCTTATGACCCCTTCCCCACTCTTGGATGCAAATGATCTAAAATAAATATGAACAGTAGAAGGAATTTCAAAAAAGAACAGTAAAGTTAGTTTCCCACTTTTTCAGAAGTAACAAACTTCTCCTCTATGAGTTTATGATAATTTTGAGCTAGTTTCATACAACTGAAACATGTTGGCTACCAACACTCTAAAATTAAGTTTTCAAAAATGGGACAACGAGCTGATAGTTAACATCCCGACGGTCTGAAAAATGAAAAATTATTTTCTACCAGAATAAGCGAACTTTTGCCTGTATATTTCTTCAACATTTTGAAACCCATCCCTTCCCCCATACCCCATCACCTAAGAAAAAATCGAACTTCCATTCATTCCTTTGCGGTATTATCCCCCAAATTAAAAAGGAAAACTAAAGCACTCGGTGATATCCATCATAAACGTCAAAAATCTGGTCACATTCTCGATGGTAAACCAACAAAGCTATCGCGAGGCGCGGACGATAACGAGCCATGTGGAGCGCAGCTTCTTGGCTCTCGATAAGACAACGGAAGCGGCGGCGCGGTTTTCTTGGCGGCGGGTTGTCGCATCACCGCAGAAGGTACGCCGCTGCACTGTGGCACACAAAGTATGTGCAAAGCATATGGTTAATATAGAAAACTCAATTTTGATATTTTAGTTTCTCGTCTTAAGAAGAGATAAACTTAGGTAATGCGTGAAAAAACGGCGAATTTTCGGCGAAAAAACTCTTATTACAGGTAATGAAAAAGTGGACACATCCATATGCTAAATTTAGAAAAAAATTCCCTAACATGTGGTGTAGCCAGAATTCATGTTTTGTGGGTTCTTGACACCGAAAAATCGAATGACGGCAAAACGTCTCTCTGCGAACAACGAGAGCGGCTAAACCGTTTAGACGATTTTCTTCAAAATTGATATTCCCCAATTAATCTGACTGATGTCGCAGCCCCTTGAATTTGAAACACGTTTTCATTTTGGGAGGTTCTTTACATGACGCGATTGGGACATTTTCGAAAAATGGCTTCATGGTTTTTGATTAACTTTTGTTATTGGATAGTGTGAAGGACGTTCAAGAGAATGGTGAAGGTCTCCCATTCCTCAAAAACTAAGTTTTTGAAAATTATAAAATTTTTTTCGGCGTCTTCCTACCACTATTGTTATGAAGATTAAGAGCTTTTCCCTTAATAAAATATATTCCTTAAAGATAGATTTTGAAATAAGGACAAGTATAATTTTTCGGACATTTTACGGGAAAGTACGTGCTGTTTTAGCACCACTTGTTGATATTTTATTGACTAACGAGTTCCACACCTAAGAATTTCGCACTTATAAATTATGTGAGTGCGATGTATCTAGGGTTTCTCAGTTTCTACAACAGTTAGCACCTAGGGACGTTTGAAGCCACTGCTGGGAAATTGAAAGTGAAACTTACACATAACAAACGGCGGATTCAAAATAGCGACCGTAAATATTGAGACTTCTAAAGTACGCGTGGTTAACGCCGTTTTCGTAGACGTTTGCGAATGTGAAGTCAGTTAAAGCTATTCATTACTCTGAAATCACTTCCAATATAGGAGTTGAACCTGGCGCAAGCTAGGTTTTTTTTAACCACATGAATAAACTACACTGTGAAACAAATTTAGCTGGAGAACTTATTTTGTGTTTTTAAACTACTGTTTTCAAGAGTATTATCTTCAAAATTGTGTAAACTTGTAATATACAAGTATAATTGAACATCTTTTAAAAGTAATTCTAGGAACTTACTTTCATTGTTCTCTACCTGTTTTGCCATAGAAGTATCAATTTTACAAGATTCAAAAATTTAATAAAAGTGTTCGTAGTCTTAAAACACGAAACTCATTGTTTAACAATTTCTTTAAAAAGTTACCAGAGTCCAGAACGATCAGCACAGATACAAAAGGGGATCAGATACAACTTTTTGGTATCAGTGCATTCAAACTCTCACTTCTAAACTTCTTAATACGAATATAAATATTACTTTTCGAATTACGTTAGGAAAACCAGGAAGAAGACGGTATTCAAAAACTACAAGTTATGTCACTTGTAACGGTAGATGAAAGGGAAAGTTTAGAGATGCTTAATGGAGCATTAGTCTCTAAGCAAATGAAATTCCTAAGAAATGCAGCAGAATGAAGTAATTAGCTCAAGAAAAATAATTTCGGCATTGAAAATTAATTTCGCATTTTCAGCAAGTAAAAGAATAAAAACAATAGTTCAAAAATTATAGCAGTTCATGGATCAATCACGACTACCCTTGTAACCTGTAAAAGAAGAAACATTGAAATCTCAGGCTGAGCATAGAAAACAAACTCATACTATAGTAGCTGGTATCTGGAAAGATATAACTAACATATTAGTTCATCTTTCTCTGTGCTTGAGGTTGATATGATTAGTGAGTAGATAGTTAAACAATATTAATGAAGATGGAAATGTTACGCTGAGGAATAGGGTGTGCCCCTAGAAATACTACCGAGCACTGCTTTTGTCACGAGTTTGAAGCGATAGGTATTTGAACCCTGGTTCCCAGTGGCGCGAAGCTGGCGTTTTGCCCGCTACGTTACTAATTGCCCCCCCCCCCCATATTATGATGAAGATGCTGCTGCTGCTGTTGCTGATGATGGTATTTACGATGTTGGTTGATTGTTAACGATTTCAGGCGCGTCAACTAAGGAGGTCATTAGTCCCGTGTGATGTATGATTTTCATCGGGAGATGGCGGTGATCTTCCCCCACTGGATGGGGAGATTCGGCGCCGAACTACCGCCCACGAGCAGGGTTTCCTCCAACCAGGTGTATCCCAGCAGCGGGGCACCGCCCCAGCCGGGTTAAGTTCTAAGTCCCCGACCGGTCTCCCGGCATGTGTGGTAGTGTAGAGCATGTTAGTGTGAGTGTGTGTGTAAGGGGTAAGGATAGGACAAGGAAGAGGAAGGATAGATCGCGCGCGGTCCGTGGCCCGCGTTTGTTAGGGTACTGCTCTGGGATTCGCCTGGAGTTGATCGGAGAAATCACGGAAAACCACCGATCAGAGCAGCCGGCCGCTAGAATTTTCCCGACAGCGACTGAATTCGACCTAGCTGACAGGCTAGTGCCGAAAATCCTGCCGCCGTCGGGGCTCGAACCTAGGACCTCCCGGTTAGGACACTACAGTGACATCAGTTGATGCACTGAGCCACCGCTCCCGGTTTTACGATATTAATAATTACAGTAATTGTTTAGCTTTCGCGTTCTTTGGCCGGATCTTGCTCCCGAGTGCCGCTTCATCTGAGAACACTCAAAACCCTTGGGCACGTTTAAGCGCGTGGTGGCGCGAGGAGTCAATAGCCATCTAAAGTTACCGCCCAAAAACGAATCTCTACCAAACTATATCAAAATTACTTTATTAAATGCTAATAAGTGCTCTATTCCCGAATTTTCCGCTCTTATAGTTTTCCCAAAATCGTAGGCGCTGCTAGCTTTAGTCTAAAGCTACAGCGCTAAACAATCTCTTCAAACTATATTCAAAAATAACGGCTAATTAAATGCTAATTAAGTGCTCTATTCCCAAATTTTCCACTCCTATAGTTTTCCAAAATCGAGGCTCAAATCCAAAAATTCCCTCGGCAGAACGCTGTGCGCAAGGAAGAGAGACGCTCCTTCCCAACCATAGTAATTTATAATTCATACTCTACGCCAAAATGTGCCTACAAATACTAAAAGTAATCTGTAACAGAATTTGCCGCTCACCGTTTAGTTAAGTACCTTGGGATCGAATCCCAAAATTAACCACGACCGACTGTGCGGAAGGAAGAGAGACGCTGCTTCCAAACCATGGCAATTTATAATTACTACTTTACACTAAATGTACCCTAAACAAATACTAAAAGTAATCTGTATTAACAGAATTTGCCGCTCACCGTTTAGTTAATTATGGGCTCAGATCCCAAAATGAACCACGGCCGAACTGTGCGGAAGGAAGAGAGACGCTGCTTCAAACCATGGCAATTTATAATTACTACTTTACGCCAAAATGTGCCCTACAAATACTAAAAGTAATCTGTAATAACAGAATTTGCCGCTCACCGTTTAGTTAAGTACTTGGGATCAGATCCAAAATGAACCACTGACCGAACGCTGTGCGGAAGGAGAGACGCTGCTTCCAAACCATGGCAATTTATAATTACTACTAAGCCAAAATGTCCTAAACAAATACTAAAAGTAATCTGTAATAACAGAATTTGCCGCTCACCGTTTAGTTAAGTACCTTGGGCTCGAATCCAAAATGAACCGCGGCCGAACGCTGTGCGGAAGGAAGAGAGACTGCTTCAAACCATGGCAATTTATAATTACTACTTTACGCAAATGTGCCTAACAAATACTAAAAGTAATCTGTAATAACAGAATTTGCCGCTCACCGTTTAGTTAATACCTTGGGCTCGAATCCCAAAATGAACCGCGGCCGAACGCTGTGCGGAAGGAAGAGACGCTGCTTCCAAACCATTGCAATTATAATTACTACTTTACGCCAAAATGTACCCTAAACAAATACTAAAAGTAATCTGTAATAACAGAATTTGCCGCTCACCGTTTAGTTAAGATACCTTGGCTCGAATCCCAAAATGAAACACGGCCGAACGCTGTGCGGAAGGAAGAGACGCTCTTCAAACCATGGCAATTTATAATTACTACTTTACGCCAAAATGTGCCCTAAACAAATACTAAAAGTAATCTAATAAATTTGCCGCTCACCGTTTAGTTAGAGTAGCTTGGGCTCGAATCCCAAAATGAACCGCGGCCGAACGCTGTGCGGAAGGAAGAGAACGCTCCTTCAAACCATCCCAAATCATAATTCATACTCTAGCCAAAAAGTACTCTAAGTAAGTAGACCAATACTAAAGTAGTCTGTAATAAAATTTGCCGCTCACCGTTTAGTTAGAGTACCTGGCTCAAATCCCAAAATGCCTCTCAGCAAAACGCTTGCCAAGGAGGAAAGACACTCCTTCAAACCATTGAAATTTTAATACATACTCTACCAAAAAAGTCCCCAAAACAAATACTAAAAGTAATCTATAATTTAAAATTACCGCTCACCGCTTAGATGAGTAACATGGATTGATCCCTTGCCGAGGCAGAACGCTGTGCGAAACGAGAGAGACGCTCTTCCAAACCATGGCAATTTATAATTACTACTTTACACCAAAATGTGTCCTAAACAAATACTAACAGTAATCTATAATAAAAAAATTTGCCGCTCACCGTTTAGTTTGAGTACCATGGGCTCGAATCCCAAAAATTAACCTCGGCAGAACGCTGTGCGCAAGGATGGAGACGCAGCTTCCAAACCATGGCAATTTATATTACTACTTTACGCCAATATGTGCCCTAAATAAGTACTAACAGTAATCTGTAATAAACAAATTTGCCGCTGACCGATTAGCTTCAATAACATGGGTTCGAATCCCAAAAAGAACCTCAGTAGAACGCTGTGCGTAAGGAGAAGACGCTCTTTACAAACCATCGCAATTGATAATTCATACTCTAAGCAAATATACCTCATGAATACTAAAATTAATCTATAATTAAAAATTTGCTCTCCGGTTAATGTGAATAACATGGTTCGAATCCCCAATATGACCTTTCGTAGAACGCAGTGCTGCAACGAAGAGAGCATCCTTAAAGCATCACAATTTATAATTCATACTCTACGCCAAAATGTACCTAAACGATATTAAAAGTAATCTATATTTAAAAATTTACAGCTCACCAGTTGAGTGTGAATAACATGGTTCGAATCCCAAAATGACCCAAGGCAGATAGCTGTCGAAACGAAGAGAGACGCTCCTTCAAACCATCGCAAATCATAATTCATACTCTACGCGAAAGTGTACCATAGACCAATACTAACAGTAATCTGTAATAAAAAATTTGCCGCTGATCAGTTAGTTTGAATAACATGCTCAGATCCCCAAAATAACCGTTGGTCGAACGCTGCGACTAATATAAGAGCTTTTCCTCCTAAACCAACGAATGTCACAATTCAGACTCTAGCCTTAAACAGGGGCTAAAAGTAATATGTTATTAAATATTGGCCGCTGACTGGTTAGTTTAAATTGCTCAGATTTAAATGGCAGCAATGAACCTTCTGGGAAGTCATCTAATGTTAGTAGCGCCAAAAAACGAATTTCTACCAAACTATAAGAATATTCAAAATTAACGGCTAATTAAATGTTAATTAAGTTCTCTATTTTCAATTTTCCTCTCCTATAGTTTTCCAAAATCATAGGCGCTGCTAGCTAGACTTTGAATTAGAGCTCCCGAAACGAATCTCTTCAAACTATATCCAAAATAACCTAATTAAATTCAATTAAGTGCCTATTCCGAATTTTCGCTCCTATAGTTTTCCCAAAATCGTGGGCGCAAGGAAAACAATTAACATTATTTTATATGGGCGAAAAAACATTAAAACAAAACAAAATTAAAAACCCTATCTAAACATTAACATAAATTAACGACTCTTGGAAAAATATTACTCCCGCATTTATATTCCAAAATTCAGGGCTGTACAAACCGAAACAATTGGTTCTTACGGGCGAAAAAACATTAAAACTTATAAACCTCAGAAAAAATTTCAAACCCTACCCAAACATTAACATGAATTAATGGCTCTAGTAAAAAATTACGCATTTATATTCCAAAATTGAGGCTGTACAAAGAGAAACAATTAACATTGGTTCTCACGGGAGAAAAACATAAAACTTAAAACCGCAGAAAAAATTGAAACTCCACCCAAACATTAACATGAATTAATGACTCTAGGGAAAAAATTACTTCTGCATTTATATTCAAAAATTCAGGGCTGTACAAAAAAACAATTAACATACGTTCTTACGGCCGAATAAACATCAAAATTGAATAACCTTAGGGAAAGTGTATGTTATTGCAAATTGTAAGTGGAAAAAGCATTACGTGTGCATTTATATAATAATTTACTTATTGACAGGAACGAATTTATATGGACTAAAATATATGAATTATGTAAATACCTACTGTATGAAGTTATTTCCATCAAAATATGGAGTTAAGTATGGACCAGGGACCGAAAGGTATTGAATACCGGTAAAATACCAGTATTATACAGTTTTTCCATACCTTTTCAAATACCTTTATTCTTTTATACCGGTAAAATACCTCTATAGGACGTCTATACCGGTATGGACGTCCATAGGTTATACCGGTATTATACCGGTATTTTCAATGAAGAAATAAACACCATCCATACGTGTTGAAAAATAGGTTATTTTAGTTAATAATATCTAACAAAATGTTTATTAATCAAATACATTCATAATTGTTATTTATTATTTAAATTATTATTTTGTATATATATATATATATATATATATATATATATATATATATATATATATATATATATATATATAACAACTATATTAAATTCTATTCTTATTATTGTAAATATTTTGTAGTTCAGAGTTTACTTTTGCATACGTTGTATGTATTGAAAGCCTCCCTTAATTTAAACTTCGAAAAGTTGAAATATGAAATAATAGTTATTGATTCCATTGAAGAGAACCTTTTTTAGTGTCCTTCATCAGGCTATCTCCCATCTGACCCGAGAGATGACCTAAGCCTGTCTTTGTATTTCGCACTGGGAGGCTGTCAACGATGCGCCGTGCCGTAGGCGTAGGACCGTTTCTTCCTCCCCAACCCTCCTTCGGCGAACTGAGGAAGCGTTGACACCTTGAGATAATCACGAACACTCGGCTTTCAGGCCCAGTTTGTTATTGTTCAAACATGATTCCTTTACTTAATTTCATAATTAAATCTTAATTATACATTAATAAATAGGGCTAAAATAAAATGTTATTTCCTAGTTTATATAAAGGTTTAATATATTTTGACATTAACTGCAATATTGAGAAAATTTGTAATAAAAGTAAATTATTATGTTATTATTATTACTATCATTATTATTACTATTATTATGTATATTATTATTATTATTATTTTTATTATCATTATTACTATTATCATTATTACTATTATTATTAGACATTAACATTGCATGTGGGCAAGGTTCCCTTCTACTGGTACCTTACTTGTAAAATGCATCTGGAGGATCCACTTCGAGAAGTGTTTCTTCCTTAACAATAAAAATATATACTAACATTATTAATTAATATTTTAAAATATTTATAAAATTAATAAAAATTTAATTAGTATTAATATTTTAAAATATTTATAAAATTAATTATTATTATATAGTACTATTAATATTTTTTCTTAATGAAATTTCTTAAATAATACATGGGTGTAAATTAAACATGTTTCAATCATTAATTTTGAATTAAACATAAAGCTTCTGTTTCCTCGCGTAAGAATAGTTAATATGTCTACTCGTATTAGCGTTAAATGTCAATTTTTAATATTTTTTAGTTATAATTATGGTGCAGAATAAGTAAACTTGGTCAACTGAAAAAATTATTTTCGGGAATGTTAGTGATGCGATCAAATTTAAGCAAATAATCGTATTTAGTGTATAACACAGTCGTGCATGAAGGAAGTTTGGTATGCGTGGGAAGACTCATTTATGGATAAGAAGACACGTTTCTCCATTTTTTATCGCTACTGGAAAGACAAGATTTATACGGAGAAATTCGATAGATTTTCAACACTTCACGTGTCGCCATCTCTGCCCGGAACCCACCCTCGGGACTCGAACCCTAGGACCTCCCAGTCAGAAACTCTGCCGTGTAAATAGTTGTTTCCTCTGAGCCATCTCAGCGGAAAAAATCACAATGAATTTCCCCCAAATACCTGTATGATTCTATTGAAATACTGGTGTTTTCCTATGAAAATACCGGTATTTTGATGAGAGAATACCGGTATAATACCTTTAAATAGAGGTATTTTACCGGTATAGACGTCGGATTAAGGTAAAATACCTCTAAAAATACCGATATTTGACGTCTTATACCGGTATTTTTAAAAGTATTTTGAATAAAGGTATAATAGAGGCAAAGGTATTTCTATACCAGGTATAAATACTTTACCGCTATTATTTCAGTATTCGGTCCCTGGTATGGACTTAATAAGATAAAAAATGACTATGGTAAAATAGTATTTTGTTGTCTGTTTTTAAATCTTCGTATTTAAATTCTGAAATGTAACTTCTAATTTTACGCTGGCTTAATGGAGAGATTAATAGAACTGAGCCAACACATAGTATTCTGACTAGACTGTAACTGACATTGAGGAGCTGTATAAGTTGAGTTTTGTTGTCCCATTCCCTGTAATTCATGATAATTCACCCAAACAGGTGAGTTTCAAATTTCTTCTCCAGTTTTTAAGTTTTATGTTTTATTTATTTATTTAGTCAAAAACAGTAAAAACAGTATGTGATGTATGGGGAGAAAATCTTTTTTGTTTTTCCATGTCGAAACAATGTGAACTATTTCTCTTTGTATAGCCAGAATATTGAAATATAAATGCCAGGAGTAATGTTTTCCTAGACAGTTAATTCAGTATTAATTGTTGGGAATGGTTGGACATTTGTTCTGTGGTTTTTTAAATTTTATGTTTTTTGCCCGTAAGAACCAAAGTCAACTGTTTCTCTTTCTACAACCCTGAATTTTGAAATATCAATGCGGGAGTAAGTTTTTTCCCAAGAACCGTTACGTCTTGCTAATGTTTGGATAGGGTTTCAAATTTTATCTCAGGTTTTTTAGGTCATTGGTTCTTTTCCTAAAACCAGTGTTAATTGTCTCTCTTTGTACAGCCCTGAATTTTGGAATATAAATGCAGGAAGTCATTTTCCTAGAGCCGTTAATTGATTTTAATGTTTGGGTAGGTTTTCAAATTTTCTCTGGTTTTTAAGTTTTAATGTTTTACTAAACGGTGAGCGGCAAATTTTTTTATTATAGATTACTGTTAGTATTTGTTTAAGGCACATTTTGGCGTAAAGTAGTAATTATAAATTGCCATGGTTTGGAAGGAGCGTCTCTCTTCCTTGCGCACAGCGTTCTGCCAAGGGTCATTTTGGGGATTCGAACCCATGTTATTCACACTAACCGGTGAGCGGTAAAATTTTTTATTACAGATTACTTTTAGTATTGGTCTATGGTACATTTTGGCGTAGAGTATGAATTATGATTTGCGATGGTTTGGAAGGAGCGTCTCTCTTCGTTTCGCACAGCTATCTGCCTTGGGTCATTTTGGGGATTCGAACCTATGTTATTCACACTAACCGGTGAGCTGTAAATTTTTTAATTATAGATTACTTTTGATATTCATTTAGGGCACATTTTGGCGTAGAGTATGAATTATAAATTTCGATGGTTTGGAAGGAGCGTCTCTCTTCGTTTCGCACAGCGTTCTGCCTTTGGTCATTATGGGGATTTGATCCATGTTATTCATTCTAAGCGGTGAGCGGTACTTTTAAATTACAGATTACTTTTAGTATTTCTTTAGGGCACTTTTTGCGTAGAGTATGTATTATAAATTTTCAATGGTTTGGAAGGAGCGTCTTTCTTCCTTGCGCACAACGTTCTGCCGCGGTTCATTTTGGGATTCGATCCACGTACTCTAACTAAACGGTGAGCAGCAAATTCTGTTATACAGATTACTTTTAGTATTTGTTTAGGGACATTTTGGCGTTAAGTAGTAATTATATGCCATGGTTTGAGCAGCAGTCTCTCTTCCTTCCGCACAGCGTTCGGCCGCGGTTCATTTTGGGATTCGATCCAAGGTACTCTAATCTAAACGGTGAGCGCAAATTCTGTTATTCAGATTACTTTTAGTATTTGTTTAGGCACATTTTGGCGTAAAGTAGTAATTATAAATTGCCATGGTTTGGAAGCAGCGTTTCTCTTCCTTCCGCACAGCGTTCAGCCGCGGTTCATTTTGAGATTCGATCCCAAGGTACTCTAACTAAACGGTGAGCGGCAAATTCTGTTATTTAGATTACTTTTAGTATTTGTTTAGGGCACATTTTGGCGTTAAGTAGTAATTATAAATTGCCATGGTTTGGAAGCAGCGTTTCTTTTCCTTCCGCACAGCGTTCGGCCGCGGTTCATTTTTGGGATTCGATCCCAAGGTACTCTAACTAAACGGTGAGCGGCAAATTCTGTTATTACAGATTACTTTTAGTATTTGTTTAGGAGCAGATTTGGCGTAAAGTAGTAATTATAAATTGCCATGTTTGGAAGCAGCGTCTCTCTTCCTTCCGCACAGCGTTCGGCCGCGGTTCATTTTTTTGGGATTCGATCCCAAGGTACTCTAACTAAACGGTGAGCGGCAAATTCTGTTATTACAGATTACTTTTAGTATTTGTGTAGGGCACATTTTGGCGTTAAGTAGTAATTATAAATTGCCATGGTTTGGAACAGCGTTCTTTTCCTTCCGCACGTTCGGCCGCGGTTATTTTGGGACTCGATCCCAAGGTACTCGAACTAAACGGTGAGCGGCAAATTCTGTTATTACAGATTACTTTTAGTATTTTTGTAGGGCACATTTTGGTGTAACGTAGTAATTATAAATTGCCATGGTTTGGAAGCAGCGTCTCTCTTCCTTCCGCACAGCGTTCGGCCGCGGTTCATTTTTTGGGATTCGATCCCAAGGTACTCTAACTAAACGGTGAGCGGCAAATTCTGTTATTTCAGATTACTTTTAGTATTTGTTTAGGGCACATTTTGGCGTAAAGTAGTAATTATAAATTGCCATGGTTTGGAAGCAGCGTCTCTCTTCCTTCCGCACAGCGTTCGGCCGCAGTTCATTTTTGGGATTCGATCCCAAGGTACTCTAACTAAACGGTGAGCGGCAAATTCTGTTTTCAGATTACTTTTAGTATTTGTTTAGGGCACATTTGGCGTAAAGTAGTAATTATAAATTGCCATGGTTTGGAAGCAGCGTTTCTTTTCCTTCCCACAACGTTCTGCGGAGGGTCATTTGGGATTCGAACCCATGTTATTAACACTAACCGGTGAGCGTAATTTTTTAATTATAACTTTCTTTTAGTATTTTTTTGGCACATTTTGGCGTAGAGTATGAATTATAAATTACTATGGTTGGGAAGAGCGTCTCTCTTCCTTGCACAGCGTTCTGCCGAGAGAATTTTTGGATTTGGCCCTCGATTTTGGGAAAACTATAGGAGCGGAAAATTTGGAATAGAGCACTTAATTAGCATTTAATTAGCCATTATTTTTGAATATAGTTTGAAGAGATTCGTTTCTGGGCGCTGCTAGGTTTAGACTAAAGCTAGCAGCGCCAGATTTGGGAAAACTATAAGGCGAAAATTCAGGAATAGAGCACTTAGTTAGCATTTAATTAGCCGTTAATTTTGGATATAATTTGGTAGAGATTCGTTTTTGGGCGCTGCTAACTTTAGATGGCTGAGGCCGCCGCAGGCGTGCTGCGTAACACACACGACCAGAATGGAAACACTCCAGCCTGCTAGATTGCGGGCAACGGCCCTGTAACATATCCGGTGACTCTATCGGAACCATGAGAACCAGGCAACTTGGAGCAACGAACGGGGAAAAAAACAAGCAGACGCCAGATTAAGGGGAGCGGATGTCCAAGGTGAAGTGCGTTTTCACGCTTCCTCGTAGTGTTCATGGGTGTAGTTCTATAAAAAATTATATTTACATTAACTTTCATTTACGAAGATTATTCTCTTCCAATGAAAGTGAATGCGATATTTGCAATATGCTGTACGATATTTGGAACCTCAATAATTCAACTTGCCGTCATCTCGATTTGTCTGTGAATGCGAGGGGATGCATAGCACAAAAATGTTTTGTTAGTCTAGGGTAATGCAGAAGTTTGATATTAAAATGATTTGGAGCAAATATTACTATTTAAATAGATACTAATTATTTCAAAGAGTTTACCAGTGCTTTAATAGGGGGTTCATGAAACCTACAAATGTCAGATGGCACCCGAAACTTATGGAGTACATGGAATCTACAATCCACCCACTGTCCTCGCTATCGTAGGATCGATAAAAATAAATTTCATACTCTTTGGGACTTTTCGTTTTACACGTAGAATTTATTTTCCAATCAATTGTCTCCATTTACGTTTCTTTGGCCAGAGAAAGTGTGTGTGGGGGGAAGGGATGATATCGGAATCGTAGGGATATGACACATAGCCTTCTACCATTCTCCAGCTCCCGTACTTAAGTTTCAAGGCGATTTTTATGTTTTTTTTAAATTTTTTTTTAAACTACGTGAATGTCCGCGCCATCTCCACGAACCTAAACATCTGTGGAACGGCATTAACGTGTCTTGCTCTTCACGTGTGTACAAAATTACAGCTCAAAAGCTTTTAATCTCCCTGAGTACGCTTGTCACATCCATCCATCCATACAGACATCATAGTAAAACAAAACAACACTTTTTTCGTCTCAGGGATTCTAAAAACGTATTTTACCATCGAAATTTTGACTACAAATACTATGTATAACTCAGTAAAAGCACATTTCCCAATTCGTAACGTTTGCAATTTTCGAAAATGCATATGGTTTAACAAATATGAGATCTCTTTTTTAAGTGTTCTATCCAAGTAAACAATTTGATTTAAAAAATTTGAAGCCATTTTTGAGAAAATTTGAAAATGTTTAGGCTTCAAGTAAAGTACCCTCAAAAATCAAAATATACTTTTCAAATCCGCAGGTCCTCAAAATCGGCACCGGGACCGGTGACTCACTGCATCAACTGATGTTACTGCAGCGCCTCTGACCGGGAGGTCCTAGGTTCGAGTCCAGACAGTGGAAGGATTTTCGACACTAGTCAGATAGATCGCTAGATCGCGTTCAGTCGCTGTCTGAAAGAGAGGCTGGCTGCTCTGATCGGTAGTTTTCCGTGGTTTCTCCAATCAAAACGAGGCGACTGCCGGAACAGTACCCTAACAAACGGGCCACGGACCGCACGCGATCTGTCCTTCCTCTTCCTTGACCTATCTTCTCCTCTCACACACACACACTTACTCTTACATGCACTACACTACCACATATTCTGGGAGACCGGTCAAGAGCTTAGAGCTTGTCACGGCTGGGGCGCTGCCCCGCTGGTGGGAGGTACCTGGTTAGGGAAACCCCTATGGCCGACGGTAGGTCGGCGCCGGATAACGACATCAAGACGGGGGAATACCATCGCCAACTCCCGAGCAAAAACACACACTTCACTTACGAGACTAATTACCATAGTAGTTGACGCGCCCGGAATCACTAACAATCAATCAATCAATTAATCGAAATCGTCCAGATCGATAGAAGAATATTAATTTTGAAGAAGGTGCAAACTCTCATGGATCGACAGACATTTATGTTATTAAATAATTTTTCGGTATCAAGGATCCACAAAATGTGTATTCTGATTACACGTGTTCGAGAAATTAATTTACTACATTGAGGAACAATGTTTATCTTTTTCGTTATCATGAACGTACAAAACGAGCTTATTGTCGAAAAATCACGATATTTGCCGCAGCATTACAATTCTGTGAAGGACCCAAATCTCATAAGTACTTATTATTCTATGTTGAATAAAAGTATTGAATTTGGGTAATGTCAGGTTCCGAAACCAAGGATAAATATAAATAAAATTTGAGATTCCCAATAAACAAGATAAAATCCTCGGTTGAATATACTTCAATAATGTAACCAATACGAATACGTAAATATACCCTCGCTGTACTCAATGTTGATAAAGCAGAAAGAGGTATTTAGGTCTTCATTAGGATTTGAAAAAGACAATATTGTTACTGGAAGTTGGTTGGTATGTGACAATGCATCTGTACTAACAGCAACGATAGTAGAGAAGATGATCGTAGAAATTAGACCAGAAATATAAAAAATTCCTTCTGAGATCATCCATGAGAGAATTATTGGACCAGATCGAAAAAAAGAAGACAATTACGGAAATGACAATATTTGAAGAATTCAGGGAAAGTTTACCTCCTCTGCGAACAGAACGTCATAAATATCTCATTCCCAAAATGGAACTTATTCTTCAGTCGAGAGTTAAAATAAAAACATTACATTTTTAATCGATTACAAAAGTTAAAATGTCAGAAGGGGCACAGTCATTTTTTCCTAAAAACAACGGAATAGATAAGAACAACAAATAACTTTGAGACCAGAGTCGTAAGGGTTCGAAACAACTTAATCCAAAACAATATACAGTGAGTCCTCGTTAGCACGAACTTGCTTAACACAAATTTTGCCGTAACACGAAGAAAACTTGGGTCTCGGCAAGGGATTACAGTAATACGGTCATTAATAATAATCGGATGACACGAATTTTTATGAAACGAACTCCGATTATATCGGTCCCTTGGAATTAGTGTTAATGAGGGTTTACTGTACTACGTAATAACTTTTCAAACGCTGTACATTCATGTTCACAGGCTAAATTATCTCAGAGCAAGAACTGTTGCCAGTGCAGTGACTGAATCGAGGTTTTACTGTATACGCCCCAAAGGTTATGGATTTTTCAACACGAGTTAGATATCTTGCTGAAATTCAGCCGCTGTCTAGAGAAAATTTAAGCGGCCGACAGCACTTTCCTGTGGTTTCTCCGATTAATACTAAGTGAATATAAGAGCACCACGAGAACAAATGCAGCACGGACCGCGCGTGATCCTTCCTTTCTCATCCTTCTCCTTACCTCCCCCTAAACAAACACACATTTACTTTGAAATACCACACATGCCGGGAGCTACAACATGATTTACGCCTAGAGCTTGTTCAGGCTGAAGCGGTGCCCCGCTGAGGGAGATACCTTGATGAGAAAACACCCGCAAGCCGATGTGTAGGTCGGCAATGGATCTCACTTTCCAGCAGGGAATGTATACCGTCACATCCCGGGATATAACATGCACAACACGTACGGGATTAATGGCTAAGCATTGTCGCACCCGGAAACTTAATGAACCTATCATATTCATTTTCTATCAGGAAAAAAGAAGTCTGCGACTAGTTTTACATTCTCACGTTCTACTAACGTAGTATAGAGAAATAATTGTTATGCTGTAACAAAAAGTGGCAATTTTTCTATAGAAATGCTAGTTTTGTGGGTTCCTGAAACATAAAAAGTGGATAATTCTTGTTCCTATATTAAATTATTTCCTCTAACACGTTACGTAGTCCGAATACACGTTTTGTCTTCTCTTGAAAATTATTTTCTCTTCTAAATTGGTTTAAGGCAAAACATCTGTCATCTGTCAATCAGCCCGTCTCTCTAACCGCTCGTCAGTCTCCGAAAAACGCTAGCTACTAAACCGTAAGTATGATTCTTACCAACACTGAAATTCGCGTATCGATCTAGTTGATATCACGGTCTCTTGAATTTGAGACGGATATTCCGATTTTTGGAGAAACTGTACGTGAAGTTTCAAGGACATAAAATTTTCAAATTTTTTTTATTTAAATGATGACGAGTACAATGTTTTTATCATATGAGTAGTTTTTGCGTAAAATAGCGTAAAAGAAAGTAAATTTTGAACACGTCATTTTCTCGAAAACGACTCTAAAAACTTCTATATTTTTTCTCGTACAGAGTACGATTATAAAAGTGTCAAGGGACCGATTTTCGTAGCTCAATCTGATTTTTTGAAAACTGAAAAAGTTACAATTAATGCTAAAAAGTATGTGCATAACAATTTGGTTCATGAATGTCCTTACTCTAGTTTCATTATTCTTAAAATTATTAAAATTTTAATTATACAAGATACACCATAGAAACACATTTCACACACTTAGATTTCGTTCAATGATTAAGATACACATTTATTCGCAAATCAAACGTGTAAATTTTGTAATTAATTACATCCGTACATTTGAAATACTCTGTAGTTTTTGGGAACGACATTTTTAGGGTACTTTCAAATACACTAAAACGCCGACATTTATTTCAGTTTTTACGTTTCCTAAAGTTCTCATTCATATTGTTTTCTATGCTTGTATTTTTATTTGTTTTTGTTTTTCAGAAAGCTGAAAATTGATACTAATGATCTTCGATTAAAATGCTAGGAAAAAATGGATAGATAAAATATGATGAAAGAATGTTTGTCCCGAAGGAAGTGACTCATAGTAGAGTTTTAGAAAACAAATGATTCATACACTGTTTTCGTCGGTCACAGAAAAGATGGGAAAAAATGAAACGTCAATCACACCACACCCTGTGGCGTTAAAGATATGTTAAATTGTAAAACAGCATGAAAAATGACACGTCGTTAAGTATGATGTAAGTCCAGTTCAAGACGTTTCTTTAGAGACACATTAAATTCCATGTAGTTACCCATAATTTTAAAAGATTCAGTCCAAATTTAGTTCACGTCCATTATCCTTAAAGTAAAACATGATTGCAATGCTTACATTTCTAGGTGTATATAAAAGTAATGTTTAACACATGCTTTGCAATACATAGTTACTGAAAGTCTAGAAAGAGTTCTTAATTTCTAGTGAACAAAACAGGCAGGAACAAACTCTGGAAATAAACTCTCTAAACAATCTCTACACATACGTTCTGTATGATTTTATTTGTTTTATTGCCAATCTTTTAATGATTAACTAGTGAAAAAGTGTTAACGATGCCCATTAAATACATCATTTCTATTGCAATTACATTTTATGCAGATTTTTAAAGAAGTGCAAATTTATTGATCAATTTAATTTCATCTATCAATTCTCACCAATGAAAATCATTTTAAAGTGCCCTCTTTTAACTACTTAACTCATAAGCTAAACGCGCTACATACGAAAATATAAGTGTGAATTTCAAAAATCAAACAGATCACAAAGTTTACATATCGTTTTTAAGCTGCGCCCAAAGTTCACGCATGTGTGGTCAAGTTCCACGCAAAGTCAAGTTCTCATTCGGCTGTTTTCGACAATGAGCTTATGTAATTGGAAAGAAAGTTGAGCTCAAGGTCGTACATTTTTATTCGAGGTATCAAATTCTCTTTTGACAAATCCTTTTGATACAATACACTTCCCTTCTCACCGTATTTGAGTTTCACTTTCACTTGTTATTGTGTATTCATTACGTTGAAATATTTACCCGCTCTGGATGTAAAATGTCGATTCACCTGTTAATGATGTTTGCGCAGCTTTGTTTTGAAAGAATGTTTTGTCGAGAGCTTTTGTCTACGACGAAAGGACAAAAGTAAAGACTACCACCAAAGCGAAATAATTCTGGCGCAAGTACACGTACGACACGACGTAACAAATTTCTTGTTTTTCTCTCCCTTTATTTTGTTTTGTTTTATTAACTTATTTACACTTGACAGCTCTCACGTCCTAATAGCATATGCTTACATATTCATTGGAAGTTAACTTCGGGTGGTATTTCACACTGCCCTTCTGCGTATTTATATTTATGATGAACGGTTAATAGTTATCTCCTCTCTATTACCGTATCAAGCCTAATGGCCACAAATTTCTCATATCCATTGCTCGCCTCGCGTCATTCATATATTTATTAGTTTGTGAAATCTGTGCGCGATGGGAAATGAGGGAGAGAGAGAAAGCGAAGGAAACTCTCTCGTTAATTGCGGCTTATAATTTGGAAACCCCTTGTGAATAATAGTCAACAAATAATAATATTCAATTAAATCAGTGTTGCATTAGTTTTTGACGTCGCAGCCAACAAGAATCCATTTCACTTAATCCATTTCAGATTGTAGAACCACGGAAAATTACCGATCAGAGCAACCTGCTAGAATCCATCTCCAGGCATCGCCTGAATTCGACCACCTATGCAGCTAGAGTCGAAAATTGCACCTTAGTCGGGAATCGAACCCTAAGATCATCCGACCATAGCCACTCCAGAAGTAACGGCAATACCGGCTCTGAGCTCAACTCAGCCGGTACCAGAATACGAGAAAATAAAAGGAAAAGCGATGTAAACAAGAAAACCAGCTTCAACAGCGTAAGTAGTTACGAGTTCGTAGTTGTAGTAGTCCGGGAAGTCCTACATTCTAGATCCGATAGGAGAAGACATTCCGTCACCAACTAAATGGCTGGTTCGAGGTCCATTGCCTTATTGAGAGTCCGGATGCTTCCGGCGGTTGTTTCCGAGGTATCTTCAGATCAATTTCTGGCGAAGGCCGGATCGGTACGAGTCATGAACCGCACGCAATTCTTTCTTTCCCATCCAGATCTCACTCCCAAACTTATTGCTGAGCATTTTGCTGATTCGCCTTCGATTACAGAAGAGATTCTTAAGTACCGGAGATACGGGATGCAGTGAACAACAGCGAACCTCCTGAAACACGTGTCTCGTTGTGTGCAAACGAAAGAAATAAAATGGAAAGAACTAAAAGAAGGCAGTACAAGATGATGATCTTGGTCGCTATACACGTTGCATCACGCGCCGGCGTTTCCTGTCACGTCCTCGCGAAGCAGGCCGACGTCTGTAGAGCGCGCGTACGCCACCTCTCGTTACGAGCGCAGTCGCACGTGACAGCGGGCGGGGCCGGGGCTGGCGAAGCGACGCGACGCGACGCGACGCGAGCGACCGCCACGAGGGGACGTCCCCCCTCCCCCCTACGCCACGCACGGGTACCCCTCGCGACATAGGGGACGCCAACCTGCCTGCTGCCGCGTACGCCCTTGCCCCTGACCTAGCACGCCCTCTCACACGGAGCAGGGATGTCGTTTTAACAACTGGGGTTCTACCAGTGGTTTGCGGGAACCTCAAAACATACGTTCACAGATTTTGCATAAAAATGCTCGCCCTCCCGTTTCGTAAGAGTATGTCACACTTTATAACACTGTCCCGAAACGAACGTTTCGCTTCGAACCCTTTGTTTACGCATAAACGTCGTCAACACATAAAGCGATCGTAATCAGGCGTTTAGTGTACGGTTTAATAGCAGTAAAAGGTATGACATTCCGATGTGTCTCTACACGTTGCCCCTTGTCTATACACGTTTACTATAGAGAGGCGTATAGAGTATTTGAAGCACAATCCATATTACATACTTAAAACTGATTTATTTTTGTACGTAGCTTATTATGAATACAGTTAAATAATATTAATAAAGAATGAAATAAGTAAATAAGAGAATAAGTAAAATATAATTGAAATTGATTTGATTAAAAATAAAAGTTGTGTGTGGGTGCCCGGTCGTAACAAGAAAATATGCTTAAAAGTTACCTCTCAGCGCTCTATTTGAAATATTTGAAGTTCCCTCTTCCCTCCACTTCGCCTTCGATGGACGAAGGCAGTCTGTTTGTACCTCAAGTGTATTTCCCCTGGAAAATATTAACTTTTTATTTCAGGAATATTGTACGTGTCTCGCTTTCGCGGTAAAGGTAATCAAGGTGCCCATGTGCTGCTGACTTTGCAAGGCCCTGTCCCTCGGAGCAGGAAGTCATGTTGTTCCTCAGAGGGCAATGTTCCTAACAAGGAAAATCATGCAGGCCTCATCTTGTATATTTGTATTGTGTTAGGTCACTTCAAACACAAGGATACATAGGGGAATATCTGGCGCTGTCTGTGATAATTACGTACGGTAAGATGTGTACTTTCGTCAACGCATAAAGCGATCGTAATCAGGCGTTCAGAGTAGGGTTTGAAAATAATAAAAGGTATGCCTTTCCGGCTTGTCTATACACGTTGCCCCTTGTTTATACACGTTTACTAGAGAGAGACGTGTAGTATATTTGAAGCACAAATAATTCATATTCCATACTTAAAACTGATTTATTTCTGTCTGTAGATTATTATCATCTGCCTCAACTATTAGATATTTGGATATAATTGTGTGTCATTTACTTTCTCGAAAATTGATTGAGGTTCGGAGGTAAAATATACCTTTCGGCTAGATATTTTTATACTAAGAAAAAACATGACTGTCTTTTATACGTGTTTAAAAAGTATACATAAAAATAATATTGAAGTGTTTTAATAAAATGGCATTATACTATTTCAATTAAATGGATAACAGACGATAACATATTTCATAAAACAATGTTCTTTTGACGAATATAAGAAAAAATGGAGATTATTTGCTTTGTTACGCAAAACGAAATTTACCTATCCCGCTGGTCTCGGTTTCCAAACTCGTGTATGTGTGTATATATGAAATTTCTCAATCTCTTTGGTTTCCACGTTTTGGCCGCTTGGCACAGAAACATCGACAAATATACTGTAGATGATTTTTACTCCTAATCTCGGATACCAAAAAATGATTTGTTTACTGCTATCATGCAATCAATATGGATTTGTTGGCCATACAACATTGTTCTGTACGAAAGCCGTGACGGGTTTTGGTGAGTGTTTTTACTGCATGCAGCACGTGTTTGAGGATGTCACAGGCATGCCAATTGAGGTAACATACAGACACTATCGGGTCTTTTCATAAATTCTGACTTTGGTGCAAATGGACAATCGGAGATGTTAAAATCAATGGTTTCTACCCGTTCCTGAGAAATAAGGCATTTACAATTCTGAGAAATGTTGATAACAGCTTTATCATAGAGTGTTCTCAATGTCTGATTTTGGGCAACTACTAAACTGCTTTCGATTTTGGCTCTTCTTCCCTTTTCCCTTTCAAGACACACAAACGATTGATTTTTGTTGATCTGTATCTTGTTCATTCTTTTTAGAATCCATGCTGTGATTGCACTCCATGATTTTTTAACATAAGATTATTATTATATTATTATTATTATTATTATTATGTTAATTTGTTTCAACAATTACAATTTTAAATTATTGCTTAAATAGTCAAATGTAGATGCTCTTCCTTCCAAAGATATTTTAATCAAAATGTACCAAAGAAAACAGTACGAAAGTGAATGTAAAAACGAAGAGTAGAGGATACCATCGCGAAGAGAAGTATGCCTACTACGGGGCACTCTGTGCGTGAAAAGCCTGGCCTGTCCGACAGCTTAGGTAACGCAAACCGGTACTGGAGAAAGCAGCCTTGGTGTTTGTGTTGGAAGACGCACACTGTAGTTCAGCGAGAAGGTGGGTCTAACTGCGGAGAGTCGTATGTCAAACAGTATCCAGGTACATACGATATCGATCAACTTCCACTGCATTATTTTCATTACGTGATTGCTGAGTGTCGTTAATCTTCAGCTTATACCGAGAATCATCCATCTTCTATATTCAGTAATTTTAAAAATACACATGTTTATTCGTCGTTCTGTACAGTACATTTTTTTAAGAAAATGCCACACAAATAAATTATCGAAATGGCGGTAGTAAATGTTAATGCTCCATGAAGTTTCACGAATAATTCTAACGGATAAGTAGACCCACAAACGTTACTTCAGAATAATAATTCAGAGGTAATAATAAATCTTTGTTTTGTTTCTAAACAAAAAACTGAACTTTCCTAATGTATTATCGAATTTCTTATTTTTTAGTCGTGAATTGCCCGTCTACGGATCACGCGAACGTGCAGTTGTACCCACCGAGGCCCAGTCATATATTTCCAGGAGGTATATTTACACATGACTTTATGGGGGTGGGATCAGTATTTCTATGCTGAGTCCATTTCCACACCTCAGGGTTGTCATCCCTGGGGGATGAGGTGTGGAAATGATGATGATGATGAAATGGACAATCACAAACATACAAAGACACGCACAAGCACAGCCATGCCCGAGGCGGGACTCGAACCCGCGATCTTTCGGTGGTACTGGTACCTCGGATGGTAGTGGTACCCGGATCGGCCGAATTTCTTTTATTACTTACTAGTTGATGTAAACCTTTGAATACATTACTTTGTATAATTTCATTTATCTAAGTAAAAGATCTTTTTAGTTAAAGGAAGTAACGGGAAATTAATGCAACATATTTCAAAGCATACAATGTTTATTGTCACTCCTTATATATTAGAGTAATAGAGTATTAGAGTTTAGAGTAACAAGTTTCTATGTAATGTAACAAATTTGGACTCATCCACTGCAGTGTTTGTTTAGATTTACTATCGCCAGCTTCAGTTCAGTGAACTTTGATATTTATTTTGTCATTTGCGTCAAAAAGGACAATAGAATTGTGTGTGTCGTGGGAGGAATTCAACTATTCCAGACCCAAACTAAGGAAGGAATGCTAATGTTCAGACTCAATCGCCAACATTCTCATTCACACATCAGATCAACTTCATAGAAATGTATTTGAAAAGTCAATAATATCATTTTCACAAGTAACTTTATGATTAGCACAAGAACATATTTACTGGTAATAAAATTGTTACCGATCATAAAAAACACTGATCACCGTTCTAGAAAAATGTTTAAAAACAATTCTTTTAGTACACTTTTGTTCCAGCATTTCCTTTGGTATGTGTGCATTTGCTGGCATTCCTTACTGAACTTACAGAATTTTGTTATGCATATTCAAATTATGAATATTTAAGAAAAGATTGTATCGAACTCCTTTTCTAGTATTTTACTAAGCGAAACTAGAATGGTTAAACAAGTATCCAGACAAGACTCAAAAAAATGTTACAAATTGATTTACCTATCTTCTAATATGTGTACATAACAAAATAAGGTTTTTCGTTCAAAATGAACTTTGAGCTTTCTTCTAAACCAAAATTTGTTATTTTTTTCTTTAATGCAAGGCAGTAGGCCATAGATGAGTTTTCACTTGTTCTTATTAAAGGATTTATAGCACAAATACTAAAAATTAATATCTTAAAATTAATAGAATAAACGCTTATCTACCACCATTTGCTCATTATTTAAAAAAGTCAATTACAATACTTGATTTTGCTTCGTCATGAAGCAATCGATCAATGGAAACCAGTCGTTTCGTCGTCTGGAGAGAGCAAGCATAGCCGTACGAGACTGGAGTCAACGAATCGAAAATAGCGAGGTTTTTAAATTCGAAGATCAATAAAATTTCAAATTTTTTTAGTTTTTTAGATACGGAGGCGAATGAATGTATATCAATGCGATGTCGTGCAATTGTTTTCACACGTTTTTAAAAAAAATCAATGATTGTAAATTTTATTTACTAAAGTGTTTAAATTAAGGTGGATAGAATTTTCTGCTACAAGCCACTACAACACTCATGTAAATGTATGTACAGTCTTAGTAAACATAAAATACTTCAATTATATTTGCAGAAACACGTTTCATTCTGTGTCAGCAGTGAATATTCATTGTATTGTTCGAGAATTAGTAAAAAATCTCATTTCATTAGTCTTGAAGGCCAAGTACTGAACAACGTAATTGACTGCTAAGTACTGAAAGGCTACTTGAAGGCTAAGTACTGAAAAACAATAATTTTGAGGTTTTCGAATTTCCATATTCAGCATGTGAAGTACTTTCCTGAGGTAAATTTTCTGCAGCACTTTGTTTTACGTAATATAATCGCATAATAATAATAATGGCATTAAAATAGCAGCTAAACCAGCTAGTTATTATATTTTTATAGACCTCAGAGACTGGTTATAATATAAATGTCAGTAATAAAAACATTTAATTCAACTTAGGAATGTGCTATAATTTATACAGCAAAAATAAATTTCAAATTCATTTTGATCAGATATAAAATTATAACGGTATTTTGAAATTAGGTTGATTTCTGTTTTTCGCATGTTAGGAAAAAGTAATTTATTAATTAGTGAGTAGAAAACAGGAAGTTGGTGGGAACTTTCCGCCACAAAATATAACTTTTATTAAAATTGCACCGTTTAAAAAAGTTTGGTATTGGATGTATTGTAAATACTATATTAAATAATTAAAAATGCTTTAATCCCTAATATTAATAGTATATTAATAAATATGTAGTTACGAAAATTATAAAAAAGTACATACAGTTATTTCAATTAGAATGTATATAATGATTTTATAAGATTTATTATGTTTTATTTTCTCTCAACAATGACTCTTCTCAACTCTTTGCATAGTTACTCCTCGCTTAAGTATTAAAATTTTGGCATTTTAATTGCTGTTGGTGAACAATTGAGCAATTCAAAATAATTGGGGACTGTTACAAAAGCTTCTATCATGAGTATGCGAGCTACCGTTATACATGGCGAGAACGCGTCCAATAAACTTTCCCTACTGTAAACTCACAAATATTTCTTCAGACAAAACCATAAATTTTGTAAAATTAAATTTTGTATTTTGATTTCAACAAATTTATTAGCAAGTGAAAAGAATAAATTTTTCATTGGTAATTCAGTTCTGTTAATCGTACTACAAAACAAAGCGTACACATCCGCGAAAATATCTTAGCCGATTTACACGGCACTGGCTGACACGATTCTGATTCCGTGGTGCACCAAATCTTCAGTTGAGGTATTGATACATTTTTATTTTCAGCGACCTGGACAGCCTTACATGCGCCAACATTCCACCGGACGGGGAAGCGCCTTCAGGAGCCGATCACGCACGTGCCCACCAAGGAAGGCGTCCGGGAATGCGAAGGTAGTTTCTTGGAAAGCTTCCAATTCATGAGTTCCCAACATTTCTGGACAATGATGCTGAATCTTTAAATGAATGAGTTGCGGTAAGGTCGATCAAAACTGGGTGCAGTGAAAGCGAAAGTCGTCTGTTTAAGTCACGAAATACACTACCAGGAAGTCATTTCACTTTCAAAGCAAAGTCAGGCAATTGAAGACCTGTCTAGAAGGCAAGCTTCACAAATATTTTTCACCTTGATTCGTCTCTCCTATTTTCAGAAAATTGTTAAATCTCTAGTTTTTGCTGTCAGCATTGAGTCATCAAACATTTATTTCACTGTTCAGTTGAAAACTATTCAAGAGTTCTCCCAAGAACTTCATTTTAAACATGTGGGGCTACGACATCATATACTTTCTCATATTATTTGTAATGACTATGCAATATTATATTACTACACGAACTTGCAAAAGTATTTCCAACCCGGAAAGAAATTTAACCGGTCCCGGGATTTGAACTCATGTTCTTAAAGTTAACACTTCAGTCACGTTGTTCCTATACCACCGACACCTCACAGCAAAATTCTGCCTTCTCAACTCTTAAAAGTTTTTTTAAAATTTAAACTTTTGCAATTCTCGACAATTATGAAATTTCAACAAAAACGAGACCTGTGCCATTTTAAAGCATTTTGTACGCTATCAGAAGACAAGGTTTAGTAAAAAAATACCGTTATCTTAGAACATTTTGAAAATGTTGAGGCTTCATGTAAAATACTCTCGAAAATCAGAATATACGTTTGAAACTCGCTGGGCCTCGAACTCGGGAATATCAGTTTTGGAGACAATCGCCTGAACGGTTTAGAAGCTACCGTTTACATCGTAATTCTCAGAAGCAAAGAATCAGGTATATACAATTCCTGAATCAATAAATTCGTTTCACTAGCCAAATTTTAATCTCCAAAACCTCTTGAAATCTCAAAAACGTGATAAATAAGTGTAAATTCATAGTTTGGAAAAGCATGCGTTTCGTTTACCACTTTGCGGCTAGAAAAGCTCTGTTATAGCAAATGGCACTGAATTGTGAAAGTTCTATGATCACCTACCAGCACACATGACCCAAGAATACAAGGGGCTCAGATTGTCTGCATTTGGAATGGTCGCCTTTTTCCTGACACGTGGAGATAACGCCTAGGGTACAACGTACTGATTGGAAAATAATTCTGAACTATTCCAGATTTTGATCATCCACTCCTACAAGGGCCCGAAATTTCTGATTCGATACGTTATCAACTCAAATTCCGGAAAATAATAAATATTATTGTATAATAAATATTAAAGTATATAGAATTAAATATTATGAACTTTTTCTTTCATGTTTGAATACCCTTACATAAACATGCAAAAATATACCAAAAGTTCAAGACAAGGTTCCTGTCCTTACCCTTGACAACGCTATGTATCTTTTGTACTTTATTCGACGCATTAATACAAGATCAACTGCAATGTTGGAAATTCAGTGGTTGTCACAAAGTTGTCTCTAAGTGCAACGTGTTTGTAAATGTATGGCTAATTTAGTAAGAAAATCATTTGCATTTTAACTCCGTCTATTTTAATTATTTACGTGAATAATATGAAATGTTCATTGATGAATTATCAATGACCCCCATCTGCAGCCATTGACTATTATTGTATTAGTAATGTTCCAGTGGATGGAAAAACAATTGGAAATGGAATTTATTGATGAAGATGTAAGTCACAGGTTCCTTGGCGAAGGGAAAAACTTCAGTACAACCCAAAATTCTACATTAAAAATACGAAAAAAAACCTTAAATGAAAATAACTAAAACCTTCATCTTTGTACCTACTATTTAAATCATTGTTATCTAACTCATTTGTCATTCTGAGTGGGAGCAAGCATTCACTCGCCTTCTTAGACTGTTTCCTTTTCATTCATTCATCATCAACATTCATCAACGTATTGAGAGCGATGTAATACTATGTCATCAGAACTTTGCATTCAAAGAACAATTCCACATATCTTTTCTCAGATTGGCTGCATTTTCGTAAAACTTATAAACAATATTTTGTGTACTTTAATATTAATATTTTTATAATTTTGTATTAATGTTTATGAACTATATTATAAAATATGGCATTCAGTAACAGTTTCATAAATAAATAAATGATTTCAACTAATCAATAACATGAACATAGTCCGTCTGCCACACCATTTATTGTCCTTCATTCCACGCGATGAATTCACAATGAGAAGAAATTATCGACATTTTGAAAGCGTTTAATGATACGATTTAGAACTCCACTAGAAAAAGTTATTTCAGCTGTTGAAATGTGAGTGTCGGCAATGCAGAGAAATTAAATGAAAATATGCATTTTGCTTGGCAGTTTTGAAAGTATTAAGAAAAGTCGAGCCTGGAAATATAATTTATGGACCACCCTATCATTCATTTTAATTTTCGTGTAACTTCATGAGAATCCGTAAGAAATTTCATTAATATTTGCATTTTTATTGCATCTCCTTCTGTATTTCAGCATTGTATCCAACGAAATAAGCAAATTCGTTACCCTAAATGTGCCCCTTTAAAGCGTTCTGTAAATCTCTCTGTATATCTATTAAAATATCAACGGTAGACTCTAACTGATTTGTCTCAATCGTGACCCTTTCTAGGGTAGCGTTTCAATCTGTAGCACACTAAACGTATAATTTAAAATCTGACGATATTCCCATAATATCTTACACATTATTAGAAATGAAAATAGTTCTTATTTTTTAACATTCCAATTTTATGTTACAAATAGGATGAGTGATTGGAAAATATTGCAACTTATTATAATCAAATTTTGTTGATGAATGAATATGGTTAGAAAAATTTGTTCTTTATATTGAAGTGACAATTCTTTCCCTCTATATTTCAACTCCAAATAACGCTTCAGTTTTGCATTCATTTTTTTTTTTTGTGGAACTCCAGCGATTCAGTAGCGCACATCTGTGTCCCGAGGCACACAGCTGCCCTAACAAACCGCCCATGAGCCTTTTGCGATTCTTTCTTCAAAGCAACGCATGGGCTGAGCGTTAAGAAACCTGTTGGGGCGCATTAGTCGGACCGGCTAGGGCAGTGTCCCGGCGGGCTCGACGCGGCGCGATCCCACACGGAGATGATGATGTGTCTTCCACTTCCCAGCATGTTATGGTCGACTGTGCAAGTGAACAGTTGCGAGAACAACTTCTGATTTTATGTCCATTATTGTTAACGCGTGAATGATATGTAAATGCAATCCGAAAAGTCCCATTATTCGTGAAATCCTACGAGAAAGAAATTCTGGCGGGTACCATGCAAACATTTCGCACTTCATAAATAATCATTGTTTTTTTAAAAAAAAATTTAAATGCTTTACGATGGATCTCAGCTTTTAACTTTTCTGACAACCCTTGATACGAAGAGGGGGTACTTGCCAAAAATGTAGCAGGATGATCATAAAGGTCTTATTTCGGTAGATTAAGACATAATAAATGTAACTCATGTCACAAGAACACGAACATCAGCATTTAAAGACCTAAAATGCATGGTTTTCATGTTATGCACGATGATGAAGTGTGTTCCAGGGTAACGTATGTTGCAGAGCAACTTATGTTCGGAGTTGCATGTGCACTTGCTTTTCCGCGTGCGTGCTCCATACCATAATCAGTGATTTTTCATCTCAAATCTGTGTATTGTAGGAATGGGGATAATTCCCTTTATCGCATTAGCACACTTTAGAGATTGGATGTCAATGGTTTCTTGTAAATGATACAAAACTCCATATTTCTTTTGCATATTATACAAACTGTCTTAGAATAAAAGTTACAAATTTCTAGGGCAAGTAGAGGAGTCGAAAATGATCACGCCAATGAAGGAACAGAGATAAATTTTATATAAAGCATGCACACACGCACATGTGACATTTTCCATTGAGATTTATTTTACTCCATTTTGGGTCATGTTCTTACGCACTCGAGGAGATTTCATGTAGCTGCCGAACATCCATCCATACAGGGTTGCCTACAAATCTGGGGGATATGTCATATGTATAAATTTCCACAATTTCCCGATATATGTACTGAACATGCCCAAAACTGCTCACAATTATTGGGCGTTTCGTCAACCGAATTTATGTTAACATGGGCGCCAGGAAAAAGGTTACGATAATATATTTTTAGCTATTATTGCTTCAAAGAAAACTAAATATTGTCCCGCTAGCTGAGTCGATGGGTTGCGTCTGAAATAATTGCTATTACCTACTGATAGCCGATTGCCCGATCTGCCATCCATACAGAATGGCGAGGAATCTGAAAACAAATATTTTATCTAGCTACTTATTAGCTCGAATTAGTCAATGAAATTTTTTTTTCATTTAAAAAGAAACTTGGGATTTATTGCTTATTGCAACAAAAAGACTGTCCTTTGGTCATGACCTTGTTCGAACCTTTGTACTGCACTATACTTCGCGCGCTCTTCATCGACGTCGCCACGAAGGAACATCTTCTTTCTCCGGTGATGCGAATTCAGAGTCAGTACAGTTCTCTTCCTGTTCTTCCACGCGAACGTTGCTGAGCCCTAATCCGCATTACTTAATATTCGTAGTTCTAGTTAGATTGACTTGCAAAATGATACAGTTCTTTACGATTACAGCGAAAATGTTTTAAGTCCCACAAATTAATTACTTGCAACTGTCATTTCATATTCTTCCTATCATATACGACTTCTCACAAGTTCTAATTTCCGCGTGTTGTAAAAATAATTAAAGTCCAAACTGTTCGTTTTTCTCTCACGTTCGAAATTCTCTTTTCTCTCAGTCTCGAAATTCGTTCGAAATTCTCTTAGTTCAATAATTAGTAGATCTCCCTCGCGAAAAATAACAAGTTATACTTCTAACACACTGTAAATTATTCGGAGTCCAACGTTCCTCAATTCATGAAAATTACAAGTTCTAATTACACAATTATCTATCACAGAGCGACCGACAGCGTCACGACATATGACAAATGAATTTTGCATTCTGTCAGCCCTCCAGACCTCGGCTTCCCTCTTCTACTGTTTTTCCTCAAAAAATCATACTTCCGCAGTAGTACACTATCGTTGCTCTCTCCAACCAATCCCCAAACCGTTTTCACATCTGACTAGCCACGCCGTCACTTTCAATGCCAGATGAATATTTATTTATCTTGGCAACAACTTGGGCGCCGTTACTAAGGCGCCATATTCCTATTTAATTACCATAGCATTTCCACCCATTTACGACAAATAACATTTAATAAAAGTGACCCACATATTGGTATGTCACAGTACAATGACAAAAGTGACCATTTTCAACCCGTCTGCATGTCCCAATGTTTGTAACATTTATTTTAAAACACCTGTGTATAAAGAGAATTCAAATTATGAGCGAAATTACTAGTTCTCTAGGAGCAAAATGTAAAGCTGATATATACGTTCACAAATTAACACGAAGTTACACCATCCCAAACAGTCTATCTAGTTTCCTTTATTGTTCAAAGCATTCCTTCCTCTTTCGGCACAGAAAACGAGACTTGTTGGACATGTGTTTTGACTTGATGAACAATATAGTTTTATATAAACTGTCTTCTGAGTAATATTAAAATAAGTGAACTCCTTTCATATTGGGTTGGACAATTGTTTGTGTTTTAATGAGGAAGCTTTAGAATCCAAAACTAGTAGTATTGCAGAAGGTAAAAACGCAAATTGCACCGAGGACTAATTTGTTGGAAATTTCACCGAAGATGCCTCATTCTAAAAGTAAAATACGTTGTACGAATTTCCCTTCAAAGCAGTATAGTTCAATCGTCAAGGCAAGAAATTTCTTTCTTAAATTTGGGTAAAGTTATTTTTTCTCAGCAAGAAATCTTTTGTTTACTTTTTTTTGGAAACTACCTTTCAGAAAGTTTAACCCCCCCGTTCGTTACTAACATTCAATTTGACTTCTTCTCAAATATGGGAATAATTTTAAAATTGCCTAAAGATCAAATACTTCTTAAAATATGTTTAATACATATTGGAAATAAATAAATAAATAAATGCTACGTATTTTTTTTATATAACTTCTGAATAACTACAAAGTCGACATTGTAAAGCGTTCCTATGCTAGTTGTTAAGGACTTAACGTTTTTATTCGGATACTTTGTATTTTAATTTTGTTGAAGGTAAGCACATTGTAAAGCGTTTTGAAATACTACGTGGCGCTTCTTAACTTTCATAGTATTGACAAATTTTCCTTTGATTGCTATTAAGATAAGAACCCAACAGGCTTCAACCAATTACGTTCAAAAGCTGCGCATTAAAGAAGGACATCTGCGTAATAATATGTTGTGCGGACTACGTAATGAGGTCAGCCAGCCGGCGCGGTCATGGTGAGTATGCACATGTTCGTCTCGGTTCGAAGGATCTCATGCCTGCCGCGTGCCCTGTAGGTATAGATGATAAATAGAGCATTTTTTCTCGTCAGTGAACGTCATCGTCGTTCGTCCTAGTCCTATGATTTAAGGTACTGCTATCATTTTACCCAGTAGTTTCGCGAAGCGTTAGTATGTAATATGTGGTGCGTGAAGTTCGAGGAGAACACCGGAAAAAAATATTAATGTTACTGCAATTATGTTAAAAAAACTAGCGTACCCGTGCGCTTGTTAAACCTCACCCTCTTCTCTATTTTTCCATTTCCATTATCCATTCCATTCCTGTAATATATTTTTTCATCAAGATTCTGATATCCTCCATCACTTGTTCTATATGCCTCCTTGTATTTGGTAATAATACATTACACCCCTGTCAATACAGACTATTTTTATTTAACGTTATTACCCAGCAGCGTTATTAGCCATGTACTTCAGTCGCGTAGAGTATAAAGTAATTAGGTTAATTTCAAACAGTTGCAGATTCTACAGGCTCTGAACAGGCAGGGTAGAATTGAGAAGCGTCGAAACAGCAAAATGCAATAGAATGTTTAAGAAGATCTTATCCTGTAGGTTTCTGTGTGAGAAACGTTTCTTTGAAGCCTTTGGGCTCAAAATTTTATTTTTTACGGCCCTAAAATGCTTCGTTTAGGAGTTATTTAATGATATAGTTTCAAAAAAGACGGCAGTGTTGCGGGTTGCATTGCACATGACTTTTTACATGCATTTTTTTAAAACAAATCCTTCATATTTTCAAAGTCGAAGAGCAATTCGCCAAGTCTCCGTGAAATTCTAGTTCTTTAGATACCTCATTTACAGATATTGGTTGCGTGTGAAAGGTACTGAATAATATTACTGAAATAATACCGGAGACGATAATAATAGTGATGATTGTGAAAAAAAAAAGTATCAGGAGACTGTGGCGTGCGATTGAGTGAAGAAAATTTATCAGTTTCGCTTATTTGTGTAAACAGATTTTTACAAATGTATACAGAAATAAGCAAAGTAAGCAAGATAAAGGCGAAGTTTAAAGATAGGTAGGAATCGTATTTATTTTCTTACCTATCTCACAGAATGTTCTCTGAAAAATCGATTACGTGTTTGACAGCTTTGCGAGAAGTGATTGATGGTCGGCTGGGGACGAAATGATAGAATTCGAGAGAAAAAAGGAAGAATCAAAATGAGGACAATGGAATAAAAAATAAGATATTGAATGCTTATATAACTTTCAAAGATACCGAGAAATACATTGGTTTGAAGAAAAAAAGTGTGAAAAAAAAAGAAATCACACACTACATGGGTAACGGCAGAATTCAATTTCTTTTACTTTAAGAAAGGTGCCAATTACAAGAATCGCTTAAATGAAGATTTCTAAATTCAAAATAAAATAGTACTACTAAAGTTGATTAGATTATGTTCCGGTGTGAAACTAAGTTACCATTACTAATTACAAAATCAGATTGCAAGATCCGCTTATAACGGAAAAACATAGTACAAGATAATTACCAATTAATATTGTGTCACTCTCTAGAATGATTACATGGATAAGTGATAGGATAGAGACGTGTAAAAATATCCTGCATTAAAATCTTTCAACAACTGATTCAACACTCTCATTCCCATGTAGTGGATGCTGGCGAAGCTGCCTCTCCATCTTGTTCTTTAACATGTTTGATGAGAAATATATCTCCGAACCTTGCCCGTTAATGAAGAATGTTGATATCACGAAGGCAGTTGTGGGTGCGAACATTCGGGGGTGCGAATGAACTTTGTATTGTTGGAATGTAGGGTTTGGTACTAAACCACAGAGATGAGGACATGCAATTCCAGAATCTTCTTGACATACCTTTTGGCCGTCAATGTTCCAATTTTTACAACTAGTGGATATTGGGAAATATGAAATGGCCTCCTACACCTCCAAGTCAGCGACTGGTGATGTGATCAACGATTAGTGCGTTGCTATGAAATCTTTTCGCTCAAATTCAATGATCATCCGAGCCCAATGAAAATCTGTTTTCATTGCTGAACACGACTAGACGACATACCGTCCGCGAGCGTGTCTCGCGTTCAGAGGAGGAGCCTGTCACTGTTGAGATGTTAATATAGACAACGAAAGAGTTCATACCGACTTACAATTTTTTTCTGCAAGACGCCCAGATATGGTACTAACAAACTCTAGATTCCTCTCTGTTGGTACTACATGTCTTCGGATGGTTGTCAGAGATTATATTGGATCGGTACATGCTTCACGGATGGTAGACGATCCTTTTGCTTAGTGATACGCCGAGGTCTTCCAGAGCCCTCCTGTCATGCGTTCTATCACACCTTTGGTCAGAACGGTAGAAATCACCAGCTTGCCTCCTTGAGCTCGACGATGGTTTACTTTCACTTTCCCAGTTGTTCAAAATCCATGCACTCTCATAATTTTTTAGACGACTTTGCTCACTCTTTGGCAGAATCTTTTACTCGGTCTTTGAGCAATTATTCGTATTTTATAATTAAAACAGATTATTAACGGGCCTTTTTCCGTCGTTAACTTATTCATAAGTGCATTTTGTGCATCGTAAGAACCCGCTCGAGACTTATGGAAACTATGCAAAAGCCGCAAAAAAATCTATTGCGGCTTTTGATGATGAATGATGATGATTTATGATGATGATTTATTAATGAAGACTGAATACGACTCTATTCAGGCATTGAATTCTTAAGGCCGATCGCAAATACGATCCATACGCACTATTTTTAGACTTCTAATTTCTCCTGCCGTTTGAATCCCATATAAGGGGCATTAAAATATAGCTTGGCTTGTAAGTGGAAGCGGGGTTTCCACTACGTGGGCGAAACGAACGAGGTAGGGAGGTATTGATGACAAATAAACCTTTTCGCAATTTTTTTTGTTTTTGTATTATTAAATTGTGTTTATATAGTTTGATATAAGAAAAACCTCTAATAAAAGTTAGCAACGAGCACTATTGCTTTCTGTATTAATTTGTCTGTAGTAATCATGAACGCTGTAGTCGCCAACACAGTTCTGTATTGCAAAGGTTTGTACACACATTCAAAACCTGCTTGAAAATTAGCAAATATAAAAATAATATAATAAATAATAAAATTAATAATTATTATTTTTATGACTTTATTTAGAATACTTTTTTTGAAAATTAAAATAATTGTGTTATCATCTCCTTTATTAAGGTTATAAATTAATCCCCATTGCACATTTCATAAGAATTCGAAATAAAATGTGCATCACGCAGGAGTGGGGGGAAGGGTCGTGAGTTGTTACACAGCAGAAGGAAGAGAAGCCGAATTTTGCGAACGTATTGTTTGAAGGCTTCCTCATTCATAACACAGCCCATGGTTCATACCCGAAATCTCCTTCACGGCGCTTGGGCGCAGTCCAGCGCCAAGGTCAAGTCCCCTTGGCGCGGCGCGGCGCGTCGGCTTTCTCGCGAGGCGCCACCGCTCCGCGAGTGCGTTGCCATCCCGTTCGAAAGCGAGCGCACGGCGCAGCGGGGCTCCCTTAATAAGGGGGGCGGACACCGCCGCACGCAGGCCCGGCACCCCTCGACCCCGCCCCCGCGCGCCTCTTCCCGCGAGGGGGGAGGGCATTGCCCCGCGCCCGCTGCTGTTGCTGCATTCCCTCGCGCCACCACGCGGCGGCGGCGGCGGCGGCGGCGCGCCGGCGTGGAAGCTAGCTAGCCACGTGCTGTCATGTAGGTCACGCCGCCGCCGCCCCGCCGCTAGACCGCCGTCCGGCCGCAAGGCCGTATATCGACGGCGGCGACGCCACTCGGCGCCACAGTGATCAATTTTAGCGTGGTAGTTGCGCACAAATGAAATTAGACGTAAAGTAAACATATCGATTGCAAAAGTTCTCTGGAGTATTCGGTATTGTAGCAGAAAGTTTGGTTGTGGGTTGAAGGAAACTGGGAAAACTCTCTCTTCGATTTCATTTCGTGAAATTAGTCTCCGTCAGGGAGGAATATTTGATGGCTGAAATTCTCTGTTATCGGTTTTGTCAAAAATTGATTCTTAGGGGAGCGAAAATTAGACTGAGATGAAATTACTACGCCACTGTTTTCAAAGAAAATACTCGATTATGAAAATTTTTTAAAACATTTTCGGTTTTACGGAAAATGGGGGTTTTATTATGGGACAAAATACGAAATGAAAACAAACTTACACTTCATCAGAGTTCTAAGGAACATAATATCAAAAATATCACATGTTATCAATCGATAAGATATATGCTTTTTTACCAATCGATAACAAAAATTCGTAAATGTTTACGGTTTCTGCAACGCAAATTTGGCCCCGTAGTGAAGTAAAAAAGCAAATTGGATAGGTCAGGATCTTAAAGGAGGCATTTTCGATGCAAATGTTCTCCAGCATTTTCCCGTAAAGAGGTTCTGAAGATTGAAAACCCAAAGAGCGAGGAGTACCACTAACATTTGAAATGGAATTCGGCGCATTGGTCATCAGAAGTCTTCCAGCGGTTTCTGTTCTCGAAACAAAATTTTGATGTTGCATAAAACTCGAGAAAGTACTTTATTTTGTATTCAGAAACGTATTATGAATGTCGCCAGTATTTTCGGTTTCGACAACACTGCTTGCGTGAAGTGAACGATAATAGAATTAATTAGGTACTATCATTTTGCCTGAAGTATCGAAAATTTAACAGCAAAAGACAGATTGGTTCCCGCTGAGAGGGGGCCTAGTTATTGATCAATTTTACTGGGACAAAAAAAAACGAGAAGTTTTGGTTCATAGAGAGGCATAACGGATATTCTCCAGTATATTCAATTATTGTCATAATAACCAGTCTCGCTTCCGTACTTGAACAAAAATTGAAAAATTAAATGTGCAACTATAATCGTTTGATCAAGAGCGAGGAACATTGAGCATTTCCGATAATTGCCAAACGTTTTGACTACGTCCCAATATCTTTCAGTCGGTTTTAGACCATTGTTGAACAGTTGCCAAGTTTTTGAGCTCGACCTTGTTTCTATTCTCTTCCAGAAATTCTCTACCCGAAATATAATTTCCGGGTGCCGATATTCGCCCATGTGTAACCAGTGAATTGTTTTACTCAGTCACAAGGGAAAGCCTATGAAGTCTTGCCAAATTATGCAGATGTAGAAACACGGAACAAATTTGAAAAATAATGTTTGCATCTTTTTCTTGGGTTCTACTGCTTGCTGCAAACAGACACAAGTCAGATGAAAAACGCTGAACCAGTTTGGCACGGATTCACCTACTCAACAGACAGACGAATTACCTTCGGATTTCGAGTATTCTCCTCTGATTTCCTATTATTCACTATCGTAACATTGAAGCTTCATGAAGGAAAACCAATAATTTTGACAAGAGAATTAAATACGAAGATATTCTCTTAAAAGAAAACCTGCAGAGACTGAACTGAATATGAACCTGTCTACATTGATTGTCGCTTGTTGGTTGTCGCTTGCAGTAAAAGGAACAGAATACTGCGTCAACAATGTTAAGTCGTATGGTCTATGTAAAAATGGATTATACTGCATACGGAGCATGTTTGACAAAATGAGGTTTGAAATTTTTCTTGCCTTCAACTTTTGTAATATACAATACTATTAATTCGGGTCCCTTTGAAATATTTTAGAAACCAAGTTACAGATTTGAAATATACTAAACATAGGTGATTTTTATAAATAAATAAAGGAACATGCGAAATTAATATTACAATACGTAATATGCGCCTATGTAGTAGGTGATGAATTGGCCATGTTTTCAATGCGCTGTTTTTACTTGGTATACCTTATTTTTTTTTAAAAATATGATGTTTTATATAGAATCATTAGAACACAAATAACACAGTTTATCACTGTACAATCACAAAGCCACCTAATATCATTCAGGAGCAGATGTGTATAGTGTATGGTCTGCTTCTCTTCATTTTGAATTCAAATTCAAAGAGATAGAAATTCAATTTCGCAGACAAGAAGATTATGGGGAATCCAAAATGAATGTCCCTAAAAAGATATACTCCCTTTATACCCAGATTATTGCAGTCATATATTCTGAGGTATACTGGAAAGAAGTCAAGAATACTTTTTTGAGTGATTTCGCATCGTCCGTAGGTGGTGTTAATAACAGGTCGGAACGTGTCGGAAAATAAGGCAACAGGAGCTCGTGTTATGTTTTACATGCATTTACAGTTTAGTCATAAGGATAATATGTTCTGAAAAACAGAGTATTACTGTAAACTCCATTCGCCTTGTGCGATTGTAATGTGCTCTCCCAAAGAGACGCGGCACTTGCGGGATGCGTCTAGCGACCGCCGGCTTCTGCTTTGACCCTCGTTCGGTCCGCGACCGCCCTCTGTAATGTCAGTCACGTGGTCTCACCATCTGGGCGCCGGAACCACCCTCAGCGGAAGTCAAAACGTTAGCATTGTGCCTAAAAAGCATATTCCCTCGCCTGCTGTATGGTCTTAGCGTTCGCCTTTCGGGCAAGACTCCATGCTAATGGGTTTCCGGTTGTATTATTTACTTGATGTGACTTCTCATTGTACGGATAAGACAGCCATTGTTTGCGATGTACACCTCGACCTGGAAGATCATGAACGTCGAAGTCAAACTCCAAATGTGTTTGAAGAAACATCCTTCGAAATATTACCTCCAACGATAAATTCTGCAGCCTAATGAATAGAAGCAACTCTTAAACAATGAATGACATTTCTCCCAAAGATCTTTTGCAATAGGGAATGTTCAAATTAGAGCATTGCTACATTTCTGGGTAAAATAATATCATTTTATCAGGGGTTCTGAGAGAAATGCAGAGATGTTCTTTGTTCGAACAGCGCGTTCAACTTGCAACTTGATGCCACTTGTACCGTGAATTTCATATTTTTCTATTTGAGTTATATGAGAAGATTCAGAAAACGAAAGTTGTTGGATAGAAGAACTACTGGACAGTCGTTAGCAAACTGGGTCAGTTTTCACATGAACCAACGCAGTTGCCAAGATTGCAGGGGCCTCTCTCTTCAAGGTAGATTTCAGGAAGAGTCTAAATTTACAGTTTTTAAAATCGAAGTTCGTGTAACTAAGAAATTATGAACCATGATGAGTAAACACAAGATGAGGTTATGAGCTTATGGATGATGGTACATGTAGCAGAAATGAAGGGGTATAGCATCTGAGAAGATTAGAACCTCGAACTGAATTTATTGCAACCTTTTTCACGAAACACTAGCACGCGAATAAAATACTTGGATATAGTGCCGGAGCTAGACAAGTTTGGGCTCAGGGCAATTCTGAAACATAGCTCCCCCCCCTCGAAAAATTTAAAAATTGGAAGTTCTATCAACAGACTCTATGAGTAATATATTTAAAATAAAATAGGTGAGCTTAAAACCTAAAAAATGTTTAGTTAGTTTAATCAAACACTTGTTGTTACATGAAATAATTAACATGAATTTCAGTAGAAGCTATTTTAATGTTAGCGTCACTTGATTCATTTCATAGAGTCCTAACGGTATAAGTAATGACTACAATTAACTATTGAAGGTAAAAAAATCGAAAATTTTACGAAATATCAGACTACTATACCGCAACTCACAAAATTTCGATAACGATTTTGTCGAGTTATTTCTTTTTCTCTTTTGAACTACTTTTTCCCATCAGTCGCAACATCGAGTCCCTTGACTTGCAGGGCCCCGGGCGATCGCCTGGCTGCCGATGCTCACATGGAACTAGAAATGCAACAAAAGTGCCTCGCAAAATAACTCATATTGCTCATATTCATATGCTCGGGTACAGCGCTAGTTAACAAAGTGATTGTTAAAATGGAAACAAACGCATATCGGTATGATTCCTAATGTAAAAAGTTTAATAAATTTTCATTATAGAACGTTTGAGACTGAACTTCAAGTGAAGATTTACAGTCGATTGGTAAACTAGAACAGAACTAAATGAATCGTTTGTTATCGGATCCAACTCGGTAGATTTGCGAAATATTTACATGAGAAACAAAAAATTCACATCCACACGATCTTAGATATGAACGTGATATTCTCGCAATATATTGGATGAGAGTAAGCTGAATTTTAACTATATACCTTAGTGGTGTTATAGAGGAACCCCTAAACTTTGTAAAATGCAAAAAAGTGTATTTTGGTACATAATGGAATGAGCTGGTTTTGATAACGTGTCAGAAAGTGAATCATATGCATGTATTCTTCTTTCTGACATTTACGGTATTTCTTTCAAATTGTTTTCTATTTTCAGTTTATGAAATTTGCAATACACGATATGTTTCAGTTTTTAAGTGAAACGTTATGTAGTCAGAGACGCCAACAAAGCACAACAGTTTTTGACTTCAAAGGCATTCAACTTGTTGCTACCCACTTCTCGTAACGTCAAAAGTCTCACGCGAGTTCACCAAGAGACGCTAAATGACAGAGTATACACAACCCTCACATACAATGATTGTGTTTTGTTGATGTACTGTACTTCCTACATGCATGTACTACGTGCACATGCGATTTTTTCTTTGTTCATATTATATAATAAATACATATTACATTTTAGAATGGTGTAAATGAAATTAATACCTCACAAACATTTCTTTTCTGCAGAACGCGCGTACTTGCACTTCATTTGAGTAATGTTCGGTTTCAATGCTCAATCTTCATTACAATATTTTGGTTAAAGTTGTTAATATAATAGTTGTTAATATAGTAGATAAAGTGGTTAATATAAAAATATGTTTCTAAGCATAATTTATAACAATTCCCTTACGTGCATTCTTTTCTGTCCTAGTTTTGTCCAGAAAGGAAATCAAAATTACCACTGTATCCCGCCTCGCCACGCAAGAAATTTGTGTCAGATGACATGGCGCTTTCGAGGTAACTGCATATTTTGTTTCGAGAAAGTGTGAGCTACTAGAATATGATTGGCCTTGAATGTGAAAGAAATAATTCTTTATACAGCGAATAAAGTTTCTCTTCATGCATTTTCTGATCAATGTTTTTGAGATTTACCATTTTAGTTCATGGAGAGTCCTACCACATTTTCCAATCAGGACGTGATGGAACTTGTGAGTACAATTCAGCAACTTACCTTTTTTAATGCATGGAACGAATCCAAAACACATTGCATAGGTTATGTAATTTGTGAAATCCGTCAGTGATTTGCTCATTCGAGGTCGTTTAATTCAATATCAGTTATCAACTAACGACAATGGAGTTTCTGGAGACAATGGAGATCACTGAACCGGAGGCCCACAACTTACTGTTACTGTCTACTTCTAAATGATGGGTGAGAAATACTTTTTTCAGGGTGAAGTCCATTAATCGTCGGCTTCAAGTGTTTCCATTGACGTATTGAATTGTGAGTAATATTGTATTATTAAAAGAATATTTTGCGATATGTGGTAATAAATTTTAGGCATTTTCAAAACTGAAAAAAATAGTTTTGTTTGGAATTGACAAATGAAAATATTTTCCCACACAACTTAATTTTGACTTTGATTATATTTGAATACGCCAAAATTGAGATCGAAAATTTGTAGTGTGAAATGGAGGGTGTTGATTCAGATTAGACTTTGTTTTGATTAATTTAGTTACTTTCAGTAATGTGTTCTCTTTTTAAAAATTGGTTAAGTCTGTTTATGTTAAACATTAAAAATAAGAGTTATAATTTTTAATACTATTTTATTTACAACGTTCACACGAACATATATGGTCGTGAACACAGCAAACTTTTTATGATTTAAATAAATTTCTGAGGTATGTGCCTCGTTTATCAATGGCAGTCACCCTTTAGGAGCTTATCGATGACGGTAGATCTTTAACCAGCTGTTATCTTTGTAGATGGTGTAAGTAGAACAAAAAGGCGTTTTTCGCTTTTGCAACTGAACACTCTCAATCGAATAAAATATTTTTCGAGAAGAATCCGCCAAAGGAATCATTGAAGCGGTAGACGCAATTTTATAGTATGTAAGAGCAAAAGGTTCTATGGATTCTCAAATTGACCTTGACTTTAAAAAACTTAATTTCGGCTTCGGGTGCTGTTAAAACTTCTTTGTGAGGCATTTCATGGGTTTTATTTTACTAGTTCAAATTGTCTTATGGTAGTAAATGATCACTAAATATTTTAATGGAATAATAAAAATTCAAAAGGAAGCGATATCTTTAGTTCTATAGGAATTTTGGAAGGAAAAATACCAGGAACAAAATATAACAAAATGTACTCAATAGTTCATGTTACTCGAATCAATCACAATGTGAATTCAATTACAGAATCTGACTGCAAGGTCCGAATAAAATTAGTTAGTTGGCATTTGGATGTGAAGGGAGACAAAGCTACAGCGTACTAGTGCTCTACCTTGTTACGGTATAGTAGCTACCACGCTACGATATCCGATTACAGCGACAACAAAACTAGCATCACACGCTTCTAACTAACCGCGCTCAAGCAAACGCACTTGAATACAATTAACGTCACTATCGACCGTAATTACGCTCAGCTGATTGATTGCGAAATTTGTAGCAAGCGTTTTATTTGTTCTACAATTTTAGGTGATAACACTGCAAACGGCGATGCTTCTGTTCGCTGTTTTGTATTACGTCACTCATATTACCACGTGTCCACGAAGTATCAACCATCTAATTTTTATGCATAGTATAGTCCTATTTTATATCGCCGACTTTACTTGGCCTTACACGTTACACGCATGCCTCTCTATCAACCAATGTCTGATCAATAAAATACCACAAAAATTGTAAAATCTGGTATCACTTTCTCTGATAACGTAGTGTCTTATCAATCAAGACATCACTTATCCTATGGTCATACCTTTCACGGAAGTAAACAAAATTAATGTAAAGACAGTGATAAATATGTGGAAAGTTCAAAATGTACCACATTTTGCAAACTAAATACTCAAGCGTAAAGTACATTAGTCAGGACAATACAACATTTTAATATTCATATATTTGTGCACTTTTGTGGTAAAAAGTTAGTTGGTGCCTAATGAACAAAGAAACAAGATGATTTTAAGCACGTAAAAGTATTTAATTTTCTTAAATTACAAGATATCATTTGAAGGTCTCAGTAAACTGAAACGTCTCAAAGGCCATACATTTTACGAGATAATGGAGTGCGCAAAATAATGTGTCAAACAGATTTGGGAATTCGTAATGACTTATGTGAATGTAAAGAACATGGAGTTCTTTCAGATAATGCGATGTGAGACATGATACATTTTTTTTTCTTGTATTGTCCGAATCACTATAACCAACTCAGAGTTCAGATAGATAACGCAATTCAAAAGTGAAGAAGTCGAGAGCATATTTATGATTCATTCTACTTCTTTACACAATCTCTGCGACCCATGTTTTACGAAACACACTCAAAATACCCAGGAAGGGCATATATATCTCCCCTTCATCTATTTTACATTGTTCGAGAATTTTCATAATCTTGAATTCGTAGGGTATTCGCCATTAGGAAGGAGGGTGAATTCTGGAAATATTTCATGGAAGAGGAAATTTATTTCACATCTCTCCCCACAAATATTTTAAAAATATTTTCTAGTTTAAAGTTTAAAAAAATACAAGTACGTTCATAAGGCGAATAATGTTTTGGATGTGATGAGATCTATATGTGGTAATTATTTTAAATAAATTGCGTAAAATTAGAAAAAACAGGTTAGCTTTCGGAGCGGGAATAGCCTCCATGAAGTTCCTTGGATCCGCCACCGTTAGGAAATACATTTGAAACCTAGCCAAGAAGTGTGTGAGGTTGATTTCTTACTTCTATTTCATATTCTACTTTTATATGCTCAGAACCGAATTAATAACCTTCCTAATAACCAAATCTGCGATTACGTTTATACAATAGGTATTGCATTCAGTCAAGAAAATATGTTTATATATTCCTCCCCAATAAAAATATTTTAAACAAATGTAATGTTATTATTTTCAGTAAAACTCATTTATAAATGATTTTATGTGAATATTTCTCTGATGCTTTAATGTAGTTTTACACATTTATAAAAGGGAATTAACCACAATTTACTCAGTTTATCATCACCAAAATCAACCTATTCGATCACTAAATTAAATCATAATTCAAATAAAATAGATCTACCATTAAGGAGGAGATGAGCTCTTCCAGGTGTTTCTAGAACTTCAAAAAACCATTTGAAAAGTTACGTATCAAACTTCTCTGAAAGTCCCAGCTTCTACGTTTTATGTGCCACTGGCGAGGTTCAAGAAAATAAGAAAATATAAACTGAAGTCATGAAAATATTAACTAGAGGTACTACAGAATGGCACAGGCTTTCTCGTAGTAAAATTTTCTAATTTCCTTGATGTGGACTGGCTTTACGGTCTTGCCCTATCCTTTTGCCTGCTGCCATACATCACCGCCGAAAGTACGTTTTTTTTAATTTCAATTTTTCGGTTTACTAATAGCAGAACCGAAATATTCCTTTAAGAATATTAAAGAAAAGTAAAACTTCGTTATAAATGGTTATTTTTATCGAAAAATTGGGAGGCGTTTATAACAAAATAGCGTTTTTTTAGGTTTTAAGCGGTACTGAAAATGCGAAATTTGAAACTCTTTTTCACAGAAGTCTACTGAGTTTTCGATAAACTTCATTTAAAGTCATTTCAAGCACTTTCACATATATGTGCAATAATGTATACAAACTGTTGGAAATGAGCATGCAAAATGGCATGAGAGATGTTTTTAAGACATTACTTTTGTGTATTTTTTGGAAAAACGAAACAATACTGCATAATTAATTTTAAGCCTCCTTAAACAGTTTAATTAGTGCTGTTCGTACGACAAGTGTGAAGAAAAAATTTGGAGCCTTTTTCAGAAAATGGCGTTTTAGCGTTTCTGAAAATTCGGAAATTTCAGCTTATTTTCAGAGAAAACCTTTGTGTTTTCGAGAAACTTTATGACAACATTTAAAGCACATCTCATTAATGCAATAATGGAAACAAATCGCCGCTAATGTAAATATTAACGACGTGAGAGACATGACAAAAAATTAAATTTTTGTATGTTTTGAAAAAACAAACGAATGGAGAAAAATGGCGTTTATGTCATCTCTTAGAGTTCATTTATCACTATCCCTTCCAAAAGGTTACAGGAAAAAATTGGAGCCATTTTTGAGAAAATCTTGTTTGTGCTAGTTTTTAAAATTGCACATGTTTCACGCGATCTTGCACAAAAACTACCAAGAAGTGAAAATATGTTCATGATCTGAGTGAAAGAACTAATTATGAAGAACAAATTTCATGTAAAGGAAAATCTCTATCTTTATTTTTGTTGTTGAGGGATCACACCGGAAAACAATCTTACTTTTGCAATTTTGCCTTTATAAGTGTATTTTACTCTATTCTGATAAGAAATTGAAAGAACAAATTTGGAGCCGTTTTTGAGAAAATTTTGAAAATGTTCGGGGGGCTTCATGTAAAGTACCCCCAAAATTGAATGAATGTTTTTCAAAATGGCAGATCTTAGACTCAGGTCAGATATACAGGGATTTCTTCAATTCGGAAGAAATCCTACGCATGATTAGGCCAAACAGACAGACGGGCATACAGACGGACGGATGGACGTTTTGAAAAAAAAAAAAAAAAAAAATCGGTACCAGGGACCCCAAAACATGTATTTCGGTTGAAATCTCGAAATCGATTTTCCGCAGCATTACCTAACTTTCTCTATACTACGTACATTACTCTGTATATACATACGTATACGAGAAAGTAAAAGGAGGCGGATTTAAGACTCATTGAAATAAGATTTTGATTTTCATACATTATTTTAAGTTTTGAATCTAACACTAGTGAGAGCTGAAGCCTCGTCTACGGTCACTCCAGGTGCGAACCGCACACGTGGGTAGCATGTTGTATTTTGAGCAGAGAGCCGCGTAGTAAACACGACGTTAAAATGCAGTTCAAATCCAGTAAGTAGTAGAGTCGAATGTACCCACTGACAGTCGGCGCAGCGCGAGTGCTAACATTCAGCTGGCAACATCTGCCTGGCGATATTTTGACGAGTGCGCGTTTTTATTGCGGTCTACTTGGCAGCTGGTGCAGATGCAACTGTGCGTTTCTGTAACACTCGTACGAAACATTCAATGCCGGTCAAGTGCTGAAATCAGAAAAGTCTTTCGGAGGAGTTCGGCAAACCAAAAATCAGGACTACTTCAACGGAGATTTTTTCACGGAACACTTCAAAAACTTCGTCACATTTTCTTCACTGCCGGATGTGTAATATCTTAAATTAATTTATTTACAATGTTCGTTTAGTCTGTAAATGTCAAGTTAGTTCATTTACCTTACGAAAATCACAGGTGACATAAGCATTGATCAAATAATATTGGGAAGGGTTATGTTATATTATTTTTCTTTCAAGCTCTTGTGGCTACGAACCTAATGTAATAGAGAATTTTTATGTTTAATATTGAAAGAGAAGACTGAAAAAGATTCTACCGAAGTTAATTTCTAAAATATAAATTGCCTGATATGATCAAAAAGGAAATGTTCAAATAAACACGACCCCAAAATAGCTAAAAAATACCCGTACGTTTCATTGTAAACACGTTCACATAAGTTTCCAATTAGTAAATCACCACTTTAGCTCAGTGACAACCAATACAACCGCTTTCATTTTCATTCCAGGTTCAAGAGAAGCACACAATATGAACCTTATGGAAGGTATCACCTTGGTCTACCTGTAATCCAAATCTCCGGAGGTGAAGACAAAACTGGTGCTGCAGATGACGACGAAGATCATGGGCACACTGATCAAAATATAATTAAAAATCTGAAACTTCCCAAACTGCCCCACTTCCTCCAACACATCGTCCAGGTCCCTCGCCATGGTCCCGCACGCACGCCGAGCGCGTGTCACGCACTTGCGGTGAAGAGGCGCGGCGCGCAGCACGCGGACGACGCGTCGGCGGCGGCGACGACGCTCTGCCGGGTGCGGAGGTGCTTGCTCCGCGCCGCGAGCCTGTTTATCGCCGCCCCCCGCCCGCCCGCTCACCCGGCTTCCGACGTTTCCTTTTTTTTATCGCCGCCCCGCCACTCCTGCGGCGAGCGCCAGCCTTGGGCCCGCCACGCAATAATGCAGGCTGGAAGCGACGTCTTCTCGTCAACACTGTTCGGGGTGGGGCGACGTTGGACTGCGGAAGCGATAGCTTGCCAATCGGAATTTTAGTGGTTGGAAACAATGTTTATATCAAGTATTTCCTATTGGGATGATAAAAATTGCGCGGACTGGGGCAGCGGCAACCACTCTGAATTGGGTTGTGGTTTGAATCCACGTAATGCGAGGGTGATTTCGTCCTGTAGTTGTGGCATAGAAAGTAAAAGGATATCACAGCATAGCTCAGATACCAATCTACGAGTTGAACGCCGTACATGATTTCGTTATTGCGCAACTAACTGAAGTGTCAATTCAATGTCCTCTACTTGGTCGCCAGCACTCCGATAAGAATAAATAGAGTTATGAGACATTGGCGTTGTCTGTCTTAAAGGTCTTTTGCATCACCTAGCAATCGTGTGAGTTCAGAATTTGCAACGAAAAGTAAGTTACCTACATATGGCGGGAGAAAAATAAGTTTAAATGAAATATATAAATAAATAATGAAGTGCGCACGAAAGTGCATAAGAGAAGAAAAAAATTAAAGTTCTTTGCTATATTCTGTCACTGTTTTAGTTCTTTTCTTGCATCTTGTAGATATAACTTCATCGGATAAAATTTTTTCAACATCCCCACGCATCAATGACCCCTAACTCAATCTTTGTTTTGGCCGTTTTTCATGTTACGCATTATTTTTGTTCACTTGTGTCGTGACTTACTTACCTCTTATTTATCCAGCAATGTATTTTAGCGGTCCCCGGACGATCATCAACTTTGTAGGTAAAATTTCACATTGCGCAATAACATTGAACATTGATGAAACATTTTGAAAGATTACCTTGATACTGAGTCAACTAAAAATGTTTTGATTTTTATTCAGGCGAATAGAGTCAGTTGCGATGGCTGTAAGCATGGTTGCATAATATTGAATCTGTTCTTAACTAGATAAGGCGCTGTGAACAACTTTGTGAGGATCATAATTGGTGACATGTATTTGTGAAAGCAACATACGATATCATTGTTAATATAGTTTAACCAAAAAATGAGGCCGAAGTATAATGTTTACTTTAGATAATGTAAAAATGTATACAAGAGTAATTCAAATAGGACAAACGATACTATTTTCTTTATTAATTACAGATGTTTGAGTTAGAGAAGTAATTTATTTGAAATCACAGTCAATCCGATACTTTAAATGAATTGAGAATGGCAGAATTCCATTGTGGTTCCGTTTTGGTGACCCCAGTACTCATCAGTCCGTTTTGGTGACCAGAACAGTCACCATCATCATCATGAAGGAGCGGTTTTTAATGAAATGCCATTTTTTTCTTTTCAATTTAGAACGATGCCGTTTAGTGTTGAAATTCATTTTATATTATGACAAAAGCAAATTACCCATTTTATATGAAATGTTTTTGCTTTTTTTTAAATTTCGACTAATAAGTCTCTTTTTACCCTTTCTCGTCATTTTTGAAGAATTTTTGCGAATTTCATCGATTTTTAAAACATTTGAATGTAACGCTTCAATAATATTTAAGATATGCAACAAATGTTTTCAGAATTCCTGAGTAGTCTATTCAATTTCTTCGCTCAGAAATTGTGCCTAATGTCAGCAGTTGCAATTGTGCGTATGTAATTTAAGATTCCTGTGACGCCTTCAGCACTATTGTCGGTTCGGTGGATTTCACGATAACCACAGACAAAGATTTCCTGGCCTAGTCCAAACCAAAAGTTTACAAGCTGAGTCCACTTGAATGAAAGGAAGAAGCCTCGATTATATCAGTAACATATCCAACAGCTTGAGTTGTTCATCAGAACTGGTTTTGATGAACGTTATTTTTCTTTGCTTTTAGGGCATTTTTAAAACGTTTTAAGAGCGTTTTGTCGATCATTTTTGGTGATGTTTTAGGTCATAAAAATCCGCCCCTAATCATCATCAACTGCGTAGATTAGACTTGTTCAATCTGTTCCGGCTCCTGAAAACTGCTCACTCCATCTTCTCAGTGGTCTTCCCACAGAGAAATAGTCTTCCTCTTCATTTTGTATCAGAACATTCTGAGACAAAAAACGAGGAGCTTATTGGTCGTTGACAATGAGAGGAAAGGGGTCACTGGTTACCCGTGAATAACTAATATTTTTCATACCCAATTCATCTACCATTCAGTAAATGTGTAAATTCACAAACTCCTCTTGTGAAGACATTTCCAGTTCTTATCCATTGATCCTCTGGCTGTTTTTATACCTACTAGATAATGGGCATCTTCCTCCTGTTGTAAACTGCAAACTGGCAAAACTCCATTACTAGGTATTGTGCTGAGTGTAGTATCTTAAAACAAATATATATTCCCCAAATGACCTGAACATAACGGAAAGCAAATTCATGACTTATTCTGGGAACTCGAACCTCTAGAGGGGAGTACGATTTTTGCAAGAATATAGCGTACGTTTTAAGCCATGAGGTAGGTAGTAGCTTTATAAAGTAACCCATTAAGATAGTAGTTTTGGAGACCGTCAGTTGCACTAGCGGCCGTCGTATCATCCACTTCCATCCTTGTTAACATATCATTATAACCTTCCTGTTATAACTACTGCATTTTCAAATAAACTAGTGGTGCTAGAAAATGGCACTAACTTTCTCATATATGTAACGGTTACGTAAATGTTTAATAAATATATTGCAACTTGTATACTTCGTATAATATACGGGAGTTAGTGTTGCCAAAAATGTTTTGAGAAAATAGGAAATCGGGGGGAGGGAGGAGGGCGGGGCTTTGAGTGGTAATGATACATTCTCTTTATCATTTAAAACAGCCAAGTGTGAAGAGTTGAGCTTTGCTTTTGCATTAAATGGAATAAATATTTTATATTTTAGTTCAAATCTTAAAATAATAATAATAATAATAATAATAATAATAATAATAATAATAATAATATCTGTGTGCATTAAACTCCAGTACTCATCAGTTCGTTAAAGTAGAATATATATGAAAGACATTTATGAAACACACTTTTAGCGTACATTTTGTTGCAGTGCTGTGCACTTGAACAAAGACATATGTATTACGAAGAGTTACCAAACTAAGATAACAGGATGGACCAGCGCAATAGTCAGGATTGCATCAGAGTAAAGTCAGCTCTAATCGAAATTAAAAGCTTGTCCTAATGAACACTAAAAGCTCTACCAATACTTGTTCATTCATACAATAAGTTGGTTTTTTCGTCATTCGATAAGATCTTTTTAAATGTTCACTATTTTGATTTTTTTAATTAGCGAATCAGTTCAAATCCATTCAATAGAACAGTTCACTCAAATAGTAAACATCTCGCAACCCTAACGAGAGTCAGTCAGATGAAAAGGAGACACATGTTTAAATCCCAAGTGAAATCGTTTCTGCTGCATAACTGTTTCTATACAATTAGAGACTATACTGAGCATCCCAAGAAAAGTAACATTAATTTTAACAATGATACATAATGCATTATTTACCATTTGGACTGTATAAATGAGTATGAACAACCTGTAACAACTATTGTACTACAGCTTCCGGATCAATGACCCCCATCTCGATCAGGTTTTTCGTCCAGTTTCCCTGATCCATTGAGCAAATGGTGAGATGGCCCCTTGTTTTGTTTCTGGACATAAATGTAACTTCATTTTCTGTGCACGTCTTCAAGAATTCAGTGGGAAATACAATTATTCAAATTATCGTTTCCATGTTGTCGCGGCAGGAAGTAATAAGAGCCAAATTTGAAAAAGATTTTATTACATGGGAGTTTTTGTTTTTTTTCTCCCTTTCAAAATTCAAAATTTATTAAAATTTTTTGGGTTTTTTTTTTTTCCCTTTAAAATTCAAAATTTAGTAGTATATGACTTAGTGTAGGGATCACAGAATTTTGAAAATGTGCACACAATTCACTTTTCCCCATAGCACGTCATACGCAGTTTTTAACTGTTTTTTGACGTAAAATAAATAAATAAAATAAATAAATAAATAAAATAAACATGGGAAAAAAGTAAAAATCGCCGTAACTATTTATAAGTCTATCCCACTATGAGACAAGATGGTCAATGCCTTCATAGAAACTTATTTGCAGTTGCCTACAGAACAATGATTGTACCCAGGCATGCACCTTTTCGTCCGAAGCAAATCTATGGCTTTGAATATCTTCAGGGCTCCAAAGATTTGAAATTCGCATGGGGATAGATCAGGATTGTATAGAGGGTTTGTGAGCTTCCCAGCGGAACGTCTGCAGCGTAGTCGAAACAACCTTGTCAGTGTGTGGGTGGGCATTATCATGCAACAGAATGATGCCGTCCGTCAACATTTTTGGGTGTTTGGACTTAATGGCGCACTTCAATATTTGCAAACTTTCCACTGATTTCGTCATTCATAATTCATAAATTGCACCTCCTGACCCTCCTTGCGCAGTCAAAAAACGAACTACACCTCCCCCAAAATTAAAAGATTCGTTTCAAGGTGTCAGATACTAAAGTTGAGCCAGATAGACAAGAAAATTTTCATTTTGGAAAAAGAAAAAAGGTGCTGTTTAGATGCCAGTTTTGTCCACAGACGGGCGGGTGGTCCGGACGTACGGGTACCCATTTCTGGGCCTGAAAACCCCCTGATATAGTGAGATTACTATAAGAAGGGACTGCTTTGATATCTGCTTCGCCACTGGTGGCAATACAACTCCACGTTACATCCATGTACTCATTTTGCCTGTGCGTTCGTTTACAGTCAGCTCATTTGTAAATTGCTTCATCACTATCTCTTGCAATGTCATCATCACGTATGACGTTCATTTGTTTCCAGACCTATCATAATGGTCCCTTCTTAATCTTCCTATATGTTATAAGGCAGCATAGTGAACATCGTCTCTGGAGAATCCTAACGGGCTTCAGCGATGAGAGTGTGCGGCGCGGTGTCAAAATCGCATCCCTGGATCGCGGCGCCCCTTGCAGTCTCGGGCAAGGGCGTCACAAAGATCTTCTTGACCGGACGACACGCTAGTTCCCGAAGGGAAAGCTGAGTTTATCATTGATCCAGTTGAAAAGTATCAAAACGTAATTTTTCAAAAAAATATCAGGAATAAATGAATTTAACAAACGATGTAGGGAAAGTTTAAAATAGAACTAATAGATCCTTGATGCTAAACTAAACAATAATCCTAAACTAGGCACTACCAAAACACATGCAAAACCCATTTCTCAATTGAACATGTGTAATGAGATAAAGTACTTAAAGATAAATATTCAAAGAAGTACCGTTCAAAGATATAAAATAGTCAAAATAATTGAATGTAGGATCTCTAATCATCAAACAGCATAAAGAAGAAGCAAAATAGTTATTTAAGCCAACAAAATTTTCTTATTGTTCACATGTGTAAAAGGAATTAAATAATACATTTGCATTATAATAACAGAGTGACTTAGAATAAATATTACAAACTTCCGGGGGCGAGTAGGAGGAGTTCAAGCAAAGCACTTATTGATATTGCACATGTGGTGGGAAATTTCGTGTATCGAAGTTACATGAATATGTCATATGCGACCCTGATTAGCGGGCAATCCATGTTGCGTTGCTGTTTGGTAGGTCACGTTGCTACGCAATCGCAAGGATTCCGTATTCCCATGGTGAAGTGCTTTTGTGTTGTAATCTTAAACAAAATTCAAAAACTTATATTTTGTATTAACTAGCATACCTGCGTGAGAACTCTTGCTTGTTAAACCCCTCCCTCTTCCCTATTTTTCCATTTCCATATTAAGCCTGTAATACATATTTTTCTTCAAGACCGTCTTATCCTCTGTCACTTGTTGTAAATGTCTCCTTATAATTGATAACAATACAATACACCCTTTTCAATACAAACTATTCTTATTTAACGTTATTACCGAGCAGAGAGGTACTATCGAGTAATTCAATCAGGTAGAATCTCAAGTAATTAGTTTAATTTCACGAAGTTGCAGAATCTACAAGCTCTGACCAGGTGGGATAGAATCGAGAAGCGTCGAACCAGCAAGAATGTAACAGAATGTTCAATAAGATCTCATCCTGCAGATTACAGTATGAGAAACATTTCTTTGAAGCCTTTGGCCTCAAGAAATCAGTTTTTAAGACCCGAAAACACTTTGCTTGTAAATTATTTAACGATATAGATTCATTCATGCGGCTGAGTGTTGCGGTTTGCATTTGCCATGAATATTTAAATGCTTTACTAAAAACAAATCCTTCATATTTCTAAATTCGAAGTGCAATTCGTCACGTCTCCGTGAAATTTTCTTTCTTTAGAGACCTCATTTATAAAGTATGGTGGCGTGTGAGAGCCGCAAAAGGTATGTATACTACTGAAATAATATAGGATACGGTTCTTTTAATCAACGAACAGTATTATAAATAATCGTACAGTAACTTCACTGTTACAAACTTGTAGAGCCTGTCTTGCTCAGATCAGGAAAATACGTCCGTCATGACACATCTGTAACTAATAAACATTTTTACTGGTTTACCTTGCAATAACTATTAACTATTGTAGTAGAACATAAATTTTGATTCCATGGCTCCATTGTACTGGAACATCAGTACACATGACATTATGGGTCCAATCAGAGGAAAATATTACATGTGTGACTTCGTTATATGAAATTTCTCATCACATGTTCATTGGCTTAACCTTGAACCCCGCTACGTACCCTCAAAGTTTGTAACATTTATTCAGAGACATCTGTATACTTGTAAAAATTACGTGGTAATTCGTCTCCGGTTGGTTGACAGAAGGAAATTCTTAACATTTGTCTGTCCATATCATACATCTATAAACATCTACAGAATAAACTCAGTGATTTATATTAAAGTGAAATAAATACCTATAATATATCGCTGAATATCTACAATATAAAGCGGTTTTTTATTGATAAGTCCAGCATCTGCAGAGCATGTAAAAACTAACAATCAGGCGTTGTCCGGGTATTTAAACAGAATGACAGAATAATAGGTGAGTAGAAGTGTCGAAAATGAACACTTTTTGCCAATGAACGTATAATGGAAAATTTCATATAACGGAACTGCACACGTGGCATTTGTCCCAGATTGCTATGCATCCAGGATGTATAGATGTTAGGCAAGCTCATGGAATCTCCAGCCGAACACCTATGCCTAAGAAGTTGCTTGGCAGCCAGGGGTATAGCATGTTATCTACATAAAACCATTATATAAAATCTCGATACATATTCAATGGCAAAAAGTTTTCATGATCGGCTCCTCTAAACGTCCTAGAATTTTGCAACATATTCTCTGACACCTACATATCACAATCACCTATCAAGGAGCCCCGCCCGCGTCAAAATAATTCAATGTGTGCCTCCGCACGGCCTGTCCATTTTACTCACCCCTCTCCTAACACGTAAACATTAATAAAATAGTATGTAATTGTCTATACAAAATCGCAAAAACGTCTAATTCTTAAAACGATTCATTTGACATCTATGAAACGAGATGCAGGCATTGACGAATTGATGTATTGTTCTATGATACAAGTGCAATCTACTGCAAACTAGCATCAACTTCACGGGATCTGGAGAGTCAATTACCGCAGCTGTGTGGCACGACTCCTATTAATTGTAAGATGACCATCTAGTATGTATTTCGGTTATAAAAGACTATTGAAGAATGTTAAAAAATACTTTCCCGGCAGGGGATCGAATTGCGGTCTCGTTGCTAACTTTATTCATAAATCAACTTAAGTAATCCGTATAATATGAGATCAAGAGTAAGAATTCTCGAGCTCAAGAAAATCAGAACAAATTACCTTCTTCCCACTTTTTAAACTGTATATTTTTCGCCGTTCAGCATATAATAAGTTTTTTTTACGTTCAGCATGTCTTTGAAGGGTATTGAAGGATGTAAGGGTAAGGAAGGATTATGTTAGAATGAATTTATTTGAAGTCACCTTCAAGTGAATGCGGATCTCGGTATAACCCTCCACTGTTTTTGCTGTTTCAAAATTTGTCTTTAAGTGTTAGAAAGTTTGCATTACGATTCAGAAAATAATTCAGTATTACTTATAAATTTGTTACAAAAAAATGGCACTTATTTAGAATGTGGAGGATATCTTATTGCCATCGGGGTTTATGCTCCGGAAGAAGGGAAGAAAGACGAAACAGAAGAGTTCTATGAAACCCTCCAGAACCTATTAGATAAATACAATTCAAAGTATGAAGTTCTACTGGTTGGCGATTTTAATGCTAGAGTTGGGTATCAAAACATACTACCCAATATTGTAGGCACACATGGAGAAAATACAAAAAATTCAAATGGAGAAAAAATAAGAGAATTCACTATCAATGAACTCTGTACATCAATACTTCAAAAAAGAGAGAAGAAAAAGAAAAAAAAAAAAGACATACAAAATATAACACTCGGGAAGTAGTTCTATAATTGATTACGTTATTGAAAATAAAAGAATATTAAAAAATATACAAAAAGAAAAAAATATTTCAACAAATAAAGATACAACAGTAAAGAGAGGCTGCGATATCAATTCAAATCATTTCTTAGTAGTGTCTCCAATTACATTACTTTCAAGATGGGTGAGAGGTAAGAACAATAAAAACTCGAACAATAACACTGAAGAAGTGTACAAAACACACCTCCTAGAAAATGAAAGCGTAAGAAATTTATACCAAAACAGTGAACTTCCACCTGCAAGAATATACCACAAGGAAGATTTAGAGACAGAATGGCAGATCACAAAAGTATAGTCAAACAAGCTGGAAATGAAGCTGTTGGACCAAAAAAAATTTAAAGAGAATAGGGTTAAAATTTGAAATAAGAAATTGAAAAATATGTAAAACATAAACAAGTAATGTATAAATCATATCTTAACAATCCTACCGAAAATAACAAAGTAAAGTATAGAGAAGCCAGAAATAAAGTAAAATCAATAGTCAAGAAGGTTCATTCAGATTCTTGGGAAAGATTTATAGGAAGGATAGAACATGATTTGTTTGGTAGGCAAGCATTAGCGTTTAAGCTGATGAGAAGCATAGATAAAAATGTAAGAGAAAATGTTCAAATAAACATAATAAAAAAACAAATAGATAAAACATTACAAAGACTTGTGGTATGAAGAAAAAAATGAAATTATCAAAATACATGCTAACACAGATGTAGGCAACCTCTCAATTGAAGAACTACAAGAAGCTCTGAAAAAATAAAAAAAATAGAAAAGCTCCAGGTATGAATGGAATAAACATGGAATTTTTAAAGTATGCAGGAATCCTCTTCAACCTATGCCTCTTCCATTTCTTCAATATGTGTTTGTAAAAATAAACAGATTCCAAAAGAATGGCAGCAAGCAAAAGTAATTTCGCCCTTTAAGAAAGGAGATAGAGGAAATCCCAATAATGATAGTGGAATTAGTCTCTTAGACACATCTTATAAGATCTATGCAAGAATACTGAATGAAAGATTTAAAAAAATTCCCAATCATTTAATTTTTGAAGAGCAAATGGATTTAAAAAATCATAATTGTGAAACACATGTGGCTTTTATTGACTTACTATAAGCATTTGACAATGTTAATAGAAACTTGCTATGGAGCATTCTTGGAAAAAGAAGATATCTAAAACACCTTGTAGAAGCAATAAAAAGCCTCTATGAAGACACCAGCATCAGATTGGTAGTTGGAAAAATATTATCAGAAGACATTCCCACTAATAAAGAAGTGAGGATGGATGACATGTTTAGAATGTGGAAGTTGAATGTAGATCCAGGGATCTATTTTAATAAAAAAATTTTAAACTCCCTTTTATATGTGGACGACAAAGTAATCATACAAGACTCTCAAGATAAAATGCAGATGGCAGTTTACAAACTTCACCAAATTGCGGAAGATTATGGCTTTAAAGTATCCATTGAAAAACTAACACAATGGCATTCAAAGGAAAGTATCCCGTGTGAGCTAAAATAAAAATAGAAAAAAAATATACTAGAACAAGTAAAATACTTCAAATATTTAGGCTGTTATATATCTTATGAAAAGGACATTGATTTAAACAAAAAACTTAATAGATTCAGAAGCATTTGTGGTACAATTCACAGAATCTTATAAATAAAACAAGGAGAGAAGCACGGGTAAAATTTTTCAATACTGTTGCTATTCTAGTACTCATGTATGGAGATGAAATAAGAGAATTGTCAGAGAAGGACAAATTGAGAATCCAGGTGACAGAAATGAAGTTCATGAGGAGCACTCTTGGTTTTACAATTTTTTATAAAAAAAGAAACAGGGATATAAGACAGGTTGAAGGTTGAACCATTGCTGGATACTCTGAGAAGAACCAGACAAAGAAGGTGCGAACATTTGGAGTGAATGCTGAACACGAGACTACTGGCAATTGCGAGGGATTATAGAGCTGTGGGGAGAAGAGATATTGGAAGACCAAGAGCAAAATGGACACCAGAACAGGTTCATTAGAGCGTAATCCTTGGAGTGGAAGAAGATGAATTTAAATTATATTAAAAAAATATACAGTAAAAATGTTTAAAAAGTTGCTACCTAAAATGTACTTTAAATCTATTTTAAAATACATTTATATTGTATTCATTTCTTAACGTTGTCAATTCAAATGTTACAGTTAATTTTTTTGATCATGCTTAAAACCCCTTAAGATTTTCATCGAGTCCTCTTAAAGAGTGAATTGTGTTTGAAATTTGGTGGTTAGAAAATGTATAATTAATATTTTACCAACATTGAAACCTTTGATGTTAATGTTTCAATAGAAACAATTCATATGGTTTGAAGGTATTTTGTTTCTATAATTATATTTCTGAATTGGTTCTTCATTCCTGAAATCAATTTCTGTAAAAAAATTCACAGTAAGTAATGTACTTCTCAATTAAATAAACAACGATTGATGTGTAATGCATTTATACAAATAAATTTGACAAATGAAAATAATTCTTCACTTAATCATATAATCAATGACCATTTGGAAGAGCTGTAATTGTGGTTATATTCAAGAACTCACAGATGAATAATATCAATAATAATAACAACAACAACAACAACAACAACAATAATAATAATAATAATAATAATAATAATAATAATATTTTATTGCTTATAGACTTACCGAAAGTATCAAGCAAACTCTGTCTAGAAATTAATTAAAATTACAGTACGTTAATTACATTTTTTTTCACTACATACACTTACAGTAATAATTTAATAAGTTTACACTATCTTGATAAATTAAAAGTTAAAATTATGTATAATTGTTTAATATAAACAATTAAATTAATTTCATCTATCAAGAATTTAACCCATCTCGATCAGTTTTTCAGTTTCTAAATCCATTAGCAAATGTGAGATGGCCCTATTTACTTCAGACATAAATGTAACTATTTTCTACACGTCTTCTAGAATTCAGTGGGAAATAAAATTCGATTATTCAAATTAGATTTTATTACATGGGAGTTTTTGTTTTGTTTTTTTCTCCCTTTCAAAAATTCAAAATTTATTGCTTGTTTATCCTTGAAAATAGATTTTATTACATGGGAGTTTTTTTTTGTTTTTTCTCCCTTTCAAAAATTCAAAATTTTAGTAGTATATGACTTAGTGTAGGGATCACAGAATTTTGAAAATGTGCACACAATTCACTTTTCCCCATAGCACGTCATACGCAGTTTTTAACTGTTTTTAATTTAAGTTATAACAAGAATTAAATTCAATTACGTAACTCACAGTAATAATTAAAATAGTTTCTTCGATAAAATACCTGATTAATAATGCATGCAAGTGGTCACAATAAACATTAAAATAGTTTACATTTTAAACTACACAATGTCTTATTACTAGGGTCTAAGATTTTGCACATTTTTGTCTGTTGCTTCAGTGCATAGCTAAGTCAAATTTCTTGACATTTGGTTATAATATGATGAGATTTATAGTGCACATTTGGCTGATTTTTCTTGTTGGTGCATATTCGTGTAATTATAGGTGTATATTTTGCATATTTCATTAAAACAGAGACTTATTTATAAAATGTTTAATTTTTTCTTAGAATCTATTTGTGAATATCCATTAATTTGAAAGAGCTTGTCACAGGTTGTGCTTTTTTGTTTTTGTTTCTGTAGATGATAAAATACTTGTGCAAATGCAGGATATTTCTTTTTAACATTATTTAAAATCAATCAGAAGAAATACGACAAGAGGTATAACCTACTTCACTAAGGGTGAATATTTATTTTAATTATTTCTCTGGCAAAGAAGGGTAATTTATATTATGTTTGCACAAAAAATATATCTTTTCATTCCAAGCATACTTCTCTTGAATTTTATCAAGATTTTATAGAGGAAATGAAATATTGTTTTGTAATTGCATATTTCAGAATTTTTAGGTCATAAATGCATGTTTTTAAAAGCACATTTCAACTTTTTAGGGCATAAAAATCCTCTCCCTACTTATTACCAAATTAAAAGTAACATTACCAACTCATTACATTAATAAATGAGCAGATGGCAAATAACTTACAATTAGATTGAGTAATTCCCTTATCTTAGAGTAGTAGTTTAATTAACTTACAATGTAAATTTATTAGATGTAAATAAAAATTGTAAGTGCTTACAACATCCTGACATATTATTACATTATTTACTGCATTACTAAATAGTGCATTGCCTCATTGAACTGAAAGACTGGTACCAAGAGTGGTCAATCTTCTAGCGGTACATGGTTTTTAATTCAGAAAAGTTAAAACAGTTCAGATATCCTACATGGACACACACTAATAAGGTGATGTTTAAAATTTATTATCAGCTGGTTTTATGGTAACTGGGAAATTATTAAAAAGTTTTGCCACAATGCAGAAAGGATCTTTATTAGTGCTTGCTTGTGCTTTGCTTGTGCATATCCTGTGATAGTCCAAATGTCCTCTAGTATGATAGTTATGTACCTCTTTATTACTCACAAAATATTGATTTTGGTTATTTCTCAATAGTAGTAATACTTGTAAGAATAGAGAGCTACAACAATATGTAATTCATAATTAATAAAGAAATCTTTACAAGAATCTGTGTTGGATTCAGTTTGAAAATCTTCTGATTCATTTCTTTTGTAATACCATCCATTTATCGTTTTGTGTGTGTGTGTGCATGCGTGCATGCATGTGTGTGTTGTACCTCCCCACATTTCAATACCATATTGATGTTGTGAGAAGATTATGCCTTAATAGTCTGAAAGAAGTGCATCTGTTTCCAGGTATCTGGAAAAGTTTTTCAAGAGGAATGTATTGGTGTTTATTTTACTACAAAGTGTGTCAATTTGTATTTTATAAGTAAGCTGCGGATTTATAGACACGAAAAACTGTAGAAAAAGGCAGGCAAAATAGGCATTTAAATTGGCACTTTTGATAACACAATTTTTCTTATCCTTATTTATGTACTTGTGTAGAAAGTTTGTGAGGAAACATAATATTCTTATCTTCATGTAATGTTTGCTTTTATCATTATTCTGACAAATCCTCATATAAAAGGCTGAATCACAATAGCTACCTTTTAGCTTTTCATTAAATGCATGCCAATACTTAAAAGCTACACACATGATTTTTTTTTCTCCCTTTAATTGAAACATAATTGAAAACATTGAAAGATTTGTTTCAATCCCACGCATAACACAAATGTTGTAACTCGTGGTTTATCAAAAGCACATACTTTCTTATTTTATTTCTAAATAATATTTCAAAATTTGCAATTTTCAAAAATTTAGAGTTAAAAAAAATTAGACCTGTGCCATTCTTATAAGCTTCCTGGGTTCTACTTGTGGGGAAGAAAAAAAAATACCCTCAAGCAAATTGTAGGTTGTTTTTGAGAATTTTTAAAATCATTTTTATTAAATTTAAGCAGAAATTTTGCAAAAAACCTGTTTTTTTATTTAAACATCACCTGTTTTCAAGATCTAATTTCATTTAAGACAAAAATCTGTGTATTTAATATTGTACTTTTGCAATGTTAACTTTTTTCAATTTTCGAAAATACAGAATTCGCAAACAAAATGAGACCAGCACCAATTTTTATCCTGCCTTTTGATACTCACAAGGAGAGAATTTTAAGAAAAAATAATTGGAGCCATTATAAAGAGAAAAAAAAAGTTTAAAATTTTAAGTAAAAAATCCCTCTACTACCACCAGTAATTTTGCATGTTTCATCATTCAAAATAACTATACTGTGGTGGCAGTGAAATGGAACATTAATTTATTAATAGTTGTTCGATTACCCTGCAGGAAAAAATGAAAAACCAAACAATTTTTTAAAATCTTTTATTAAGAATAATTATGACAATTAAACTTATGACAATTTGTTTCATTCACTGAATCATTGTCTACTTCCACTTTATATTTTGGTAATGGTAACCATAACGAAGATATTAATTCATCACTTTTACAGATAACATTATACCAATCACCAAAACTGTTTAATAATTATAGACATTTGTGATCAGTATTACCGCGGGGTAAGATATTTCTTACACCATGGCATTACCTGTATTGATGTCAGTAACTTTCGGATTTCACCCACTTCCATCAACCCTACCTACCATTTCTTGATCTGACCATTCAAATTCATAGCACTGATATAAATACTGTCCACTTTAATTCTAAATCTTAGAGCAAATTCTATGTCTACTGAAAGAAGTTTTTGTATTTTTAAAATTTAAATTGTTATTTAACATCTTTATGAATTAAAATAAAAAGTGTCAGATTTTGTGTCAAATGTATTCATTGACATGGCACCTGGAGCAGACTATCCCTTTTCACTCTCTGAACATACCAGTGCTACAGTGCCAATTCAAAAACTCAAGAACAAAAGTAGAGTAAAAGTAAGAAAGAAAGAAGGAAAGAAAGAAAAAATTTACTTTTAGTCTTAAAAGGCACAAAAAAGAAGGGAAAGGGGGAGGGAAAGAAAAGGGAAAAAGAAGAGAAGGAAAGAAAGCGACTAAGAGATCGTTTTGAAAATAAAAGAAGATAACATCATTCCTATTGAATAACCATTTTTTATTAATTTGAAAACATTGTTTTTGAATGATTAGATCCACACAAAAACAGATTTGGGCATTACTTTTGTGTTAGTGTTAGGTAACAAATCTTAAGGAGCTCTAAAAATGAAATCCAAGAAATTATGATTAAATAAAAGGTACAAGTAGACCCATAACAGAATATACAGATTGTTGGAAACTTCACGTAGTTTTTCTTTCAAATCCATTAAATTCTGGATTCAAATTATAAAATTCAACCATTAGAACTTTGAATTAAATGGGAATTTTATTGGAGCAACTTTTTTCATGTGCTCAAGCGAAAGTCTGGAGCTACGCTGCCTCTTATTAAAAACATGAAACTGTAAAAAATACGTGCTAAATGAGTTGAGATAGATTCAAAACGTGTCAATAGAATACCGGCATGTTCCCCTCTCAATTATCACTCACACTTCACTCTCACACACCATACATTATATATTTTTGCTGCTCCCTTCACCTATCACATGTTGATATTGTTTTGTTTGTTTACTAAGGATTACAATGTAAACAGGTTGCAAACTCCATAGTGTGTTTTGGTGTGATTCTATCAAACACTGTTGTCATTCTTCTAATGTCTCAGAATTATTTGCATTCAGCGTTTTGAGATATGACAACACTGTTTAGAGTATTCATTGTATTTTCATAATTTTTATACGATCTTAAAAATAACTTCAAAGTATCTAGAAAAATAGAATACATTAATAAATTGTACTTTAAGCTGAGTATTAAACTTTTAATCAGATACCTGGTATAATAAAATTAAATTTGCAGGCACGGACGTATCAAACGCCATTTTCTGTCGGAGACCCAAGCGACGCTATGCCAGTCTTTTGAACAGGCTGTTGGTGTGAGCATCTGTAGAAGGCTACGGAAGAAAAGCAGAGGGATTTCAAAGGGGTACTTAAAACCTTGCGTGTTTTGTTCATATATGTGACGTTTTACTTAATAAACTGGTGTTACATTGAATGAAAATATAAAATTGGTTAATATAGTGTTTTTTTTTATAAAGGAATGAGCGTTAATATAGCAAGAAACGAAAAGAAAGAAATTCTTGTTATTGAGTTAGACGGCAAGCGTCCATTCTCCGGCGCGGACAGCTGCGGTCCAGGTGATACAAGCGAATCTTTAGACGAAGGCAGAAGAATGAGCCGGAGAAAGAAGGCAAAGGTAGTGACAATTGTCATTTGAAGTTTTTATAAGTTACATTTATTATTTAAATCGTATTTTTGAGTTGCGTCCTCATTTTGGAATCGTATTCTCGTGCATCTTTGAATTCTGCCCTGGGTACCACCTGTTACGAAACGAACAACAAATGATTCTGCAAATTTCATAAATGCAAAAATTGTTTGTACTTTTTGTTGTATTTTTGTGTCGAATTGCCAGTTCTGAAAACATGTTTTGAAGTTTGAGGTTATGTTAAACGACTGGGTCAGGCATTCATTACTATGTATGTAATAATAAGACAATAGTTGAACAGTCTTATGATAAGTATTTTATTGGAAGTGTTATTGATTAAACAGTGTTTCTACTTAGCACTTCAATGTCTTGTAATGCTATTCTTTAAACAATGTTTTTTGTAAAGGTGGAGTACCGGGAGATGGAGGAGAAGTATAATCAACTTTTGGAGGAAGAGGATGCTTCAGACGCCTCTGAAAAATCCAAGGGAGGTGGCACTCCAACACCAGATAAGAAGTTTTTAACTCAAGAGACTGTTAAGAAGGAACCTCCAAATCCTGAACCACTATCAACTGTTCCTAATACTACTGCGACTATCACAACCAAGATTGAGAAGGAAGAGGAAGTTGAACCAGACTCAGAACAAGATGACCCAACTGGTAATATTTTAGTACACTGGCAGAATTATTGGAAAGGTGGAGCTGTTGTTGTCCTTTATCTTCTATTTGCACAGGTTTGGAAGGAGCTGCCTTTCAGAGTCGATTACCATTTGATAAAATGACTGCAACCGAAGCTGCATGTTTTCCAGATGTAGCCCAGGGACCTCCTCAAACTCAAAAAGTGTTTCTACATATTCGAAATCGTTTGGTAAGTTATTTAACACTTCACAGAAGAAATAAACTTTGATACGTAATGTACTAATAAAATTAAATATTTTTTAGCTCCAATTGTGGTTGGAAAATCCTAAACAACAGTTGCTCTTTGAGAATGCTTTACCGCAAGTAGAGCCTCCTTACAACAGTGATGCACCTTTAGTAATGAGAGTACATGCATTCCTCGAACGTCATGGATTCATTAACTTTGGAATTTTCAAGAGACTCAAGGTAATGAAATCTTAATTATGTATTTTTCAATATTAAAGTTTGTTTAGCACTGAAGTAAATATGTTTCAACAATATTTGAAAATTTTCAATGTTTTTAATTTAATAGTTAAGAGATGTTAATGTTTGACTTGTGTGCTTAAGTACAGAAATAATTAGATTGTGTTGATGTCTTGCAAGAATATCTTTCTTAATAGTTAGTAAAATTTGGTTTTATTTCTCTTATCTGTATATGTATTGCATGATGTCAAATACTTAAATATTCTGTAACAGATGAGTAAATGTTTAGAGGAAAGTATGCATTTACAAATTACATTTATAAAACCTATGCAAATGTCACTTTCAGCAACTCCCAATCAAGAAGCAGGGCAAGATTATTGTGATTGGTGCGGGGATTGCTGGTCTTGCAGCAGCTCAGCAACTGCAGCAGTTTGGAATGGAAGTTGTGGTATTGGAAGCTCGGGTGTGTTCTTGTTCACACTTTATTGGTTATGGATGAAAAATTTGAGATTTTGTGAAATACTGCAAAAGTAAAAAAAAACTTTCAACAACAACATCTCATCTCTGCAAATGTGATACAAGGAGAAAAAAATGTGTTATTGGCATTTAAGGTGTACTCATTGCATTACAAAAGTGTTGTATAGTTTTACCCTTTATAAGGAGGTATGGAATTTGTGCCGTGCTATTTAATGAAAGTGTCATTGTTGATAAGTGAAAATAACGAGTTTTGAAATAATTTATTATTTGGTTCATCTGTGCATCATATGGTTTAGTTCAGTGATGTAAATGTGGTGATGTGAAATAATGAATACTAGCATACCGTGGTGCTTCGATAAGTATTTTCTTCATGTTAAGAAATTTTATTTGTGCTGTGAAAGTACATAATAAAAAGAAATTTTAAGCAAAATATAGTTGCCTGGCTCTTCTATCCCCTCTTACAAAAAGTTACATGAATTGAAGCATTTCAAAGCATTCTTCGTTATAATGTGAAGTTCAGTTATTGATATTCTGATCAATCAAGTTGTAATAATTCGTGTTTTGCCAGGAGGGAGTAGAGAAAATTTGGTTTTTCACTACTAGGTGTCTTATCCCCACCCCCTCCCCAAAACATTTTTTCTAGAATTCTTCCAGAATATTCCAGCTATTTGGCTAAAATAGTGTCAATTGACTAAGGTTTTCAAGAGGAATCAAATAGGTCACATATATCTTTCTTTTGCCAATTTTTATAGCATGTTCTGAAACGATCCATTAAAAAGTGATAAGTTCCCCAGACTGAGACCCATTGCTTAGTGCCGTTCTTGCCCCGTACGGGAATTGGAAGAAATGTGAAGGAGGTCACAAAGTTACATGCAGGTTATTCTGTTAATATATGTAGGATGTTGAATTTTAAAAGTTAAAATAGAGGGGATTTTCACTTTGGAGGTTTTATTTATACTAGAAAACATTATTGTTAACATTCACATTTGTCTCACTTTAAAATTTTCATTGAACTACATTGATGTTATTTAAAAAGTGTGTAATAGAAGTGTGAGTATCAAGCCACAGACAGTTAAAAGGGGAGGGATTCCACTTTGAGTACGAGTGTAGTGCAAGTGTGTGTGCAGTGGTGGTGGTGTGTTGTTGTTTTTTGTTCTTTATTATATATTTTAATTAAAAAAAACCTTTCAGACTATCAAATTTTTTAAAATATTCAAAAGATTTAATATTTATTTAGTATTCAAGAAATCAACAGAAATAATTTAAAATATTTTGTTGAAATAATAGTAACCTTTTTTAATAATTTTGTGAGAACGTTTCAATTTTTTAATGAAAAATATTAAACAGGCTAATAGTTAAAATAATATGCAGTGTAATTGATGAATGATTTAGTAAACAAATTTACTGCAGATATTGCAAACTTGTATGTAAAACTACTGTAAAATTGGTATAATATGTAAGAAGTTGATTACACAGATATTGTATTATGCTCCCACATAGATATGAATGAAAATCTAAAATATGTCAAACATTCTTGTATGAACATTGCATTATTTTGTTCAATGGAATCCATTGAATTTGTTTGATTGTTGATAAGTTTTCAATTTTGTTGAACACCACTGCTGCGCTATATCACTACACCTTTTCAAATGAGACCATAATCGTCACAATCTACAAATGTTCTTTTCATTTACACAATTTTCTCAGGTTCCTTGGAATTCTTGAATAAGTCAAACTATACACAATTTTCACAGTTGTCACTGAAGAAAGTGGTTTAGGATTATACAGGATTTAAATGTACATTAATACTGAGGATCTTGCAGATGTGTCTTATGAATTGAAAAACTTGATCAAAGTATTTTTGTAGACTGTTTGTGCATAATGTAATATTTTTAACTTCATTTATTAATTATTAAGTTCTGCAACATTGATTTGTTTAGAATATTAATGTCAGTATGAATTTGTAAGAAAAAAGTTTTGACTGTTGTTGGGTACATTGTTAAGCAAAATAAGTTTTGGTTAAAATAAGTTTTGGTTCATTATCTTTAATCATAAATTATTTGGTTATGTTTGTGAAAAACAACAACAATTAATTATAATAAATGTAATTTCATTGTTTTATAGGATCGCGTTGGTGGCCGAATCGCAACATTTCGTAAATCAAACTACATTGCTGATTTAGGAGCTATGGTGGTTACGGGTCTTGGAGGTAATCCAGTTACAGTTTTGTCAAAACAAATCAACATGGAGTTACACAAGATAAGACAGAAATGTCCTCTCTATGAATCTAACGGAAATACTGTAAGTAGTGCAGCTTATGTTTGTCATTTTAAATTTGTTGAATGGCAGTTAGTGCAATTGTTGAGGCCAACGAAGTAGTTCAATAAGTTTTCAAAAGTTGATGAGAAATTAGAATTTCAAATGATATTCTTACACGAAAATGATGCATGTTAAGATAAAAAAATATTCCAAAATATGTTGCTAAGCATATATTTCATCATGAAAAATTATTTTTGAAAATTTATAAAATATTTCACACATGCTGTGTCATTTGTTTCAACATATCAAGTTGATATTAAATTTATATCCTTAAAGTAAAGGCTTTCTGAGAATACAAAATGTAATATAAAAATTTTAATTAATTAATTTATTTTTTATTATTTCACAGGTGCCTAAAGACAAAGATGAAATGGTTGAAAGAGAATTCAATCGTTTGCTGGAAGCAACTAGTTATCTGTCTCATCAATTGGATTTCAATTACGCTGGTGGAAAACCTGTGTCTTTGGGTCAAGCACTAGAATGGGTTATAAAGTAAGACCCCTATTATTTTATTAATTGTTTCTTTAAATATTATTTAATTGATTGAATGATTTGGGAATTAGGACTGTCTGTAGCTTTTTCTGGAAAATATCAGGAAAACATATATGTTCACTTACTGGAGATAAACTATAAAGATCAAGAAGAATAAACAAAATCATAGTAATTTAAATCTATGAAGTGAAACTGAAGATCTCTTCAGATTTGTTTATTTTATTTATTTATTTATTTATTTTGGGTATGCCATTTATGAATCTTCATAAAATCTAAAGAAATATATAAAATATTTTTGATTAGTGTTTGATGAAATTTGGCTTGTCTACTAAAAATCAAGGTTTGTCAACTGTTTCAGATTACAAGAGAAAAGTGTAAAAGAAAAGCAGGTTCAGCATTGGAAGGCAGTGATTAACCTTCAAGAACGTCTGAAAACTAACCAGCTACGGGTGTGTAAATGTCTATTATTTTATATGAATAATTGTGATGAAATGTAATTTGTGGAATTGTATTGTTATACTATTTATTCTTTTTGCAGTATATGTAAATATTTACTAAAGCTTTATTTTTATTTAGTTGGCTATATCAATAATTTATTGACTGTTAGTTTTCTCATGTATGTTACATAATTATCGATTTCTTCTAAAATTTTGAACCCTTTATTTTCAAAACAAAAGAAAATTCACAGGTGGTTTTGTAAAATCTACTCCTATCCCTTAAAGCAGAATTTGATTTCACACTTTCACTTTTTGTGCTATATCTCAACAACTATGAGGGAAACAAAGCAGAAAAGACTGTTGTGAAAGCTTATAAAATTTCATACTAAATACTTTTTTATTCATTCTGATAGCACAACATTTCAGGTAAATGAAGGTCGCAATTGAAAATTGGTTCATTTAAAAATGAAAAAAGGAAAAAAACAATGGTGACATGACTAACTGGTTTGAAAAGTCCAAGATTGGTGAATTGTCAAGTGAAACTAAGACACGCCACAGTCAGAATGATACATGAAAATGCTCTTTGAGAAAGTTTTCTCTCCTAATTCCCATGATTCAATTATTTTATATTGTATACAAGTGCATCACCTGGATATGGGTGGTCCATGGCACAAACACATTAATACTTTCTGAGGTGGGAATTATGGATTTGCTTGGAGAGGGCAATCAATCCCTATCGTTTCCCTATAAATTCACACCCTGAATAATAGAGAGAAATGGAATTTACTAAATATCTGTTACTGTAGAACTTTGAATTTTTTGAAATTTCAGTTTCATTTACTGTAAATAATACTTTTGTTATTCTTTCAGATGTTGACTTTGAAAGAAAAAATTGATGAGATGAATAAACAATATAAAGAGCTCCAAGAAATCAAAGGACCTCGTGATGTCACTCAAGAATTTGTTGTTCGCTCCAAGCTGCGTGATCTTAACAATGCTTGTCGTGTAAGTAAAGATCTTTAATGTTTAAGTTGTTCTTGTCATGTTTGATGAATTATTTCTATTAAATCGATGAAAAACTCTGTTCATTGCCTATTGTCCTTTTAATTTTAAGGAATGGGATCAGCTATTGGAGCAGCAGAAAGAAATTGAGGACAAGCTTCAAGAATTGGAAGCATCACCACCAAGGCATGTTATAATTTTATATTTCACTTCAAACACAAATAACTATAACATCATCTAAATAGCTATAAATAATGTGAAAGAGAAAAGGAAGTGTAAGAAAAAAATCCTTAAGGATTTTGAAAAATGATTTCTAAGTTTTGAGCTACATCACAATTTGCAGTTACATAATATTATATCTGAATCTACTGAAATGTTTTTAATTTGCTTTATAGATATTTTCTCTAAATATCTTTCTGAGTTACATAACCTAATATTAATTTTTTTGTGCCTTTTTGATGATTTTAATATAAAAATTGTTTGAAAGAGAGAATGTGGATTTGGGGTAAAGAAATTGTTTAAAGAGAACATTTTACAAACGGTTGTTATTTGGGTGAACAGGTTGTCATGCATCTAACATAAGCCAGTCAGTATTTTAGTGTGATTCTCGTACAAAATAATGTATCTGCTTTCTCAAAGCAAATTTTTGAGAGATGACACACATCTGTGGTTATTAGTACGTTTTATAATTGAATATATACATGAACAAATCATCAGTCTCTTAAGTAAGCTAAGCTATCAAGTTGCATTGGCTCTATTTATCATAAACATATCACAGGTATTTTCATTAAATACAAATATTGATGCGGGAAAGTCATTTTTTTGTCTATTTGCGAGCCTGAAATTGAACAATGTTTTTTGTGTAAATTTATATAAATGTATGTTATATGTCACTACAGTGACATCACTATGGTTCAATCTCCTGTTTGGATGACTCCGAAACAGCTGATTTACTTCACAGCCAACTTAATAAAAATCGCAGAATATTTGTATCTTTGTATTGCTCAGGTTAAGGAAAGCCCACAATGGAATGGTGTAAATGAGTATTCATTAGTAGTGTGAGGACATAGGGTGTGTTACAAACATTTGAATTTAACATTTTATTGTTCCCATAATTAAAAACAGGTGCAAACAATTGTTGCACTGCAACACATTACCAACATGCCTACTCAAAAACAATATGTCCCCTAGGCCTTTAAGAGTATACGAAATATCCTGGCAATTAAATGTTATATTCTAAATTTCAGAATCTATTGAAGTTAGGCTTATGAAATTTTTACAGGTTGCAGATTTGTCATGCATAATTACACTGAAACAATGGGTTTGAAAAATGTTTTCTATTTTTCTTCTTCTTCTACCAACAGGGATTAGGCTTCGCCCTATTCCAGTGTCCACTTTTTCTTTGGTCTGCAACATCTCTTCTTCCTTGTGAAATGCTTTGAAGAGCCAATGTCACCAATCTCTCATTCGGCATCCTTTCCAAATGTTCACACCATTTTTCTTTGCCAGCGTCGTCATATTTCCATTTCCGAGGCTGTTTGTGTGGCCACTGAAAGTAATTGTGTTTTTTTACGGTGGGTGGGTTACTGTCCCACTCAACCCCCAATCTGAAGGACTGAGTTTTGTGTGGGGGTTTACTCTCCCAGAGAGGTTGGCTTCACCTTTCAGAGCCCTCTCCGCCCATGGTTTTCTGTCAGGGTTTCCTTCCTTAGCTTTTGGGCTAATCCCTACCCACAAGGCAGAGGGGGCAGCATTTATTTACTGACGGTGTGCACTTGCCATGTCACTAGGTTGTCATTGAGCACTGGTGGTTTTAATAAGTGTAGTTCCGCCATGAACTACCCTCCCACACTGATAACCTAGTCGCCTTGGTTCGGGGGGACTCTGGTCATGCCATCATTATCCCTAGTCTATAAATATGTAGACTGTTCCACTATCCACCACCTTGCTTTCTGTTTTTGTGCCTGTTTTCTGTTTTTGTAGAGACAAATATTTTCTCATAATGCAATTTTTTACCATGTTTTCTAGTAAATAGAGTTCCATAGAATGGATAATACTGAGGAAATATGTTGGTAATAATTTATTAACAACTCCTGCAAATTTCAGTTTTGTAGTACAAATGTAGGCCGAGAAAAGGACAATTAAGTATCAAAAATATAAACTTTTGGGGCTTTAAAGATGCAACCCTCAGCATATGCCAGCTTGATAACTTGCCTTATCGAATAATCATTTTCCAATTACTACTTCTGTTTTGAGACTTTTTTTTTTTATGTTGGTTAGCTTCACTACAAAGTTTTCAATTTGCAATCTGCATGTCTAAGTCCTTAGTATTAATGCACTGCATTGTGTAACAATAAGTAAAATTGTTGGAGCCAGCACCTAGCTCAGTGAAAGAGAACTTCACATATAAATAAAAAAATACTTGCATATAATGATATCAACATGTTCAAATGCCAATTTAAAGAGAAATTATGGAGATTTATGAAAAATAAAATAACAAAAAATTTTTTTGAGCACAAAATCTTTCCATTCCCTCTTAAAACCCTGTTTTCAGTTGAAGACCTTGAGTGATGTTTCATAAGGTATATTCCACAAGATGAAATCTTGTGAGACCTTTTCTCTTTTAACATTTTCAGGGTTTTCTGAGTACTCTGGCGACTCAGAAGATTCAGAGAAGCCACAGGGTGTGGTATAGTTTAAGAATGTTTTTTGGAATATGAAAATGATGGAAAGTAAATTTCTGAATTTACTATTTGATTTTAATTTAACCATAAGGGAAACGTGCTTTGAGTCTGTGGTGAAAGTGTGGGGAACAGAAGGGTTGAGTGTTTCATGTCTTAACTGTAGATCTTCACACCTAGGGTCTACTAAACCTCAACAACGTTTCAAATTCACATCGAGTGGAAATTTCTGACAAGAGCAGCATAGTGCTCTATGTAAATTTTAATTAAACCATGAGCTGGCCATCGTGGAAGTTGCAGTCTCAATTGGTGCCAATGTCGAGGATAGATGCTATGATGCTAATTCATCAATGGTGCAACTGGGGTCTGTTGAACTCCAGTGTGTAGTTTCTAATTGTTCTGTACAAAATAATAAAATTGAAGGAGTATTCTTTCTGTAAAGTTGATCTGATGTGACAATAAGAATTCATAACATCTTCATCTGCATTGTTGTGTGACATGATTTCAACATTTACTTATAATCATTCTGTTAAAATCTGAAGAAAGATTATATGTTAAAAAATTTATGATAAACTTTTTTCATCATAATTTTGAATTTTTTGTAACAATAAAATTTTGACATCTCGAGACCCAATGTGTAGTTTATATAACAGAAAATGTGTGTGTAGTTGCAGATTAAGCAAGGCTAGAAAAATGAACCTTTTTGAACCTTCTACTACATTTTGGAGTTTAGATCTTCTTGGTATCAAACATAAGTCACATGAACTTGAACACAGTCACATGAGCAGAATCTTGATGATCTATAACTCCATGATGTTCTGTCCAATGATTACTAGTAGGACTGAGACGTTCTGTTTGTAAACATATGCATTTTGATATTTCAAAGTTTACCTATGCACATTACCAGACCTAAAATGCTGCTAATAAAGTTTAGGGGCTGTTCTGTACCATGTTGAATTCCAACATATGCTATATAACAATGATGTACTGGGGTGAAAGGTTGACCCAGGTCTACATAGTTAACCATTGCTCTTAGCAGCACTGTTTGATGATGACTAAAGAAACAATGATCACTCGTATGAATTACTATATATCCTATTAAAGATATTTAGTAACATATCATCAATTTCGTTTCTAAATTTTATTCAAAGCAAGTGATTTGTTCATTTCTTATTGTAGAAATTACATTAAGCAAAGAATTAGGAAAAATCTGATTATTTGTTTTCTTACAGTGATGTGTATTTATCATCTCGGGATCGTCAGATATTGGACTGGCACTTTGCAAATCTGGAATTTGCCAACGCAACTCCACTCAGCAACCTGTCACTGAAGCACTGGGACCAGGACGACGACTTCGAGTTTACTGGAAGCCATCTAACAGGTATGAAGGATGTTCTTATATATGCGTAATATAAATTATAAATTGAAGACTTTTATTACATTCTCAAATCTAGTACCTAAGATAAAATATATTATTGTTTCATGAAAGACAACTTAATATAAAGTAATGTATAATAATATTCTACTATATTTGTTAATAATTAAACAGTTTTGTGGGTAATTCAATGTTCTATGTATTGTATGTTCACTGAATATTGAACTTAATACCTAGAAGGGGTTAAATATTTTTTGCTGTGACCAAATTACCCGTTGTTTGGAGACTTCTATTTCCATATTTTTCTTTTGATGTTTCATTCTACTTGGGTATTTCTGAAAATTTTAATCTATTTCAAACATCACATTTAATTTCAAATCAAAATACCTCTAGGATAGATGGTTTGTTTATTGTAGTGGGCTATGGACATAAGTTCTTAAGCCTTCAAAACTTCATCTCATTAGTTGGAATACAGATTCTACAGATTCAGAATGTCATACTTCTTGCTTTATTTCTTTGATGCTTCAGAACTAATTAATGCAAAGTTGGAGTTTTTAATATTGATAAAACTATCCTGTATGTAGTTTAAAAGTCTTTTCAAACTGTGTATACCACAGAGACTTTTTGGGTCAAATAGACATGTTTCCTGTAAATGCGAATTGTAGAAAATGATGAAAAACATTCTTCTATTTCCATTAATTTTTTTAAAATTTATTTTTACATGCAGAGCTTAATATTATCTAGCCTTTGTAAAATTTATCGGTCTGAAAATTGAGAATGGTCAGTGATTATGTGTGTTTGGTTGCAACTTTTCATTGCCTTTTAAATAAAATTTGTTTTGCTGCACTCACTTTCACCAAAGAAATCATGACAAGATTCAGTATTATCATAGGATTTTGAATTCCTTTGACCGAACAATATGCCTTTCAGAACAAGAAGATAATTTATCTTTTCTTTCTCTTACTTAAAAAAAGTTTAGTTTGGGTAATCTTGATTCAGTGTTTAGCTGTGATTATCTTGATACATTGATTGTGTAGGTTCCCACTGCCAGAATTTGTATAATCTTGACTATCCGGGTGAGCAGCAACTCTGACATTGTAGCCACCGCGTTAGAGACACAGCTCATCCTGGATCTAGTGATTCAAGTGTTCAATATGCTTTTCTAGCAAATGTATTAAAAATGAGTGATATTTTGAGAGTAACAACTTAATAATATGGGCTTCTCTCTTCAGGGGATTATCATTCCTTGCCTGAGCAATCCAAAATTTTGGTTTGTGGTCTTTATTAATCTTTATCAACAGCAATTTTTTTTATTGCTTGATTTACGAGAAATATCCCCTAAAAAGGAGCAATTGTTTTTCAAACTTATGCAGGGCAGCAAAAATGTTAGTAATATGTAAGAGAAGATTATGTCATTGTGGGGTGGGTTGTTGTTGTAGTGGTGGTGGTTGTTTTTTTTTTTGGTGTGTGAGTATTCTTACTATTATTTTTTTAAATTAATACTAAATATATATAATACTATAAAACCTATTTAAACTACTATATTAAGATTGAAAAAATACAACTACTTATTGTATAGTTGTAATGCCATGTTATCCCTTGTAATTTTAGTAAAGTTGAAATGCACTATATGAAGGTGTATGCTAGTTTTCTCTCATTTGGTAGGTAAAAGCTCTTGTACGTGCAGGGAAACACTGTTTGCAATCTTCCCCACTTCAGGTTCTATTGCATGCAGTTCTATGCCCTTGAGCTGGCCTTAAGGTCACCTGATCCCCTGATGAAGTTGTAAGGACGAGAATTGCAAAAACAGATTGGTTTGATCTTCAGTAATTTTTAACATCAACTGTCTGTTATGATTAACTTCTTTCAGCGTCATAAATCTTTTTGTTGTTATGTCTGCGTTGTTCACAAAATTTGTATCGAAGGTTCCTGATTCACAAATAAAAATTTTGAATAAAAAATATGTGAATGTATAAGATTAATACCATATAGTTTATGAACATCAAAAGAGATTTGGTAATGATGCTCTAAGTTTCAGTAAACCAGTATGTATATGTCATAATGTATTGAGTACTGAATAAATTTCTGAGAATTTTAAACTGCGACCCCAGAATGAGACATTGCTGCAGTGGATGTCAAATTGGTAGAAATAAATTGAAGATGGTGTGCCTTAAATATCCTCTCCCTTCCCCCACTACATTTTATTAAATATTCCAAAAAACATGTAATTACAGAAGTAGAAAGCCATTGGAAATAAAGGTGTGTTTATACAATACACAGTGTTTTAAGCCAATTTCTTACTAGTCTTGAATCAGAAGGAAAATACATTTTTCTTCTATCCAGCCTCAAAGTTGTATGATTTTTGTTGCACCCATTTAATTAAGTGCTTTAATTTTTGCACAGTGAAGCAATGTTTGGGCAAAATGATTTATGATGCATTGTAATCAATCAAATGTATTGATTACATATAGTCGTATGTTTTGCAAAGTTGAGATCTGTAGTGCAAATTCAATTAAATTCTAGTGTTGAATAGTCGGCAAAATGGATCACCTCTAATTCGGTTTTATTTTCTATGTAGATCATATTTATAATTGATTTTTAATTGGGTGGCCACATTCTGGAAAATGAGGGAAAGGCAAGGAAATTCATTGGTATGTAAAAATCAGAGTTTTTGAAAGAATCATTAGTAGTTTGGGACATTTTTAGGACAATTATAAAACTAGATATTATTGTTATCCTTCAAATAACCTTTATACAGCATTATTTTCAGCACAATTTTTATTTTTTTGACAAATGTGAATTTTTTTATTTATATGGTGAAATCAGAGAGCTGCAGAGATAATGAGAGCTACGAATTGTACTGGAAGTCTTACAAGTCCTTGGTGAAGGAAAATCTGAGAACCAGTGTTATTTCCTTGGGGAGGGCTTGTGGGGCTTCACCCCATCCCGAGCCGCCAGCTAATGACACATATTCCCAAGAGTGGGTTTTACTTATATTCTAATCACCAAGTTATTCAATATCTCAATTGAATATGTTATAAGTACAGTCTGGATTTTAATGACAAGTCATATATTTTTTCTGAAAAAATATTTCATATTCACTCTGCGGGGGAATTTTAAAACAATTTATGCACAAATCCAGGTATTGTTGATTAAAAACGTATTTTTATTGTGCATATAAATTCATATTTATACCATTTTTAGTAAAAGGTGCATACATATGTCATATTTTTAAGAACTCACGAATAAAAGGTTTGAAAATGTGTCTCGCATAACAATGTATCAGGTGATATTATCACAAGTAAACTCAAAAATTATACCACAAAGCAATATTTGAAAAGTAAGTGAATTTGAACGAAGTGAGTTTGGTTGAGCTTTTAGTTATGTGACTGAAAAAGTGTACAACAAATTGCTGAATGTTCTTCAGTGAGATCCTGGATATTCTACAATCTGCAAAATTAGCAATATAATTTCTGGAAATGCCGCAACATTTGAAGACAATGAACCAAAGCTGCCCTGCATTGACATCGCCGCCTTCAAATACGCTTCCATGACATCATGTGATGTGGAGAGGAGCTTTCCCATGTACAAAACTATCCTCAGTGACTACCGTAGGTCTTTTATGATGGAAAACCTCAAAATACACCTTGTGATCCAATGCAGTATTCTAGAATCTGAAGACAGAGGAAATTAGAAAAGATTAAACAAGAAGTACGCAATACATTTGACATTTTGCAAGACATTTTGTTTGATGGGTTTTATTGTACCGTACGTGATTTGTTTTACAGATACAAGCAATTTTTTTTAAATGCTGGTTAGTTCCAAAGACTGCAGACCGTATGTACCACACTCACAATCTGTTCTTGAGTTGATTTTGTATTCGTTATACGTAAAAAATCAACTGGAATTTTTAAAAAATAAACTTGTATAACGTATTTAATTTTTTTAAGGTCAGATTTTTATAGGTTTTAGATCATAAATGCTTGCATATTTCGCTCATTTTTAGATCTTTAAAATCCAGGCCCTAGTTATAAGTAACTCCAAATCAAGAAATAAAAACACATTTGAATTTGAGCAGTAATGAAATAGTAGTGTAGGCAATTAGTTTATAATATTAAAGTTTTTTTTCCCCCTCTAATACATGTTTTGAAAACGAGCGATGTTAGGAGCGAGTTTTCAAATTTGGACGGATGCCGTGAAGCAACATTGTAAACGAGTGGCATATGCTATTTTTTGTTTAACAACAATATACATTTTTAGGAGAATCAAACTTAATTTTGCGAAACAACTTTCTTGTGACGTCTCGGGTAATAGACATGTGTGCGAGAAAACGGTGGTGGGCTGACGCATTTATTCGTGCATAAAATCTAATACGTCATCATTTGTGCCATAAAATGCCCTTTTATGAACGATTTCTTACAACAGAAAATGTCGTTTATAATACTGGTATAAAAAAATTCTCTATTGCACTTTTTTTTAGGATAAATCCTTGTTGTGCTTCTCGAGAAAACAGAGAAATGTGCTCAGCCAGCAACAGTGTTTTAATATTGGTTCTAGCCTTATTTTTTAATTAATTGTTGGCGTTTGATACAGTGAAGTATTCCACAAATTTTGTGAGGAAAAAAGTAAAAAAGTCTCAGGAAAACAGTGACCATTTTTTTAATCTTCGTTATAATGACCAATGCAGACGATTTCAATTTTGTTTCGTAGCCAGTAATTTGTTCGTTACGTACAATTTTTATAAATATTAGAGCTGAAAAGTAGAACATTTTTATTATTAAGAAACTGAAATTCATTGACCACTAGACTTAAAAGTGGTAAGCTAGTAATAGCTTGATGGATCGGTCATTCAATCTATAAGTTTTGCAAGCGATGCATGAAAACAAAGCTTAACGCTCAAAATTTGAGTTCAACTGATGGACGAGAGAAAATCGACACATTTACCAGATAATTTAATAGCGAAATAATAGAGACGAGAACATCGTGGAAGATGAAAAAAGAGAAGCATGGAAAACGATATCGGCCACGCATTAGCTGATAATTAGGCCTCAATAACAGCTTCGAGTTCGTTTCGGTATAAAATCATCAGGGTGTGAACGACTATAAAAGGAAACGGCTGTTCTTCTCTAACAGTATGAGCTAGAAGGCTATGTCAATCAGTCTCATTCCGACAAAGATAGTGGTCCACTTCCTCCGAGTGCGGATACAGTTGCCCGTCGCTGACGCGCCTATCCCGCCCAACGAGTGCCTCCCAGAAGCTCACCAACTGCCCCCTTCACCTACCTGCTGAAATATTTATCACCCGTAATTTGATTTAGAAGCGGGATAACAGAGAAAGCAAGGAAAACAAGTATTTTATAACGGCGGTCGTTAAGGCGGACTCGGCCGGTGCAGCGGCGGCGAGCGTTCTCTTTATATTGTTTTACGTAGGGTGTTTGTGTACGGGTCGAGAGCTGTAAAACGTCTCGTGAACGCTGTTAACAAGGTGGCGCCTTTTCCCGGGATATATTCCTCTCGGCCGGGACGCGCACTGTGAGGTTGCAAGCGCACAAGAGGAAACTAAATCACACTATTTTTTTTCTCTCATTCCGCGTCATTTGTCACGTTTCGTTTTCCCTTATCAGTGTATTTCTCTTTTTCTTGTGTCTCTTTTTCTCATAATCTTGCTTCTTTTCTTCACCTTTATGTTTCGACCACCTGCTCCTTTCCCTCCCTTCCCCTTCCCATCCCCCGCTTTTCTCATCTGTCGAATTCTACCTCTTAATCCTTTTATTTACCTTTTGCCCCCTTTTATCGTCTTCTATTATATTTTCTCCTCTTCACTCTGTTTTCCTCTGCTCTTCTTCTCTGCAGTGAATGTGCAGTTTTGCAAAAGCTTGGATTTTTTTAAACCAGGGGCAAATAAGAGATTGCAGGCGGACAATTCGATGACAGTTTTATAGTGAAATTCAGTGGTTGGATTTCGATTGAAATGTCATGAATGGAATATAATATTACATGAGTTCATTGGAGTGTTAGATTAATTGTGATTTTTTTTATACAGCAATAAGTTTTTTTTCTCGAATAGAATATCCTTGACCTAACATTTACTGGTTCTCAATTTAAATTTGTTATTCGTCATTAAGTTTTCGTGTCAGTTAATTAAATGTGTTTTGGCATCAATGGTCGTCAAAGCAGTGTGGTGGGAATGATGGATCGTGAAATCAAATGGAAATTGACGCAGCGGTTGATCTTAACGAAACATCAATTTTATCCATTCGTTCGCACATGTTCGGAGATCAGAGATCGATTCGATGCCAAAACTATTAAGAGTAATTTGCGCCATCGTGTCATTTAGTAGCGCTTGTAGCTCCCGAATTCGAAAGCCTCGTTTCCTGCGACGTGTTTCTATACCTCAAAGGACGGAGCCATTTTATCATGCATGTTTTTAAAGATCGTGGCGTTTTGTGTGTTGCTCATTTTAGCGAGGTTCACATTTTTCAGATTTCCCTCTTAATGTGATTTGACCCTCGTCTTTCGTCATTCTGCTTGTAACGTCCACAGTACTACCCGGTCTTCGATTCGAATTATTTTGTTATTGGTGCAAGCACGATTAGAGATAAACATTTGTCTGGGATTTCACGAAATAGATGTCTATTTGGTTATTTCATTCTCGTCGATGCGAAGTTTGCACTAAATCGACGCCAGTTCCTCCGCTCTCTCATCTTTAGCGTTGGCCTTGTTCTCTGTGCGCGTCGTACTCGCTCTTCCCTAGTCATTTGCACTCCTATTTGTCCATTGGCAGTCCTGCCTATTATCCCTGTTTTAGACAATATCTCTTCTCTCAATTAATTTGACAACTGAGGTATTGCAATATATTTTTATTTCTTTATTGTGTTTCTTAAAAAGTGTGATCGTTTGTTCATTAATCTTGGGAGTATGAAAATCTTGCTGATGTGTTTCCTTTTTCCTCTGCAGATTTAATGAGAAATATACTGAAACCACCTTCTTCATAGCAAGTTTCGTCCCGTCAAACAAATCGTTATCACCATTATTCAACACGTGTGAGACACTTAGTATTGTTACATTGCTTGTGGCGTTTTGGGATTTAATACTTTGGTGAGATTATAGTGTGCAATCGAAACCTCACTACAGCTTTCCCTTACACCGCGAGTTTTTCATGGACAGCTGTGGTCTCCCCCTCCTTGCTCATGTTACGCCGATGCCTCCTGTCCTCACATTCAGTGACTTGCCGTTCAGTGTTGCTCGCTCATTTCTACCTAACCCTCTGGTTATATATCCGCCTGCACACACCGGGCCTCTCTTCCCCGCCCGCCTACGCCCGCCTCTCGCCTCCGATCATTCCTGTCCGCCCACACAGGCCCTCCCGCGTCACATTTGCCTTGCCCGTGTATACGACTTGCTCGCTCTCTGCCTCCAGAACTCTCCTGCATCATCGGCACCGTCACCGGTCCCGCACTGGCCGGCCCCACATGGCTTCCTGTCGCATGACCATCTGCCCTCCCGTGTCCGCATTCTCTCGGATGCACACGTACTTACTTCCTTGGCTTACTTTACTTTCCAAAGCCGGTCTACCATCCAAAACCATTCCAATGCCTGTTTACCCACTTGCACACATGCCAACATATTCCTCCTCGAATCCACCCGAGCCATCGCTTGCCATTTTACTGTTGCGTGTTCACTTCTTCTCACTTGGCCTTGTATAGCCCGTGTGCCCCTATCACTAATACTCACGCCTGTGTTCGCGCTCTTTCACACTAATACGCCTTTCTCATGCGTCCGCCGGCGCGCTGACGGCGAGCCGTGATTTCGAGTGTTGCTCCGGGCACGCGGCGGCGTGCGAAGCCGCCAGACGCGCCCCGTTTTATTAGCAAAACCATCGGCGGCCGCCGCGGCCCGCCCAGCCTGGCAGGCGGGTGGGACCACGGTCGGTGAGGGCACCGGGCGCGCAGGAGAGGGGAGGGGAGCGGGGCACGTCGGGCCCCGCGGGCCCGGCGGTGTAGCGGCCTCCTCCTGTCCGCGCCCACTGCACGCTTTTCCATTCGCACGCCGCCGCCGCCGCAGCCGCTGCCACCTCATCCTCCTCCTTTGTTCTTGCTGGAGACTCCGCGCCGCGTGGGTTTACTGTCCAGATTGATGAGCTAGTTAACAGTCTTGTCGAGCTGGTGTTATTACGGCCTCCGGTTTGTTGTCGTGGTTCGTGCTGCTCCGTCTCCTTTCGGGAGATAGGAGGGCGCGACGCGAGGGGCGTTTCGCGCGCGCATGCGCTCGTGCCCGAGCGCGCGCGCGGTGCGGCGTTTGGCGGGACACGCGAGGCGCCGGGAGCGAGCGGTAGGAAGACGGATGAAGTGCTGAGGGTGGAGCGTTGCCGCCGACGCCTTGTTACGGCAACTCGTGGTGGTTATGATAAGGCCAGACGAGGGGGGGAGGCGGTCCACAAAATAACATTTTATCAAAAACATACAACCACATCTTCGTACGAGTCATCACTCTACGCTTAACACTCACCAGATGCTCTGTATCAGAATGTGTCTCAGAATAAATGTTCAACTGGTATATGGAGGGGTCGAAGACCACTTTTTTGCCAGAGAACATGTCATGGGAAATTTCATATAACTAAGCTACACATATTGCATTTGCCTCTGATAACTTGCACTGGCGGTTGCTTGGCCACGTTCTGTTGCAGTCAAAGAGCATTCGTTTACCTGCCAAACAACCGTGCATGAGACGTTGCCTAACAGCCAGGGGCAAATGTCCCACGAGTGATTTCGTTGTATGAAACTTTCATTGGCAAGGTCTGATTTCTTTGCATTGTTTCAAATGCTTATTGATAATGACCGCTTGACCGCTGTACGTGCACTAGAAGTTTGTCACATTCGGGGTCATTCTGTATAGCAGGACAGTGACTGGTACTTAGTTCTAATCATGTGATTATAACGTGCATGGTATTGTACATCACCTCGCATCGTATCTGAGCCGCAAACCCATCCATCATCTCCACCGATCGCATCCATATAAATTACGTATATTGTAAGGTGTACAGGTTAAAAGGGGATGGGTGAGGTGCCGGATTAAGCGTCATGTAACCGAAAGAGAGGGGGTTTAAGCGGAAGGGGTTCGCAAAGATCTAACTCGTAAAAGCAACTTCAGCACACTAGCTCTCACCATACACCACACGTACAGTGATATCTTTGGGAACCAGAATTTGTGCGGGACAGTTTTTCGTATCTTTAACGAACGGCGAATTAATTATGGTGGTGTGTTCGGGAAAGTTGCTACTCACCGAAACATTTCCTTCCACCTCCTTTTCCACTTCTACAACCTTTCCTGGTCATTTCTCGAGTTCTATCATGACATCCTAGTCTATCCTCGTATTCCTTAGCACTTCAGGCTAGAAGTTTCACCAAGAAAAATTTCAGCTAATTATTAGGGCCTTGAATCGTGCAAGTTTTGAAAATTTGATCAGAAAATCTCGTTGAAAGTGTATGAATTGAGGAAATTAATCTTGTCTCGAAGTTTCGAACGTTCAGAGTAAAATGTTTAGCATTCATGGCAAATCGTGCATGACCTCTTCGTATGATGTTCAATTAAGAACTCGTAAACAATTAGGCTAATTCATTTTCTTTCTTTTCTCTAAATTATTCCTGATAGATTTGCTCAAACCATTAATTCGTTTTCTGCCACCCATGATTTATAACCCAATAGAAATTGTAATTAAATTGACGATGACGTATGAATTGCATTCGTAGATATACATCCATTTATTGCGCAGTCTTACATTCATTCAACTTTCATTCATCACGCCGGCTTTATCGCTGCTATCTCTGTGTTCCTTGCTAGCTACTGAACGAATGCTATTTACTTTCTTGTTCGGTAGTCAAGCGCTCACCCTGCGCTTTTGTTTTGCTTCTTGCAAGTTCCTCCAGTTGACTCCGCGACCTTCGTTATTGCCGTGATGCGTTGATACTGCAGGTAGTTGCTCTCTCCCCGCATACGCTTAATCCTTTAAATTGCTGGAATAGGGAGTTGTATAGAGAGCGTATGCTCGTGAAAAAATTCAGGCGATACGATTTCAAACATTCGTTTTGGAGGTCCATGCTGGATGGTCGCTTATTTACTTGTTCAAACGCGTCTGTATTTTTTTTTCTAATGGTGGCCATACTCCTGCGAGTGCGGCTCACCAGCCTGGCTCGCGCGACTCATTATGTGAATCTGCCTCCGCTGCTACTGGCTGTATTGCATCCACATTGGGAGAGGTCGCGCTGAGACCTTCTACAACAGGCGTGAATTAGGCTCGCGAGCCGTGCTCGTTGATGCATGTGTGGGCCGCTTAAAACTCATATTACTCCATCCTGCAACTGTGAAATTTTTAGTGCTGCAGATACATTTTATTTTGGTGGAGTGTGGCCTTGGAATGTACATGTGTGTTGTCCTTTCCTATTTGCATTTGTGTGTAATAAATTCGATTTCTTATATTTGGGATGAAACAACAAATGTTTATTATGATTAAAATCTTTTTTTTCTTCAGGTGTTCAAAAATAACGAAAGGCAAAGTCCCTTGTAACTATCCACTTTAAAAACAGGAATGTTCTTCATTATTAGTCGAGTTTAGATAGCGTTTAGATTGTTTAAATAGAGTTTAAATATACTGTATGTTTCTAATTTATAGTTTTATTTTTCTGCAACCATACGTTTTCGAAACAAGTGTTTCGAAAAAAAACTTTTCGGGAAGGTTCGTCACAGAATTTTCCTTACTGGGAATTTCTTTTCAGAAATATGCCTGCATGAAGACATCATAACCTGCAATAGTTTGGTTAACTAACTAGGATTATTGAATGTTTCAGTCATAAAGGGTTTTCTGTCACTGTACCTCCAGTTTCACAGTGCTTGGGTTTTCGTGCTTCCTCACGTATCCAGTTTCTCCAGAGCTACCTCCTCTCCAACAGGTTTTGTTTTCTCCTTATTTCGTCCTTGACACCATTGGAAAAACGTGGAGAGGAATGTGTAACGAGGTACAGTTCGCTAATGCGGTGCGTATTTTTAATAAATATGCGTTTAATTAACGGAGATGAACTCTGCCATTAATTTCGGAGCAGGCGAGAGGGGCCCCGGAGACTACAAATCAACATGGAGCGCGCGCGCGTTCATAAATTTTGCGAGAAACGGTTAGCGAAAGCGTCGGAGATTCGCCAGGGAGGTTCCCAGTAGTTCAGGAATGCCCGCAGGTCTGTTAGCGTTTTAGGAGGGACGCCAGGCGATTTGTCTATTTAGCCGTTCTGCGTACGAGAAGCGAGTAGGTCCAATGTCGTGGAATGTCTCGAAATGAGACCGGCCCTCGGGACATACCATCGGTTACTCTCTGGACAGAGACTTGCTAAATTTTTCTGCCCCAAATTAGGCAACGACCAGAGGTCTGTTTCGGGCGACAGTGCCATTTCTTAAACGTCCGGGTTAATTTCTGCGTATAATAAGTATCATGGAAATGAAATAACGCAATTTATTGTTGCACGCGTGGAAGGATGTTGGTCCAATCTCCACTTGCAGTTTCTCTTCAAGGTTTTATTTGTCTGACGAGCTGTTGTCCTTGTTTTTGTGACCCGCCCCTGAAATATATCAACTAAATTTGCCTTAAGTAGATGTCCAAATGATGACGCTAATGTAAGAAATTGTATAACCGTGTTTTTAGAGTTTAAATGATTTTTTGTGTATTTGCCAATTTCTTAATATAATGTTAGAATTTAATTATGATTTTATGAGTCAGCCAACTACTTAGAATATATTTTTAATGACCACAGTTAAAGGAAGGCCTGTAGCCAATTATAATCAATAAACAATTAACAATTACAGTTCACGCTGCTAACTGAAGCTGCGTCGGGGGTACAGAATAGCGCCTCGGTTCAACGTGGGGTAATTTCTCACTCTCTATCTGTATTATCAGTGCTACTCGACGAATCTTAGCTCAGTATTCATGTCATCCGTATGAACATTGGCGTAAGACAGAGAAAAACAAACACTGCAAAGGATTCCCCAGCACAGTATTTGACTTTTACTATCGCTATTTTTCATCTTCAATTTTTACCACTTTCGTGATTTTTTCGCTACTCGATTCATCCGTAATCGTTGTACAACGTTCGTAATCACCGTACAGTGCTAGAACAATATAGCTTCGCAATTTTATTAAGTTCATGGACATTTTATTCATTCGTTGGGGAATACTGTTTTGGTAAGCATGCTCGACATAAGGGACGTTCACATGTATGTATGCATATTCAGGGGCGGGGTTGAGCAGAATTATTAAAAAATATTAAAATGTGCAAGAAAATATTTAATTGTTGAACCTTTCGCAAAAAATATTTTTAAAAAACATTTTCGAATTGTCTTTCATTTTGGTTGTATATTTTAGGAAATCTTATCAGCTGATGTTTATTATTCCCATTGGGATTTTGGTCTGCATATCTCGTGTAGTATTTTTAATTAAACCACATCGAAGATAAAAGTTCGAGTATATTCTCGCCCAAAATCGCGAATCGAAATCTTTTCGCACCTTCATTTGTTGTGAGTTTCCATCACCTCGCACCAGAGCGCGTTCTCGTCAGCGGCCAGGGAGGCGGTGACCCCACGCGGGAAGGACGCACGTGGATGCTCTGTTCAGGTCCCAACTTCTTATCAGCTGTGTCTGTCATTTTAAGGGAGAAATCGCGCTCTCCCGAGCTCAAGGGGCAGTTGCGGGCGCCTCGGCGCACTCCCACGAGCCGCACTGCCTCTCAAATTCTCAGTCAAAGCGGCCTTCCTTCACTGCTACTTCACAGAAGGTAGCAGTTCCTTTGGGCGTAAGGGACGCTCGGAGTGGGTCGACGTTGGGACGCGAACGGCCGATTCATTCTGCGGAACGGTAGTGGTCACATTGCATAAGGCAAATGTCTTCGAATCGTTTCGTATAGGCAACATGCAATTGAAGCGAAAATTTTATAGCTGCTAAAAATGTCCTATTGCATTAATAGTATTGGGTTCAAAATGGCGGGGTTTGACGGAAACCATTGAGCCAATTCATCAATTTCTTCTGAAACATCCTTCCATAATATCAGCGAATTTAATCGGAGGTCTTCCGTAGCGCCCCTCGTTCAAAACTAACTAAAGAAGTTTGTCTATGTCCAAGTTGAATGGCTCAATTTGACCGAATGATTCTAGTCATTTGATATCGTTCTGCCGACCTGGAAGGTCGGTCGAGTTCGTCGCGTCGGACGCAGTGGGACCAGAACTGCGCTCTAGAAAGTGTCTGAAACATTCGATCCTAAACGTCCATGTTCGTCCGAATGCGGTCGAACGCGTATTCACTAGTTTGCTGAAGGCGCTGTGTGAGTATTGGAATTTTTTGTATATTTCTGGGGAAGTAAATTACGTTATCTTGTGCGTTATTCGCGTAAGCAAACTTTATTCGTAGGGCAGTGCTGCATCACATTTCTTAAATATGAATGTTTTTTTAATCTCGATTATAATATTTAATTGTGTCTATATGAAATTAATATTAAGGAGGGCCAATAATTACAGCAGTCTTGCTAAATAAACAGTTTTTTTACAGTTTTAGTTAGTATGATTGTTACAATTGGTCTTCCTTGTAATCAGGTTTGCCGGATTGACAAGAGGAAATATAATGCTCCTTGTTACGGTTTTCATCCAGATTCCCCGAGTTGGAGTATTGTACTAGAAGGTATTTAAGTGCGTGATTAGAGCATCAGCTTGTTAGGGTGGCCCAATAAATTTTTAAACAAATTTTTATATTGTCAAAAATGTACTGTTTTTATATTAAAGTGTGAAATTGTAAAGTTAATACCTAAATCAACATCTCATCTACATCCTAACATCTCATCCCATCTCATCCCATCTCATCCCATCTCATCCCATCTCCATCCTCATCCCATCATCCATCCTCCATCCATCCCATCCATCCATCCCATCCCATCCCATCCCATCCCATCCCATCCCATCCATCCCATCCCATCCCATCCCATCCATCCATCCCATCCCATCCCATCCCATCCCATCCCATCCCATCCATCCAATTCCATCCAATTCCATCCAATTCCATCCAATCCATCCAATCCCATCCAATCCCGCTCCGTCTAATCCCGTTCAATCCAATACAATGCCGCCCCGCCCTACCCCGTTTCGACCCGTCTCGTCTCGTTTCATCGCCATTTTGTTTCGATCCGTTGAGCAAAATGCTGAGATTGCCTATCTTCACTATTTACATGTTATATCTCTTTGTGTTGCGTCAGAAGTAGGATGGACGCTTTTTTGTCAGTAATGCTGTAAAATCAAATCTATAGTTTATTGGCCCATACAAATACGTTTTCTATTACTCGGGAACGAAAATGTTAGTTTGCAAATGCTGACAACCACACACGTTGGTACCCTTATTCATGATTCAACTATGTATAGTAAAAGACAGGAGTAAAGATTCTAAAACACAAGAAAACGCGCCGAGATCATACTTCTCCCCCATACCGCGCATTCAGTTTTTACTCGTTTCTTGACAATTATCTAATAAAATGATATTACATAAGATTCACTTCCAACCCAACTGTATGGAACGGATGGTCGAGAACCTCCTCCGCGCGGCGCAGTGCGCATTCGGCGGTGCGGGGAGCTCTCCTGGGTCTTGGAGTTCGTGCCTCCGCCACGGGTGCGCCAGCGAGCGCGTGCGACTCCTTTTCCAAAGGAAGGAGGGGAAATTTGAAAGTTAAATGCGCGCCTACGTACGCGGCATAACTTTATATAGGAGATCGGCTCCTGCCGCCGCGTCCCCTGCTTGTGGGGTCTGACTCCCCAAGACGCGCCGCCCCCTCCTCCCCGGCTCCTGCACCTTGCGCTTGTTTACGGCTCACCCGCGGAAGGTTGAATAAACGCTTTCCCGATGCATTAATGTGCTATGCTAAAACTTCGTTTGAAAAAAATTTCGTCGGCGCTGTGGTTTATATCGTGACTGCCTCCGCGTGCGTGCATTATGTGTATGTGTGGGTTTTAGGAGAGGCTTCGCTTTTGCGGACGTGTTTTGAAAGTGTTTCTTGTGAATGCTATCGATTTTGTTTTAACTTCTAGGGTGATGGTCAAATATAGAAATATTACTGAGCACGAGCAGTATGTAATGAATGTTGTGTTTTGGTGTTAAACGGTGACAATTTTGTATTTTTAAAGGGAGAAAATAGTTTTTCAATAATGTTGTGGGGTTTATAGTCTGAGAATCATTAAAACTAAGATTCTCCTGTCTTCTTGTGTTTTGCTGTAATAATAGCTACGGTAGTTTTGTGAACATAAACGCCTACCTATTTACACTACTGTATAAGTAACTTAAGATTTATCCGTCTTCAATAAAGATTGTTTAACCACACGAACCTTCGTGAATCCTCAGCACGCCTATTCCTTTTTTCTTCACTGGTTTGCAGTTATTTAGTGCTCCTCTTCAGTAGCGGTGCATGTGTCTCGTGGCTCTTTGCACACATGATACCCTTTTTGCCGACGTGGACCCTACCCCACCTCGGCTTTGTATGGTGGTCCGCGGGACCATCACGGCTAGTTTTCTTCTTCTTCCCGACGTAACGTGTACACCTATCTTATCTAGAATAGCCAATTCTAGGGTGATTATGAAGTAAAGGAAGAACGTTGAAAGGTGGTTCATGGTGATTTTGGGATCCCTACCAGGTTAGATCATACAAGGGAACATCCATGTTCAGGCAGAATTCGAACCTCTGACGCTTCTACCCGAGAAGGTACTCTACCACATCAACGATGGCTCTCTAGGTCGGTCAGTATTTCGTGAGTTAGTCATTATAATATTGCTAAAAATTGGGGCGTTGGAAATTGTTACGGGAATATTCGCGATTGGTGATTTATCTCGTGTGTTTACGGCTCGTTGGTAGATGGTGGAATAAACGGTTTCCCGACTCATTAATGCGTTGTTAAATGTCGTTAAAAATCACCGGCTTCATGATTTCTTTAGTGTTTGCCTTGGCGTGCGTGCGTTGTCTGTGCAAGTTTCGCGAATCATCAGTTACTTACTTGGTATAAAGGTTTCTTTTATGAATTCTAAAATTTGATTTGACTTTTGAAGATATAAAATATAGGTATAAAATTCTTCTAGCATAATACCGTTAAATATTATATGTATGCTTTGAGATAAATGCAGAATATGTGGATTTACAAAAGGCCAAGGGCAATAGGCAATTCTAGGGTAAAATACATGGTAACTTATCATCGAAGCTCCAAAATGAATGAATGATTTTTCTTCTGTGCCTCTTTGTACGTACGTCGATCATTAGCCGGAATGAATGATAATAGCTACCGAATAACATGTACCTACCTATTGAAAATTCAGCCTTCAGTAATTTTCTTATGGAGTTAGTCGTTTTAGTGTTTATGAGATGAAAATGTTTTGCACTTGTTATAGAAATGATGATACATAGGGAAGCCTCCGCTAACGATCATATTTCAAATCGAGGTTTGAACAGGATGGTTTTTGAAAGTTGGAATGTGAATCAGCAATTCTAGAAGATCCTTACAATATAACCACCATTTCTCCGCATCTCTCTGCACGTGAAAGTACGAGCTTATCTTCCCGAAGTGTTTCGTTTCCTCGTGCACATGTAAAGGGCACTTGTTAATAAGCTTGGTGGTAAATTTCGTGGTTAAAATCTAAGCATACGGGAACTTTCGCTGGCCCTGGTCCACGTACACCTATTAACATGGAAAGGTCGTGTGTAGCCAAGGTACTTGAGAAACTTGGGAATGGTGTTACAGCACTGATATTGTACCCCTTAGATGGCTTCATTTATGTTCCTATTTGACCTCTTCGCGCGCAGATGCTTGTAAAGTTCACAGATTGAAATATCAAACAGTTTAGTAACTCTGACCAGCTTGCCTTCATCTCACACGTAACTCGTTTTTGTTCGTTAAGTTTGACACTGTTGTTGTGTGCAAGTGCAGTCGAAAGTTATTGGGTTGCGGTATATTACCTGGAAATGATAATGTAAAAGGGCATTGCCCCAAGAATTAAAACGCGCGGCTGCAATTAGTCGTTTATATGAATTATTTGCGTTCCAGTCGTAGGTTTCCAAGTAAGTGATTATCTTTTAACAAATGTTGAAGAATGGTGGTAAAATGTATCATATTCGGTAATCAATAAATAACTCTTTAAAATAAATTGAATAGTAGACATGTGCACTAAATATCCTGTTAAACTTTTCGCCACTAGAAAGTATTCAGCCCTGCTTCAGTTCTCAGATAGCTTTGTGCTACTTTCGTTATGTGTTATTTCGTAGCTCTTCACACAAATAAACACTCGTCGACACCTATAGACCATCGTTTAAATAAACGGATAAAAGGACACTCTCACATTTCTTTCAATAAATTTATACTTGCGTTTATGAACATTGTTCCTTAGAAAAAAATATTTAAATTTTAGAGTTGCTATAATCGTATCTTCTTCTTCTTATATTTCTTTAGTTATCACATGTATTTTCGCAGCGCGTTAAAATTTTCCCTCTGTTATCGTTACCTCATTCCTCTTTCCCTCCTTCCCTCTTAACTCTCATTTTTGTCTGTCTTGCCACTTTTCGTCTGTTTCTCTCCCTCTCAGCTTCCTTTTTTCCTCTGCTCATCTTTTCTTCCTCTTTCGTAATTTCCATTTCTCTCTTCTTTTCTCACAGTTCTCTCCCCCCTTCCCCCCTTCTCCGACTGTTTCTCTCTACTCTCTAACCCATTCTATCTTTCCGTCCTTATGCTTCGTCTTCCGCCTTCCCTCCGCACTCCAGCATGACCGTGTGGAAGCGCAGCAAGTGTGTGATGCCTCGCCTGCGGCCGGTGGTGTCTGCGCTGGCGGCGGGCAGAGGAGAGGGCGGACGCGGGCCTCCCGGAGTCGGATCGCTTAATTGGGCGCCGTGGGCGCGGCCCGCGCCCCGCCCCGCCTCTCCCCTCCCCGCCCCGCTGCCGTCTCCGCGCGCGCGTCCAATGAACAATTAGTATGCGGCCTGGAAATCTTTTGCATTTAAATATCAATTAATCTACGGTTAATACCGCTCCCGCGTATCTCGGGCGCCCAAAAATTTTTTGTTTGTTCCTGTCATTCCGGTCGCCTGCCTCCGCTCCTCTGCCTTCGCGCCGACCTTGAGCGCGTATGTGTGTTTGTTTAACCGTCGAGAGCGCGCGGGAAATTGTCTTGCCGAAACGAGTGCGAGGTAAACTGCGAATGAAGTTTAGTTGAAGGTGGGCATTGTATCGTAAATGCAGTTTTTATGTCTTTAACTTGGACCTCAGAGGATCTCACAGACTGACAGTGAGTTGCAGTCATGACTTCATGTAAAAATATTGCCTTGTATTCAAAACTCGTTTTTTCAACTTAATTTTCGAGTGAAAATCTTTCTGAAGTTCTGGCCTCTTTCAAATACTTAGATGCTACAATAGTCATCTGGTGAAATAATGTACCTTAAACTCAAATTTTTTATGAATTAAGAAATGATAAGATTGTGTTTGTGATTTTCCTGTGTTTCTCTGCTATTTAATGGCATACGATTCGTAGTATTTTTGTAGCCAATAAGACAACAACAACAACAACAACACTAATCCCCATCTTAGAGTTCATTAGTGTGCTCCATCGTACACATTTTTTAGAAGTCATTCGAAGTTGTTACGAAGTGTGTACAAAGTATTTTGTATCCACTTTGGGTGCAGCATTTCCATCATCTCTCGCTTCGTGGCTTGGTGACAGCATTGTCGCATAAACAGCAACGTAACGATAAAAACAAGGCTGTAGCGGGTCCGCTGTGAGGGTGCTCTTCGGGTTCCGAATTTTCTCTTTGCGTCGTGCATCGCGGAGGCTGCGTCGGCGTCGTGCTCGTTGACGTGGCCTTCGCGTCGGTTGTTTATTTGTGGCTCGCATTGACACGACGGGCGCTATTCGTGAAGCTTTCCTGCGGAGCAGTGGAGGAGGGGGGAGGTCTCGGGCAGAATCGAGGTAATTTGAGTGTTTGTCCAACTGAGTGGGACATTTTCTACCGTTTTGCCGCCGTAATGGATATTTGATGCTATCCTTGCATGACGGACTTCGCTATGCGGTCGCCTCCGCAGTCTTACACGTTCTTTTACTTTCGGTGGAACTCTCCCGGTGTCTTTGGGTTTCTGTGTTGGGATTTTAGCATGCTTAGTCTCGTAGGATGATACGTGCCAAAATAATATTGCCAAGGAGAGAGGAGACTGGAATTACTATTTTAGGAGTATCTCGAGCTTTACAACCGAATCGTTACTGTAATTTGTTCTGTAGAATCTATAGATCTTGACGGAGAAGGTACGTCACAGTGTATTGTGAAAACCTCGAGAGGATCTCTTCTTATATCGTGTTTACCCTGAGCAATTCGGTAACACGAGTAAAGACAAAAAATCAAAAATGCTCGTTTGTTTTGTTATAACAGTCCTGGCAGTTTTAAAAATGAGACATTTGCTGTCAAAACCATCTCATTCCATTTTGGACATACAAGGTACATAAAACACGTTTATACGTAGATTGATATGAATGATATGTTTTCGACATATTTTAGGTGAGAATAAGGTGGGTTTGAACTAGATCCTTTGTGATGTGGTTATGAAACACCCTCTAAACTTCACAAATGCAGCGAATTTTGATAAATAATGGAATGAGCTGGTTGTGATTGCAAACGCCTCGCATGCAGATATTTATGCATTGCAATTTTATATTTTAATTCCAAAACGCTGACAGAATGAGTATCAAGGTAATGTTCATATCTTACATTTCTTAATTAAGGAATAAGTACAAATTATATCACGTCTTGTGAGAGGTTCGTCAACTGAGAGATCTAGCTGCAGTATAATCAGAAGGAAATTTCTTGTTGGTCGTCTCTAAGAAAAACCCACCTCTTAATTTCGCGACCTTGTTTTCCGGAGTCAATGTGCTTGTGGATCTGTGCGTGTGCGACAATTGAGAGCGGATACACTTTAATGCGCCATAATACAGTTGTCTCGCGTTTTGGGGTGTTTTATCTGTAGCGAAGTGAGCAATTTCCTAGTTACGAGGTTTTGTCTTCGCTGAAAACCGTTCCCATCGGCGTTTCATAGCTGAGATACGTGCCTATTACGTCATTACGAAGGCGCTGTAGCAGTGAGGGTGAAGTTGGGAGTCGTATCATAAGGCAAAGAGAAAAACATTTCGTTACGCTCGTTTGGTACAGATTCATCTCTGGGTGACGAGGTGATGGTTTGGGAAGCAAACCAAATTGTCTTGTTTCCAGAATTTTTTTTTGAAAACTTGTTTGTCGAGGATCTGACAAATTGAGTGATTAACATTAATTTCGTTGACATTATGTATGATGGTCGTTTCACGTGGGTTTACACCACATTTCGAGTTATACGTTGCTGATTTTCTTCTTAAGCAGCTCCATCCTGCTGTTATGTCTTTCTCGGTAGCTGGAGTTGTTTTCGTATAAAGTCGTAGAGATAAGGAGGTTTTTCTTTATGTGGGTGCTGAAAATTTTGAGCGGTCTTTGTTGAATCATAATGTGCTTGAGAATTGTTGATGGTGTACCACGGTTGTAAGTATTCTGGTAATATCTTGGAGGGAAGCAACTTGAGTCGTGTCGTCGTTGAAATATTTCCAACAAGGTGTTTCCTTTATTATTTATAACACGCATAGTGTGGCATCTCCAACGCTTTAAAAAATCAAAAAGTATTTTTGTGTGAAAACATTTTTATTTGTACTATTCAAGTTCATACTAATAAATAGAACTTTTAAACATTATGCTGTTGATTGACTCGCCCATCGTAAGGGCCTAGCATTTGACTAAGTATTGATATGGATTTAAAATGAAACAATGTAAAAGAACAAGTTTCGTTGCATCCCTTCAACCCGTTGGTTCTTTCGGGTTTCGACCATATACTCTCCCAACACAGAAAAGCATGCGAGCGCATCCATGCAGTTTGAAGAGTAGTTGTGATTCATAGTTATTTAGCTGGATTGTTAACATTGAACAATAACAACTACCCATATTTTTTAAGAATTGTCACATGACATTATTTAAAAATATAATTTTGATAAACAGATACACCTAAAAATCAACAGATCCATTTCAAATTTTTAAATCTCTGAGATCGGCCCCATCGATCGAGGGAAAACCGTTTTGGAGAAAATACTGTGAACGGTGTAGACATCTGGTGCAACAGTCTTTGACAGCGAACTCGGAACAGTCCACACGAAAAGAAAGTAGTAGCTTTAGGCGCCCATAATGTTAAATTTGGTGATGCCCAACAATGCAAACAATAATATGGATGACGGTTATAGGTAAAGGACAAGTTTTTGGAGACTAGATATTAGTTTACAACAGTTTTTATCTCAAAGCCTTCATCTTTTTTCTATGGACACGTTGTTCACATCCATTCTCTTTATACCTGTTGCTCTTATACCTCTTGTTCTGCAACTGCGATGACACATCGAAGTTGGGATTCAACGACCAAAATGAAACGATGACCGAAATGAAAGTTGAGTTCCATTGTTTTAGCAAACAGCTTCAATTTTATTCATTGGGTGCAGTACACGATTTATGTACTCTCGCCCGAATCCAATCCTTATTACTGCTAAGAGCTAACAAAAGCAATAGATTACAGTAAATATGTTTTTGTTAAGATAACTATTTGCACTAGTTTTAGTACGTACGAAGTATCCAGTCCGAGCTGTACCGGGATTACAGGGTCGTGAAATACTAATGTGAATTCCTAATTTCTTAAGTGAACGCACCGGGACCAAATCAAAATCTCTTCCCTCCTGTTCTTTTTTCTGCTTCTTTTCTTTTTCTTCTTGTCTTCTTCTTCGTCTTCTCTTCTTTCCCATTCTCCATTTTTTTCGTCCTGCTCTTTGTATTTGTTTTTTTCTCATTCTCATTGACTGGGGTTCGAATGAAGTGCGAATCGTAAAGATTATACAATTCTTTTCGTTTGTTTCGAAAATTTGAGGAATGTGATGGGTGACCAGAACGTAGATTTCGATTTGGGGTCCTCTGAGTGTGGAATTTACTTTAATTCGAATAATACACAAGAAGGATACGCATATTATGAATGGCCGTAGAGAAGTGGGTTTTAAACTTGCAGCCCTAATTTTCAACCTATTAGAAGGATTTCGTCATTAATTTGCAAGGCAATCGGAGCGCTGGAACGATGTTCCAGCTAATACCGTTGGACCGATTAGTAGTGATATGTGTTTTATAGTTATTTATATTTTTTTCATATTTTGTAATGTAGTTCCATAATGGTTTTTCTGACCTTCCTTTTGGATTGTCAGCTTCAATGATTCTGAATATTTTAAATAAAAAGGTGTGTATGGGAAACCTAAAATATAATCGATCGGTAGTCCAGGGTAGTGTCTTCTTCTTATCTTATCTTCAAAAACATGTTTCTGGCTTAATACCCTCAAAGGGTTACCATGACCTTTTTCGTCCACTTTATTCGTAGTTACCACAACACTATTATTTTAAGATGACATTTCTTCGTTTTGTTCCTCTTTAGCCTTCATACGTCGTCACACACATGACTCGCCAAGAAGAAAATTTAAATGCAATTTTTACGACTTAGTTTGTCGTAGCAGCAATTGGTCACTATTTTCGGTGCGGCCATCTTCTCAAAAAGCGTTGCCATTCCGGTTGTCCAGTAGCTGCGCAAGAATGTCCGTCTGGGAGCGAGCGTCCATCATGTGCCGGGTTCCTTGTTAGCGCATCCGCCGCCGTCGTCGACGCCGGGCCCGGCCGGCCATGCGGGGCGACGCGTCGCGTTGCGCCGCGCGAAGGCGCCGCGGCAAAGTGGACGGCCGCCGCCGCTTGCTCTCCCGCGAGTTGGCTCGACGACGGCGACGACGCGTCGTGATTCACATCTACTGCGGGCGCTGATGACGGCCCGTGCACCCGGCCGCGCCCGCTGTCACCGTCGCCGTTCCTCTGGAAGTCCCTGCTCTTATCCACCGCATCCTACCCCCGCTGCCACACTACCCCACCACCCCTCGTACGTACCCACCAACATCCGCCTCTACTGTCGCCCCGTCACCCTTTAAACCCCTCTCTCACTGTCTCCTCGCGCTACACGACAAGCAGCTGCCTGATGCCACGCTCCGCTGTGCTCCTCCGTCCCCACCCACTACTCGGCGTTCGATGCCCGCTTTTGGACAACGTCGCTTACTATCCACTTCCGTACCCTGTCATTCATTTCCACCATCCACCACCCTCGACCTCTGTCTATCTTCATCCGCCGCATACATTGACAGCAGTTTCTGGGCAGGATCACCCGCGTAGTTGATGCAACCCGCAATGACCCCCCCCCCGCCGGACGCCATCACCGTTGTTCTAGCTAGCCGTAGGCACCTCAACCTCTGCTAACCCTCAACCTCGCCCACTCTCCGTCGATTTCCATCGCTTCCCGCTTTCCTGTCCTACCACCAACCAGCGTCCAGCGCCACTCGCAGACCGCTACCACCGCGCGACATCAGCGCCTCCTCTGCCTCCGCCACCGCATCCCCCCTCCCCCTATTTCCGCCGACGTCGCTTCTGGCACAGCCGTCTTCGCCATTGCGGCCCTCTCCCAACGTTGTCGCCGTTTCCACAGCCCCATCTCCTCCTCGTCGCCGACGTGGTCCTCCTCCGCCTCCGCTCGTTAAAAACCTGTTCTTCCGTTCCCCGCGCGCCCTCGCTCGCGCCCCGGTGGCCTCCGCGCGCCCGGCTCCTCGCGTTCGTCGCCCCGCCTAGGGTTGCCAACCGCTCCGCCCGGACCGCGCGCACGGAGCGCGCCGCCTTGTTAACGCGCCTCGCCTCGCCTCGCCTCGCCTGGGCCGGCTCCGGGCGCTGGCGTGCGGGAACGTTCTCAGGCGGCGGGCAGCATTGCTCGGAAAAGACGATGATGCTGGGTTTTGGGGCCAAATGCGCTGGAAATGAGTGTGGGGTTTCTTTTTGATGTTAGCTATATTCAAAACTATCTGATGTACCCTCCGGTCCAGGTGTTAATTACAATCCTCTTGTGGACAGGAATGAATTTTATGTGAAGTGTATTCCCGTCTTTCCGTGCCCTGATCTGTCCTGGCCTGCAATGGCTGCGTCCCTTCCCCGCCTCGACTTGATCCTGCCCCATCCCACTTACTCAGCTCCATCTTGACTATCCCTGCCCCGCTTTGTGACACCTGGCCCTGCCCCGCACCGACCTGCCGTGTTTGTTACGATTATTGTTGCTAACACCCCTCTTTGGGCAGCTGGAAACATTGCATTGTTGTCTATTTATGGCTAACGTCCAGTAACAATTTTCATATTTAATTAGTTAAGCGTAATTGCATTATCTGAATGTATCAAAAAGCTTTTAGAAGAACATTTTTATTCTCTACGGTGAATTTCCTCATCTTTTTCGGCATGTTCGCGAAAACCTGAAAGGGTGCATACTTAACTTAAATTTTAAGGGGAAGAAAAGGAGATAAGGAAGTTTTACGAAATCTAAATGCACACCGTTTCTATTGTTTTGAAGCTCACGTGTTCAAAATTCAATTAAAATCTGAGGAATTTGTATGAAAATAAATAAATACATAATTTGTTTTAAATACCTGTTCCTCGTTCTGTAAGAAAAAATAGTAATTTGAAATTCAGGCACTATCTTTCTAACCTAAATTTCACCCGACAAAAAAAAAAAAAAAGTAGTTCCAGTGAAGTGATGTTCCAGGGACCTGGAACTTGGGCTATTGCTGGTTTGGGTTGGATATCTACCAACATCACTGTCATAATTTTTATTTAGTTATGATATACATTACTGATTTATTAAAATACATGCAGTAGATATTGGGAAAATAAAGAAGAGAAGAGTTGACATTTTTTTCCCAGAATCTGTTTACTAATGATGATTAATCGCATCATGTTTGGACATTTTCGTTATCGATTTCATTGTGTTACCTATATTGAGATTGATTCAAATGAAACACATTTTGATAGCAAGGTGTGAATATCGTTAGGATGTTTGAAAGTTATCTGAAGAACATGTACATTAGTAGTTCATTCAATTCTAAAGTGACGTAAGCGTGTTGGAATGTCATGCGTATTTTGCACCTTTGCAATGTTGATGCGATGAATTCGTTTTTTATTATTATTATTTCTCATCATCACTCAGCCAAAATCTGCAAGTAGTTTCAGAAGTGTTTGTTAGTGAAAGAGGGGACGCCACTTAAGCAGCAAGTAATGAGCCCGTCCCTATCGGACATGCAGAAATACGTGTATTCTAATTACATTCGGTATGTACTGTTTGTTGCAGCTATTTTATTTCGATTTAATTAATGCTTAATTCCTCTTTCCAGGTAAGTCAAAGACGTGAAGATGAGCTCCATCGGGCGGGGATGCTGTTTAGGTGAGTCAAGCTTTTTGTGAAGGAGACTAAACTGCGCACAACTAGTGCTAGAAATCGTGGTCGGGTCAGCTTACTCCTTGTCGTTGTGTGAATACGTGCATATCATGACACAGTGGGTCGTGAAAGTGTGAATTCGCCGACCGACAACAATAAAAAAGTTTATTCTAGTCGCATATTTTAGTCGATTATCCTCCTCTTCAAATTTTATTTGGGGAATTCCTCGAAGGTGCCATGAAATAGCCAGCGCTTGTCGTATTCTGCGAAGTTATCTTTATGTGTGCGATAGGGTGGCCTAACTTGGCGATGAATGTCAATCACTTGACGCCGCCGCGCCGCCGTGGCCTCCTCTAGGTCTCCGCCTCGTCCAGCAGTGAAAGGCCATAACGCTAGCGCTGTTTTGCCCGTCGTCTCAAAAGAATCGTCGTACCTGTGGTCAATTTCTATCCCTCTATTTTGTATGTGTCTGTTTATCTGGCTTTATTCTCTGAATGGTCTCCTTTTTCGCTCTCCGTTTTGTTTGTTCTCAGTTTCTCCATTTTTGCGCGTTTTTTATTCATCATGACTTTCACCTTTTCGGGGTTTCTTTCTCACCGTTTCTCAATGGGGAGATCTTGATTATTCTATTATTCCCTTGGCTTTTTATTTATTCTTTGCTCTACCGTGTGAAGTTATTCCATAATAATAATAATAATAATAATAATAATAATAATAATAATAATAATTAAAACAATAATTATTATTTTAAATTCACCTTCTGTTTAAAGGTTTCAAAGCTCTTTTCTTCTTCTTTTTATTTTTTGGTGTGTGAGTGTGTAAATATACTGCCTACTGTGTAATGTATCCTGTTCTAGCTTCGGACATGACTCTACGTATAGCTTTATACCATTCAGTTTATTTTCCTGTTTGTCAGACGTTTTCTCTCCATAGTACCTTGCTGTTCCCAGAATAGTGCTTCCTCTACAATAATTCTTTCCCAGGAATCTTCAGTCCCATTTCACCTATCTTTTCGCTCTCCCGGACTGCTCTTTCCTCTACTCACGCTGGCCCACCGGCGTCGGCGTCGTCGTCGCGGTCGAGGTCCAGCTCTCGGGGCGATGTGGCTGAGGGGCGGTGGCGGCGGCGACGGGCCAGGAGCACGCGACCCGCCGCGGGCCGCGATAAGGAACCGGCCCAGACGCCCGCACTCGCTGGGCGCCGGCCCCGGCCCTGGCTCCGGCGGGCGGGCCCGCCCGCCTGAGCCCACCGCGGCGCGGCGTGGCGTTGCTGTCCTCGTCGTCGCCCTCGACCTCCTCCTCCTGCGGCCCGAGCGACGCGGAGGCCTCGTGACGGTGGTCCCGCGGAACCGGAGGGGACAGCGCCTGATAGCCGCTATCGGCCCCGCATTCGTTACGCGCGCCTCCTCCGCGACGAAAACGCGCGCCTCTCGTGTTTTCTCCCCCCTCCCCCCCCGCACGCCACACGCTTCGGCCTCGCATGGCGGAGGCGCTGGGAAGGATCTCGGACGGAATTCCCGGGACGTCTTTTTTTTTTTAGGGGAGGAGCATAAAGAGCAAAACTATTGATGCTACAACAGTATGCACTTGGTTGCATTATTTCTGATCTTTACAGTTTTTGAAAATTCAGAGAGCTCAACGTAAATATGACCTGTGCCATTTTTCGAGCGTTCTTTCCTAATTTGAAGCCATCTTTGATAATATTTTTTTAAAATAAATTGCCTTTACTTCATGCGAAAATTACTCGAAAACTACTTGTCCTGTATTTTATTGTATACCTTATTTAAAGATCTGTTTTTTAGATTAGATTTCTTTATGGAAAATCATCTCTGACATCATTACTGTAATTTTCCGCAAATTAATGTGCAGTTTTTTACAATTTTTCGAAATTGTTTTTGACGCAAAATTATGCGGAAACTACTCTTATCTTCTAAAAAAAATGTACACCTTATTTCAAGATCTGTCTAAACAACAGATTTCATAAAGGAAAAAATTATGACTTTAACAATGTAGTTGAAGAGAGGCGCTGAAAAAATTTGAACTTCTGCAATTTCAGAAACTTCAGAGAGTTAAACGAAAAGTAGACCTGCGGCATTTCAAAGGTTTTTGCTCTATCCCATAAACAAAAATTAATAAAAAGGTGGAGCCATTTTTGTGAAAATTTTGCGAAAATGACTTCATGTAAAGTACTCTCAAAAATCGAAATATCTCCTATATTATTCTAGTAGTATACATTCCTATTGCGGTTCTCACATCCTTGTAAATGAGGTCTCTAAATAAAGAGAATTTCACATAGATGTGATAAATTGCACTTTGACTTTAAAAATATGAAGTCTTTTTTTTTTAAACGCATATAAATATTCATGTCAAATTAAACCTGCAACACTCGGTCGGTTATATCGTTAAATAACTCTCTAAACGGCGCGTTCTAGTTTTAACAACTAAAATTTTGAGTCCGAAGACCTCAACGAAACGTTCCTAGCACCGTAATCTACAGGATAAAATATTCTTGGACATTCAATTAATTTTTTGCCGGTTCGGTGATATCGATACTACCAATATCAGTTATATAGAATATAACCTATATTTCATTCCTTGATGTTCGTGGCCATCTTTGTAACGTCCCGCTTAGAAGGCGTAGATTCCTCTCTCTTATCTTTTCGCCGTGATTTGCGCAGACTGACGAGTTTTATTTCAATAATTATTAATTCAGGATTTACTCTCGCGGCAACAAGAAGTTCTATTAACAGTTGCTTGATACCGATGAAGATGTTTCTTATGCGTGTAGTGCAACCATTCATTTAACGTTTTGCCGTGGTCAATAAGTATTTACTTTAATACCACGGCACTTGTGTACTTAACTGTCAAGGAAACTACGATGGAAACAGACCATATGTTCCCCTGCTACAGTTTCACAATACCCTTAGGAAAAAGTAGGGTAAGGTTTCACATGCGAGAGTTTTCGCACAGGTACGCTAGTCCGTTTCAAATTCATAGAACCCCATCTCGATCAGGTTTTTCGTCCAGTTTCCCTGATCCATTGAGCAAATGCTGAGATGGCCCCTTGTTTTGCTTCTGGACATAAATGTAACTTCATTTTCTGTGCACGTCTTCTAGAATTCAGTGGGAAATACAATTATTCAAATTATCGTTTCCATGTTGTCGCGGCAGGAAGTAATAAGAGCCAAAATTTATTGCTTATTTATCCTTGAAAATGGATTTTATTACATGGGAGTTTCTTTGTTGTTTTTTTCTCCCTTTCAAAATTCAAAATTTATTGCTTATTTATCCTTGAAAATAGATTTTATTACATGGGAGTTTTTTGTTTTTTTTCTCCCTTTCAAAATTCAAAATGTATTGCTTATTTATTTTTGAAAATAGATTTTACTACATGGGAGTTTTTGTTGTTTTTTCTCCCTTTCAAAATTCAAAATTTATTGCTTATTTATTTTAAATAGATTTTACTACATGGGAGTTTTTGTTTTTTTTCTCCCTTTCAAAATTCAAAATTTAAGTAGTATATGACTTGGTGTAGGGATCACAGAATTTTAAAAATGTGCACACAATTCACTTTTCCCCATAGGACGTCATACGCATTTTTAACTGTTTTTTTGACGTAAAATAAATAAATAAATAAACCTCGTGTTCGGCCAGATTGATCCAGTAATGTAAATTGTGGAGAAAATCATTTGAACGGATTAGGAGCAACCGTTGACCACCGGCACACGAACAGACAGAAATTTTCTGACGAAAAATCACCACTGCATTATAATACATCATTATCATCACAGCATTATAATACTTTTTACTACGTACGTAGTATGGCGTGTGAGTAAAAAGAGAAAGAAAACTGTTCGGATAAGTCTTCAAATAATACAGTATTGGCTTTGACAATCCATCCTCTCCCAACCCGTACTTTATTTTAGGATGAAAAATGATGTCTGTCGATTCGAGTCAAGTGGAACAATTGATTAATGAAGGGTTTGTATTGCTATATTTGCTACCCTCACTACAACCTTCACCTTCTACTCTCAAGTTCTTCCCTGATGTCGTAATTCAAACAAGTACTTCCTCGTTCTAATGATCTACTGGGTTTCTCAGACTCTCGTAGCGTGCCTGAACTCTTTTGTGTTGGTCCTTTTGTAGGAGAAACCCCGAATTGCTCAGGCTATCATGGCTTTGCCACACTTTTGCCTCGTGATTTCTGAAGAAGCGAAGAGCAGCAATAGAAGACGGTGGGGTTGTTTAGAGTAGCCTTTGGGAGTGTTATCGATGGTGGTTCCCATTCAAATATATACCCACCAGCGCACACGAATGCCTTTGGTGGTTTCGTGCGAAATATGAACCAACTTACGCTAAGCACTGAAGTGAAAACATTGACCGTGGTTGGTTTTTCTCTCTCAGAAATCTTATTTTGGCGCAGAACAACGGACTCGCGTCACAACATGAATGATTTCTTAATGACCGAACCTTGTCTATAATACAGTGAAACGCTCCAACGCCTTCGTTGCTAGAAAGAAATATTTTGGATTAGTGAGTATCCTGGTCGCGCATGTGCGGAACACATCCTGGGCGAACTCACTAGAGAAATTCTCGTGCGCCGGCCTCTAGAAGCTTTTGCATGACACTCTCGATGTTGGAGAAGTATTGTCAGTGGTCTTAACTAGGAGAGAAAAAAACGTATTCCGAATTTTAAAGAAATATTTAATAGATAATTGTAACATTTGTGACGAGTGAAATACGTATGGTTTGTAGTGTATGTGTAAGAAACTATTTTGACGCAAAAGTAGAATGTCCTTCGTTTTATAATAACCTATGAATCGTAACGGGATTATGATGAGGAAGCATTATCACATAAATGATCCTAAAATTTCGCCCTTTAATTTTGAATTTGACGAAAGGCAAAGAATGAAATTGAGCTGTAATAAAGGAAATGTATTAATGTAGAATACACGTGAGAGGATAACATTGAAAATCGCATGGGGTTCCCTCACTGAGCAGATATCAGAGCAAGTTATGTTACAAAAGCAAACATTCGGGGCACAATTATAATAATTGCGATTTAAATCGTACATTAACTATGATTTTTCATTTTTCATTTAGATCAGCGGTCTAAATACGAGTAGTATTTTTTAAGATGTTTTCCGTAACACCAGTTTTCTCTGCGGTATTCGCATGTCGATTTCGGAGAACCAAAAGTATCCTTTCGTAATCGAACACTGGTAGTTTTGAATCTCTTAGAGAATTGCGAGCACGTGATTCCTATCGACAGCATGACTCTGAGGCATTCCGTTAGTTCCCTACGGAAAGCTACGAGGCGGCGGCGAGAGCATAGGGTTCTTTTTGGGAAAGCGTCCATGAGCTCATTCCATTGGTGTCACTAAATTGTAAAGAGGGGCGCCTCTCCGAATAGTTAGCCGTTTAAAAACTACCTCGCGCTCTCCTCCTCTTTTCGTCTTCCCTTTTTCCTCCTTATTTTATTCTTATTCCGCCGTACCTTGCTGCCGTGCCGCCTCTCGCCTGGGTTTAATGACGGCTGTATATAAAAGACCACGAACTCGTAAGAATGCCGCCTCCGGTTGCCCGGCGCGCCGCGCGCCTCTTTTCTTCTGGAGCCGACGCTGTCCCACGGAGTTAATAGCTATTTACTTACTTTATACTTAATTACCGACTCACTTAAAGGTCGCCGGAGCTGTATACGTCACCCGGGCGTTCGGGTCCGTTCGTTTTCGGCCGCTGCGTCTCGCAGGGGGGTGGGGGAGGGGGCGGTACCTCTCTCTTTCCACGCCGCCTGTCTCCAAACGGATTATTCCGCCGGGCGTGTTAAAGGGTCTTTTTCTTCTCGGAACGCGCGTGTATGCATATTTTAGGGCGGACACATTAGCGAGTTTCTCTAATTTGAAATTCGGGGCGTTTTTCCGTACCGGCCCCCTCCCCCGTCGCCGCCCCACTGCGGGAATCGAGACACTCGAATACCGCGCATCGTCGTGACGTGTAAGTATTCCTACCCCGCGCGAAGAGCGGCGGTGTAGATAAATCGATTTTGAGCTGCTGTTTTTTGCGCGGGACCGCCCGGCGCGACCCGGTCCGCCGCTCACGAATTTGGGTCAAAGCGGGCGCTGAAAGAAGGGTCCGTAGGTGGGCTCTCGCGTCCGGCGGACTCAGTTGTGAGTCAAAAGCGCGGTCCCTGTTTCTTCTAGGTCACGCTCAATCTTTCATTCCACTGCCGAGGTGCCCTAAAAGCCCACGCAGGGAAATTTAGAATACAGAGCGATCCACTTGTCCGACAGAAAGTGTTCTGTTCCGCGGTAACAAATTCCATTGTTTACAAATGCCGCTGCTAATTTCAATCCCATTATGATCTTACTTCGAGGCTTCTCTCGCTGTGACGGTTTGTGCCACCCACCCACTCGCGAGCGGGCTGGGGGACGCGCAAGCAACGAGTGAGTCCGATTTGTTACGTTTTCTTATAGGCTGCGTTACCGTATACCCTGACCTTTCGGCGTCCATGTGAAAACTGGCTAGCGCAGAGTGATATCCATTCGTCGGGTTAAATGTATCACTTGTGTTTTAAGCTCTTTTGCTGACAATTCTATACAAATCACGAGAAATAAGTTTGTTGGCTGATTACAACCTTGCGGAGTTAGATTGTCCACTGATATTCTTCCGTATCCTTTCTACGTATCTCGTGTTTGTATTTTTTTTCTTTGATGGGAGATCAGAAAAACAAGCCACAGAGTAAGATCAATTTCTCGGAAATGACAGACTTTTAGTTTTCTAAATAATATATTCACATCTTCATTCTCCTTCACCTTGCCCATCTTTTCTCAAAACGTTTAGGCAAGTAAATGGGTAAAAATATTTCGCATCTTGGAAAGCATACCGTACCCTCAATTATTTCTTTCCAGTCAACGAGAATTTCAATTATTTGTACACTCGTTCATGTTACCTTTTCCCCAATAGGGAGTTATACAATTGTACCCACCTGTCAACCCTTCTACAAATGGCTCTGTCCGTTTTATCTTTTTCATTTCTATCTTTCTTCGCCTAGTTTTGAAATTGTTAATCAGTATGCCCATTTATACTCTTCGTACCTCACCCCTTTGCTATATTCGTGCCCTTTTCTGCGGAAGAGTCTAGTTTTATTTAATCTCAGTTTTTGCCTTCACAGAAATTACAAATTGTCTCCACCGTGTTTTTCTGACAGATTTGTAGTTTGTATTTTTATTTATCGTATGATATGTTCCTACTTCGTGCATCATAAATGAAATTCAACACATATGTGTGGTAGATGATATAGAGTTTTTAGGTTTATTACACTGATCCATTGTATTTTATCTTACTTGGGATTCACTCATTCGCTATTTACCGCCTCCCAATTGTTCGTTTCTTCAGGAACACACATTTTATATTATTTTCTACGTTGTATATTATTATTATTATTATTATTATTATTATTATTATTATTATTATTATTAAATGAAATTGCTATTTTTATTCCATTTAAGCAAACCATTGCAAAAACAGTTAGAATCTCTGTTTGCTCAGTTTTCATAAATATGTATCATTTTATGCCGCAACTGTTTTCCTCTCCGTTTGACAGCAGATCAAAAACACATCTGATGTTCACGCATGACTTACGTTGATACTTGCAGACGCCTCCATACTGCAGAAATTGTTCGTGTGACCGCTCAAGTGTTTTCGAAGCCACGCGAGCAGGGCGAAGGACGGAGCATTAAGGGAAGTCATTCTTATCCGCGCTTGGACTACACCTGTTCGCTTGTCAGCTTTTTCTCGACCAATTGCCGTGCACGCCCGTTCTATTATGCAGGGTGACGCGATTCTGTTTTCATCTCCGTGTATTGTCAGTGTCTGGCCGTGCTGTATACGTGCGTTCAGGCATGTCGTTGCGATCTGCCACGAGGTAGTGCTTACGCGGTTGTCGAGCTCCTATTAACCTCAAGTATCTTACTAGATGTTGCTGTCTGCAGTCTTAAGTTACTTGGATTATTTTGGGTTGTCGAACTCTTAAATGAATTTTATACCATCCTACAGGTAGCGTTCGACTGCTGAAGAAGTAACATTTCAAAAATTAATATAAAAATATTGAAAGAGACGAATGCAACTCTTACTGGCTATTAGTTGATTAACAAGTGTGCGATGTATTTAAACTATAAAAACTCAATATATAGAGGACAATAGGATGTGCTCTATCAGAACAATTGCAAATAACTGTATAACAACTAATTTGGTGCACTTGCACGAGATGACAGAATCAATTTTTCAGAGTTGCGTAATTAGGTGATCACAAATCCTCTTTGTTAGCCAACTTCGCACAGAACAGAAAGGCTCATTGCTACAGATAAGAAGCGGAGAAGGCAGATCAGAGGAGACTATTAACTGAGAAAGATTGTAGTTGTAGATTGAGATAGCTACCGAGAAGCTAGAAATACCTACTGTTGCATAATACTCAACTCGTTCTACAATAATTTCTCACTTTGGAATTGCGTTACGTCTACGTAAAAGTCCACGCGAAGCGCAGCCGCTTTGTAACACCTGCGCTCCCTGCTTCGCATTGGTACACAAACCTCTCTGAGTAGCACCTGCGGCGCTGTCTCAGGCGCTCGTCCTGCCCCTGCGTCATCCGGATCACCTTGCGATAGTAAGAAGCTGCGGGCGCAGCGGGAGGATGTGCACGCGGTAGCCGGTGTATCGGGTATGCGTCGTGCAATTGTCAATAGTTCGCGGCAACAGCACAGACAAACACACACGAACACGCGAGACGCGAACGTGCGCCGCAGAGGCAGCGGGAGAGAAGAAGGGGGGGGGGAGAACAGGGCCACGCTAGGGCAGCGGGGTAGGGCAGCTGCAATAAACTAGACGGCTTATACGCGCTTGCTAATGCCCCGCGGGTGCGCGGTGGGTGCAGTGCTGGCGGGGCGGGGCGGGGCGACGCTGCCGTTGTATGGTAATGCAACGGGCGGCGCGGGGCGGCATCGGCAGCCATCGGGGACGACCCGGCCGGAGAACATCACACGATACCGCCCCGCTCGTTCCCACACGCGGATGGCTATCGGGGCCCCCGAGCTGCTACATAGCTGAAGAAGCTGTAACTCAGCGCGCGCGGTCGCCGCGGCGGATGCGTTGCACTGCGAAGTGGAGGGGAGGGGAGGGGAGGGGAAGGAGCGTCTAGAACAGGGGTCTTCAAACGTTCTGGCGTCTGGGCTGGAGCTTCTGTAGGGTGGCCACTTTCTGGAAAATATGGAAATTTTATTTATTATTTATTTTAGCTGCTATGCCCCGTAATGGACAATTGGCTTCATAGTACATGGTATTTACCTTCTACAAGGATTGCCTTCTAGTAGTTGGGTTTTCAATCCTTATTCTTGTACATGTGTGTTTTGTTTTTGTTTGACTATTGCAATTTCATCAATACAATTTTAAAATCTTATGTTCTAGTTCTATTGTCTTTTTCTTTCTCTTTTCCCTTTTATTTTTCTTACGTTTTAATTCCTTGCATTCATTGAGCAACGTTTGGACTCACGCTACTGTTTAAATAACACATACCAATTTGCTTTACTATCAATATACTCTTAAGCTACGAGGCTGTTTCTAATTTATTTTATGTTATTGATTGATTTCTAGAGACAATTTGAATGAAAGGGAATGCCGCCATTCCAAACTGATTTTTTCATTACAAACATTAAATATTTTGCAGGCCCATATTATCTTGTTCCTACGTTTTTGAAAATAAACCTATTTTTTTCTTTTTCGTTTTTCAATGGGTGAACGTGTGTTCGTCAAGAGGTCTGGTATGGCGCGTGTGTGACTTCTGGTTGCCCCTGAAATAGCCTGCGGAGGCGGCAGATGCATTCAACGCTCCGACTTCTCTGCATATGGGCACCTCCGGCGTGTGTTTGCCAAATAGACAAATTTGTTGGTTAAACTGTCACGGGGAGTAACCGACTGGAGTGGAGTGGAGGAGGGTAACGGGAGGAGGAGAAGTATGCATCGCGGGTGTGACGCGGTAGCTTTCAAAGGATGCACAAGAATAGGGTTAACTGGGAGGCTAAGATGCTTCGAGGAGGTCTCGATAGAATTGTACGTTGTATGTAGATTTGGAAGAAAAGCGAGGTTGCGCTCGAAAAGCAGAGCACATGTATGCGATTGTGAATGACGGTTTTAGTGTGCATGTATAATGTATTATATACCATAACGCCGGGTGTCTGGTTAAATAGGCCAGTCGCTTAAAAGTTTCTAGCATGACAGTTGCCTAGTTGACCTAGTCTTTTCATCATTGCGGGGTATTCTTGAACTACCGTTCCTGATTGGCTACAATTTTCATAGATTTCCTGTTGCATCGTCCATGAGGACTGATCACTTTATTTGCAAACCTTAGTGTGTTTTTTCGAGATTTTGCAATTGAATGAGTACAGGTAACAAGCTCGTCGATCAAAACATAGGAGGTTTTTGCTAGTCTTCTCGCGAACAGATAAGGGCACGAACATTTTGATGCTTTCGGAGAACGCTTCCTCATCCATAGCATTCTTTATTTCTCCCAATTATCATTTGCGACTCACGATTTGAAAACCGTTTTATTTACTGTGGTCAAACCGACACCTGACTCATTTTCATCAAATTCAAACGCATTTATTTTATTAAGCAAATACAAATTATTGTCTCATGTTGGTTGTGTAGACATGCACGTCTTTTTTCGAAGGCACCCGTTCGTGATATAAAATATATGCGCGTTCTGCGGGACCTCGGCAGCGCTTTGTAGATCCGTCGGAAGCTCTCCCGCCCCGCCCCGCTCCCGCGCTGCGCCAGCGCTACGGCACGGCAAGCACTTCCGCAAACGGCGGCGTCGCACGTGGGCTCTCAGTTCAAAGGCGCCGCCGTGGACCCCACCCCACCCCGCCTCACCCCCTCGATCAGCTCGCCACCTACCCACTGTCGAGCCCGCCTTCGACTCCGTGGCCTTCCTCCTGCGTTCTCGCCGTCTTCCAGCGGTGGCTCTTAGTGGATTTGCCGCGCTGACTTGCTCTGTATCGACGGCCTCCGTCGTGTATTTCTTTTACTTCTTGGCATCGCTGTCGAAAAGCATGAACATATGATTTGACGTGGTATCTTTTGAGAGGATAATCCGGTCGTAACAGCTTTCATGACGTTGGTTGTGTAGATATGAATTCATATAATTCGTCAGTTACGTTAATAGTATTTTACTAAAGAAAATGGCATAGTGTAAAACTTTTGAAGATGGACAGAGTGGGGGGGAGAAAGAGAACACTCCATTCTCATCAGTCCCCTCCCGATCGGAAACTCTCCCTAATAGTATATGGCCAAAATTCTGTAATTTGTAGCTAAAATAATTAGTAACTCCGTTTACAACACGGGGCAAAATTCCTGTTTTGTTTATTTTTGTCTCATATGATCAAACAGTTGGTGGAACGTAAAACAAATGTCAATCAATTTAGTACTAACTTGTTTATTAATGTTATCATACATTTCTGTACTTTCCAAGGAGTGCAGGGGCCAGGGCGTCAGTTCAAGAAAAACTATACTTTTTAATACGAGTATATTCGCATTCATTACTACTCTGGCCAGGTTTCGAAGTGCGTATTGGCCTTAGGATAGGCCCTCTGCCTCAGTCTGTAAGTTTGCGCCGCTGCCCTTCGATGACCCTGCTGCAAGCTCCACCTGCTCCTTTCGTCGCTCCCCTCATCCTCATCGTCGGAGGCACCCTCACCGCTCTGCGAGGATGTCCTGTCGCCGCACATGACCCGCGCCTTCCGCCGCCGCCTCCTCCCAGCGCGAGCGGCTCCCTTGAACGCGTCGGACGGCGGAGGCGTGTGTGCTCTCAGTGCGGCCGGCAGGAAACCGTCCTGAGCGAGCGCCGACGTCGACGTGACGCCTTCCCCGTAGGAAGCGCGGTGTCTCCCGACGGCTCTCGCACAATATTCCACACATCCGCCGCTCCTATATGCTAATAGAGCCGCTGAGCGTGGAGGAGGTCGGGTTATGCGCGGCGCATCATAATTCTTTTTTATTGGCCCCGGCCGCGGTGGCAGGGCGCCGAGCGCTCGCCGCGAGGGCTTCAAAGGGCCTTCGCCTTGGCCGCGTGCGTCGCATTGTGTCGGCGCGCTCTGACATCGGATCCGCGCGCGCCGCCCAGGTGTCGGGGCGTCCCCGGCGGACGTCCTCGCGCCCCGTCGCCGGCTCGTCTCTGGCTTCAAAGCGCGCCGCCCGCGGCCCCGCGGAGGATTCCCGCCGCTTTCGCGGGGCGGAAGGGTGGGGGTGAGGGAAGAAGGGGAGGATGCCGCTCGCGGGGAAAAGATCTGTGGGAATGGAGATGCTGGACGGGGTTGCTACATTTGTCGAAGATAAAGTTTTCGGTAGAATCAGGAAGATTTCTAGTTAGTGGTGATTTTTTCATAGTAACGAAGCATCTTTACCTTTCCGGGTAATATTTCTTCATTATTTCACTTTGCCCTTTTCCATTCTTCTTTCGCTCACCGTATCCATTTCACTTTTCTCCCTCTTTTTTTCTCATTTTTCTCTCACCTCTGTTCATCTTTCGGACCTCCAGTTTCACTTCCCGCTGATGATTTCTTATTTCTTTTGCTGATCTCCTTGACTTACATATATTCTTTCCCTTTATCTGTAAATTTCTCCCTCTCTCTCCCTCTCCGTGCCCGTGCTTCCTGTGAATTTTTACCGCCTCCCCCTTAGCTGTTCAGCTTACCTACAAGACCCTGGGTACTTTACGATCCAACGCGTCGCCTTTGACCATGTACAATGCGGAAGAGGGGGCGTGGCCGGGTCCCATGCACAGAGACCGAAATCGCTTTTGGACCGGAAGGGCTGCAGTAAATTTGCAGGTGCTGGCAGCCGCCTGGCTCCACAGTTGTGTGAAGAGCTTTGAAGCCAAAATATTTTCGCTCCGAGAGAGTTTCGGGTAGCTCCCACAGTCATCTGTGTTAAGGCTGGCAAGGTGTTGAATTGAAGGCTGAAAATGTCTTTGAAGAGTACCGCCAGAGCGGATGGGTTGAGAACTAGCTGAAACACGAGCTCTTACTGGAAAATACCAAGAGCTTGCTTGAACTGTCGTCGCGTATTTCTGAGCATTCTACTCTGCAGTGATTTTATTGTTCTATTTGATACAGTCAAGCGTCTTTATATTTCCCAATCCACACAAATATTGGAATCTCTCGTTGGAAATTTCGTATCATAATATTCATTTATTACAAGATCGATCTTTGCCTTGTTAGGCTCTGTCCAATTTTCTACTTCACGTTGTGTATATTTTAACATGTTTGATGTTACCATCTCGATGAACGTGAAATTATGTTGTTGAAATCAAAGTGCATGACGGATATGCTTGGAGCAATATCGAGAGAATGTTCGAAGACGCGCTGCAGAGCGCGTGGCGAATGCTCTCGCTTGGCGAATGTCGGCATTCTCGACGCCGTCGACTGGTGGGCATGCTTGGTAGCGCGCTGACGTGCGCCTAGGCAGTCGGCGAAATGGAAACGTTACGCTTTTGATGAGGGTTTGATGGGAAGGCGGGCGAGAATCACAAAGAGGGGAATTCCCTCCCTTGTTGCTCCCCTGTGGCAGATGTAATTTTCAGGTCCACGCGCTCGAGTTTCCGTTGGGGGTTAGTTGTGTAAATTTTCCCGTCACGGGGGTGTTTCCCCGGACGGCGGATGCCAGGGTGGGGTGATATTTTAATTCTTTAAAGACGGCGGCGTTGCCTTTTCTAAATACAGCGATTGGCTGTGCTTGTTAGAGGACCGATTGAACACCCTATTCAACAAAGGCAGTCGCGGTGTTATTTTTTAATGGTTTTGTTTTTAATGCTAGTATTATACCCTGGACAGCCATGAAATGCATTCCAGTTTTTTGAATTAGTGTTAGGACACGTGTTTTATGTCATTATTTTGAAACGTTACTTTGTACCTTTTTCCTTTGAAATTATGTGAAATCAATAATTTTTGCTTGAAAAAGTAATTAGAAGTGAGATAATGTAATTATTAGTTGTTTTAACGATATAATTATCTGTTAAGGAACCATTTATTATTTCTTATCCAAATATTGCATCTACGCTACAATTTCAGGTAATAAGATGCCAAAAAAGATTTATTCCTCTTTTTAAAATCGTAGAGTTCAGACTTTTCTCTAAAATGTTTTGCAACAATATTTCAGTATGTTATTTTCTTTTTGATTACAAAAACTATTAGCGAGTTCTAACTACCACTACCCTCTTTGGAGTGGCTTTTGAAATTGTGGCTCTGAATGTAGTTCAAAAATTTCGTTATGTTGAATGAAATGTTGATTTGTCTTCTACCAAAGCATTTGAGATTGAATAGTAAATACGTAAGGGAAGCTTGAACATTCTATATTGAATTTCTAAATAAAATTTGATTGTTAAGAATGACAGAGAGAAAGGGAGAGAGATGGGTGGATACCTAACAACCGAACCCTCTCCCGAACCATAATTTGTAAATGGAGCTTGCTAATATTTCCATTTACTTTATAGAATTAATATGTCTCCCATATTTTGTGGAAATTCGATAAAGGTGTGTCGCTTTATGTTGTGAAATCTCAGGGTTTTCTTCGAAAGTCAAAGTTGTCGACTTCGTAACGCAGTCGTAATGCTAAACTGCTGCTTAGCTTATGTAGCCGACGAATGTCATAGAAAATTTCTGTTGTCTCTATTCTTTTGAAAAATTAAATGACATCACTCATGTTCGTGTTTTGCGAAAAAAACTAGAAACGTTCACAGATATTAAAACTGTAAAATGGAAGAATTTTGGAAATTACAATGCACACATCAGTACACCGGACCAACGGAAAACTGCGGCGCGGGTTCCCAATCGCCCCCCCTCAACACCCCCCCGCCCTTCCTCCCCCCCCCCCCCTTCCCCTCCACAACCCCGGCCCCCCAAGGCCCACCCTCCTAGTTCCGTTCCTCGCCCTAAACACTCTTTTCCCGTGCGCCTCGCTCTCCTTTCCGCGGGGCCCCTCGCGGTTCGCCCTTATTGTTCGTCCTGCGCTGTGGTGGCGCCCGCGTGCCTCGGGCGTGCCGCCCCGCGCCGAACGCTGCTCATCGGCGAGCTACCGCGACGCCGCCCCCGCCATTGTGTGGTGGCGGCGCGGGTTGTTTTACGTGGCCGTTCCTGTCCGATCCGGTCCGGTTCGATTCCTTGCCTCGCATCGATCGGATCACTCGTGCGTTTGCGTTTCCGGTTGGTACGGTGCGGCCACGGCGGTGAATATTAAACCTGTTCCGGATTTCGTGGCTCCTTGCGCTGCTTAGCGTTTCTTATTCTTCTGCCGGTTGGATCCTTTGTTGAATTTTCGCAAGACGGGATTTGGGACGGAGAATACTGGTATTGTTCGATCACGTATGCTTACGACCGGCGTCATGTGTATGGATTGTACTTCTATTGGCGTTTTCACTTGTCAGCGGTTGCTTCTTATTTTGCGGTTCCAGACTTCTGTATTCGCCCATAGCTCGTCGTCCAATTCCAGGCTTTACGACGGCTTCCTATTTTTATTCTTCCTGAAGGAGACCAAACGAGGACATTCTTAGGCCATCTTGAATCTGACATTCTCCTCAGATGGCCATACCATTGCAGCGTTTTATTTCCTAATCTGTCTACAACAGATTCTTTTTGCTGCATCCGTTCCCTGAGCTCTGTGATTCTAATTTTCTGCATTCTAGAAATTCGGCAGCTCCTTCAAAGTTCATCCCTTTCCACTGCACACAATTTCTGCTTGTGACTTTCCGTCAGGGTCCAACTCTCTCCACCGTAGTTTAGAATACCTCCAATAATAGTCTTTACAATAATCTTCTCTGACGTCTTGAACTATTATTTTTCTATTTTGTTTAACAATAGCATAATCTAGTATCGCTTTTTTCTCTTTTCCTTCTCTGTTCTCAAGTAAATTTATGAATATCTTTGAGGTAAAAGTAAGAATTCATAATGGAACAGTTCAGCCCTTTACAGATTTCTATTAATCGCATCCCTTGATCGTTTATAACCGTTTCTCCCATTTTGCCCTTTACTCCATTTCTGCTTTATTTCTAATACGTACATTGAAATCGTTCACGATTAAAAGTTCCTCCGTTGTGAAGGCAACTCTAGTAAGTCTTCAAAAAATTAATCCTTCATAACAAGGGTACTATAGGGCATATACTCCAATAACTAAGGGCAATTCCAAGATTTTAATTTTTATTTTATATATCTTTCATTTATAACCTCCAATTTTGAATGCTATTTTATATTTTTTTTTTTCTAATAAACTCCTGCCCTTGCTCTCTCCCTTTTCTACTCTGCTCCATAAATATTAATATATCTTCATTTTCTCTCGCCCCTTACCTTTCTTTTCCGTTCCCGTAAGAACCAATTTCAATCTCTTGTCTTTAATGTCCTCAAAAATCTCCTCCAATTTCCCTGAAAGGCTCTGCACATTCCACGTTCAAAAAGAAAACGTCCGTTTTCGTAGCCATTGTCGATATCCATTTATGATTTCCGAGGCTGTATTTATTCCAGCCAACTTAGAATTTTTCCTTTTCCAAGGTAGGGTTGCTGGCCCATAAGCCGAAACAAACAAGACATAGTACCCACCGAAATCTCTGCCATCATACTGAGGCTGGTTGCTCGAAAGTACCAATGAGAGTTTTTAAAGAAATTGCAGTGAATTAGGTGCTCAAACTATTTATCTTTGCCCCAAGAACCATTTGTTATACTTCGTGTATATTTTTGATGATCCGAGCATTCTCGACGTATGCTTAGCCTCGAAATGATGAAGACAGATGGTACTGCCTGGTTTGAAGATTCTGCTTCTGCAAAAGAATCAATATTACTCGCCCATCGCTGACTGCCGGATGTAAAAGCAAAATAGTCTTTCTACGAAACCACGATGAATATTTCTTCATTGTCAGCTTACATGTAACAAAAAATTAGTAATAAAAGCGAAATATGTTTAGAATTGCCAGTTTTCTGTAGGAGCAAATGAAATAAATAGGCATTTTATGTTTGTAATTCTAATATAATCAATCAAGAATCCCGTTTGATATGGATAATAATTCTAGCTTTTCGTAAGTTGTAATATTTAAGAACTAATGTTACATGGAAATTCTGTAGGTGATGCTGGCATATCCTTTTTTTTTTTTTTTTTTTTTTGGCAACTCTGTTTTACTTCTATTACCACTACTTTTATTTACACCTCTTTTAGGTGGTGTATGTTATTATTCTATAAGTATTAGCAAGGAGCGACAAACTGGTATTAATTTTAATTTTATTTCCTTCTGAGCTTTGCTTTCTTAAGTGGATTGTTCAAGACGCTGTTACATTTTGGTCTTTTTAGGGATGATGCGCACTTCATGTTGCTTAACAAAGGATGTACTTGTATGGCAACTAGAACGCGCGTCTGACCCGTAAGTTCAGTATTCTGAGAAGATTGCATACTCGTGCCTCGTTTAACCGTGAAGAAAGCTCTTTCATGATTGGTTCTGCACATGTATTGATTGAGTTTTTGAGACAAATTTCATTCTGCAACAAGACGTTACTGTCAGTATATTATGTTTAGACACTAAAAACGTCGTTTGTAGTTTTGTGTATTCGCGGAGTAACTGGATCTATTGTGTACTTAATTAACTTCTCAGGGCGGGATGAAGAACGTGTCATCTGTAGCTTCGCCACTTTTTATAGACACTTTGGGTAGCGTAGTGCTTTTGAACACTCGTGTTTTTCATTATTTTTTTCCCAGAATATGTCAATAATCTAAGTTGCGGGATTTATTGACAATATTAGTGAATCAATTAATCTGAAAATATACACTTTTGATTATCATTTTGAAATATTTATATTTTTTTCAGTATGGTCTTATGCTTTTCAAATGGGTAAGAAGTTAGTAGTTTTTTAAATCCTTTGAACAAACAATAATCTCTGACGCAGGAATGAAAGTTTTTTTTTTTTTTTTTTACTTTAAGACATTCTGGTTTGCCAGTGAGTTACGAAGTCAGCTCATTGACATGCGTGCTTACGCATAGCTGAAATTCTACTAGCAACCGCATCACCTTCACTGTAACTTTCTCGTTTGAGGAAAGTGGCTACAGGAGTTCATTGTCCATGTTTATAACATTTTTTTTTCTTTGGATTAGAATATGTGTAACTTTTGAAATTTTCGAATTAGATTTTTCCGCTTCGAACGCATATTAACTTTTTCATTCTTTACATTTCGTCTGTATTTGTGACGTTTACCTACAACTCACCTCCCTGAATACCGGAAGATGATGGCATTAATAAATAATAATAATAATAATAATAATAATAATAATAATAATACTGAAATACACGAAAAAAACATGATGAGGCATCTTTTTTAAATCAAAACTAGTCTTTCAGTTGTCCCTTTCTCTTTAATCTTTAACGTATCGTTTATTTCCCTCTGTCTTTCTCTCCCACTTTTCAAGTTTCTCCGTTGGTCATGACTTTTTTTTCAAGTGTTGTCCTTCAATACTTCACCTTCCCCTATCATGTAACGTGCCGCATTTGCTCTCTGCAGCCGCCTCATCATTTATCAGCACCTGCTCACTCTCTGATCCGCCTCCACAATGGTATTGATTATAATTTAAGCGCATCGGCGGAATCCGGCAGCAGTCCGCTTTCTTTGTGGGCTCCGCTTATGAATCTCGCACTTTATTTTTCCGTGCGCGCGCGCGCCCAGTCACCGATCAGGCCTCTCCCCACCCCCCATCCCCCGTCCGCGAGTCAATGCCGCGTAATTAAGACGCTGCTCCATCGAATCGCGGCTCCGTTGGAGCGGCTTTTGTGGCGCGCAGGGGCGATGATGCGGGACACCGTCGATAAGTGGGCTTACGTTCGACCAAATTGCTGAGGAGCTGCGGGGAAAGCGGGCGGGGGCAGGTGGTCGGGGTGTCGAGATGAAACCGCGCGCCGCCACGCCGCGGCTCCGGGACGGAGACGGCCAGCGGCAGCTTACGCCTAAAGGTTGTTGCCGTTGTTGACGTGACACCTCTATTCCGGTCAGGCGGCTTATGAAAATAATACCGAGACTTTTATGGTCGGAGAGCTCTATTCCCGGGTTGGGTGCTCGTAACGAAAATCCGTTTCATCCGGAGAAATTCGATTGGGGAAGTTTTTAAAGTAGCGCGTTTTAATCACATTACCCTTGCATCTTCATTAAAGTGTTTTCCACTTTCGGATAATTTATTACGAGATTTCTTATTTGGTTAACTATACTGTCCGCTGCTTGCTTGTCATTTCCCTATATGAGTATTTTATTTTAAAATCTTCATTTTCTATGTCTTTTTATGATTTTGCAACTTGGAAACTCAGTCACAAATAAATGTCTGAGAATCGTTGGTAATAGTAATTAATACTGTTGGATTATCTCCACTATATCGTGTTTCAGTGTGTTGACATTTGTTTCACTCCAGTTCGCTGCGAAAATATTTAGGAGAAAATTAATTAACATTTTTGCGTGGTGTGAAAACGTAATTTAAACTGGTTTAATGGCTGTTTGTCCTGTAGGAGTTATAATAATACGTAGCCGGGGTAAAATGATATTAATGGGAGCGTTAAATTATAAATAATAATGGGTGGCACACTGTAATACTTATAAATAATGTCCTCGCATAAAAAGTTGAACTCATGGGCTTGCATTTACGTGGACCTTTTACGGAAACCCATTAGCTCATTTTCAGGGAAACTTGTTCGTCGCATCATGCTACCTGCTGTGCTTAAACATCCTCGGTGGAATTAGTTCTGTGAAATAAGCAGCTAGCATATCTCAATGGCGCACATAGGACGGGATTTGGTCGCTCACTTTCATGTTCATTTTGTTATTTTGTGCCCAAAGGTGAATCGTTCTTGTCATAGCTGAATCGCTCTGACGATCTCCACTACTGGATTAAGGAAGTTACGGCCCTTCCAGATTTTAGTGATCATGAATTTGGATCGGAAGACTTCATTCAATCTTTCAGCCACTCAATCCATTAACTCAAATTTTGAGTCATAAAACATGAATAAAAATAATTAGCCTATATACTTTTTTGGATATTACTCAGATAATTGTGAGCCAGAAACTTAATTTCCTTCTTTCTGCCTTCATTTGCAAGTTATGTACCCATCATTCTTTGGTAAGGAAATAAAAGAATTTAAAGTGAAAGCACGTTAAATGCAGTGTGCACTGGTAAATATAATGTGTATTGTATTATACTATCATTAAATTCCAGAACAATGTTTGTGTCATTTGATAAACGGTAAGAAACGAGCGAAAATTGGCAATTTCTCTTTTTCGCGAGATTGTCGGAATATTTGTTCTCTCCTTTGTTTTTCTAGGAAATATCTTTGTTTTACCACAGAAGTCAGAAAAACAGTGTTTGTGACCTCTGATAAAAAAAAGGATATTTAACAAACAAATATATTTTAGAAATATCTTTGTGTGTCGTCACAAAAACCTGCACCGAAATTATAATCATAATAATAATATCAATAATAATAATAGTAATAATAGTTATTAATGTTATTATTTTGGTGCAGGTTTTTGGGACAACACCAAAGATATTTCACGACTTTTATGATGAATTTTTCTGAGTTGGCTTAACAGAGTCAGTTGTGGGTGATGTTATTATCCAAATGTATTTTGCATCTGTGAAAGCGTCGTGCGTTACAGACTGAAATTAATTAGTAGAAGTGCGGCAACAAAGAGACATAGAAATTTATTGGGCGAAATGTAATTAATTGCAATGAACATTTACCATTAGAGAACTGACTCGTAATTGAAATACGTTGAGGGAAAATGCTCTCATGTTGTCTGGTTCAGTGTGGATTAACGAGTTTTTGGCCTGTGATTTTCTGTCTAAATCAAATTGTGTAAGTAAATCAATTTGACGTAATTCTAAACGTTCATAAGAACACCTTACTGCTAATTTTCAAATAGTTTTTCTTTTGTATTAGGTTACATTATGAAAAACTGTATTTATCCTGTATGACATTATGTTCCTTAAAAAATGGTTTTCACCTGTGTATAGTATTCGTACATTTTTCATATTTAGTACGCTTCGTGACACGTCATACGTTATTTCACCGGATGATATATTTTCTTTACGTTTATTATTTATTTAAATTGTAATGGTGTAACGTTTGTGTCAGGTAATTAAAATATTATAAAAATGCAATGCAATAGAAAATTATTGCTCTACCACTCTCAAAAAAACCTTCCACTGCGCATGCCCGAACGTGGCCTCTCCCTCCAAAGCTCCTAATATTTCCCCGCCTGCCCGCGCTCTTTGTCACAACATAGCTCTCCCTCTGTCTTCCTCTCGTGGGTCGCCCGGTAATTCAACACTGCGAGTTTGGTGATAACAAACTGATGAGTGAGAAGGATCAGACGAAAGGCAGCTTTCGTGTTTCTACAGTAGGGGTTGTCCAAACCATCAACAGAAAACAAGGCGTGTCTTGAAGAGTTTCGGTCTCCAGTCCCTGTTTGACCGTGGCTAGTGAGCAGTGACAGTGTGCTTTACACAGTAGCTGCTGTTATTCACAAAAACCCAATTATTACAAATAATTCAAAGTATATCCACTGAAAATCGATAGGTCGTTGATCAAATAATCATTGAACACGGCCACATTCCTCGCCGTCTTCCAACGTTCCATCCAGATCTAAATCCAATAGAACTTGTTTGGGGATTTATAAAAGGGCGCGAGGCAGCAGAAATTGGTGCATCCTTAAAAAAAGGAAACGTTTTGCAGAGAAGCGTTTGCACAATACAGTGCTGAACAATGTAAGAAATCCTGCGAGCATGTGTAGGGAATAGAGATGGCATAATAATTCAGATAATGTGATGGACCAACAAACGATGTATTCATTTCTTTGGACACTCCTGGGAGTGTGAGTTCCTCTGTTGACGAAGAGGGCAATGATGACGAGTGACGGTCAGCGCGATCGCTGCGTCTTGCAGTCGCCTCTCCTTGTCGCCTACGCGCTTCCTTATCGCCGAGAGGGGAAATCTCAGATGCCGCAGGGTGGGGGCAGCCTCCGAGACATTACCAAAGGTACGTCCGCCATGATGGTTTTTTTGCGAGCGGTTCAGCTATAGAATGTTGCAGGACAAAAAGCACTACAGCCTTGATGCTTATCCCCCGCAGTCGTAGATATTGTGATAAGCCAAGAACCCCGAGTTTAGTTTGAATGATATAATTGGCATCCAGAGTTAGTAATAATGGCATTGTTTGCAAACTCGAAAGTTAAAGAATACGTTAGGACAACCCAACAACAAAAATGTAATATTGCATGCTTTGTGTCATAGCGCTGTGCAGATGGACACGGCCCCGAACTTATATGCAAAAGGCGTGGAGAAGACATTGAAAGCTGTGATCTTCTAGAGGGATGCAAAGAATCACTCTCTAGAAAGATATTGAAGCATGCACACGTAAGCGGTTGGTGAGATGTAAACGGATTTTGAGCATGGGCTGGGGTATTATTTAAATGATAGTGAGGCGGAAATTTATAATTAGTCTAAGAGTTTGGTATTGTTTAAATTGTAGCATTAAATTGTAATTGTAGATTTTATTAATTTAGTAGTTGGAATTTTGAATTAAAATAGATTCCGTGTTTCGAAGGAATGTATATTAGGATAGCATCGTATTTGGAAGGATTTTTCAATAAGTATCGGAAGATACTTATTGAAATACTATAGATCTTTCGAACTATACTCAAACCTGTTCGGTATTTTAATGTGCTATATAAAAAAAGTCATTTTCATGAGCTCAATAAAATTTGTAATATATGAAAGAATAAATGTGAAAGTTTTTTTGTTGAGAAAGGCTGATAATTTATATTATTTGCCATCAATCTAATAATTGATGCGCAGCCTGCTGTTAGAATTTTTCTACAGACTGTGGCGGCTGAATTCCACCTAGCTATAAGGTGGTGTCGAAAATGCGCTATCGTTGGGACTGGGACCTTAGGACCTACGGGTGAGAATCGCTGCAATAACAGCGGCAAAACAATACGGTTCAGCAAGTGAGAGAAAGAAGGGCAAAACCAGGATAGGCTTAGTCGCGACTTTCGAATTAAGATTATCTTGATGTTTTTGATAAGTTTTTTTCTGCCATCTTTGTGTGGGTAATACCGACGTCACCTAGCGGAAGTTGTGTGTAGTCGTACATCGCCGGAGCGAAAACAGTATTGAGTGTACGGACTTGAGGCACACCCACCCACACGGGCAGGCACATACACACACGTACATCCGTCCATCGCTGTGGAGACCCCGCAGTTAACGACCGAGCCAAACAGCTGCGGGGTATTCGGCGACGGTCCCGCGGTTCTCTGTCCCCAGCGCCCCGCTCCGCCCCGCTCCGCCCCGCTCCGCCCCGCTCCGCCCCGCTTCGCCCCCGCCTCCGACCGGCCCGCCGCGCTGGGCAACGGGGCGGCGACGGCAGCTACGGCTGCTCGGGCGAAGTCGAGAAAACGAAAGACACGAAGGCGCGCGGCTGCGGCAGCCGTGGCGACGGCGGCGGCAAGAAACGAAGAACAAGAAGGCGAAATTAACGAAAACAAAAAAGACGCAAGTAGCTAAGTTGCTGTCCACCCACGCGAATAAATTAACCGGTCCCCAGGCTCTCTCTATCCATTCGCGTTTCAGGTTTCCCTCCCCGCGTACGGCCGCGGTGGCTCCATAAAGTAGAGTTCTTAAATAAAACATAGCGTTATTTAAGAAAACTTGTTCGTTTTAAATCTTTGGGCGCACGAGCTGACCGGGCGGTGGCGGTGGCGGGCGCGGTCGCGACCACCGTCGACGCACTGCCCGCTCCCGTCCACATCGTTCCCACCCGTCCCGGCCCTTCCCGACCCGCGTGCTTTGCGTCTGCTCGGTGTGGCTTGCTGGAAAGTAGAATGAATTTGCCGAAGGGCATGTGCCGTAGTGCAGTGTTTCTCAACGGGTCGGTAGCGACCCGATGCAATTTTAAAGGAGGTCAATGATGATCAGGGTCTCGATAGCGGAATTTGGTACGAAAACTGGTCGATATAATCAAAATCATTTTTTAAGGCAATATATAAGTTCTTAATTGTTTTCTTAAAGAAAGGATCAAAACAAATAATAATGCTTCTTTATATGTCTAAAAAATTTAAAAAAATATAATACGACAAAATAATAAAACAGCCCTAATAAACTGTTTTCCCAAACGTTTGTTCATATTATTGGTCTAATTTTTTTGCGGGGGGGGGCATTGCGTATTTTAGATTATTATTTGGAATGCTGAACGTTAAAGAAAATGGACAAAGGGGATCCTGAAGCAAGCATTTCCTTAAAAAAAAAAGGGTTGATATCAGAAAAAGGTTGTGCATCTCTACCCTGTAGTGTATAGTTGACAGTTGAATGTTTGTCTTTGGTTATCCCCTTGGATTAAATATTTCGATGCTCGAAATTTCGCATCCACGAACTTTTATGAAATTGGGTTTATTGAATCGAAAATTAAAAATATATATTTGTATTTTTTTATTTTTGTCTGCGAATATAGAGTTACCTTTTTTATGCCACTCCTCATGGTGCATTTTATTTAATTCGTTTCTGATGATCTGTCCAGAACTATATTGATTTAGTTTACTATGTCGACAGCACTTGTGTTCCAAATCAGAAATTCAGATCCAGTTGTCCAAGCAGGAGCCAGGTTTGAAAAGTTCTAAATGCGTTTTGTTTTAAATTCGTTAAAAACAGTATTTCCTGAGTGTATGTAATCAACGTTCGATGTAGAAACAAATGTGGTTTTGAAGCGATGAAATTAAATCGTAATTGTAATGTGTATAAAATGCGATATAAGTCGCAATTCTGTGTCCTGTTGTTGGTCTCGGTAACGTTAACTGATGTTTTTTAATACACACTTGCCCTCCAGAATATGGATCTGTCCTACTCCTCCAGTGATGCTAGCAATGATAAAGTGATAAAGTCTGGCAACGTGTGAGAAGACTCTGTTAGAAGACAAGGACGGCGTTAAGAGGACACATTCCTTTGTTGCCTTTCGAAAGCATGTAGTGTGTGGAAATCATGAAATATATCTGTGATGTAAACTCGTTTATATCACTCGGGGTTCTGAATGGTAAATTTTTATGTTTCTCTGTACGTTCCATTATGTTTGTCTCCCGTGGTATGTTTTTGTCATTATTTACCGATGTCACTACTAGCCGAAAGAGAATCTCCCCATGATCGTGAACATCTCTCTGAGAATGTCTCTATTGGTTGCACAAACAAAATTTGGTCTTTTATAATCATTCTTCTCGTATAAAGACAAAGAAATTTTCGAGATTCTTGCTGTCGCTTTTCTGGAGAAACGGTACCTTTGGATAGCTACTTTCTTTTAAGCAAACATATGTCAATATATAAATATATCTTAAGTTTATTTATTTATTTATTTATTTTACGTAAAAAAACAGTTAAAAACTGCGTATGACGTGCTATGGGGAAAAGTGAATTGTGTGCACATTTTCAAAATTCTGTGATCCCTACACTAAGTCATATACTACTTAAATTTTGAAATTTGAAAGGGAAAAAAACAAAAAACTCCCATGTGGTAAAATCTATTTTCAAGGATAAATAAGCAATAAATTTTGAATTTTGAAGTTTGTTGTGATTACTCTCGGCGGTCCGCTCGCAACCAAAGTCGAAGGCGAATGTCTCAAAGTTTCACCGATCCTGTTGTGGCATTTTTATGGGATTCGTTGCCTTTGCCGCATTGTTGACCGGAGGTCCTAAGATTTGTCTTGAATGTGGCGAATTTTTCGACACTGCTAGATACACGGGTAATATACATTGAAAATTAAAATTTTAGTTAATTTTTAATGAATTATATCAATTTATATTAAAAGAATAAACAGTTCAACTATTAAACAGTTCTCTATTTCATGATTCACTACAATGATTTCCAGAATTTCAATTTGTTGATTGTTTATTTTATCTTCTGTTAGATGTACTACATTCGTCCTACAGATTAGATTAAAATAAGCTAATTATTTAGATATAAGTATAGCGCGGCGAAGGAACTAAACTTTACCTGGCGGCGAATTTGATGGACGTGCTGTAATTAAAGGGAGAATGCGCCCTTCTTCAAATGAATATGTGGACACTGTCTCATAAGAGGCTGTTTGTGGATGAGAATGTATCACTTGGGATACAATCATATTAAACAATGCCGAATTGATCGTATCAAATAGTTCGCGGTCTGCTTTTCTCTGAGGAAAACTTCATTGGCCGGGGCGAGCGACCCCCGGCGCGGCGGGCGTTTCGCGTGCGGCCGGCGAGCGACCCTCCCATTTGCATACCCGTCAGTGGCGGCGGCGGGCGCGGGGGCCCTGCGTCGGGCTCCCAGCCCCCCATAGCCCCCGCTGCTGGACTTGGGCCTTGGGCCGGGGGCACCGGCGCCGGTACCCCGCCGTGCCGCGCCGTCGCAGCGCCGTCGCGGGCGCGCGGTGGCAACCTGCAATTACGCCTCTCTGTGCGCCCGCTCGGCCCGGCAACGGTGACTTTCATCCTGGTTCTCTTCTCGCGGACGTGACTTCACTTACTGTCTCCGGGAGAGCGCTGGTTAGGGGCGATTGTGACGGTTTGAAACTTTTCCCATCTTTGTGGTTTAGGTTCTTGTACGATTGTTGGCAATGTGTGAGACTGAAGTAGAAAATGATTCTTCCAAATGGACAAAATTCTTTTCTTTAATTTTTCTCTTTCATTTCTTCGTTGTTTTCGTAATTTTTTGTCATGTTTTTTCTAGCCCATCAATGTCACCCCTCATTGGTGTTTCCGTTCTCTTGAACTTAAGGTTGTTCTCGCAGCCTTTGGGTTCCAGTCTCGACAAAATGAATCCACGTGTATAACCAATCTCTTTGTGTACTTCTCTCTTGTTTATTTACGCCATATTATCCTTTTCCGCGTATGTTAGTTTCAGATGTTTTCTCCTTTAACCAATCTACGCTCTTGCGTGCTATCGAGTATACTCTGCATTCAATATTGTTCGAATTGCACTGACATCCGACGATTGTGCCGTCACGTGCAACGCACGTGCGCAGGTGGTGAACTGAGAATAGACTTTCAACGGGTATTAACGGAGAATGGGCTCGCGGTCATTCTTTTCCGACTGAATGAGAGGATGCACGCTCCTTGCTTTCTGAGTGTTCCGAATGATGAATGTGTTGAACGAATTTCTGCAGGTGTTCGTACAAGTGTGTGGCCACAATTCTCTTCGATCGTGGAATGTGAAGTGCCTACTTTCTCTCTAGTTCCTTCGCAGTAAATTTACGTTATTGCGCCCAATGCTGTCCTGTCGAATTTCTTTGCTTCAGCCGCCAAATCCGCAAATGACTGTGGTGTTCACAATTTAGAAAGAGTTTTTTTGTTTTTATTGTTTCAGTCACGAGTGTTACAGTGACGATTTTTGACACTACATAACTCATTTTAAAAGCATTTTATATAGCTGCAAGTACTAATAAATGAATGAATGAATGTAGGTTTCTAGATTATGCAAGTACGTATGAATTAATGTACGTTTCCCAAATATGCTTTCGAGTGAATGTTGTGTCTTAATTGTAACCCATTGAATTAAATCTGAAGCAGTAATTTGTTTGTCTGTTCGATGTTTAAAATGGATATCCAGTTCATTTTCACGACCCTTATACATAATATATTTAACAATGTACGTAAACAAAATGTATGTTCGGATAGCCTCAGCGAAACAAGCATCCCAAAGTGCACAACTTCAAAATCCTTTTAAATTTCTTTGCTTTCTTGTTTCAGATATCAGAGTGTTCTAGAGGATATTTGGAAGTTGGTCGAAATTATTTGTTGTTAATTTAGTGTCTTCTTTAAAGTGTGTACCCAGAACGTTTTATAATATTGGTAATTTGTTAAAGAAGTTTTTATTTACTTATTGAAAATGTGCCATAACAATGTGTGATGCTCCAATTAAAATAGACATACACCTTTTAGAAGAAACATTGTAATAAGTTTCGAAAGTAAATTGATTTGAGAGAAAGAAATTACAGCGACAGAATCAATGAAACTCAAATAGCATAGCGAGCAAAGTAATGAGGTAAATGTCCGAAACCCGCAGCCCCAAAGACACTGTCTGCAGATAGTTCGATCTAGATGCGAAACGCATCCCACCTAGCAAGGCTAGGAAAGGTGGCTAGGCCGAAGCCCCACGCGCCCGAAAGCCGCCGCGTCATGGCGTCGGTGCCAGGGGCTCTGCGCGGCGCGGCGCGGCGTGGTGCACGCGGGCGGGCGCGGGCGGGCGCGCCCTGGGCGTGGGTGCCGTCGGCGGGGACGCAGCGGCGTTATCTGTCATCGGGTGAGACGGAGCGGAGCTGAGCGGGGGGGAGGTGCGGGGCGGAGCGCGAGGCGGCCCCAGGGGCCGAGCAGGACGGCGCTGACGTGACCGGCACGTCGCCGCAGCTCTTCTAATACGCCGGCCGGCCGGCGGGCCTGCCTGCCTGTCTATCTGCCAGGGCATTCCTACGCTGCCCAGCTGCTTCTTGCTGGTTTGCTGTTCGTTCCGTGGTTCTTCTTTACACTTCTTCCGCTGGGGTTGTGCTTCCTGGTGCTGTCAATCTGAGATGTGGTAGTTTTTCTACCACTCGTACCGCCAATTTGATTCGTGTATTGTCGTAACACTGGAGAGGAAAAAAATATTGTTGGTGTGATGTATTTTTTACGTTGTAATTTGTTATTTTTTCATTAATTAATTTTATTTCGCTTTATAACTATATAACTTGGTCATTAGCGATCAAAGTTACAATGTCATTATTATCTCGCCTAGGGATAACGATTAAATTTTGTTAATAACGTCGTCGTGTGCTAGGAACGTCGGAGTTTCTCTTTCACTGAAGATAAATTATATCACCAGTATTAAACATTTCAACTGTGAATTGAATATTAATTCAATGTCTGACTAACGGTGAGAGGGGATTCGGCTACCTTCTGATCGGCCCAAGCTGCCCATATTACTTTCATCCTTGGCTCATTCACTCCGATTACCGTTGTCTCTCTTCTCGTTTGTCTTGACATTTCAACTCAATCATTTAAGTCGTTCTCCACATCGTAATTAAATGTTGTAACACTGGCATTAGAGAATTGTTCTTGGATGTCTATCAGTTCTGTAAATGTTCTGTAAATTCTTTACCATAATTTCAGGGCCGTTGTTTTCCTTTCAAAAAATAAAAAAAAGGATGTCTCTGACGTGGACCACCAAATTGATGCTAAGCAACTTTCAGCTTACAGCTTAAAGATAAGGCAGTCTGAGATCACACGTAATTATAAGAATTAAATTCTTGATAATAATTTAATTTTTTATCAGAAATTGTGGAAATATGAAAATGTCTCAGCGCTTGCATTCATGAGATATTGAAGAGTGATCACATTCTGAATTGTGTTGCCGACAATACGAAACCATTGGATTTGCGCTCTGGAGAAACCCGCAGCGTCATGGCCAAAATCAGGTAAATTTCACCATGCCGCTAGGCTCTTCGGGATACTCCAGATTTCGAACACGGATGACTAAAGAATTTATTTATTTATCAGTGAAATACGAGGACATTCAGTGTCAGCATGCGTTTTTCTCCCTGAATCATGTGGGTCGGACCAAGAATAGTTCGTTGGTCGTCGTCGTCGTAAGCCCCGCGCGCGGGCAACTCGCCGCAACCCGCTCTCACTCGCGGGCCTCCCTCCATCGCTCCTCGCCCCCATCGCCCCGACGGCGGCACCGCGCGCGGCCGCCCGCATCGCCTTTATCGACGCCCCGTCGCCCAATCACTCGGCGCTTGTGGTCGATTGGTTCCCGGCTCGCGCGCGCTCACCGCATTAAGTCGTATTGTCGGCGGGGCGGCAGCCCCCTTTTGGGGGCCCGCGCGGGACGGGACGCCGGCGGAGGCGGCGGCGCGCGGCGGGCCGAGGGGAAAGCCACTTAGCCGCCGACGCCAACGCGCGCCGCGTGTTATTTACATATTGTGAAGATTGATGATAAAAAGCGTGAATTTGAATATTGACAAGCTCGCATTCCGCCGCGTCATTGTTTCACCATTTGCCGCGTGCCGACGCTCGCGCCCGCGCCGCCGAGGCATCATCTCGTCCGCCGCGGTGGTGCCCGCCCGCCCTCCCGTCTGTTGCCACCATCCCCGCCCTCCTTCCGCCACCAGCACCCCGCCCATACAGTCGTAATTTGTCTTGCGTGCTTTTGCCTTTCGCCCGTAGCCCTTCTCCTGCCCATCTTGCCCATGTCGGTCTTTGATTGTACATATCTACCCATGTCAATCCATACCCACCCATGTTACTCTCATCCTAAATTATGACCACCGTGCCCTTTACACCTGCCCACCCTGAGTTTTCCCGCTCGTACCCTCCCTTAGTTGTGTGTAGATCAATCATCACCAGCATTCTTGCCCGATTTCTCCTACGGTTCTGTTTCTCTCCGCCCCCCTGCCCGCTGTTGTCGGTTCAGTAATCCAATCTTTGCCATCGCCCCTCGTCGTTCCGTCTCTCCGCCTCGGCCGCGTAGGACGTGGCCTGGCTGCATGAGCGTCCGACGCGTTTTCCTCATTCGATCTCCGACTTCCGATCCGATGCTCTTCTCCATCGACTTTTGTCATCGTCCCCGGTCGACCTCCCCGACATTTCATCCTCTCGCTTGGCTCCTTGCTCTCTCGTCGAATAACCGTTGCCATTGCCGTTGCCAACTCCGCGTCCGCCGCCCGCCCTTCGGGTGTCTAGGGGCGTGACCGAATGGCCAATGAGACCTTACAATGCTCGGGCCGCTGTCGCGAGGCGGAAATTAATATCTGTTTACAGCATCTGAAGCCGCGGCGGCGCCCCGCCAGCCCCCCGCTGCGCCGCTGTCCGTCTGGCGGGCGAACTCGGGCGTCGCTCTGCCTCCATATGTCGCCGCCGCCGCCGCCACCGCTGCCTTTGTCGAATGTCGTTTGCGTGGCTGGAGGAGCTGTTCCAAGAAGGCCGATTGGAAATCGCTCCACGACGCCAGTTATAATGTGGGAGTGATCAAACTTTGTTATGGAATTGATTCCATTGAACAATAGAGTCTAATAGATCTTGGAATGAGATGGACAAATGAACATTGTAGTAGTTAATGATTTGGTGGCATTTAAATTTAGATTCTTACAGTAGTTATCAATCTCTCTTTTGCGCTTTCGTCGTAATTCTGAAATTTGTGATTAGTGTCAAAGTCCATTCTCTTTTAACTACAATTACGTGTAGCATTACCATAGGTTAAGTTTGTATCTCTGATATTTTGCGTACCGTTTTCGTCCCTATGCTCTGTAGTACAAGATTTTTATGACTAATTATTGAGTACGATGAAATATTCTGAGGTAAGTGTTCTTGAATCGGGGCACAGAACATGATCAAATCATTCTGACAAATGAATAATTGTAGGGAAAGAGTAAATATATAAGAATGAGTAGATTTGGGGTAAAACTAATCTCGTATTGATTTTTTATATTAATCTTAATAATATTCTTAATTAATCTCAGATAATAAGATTTTAATATTTACTATCCTAGAGGAAAAAAGTTAGAATCCTAAAGGTAGTTCGTCCTAAAGGTAGAGAAAGAACGTCGAACTGCACAGACGCTCTTTCAGTGTTCAGCTAGGCAGAAATCCAATAAACATATGTATATTTGGTTTTGGGAAAACGCTGAAGGTGTATAGAATGTTTTATAGCAGGTTTTTAATTCAGCTGTCTGGGCTCTTCCCGTGTAAAATTCAAAGAAATCCAATCTAATTGGTAGCGAAGAACGGCGCGAGAGGAACGGGAGCTGTTTCTGGTGGATGTGGTGTTACATCTTGAGCAGTTCATTTCGGCCGATTGCTCGTCTTTATGTCCCATAGCTTTTCTCCAACTCGATTTGATTTCGTTAACGGATCGGATATACATTCTGCCTCGCCGCGGAGGACGATTAAAACGTTTATTTATGCATAGTTGGCCCGTTGTGTATTCTAAAGGGTTTTTTGCTAATGAATTTTAATGAATTCAAATGCTTGTTCTTACGAAAAATAAGTGCGGTGTTTATATACGAATATATAAGCCTGAAAATATGTGCCTGAATATAGATAAGTATGGATCACCCTCAGTGGGCACCTAAATTGCCTAAAATATTTCGTAATGCGTTTGCAGTCTCATTTTCATTTAGACAGACGAACACATACCAGCGTCCATCTTGTGAAAAATTGTCGGCTCCACTGCAGCTAGGTGCCCCTGTGTATTTATAGGCGTGTGGACTGGGGTGCTAGGCCCACCCGTCGGACAGCGGTCATTGGGACGGAAAGGGAAGGGAAGGACGGGGAGGGGAGAGGTGGGAGGTTTCGAAAGGTAGGAGGGGGCGCGGCTGTCGAACCGGCAGCGCCCGCGGCTGGCCGGATCGGAACTTAAATACAAACAAAATCGCCGGGTGTTCGCCGCCCTGACAGGATAATTGCGGCCCGCCGCGTAGGCAGCGGGGACTCTCTTGCGTGACACAGCAGCGGCGGCGGCGGCGGGGATGGCGGCTGGCTGCGTCCACGGTCATGGCGCGAGAGGCAGGCAGCTCATGAGAACGGCGACGGGATAAAGGAACGAGAGTCTTGGAAAAGAATACTTCAGACTAACGATTGTGAAAATGGCGACTGTAAGCTAGATGGTGACCGAAGGAATTTCACAAAAATAGAGGGTGAAAAAGATGCTGCAAGATTCTAGCGAAACTGTAAGAAGTGAAGGAAGGCAGAACGAAGTATTATCAATTTGTGAAATAAGAAGAGAAAATAAAGAAATTAGCGAGGAGAAGTGAAAGCAAGAGCTATGACGAATTGAAAATGTTTCAGGTACTCATCTTAAATAAAATAATATATTTTTTTAGTATATGCTGGTACTTACTGTTGTTATTTGTTTAGAAATAACTATGGTAATGAAGGGTAAAGTAGATAGCAAACTTGATATGCGTATGATACAAAAGGAGTATTGAGGGGAAAGTGTTAGAAGGTGGAAGTTAAATCTCACGTTCACGCTGAGAAAATTGAGAGAGATCAATTGAAATATTGTAACACACCGGAACGACTCTATACCTTAATAGGGAAAGCTTCCGCATGCGAAGCCTCCTTTCCTTTGTTTGAAGTTCTTGCAGCGCAACGACAGTCGTCGTGAGAAAGTATCTTCGGCACTTTGGCGGCCGGTCGCACCGCTTCAGAATCGAATTTCGTTCCTTCATGTGTTATTTTCCGAGCGCTGAAAGATGACCCTTCTTTTTATTTTTATTATTTTTTCCCCCTTTGCGCCCCGCTCTTCTTTCTCTTTCTTTCTGCGCTCGCGCTGTTCGTGCTGGGATCGTTTAATGCGGACGACTTGTTAGGCGGGGAAAAGTAAATACAGGCGTTTTTTGGTATCCGTGTCAGCCGGTGTGAAAGTTTCGTGTTGCCGCTCGCGACTGTCGGACGCATTTTTAATTGGGTTTTTAATGGTACTGCTAACTGGGCCCGGCCCGCTCGATAGCATCGCTTGTTATTCTCTGTGCCGCCGCTGAGGGGATGTAATAGAGTGAACCCGCTCTCCGTAGTTTTCTAGTAATGGGCTGTTATGACTCTCGCTGGTACAGTTGCAGAATTTCAGTGGCCTTTTCTTTGACGTACGTGCTGGTTTCGGTGAGAGAATTTTTTTGTGCGGGTTCGTAAGGACATTTTGGAGGTTTGGTGGCGAGGGGTTGTGATCATCATTTACCTGCTTTTAAAGACGTGTGAAAGATGGCCAGATTACCTTCTTTTGATACACTCTATTTATTTAGCATTCCAAAACTGAGCTTGAATTCACGTTCACAAATGTATAATATCTCGATGAATTAAAGTCGCCCTTTTTCTGAAGTACCCGAAATGATTGTGCCCATTTACACCCTAGAAGTGCGTGTACTTTAATAACGTAGTGTTTTAAAGTCAATAATTTTGAAAGAAATCATTATTTAGAATCTCACTAAAATTGCGATTTCTACCAAATTTGCGTGTATGATTTTTTGTTTGCGACTTCCGAAGTAGACTTTCGATATTATTGATGAAGTTATTTATTGACTTATATTGTTGTATTGAATAACATATAATGCTCAGAGAAGGAGCTTGTTATTGCTTCAACTGATTACTTTTGCTAATTGAGCCTCCGTGATCAAAATGTCGCAACACGTCGTGCTTTGCCCGTCAACAAGCGAGGAAGCTAATTAGCCCAGGGGGACGAGTAGAGCGAAAGCAAACGGCAAGCGAATGACAGACAGGTGCACATTAGTGTTCCTGCAACGGTGCAGATCCGCGGTTCTCACAACACAGCAGTGCCATTTTCGGTGTTACTATTGTATTTACTCTCGCGCAATTGTGATGATCAGTTGATAATCAGAACGCATTGGCGTACACCACGTGCTCCTGCCTTTCCCACCTTTGTCACCTTCGTCGCCGTATCATCCAAGCGTACTTTTTTCTGATCCTCACTCTGCTTTAATTCGCTCTTTGGCCCTTCCCTGGCTCTTATTTTCATTCACTTCTCTTCGCATTGTTTTATTCACTTGTTGCCCTGCCTGCTCCCGCATTCTGCCCCCTCTGTACCCAGCTTCCTCGCTGTTCCGCCCCTGCCCCCCCGCCCGTTCCTTTTCCAGTTTCATCCTCGGTCTCTCTTTTACTCTTTCCTACTCTTTTGCCCATGTCTTCGCCATCTATTTTTCTCTCTCTCTCTCTCTCTCACTTTCACCCTCTCCCTCGTCCTCCCCTCGCCCGCACCTCGCCGTCGCCCCCGCCCTCACCCGCGTCTGCGTCCGCACTCTGCGCGACGTCGGTAATTGGGCGATATTTCGTGTATCTCGTTCGCTGCACGTGGGAAGTGATTTACGGACGCGTGCAATGGCCCGGCGGCGCGCTCTCCGTGGGCTCTCCGCTCGTGCCGAATGTTGCGCTATGTTAATGCATTTTATATGGGAACGCCGCGCCGGCGCGCTCATGCTTTATTTGTCGGATGGGACGGCGGAGAGCGCCCGAGTTACTTGTTCGGGCGCCCCGTACGATTTGGCGATTTGTACACACTGCGAGGGTGGCAATAGTACAGTACGGCGCACATGCTGGCCCCTTGAGTGAAGTTTGCTAATCATCGTCTCTTCGTTTTCACGTGTTTCTTTCTGTGTAAGTGGCATTCGATAAATAATTGTTGTAATAAACTATTGGTTATTTAGGATTCGGTTAGTCACAACCAACAAATTGGCAGAATTCAACTCGCTATTAAAAACTTATTCGCCGTTGATTCTCCATTAGAATCGAATTACGGAACTTTTATGACTTTTTTTATATTTAGATAGTTGCGTTAAACGAATAAGTTCAACTTCCGTGATCTTACATATTTCTTTTGTTAGCTTTGTCAGATACGTTCAAATACTTGCAGTTATGACCCAGTGCCATGATTATCTTCATTCGATGGATAATCTGTTGGTGGAGATGGTGTAGGGAGATGTGAATAGAGAAAAAAATGAGAACATTTGCTGGATTTAGTATTTAAACTGAATCGAATTTGCTTTTCCCATGGCAGAATTGCGAGGATTTTTTTTTTCTAGAGAGATGCCAAAGCAAATACACAAATATGCAGAAGTGTATTAATGCATCATTGACCTTCAAAACACGCTTCTTTGGTGATGCAAATTCTGGGAATCCATTAGCTCAGCATATGCACCAAAACAAACATAAACATATAAATGCATGTTCCTGGAATTTCTTGATATTTCGTTGCATGGAAAGTTAATGTAGTAGAAAATGCAGTGCGTGTTACGCTAATGGATGGCGTTTGAAAATCAAGTTCCTGTATTAAAGGCTCCGTCGTACGAAGGAGAATATTTGTGAAAAGTGTCTTTTTATTTTCTTATTTTTCCGTGGCGTCAACCTATGAAAGTGAAAATTTTATACCTGTGAGAGTAAAAAGTTTAATGCTTTCTGTTGTGAAATGAATGTACTCAAAGTGTATTGTGTACAATGAATGTACGCTTAACACGCAGCAGTCACTGAAAGTTTCGTGACAGAGGGTGGAAACCAATACATTACGAGGAGCAGTGGAGAGCAGCAAGTATTGCCAAGCTTGTGGGCAATACTCGACTGCTGGCAATTTGTACAAAAATAATCCAGTAAAGTTGAATGAAACCCAGAGAGAAGCTGGATTTTTACTGGATTTTCTGGCCACAGGGAGTCGTTCTTTTTATCCCTACCTTTGTGTAGATTTAAAATTACTCTACTTCATGTTTTGGAAAATACTGTTATTAATTATAATCAACCAGTTCTCAGTAGAACAAAAAAAGTTTAAAAAATGAAAAATAAAATGACAAATATGTAGAACTCAAGATTCGTTCTTACGGAGGTGACGGTAAAGCGTCTAGTTTCAGAAATATTCAACTTAAATAAATATTAATTTGAGAGCAGCTAGTTACAAAGTATTGTATAGTAAAACAAATTAAAATAATTATAGATGGAATATTAACCTGGATGAACACATTAATCACAGTAATCAACACAGTAATCATTGTACACTTACAATATCACTTTTCCAATTGTCCCCCCATTTTCAACGTACGTCTTTGGCTGCGTTTCGAATAAAGGGTAGCGCCTCTCTCTCCTCACCGAATTCGCTGGACGCTGGCCGGGGTGGGCCATGGTGGGAGAGGCGTCCGGCCTTCTCCGCGCTCCTGCGCTCGCTCGCCTTCCCAACGCGGCGGGCGCCGTAAATAATTACCGGGCCCACCGCGCTGCCGGCTTCCGCGACCGGGGCGGGCGTTCGCCGCGGCTTTTGACGCGGCTTCCGGGCGACAGGTGTGAAATCCAGCGCTGGTTCGGGGACGCCACAACACAGCTCTGGAGCCCGCCCGTGGCGCTCAGCGGAGCGGAGACGAGACGGGAGAGACCGAGAGAAGCGGAGACGGTTGTGGACGGACCACCCGTTTCGCGCGGACGCTGTTGCATTCGGGGTTTTGCGTGTGACGAATTTTGTGTAGGCAGCTGTTCTAGTGTGATGGACACTGTGCTGGTGTCGTTCCTGAAAGTGAGGGAATTAAAGTTTCTAGTTTTTTTGAGCTGCGTTTAACGGGTCAGGATATTTGAATGTCGAAATTAGTGGCGTTGGATTTTACTTTTTTGTGTAAACTAACGATTTGTGTTATCAGCTCCGTAGTTTTTTTGTTTTTTTTTATTGGTCGTCAATTCTACAGTTCGTTCTTGTAGATTTATGTTTAAAAAGTAAAACTACAATAAAAATCTGGAATCTAGATCTCTCTTCTCTTCAGAATGGTGTTGGCTGCGAGGTGTACGTGATCTGACGTTGTTCCAGGAACTGCTGATTTTGGGAGGTGCAAAACGCATATTTGCTGTAAAATTTCGCATATGATGGTGGTGATTAGATGCGTATTTGATAAGTTATATAACGAAGTCTAGGTGATATTGTTCGTTGTTACAAGTTTGTGGTGACTGCAATAGTGTAATGATCTAAGCTGTCTATTAATGACTCTACTAAATGATTGTCAATGATTTCCCAGAAAACATCTTGAAAGGAATTTCCGATTTTTGGTAGTTGCCTTCTTAATTCCAAAAATCTTAATTCCAAAAACGAATTGACAAGATTGCTACACCATATAAAATATCTTGTCTTTCTCGCATGTCTTTTTTGATTGTGATGCAATAGGCAAAACCACATAAGATCCTGATAGACAAATATACAAACCAGCATCCATCATTTCATAATTTCCTATGAAAACGAACATACTCTTACGCGCCGCACTCACTAACCTGACTTGTGCCAGTTGTGAACCTGGACAACCAAGAGCGAGCGACACTGGACCAAGCACTGTCTCATTGGTTCCATAACTGCCCCGATCCGTTTGTTCGGACAATGAAACTGGTAGCAGCGACGATAGAATTATAACCAGCGCGACGCAGGATCGCTCACTAGCGCTCAACCTTGTCGCCCGGAGGTGCCTACCTTTAGTATGTAGCAACCTCAATTTCCCCCATTGTCGAAAAAATAAACTAGGTGGCAGCGGCAACAGCTTAATAAGGGGGCGGATTGTAATGAAATGTCATTTTTTCCCTTTTCACTTTAGAACAATGCCGTGTTGTTTAAAAATTAATTTTATGTTATGAGAAAAGTAAATGCCCATTTTTTAGGTCATTATTTTGCATTTTTTATGCTAATACGTCATTTTTACGTTTCTTAATTTTTAATGCATTTTTGATCATTTCTACATTTTAATGTCATTCTTAATGGTACATGCTTCAAATAATATTTAAGAGATGCTACAAATGTTCTTCAAAGAATTACTCAGTAGGCTATTCTATTTGTTCGCTCAGAAATTGTTTCGACAACGGTTGTGAGTATGAACTACTTGTGACGTAATCAGCGCCATTACCGGTTCGGACGATTTCGGGATAGCAGAAAAAGATTTTCTGCTAAAGAATAGTCCAAACCAAAAGTTTGCAAGCTAAGTTCACTCGAAACGAACGGAAGAAGCCTCGATTATATCTGTAACGTATCCAACAGCTTGAGTTATTCATCCGAACTGGTTTTGATAACATTTTTTACGTCATTTTTCGTTGGTTTTAGGGCATTTTTAAAGCATTTCAAGAGCATTTTATTGATCATTTTTGGCGATGTTTTAGGTCGTCAAAACCCGGCCCCTAATAATAACCGACGCGACGTAGGCTCTACAGGCGAGGATTGCCCGTAGGTTCCCTTAGAAATGCCACCAGCAGCAGCAACAGCAGAAGGAGAAGAGGAAGAAGAGGCAGAAAAATACACTGAAAGGGAGTCTAGTGCCCTGCCGTGTCCTTAGGCCGTCTGCCGTGGCGCGGGCGGGCCAGTCGCAGCGCGCGGGGAGCGCACGTGGCCTCCGCTGCGGCGGCGCGCGTCTCATCGCAGGGCGGCGGAGTAATTACATTTTGTCACTGAAAACGCGGCCGCGACCCGCCGCCGCCGCCGGCTATTTTCAGAGCTGCTTTGGCGCGGGATTGTGAATAGGACATAAAAAGCACATGTAATTAAATACGCACCTGAGCAGCGGTGTCGGCGATGGAGGGTTCTGTGCTGACAGGTGTATTGGACGGAGAGATAAAAGGGCGCGAATCAAAGGGAAACAGTAAATTCGGGCGACCTGAGGAAGGTGTAGAACGTGGAATTTCGCTGTCGTTTCATTGAGATTTTTGCTTTTGTTTGTGGTGGACTTCCTGAAACATGGTTTTATGTTTGATGCAGATGTCGCGTTGTATTCTCTGGGATGATTCCGCCTCGAGCTTTCTGGAGGGGTGTTTCTAAATTTTCATGACATTGCGATATTGCTTGTTCATTCGCTTGTAAGAGACTGCTCACATTTCAGGTTTTTTTTTAGCTATCAGCTGCAAATAAGAACATTTTTCTGTCATGATTGTCGCTTACTTATTCGTGTCGAATGGAATACTTTCGCTTTAACTTGAAATAACATTGAAGTTAATTGTCACTTTTTTTATCCCCCGAGACTGCTTTCCAGTACTGTAGATTTTCGACTATAAAATATTCTTAATGAGTCAGTCTGTTCTTGGGGGATCGTCATTCATTGTTCACGTTCTCGTAATGAACTTACCATTTCAAGTAAAATACAATTTCTTGTTTAGATTACGAACTACCCACCGCGATATCATCGATATATGCTGTTGCTTTAGCTTTATGTTACCGGAATATTACCGAAGGTTGTCGCAAGACGGCTTCCACTCAGGCTCTTGAATTACGAATAACGACGAGAAGCAACATTTATAACGTCATTTATTCAGAAAAATGAAGACGGTATCTTTGGAAAGTCACTTGGCCGCGAGCACCCTCCTCCACGGGCGGGCGGGCGGGCGGATGGGCGACGGGTGCGTAACTCTGTACGGCGGAAAGCTCTCCTCTCGGCGCGCGCCCGCGTCACAGGCCTTTACGAGGGGGAATATTAACGGCGCATATCGCATGTTGGCTGCGAAGCCAAGCAGAGGAGCGGGGACGTCTCGATCTCTCGGAGGCTACTCGTCTGCCTCGCCTTTCTGAGCAGGCGAGTCGCCGCCTCGGCCTCCGCTACCACCACCCCACCTCGCCCCCGTCCCCGCTCCCGCTGCCTCTCCCCTTCCCACGACCCCATTGCGCACCTGCGCGCAGTGTGGCCGAGAAATTCCATGAAAACCCTAACACCACACCAAGAACTCCTACAATCGATACAACTGTTTGTTACTTCCTCTTTATCGAGAGGAACTGCTCAAGACTAGAGTTTCAAAATACTTGTACACGAAAGTGCATCACGTTCATTTTTTTCAATTGTCCATCCCTCTTGTGGTCTATTCTTTCTTTTGCCACGTAAAGGTCGTACCTAGGAATTATTTTCATGTTTTAATTTTTTTCTAATTTCTTTTGAATATGACATTGTTGATGTTCCTCGTTTTGGAATGCTACACATCTCAACATGTTTATGTATAATAATATTTTTAAGAGCATTCTATAAGGCTGTCTTTTCTAAGAAAATTTGTTTATGTACAATGCGTCCTTAGGTATATCGTACTGATGTACCTAGGGACACATAATGTACTTGGGACATTGAAGGGAAAGTGGAAAAAACTGCAACTGAATAAATATTCTTTTTTTTTCATGAAAAGAATCTTTAACCTAGGATTATCACACAGATGGGTCAGGGAGCTTAACTTTTATGACCCTCATGTCAACTTCTTTGTTGCAAAACCTTCATTAATTTTGAGTGAGTGAATCATTATATGCATTTTTTAAGCATTGCACAATAAAGTTTTCAGATTCGTTTTTTCTATAACTGAACTGTTTATGAATAACGAATTGACATTTCAATCTTTAACAACAATCAGAACTGCACTATTAATTGATTCTGGTGGTAGCTGAGACCTTTTGTTTCCTTTGTTTTGTGGCATAGACACATCACATCCTGAAACCAATTGAATTCATTTAATACTGCATTTATGTACCTAGGGATATCCCTATGACATCAACCGTCATTGTCCTTAGTACAACAATCAGCAATCATGAATGAACATGGTTACTGTTAATTGTAGGTTACCTGTGGGAAAGAAGTGTACACTATGAATTAACTATATTCTGTACTAGTAAGTGTAGGTCTACTTCAATGTTCGTAAAGTAATAGTAGTTATTACAAAATTGATGAAAGAGAAATGCAGAAATTTTTACTTTTCACTCGTCAAATTATTAAACTCTCATAAAATCACGGAAACAGCTCACACAACAAAATCGATCACTTGAATAATCACAAATGGCAATAGCATGCAGGAAAATACCATTTCTCTCAAAGACTTCTTGAAAACATGCTTTACCCTAGATACATCTGTCCCTAGGTACTACAGTTTCACTTATTAGAGAAAATCTCAGATGCCATTCTTCGAGATGGAATTTGAGAAATCGTAAGGTAAAAATAAAGGCGATATTTTTTGTCAATGTTGCTATTAATATATTTTACTTAATATAATTTTGCCTCTATTAATATATTACTTACCTTGTTTTAATGTTTTGAGAATAAAATGATGCGATGAACCAAGGAACAAGAATCCAGCAGAATCGTAAAATGCTAACAAAAAAGGGTGTACAATTGTCTCGAATCTATTTTACTCACACTGGTTCTCATCTACAGAGTTGTTAAGAAGCTGTAATAAAAGTTACTATGTACCGAATGTTAGTGGGTTTGGAGACGTCTGCGAATGCAATGTCTAAAGCTAATGAAATTGTTCCATTATTCATTATGAGTTAACAATGCGCAGACATTGTATTGATGCACCTTAATGTGATTAAGAACCTACAACCCGTCCATAGTTTGACTCCGGACTTAATGTGTGGCTTTTGTAAAATTATTTTGATGAGAATTTATTAGTCTAAAGTTCTCCCTATTTCAGTATTCACGCAAAGAAGGAATGTCACGTTCCCTCGATCGAAACGTCATGCAACCCTCTTGATGACGCGACAAAAACGCATTCATCAATATAAATGTATTCCACAATATAAATCCTATTCATTCTGAAAAACAATATGTTTTTCATATCATCATCATCATCATCGTCATCGTCACCACAATAATACTAGAGTTTATATGACATAAGGCTAATCTACAAGCCTTGGCTAAGTTGCCTTGCGAGACCAATTCTTTCAATGCTTTTGACACCTCTTTTGAGATCTCTTTGCTCCATGGCCTAGTGCTATAGGTTTCGTTGATCAACCTTTGATTATTCATCCTTTTTTGTGTATCCTTTGTAGTCATCATGGAAGCGTATTAGAAAAATTCATTGATTGCTATCGGGCTGTTCTATACATCACTGCGATTCGATTTTATCTCTACAATTATTTACTAACGATTGCGAACTGTTTTTGCTGCAGGTTCTTGTTTGTTAATAAACACTTAACTATTTCAAATTTGTATCCATTCACTGTAACATGTAGGAAGGTGGTGTAACGCACGAACCTAACCGTTCAAGGTTGGGTTTGAAAATAAAGGGTTTTCACTTTGATAACAATGATTTCATGTACGAACAACTTTTTTCAAGAGAACTATTTTTTAAAACTAATATTTAGCATTTTCTCATCATTTCTGCTTTGTATGCCGCTGTCGACCAGGCCGTTTTACTCCCCGGAATGGCAGAGAGACGCGGGCGGACGCGACATTCCGTACAAGAGCCGTTCTGGACGCCACCGCGCGCGCGCGGTGAACAGAGCTGCTCTGATAGTTGCCGCGCTCGCCGCTAGATGGCAGCGGCGTGGAGAACGGAGCCGGTTTCGCGTCCTGCTGGCTCGTCTTGTTACCGTCCGATTACGCCGGATCCGTTTTTGCGAGCTTGCGCGCGAGTGCGGATCTTTTTGCGAGGTTGATAGTGTGCGTTTGTGGACGGAGAAAATTGTTCTTACACTGGATTTTGTGTTGTTTTTCCTACGAACGGAATGCGTAAAAAAAGTTCGGGTGTGACCGATGAGAGGAAAATTCTGAAGCTGAAATTACTAGTTTTTAGAAGCGTTGTTTTTAGCTAGGAATTTAAATGAGAATATCTGCATAGTGCTTGATAATCTGTATTATGATGAGAAATATATTAATCAACATCCCTTGCAAAATGTGTACCGTTCTAGAAAGAATAGTTTGTTTTTACTGTCCTTCGTTCATGGATGAAAAGTATTTGAAATAGTTCGAGGTCGACATTTTGATGGTAAAATCATTTTTCATTGTCCCTGAAAAGTGTTTTTTTTTTTTTTTTACAATGTGTGTATGGATGTGTGACACTCATAGCTCGAACATATTAATGAATTTTAAGCTCTAACTTAGGGCATACGGTAAGGTTTTTTAGTGCAGTTCCAAAGTCGTTAAAAATGACGGTGGGGCGGGGAGGTATACGTAGATTTGTAGAAAAAAAATGTAAAAATCTTGAAAAAATCCTACTTTAGGAAACCTCTGGTCCAGATATCTCACATGGAGACAGTTGGTGGTGAAACAAATACCACGGTTTAATCTTTCAAGTGCCAAGAAAATTCTTCAGGTTTACCTAACCTGGTATCGGGAATTCTGAAATCAGGCGTTAGACCACTCCCACTATCCCCGCTGCCCATTCCATCAATTGCCAAGCACACATGATTTACTTGGGTGCAATATTCGGAGAAATATATGGTACTTCTTAAAATAAAAAAACAAAAGCTGTAAAATTCTTTACAAGACTACGACGAGGAAGAGATTCAGTTTGTTACGTATCTCCTCATTAGTGTTTAGTAAAGAAAATACAATAACGTGTACAGACCTATCTATAATTATGCGTGTATTTCGACCTATGCGAAAATCTAAATGATTTCATCCGAATTTTTGAAGGAAAATATTTGTTCTCTTCGTGTTGGACACCAGATTTTGTAAGAAAAGGCTTTATCACAGAAATTCTAATTCAGTGATTTATGTGTATAATTAGAAGTCCTGAACTACTACTTTTCATATCCAAATCTAAGTTCAGATATTAAGTAATTTACCATTTACACTCCGTGACATATAACCTTCCGTTAGTTCCAATGTGTCAGAAAAAATTAATATTTATACTAATAAAATGTATTTATTGAACCAAGTCACTTTCATTGCGTAGGTGTATTTTAACAGTCAACACTACATAACATAATAGCGCCGTTCGCAGCATTGAGCCGTCGTGCACTCCAGTTCGCGGGAGGTGCGAATGCCCCGGCAGCGCGCGCGGAGGCGGCGGCGCCGTGGGCGGACGTCTGCGTCCGAAGCTCTTCCGCCCCCACCCCGTCCTCCCCGCCCCCGCCCCGCCCCCGCGTGTGGGATATTAATGGGCGCGAGGCCGGGCGCGAAATGAGATCGGTGCGGCGGTGTCTGACGCCCTACGCCGCACTGTTGCCCCAAACTGTTCCGCAAGCGCGCATAACGCATTTCCTGCATTGTCCAAATTACAAAGAAGTAAACGAAGAACACGTGAAACGTGTATTAATGGAAATGCAGCTCTTGAATACCAATTTGCCTCTGTGTGTTTCGTAACTTGCATATTGGTTCTGTTAATTTTCAGATTAATTGTCATTAAGTGCTGTATTTGAATCTAATGTGCGGTAATGTAAGTAGATAAAAAATGGTTTTGTCCTTGACGCGTGTTTCAACCGTTTCTCCTATGCAGTTTATAGAATAATTCGAAAATAATTATTCTAATTATCTATATAAGTAAAATGATATCTTAATATCGTTACAAGTGTAGCGAATGATAATTTAATATTGTAGTTTTTTTACGTTTTTAATATCTATTGTACAATGCTCAACTAGGAAATTTATTAATGGCTCTCTCCGTAATACACTCCAAGGGGTAACGGACTATAAAAATTGACTTCCCTTTTTTTACGCTGGGGAATGAAATTTGAATTCCGAAATCTGGAGAAGAGCGATAGGGTTTGAAGCCCAATCCGGACCACTGTGTGCCACCGTAATTGTTCCTCCGTCGCCGCTGATTGTGTGCGTCTGCCCGCGGGCGGCGCGGAGGAGGACGGCGGGGCGGTGGGCGTGGCCGGTGGCGGTGACGGCGTGGGACACGGTGCTGGCGGCGAAAGGTGGAAGTGGGCGTGCGCGGTGGGCGAGCGAGCGAGAAGCCGAGAGCGAGGGCTACAAAAGAAAGGTGTCTCATTGTCAGGGCAAAGATAGTAAAGGGGGGGGGGAAGGAAGGGAAAGGTGTGAATGAAAAGGCTCATGAAAAGATGAAATGAGTAGAAAATTGTATTTTTGGCGAGAGGTAAAAAGGGTGCAAGTGGTAGTGTATGACTAGCAAGGAATGGAGGATGAGAGAAAAGAGAAAATGAACGCGATGAAATTAGGCAGGTTTAGCGGCTGACAAATCAGAGATGAGCGATATCGAACTCGATACGTAATCTTAGGAAGATGGAAAAGGGCTAGTGGAGCTGTAGAAGTGAGGAAAGTGAACAAATCGTGCGAGTAAAGCCGACGAAGGACGCCACTAGTGAGAGAAGCAGCAGCCGTTTTGCCGGCGATGGCAGTGTCTGCGGGCGCGCACTGAGGACTGACGGCGTAGAGGCGCACTGGGTGCTGGAGGCGTGGGCGGCGGCGGCGCGGCGCAGTCGTCGCCTGTGGGTCTCGGGTAATTTACTCGCGCCGCTTATCGCCGCCCATCAGGGCGGCCGCTGTGCGCGCTGACGGAGGGCGGTGCGGTGGGCGGCGGGGGGCGGGGTCCGCGTGCGAACCTCCCGTTTCGGCGGCGTCCTCCTCCCCCAAGCCCTCACACCGCGCCCTGCCTCCGACGCGCGTTCCTGAAGTCGGCTTTCGATTGGATGGTGGGTTGGATGATGTAATGATGACGGTCGTTCTACGTTGATATAGGTAACATTTAAATTCGATGTTGCGAAAGCATCGCTAGGGCATGGCATTACAGAGGCGTGTGGTTATTGAATTTGCATTTTATAAATAACTCATATGTAAATGAGTGGTGGTATGTTAATAGATTCGTTAATACGTAAATGAATATTTAGAGGTGTTAATTTAATGTGGGATCAAATTAATTTCCATATTATCACATTTTATGTAATCTAATTAATTTAATCCGCAATCGAAAATTCGAGAAAAGCAGTGGAGATAATTGTAAAACTATTTCGCTCGTGTGTTTGTATCGTAAGTAATATTTTTTCGAATGTTTTCATTGCTTACTTATGACTGATTACGAGGGGTCTCTTGCGAAGGGAAAAAAGAACAGTTTCCCAACTGTGACTTCACCTTCACTAACGTACGCGAAGTCATAAAGCAGCTTCCTGATAGAGTGCGCCTTGCTGACGAGCATTTTCCTTTTCCTTCCGTGCTCTGTACTCGCACCGTAATTATTACTTAGTAATGCGCACGGAGAATTACGTCTTGCCTGATACCCATCTCCTTTTTCGCGGGGGCAGTGTTAGGCGGCGTCCGTCATCGTGGCGGGCGGGCGGGTGCGTTCACAATGCGGCGCCGGGGACGACGGACGAAGACGGAGCGGCTCCGCATCCGGCGCGGCCGTCGGTGACTTCCGGCACCTTCCACGGCGCTCCACCGCTGCCTCCCTTGTCGCGCACTGCTCCCAAATGGGCCTAGAGGTGGGCGTACCAAAAGTAGTATTAAAAAAAATTAAATGAAGGAGACCGCTCTCCCAAAAGTACGTTTTTCTCGCACACATACTGGACAGGTAACTCGCTAATCCCATAAACTCATCCCTAAGTCACGCTTACAGTCAGTTTTTTTTTATGTCGAGGAACTACACACATATTTTTTGCTTTGTTTCTTTACATTTTTTTGTTAATTGGAAGACTGTCGCTTCTTGGAGGTTTGTTTCTATTTTGCATATGGGAGAACTAAAGAATATTTTTTTACTTTGTTTTTTACATTGTAGGTTTGTCGAAATTCAGTGAGTTTAAATCAAGTTGATCAATGTGCATTGGGTCTAATCTTTCCATTCAATTTCAAAGTAATTATGATTGTTCAATAAGTAATCATTGAAGCTGTGTTCAATACACGATTTATTGAATCCAAGAAAGGGAAGGAGAATCATAAAACAAATTTTAAAAAATTTTAAACTTCTAATTATACTCCATAAAGAATGAAGTATGCTAAATTCATTAAAAGCTATCTCAGATCGTCTAACACTAAACGCATAGAAGACATCGTACAAACTGGCGATAACTACGACTGAACAATCACTGCAGCAAGCAACATTGTCAGCGAAGTGTTGCATGTCGGCGATCGCAAATTTTTGGCGGAAATTAAAGTTAAAGGTTACAAAACGCGGCGTTTTTCACCTAGATATATCAATAATGTTAAAATTTTTAATTTTTATTCGTCATGATTACAATTTTGAGAACGATAAGTATAAAGACAATAAATATGTAATAAATAATAATACGTAATAATCCGGTCTCTAGTAATACGTTATACATTTAAAAACTGCACTAGAGTAAAATGTTTGTTTGGGACCAAAGGCCTGTGGTTGCGACCTTACGCGTTTCATGGTATCATTCCGGGCCTCTGCGTCGGTCTCCCCGGGGTGGCCGCCGCCGGTCGAGGTTATTTATGAGGCGCCGCGACGCGACGCGGGCGCGCGCGCGAGGACGGTAATGTGGCGGCTTATGTCCTCGCCCGCCCACGCCGCCGCGCCGCCCGCTTCCGCTTGGCGCGCGCCCTCGAGCACGTTCCGGTCCCCAGCGGGAACGCCTTTTGTGGATCTCCAATGCTGGCCGGCCTGCCTCCATCCCGGAGATTTTTTTTTTCTTTGTTTGGGATTTGTGTTCTGTTTTGCACTTGGGATTTCTTTTTCTCAGTACCTGAGTGGTCGCATTCACTTGATTCTCACATTTTACATTTGTTTCTGAGTTTGAAGTGGAATAAGAGCGCATCATGAGCTGTGTGAGTGAAAGGAACATTATTTCCTCTATGTTTGCTCTTTATCTTCTCTAAAGCGCGTTTAGCAACTCGACAATTTCTCAACTCTTTATACGTAATTTCCTTGTTCAGAATTATTTAAAGCGGATTTTTTTTTCGAAATTCCACTCAGTAAACCTAATTTACGTACGTAATTTTTTTTATTCTTAATACCTATCTGAATGAATATTATGCGTGACATTTGTTGGGTGGTGTGACCTGTCTCTTGCGTAGCCTCGCTACGACTGCTTTCCTACCGCTTTTTTCAGTCTTCATTCTTTGTGGCCACGTCTGTCGCCTACTTCGTCTGACTCCGTTCTCTTTCGTCTTTCATCTTTATGCTGCGTCGCTGGGCTGTGGCGGCCGCCACTCGAGTTAATTATCGATACGCATCGGAGCGCGTTATTTATGAGAGCGACAATCGTATTTGCATAGGTTAATCGGACTACGAATTATGCGGGAAGTGGGCAGCGCGGACGACGAGGTGTCGTGTCGCTTCCACTGCGGGCGAAACGCCGGCGCTCTCCCATCCTCTTTCCCTCCCAGCCTTTTTCCCCTCCTCTTCTCTCTCGCCCTTCTGATGGCTCGCCTTTTTTTCTCCTGTTTGCCTTAACTCCTGTGTGCCTTCTTGTTTGTTCGTGTGCTTACTTTCTCGTTAACGTGGCTATTTCTCTATTTTCTTGCTCGACTTGTTGCTTGATGCCTTCATATTTCCTTGCTTGCCTCCACTTCCTTTCGAGCTCGGGTTTTTACTGGCCAATGTGGTTGCTCACTAGTTTGTTTACCAGCTCATTTACCGATCATCTTACATCCTCCGGCCTCTTCACACTCTTTATTTCCTTTGTCATTCTCTTTCTCAGACATACATCTTCACCACACTGCATTTGTCGTTAACTGTCTTCTCATTTTCGGCGTTCTAAAGGAGGCCCGAAAAAAGGTTTTCGCTCGTCTGCTCTGCCAACCCTCGCCAATTGTTCTCGCCGCCTCCTGCGCGTAGAATTAGGAATTTGTTAACTCTGCGTCGTGGGCCAAGCCCTGGAAGCGGACGAGTGGGCCGAGGTGGGCTCGGGCGAGCTTGCCCTTCGCCGTTGATTCCGGTCGACCGGATCAGTGGCCGTAGCTGCGTGGTTGGGTCGGAGGTAGCGGTCGGGACGCGGCCCGGATGCTAACGAGATCGCATGCGCGCGCCGGCGCGTGGGCTTGGTCCTGTCAAGAGAGTGACCCGTGCACCGTTGTTCTTCAGCCGTTGGGCGTATTGAGTCACGCACGGTCGACGGCGATTGGAAATGATTTTCGGCCGCGCTCTCAGCGGCAGTATTACGGTAGACACCATTAGCATACTTTTGTGTGTGAGGTAGATTGGTCTGTTGCAAGAAATCCGTTATGCCCGTGTATTAGCAAAGTATTGAATCACAGCGTTCAAATTTCGTTCAAAAAGCTTTTGTGTGTACCCTTCTGTACTACGCACGCTTTGTGAAAATGACCTAAACTGTAATTGCATTTAATTACCAACTGCTACTCGTAAATGCGGAAGTGATATAGCTGTAATACTATGTTTGAACGAGTTTATATGAGTTTTGGGCTTGCTTCGTTAAATTTCTTGAGTCGTGTCAAGGCAGAAGGCTTGTCTACCGCTAGCACTTTCACCTCCGCCACCCTTGCGCTCACAAAAACATCCCTCGCCATGGACTGTGAGTCCGTTGCAAGGGAAGCGGAAATTAGCTGCAGCTCCGCTCCCATTCCGGCTTCCGACGTGGTCGTCGCCGCTACCAGCACCGCCACGACCACCTTCTCGACTGAGTCCCTGTGGCAGCTGCTGCGTGCTTCCTAGAGACGATAATAGGTATCGATATTTTTATTTCCGATATGTGGAATATCGGTATCGATAGTGGTGAATCTATATTACCACTTCAAATTATTAATTTTCAAATAGCAGTATTGATATCAATATCGCAGTTCTTGGATTACCGACATGAATTGGTTCAGTCATATCTATTAATCTCCTCCTCGTTGGGCACTTCATATGAATTCTCTGTACTCTCATTAAAGAACTGCACTGTTGGATCTTATTTCAGTCTGATGAACGAGATTTTAACGAAAAGTTACTGTGAACATTATCGAAATATTTGGAAAGATGTGGAATATCAAGTACAACACGTATCATATACTCTGCATTATATCATGATACCGTGCAAGTTGCAATTGGAAGTATCGATATTTGAAGTTAGACAATTCGGTGTATTGATACTTATCTTGTAGTTGTTGGTATATAATTATGGACAAATCCATACCCATGAATGTATGAAATGAAGTTCGCATCACTCCTATTGCCAACGCTAGCGCTAGCACTAACACGTTGCCGTCGTTTCTCCCGGGTCAGGCACCTACTGACGGTCCTACCGCCTTTAAAACCTTCACCGTTTTCCGTAGTGGCGAACTCTCCGGTACGCTGCATATTCTGCCGGTATATCTAGTAATTCGAAGTGTATAATAAATATTTCATAAGTTTGGTAATCCTCTAAAAAATTAGAGATTTTGAAAGCTTAAAAACAGATGCGAAAAAATGACTGTTTTGCAATCGGGAGCCAGTCGGTCTTCCGCATCCGTTAGCGCTACAGGGTGTGGCAGAGTGAGAAGTTTCAAACAGTTCTTAAATGCTATCCAGAGAATTCGCTTGGCGCAAGTGAAGGCATCGCATGCCAGCCGCGAAAACCTGTGGCTCCTCATGTTTCAAGGGCGGGGAGAAGGAAGGATGCGCGTCTGGACGGTCGGTAGGCACGGCGAAATATTGCTATGAGCAGTCCTTCTGTGGTCGTTCGAAAGTTACGCTTTTCTCAAGTTTTTGTGAAAATGGAGTGTGTTAATGATCCAGAAGTTAGTGAATTGTCATATAGAACAATTATTAAGGACGGGATTTCGTAGTATTGGGATTTGAGGAAAGCTCAAAATAAAAGGCAACGGTAGAGGTAGCTTCCATAAAGTGCGGTGTACTTGAAATAATGTTCAGGATCGGCCACTGCTTTCCCGTCACAGTCGCCTCCGCCGTCAACATCACCGTCATCTTTTCTTTTCCGCTTGACGGCATGGACAGATCCAGGAACTGTTTAGGGAGAGGCAGTATCAGTTCGGATCCATTATATTTGTGAAGAAATAACAATAATAATAATAATAATAATAATAATAATAATAATAATCATTCAGCATATTATCTCAGGCTGTAGTTGTGTAGCTCCCATTGACTATAAAGTGAGACACGATCAAGTGGGCCACATCATCCATTCCAAACTTGCCAAGAAATACAGGCTACCTCAGAAAGTGGATGCACCATATTACCAGTATCATCCAGAAGCTATACTAGAAAATGAGACACATATGTTATACTGGGACCGCAGTATTCTGACAGACAGGACAATTCAGCACAACAGACCTGATATTACTCTCTGGGACAAATCTGCCCAAAAAGTTTGGTTTATTGATTTTGCAGTCGTCAATACTAGCAACATGATGACAACATAACAGACTAAAATCGACAAATACAGAGAACTAGTATTTGCCGTAAAAGGACAATGGCGAGTGTCAGAATTTAAAACTATCCCAATTGTACTGTCAGCAACTGGTGTTATACCAAAAACTGTCTGCAGATCGGTGGAAGAACTCGGCTAGGCATTATCTTCGACATCCAGAAGTCGGTTATAATCAGTACCTGCTCACTAGTGAGGAGATTCATGGGAGGACATGTTGGGTTTTGAAAGTTCATTTTTGCAATTGTATTTGTTATTACATCTGAAAACTGTTATTTTGTTTGTGTTAGAATGCCTTAATTTGTTTCATAGATTTTAAATATGTCAGTGCTACCATGCTTTGATATTGTATCTGTGTGGTATCCATGTGAAACCAAAAACTTTGAGAGTAAACCCAATAATAATAATAATAATAATAATAATAATAATAATAATAATAATAATAATAATAAACTTAGCTTGAAATAAAAGAAACGTATTTCAAAACTGGAATACTCCTTTGAAATTGATGCGATCAGATATGTGGTAATTGTTTCGAATAAATCGAGTAATTTTTTTTAAATTAAGTGTTGGATGTGCAGCGGCAGACGTGACTCCATCCCCTCTGAATCCGCCTCTGGTTCCTGGCATGTGTCGTTGCAACAGTTTCTCCTCCTCTTCCTGCCCGCCACGCTCATGCACCTTCTCACACACCCACGCGCTCGTCCACTCCGGCGCAGGTGGGCCCCTTGACAGAGCACGATGGATGCCCCCTTGTTAGGGGACCTATGGAAGCGACGCCGCGCCCTGCCCAGACACGCTATGCGACGAGCCATTCTTTGCTGGCGTCATCGCCACGCCGGGGCCGATGGGCACGAGAGAGGGCTTCTCGGTGCCGTTCTCCTCCTTGGTAAGGGTGTTTCGCGATATTCCATTCAATACGATGCCATCAAGAAAGAAAATATACGATATTCATACTTCGAATATCGTTTCAAGATTTGGAATACTTGATCTGGAATGGATTTCTGAGCAGTTCGCGTGGGGTTGAGGCACGCCGACCAATGGTTGGGTTAACTGCTCTCGGTAGTGGTGAGCTACAATGCACTATAGAAGAAACAAGTAAAACATTTCGTTTTTCGAAGAGTTGCATACAAGCAGTGGGATCTTCACTTCTTTCTAGATACTTGTTCACTTAAATTCGTGGACACTGACATGAGTTTTCCGACGTTCTTTTCGGTTTTCCAATTGTCTCCCACTACTTTCTCCCTCTTCTTTTGTTTCCGCCTCCTATTCCTCTCTCCTTGTGTATAACTGTCGGCATTCTTCTGTCATGGCATTTATTAAGTTAAACAATTGCATTAATTTCATAAATTGTATTGATTGAAGATATTTGGTTTTTAGGACTTGTTATGGGGAAATTAGTACTCTTATTTGACTGATTTCTTGTTGAATTATATTCAAGTTTATTTCAACTTTAATTTTGTACGTTGTTTGTATAATTCTTTGTACGGAGTACCGTCACTTGGGTAAAAATTGAAAATATATTTCCTTGCTCAACCCAGGAATAAAACGTGTAAATTGCACTGTTTGAAGCGTTCCCACCGCCTACTCTTGGCTCATTACACACCCCGTGCGTACCAGTGAGCGCCGACGGTCTCAGAGTCCTCAACCCCCGCTCCCGCTGGCCAGCGAGCGAGTGCCGCAGGGGGTCCGGGCCCCGTCGGCGCGAGACGCGTCGCTTGCCCCCCTGCAAGGAGCCAGCACCGCGGCGCGGCGCGGCAGGGGCGCCTTGGCGTCGCGCGGCGTCGTTTTCTTAATGTCCCTTCCGGCCGGAGCCTCTGCCCGGCGCGAGCGAGCGGTGCGGCGCCCCATAATTCAATCGAAGCTGTTGAAATGACACGCCGTAATAGGGGCGTAAATTGCTTGGTGACCTCGCAGCCCACTCGCCATGCGTCACGCGCGCGCGCGCGCGCTCACGCTCGCGCACGTCTCCGCGAAGCAGCACGACGCTCGGGCGAGCGCTAGCCCTCCGCATGCCGCGGGGGCGGGCTGGCGAGCGGGGACGACGAAGTCTGTGATGGAAGCTATTTCGGTCAACGGTAATATTGGTTGCCATTATTTAAAATGTTGGTACCGTGTTCATTTGTTGTTTTCTTCGCCTTTCGCTCCCTTTCCACTTGTTCTTGCTTTTGCTTTTATTTTGGCATGGTAAACAAGAATTCTCCGCGTTCCGTGTTCACTGGGTTGTCTTTAATTCTCCTTTCCGTCCTTTGACGCGTAAAGATGAAGGAAGGATTTCTGATATCTTACATTGTTGCACGATGACGAGTTGTAATTGATAGATATAGTCTGGAAAGAAAAGCAAAGTGATAAGATAATGAAATAAGCAATTTGGTAATTGTATAAAAATTGCTCTCTGTGGTGAAATGAGTCCTGTCTCGGATGTGCCCTCATCCCCTTCTCTTCACCTTCTGCTACGGATAGCTTCTTGCATTCTATTCTTCAATATGTCTCAGGATGTTACTAATACATGATAAAGAAGAGGGAGACATCATTTGTCGACCGATCATTTTTTTTTTTAATTCGTTCGCTGAAGATAGCAAATTCTTCGTACGAAGAAAGAAAAAAATGCTCGTCGTTCAGATCTTGTCTTAATGAGAAAATTTTGCGGCCGTTTGCGCAATGTTACAACTTTTTAGCGTGTAATGACGATAACTGAAATGGGTGATATTTCTTTTACTTTTCATTCTACAGTAGAAGTGTTCCATGCACTCTTCCGAAATTAATTTGAATTATGAGGAACTGACGCTGCTGCTTTTCTTTTCTTTTGATTTCAGTTCAATCAAAGCCAATTCATTCAATTTAATTTAAAACACTGTTGTGTATAGTTAAGCTTTGATTCGAACACGCGGCGTTTTTGTGGCCCCGTCCAGACCCCGCGTTTTGCGGCGCCCGCTTACCGCGCATGTTCAGGCGGGTGCCGCGACAGCACGCGGCCCGAGTGGGCGGGCTGGGCGCGCGGCTGTCCTCCGCCGCTGATGGCGTCGTTTGTCACGCTCTCGTTGAGCCACGCAGACCGCGCCTGCCTGCCTCAGCGCCAGCACTTGCGACGGCCTCCTCGCTTCGCCCCGCCCCGCCCACCCTGCTCCTCCGTCATTGCTCCGCTCGCATTGTCCCAACGGCACTGCCCGGCTCTCTCCGCCCTGTGCGATTACCCATCGCCTCCCTGCCATCCCCTCACTGCCTCCCCCGCACCACCCACCCACGCACTCCAGAACGCGCTTGTATGCTTACTCCATACTGCCCTGTCCTTATACGAGAATAAAAGGCATTGTCTTTGCTGACATATCTGTTTATTATATTACTAGCAGCTTTAGATTGCACGGCCGTCATCATCTTCAAATATCTCGTGCCGGCAAAGGTAGGTGAGGGCAAGTGATGTCAAAGCAGTGTCTCTCACCGGGAGGTCCTAGTGTTCGAGTCCTAACCGGTGGCGGGATTTTCGACTCTTAACTATACAGTCCGGTCGAATTCAGCAACTGCCTGAAGGAAAATTCAAGCGGTCGGCTGCTCTGAACGGTAGTTTTTCGTGGTTTCTCCGATCAACACCAGGCGAACGCCCGAGTAGGACCCTAACAAATGGGCCATGGACGGCGGGCGATATTTCCTTCATCTTCTAGGTCCTATCCTTACCTCCTTACTTACACTTACACGCACTACACTATCACACTTGTAGGGAGACCATTCGGGAATTTAGTAGGCTGGGACAGTGCCCTGCTGCAGTTGGGAGATATCTAGTTCGGCAAGATTCCCGCAAGTCGACATAGGTCGGCGCCGAATTCCGCTAGCCAGCGAGAGGAAGGTCACCGCCACTTTCCGCGATAAAACATGCACTACACTGACGGGACCAAATACCTTGGCCGTTAACGCGCCCGGAAAAATCAATCAATCAGATATCTGGTACAAAACATAAAAACATGAATGTAATCAACCAATACTGCTCCATTCTTTCTTACTAAACTTACCCTCTCGCTCTTACTTTCCTACTTGACCCCGCCCGCCTGTTTCCAGCACAGGTCCGTCGGCACTGCCCCGCCTGGTCGCCCACTCGCTCGCACGCCCTCCAGACGGCCGACGGCCCATTGGACACGGCTGCGACTTCGTTGCGCCCGCATTCGTCATGAGGTGAGACGCGTCCACGCCGATGGGATACTGATGGGCTGCTCACTTTTTGGTTGCGATGCAGTCATTACCCACGGTCGTAAATCAGCTTAGCCGTTATTAGCCTCGCCTTAGTTATTCGGCCCTAGGAACGATTTGTCTCTAAGAGGGAGGGTGCGAGTTTCAGGCTGTGCTCTTGCGACTGGACCTTGAAAAATTGCGAACTGGTTAATCCAACGACCCAATGGAGAGAAAATTATTTTGTATTTTTGTTTAATGAATTATTATTTCTGGGGAAATAAGACACACACAATTGCTTGCAAACTCTGTATGAACAAGGCAAGTAACATTCTTGTCAATTTTTTTTCAGGTAATCGTTGAAACAAATAATTACGTTATTTTTCCTTTTGAATTGTCGAGTTACAGCAGATATAAGAAATAATAATTAAGGTAGTAGTTTGTTCATAGGATATTGTTTATTTAATTTGAGGAAAGAAAGTATAAATTTAACCGAATAAATAATGGAGTTCCTTCTCATGATGTTTGTAAAGCTATTTGTGTTATCACAACTGAAGGCAGTTGTTAAAAGTAACGAAGAAAGAAGTAATTACTGTAAACTTGAGGCATCTCGTGTCTGTCCGTAGGACAATGCTCGTTGTCGACAGGAGCGACGACAGTGAGTACATTGGATGATAACTAATCTGATGGATGGTAGCACTAGCAGAGATAATTGTAATTGCAATCTTTATCTGTTCTCGCCAAGACGAGTAACTACGTGAAGGGTGTATTAAATGTAGAAGAAATATGCATCCTGGCTTCCGGGAAGTGCACTTGCTTCCCGTCAGAGTGCATTATGCTCTTCCCTGCTGCGGTTTTCTCATTGCTTTTTCACATCACCACGTTCCCAGTGATTCCTTAATCCCAATCTTTCGATACTGGCTTACGTCATGTTTGCGACTGCTAGTCGACTTTTTGTTATTTTTTCGTTGCAGCTTTTTTCTCCGCCTTTGATATTGTGATCTTCGGTCTTGGTTCTTTTTCGGACAGTCGAATCTTTCCTCTCATAGTGACAAATGATAACATTCACGTGTAAAGGTAATAGCGTATGAAATTACTGTAAATTCAGTTTTCGTGTAGTGTTTTGTAGGGCCGTTTTATTTAAACATCAGAAAAATCGTATTTGATGATTGCAACTCTTTTGTTTAATTTCATTTCCTTCTTATCTTGTCTCTGTCTTTCCATTCTATTAGCACCTTTACTTGGCTTCCCCGCACGTGCATGCCCTCATTGCTCCAGTGCCGCGGCTTCAGTTATCACTGTCAGTTCTCCCCGCCGCCCGCGCCTGGCAGGCGCCTGTTACGGGAGTCCTTCTCCTTCTTCTCCGCCTCCTCATTTGTCCTTGCGGCCACCTGTAATTGCTCCCTTTTCCCCGGGCGATCCCGCCGCCGCCGCAGCGCGCGCCGTTCACGCTGCCGCCGCCGTCTGTCGCACGCCCTAACCGGCCGCTGTCTCCCTCGCCGCCTGCCTCCCCATCAGTTCCGAATTAATGAACCCGTGATCTAATTAAACGAACCAATTACCCGTACTTCTCATTCTCAGGGCTGCCGAGGGCCGCGCGGCGCCGGACAGCCCGTGCCTGTCTGCGCCGCTGAAGCCCCTCCTCAGTCCGCTCCGAGAAAACGACTGCCGCGACAAAGGAACGAACCCGCCCGCGCCCTCCGCCGCGCCGCTCAGCACGGGCGCTGGCGACCCGACCCGCCTCGGCCCGGGCGTCGTTTCTCCCACTCGCGCATGACTCGGGGGAAATATATTAGGCGGCAGGTGTGAAATAGTGAGGGCGAGAAACGTAAGTGAATACAGGTAGATAATAGCCATTTCGCAACATTGAAAATACGCGCGTAACTCATGTTCGGAGACGAGAGTGATGTAATTTATTTATTTGTAGTTTTTTTTTCTGTATTTTTTGTTGCTTGTGGCCGCTGGCGTTTTTCCGCGGAACGTCGCTGACCTCTGGGCCGCGCCTCCTGCCCCCGCCCGTGCCCCTTGCCTCCGTTGCCGCCGCGTTTCCTCTTTCTATTTTCGTGTCTTCCTTCTCAAGCGAACCTTTGTCGCCTTATCATATCACTTTTTTCTCTCCGGATTTCTTTCATTGAAACTGTTTCGTTATTCCCTCATTTTCTTTTGCTCGTAGGTTCTCATCTTTTCGATTTGCCTGTAAATTTGTAAATTGATTGTTTTAGACTTATATCCCACGAGTTTCTCCATGAATTGATGTTTTCTGCGGCTTTCTACTATTTTCGTCTCTCTTTTACTTTTTTGTTTCCAATTTTGCTATTCTCTTTTATTCCTTTCCATTTCCTTCTTAGTTTCGTCGTGTCTTCTTCTGATCATTTCCATTTGCCAGTGTCTGTTTCGAGCATCATTCTATCTGACCGTTTGTCTGCGTTATTGTTTCTGTCTGTCATTTCCTATGTGGCGTCGGATCCCATTTTCCTGCCCCCTCGCCCTCGCCATCGGCCGCCGCCTCCGCGCGCCCATTCATTCGCGTCCGCCCGACAGGCGTCCGCCGCGCAGGCTTCCGTCCGCGAGCAGCCCTCGCGCAGCGTCGCTTCGAGACGTTCGTTATAACGATCAGCGTCCTATCGGCGGATCTTGTGTACAGCCACTAAATCTCGGGACGGACGCCTTCTCGCGGCTGGCCGCGGTGTGGTCGGCGGCGGCGGCGGCGGCGGCGGCGGCGGCTGGCGGTTGGCGTGCGGTACGCGCCGCGCGACGTAATGAAATATGCGTGTCCTCTGGCGGAACTGCCTGCTTCGCGCGTTTTCCCTTCCTTCTCTCTCTCTCTCTCTCTCTCTCTCTCTCTCTCTCCGCCGCCGCCGCACGTGTGAACTTCCGGGAGGTGCGTGGGCGGAGGATGAATGGAGAGGTCGCGCGGTCCACGCCACTGCGCCCGGGATTTTAGCAGGTGCAACAAGTGGATGTTGCGTTTTTATCCCTTTGCTCTCGTAGCTTGCTCGGTGGAAGTGCACTACTTCACGCGGATTCTGCTCGCTGTGGTAGGGTTTTTGCTAGCGAGGAAATGTGTTGTTTCTGTTGAGGACTCTCGTGTTCGCGGTGGTGGACTATGTCTCGAAATACGATCAGCTGCTATTAGGTTGTCTTATTCGTCATTAAGAATGATCCTTATACGCATCGAAATGCAACTGGGATGAAATTGTTAATGTCTGGAGAAATTTCAAACACTTTAATTCATTGTATCAATCTCTGGTATGGTGAATCCTGATCAACTTACTGTGAACTATATACAGAAACAAGTTTCGTGGGTCTGGAGTATGTGTTTAATAGAGGTTCAGATTTAGTGATGCATTTTTGTATGTATTATTGTTGACAAGGTAACTAAGTCGTATAGTGGTTTTTAATTGAGTTATTGAAATATAGTATGATGAACAAAAGTGAACTTTTAATCGAACTCCTGTCCACGTTAAATTAAACAACTTTTTAAGTCGGGATTCGGTAAATTTATTTCAAGAAACTAATAGTTGATTTAATTGAATTTTATTCGTACTCGTTTAAATATTCGGGTGTATTTAATTCCCGTCTTCGCCTAAGCTTACTATATCGTCATGTATTCTTTTCCATTGTGATATCTTACCTACCATGCACTTCGTACCTCGCCGCACGCTAACATTTTAAAAAAGGAAGAGTAAATAACAAGGATTATGTTTTCACTCCACCTGAAAGTTTATGGTTTGGAGTTAACAAGGTAGAATTTACAACAGCGTTCGTGAGATAGTACCTGCGTTTGTAGTTTGGTTTTAAATGCGATCTAACCGTGACCGAAAAACGTGAACACTGAAGAAGCCATTATCCTACTTTTCGAATAAATTTCGTGCTGGCTTTCAGAACTTGATTGTATTTGTAATTTCGCCTTTGCATGACCGTTATAATCGTAAAGAAACAAGTTGGGCATTATGCATGCCTTCGGGCCCCTCTGTTGTTACTGATTATGGCCTGTAATATATATGATCACTTCAATTACGTATATGCAGACTTCAGGGACTGGGCATGTAAGCAAGCTGTGTGGGCGTTACGACGTATCTCGTGCCCGTTCTAGAAGTAGACTTCGTGTATTAACTGGTCGCAGCAAATGGGTGAACAAGAATCCCCGTAATTGCTACAAATCCGCTGTGATAGAAACTGTGTCCCCCCTTCCAGAGTTATCCGTGGTTTTAAGTGTTCTCGACGGTGAAACATGAAAAATCCAAATGCGAAATTATCGATCGTAAACGTCCTGTGTAGGTACGGATTGTCGCTGCCGCTTTCTGTGTGGAGACCCTGCGGATGCAAGTCTGTAAAGAATAACCAACTGGTTGTAGTGGTTTTCTTATGTAACTTACAAGTGTTATACATGCAGAACTGTAGGTGACTTTATTATGTGTATGTATCATAATTTGTAATTTTCTTCTTTGATCCTATTCTTCCAAAGCCGGACAGGTGACCTATCTAGATGGCTGAATAGTATTTCCATTATGATGGGTTTTCTTGGGAGGATATAATCAGGATAGTTTCCTACTGCTTTCATTGGTGGTTATTATATTATTATTATTATTATTATTATTATTATTATTATTATTGAATTATTAGAATGAAAAGATAGGGCGAGCATGAGGTGTGAAAGGACGCACTTAATGATGAGAGATGAGGTGGGAGATGAAAGGTGATCGTGGGCTTTCTGAACCATCGCAGCATTCGCCTTACAACCGAGGAAAACCACGAAAACCCCGGTCAGGATAGCCGGCCCGCGGATCGAAACCGGACCTCCCGACTGCGAAGTCAGCGCGGCACACACCGAACCATTTCGCTCGGTAATTTTTAATACTACAAATTAATATATGTGTAAAAGAAATGATACGCTGTGATCTAATGCTTTTCGATAGTCCCGTTAGTTTACGTTTCTTAATGTGGATTTAGTTAGACGGAAGATAGAGATTAAGTTCGTGGCCATGTGGCAAAAGTAAAATCAATATATATTTACTTTAATGCCATCGACTCTACCTAGAATTGTTATATAATTTTTTAAGGGCTTTCTAAAAACCTAAGACCGCTTTAAAGGTGAGGATGAAATAGTTAGATATCGCGAAGTTCCAACATCTTTCTTTTGAAGTTGAGTGCAATATTCTTATGCTTAATATATTTTAAGTTTATAATCCTTGTAAATCTATTCTAATGGCTGTTCCGGTGTCTTTACTCGCGCGGGACGAACATCTGCGAGTCGAATGAATATCCTTTTATGCCGCGATGTCTTCATAACGCAACGTTACCGGTTATTTTCCACAGACTTCCTGACAAATCTTAGAAGATAATGCGACTTGAGAAGAAAAAGTGGTCGACCACCGGGACACGAGGAAAGCGTTTGGGAAGAATGGAGAAGCACCGTGTTCCTAAGATACGTGAGGAAATATTGCGCAAATCTCTAAAGCGGCAAGCGCGCTGACGAGTGTGAAGCATCGACTGTTAGTTTATCGCGTCAATAATCCTCGAGAAACTGGGAGAAACGGATCGCTAGGAATCTCATTAGCATAATTAGCTAGTCGCGAGACCAAGTTTTATGAGTAGCCTTTCGCCTCACCTGTTGGTGAGATTGCGAAGAACTCTCGTTTCTTCTTGCCGTGGCTTCTCTTGCTATAAGCTGAATAGGATGGGTGACTAGATTTGTTTTAAATGCACCTGTGTTGTGTGCACACCATGCAGTGTTACACGTGTGTCTCAGCGCACGCGCACATGTGTGAGAGTGTGAATGTGTGCGAGTGCATCTAATTAAATGGCAATGTCATGTATTTCATGACGCTAATACGAACGCCAACGAATTCACCGCAAGGAATGCTCGGCGTCGCCGCTTCGATAAAGCAAGCGGCGTTTCATTAAAATGGAAGAGTGTGGTGTTACACGAGTACCAGCGCACTCTTAGCGGGTACTAATTTGTTTACGTACCTGTGTGCTTTCACCGCAATTGATGAGCTTCATTAAAGAGGCGTTAACTGGCGTTTGCTTGATATTTCGGATATGAGGAAGTTTCGTAGGATTTGCTGGATACGTTGCTGGATCGAAGTAATATTGAATTGCAAGGGAGGTGGGTGTCTATTCGCGGAATACTAAGAAATAGCAGGTGCTCGGCTGAAAGTATTTTAGGCTTGATGATTCTGCATTGTTACTCAGCATGAATAATTTCGGGCATTGTGAGTTCATTTTTAACCCGAACTTTCTTCTTAGCTGAATTTCGAAATCTTTTTTGTTAAGAAATGGTTTCGCTGAGAGAAAGATCATTGGATAGTCAGTAAGAAAATGATATTGCATTGATTATATTTTGTCTCCAGACATTTACGATTAGTTCTACCTAGATTTTTTAAACGAAATCAACGGAGTGATCACTGAATATTACATTGAAACAAAACGTTTCCTCAAAATTAATCTTTTGATTTATTTTGTAGAATAGAATTTTTAGGGTAATTCCATAATGTACATATACACAAGTACAATGCTTGTATTTTATTTCATTTAATAGCCCAAGAATAAGTGACATTGATATGCTTATTATGAATAAACAACATTCGTTAGAAAAAATCATTTTTCAGATACTTTCGCTTCAGATGCCTAAAAGACGACAGGTCTGCGTACTGTAATCCTGTGTCCACACACAGAGCGTGATTTATCTCGGATGTGTGAGAGTTAGCGCCGGACGCATGTCTGAGAGTTGACCGCCTGCAGCTTCGCGCGTTAGTGAGACACCATGCGGCCCGTTGGCATCGAGTCCCGCGGCGCCGCGCGAATCGCCGGCCGGTCGTTCATCACGCAGAGCTGCCGATGGCGGCTGCCATTGAATCTTCACACAATGGACTCATACAGCCATACACGGCGTAACACTTATCTCGGAACAAACTGCGGGAGGAAGGGGAGAGGTCGACTCGCTGTATCCCCACCCGATCGTCCTCGCTTTCTGGATGTTTATGTGAGGAATTAAACTCGGGACGGAGGGGGGGCGGGCAGTAGGAGGAGAGTGGATGTTGGGATGAAGGAAGCGTTAGAGTTTGAGGAAGGCGTGAAGTTGGGAATGGAGGGTGGCAATGAACGTGGAAATAAGGGTGCTGAGACTCCGTGGCGAAGAGGCGAATATCAGACTTGCAGGTGATTTGTAGGATGGAGATAATGTGGTGCAGCGGAAATGCTCTTATACGAGTTAAAGCGGAAGGGAGTGACTACGTAGAAGATGCTGAGGATGTATCGCGTATGGCATCACTAGAGTGCGGAAGTAAATACCAGTGAAACCATAAGTGTAGGCAAAGAAAGAACAAAAGATAAAGCAAGAACGGCGGTTAAAACGAAAGGGAGGAGTATACGAATGGAATTCACAAGCCTGCAAAGAGAATAAAAACTGAGCAGTGAAGAGAAAGGGGGAGAGGCAACGACGGAGAAGGAAGGGGCGAATTCAACAACCGAATTGAACAGTGACAAAAAGTTGAAAGCGGAGGCATTACTTGCGTTCGCAATGTCACTATGAAGCAAAGTGCGCACAAGGATCGCGGGAGCGCGTACACGATCAAGTCATGAGCGCGTCGGTCGCCCGCGCGCGCGCGCGTGAGATACTCCACGGCCCGACCGATGCCTACACGCGAACATGACACGGCGTCGCGCGCGCGCATACGTTGCGAGCGAGGCGCAGCTGCAGCCCGCGGTGTCTTCCTGCGGCGTGTAAGTCGACCCCGCGCCCTCCGCCCCCCGACCACCGCAACCCGTGTTCACATCCCGCCGCCACTTCGGTCTCCGCGTCCCCACAGTCCTCACTGCCTCCCTCCCCTGCGTCTCGACCGTCTCCGCGACACCCCGTTCGAGCCGCCCCAGAAGCCATCCCACCGTCCCTGCGTTTGAATCTCTGCCGCCCCCGTCGTCTACGCCGTCCCGACTGTCTACGCCCTCCCCGTCTCAGCCGTCTTCTCCGTCCCCGCCGACATCCCGCCCATCGTCCCCGTCGTCTCCGCAGTCTCCATCTCCATCGCAGTCTTCGTTCGTCGCTTGCGCCAGCGCCTCCGCCTCATCCGTCGCCGCCGGCAACACGGCCTTTGCCGCCGCCGGCGCGTACGCCGCGCCGTCTTCGTTTTCTGCGTTCGTGCTTTATGAGGCGCGAGATCGCGGCTGCGATTGTGCTAGGGGGCTCGGTGGTTTTGCTCCGACGCAGGTTTCCAGCGTGTAAGCTGGAATGAGGCGAACGCGAGGCTAGGATAGGTGCTTTATTGGATTCGTTTTCAATTTGTTCAGGTTTGTTGGAATTTCGCGTCATCCGCCGTTGTTTACGAGCACAAATAGTGCGTTGTGATAAAGCTTTGTAAGTTGGGAACGAGCCGTGCTTAAAGGAATACTTGGACAAAAGAAGATGAATACTTCACTTTATAAGAAAGGGATCTCCAATTCTTGAAAATATCGTTTTTACGTTCATCCATTCTTGCAATGTTAGAAATTATTAGAGTTCTGTTTTAAAAAACCATAATCAAGACAATGAAACGATAGCCCCACTGTTTTGGTAGATTGTTTAATAATGTAAATATATACACATGCTTACATTTTACCTAATTGGCCAATCTAGTACTTCCCATCTGACAATCTCACACATAATTTTTAGTACTAAAAGTAGTTTATAGATATAATGTCACATTTTGTGTAATACATAAAATAATAGATAATTATAGAACGAAGATGTTATTGACGTTTCCGATCACGTCAATGGCTATGATCATAAGTCCCTTTACTGTAGTGAGTGTTTTATCCGGAATGTGGCGGTGTTCTTTCCCGGTACGATGAGATCCGTCGCCGACCTACATGTTAGCTCGAGGGGAATTTCTACCTTCAAGTATCTCCCGAGCGGGGCACTGCTACAACCGGGACAAGCTCTACGCTCCGGACAGGTCTCGTGGCACGTGTGATAATGTGCATGGAAGTAGGTGTGTAGGTAGGGCGAGAGGGCAACACCAGAAAGGTGAATTTAGCATAAAAGCTTTAGTGCCTTCGTAACTGGAACATTTTTCATGCCACCACACCTTACATATTTTACACTGTATCCAAACTTCATCAAAAGATCGTTCGCAGGCTGGTACATTTGCTGAACTTTTGAGGGAACCGGGTTTTCATTATTCACAGTTTTGTTTTTCCTTTCAAGGATATTCTGTTTCTTTAATTTTGTCTCATGTTTATTTTCTGAAAATATAGATTTACCTTTTTTTTGAATGGAAACAAAGTCGTGATCTCATTTTTTTTGATACTTTACCTGTAGCTCCTTGCTTTTCTTGTCTAAGTGACACGTTTGACAGGATACTAACATCTATATGTGAGAAGATAGGCGTGACTTCATTTTCACATTGACCTGCAACTGTGCAATCATTATCCAAAGGTTTGAATGTTACTAGTGAAGGACAATAGCAATCCTCGATGACGTCAGGGTTATACGGCTCAATGCCTGTAACTCGGAAAGCTTTTTCTGCGATTGCAACCCTGTATTCAAATGTCTTCTTCAAAATACAGAGCGGGTAAGAGTACGCACAGCAGGTCTGTGCATTCTTAGGCGGTGATGCATTGTGTCTCTAAAACGCTGATACATACTTGCACAATTCATTACATGTAAAGTCTAACGCGGGCATGTTGTTCAGAAGGGATTGACCTTCTTAACAACATTTACTCAGGAGCCAGCCTACCATTTCTTCTTTATTTATAAAAAAATAGGTATGTTCACAAAAAGGTGATATGCTAACAAAACGAAATCATATTTTACCTGATAAATAATAGACACCAAGGATGAAATAGTAACGTCGGTCTCTAGAAAGGTGACTGCACACGTGTTGATCTGATCACACTAGCTCCTGCTTCCACTGCTGCCAACAAGGAAATAATCCCTGCCGACACTTACCCTCCTTTCCCTTACTGATTCGCTACCGTCAGCGGCAGTGCTGGCTCGGATCTAAACTCAGCTGGTAGAGCAGGGATGTAGAACCAGGTAGAGCCGATACAGCAGGGTGCATCGAAGTAGAATGTTTAATTTATATTCACCAAAAATATATTGTTTATCATTTACTGTTACTATTTTATTTTTCTATTCTGGACGTGGTACATTTGTTGCCACTAGAGTCAAGAGTCGTTTTGAACGAATATATTATTAATAAGAACACCATGTTGTGAGGCTTAAGTACTTTATATACTCCTAGGGCAGATGTCGGCTCTACGCTGCAGATAGAACATGTTCGAATAACATGCCTGATACCTCTATTAATAGTTTTACGGTGCTGTTTTCCCGGTACCTTGCTCTATAGGAGCCCACACTATCATTCGCGTTGCTATTAAACGGGCGAAGGCGCGAGCAGCACGGCGAGTCCCTTGTGACTTCTCGATCCATCGCGAAGAAATTTATGCGCGCTCGGCTTTCGCTGCGGGCCACGTCCGCTGTCACCGCTGGCAGGCGGGCAGGAGGCGGGCGAAATGAGGTCTGGAACACGACGCTTAAGTTATAGCTCCTCGGAATGAAACGCCCTGGGGGTAATTGTAGTTGGAACTCGCGACTCCTTAACTAGTGAGTTAGTGTTATCGTTTAAATTAACCTGTATGTGATGTGTATACTCGTGATGCTTTGCCGATGAACTATATGTTGTTGTTGTTTTTTGTTCCAGGTAAGGTAATCGAGGGCCCCAGAAATGCTGATGTGGTGAGAAAAGGTTTGTGCGTAGATATTGCTGCATGAAATATGGAAAATATCGCTTCGTTGTTGAAAACGAGTCGTCAGCTCCAAGTTGTGAAGGTTTAAAGAAAAGTTAAATTGTCTACAGTGATTGTTAAGCGATGAAGCCATTGCGAAATGATACTAACAAAACGTTTGTATCATAAACACCTTTTAAAAATTAAGTCTTTCGATGCTGGGCGTGCCTAAGATACAATAGATAACAAAATTTAAGCAGATACTATTTTCATGTAATATAGTATTATCATTACTAATGATGATGGAATATAGAAGAATCGAATCCACCAGTGAAAGAAAGTCTGTAACATTCTTTGATACACTGTTTTCTTGCCATTTTGTCAATGTATAAACCAGAACTACAATAACGTGAATGAAGTAACCTGAATGTGAAATCGGTAATATTCCTACGTAGGTGCTTTGAATGAGGATTTCACTTTACTCGCAAGCAGCATATTTCACATTCAATCTCAATTTGCAAAAGGAATAGCGTCATTGTTGATGACAAAACCACATTGTACCTTTCGTTGAGGACTTAAGCAAAAAGGGTCAACAGTGAAACGCGTTTTTGTTTTTCTAATACAAAATATTCAAGTTCAGCCGCAGAGTTTGTAAACATTCGGTGAAAAATGGACGCGTGTTTTATTTTCCCAACTGCCCCCCTCGCGCTTTCCACTTACGAGTCGTTTCCGGGCGCTTCACACGTTCCGAGCGAGTGCTCTCACTGCCTTTAATTTTAATTCTTATTTCTGCTCCGACCCCAAAAATTCAAGAGAACAATGTGGCGACTGATTCCGTAATCGCCGAAAGGAAATGAACTCATAATGAGAGCAAGGCAGTCGCTGTGCGTCTATTGTCTATAGCAGTTTTTACGTTTATTTTTTTCCGCCATGCGGAGGTAGCGTTTTCGAGTGACGGCGTTTACATGTAAATGGGAAAAAGAAGTTCCGCCAAGGTTAATCGTGTGTTGGGTGTGGGGAAGCAGCGCTAGTGGATCGAGGTAGGGAACGCGCCCTTTTAACTGTACGTTGGCCCTCCGCCTCGTTTCGTGTTTCCCCAATGATGGGCCTGCACAATTTCCGGGTGTGTCCGAGAAAGGGAGGGAGGGGGGAGATGGTTCAGCTCGTGTCCCTTGTGGTAGTTTTGTAATCGGAAATTCAGTCGTAACCTCCAGAGAAATATTAAATTGGGAGCCACGATTCTTTTCTCAAAGGTCTGCCAATGTGTCAAGCGTGTTATAGCATTTGAATTGATTTTGGAACGCAGAGCTCAATATCCTGTTTAATTTCGCATTTGTAAAGTACGATTGAATATGGGGATTTTCAGCGGCTTTTAGAACCACTTTGGTGATTTGTAAACATTATTTCATCAATTTTGTGACATTCCATGCTTTTCAGGTTTCGTTTTCGGTGCGGTAATCATCTCTTTCGTTTTATTGCAAGTTATTTTGCGGAGAGAAGCAATCAACCATCCGCACGAGTGGAGAATAATTATTTGGGTTCCTAGCAATATCATAAATAAAGTTAATGTGAAATACTGGAATTTATAAGAAGAATAAAACCAATTGGCGTGATGGATGGCGAAACGTCGGGACTCTCTCCTTACCATCGAGCGTGCTGTTAGTATACTATTTTCTGAAAATCATCTTACGAAATTTTTAGTGCCGTTTGTTTTCCATTGAAATTAACGTTGTGGCTACATAAATACACACGATTCTGTTGACATGCTCGTACTGTTGAACTGCCGTATCTTCAATCATCTTCACTCTAATGAAGGCGCTACCGAAAACATTTTTTAAAATTTTAGTTGTGAGAAGAGCCCGAGCCCGCCGACAATTTCCGGGGGATTCACGCGGGTCAGTGATGTCACGTGCCTCGTCGTGACTGATGATGCTGGTGTCATAAGAGGGAGATGGGGGCTAGAGCAGTTGAGGAAGAAATTCCCTGCGGGCACCCACGCAGGGGTGGAAGACAAGGCGTCTGGGAATGCAGCGACGGGATGTAGCGGACTACGGGCGGAAGTGGTGGGGAAAAAAGAGGGAACGCTAGGCACGTCCAATGGTAACTCATAACTTAGTTGTAACGCTCAGAAGGGCTGTCGGCTTCCGCCCAGGTGCCACATGGCTCTCTACTGTAGCGTTTTCTTGTTTTGTATGCTTTGTAAAATTATTTTCATTAGGTCTAAAGTGAGGGAAGGTCCTTTTTCGACTCCACGTTCCGGGAAGGAATATCGGAAATACCTGAAGTAAGCCAAAATAAATTATAAGGAAAATAAGAAAATATAATTACTGTGATGGAAGATTTGTATTAGTAACAGAGAGTTGAAAGCAGTTACGATTACATGAAAAATATTTAAATTGTGCGTAGTATTTTCAACTTACCAGAGCAATATTATAATCCCTGTCATATCCTAGTGTGTAATTTCCTGATTCAGTAGAGATCTCGCCACTCGAAAACCCAGAGGCGTCCCGATTGCGGTTGTATAGCAAGCTTGGATTGGCGAATTTGTGGTGTTCGACAGGAAGGGCAGGTGAGGACGGTCGTCTGGTTGGAGTCACATGGAATCAACGTGGAGTCAGTCGACCACGTGAGACTGTGTAGTATGTGTGTGAGTGAGAGGAGGGTGGGGGAAGGCGGGGGTTGTGGCTGTGAGGAGCGTGTGGACGCGTTTCGCCGGATTCGCGCCCGCGCGCCCCTGGCCCGGCGCGGCGCAGCGGTGCGGTTGGCTCCCTCTGTTTAGGCGGGATGTCCCCCGCCCCGCCCTCCCTGGCCCCGCGAGCACTTTGAGCCTGGCGGCGCCGCGCCGCGCCGGCTGGCCGGGCGCTTGTGACGTGTGCGTTCTGTTTGATGTCCTTTGAGAGAACGCTCCGCTCGATAGATCGTATGCTCGCAGGCGAGGCGCGCCGGACTGACCGAGTTTTACTCGCCGCGTCCGAATTTAACGATGCACCTGGACGGTTCCGAATTTAACGATTCACGAGGCTCGGGAGAAACGAGTCCGTGTTTCTGGGATGTACTCCTTTGGATTTGTTCCGGATAAAGTACTCGCATCGTTTTGCGATTTCGTACTACCTTTCTTGAAACTTCGTAGGACAGTCCAAATGTTGAAAAAATCACAGAATTCACTTTTCGTGTGAACTTTTGTAGGCAGAGAGGTTTCATTTTTATGCTTATTTTCATTCATTATAATAAAGATGAAGACAGTAAGAACATTGTGATTAGAACCTTGATGATTTTAGAAGCATGAGCGCTGGTAAAAATAGACCAAATGTAAATGTTCATCATTTTATTTTAATATATTTAATTACAGTTTTATTTTCTGTGGAACTTGTACAGGCTGCAGTGTAATAATTGTGGCCATTATTCGTAAATATTCTAATTCCCATTACTTCTTCTAGGTCACTAATTATTAAGATGCCTTTATTAATAGAAACATAATTAGAGTAATGAATTCTGAAAATAATCCGAAGAAATTTTTTGGAAAACTTTTTTATTTAAAGCATATTGACATTATGAAATAATTATTTTTCGGTTGTGATTTTTAGAAGCAAGCAGTTAGCTCTAATCCATTTGTCTGGGTTTCCTAAAGGAAGGTTGTAGCATCTTGTTAAAGTTTACGGCGATGAAAGAACAGCACTTGTTTCGCGCGTTACCAAAAGGTTGCCGCGTTGGTCAAATGTTACGTTCTGGTTACTTGGTGCCCCCTCCCCCCTCTTTTATTTCGACACCGGATTCCGACGGGTCGTTCCTCCTTGCGGGGGGAGCCCATCCCACGTCGTTAGCGCAGCTGTTGGGGCTTCGGCGGCGGTCGCTGGCTACCGGAATTTGCGGTCTCGGGCCTTGTGGCGCAGAGCGCGGCGCGGCGGCGCGGCGTGGCGTTTCCTTGCGGTCGATCATGTGGGGGAAGCTCCATATGCCATTCCGAAGGCGCGGCGCGGTGCGCCTTTCCTCATGTAGACAGGAGGCCGAGTTTCGGAGCAGAAGATGTGGGATCGAAGGCAAACACCCGCACGTAAACCAATTGAGTTTCAATAAATACTCTGAATGGGGGAAAGATGGGTTCTTTCGGTTTCATTGCAGGCGCTTATCAGGAAGCATTGCATTAATTTACCTATGAATTTCTTGTTTGGCAATGAGACCTTTCAAGAACTTCAATACTACAATATAAATTAAATGTTTTAGGTTTGGGTATCCATAACTGATTGCTTACTCGTAATTTATATTTCAATAAATATCTACAATTTAATAACAAGGTTCAAATTATGAAGAATTGATTAATATATTAAACTGATTTAATGTGGGTTACTTTTGTATAGCACAAAAGTGGTGTCCCGAATTTATCGTCTATATTTGATTTTATGCTGCTACGGAGCAAGCACCTGAGAACTGAATATTGTTCCTCGCCGGTCAGCTTGACCCTGCATTCAACTAACAAATCTTACTTGGAATGTTTCAATAAAATTTGCTACTCTTCACATCTCTAAGTTAAACTGTAGCCGCTACCTGCTTGCCGCAGCAGCTAGGCAGTGTGCTAAACGAACTTTCATTTCAGATCAATTTGTAAATCTGAATAACACTAAAAAAATAGCCAGGGCATGAGACGAAAAATAAGTTTTAAAATACGGAAGGCAATCGTTATGTCACTCTACAGACGCATGGTTGGATATTCGGATCGAGTCAATTGAATGCAGACCTGCCAAATGAAGGAGGTTATTTAGTACGATTGAGGATTGTTCAAAAAGGCATGTGATCAGATAGGAAGGTTTGTAGGAAGTGCTTGTAATTGTTCACTGAAACGACAATGACATCAAATAGAATTAAGTGCACACATGTTCACGGAATGAAGAGCTCCAGTCTTCCGAAAACTGCCTACGCGTTCGAGAAAACGAACGAACGAACAAACAAACAAACAAACAAACAAAAAAGATACGGTAAGAGCAAAAGGTAAGAAGAAAGTTGTGATGACGGAAGTTGGTTCTGTAATAGAACTTAAATGGGAAAATGGTGTGAAAAGTGTTGTGCTGAAATGGGATGTTTGTAATTTTTTAATGATACTGTTTTCGCTTTCGATCTGTTGCAACAATTTGTTGTATATGTTGAAAGACGGAAAACGGGACGTTAAGAAACTTTATCTTCCATGTCAGTTTTATTTCAGTAGCCTATGGTGAAGGATTTAGTGGTAGTAGTTTGTCATATAGCGTGAGTTGATTTCCCTTGAGGTACGAATTACTGCTTCTTGATCAAATGAGTTGCGTTTCTATATCATTGAACTGTTTCCAATGAAACGGTACATGATGCAGGTACTTTACTCAAAGATGACGCAAATATACTGATAACCACCGCGGCGTATTGATAACTGTGAAACATTGAGTTTTTGAAATAAATATCCAAAATATCGAATCTGCAAAACGAGTGCTTAAGCAATTCAACAGTTTTCTTCCTACCATAAATATTTATTTAGGACATCTCTATGTTACCGTAATCCTGTAAGATGCGCCATCCACCCAATCCGTTACCTTACTATTGCCCCTGCATCCTCGGCGAAACAGAGCACACAAACCCGAACCTACCGAAAGCTGCTCTCAGTGGGACTGCTGGCCTCGGGCACCGTGCGTCGCGTCGCGGCGGCTGCAGCGCACGCGGTCGGGAGACAGCGGGAACGACGGTGGCGGGGGCGACTAGGCCCCGAGGCGCGCCACCTCCGCCGGAGGGTGGGTCTCGCCGGAAGCGTCTCTCTCTCTCCCCCCTCCCCACCCGACGTCCCCCTCGCGCCCCCGCGCCCTCCGCGCCCGCCGCCCCCGCACCCAGCCGCCGCGCCTCTGCCACCGCCGCCGCGCCGGGGGCCAGGTATAATGAGGCCGCGGCGGCCGCGTAATTACAGAGCGGCGCCGGCGGAAACGTTTCCACCTCGGTACGCGCCCGGCGCCCGCCCCGCGCGCCCCGGGCGGGCGCCCGCCCGACGGCCCCGGGCCGCCACCGCCGCCGCCGCCTCAGCTGCCGGCGTCTCTGCGGTCGCGCGATGGTCCCTGCAGCGCGCTGCACTTCCCTCTGGAGGACGGGGATTGCCTGCGTGCGGTCGCCTTGGCCGCGAGGGAGGGGCCAACTTGGAATTAGTTTTAAAGCGGAAGTGAAAAGTTGGGTTGCAAGATCCAGTAGGCAGATAAATTTGAGTTCCTCGGTCGGTAAAAAGATGAAATGTTGCCAGTAATGCCATCGGTACAATTCCTCATGAATGGCACAATGTTGTGAAATTGTTTTGTTACTATTGACTGAAATTCCTATGTTCGTTCAACGTTTATTCGTGCTCGTTTAAGTTAGCTGGACGTGTTAATGATTGAGTTTTACGAATTGTTTAATATTCCTTGAAAAAGTATTCGACGGTGTAATAGAAATATCATTCGGTTCGCCTCTTATAATGATCAGTGATCACAGTGTATTAATGAATGTCATTTCACTGTGGGTAATTGACTTCTATAAACTGAAAATTATACTCGAATTTAGTATCCTAGTTATTCTTCTTTCAAACATTGAAAAGTATCTCATGAATATGCACTGAATGTTCATTTTATGAGGAAGATTTCATTGGTTTTCTTTATAAGAATGTTCACGAGAAAGAAGAGAATATTATATCTAAACAGCCCTTTTGCTCTCTAATCGAATGTCTATAAAAAGCTTGAAATACGTGAACAGGGCCGTTGGCTGGCGCGGCGAAGTGGATGCCTGTGCAGCCGCAACGGCCTTGTCTACAGGTCGCACCCGCTTCTCGATGCGCTTTTCTTCCTTTCCATTGTTCCCGTGGACGCTGGCGGCGCATGCTCGCTACCCATTTCTAAGCACATTTTCTATTCGGATATTGTGGATGTTCACGTGTAAAAAACCCTTATTGCGCCTGCTTACATGTGAGGAACATTATGGTGTGTCTTAAAAATGATGATTAAGCTGTTCCCAAGAGAGAAGTTTTGTTACGTAGGAGTAATATTCGAAGTTGGAAATAGGAACCGATATTGATTGTCGTATAGCGGGTTACAGTATTTCACAAGTGAACTAAACATTAACGGATATATTAATGGATAGTATGGAAGTGATAGTTATAAATATGACGTTATATTACATCTTAAGTAGATTTCGGTTTTTGAATACTCGTTCAGTTATTCCACTCTAGAACTTTCAAGTCATTCTGACCATGCAAATCATACACTTCATCATCCCCGACCCATGTGCGTGTTAAACCCTTGCAGAGAATTACACAAGCACATGTGCTGTCATTTAAACACAATATATGCTTATTGTTCTCTATAATTGTCGAGTACTGGTTATACAGTTCCCATTCCGGTCGCGACATTTGTATCGGGAGTACATCTGTCAGTTCCTTCTGGGCGCGCTCGCGGGAATTTACGGCTTTGAATAATTGGTCGGCGGGATAATGAAATTGTCCTCGCGCGCGCGCGCCCCGCGGAGCGCGTGAGCGGGTGCGTGGCCCGGGAGGCGGCGGTGGCGCACCTTGCGGGACCGAGCGCTTAATTTCGCGCACGGCGCGCCGCGCCGCCTGCCCGCCCTTTCGCCCCGCCCAAACGCGCTGACGACAGGGTTTGCGGCCCGTAATAATTATGTTTGCACTCGAACAAAACGCACCGGGGTAAATAGTATCATGTTGATCTCGCGGTGTTTGTCCGCGTTAACGAGTAGAGGGCGAACACGGGCGTCCGCGGTGGGGGTGGGGTGGGAGGAGGCAGCGGTCGCTGCAGGGGGGCGAGGCGGACGATCGGGTGGGCGTCGTTTTTGATGACGCGTCGCGACGTTGTGCGTGCGTCCATCCGCCCTTAGTGCGGCGGCGTGGCGCCTGTGCGTGTTGTCCGGTGTAACGCGCGTCTCCGGTTGTGTAGTTATGCTTCCCTCCCCGACCGCCCCTCCTGTTTTTCGGTTTGTATATGTGGAACGGGCCTGCATCGTCGGAACGTTGCGTGTTGCCCGGATTGTGTGGCGAAGTAAAGTTTTAATATCAACGGCCGTGTTTGTTTTTGTTTGCATGGAGAGCTAGGGATTCCGTGGAGGTGCACGCGTTGGAAGTCCCGGAAGAGTCATTAATGATTCATAAGTGGTGGACTTTTATATCTGAGGCTGGGCGAGATAATGCTCTAGGCCCTTTAATGGACGCATACGACGCGCATGCAAGTGCAGATCCACGTGTAGATATATGGTTCTAGTTTCATGATTCATCTCTATTAAAAACCTAAGTGCTGACTGAACTAAAGTTTTTGCAGTATTTCTCCTCTCACTGTTAATATCTGAAAAGTCGTTAAAGTGGAATTCCATTGATAAATACCCTGATCGTGGCTTTAATGTCAATATTCTGAAATAAAAACGATGTTCACTGACTTGCGTAATCATTAGGGAGATTGCGAGACAAATAGAGATGCAATTAGACGATTTCATATGCAGTCTTTGAGAAATGTGTGTCATTCATCATTTCAGTGACAGGTGCTGCAACAGCATTGACACTTCATAGATTTAGTTTTCTTGAAACATATTTTTTTATGTTGATCAGAGTTGAGTGTGGTCTCATGCGGCAACAACAGAAAATAATTTCATTCGATCTTTGCCATAAATTACAAATTTAAAAAAATATGAGAATTCTAGCAAGTTAAAAAATATATAGATAAGTGATATTTGTGCAAACGTAAAGTTCTAAAAAAATAAAACAGCTATTACGGCTAATATCTTTCCTGCGCCTGGCGCCGCGCATCCACATACGGGGTCGTCGACCTTTCACCCCCCGCAAGACCGCGGTCGCTCGGCTCTATTTTTACGTCCACCGCTCCGCACAGCACCGCACCGCACCGCGCCGCGCCGCGCCGCCTACGTGTCGTCCGAACTAATGTACTGTGCAAACGCAATGAAAGCCCGTGGGTACGCGCGGGCGCGTCCGTCCGCGCGGAAACGGACGAAAGCGCGGGAGGTTGGGAGGGCGGATGGGATAGCGGGCGGGCGAGTGGGCGCTGGCAAGCGTACTGGAATGGCGTGGAGGGATGCGAGTGTGACAGGGCGAATGGACGTGCGGGCGCGTGGGTTGGCGAACTGCAAGGGCCGGTTGGTGGGTGGCCAGGTGGCTGAGTAGGTAAGAGGGGGATCGGTTGGGCAGGCTTAAATGGATGGGCGTGTGCTCTCGCGCTTTCGCGCGTGCCCGGGCGCTTCACGCCTCACGCGCCCCGAATGTTTGATAATTACAGCGGCATGTTGTTCCCGCTGTTGGTTTTATAAAACACGGAGCGAAGAGAGAGTGCCCTCCTCCCCACGCCGCCCGCACGAAAATGGAACAAAAATAGCCCAGTGAGCGCGCGAACGCGTGTGCGAGAAAGCAGTATGAGCCTCGATCTGGAGATGGTGTAAAAGGATAGAGATGTAGGGCACGGGGTGTGGTTGGTTAGAGGTGGGATAGGGGTAGAGACCGACATATATTGGCATGTATCGCTGATTGAAGTTGTGGGTAATATGTGATTATTACGTGGTCATTCACAATGAATGCTTACATACTTATGCAATTACCTTTATTGATGGATTCTGTAGAAATCCATCTTCTTATAAGTATATTTTCATTCTAAAGGCCATGAACCTTCCTTTATTCTTGCTTCCTTGAAATGGAATTTGAGTGTTGGGAGGACGTAGTCCAATGCATACCTCGCTGATTTGCTCCCAGCCATGACTTCGAACAGCAATCCCAGTTGACGACCAGTATTCTAGAGGTATTTTCGAAAGTAAAGAGTTTCTACAAAGATAAGTCTATACGGGGGAAAAATATCATTCATGTCTACGGTCACTTGTATTCCTCGAACATCGAAATTAAAGGCGGTAGATGGTAATGAATTGTTATGATGGTGAGGAAACGAATTACCAGATGAGTGTGATGGGATGTGATCGGCGGGTGAAATGACTATGATGAGCTACAGAAAGGTAAGAGGTATGTCAGGAGGAGGAGAATTGTGCACCGATGAAAGCAGTTATAGGGTGGAGAAGTGGTTAAGCCTATCAAATTAGTATACCTATATTTAATAGTGTTGATAGTTTATTAATTTAATAGGTTGTGGGAGTAGGTAGACGCGTGTTTTAAGGAGTGGGAGTTAGGTGCGGCTCCAGGGCAGGGAACATGCCTCCCCCTTGAAAATGTACTGGAGAAATCTATACAAAATAAATAAGCAAACTCTAGCTGGAACCGTGCGAACATGCCACACTTTGCAAATCATTGTTTTAAAAGTGAAAGTAGTTTCATATTGGGTCTAACATTGATCCGCCAACCCCTGGTGTTAAGCATTAGACGCCCGGTAATGTGCATGAGTAACCTTTTGCTAATAATGCTGAACGTTGAGATTAAATTTCATACAAAAGTAGTAGGCACTTGAATTTTATCATGGAATATTATTTTTTCTTTATTCTTGCAGTTTCATTTGGCATAGAAGCCGAGTTTCTGCCCCCTTCTCATCCTCATATTATGGAGAAGAGGTCCACAGAAGAACTAAATCTCCAAAAATGTAATAGAAGGTCCAAAGAGGTTCATTTTGAAAAATTCTGCTTAAGAAACATAACTCGGCCGCACTTACCCCTCCCCCGCACGCACGTATTCCGCAATTGTCCCTCGCATTTCCCTGACCTGCTATACCCCCATTTTCCCACTTGTCTCTTGCACGTCCCGGGATATCCCACAAAACTCCGTTTTCATAACACTCCCTATCCCCTCAACACTACTACTGGTACCTCACACTACTGGTATTATGATGGTGGATTTACTTTAATGGTAATGATTTCATAACACAACTGGCATGTTATTTATAAATTTACTTTGATGGTATTCTCTTTTTTACATTTCATACTATTTTATTTTTTTGTGTTAAAGGGGTTTTAGTAGAAAACATAATAATATTGTTTAGATTTATTTTCAAAATGTCATTAAATATACAAATTGAAATGAATAGAATCAATTGAATATAAAAATCTCTTAATAAGCGCCCTGTAAGAAAGCATTTTAAAATACCTTCCGTTGATCTTTTTTGAAGCGGGCCTGGGAGGGAAAGGGCGTGTGACCGGCGGGCGCGGGCGAACGGTCACGAGGCGAGGGCGGAGGCGGAGCGGTCGCGGGGCGTGGCGTGGCGTGGCGTGGCGTGGCGTGGCGGGCGTGGGCGGGCACAAGCTCCGTGCGTTCGCCTGTCCACGCGTGGACGGGGGCCGCTCCCTTGGCGACGCGGTGGAAATCCGCTGTTAAATTAGTTGAAGCTCCGCCGCCGCCGGCGACGAAGCGCGCGCCAAGCGACATCGCAGTGTCGCATGCGTTGCGAATAATCCAGTCGGCTGGGTTGGGGTGCGGAGAGGATGCGTCAAGTGCACCTTTTTCCCTTCTAAGGCTCTGCAATTGATTGCCTGCAACATTGGAAATGACTTTTTTAGTCCCGTCACGAAAAATTCACTAGAGTACAAATATATCTTGTTATTTGCATTTGGAAATAACATTAAGAAGTAATACCGTAAGGGATTACAATGTATTTACAAAATGGCGTTCTCCCAGCAATTTTATGAGAAGAAGAAATGTGTCTTGTTTTACGATTTTGACCTTTTTGCTTCATTATTGAATTGAATGATTAAACTTGGTGTTTAAAAACCCGAGGTTACCTTATGAAAGCTAAAAAATCTGTTTTTGATATAATTCAATTTAGAAAGAATATGCTAAATAGTAATAGAATTCATGTAGGTAATTGCATGTAATTTAGCACTGCAGTAAATTTAATAGTGGTCCACCATCTACATAAGAGCTAAAAATCTTTTTTCCCGCTATAGCTTTAAGAAATGAAATAGGAACCTCGTGTTACCTGTATGTTGAAGACAGTAGACAATTGAAAAACTTGTCGTGAGATCCTTTTTCCTTTACTTTTTTATTAAAAGAAATATTTTAGGAATTTTTATTACTTTGTCGTGGGGGTTCAGTTCTTCTTTTCTTCCTTCTTATTCTTCTTTCTTCTCTAAATCTACATCATAGCACAAATGATCAGAGACGTGGAGATACCAGAATTCTGGAATTTTCGTTTATTTTGTCAACAAATGTTTAAATCATTATTTTGTAATACGACTTTTATTATTTTCTTGAATAGTTTTTCCAAAATATATTTCATGAGCATTCTCTGAACTTTTTAGGAAACTTTCGAATTGTTACTTCCATCACTTCATTTTGTAAAGAAGTACATATGCTGAATGCATAGTTATCGCCTGGGACAACTAATTGAAATAAAATTCATAAAAAATGCCAACGAGCGGATCATCGCCAGGATGACTCTTTGAGGCCTTGGCGAAGGGAGTGCAGCGGCGTGCAATAGCGCTGACAGGGCTCGCGTGGCGCGCAATTAGGCTGGCCGCGGGGCCGCTCCGTGCCGCGCCGCGCCGGGCTGGGCCGCCCGAAAAACAAACAAGGGCGACGGACACGAACGCTGGCGTGTCGGATGGAGAAGAGAGAGCAGTCGTTGGCGGGGAGGCAGAAGGAGCAGGAGCACCGGCCTCCGGGTGCCGTCAGACCGCAAATTGGCGACGGGCCCCGCCCGGTCACTCGCCCCGCGTGTCTCCCCTGCTCGGCGCTGAGTGCGCCTCGCGTTCCTCTCGTTCACTTTCCCTTTTCAGGGCGTCCTCTCTGCGTAGGTCTTCGTACAGGGAGAGCCACCTCAGGGCGTCAACTGAAGTCACTGCAGTGCCTCGGACGGGAATTTACTAGGTTCGAGTCCCGACGGTGGCGGCATTTTCGATACCAGCTAGACAGCTAGGTCGAGTTCAGTCGTTGTCTGGAGGAGAATTATGGCGGCCGGCTGCTCTCATCGGTAGTTTTTCGTCGTTTCTCCGATCAACACCAGGTGAAAATGACGGAGCAGTACCCTACCAAATGGACCACGGACCACGCGCTCCATCTTTCCTTCCTCTTCCTTGTCCTATCTTCACCCTTTACTTACACACGCCTACACAGACATTCACTACACTCCCACACATGCTGGAAGACCAGTCAGAAACTTAGAGCTTTTCTCGACTGGTGGGAGATACCTGGTTAGTGGGAAACTTGTTAGCTGACGATAGATCGGCGCTGGGTGTCTCCATACAGCGGAACACTTACGGAACTAATGAGCTTAGCAGTTGACGCTTTCAGTCAATAAAAAAAGTATAAGTCTTCGCTCCTAGGACGTTCTGTTCGTTGCTTTCGACCTCTGTTCGTCTTCTATCCGTGCCTTCTTTCTTCCCCGCCTTTTCGTCGTTTTCAATTGTTTCGATTTCTCTGAATCTCAACATCTGCTTACTTATTTGCTTTGATCTGCTATTGTTTGTATGGATGCTCCTCTTTCCTCACACGGATGTTCGTATACTTACTCATCTTATTTTCCACCAGCTTTGCTCTCTCTCTCTCTCTCTCTCTCTCTCTCTTCTTTTATACTCTCGTACTTTTTTATCATTAATTTCTCATACTATCCTTTACAAACATTATTACTTTTCTTACTCTCGTGTTGCATTCTCTCATTTATTCGACGCCGACACATCGTCTCACGAAGTTCCAACGTGTCTTCGTTTGGCCTTACAGACGAACGAAGCTTTGGCCGTAGGACGAACGTTAGACGAACGAAGCTCCGTCTGCCTACTCTTGTCTCTTCTACCAGGCTCATCAGCTGAGATAACAAGGGCGCTTGCGGCAACGATTATCGCGGGATTGCGTTTACGCGTCGTTCCCTCTCCTCTCATTATTACGCGGCGGCGTCCTCGATCAGAGTTTTGTTCTAAAAAAACATCTCGGCCTCTAATCCCGACACGTACTCGTGTACTGACACACACGACCTTCTATAAACGCTGCTACCGATGCTACGTTTACACAGTTTTTCCGACGCCCAGCAAATTGCGAGCTTACGGCGGCGGCGGCGGGTTTGAGTCGCTCCAATTGCGCATTCAAGGAGACTCCGTTTATGACATCGTTAAGGCGCCCGTTTCCGTGCTCGGATTATAATGAGGGAAGATGTACCGCAGGACATTTGTTCCTCTCCAGTGTCGCCGTGAAGTCAGCAACGCTCTGTGAAGGTTGTCGTGTACTGCTCCATACGTGAAGAACTGCCAATGAGGTGCTTAAAAATTAACTTGGACGGTACTCACATGTCAGAAGGATGATTGTCGGTGTATATAAGGTAGTGGAAAAGTCTTGCCAGTACTATCGCGTTGATATCTCCCATTCGCGTAGCTGCGTTTATACTTCGATGAATAAAGTGAAGCGGGGCGTGAGCTATATACTTACGGATGTTGTGTTAAGGCGTTTTAGTAGCAAAAGACTTGTGTAAACCCATTATAAAAGGGGTCATATGTTCATGTAAAATTGTTATTCGTGTGTTTTGAATATGTGTTATATATATATATATATATATATATATATATATATATATATTAAACGTAATGGGATAAAATACTGGGAGAATCGTAGCACATACAAGACAGTGATGCATATCGTGCGAGTCATTATCAATTCAGCATCTCGAGAAAAATAATATATCCGAATAAGCAAGTTTTACCTTTACGTCTGAACAAAATTAGTAAAGGCATGCTAAAGATGTCATCATGTTCTTCAAAACGAAGTTCCCTTCACTACCGCTTGATAACGCCGTTTTTTATCCATACCACTTGATAACGCTATCTTTTATACAGTGTATCAATACTCCAAGATCAACTCATTAATTTGTTGAAAAGTGTTGTATCGTAGTTTCATTTGTTGTAAATACATGTCAATTTAGTGTGAAACTTGTTTTTTTAATTGTAGTAAAAATTTTATATTGTCCGTGACATCAAAGATCCTAACTGCAGCCGTTGACCGTGTTCGCCAATGGTAAAGATTCCATGTTTAATAATATTTTAGTGAGTGGAAAAGCGATATTCTTCGCTGGAAATTATGGCTCGCGATACATTAGCATCTCAAGCCGGTAAACCTCCATTCACAATGCAAGAAGATTGTGAATTTCGTTTTAATTTTTAATTTGTTATAAAGAAACGTACTAATGTTAGTGAGCGAGAAAAGTACAAATTTTTAAGTGATTGAATAAACTAGGAAATGGAGCAATGTAATAAAATAATCAGTGACAATATTATTCACATTCCTATCAAATGTGCAAAGCATTGTTCTGACTTTATTTCTGTGACTGAAAACTTCTTTGATAAAATTTTAACCCTTCATTCTACTTCTTTGATCTATTTTTGTGAGACTTTTGAATTAGATACTCAGTAGTTGAGCAGCTTTTTTGCTTACTTCTAGAACCTGTAATAGTAAGTCTCTAAAGTATCTTTAAATTGTGTATTTTTCTGGACACTCATTTGTTAAGTTGTTTTAACATGTTAGTAATTCACTTCCATTCCTGATTTTAATATATTTCCTTAATTGAAAGAAAAAAAGTTAAGGCAAGATTATTAAAAAAATACTTATTAACAGTGTCTCTCCATTGGTTTTGCTAGAAGTACGATTGGAGTTATCGGAGATTAATTTTTATTGCCAAATATTGAAGAGGTTCTAGCGTAAGTAATTATCATATATTCGCGTGGTATTTTCAATCCCTAATACAAGTACATCTTTTCACTTCAATTGCCGGCAGATCTTAGTTGCGACTTCAGCTGTATCTCTAATAATGCGTCTCGCATATTGTGCCTAGGCATACACGACCTTGAGTACGACTTATCACCTTTCTTCAGGGCTTTGTGCTCCTAAGAGGTCCGCATGACCGCGCTCGCCTTGCCTTTTGTCTTCCAGCTACCTCCCTTTCCTTCCTCCTCCTCCCCCAACCCAGCGTGGATTCGGGGGAAGGGGTGCCTTTACCTGTGATTGTTCTGCCTGATGATAGTTTTTAAATCGGGGCACTGCGGGCCTCCACATCTGCGGCCCGAGAGAAAGCAGACAACTGGTGATGATTTCTGCCGCGTTCTTAGAAGGAAGCGCGCTTTTACAGGTGAAATACTCCTCCACCTGGTCCTCGGGCCTTGAAATGAATGTAGTTGTGTCTCCTCTGTGTTGGTATGGCGGTTCTTTCCATAGTAGTAGAACTTTTCTGAAAATTTTAATAACCTTCCGCGAGGAACATAGGGGCAAATGGTTATGGGCAGGAAAGTTCGATTTTTTTATTATTTTGTTTTAGATGAAGACAACGCAAGATGTAGTAAACACTTAAATCGTGTTTTTTAATGAATGGATCCCGACAGTTTATGTCCAATAGTTGGACTTGATCTACGACAAAAAATTGAATTGTGTAGTGAATGAAAATGCGTCGTTAATATGTGCAGTTTATCTGGATGGCCACTAAATATTTTAATCAAGCCGTTTATTGTTTTATCTGTGATTGCGTTGCTCGTTCGAGGTAACTAGAATTCTGTAATGGAGAGGTATGCACGCGCTCTCCTGTAATTTGTGATTTGCCTATTCGCGCGTTCAAGTTTTTTATACATCTATTTTGCTGAAGGCATCGGTTTGGGCTATTTACACCATTACTGCTCAGTACCTATTTTATTCCAGTCCGGTTTGAGTACAGGTCTGTAATAGCTGTGAGCTTCTCAATTATCCGTACAAAGAAACTGGACACCACTGCTCATGCATTCCGCACAGTATGATCATCCCATTTTCGCCACACTTAGGGGACACTGCTCAATTGTGTGGTCGAAGAGAAATAGCCACGTGATGAGCGGTACTGCATTCTTTATTTGGCGGTGTTTGTGAAGTAGTCCCAGTGCAGGTCTGGCAACTAGTATCCTCTCGTGAGTTTTGTTTTTGTCATTTTGTCTACGCGTGTACGTACCACATTTGTGGCGGTGTTCAAAGTAGAACTAAATCAGTGACAGTGACGTGCGTTTATGGAAGACGACACCTGACTCAAATTGCGCGGAAGACATATTGCTTAATTGCATAGAAGAAATATACTGTTGTATGTGATGTTCGACAATATAAATACTCTGAGGGAAGCTTTGTATTCAATAAATTTAACTTAATTACTATTGAATTTTGTATTTAAATCAAAGATAATTTTGATTCGATTGATTGATTTTTTCATGTTTCCGGGCGCGTCAACTGCTTCGGTCATTAGTTCCATTAGTGAAGTGCATGTTTTTTCTCGGGAGATGGCAGTGATCTTCCCCCGCTGGATGGCGAGATCCGGCGCCGACCTACCGTCGGCTAGTGGGGTTTCCCCCTAACCAGGACTCTCCCACCAGCGGAGCACCGCCCCAGCCGGGAAAGCTAACCCCCCCTTTGTAGGGTACTGCTCCGGCATTCGCCTGGTGTTGATCGGAGAAACCACGGAAAACTACCGATCAGGGTAGCCGGCCGCTAGAATTCTCCTCCAGACAGCGACTGAATTCGACCTAGCTGGAAAGCTAGTGTCGAAAATCCTGCCACTCGAACCTAGGACCTCACGGTCAGAGGCGCTGCAGTGACATCTGTTGATGCACTGAGCTACAGGTACCGGTCAATTTTTATTAGACAGTGCATTAACTTTCCTATTTAAAAAAACTGTCCCATTGTTGTCATAGACGGATTGAGGCTCTTAGGGCCGCGGGGGTACAAAAAAAAGGACTTTAAAAAATCACCTTTTTTCAGTCGCTGGTGATGTCAGTTCTTTTATCACCTACTATTAAAGCTGAATTGCGTGTGTTTTTATTTAATAAACAACTGGTTATATGCTTTCATTACTGAATCGAAATGCTACATTCGGTATATTTTACCTTTAAGCGCTCTTTTTTTATTTTGAGGTCGGTTTTACATAAATTTAATTATAGCTACCAATGAAAGTAAAATGTAGCAAAATAGTGTGAATGTTTATTGGAATATTAGAAAAAACACTTTTGGTTACACTGCAATAAATTAATGATTAATTAACATTTAAAATTATTCTTTATCTACGAAAATACAAACGGTGATGTTAAGAATCAAGTTTATCTTTACATAATTTAATCAGTAGAAATCAATTTTATTTTAATATATTTTCAACTAAATTCAAATACGCACAATCGGTTTTTATCCTTATATCCTGAATTTTGTTTTAGATGCATGCGAGGAAAACGTACACGAGATATTGTACCTCTAGATAATTAATCCCTTTCAATGATTATCTTAAGTACACTTTGAATTGGTTAAAATTTTCATAGGAAGGTCTCACAGCCTATCTGTAACCGATTCCTCTTAATTTATGTTAAATAAGATTTCTTTGTATCTTTCTATTCTTTAGATGAATATTTTAATATAATAGAAAGCTTCTATGGCATCCTTTCCTTGCTGCATGATGTAAGAGTTTGATCAAATTTCGTTGTAAAAGGTGCAAAGTCGTAAACAGGATTCTACTGTAAATCTGATCGATAGCGCAACCTGGGGGCTATGCAGTGTGTTAACGATATAATGAAAATAAGCGAATATGAGTGTACTATAGTAGGTTTGACTTTGTGTGCACAATACATTATTATACAGAATTGTTGTATGTTATACATTGCTAGCGGAACCCGACAGTCGTTGTTCTGTCCTTCATCTTGCATTTTCTCCGTCTCTCTCCCCCTCTCTTCCTCTCTGTGTCCTTGTGTCTGTCTCTGTCTCTGCGTCTCTCAGTTCCTCTCATTCACATTTAGTTGCAGATTCTGCACGTCTCTGAGCAAGTGGGGTAATATTGATAAGTGCCGGACCAGCAAAAATGTAATAGAATGTTCAAGAAGATCTCATCATGTTGATTAGGATGTGAGAAACGTTTCTTTGAAAATTGTGCATATAAAACGATGCTTGATGTCTGTAGAAAATATACTATGTGGGAGTTTTGCAGGGTTCTTCAAAAGTAGTGTCTCAAGACGCACACCCGAGTGCACTAGTCGCCTAGTTTTTCCGCCTGTGATTTCCGTTATCGCCTTTCTATCTTAACTCTCACTTATTGTGTCTCTCCATACCATTCTGTTACCGAACATCGGAAATCGGCTATATTTCACACAAGATCATTTCTGCCAAATTAGCAATCTGCTGCGTAGGTGATTAGCCGTGCGGCCAGCGCGAAGGCGGGCGATTGCGGCGACCGCGACGCGGGGGCGAGTGGCGTCTCGGGCGGCCCGTCCATCAGGGCCCTCACGGCTCCCAGGGGCGTCGGGGGCGGTCATGTCGATCGGCCCTCCCCGCCCTCCCGGGACGCGCCGCCCGCACACGCCCACGCTCGTAACTTACAGTGTATGAGCTAGTGGGCTGATTTGGCCTCGGGGTGGGGAACGGTTTCGGAGGAAAAGCGGGATGAAAGGTAAAGATCGCGTCAATGAAATAGTTTCACTGTCACTGGTGACAATTTTTACTGGCAGTAACACTTGGGCGTAGTCGTCTGAGCCAGGCTATAATTTCATTTCATTGTATTTGAAAACATGAACAATCCTGTACTATACTTGGGTTTCTGGTACAGCTGATCAGCTGTTACGGTTTCGTCCAATCGGGAGCTTAAAAGTCACCGCAGTGACATCACCGTGATGACGATTCAGCTCTCAATTGGATGATACCGTAACAGCTGATGTGTCATCGGCCAGGTTTGAAAAAAACAAGTATAGAGAATCAACGCCGAACAGCTCTAACGACATTTCCGAGTTCAAATGTATACTAGGAGTGTTGAATTAGTGGATTTGTTCTTCGTTGAATTTTACATGATTCAATTATGTACAGAAAATTGATCCATACATTTTCTTCGTGTTGGAAAACAAATTATACCAAAGTATTTGAAGTGTAATTTTTATTTATTTTTTTTACAGATAAACTGTCAAGTACTGGAATGTATCTGAAACAATAAAAAGTTATCTTGTCTGTTGAATCCCCCGCCGTTCCATTGCGGGGACGTAACCCGCCGACCGCGGTTATTCGCACCCGTGCTCGGGGTCGCCGATGCGGGCGCGCGCGCCTCGCCCCCGCCACGCGCGCTGCCCCGCCGCCTCGCCTGAGTTACGCGGACGCGTCTGGTGGCGCCGCCGCCGCCGTTTCCGGCGCGCGTTAGTTCCAACCCGCTCCGGCCGAGCGCGCGCAGGCCCTTGCGGCTGGGAGGTTAATAGGCGCGTTGAGGTTCCGTTTGGAGAAATACGCGTGTGTGCGGTTGTCGATGACGCGCGCCGGTCGGTCGTTTCAGTGGGTGACGTTGTAGGCCTGGGTAGAACATGGGAAACGGGGTATTGATGATGTATGGTGTGTGTATGGTATGTTTATGCACGACGCGTGTTGGGTGTAATTGGTCGTGGTGAGTGAATTAATACCAGTTGTAGAGGGGTGGGATTCAGGAGTTAAGTTTTTTTTTGCTTTCTACTTATTAAATCAAATATTGATAATGAATCACGCCGCCACTACTCAGCCTTTTTCTGATAAACAATTTTTATAGAAAGTGTCAAAAATAAAGTAATTTCAAGAGAATTTTCCCTTCCTTAAACCGTTTGTGAGCCGAACCTGTCCTATTCTCCATAGCTACTTTGAAAGTATATTTCCCTTACGAAAATTCAGTTTACGTGATTGATTCTTAATATAATAAATACATGTATAATATTAAAATGTTTGTCTAAATATGTGTAGCGTATAATATCGTTTAGTAATGTTAGGCAATGGAATGTTATTCTGTAAGTTGTGTGAAAAATTATTAATATTAAATTTGGATAAGAATTTGCAGAAAAATCCATTTATATTAACTTAAATATTAATTACTAGGGTCGGAATTAAATGACCTAAAACGTCACCAAAAATGATCAATAAAATGCTCTTAAAATGTCTTTAAAATGCCACAAAAGCAAAGATAAATGACGTGATTTGTTTATCAAAAGCAGTTCAGATGAACAACTCCAGCTTTTGGTTGTTTCTAATGTAATCTAGGCTTCTTCCTTTCGTCCAAGCGAACTCTGCTAGAAAAATGGGCTGTTCGTTACCCGGAGTTCTCTGTCTTTAGTTATCGCGAAATCGGCCTAAGAGGCAATGGCACTGGCACTGGACAGCGTTAGAGCTTACGTACTCACAACGGCTGACATTACAATTTCTGAGCGAAGAAATCGAATAGGCTACTCAGGAATTCTAACGAGATGCATCAGAGTTGCATCCATAAATATTATTTGAAGCAAAATACCATTTAAACGATATTAAAATCAATTAACATAAAAATGGTTTCCTTTTAAAATACACTCTACGTTCTAGGGAAGAAAGATTGAAAAATCCGGCGAATTAATGAATTTTGGGGGGAAAATGCAACTGGGCTTCTCGATAGTTCTGATGAACATTGTTTTATTGCTATCACTTCTAATAGACGAGTAGCGAACTTGAATTTAAGGAAACAACACGCGTGATTTTGAGTTTGAATTAGCATGACCGTATAATATTTCACGATATTGAGAAATATTTAGAGTTCGTTGTATAAGATTTACTAATGGCCTTTCCCTAGCGAAAATGATATTCCTATCCATCGAGAGCCATTCACTGAATAAATTAAATATTACAACTATTGGTGAAAATATTTTATGCTACCTGGAAGAACGAAATAAGAGGAACGCAAAATAAATCTAAAAACTCAAAATTTTACTGAAGAAACTAGTCTTCTGAAGATGAGTTAAAAGAGAGGAAGGAGAAATTACAGAATCTGTTTGCATTAGTTCATGTAATAATTCTTAGGTATTACGGGCAACGTGTGGATCTGAGTGGACATTTTCCATTGCACACATTGGGCAATATGCCCCTCGTTCACTCATGACGATGCCGTCACTTGCTCTAAACCTTACGTTCTGCGTGGATATTGCAGGTTTTCATCTCGTTATATTTACAGCGATATTCGTGCCTGGTCGGTTGATTTTGTCTTGACATAAAACCAGTCGGTACAAGGGAATCAGAATATTACCTATTGTCAAAACTCATGCTCAGAAGAAAACGAGCAGTCGACAGAATTCTATTGGAGACAAAAGCGAAAAATGTTTCAATTTAATGAAAGTGTCCTGCACCAGACACAGCTAGTGGAATGGCGGACATGAAATTAAGGAATCCATACGCTAGACTGCATAGCACGATTCGAGATTCGCAGCCGTATTGACAGCCGCCATTTGCGGTTGAATGAACATGCACCGCGCCAAACGCTCCCTCCCCGCGCGCTTCACGCGGCCGCCGCCACTTGCACCGGGACGCACGTCGCGCTTCGCGGCACGGCACGGCGTGGATTACTTGTCGCGCGTTTTCGAATCCCTGCCCCGCCCCCTTCCCGCTCTCGCTTGATATCCCTGCTCGGCCGCTTGATTCGAATTGACGTGAAAGCGGGGGGCGGCGGCGGCGGCTGCCGGTGCACCAGCAGCGGCGGAGGCGGCCTCACCGCGCCCCCGTGTCCGCCCTCTCGCTCTGCTCCGCCGCTGCTGCTGCCGCCGCCGGCAGCCCGCGGGCCGCTTATTTTGCGTAATTGCGCAGTTGCACGGGATGTTGCGGTTCGTGTTTACGCGCGGGGCGGCGGTTTCTCTCGTTTATTTCGGCGCTAACTGCCGCTTTGGACGGCGATATGTTATAGAGCACCCCCTCCCCTCCTCCTCCTCTCCGCGCCACCTTCCCCGCTCGCTCCCTCCCCGGCCCGCCTCTTGCTCTCTTCCCCGCCGACCCGGCCCCGCGGCCTCCGCGCGGAATTCGGGGCGGGTGCGGTTTTGCGGGGTCACCTTTGAGCGCCACCGTTCGCAAATTGGACACGTGATTACGCGGGCACGGGCGCGCGCGAGCGAGCTCGTGGGAGTGCCATGGTACTGGAAGGACACGCAGTTGGGCAGGATGCGTACCGGTCTGGGAGAGTTTAGTTAGAACTGCGTTGCGGTTTATAGGGGTTTTAAATCGTGTTGTAGTTATTAATAAGCCGAAATGATTTTTGGTTGACTGCTCCTGTATTGTCTAGTCAGCCCAACGCAGGATATGATGTTGGAGGAACGATCCGAAAACTGGTAAAGTTTTGCTTTTTTGCACTGGGTGTACATTGGTTAATAAAAAAGAGTTCATAGAATGTCTATCATATGCTTGCTTGAAGATTTGCTGAATAAAAGTGTCTGAGTTTGCTCCGTCTAGTTTAATTATTGTCATTTGTATGGATACGCTCATACCGGAAAATGATTCCCGAAGTTAGTAAAACATTCTACTCAGTAAGATTGTGCACTCAATAATTCCACATTTTTTGACATTTACTGACGATGTCTTACGAAAACAGTACCTTTTTCTCTAATATCATGGTAGATAAGCCGCTAAATGTACCCTATATTACAGTTGTGTCATCTGTAGGTTTCGTCTGCAGTTAGATGTATGCTTAAGGAATGCGACATCGCCAATAAAATATCGAGGATCAAAATTAAATCATCGGTATTAATTAACCATCGCTTCAAAACCATCCATTTTTTAACGTCGATATTTTTAAAATTCATTAGTAGCCATTAATTTGACGGTAGTCGCGTTTATTAGTTTTTAATTGAGATTTAATTGGCAAAACAGACAAAAAATGATCAGGACATTTAACAAAACTTTTCTTATCTCATTGGATTGTTAAAAAAATGGTTTTCATTACTCAATAAAAGTCCATTTTAATTTTTTTATGGTTGCTTTGGTAGAACAATTGAAATTTACGGTATCTTAACATTATAACAATTTTTTGTTATGACGGCGCTTTTCTCATTAAAAATAAAATATCAATCATTCGAAAATCACGAACAAAAACCTTGATTTAAAAAAGCATTGGCTTTAAGAATCGATTAAATCCATCGATAATTTTATTAATAAATTGGTTTAAAAACATTAACATCGATGTTGCATGCCTAAGCCTTCATGAAGTGATATGCAAGAAACGGACATCGACGTTTACATTAAAATCTTTGAATGTCTAAATACCTTCCCATTACTAGAAATTAAAATAAATTCAAATGTATCTATGGAATGACATTAACGTGTGGCCATAACTTGCATCGAATATTTACTGGTTTATTTTAGTTAATGTACCGTTTCTTTCAGTGAATTCATAATCAATTTCACGAGTTTGTCGCTCGTGAAATCGAATCCTTCATATCGTTCAGAACGTTCCCGACGGAGATCGGTCGGGGCCGAATATTCGCAGCGTGTCTCCCCTTCCGGGATTCCTCTCTCCAGCGCCTCTTTTGCGCAGAACTACGACGTCTCTTCCGGCAACCGGGTGCGCCCTCTGCCGGCGACGTCGCTTGCGCCCCCTTACGTCGTCAGGCGCCGCCGCCGCCAACGTCGTCTCCGCTGCTGCCGTTTGATCTGTCGGCCGAAGCCTTCCGCTCCTCTCGCCCACCCCCGGTCGCCGCCCCCGACAGACGCCTCATGCCCGCCCCCCCCGTGTCTCCCGGCCCCGCCCCCCGCCCCCGGCCCCCCCCCCCCCCCCTCCTCGCCCCGACTCTCCCTGGCGACTGCAACTGCGACACAAGTAGCCGCCGCGTCCGCCGCCGGCTTCCAGCCGCGCCTGCAAGAATCGGAATCCAATAAGCCCCTCTGCTGGTGACAGGCGGCGGCGACGACCCGGGCGACCCAGCTCGCTGGGCGGGGCGGGAAGGGGCGGCGACGGCGTTTCTCCTTCAAAGAGCGCCTCTGCCCTCGCGCTCTCTTGATGAATTAAAGCGCTCGGAATGCGCGAAATGCTGGTGACCCGTTGTCGCCTCCCCTCACTTCTCTTTCTCATCCTCTCTTCGTCCAAAGTTGCGTCCCTCTTATATTGCCGTACGTTACTCCGACATGCTACGAGCCGCCGATTTTTTTTTTTTTTTCGAACACACGCTAGGCCCACCCCTCCCTCTTGCCCTTCTCCGACTCTCGTCCAGTGGCCTGCAGCTGGTTGTCGAGCTCTTCTGTAAGCAGCTTCCTATAATCTGCACTCTTCCTTTCTGTTCCTTTTCCCCACTCCTCCTTTCTAATGAAATTCTGGTTGAGTTCGCACATTCCTTTTATTCCACGTTTCAAGCTTTCATGTGGAATTTACATGTAATTTGATTGGGTTGCCATTCATTGCTTTCGAAATCCTCACTTTGTGGGAACCATTCTTGTAAGAAAATATATAATTCAGTTCTTTATAGAAAAATCGGATTTGCAGCTTGATGAATTAATTCTCAAATAATGAAAGTGGACATAAAACGCGCGACGAACTGATTCCCCTTAAATTCAACTCTTTTTTTATCTACTCAGCTCAACTTTCTTAATGGATGAATTCGTGAAAAATAAAATGTAAAATGGAACTAAGTAGTTGAATGAAGCGAAACATAAAAATGCTCCTCTCAAAAGACTCCCAACACCCACACACATGTGGTCTTCGCGCTGTGTAAACCTAAAAGAAACTTGCTATCGTGTGCTGATGAAAGATACTGCTGCGAACGCAACTTCGTGACAATCAATTATACTGTAAAAAAGAGCATATAATTGCAATAAGTGATCCAAAAGGATAATAAAAAACCTGACGCCAAAGAAATATCGACCGCTATATGAACCCGGATACCTCGAGATCAAAGACATGTGCTGAGGTCATTCACCCTCGTTGAATAAATAAAATGTCTCGGTAACCAGAGTCCGGGGATCGTTCGTCGTCCAGCAGCGCTGCACTGTTCACTTGCAGCGGGCAGGCCATGGGGGCGAGAAGGAAGAGGAGGAGAAAAGGGGCGGGACGGGGTGGAGGAGGGAGCACATCGCAGTTATGCTTTGTGCCCGTGCGCACTTTTGTCCACACTACATGAAAAGAGACCCCCTCAGTCCGAATCTTGTCAAAGCGCTCTGTCCAAGTATGCCGCAAGGACCGGAATGTCGGTTATGCACACATCAAGCCTGCCCTTTGAAGCGCGACCGAGTCGACGCGGCGCGGGGGCGGTGCGGCGCCGGGAGGGGTGGGATGGGGTGGCGGGGTTAAACAGAGGGGGGGCGACGTCGAGTTAGCAAGGGCGTTTCGCGTCGCTTAGCCCTCTGGAATACTTCGGCGCTGCCGCCGCCGCTGCTACTGCTAGCTACTGCCCGCCCGCTGCTGTTCTGCCCTTCGGGGCAATAAGGGGGCGACGCGGCAGCCAGTTCCCGCGCTTGCGGTTTCCGGTTTCCCCCCCGCCCTTCCCCCACCCACCTACCCGCCGACCTCGCCCTTGGCCCTCACGCTCCCCAGGGACAATCCGGAGGAGAGTTCTCTCGCTCTCGTGACGCGCGTCGAGCCATTGGCGCGGCGGAGGCATGGGCTCATGCGAGTGGGTGTGGCGCCCCCCCGTTTCGGTCTTGGCAATTCCGAACCTCCTTTGCCTGAGGCGCGCGTCGCTGAAGGAAAGGAGTCGGCTCTTACGGTTCCCCCTCGAGGGCCTCTTGTGTCTCGGGGCTCTTGCTGCCGTGCGAGTGTTGCTGAATAACCTCGTGACTGGCTTCGTAGTCGGTATGGTGTAATATCGCATACTTGGCCGTTAAATGGTGAACTTTGTGGAAATGTTCTCTATTGTATCGCTGAACTGTTGCGGAACAATGTACGCTTACCCTCTATTATCGACAGGAGGAGTATTAAATTTGTAACAATTGGGCTACTAAGAATTTGCATAGTTCTATTTGCAAGAAAGCTGCCCCGAAGGCTTGACTGCTTGCCATTATTTTTACGAAACGTGATTTTCTCTTTCGAATTGTATCATTTCTTGTTCACTGGCGATAAGTAGACACGTAATGGAGCTTTTATAGCGTTTGCGCAGAGAAACGCAATACCTATTTCTGCCAAAGGTGAAGTGAAGCGGAATCGCAGATTTAAACCCTTAATACCCAATATCAAGGGTGACCAGGCGACCCATTCTAGGATTACCGAACTGTTATTACTCTCATCGGGTTAACTGTTAAATACTCCCCTGCATTCTTAGTTACCTGCAGGTCAGCTGTCATATCACACACCTACGGTGAACCGCAGTCTCTCTCGTTGCGACATGTGGACCGTTATCTCTCAAAACATTGTAAACTCAGTGGTTAGGTGGAAGAGCAGGCCCTATGGCCTGAGCCTCGCCATTAATAAAGACATTATTATTATTATTATTATTATTATTATTATTATTATTATTATAAAACATCAAACCAGCCTTGATCAGCCAACAAACACAAGTTTCATTCTATTTTCTTTAGAAAAAGTTTCCAACAAAATCTCCGAATGTGTTATTCTGGTTTTTGATTTGTCAGGAGGTGAACATTTTTAATTATCAACGAAATTACCGGTACATTATTGTTCATTTCAGCAGCGCTCCAAAAATATTTTTCTTGCTCACTTACAAAGGGGTTTTTGTTCTTTATAAAAGAGTTATTGCAAAATCTTTGCTATAAACTTTCCTCAAACGCCATCAAAATTGTTCTGCATATCAGCAACATCGATCAATATCGTTCTGCGATATCGATCTACATCGTTCATCATATTGACCATTCGTAATCACGCATGGTTAATATTTTTGAACAATTAAAAAACCGCACACTACTATATCTGCTGGTTATTTTCTCACGAAATTTCATTTATTGTTCTTTGTTACGAGTCTTCGCATTTCTAGTTGCGTTGAGTCCTCCTGCTCTTCACATTTCACTTGTTATGAAGTGGACATCAACATAGTCATTTTAATCGATTTGTCCGAAAGAATGACGCTCATGACTTTGAATGCTTGTAAGACGCGAAAGTTTGGCTGCGCGCAATTGAAAGTTTTCTTTTCTGTTCGTAATAGAAGGCCCACCAAATGCTCTGACGGTATGGTAACAATTCTGAGCTTTAGTCCAGGAGTCGTTCGAATGTATGCTCGAACCATCCTATTCATCCCGAATGAAAGCGTTTTCGACCAATTGCGAAACTACACGTTCCCTTCAAACGTGGATGCTTTGTTGGAGTGCAATTTAAGAGTTGATATAGAAATTTATTTCGTTATTTCGTTTTGGAATGTGAAGGAGGAATAATGATGCCTAGTTACTGTACGCCGCTGGAATAAAATATCGCTCAAAACTGTAAACACAACTACCAATGACGAGTGACATTTGAATATTGGTGGTTTCGAAAAGTGGTTGGTGATATGGTACACGTTATTCATCATGCATAAATGGATAGTAGCCTTATAAAAGAAGGAATTTCGGATGCATGAATGAACTGCTTTGCTGTAGAATAAAGGGGACACATCTCGAGATATTTTCATTCAGACTTTCGATTATTTTAGTGTTACAGACTGTGTAAGTATCACGTGAATACAGTTATTTTAGTTGTAATGGCATTCTTTTACATATAGATCCGAATGTTATTTTTAAGAACACTGCAATCATTATCAATTATGTATTGTCATTTGGTGGTATTGTCAAAGCCCGTGTCTGCCAGGGACCTATGAAAAATATTTTTTACCCGTGTCACTCTTCTGTCGACTTTTTGCTGAAAGTGAGATACATATACTACTAGATTCTCCCAACCATTCTTTTCATTTGTGTATAATCAGGTCATTTAAATACTTGTTGCTTGCTGTGTTATGAGCGCACGTGTATTTAGGATCATATTGAATTAAATTTCGTTACAAGATATGTGGAAGTCGCATGATTATTCACGCTATAACAATGATTAAAATAAGCAATTAACATCGAATAAAAATCTGTCAGTTGCTTCACTCTAGAATAATATTTCAATTAGCCACAGGGAAAAAATCTTGTTGTTCTCCTGGAGTTTTCACGAGTTTTCACCTTATTCACAGAGGTCAAAGAAATATTTTTATTGTGATATATAGTAATTTACGTTTTTTGGACACAGCCATCGCATTATTTGGTATTTCCCTCTTTCTTCTTCGAGGTTTCTTGTTTTGTTCTTCGTGCATTCCTCGTTAATCAATAGCCAGTTTGTTTTCTTTTCAAAATTCTAGTGTTCAGAGAATAATTCTCGTCATTCTGGGACGTGTGTCATTGTCTGAGGACTGTTTGAAATAAATTACTCAGCATTCGTGACATTTATCACTGCGTGTTCTCCAGCCCACTACTCAATCGGCATAATCATTTGGCACACCAGACATTTCCACCATCCCGCTTTTATACTTCGTGATTGTCCCTACTTTTGCGTCTTCCTGCTCCTCGCGTCACCTGTCTCATAAGCCCTCCCGAACTGCGAGCCCGTTGCATCAAGCTCCCCGCCCCTTCCACCACCCGCGCTCCGTCTCCGCTGCGCGCTGTCCCGCCCCCTTGACCCGCGCGCTATCCGTCTCCATTAGCGCTTCATTGACGGTCGCCGGCGACGGCGTAATGCACTTACGGCCGCCCTGTGATTAGCACGGCGAGGCGGGGTGCCGAGGCGGGGCGCGGCTCCGCCTGTTGACACAGACCGGGCGTAGCGATGCAGGAGCGTCGCGAGCCTTGATTGCGGGCCCATAACCCTGTTGCCCCGCACCGCAACGCGCCGCGCCGCCCCGCCCCGCCCCCTCGTTGCCGCCGCCCTCGTTTGCTGCGTTAATTTTTTTTGTCTCTCCCGCGTTCGTTTTGCTTCCTTGTTTATTCGCGCCGTGCGCTTTCTCCGTGGCCAAACCGCAGGTACTCTCCACCGCTCCCCTCCCCTTACTCTTGTCCCCGCTCCGTGCGATGGCAACGTCTTGGTGGTAGTCGCTCTGCTGTGCTACATCCCGCTCTTTCGGCGTCCCGTGCGTTCCCTGTTGGCGATGACCTTTAAATAGCGCAGCACTTGAACCCGGCCGCTAGTTTACCGCAATGGCCGGGGTCAAGATTTCGTTCAGTATATACTGAGTGTGATCTTCATTGTTGAGCAATGCGCGCGTGCAATTTTGTGACCTCTGTATTGGTGAATACTTGTGTCCCCCCAGTGGTTTGTAGTTGACTATACTACTTATTAAAATAATACTTTAAGACGAGGAATGCTATTATTTTCTCTTGAATTCACATGACAAATTATTTGAAATTAACGTATTACCGTATTATTTTTCCTTTTGTCCGCATGTACTATGTATGAGGTTATAACGTTCAGAAATTCTGCATCTGACGAGTTTAAACTTACATATTGACTCGGATGTTAAACAGCTACATTGTTTGTATTAAAAACAAAAACAAAATAGTGCATGCTTTCTTTACCTTCACCTCTTTAGCATTCGCTTCATTGCTTCCAAACCAGTCTCCGAAATCCTCGTCCGACCCACATACGGGATACAAATTTTCAAAGAGAATTAGATAATTGACGTTACGGAGATTCGCAAATAGGTCTCATTTTCTTTTGTATCTACATATGTCTCTGCATATGTCTCGTCTCAGTGTGCTACCGGGGTTTGTTTTTTGCTCAAACCAAATCGTAAAATGGCAGATCGCCACTTTTTGCACACCAACGCGTGAGTAGCTTTTCGACCCTTCGTCGTTCTTTCTTCACCTCATCGATTGCTGAATGGGCGTTACGCTTGGAGCATCTCCCGAGGTATTAGGAGGCTTAGGTAGCTATGAAACCTTCGACGGAACGTAATAAGGTCGTTATGGTTTGCGTGCTGTCAGTGGGGACGCGATTGCGTCGTAGCCAGCGCCGTAAGCTTTCGTCTTTACGCAGCCTCTCGCTGCGAGTGTGGAGCTGCTATGGTCGATATGCTGTTTGAAGAGGATTCCGTGGGAAGCTAAAGGAGATTATTATCGGCGTTCAATAAAGGGTGCTGATGGAGAAGGCGTTTATCAAAATAATGGAATTGGAAAATGAGACTCTTGAGGATTTTATGGAATTTTGTAGTCAGATCAGCCGTGTTTCAACGTCTCTTAAGGATGCTTTTCTTGTCTCGTCCTTTAGCAGCCTCAAGGATACTTAATAACAACTGGAAATTGAACATCTGCGTTTGAAGCATTATTAAAATATATTGCAGGGTGTAACTATCCAAGGATAAATGGAAGAGATCTTCAAAGCACCTTGGCATTAAAATGGATGTATGAATATTTATTTTTAGCGTAGGAACTGCGCTATCATATCTATCTCGTGATAAAATTCAGAATATAGTTTCAGTCCGAAAAAAACGTATTAGTAATGTTCATAGAATGTGTGCAGAGAATCTGTGTACGTGTGACATCTGTTTACCCTCATTTACTCAGAATTTCATATGACCTAATGGGATATAAATCCACTAGGAATCCAATTTTTTTCTCATACGCTGATCGAAGCAATAGAACAGTTTCTTTGCAGTCCATTGCCCATAGATGGTATTGACAGTTAATTCATGCAACTGATGATTATATCACGCAATGAGGTAAGAATATGTACTTATAGAAGCATGCACAATCGATGATGTTAACAAAAAAGTCTTAGTTGAGCAAACTGTTTCATCAGATAGTCACACCATGTAATTCGAGAATGTGAAGGTTGAGCACATTATGCGATGTAGGTTCTTGGAAAAGTGTATGTTACATCCTGTTCCCCGGTAATTAGTTCATGCAGCTCTCAAGGTAAAACCTTCGTCCATGTTGAAAGTACTGCAAGCTCATGCTGCGCAAGAGCTCTTGACAGAGATTTCCATTTCATCACTAAGTAAGCGTCTTTTAAAAAAGATGGTTCAGTAAATAAACTCCTCTTTGCCAACTTCATGAAGCAAATTTTTTACCTCACGAATTTGTAACTTCTGTTACGCGATCTGGGGAAGGACAAGTGACGACCTTCACCAAAAGTGGAGGCATGTGGACAAAATATTTGTTCTGTCCGCTCAGTAAATTAAACCAGTACTCAGTAAAGTAAATTAAACATTTGTAATATTGAATGTGAAACAGTCCAATGCATCTCGTCTCTTGAGATGCCAGTATTTTTGTCTTGAGTGAAGATAATTCTGAGATATGTACGTAACATTTAGTCTGTAAAAATGCGTTCCTAAAAAAATGAATAAGTAGGTGTTATATTTTGCCTAATCGTGACTCGACCTCTACCCTAATCATTGCGATTACCTCTGTCAAACGATCCTATCCACCCCTATCTTATGCACAACCCTTCATTTTTCTCTTCACAGTGTCATCGCTGACCCCAGATTTGTATGCCACATCGGAGTCGCCTTTTTCGCCTTCGTCTTCGCCTTCTCCGTTCATCTTCCAATCTGCGTCAACGCTTCCATCGCCTTTGCTTACCCTTTCCTCTTCGACGTCGCTCTTTTTTTGGGTTTTCACCTTCATATTGTTTCCCTTTGTTTCAACGCCCGCATCTTCGTGTTTTCTTTGCTTCTTGGAATGTTTCCATCTTGCAACTGCCGTACCGCCGTTGGGTGATCGCCTGATACATCAGTTTCGCTTCTTTCTTAGTGTTCGTCTTAGTCCGCCTTCATCTTCTCCACCCTACGTCTTCAACTCCTTCCTTTACAGTTCCTTCCCTCGGGCTACAGTCCTTACCCCCACCCTATGTCTTCGTCTCCGTTTTCATGTACAGTCCATTCGGTGGTTCTGTTTCCATCTTCGTCTGCGCCTTCGCATTCATTGTCTCCACCTTCTGCCCGTTTCCATAGCGCTCCGCTGGGCGGTGTTGGGGCTGCAGGCGCAAGGTCCGGGAACATGCCTGTTAAAAGGGCTCGCTTCTCTCTTGATTATAGGACTCTGCTTTTTTCTTTTTCAAAACTATCTCAAATATTAAATTTCAAACTTCATGCACGTATTAAGAAAATGATAGTTTAGTTGCAAAAGTTTTATTAATCTAAGTTAATTACATTATTATTTATAAGAGTTTACTCTTATTAAATAAGAAATGAAATGAATCAGCACGCAATGTATTTATATATAATTATTAGAAATAACTTAGGATATAACTTCACCAATTTATATATATATATATATATATATATATATATATATATATATATATATATATATACCAACATATCTTACATTTGTTGAAAACTGTTGCATTTTATGCTGAAATGGTTTGAAAAATTGTAATTGAATACTGAAATACCATTTAAATTTTTAATAATTTATTTTCCAAGTGCTTGAAAACACAAATGTAGGACGTGTGGATCTTGCTGTTAGTTTTGAAATTGTGTTTCCAATGCCCTGTAAAACACGTGAAAACTGAGTCGTTTGAACGTGCATGTTGCTTTAATAAGGTTGCGGCTCCACAACCCCGGACCATCTGCGGCGTGTGGCTGCTGCTCGGGCTGCTGCGCCTGGGCTCGCGCGGAGCTCGCGGATCTCCTCCGCCCCGGGAGCACGAGGTGGCGGGTTAAGAAGGGGGATGGAAGCGCTGGATGAAGATGAGGTAGAGGAGAAAGTACTAGAGGGTCGGTGTTAATGCGTTGTAAAGCGGTAAGATGAAGAATGTAAGGAGACGGAAATAAGGGATTGGCGAAGTCATGGATGATAAAAATATCTCTTTGAATGAAATTCAGATACGATGAGTTGAAAGGAGATAGAAAAAAACACTGTTTGAAGAGTATCGACAAGTGTGCGAATGAATGAACAAAGGGAACTTGCAAAAGTAAGTTCCTTTTGCTGAGACTGCAATTGAGAGCAGATTGACTCACACGATTGGGAGTGATAAGCAGCATTTAGGTCCACATGTTTATCGGGATACGGTTACAACAGTGGAGTCGAGAATTCGTAGACGGTATGAGCTAATGTACGCGTAGATGAGAACGGCAACGGAACTGCTAGTGAGAACAGCGCCTTCAGTAACTGAGCGTTATCACAGGGCGGGGGGAGGATGGAGATGGCATAGTGGGCTCTGGCGCTGGCTGCCGGGGGCGTGCGTGGCCCCGCCTGCCCGTCGGCGCGCCCGCTTGACTGGACCAACGAGGCGGCTGGTTAGCGGAGTCGTCGTCGTCATCGCCGCCGCCGCCTGGTGCCTACTTGCCCATCCCCGGGCGATCGGCCGACGCGGCGCAGCGCGGAGCGGAGCTGCGAGTTCGCCCGCTAGTGGCCGCGCGGAAAACATCGCCCCGGACGCGGCGCGGGCTTTGTTTGCGCGCTCCACGCCGGCCGGGGATGCGTTTCGAAGATTAGATTTGTCTGGATTTATTCGAAAGTGACACAAAGAGTGTGAAGGAAGTTGACACATTGTCTAAAGTTTCTGTGTTCAATGAAACATCCACTTCCAATTAAATGTGTGTCTATATATATTAAGATTACTAAGGTATTTTTGGGCCCAATAATACTGTAGTTTAAACGGAAGAAAGCCCTCTGCATTACTAAGCTCTTCTGATATCTACTGTATATCGCAGCGGTTCTCGTAACTTCGTAGACCATGGAAACTACATTAACGTTAGTCTACTGTGATGATTGAGATTTGGGTTTAGAGAGGAAGTGATAGGTGCGGTATAAATTCGTTGCTCTTGTTGAGATTTGGTGAGGTTAAGACTTATTTGGTGAAGACTTGAAAATAACTTGAAAGATAAATGACGAATTCTAATGGTTTCTGTATTTCAGAAAAAAAAATATGAACTCAACTTTGTATATACGCAAGTGAAAAGGGAATTTGATTAAACATTTTCGTGGGCTTGGTTGGAAAATCGCTTATCTCCTTTGTACCGAGCCAGAGTGCATAATTTTCAGATGGGTTGTGTAGAATTAGTGTTTGTTTCTTTGATATATGTGCGTGTTAACTATAATACTGTGGTTGATATGGTGCATGTTATCATTCGTTCTTGGACTGTAATGTTTTCTTTCCATCATGCGTGCTAGACTGTTTTTTGTTGTTTTTTTCGTAATGTAGGGATAAACCACTACTACATCTAGTATGCATTTCTATTATCAGCTTGCAGATAATGTGAGAAGTTGAACTTTTTTCCTTTGTTGTTAGTCTTTTACGAAGTGGATCGTATGTTGATTCGTGTTGTATTAGAGCAAAATTATTGTCTAATGATTTTCTGCTTTTGGTTTCAATAGTATATATGTATGGAGATGTCTTTTTGTATTTTATTAGAAAATTGTTTTTTTTTTTTTTATTCATAAGCCTGCCTGAAAATGTTATTTTGTATCGATAATTGGGCGCAATTTAAGAAGGTTTCTATCGTTATATAAATGAGATATAATTTACGTACCATGGTGCGTCTGTAAGCGTATTCCTTGCTGAAAATCATTCTTCCTTTTAAAAATAATACTCTTATGCCTTTTTGAAAAATTTAATATGAACTAATTTCGGAGAGATTTCTTTTATTTTATTTAACACCATTCGAAAAGACTTTACTGTTACTCCAAAGATTACGACAACCGCGAATATGAGCTGCCAACGATAAGACTTTTTTAAAGTCCCTTATTTTACATATTATTTGATTTTGAAGCATGAATTTACTTACCTTTGAATTTGAAGCTTATCGTAAAAAATGATAGGTCTTTTTTTCGCAGCCCCCAAAAATCTCTAACGTATTACCTGATTTTGTATCCGTTTAAAAAAAGAAGGTGGATATGAAATTATCTTCCCAGGACAATAGGTTTTCTAATGACTGGCTTGCTCTTTGAATCATTTAATGCATATTGATATACTTTATGACGTAGATAAGTTTATAATTGGAATAGAACGTATTAATTTATAAGTTTATCATCACTATACTCAATGTAGATTCACTATATAAAATATACTTGTTTAAAAAACTTGAAACTTCAGTTTTATCTCATAATTAGCTTTGTGAAGGGAAAATTGGAATTTTGTTGCCAGATGAACGAAAGAATAAGGAAAATGGAAAAGCACTTTATCTTTGGTGTGCCTCATTATGAGGAAATTCTTATCTTTGCTTGTAAATTAAATTCTTATGAAAAATGAATTAAAAGATTGTCATGCACTATTCGACCACTTTCTAAAATTGGATGATTCATTCATTTTCTAGCTTCTATTTTGGTGAACGATGTACAAAGAATACATTTCTGAGCGGCCCTATTCTTTCCGAAGCATTTGGGATTTTAGATTACACATGATGGCAAAATGTGTAATCGAGAAAATAATGTCAATTAGTATATGAATGAACTCACATTAATCTGTAGACGATGGAAACTCGTTGAACTAAAATGTAGTACGACTCGTGGAAAAGCCTACATCTCGTGCTCTGATGTTCAGAAAATCATAAGCAAAAACGATGAAACATTGCATTTTAATGAAGGAATGATGATTACAATAAGAAAGATATGTTTAATTATTTTTGTAAAATGCGAAATGCGGGAAATTCGTTGATCCCTTCAGGTCTTATTTAAAATCTGTCTGGGCATAGTGACACAGGCCAACATCCACCATAAATGTTACAGCACGCCTGATAATCGCTCTCATACTCAATACTCATACAGTGCTCGTTTTCTGTCAATGCATTGCAACTGGAATGTAGGTTCAAATTCTACTATTAAAATAAGAATGGAGATGAGATATATTGCATTGATTACGAACATCTTCATCGAAAGTTTCTAATTCTCCTTGTTCCTGGACTGTTTCTCTTCAGCTCTTTTCTGACGGAAACAAACATTATTTAATTGGTGCGAATTACAGTTTGCGATGGATCAGGCCGTTGTGGCGGGAGAGGGGGAAGGAATCGGGGAATGGTGGGAACAGTGGGAGTGATGGAGATAGCGGGACGGGAGGATGATGGGGGTGGCAATAGCGCTGCACGCGCAGTATGCACTGTGCAAGCGCGCGAGGTGCCGCGCGGGCGCCGTGAAATTCGACTGTTTAATCACGGTGGTTAAGGCGCGCCGGCCGCCGCCGCCGCCGCCACTCGATGATATACGACACGCGCCGCCGGGTTATTTACAGTCCGGCGAGTCGGTAGCCGCCCGCGGCCGGTCGCACCGATGCCGCCCTGTACTACTCCACCCCACACCACACCACCCCGCGCCACCCCCTCCCCATTCGCCCGCCCCGCCCCATTCCTCCAGCCCCGCCTGAGTCCCCTCCCCCTGCCTGGGGGCCGTCGTTAACCCGTCGGCGGCTCCCTCTACTGCCCCAAACGAGGAATGGACTTCATCCGTCTCCTTGCAAGTGCAAAGTAGTATAAATGTAAATAATTTGTAGAAAGGTGAGCGTTAGTGGAAAAGACGACGTGCGGCATATGTTTATGTGGAACAGTGAAAATTCAAGATTCTAGAAATCTTTTGAGTTGCGCATGACGGTCTTTTGAATACTTTAATTTGGCCATATCTTGATTTTTTCTTTTTCTTTCCATTCGTTCTCCACTCGTTACTTATAGCCGATTGCAGGGCGTGTAGGTTGCATCATATAGAGCATGCCCAGCTGTTCCACGGAATGCACAAACGTCAATCCCACTCTTCTTTTTTGATTGGAACAACACACGTGGGTGGCTGGGAGATGTGCACACCGGCAGCTGCCGCAGAGCCGCCCATGCCACGCCCTCGGGCAGGGGGGCGTGGCGCGGGTGAGGGCGCGGTGGTGGCGAGAGGGCGCGGACGAAACCGGGCGGTGCCCCGAGTCCCCAACGCTCTGTGTTCGCGGCGCCGCCACCGACGCAGCCCCTGTTGTTTGCGCCTCGTGTTTTTCGCGTTGTTTGCTTAGGCGACCGTGGCGGCGGCGGCGGCGCGTCGGACGTCCTGGTAGCCCGCTGCATGGTAGCTTGTCGTGAGATATCGGCGGTTGATGTACGCTAATAACTCGTGCCGTGTGATGTTCGTAAATCGTCGCCCGATAAGATCTGCTTTTCGGTCCAGGAATTCGATGCGGCTCTCTGCAATTTTATGTACTGAAACCACATAGCTCATTCGCCGGGGGTCCGGCAATTTATAGCTTTCTGTAAATGCCATTAGGGTGTGGTAAAGATCAAACATAACTTTGCGGTGATAATTTCGGAGCGATACGTTGTGTGCTGTTGTGAGCTGGAGGAAACTCGGAGTGGAATGGTCATTTGATTGTAAATGAGTATAAAATTAAATAAAACGCAGACATTGGTTTGTGACTTTAATGATTCATCGTTAAACAGGATTCGATTAGCGATATATAAAATACTGACGTCATAGAATTCGCCTTGAAATTCTGTGATTAGTTCTTGTAAGCATTCATCAGCTTTCATTTTAGGAGAAAAGTAATCTTGATTTTCAGTTGCAGTCCATGTTCACAGAATATTGTATATTTATCCTAGTTACGTGATGGAAAAATAAACAAATACTGTTGAATATCACATCCCTTTTGTGAAAAAAAATACTGTTTGCACTTTTTGTTTGTTCTAATCCAAATTTATTTCGTTTCATCGCTTCATTTATCTGCTCAACTTCTGCTATTGATTTACTTGAAAGTTGTTCTTGCGTCAAGCTCCATTCATTACTTTTTGCCTTGAATATGCGGGGAGAAATTTTGAGCACTGAGGCTTGGTGCGTCACATTCAGTGTTGCCATTGGTATTGCGTCGTCAGCACACGGGCTCGCGTACTTGTGTGAGGGCGCGCGGCAGCACGTGCGTGTGGGTGACCAGCGCGTCGGGCGAGGGCGCGTGGGCGAGACAGGGCGGCACGCAGCACGCGCCGCTCCCGTCGCAGCCGGCTGCGGTGCCCCCGTCTGGCTGTAGCGACGGCTGCCTCCGACTGGGGACTAACTCGCCAAGTCGCCCTGCCCCTGCCTCTTGCCTCGCCCCTCCCTCGCAGCCGCACCACTTGGCCGCGGCGACCCACGCCATCCGGCCATCGCCATCGCATCTCTACAATCGCACCTTTCCGTCGATTTTCTCCCGCCGTTCTATCACTGGCCTTTGCTTCTAAAGGAATTTAGCAGCACTACCCGTTTCTGTGGGATGGGATTCCAAATGGAAGATAAAAGTATATTTTATTCAAATTCACGACATTGTATTACGATTGCATTCGAGTTAACGACGAAATTGTTTCGAGTAATATTAACGTAGCTTTATGATGTATGAAATTAAAAGCAAGAACATTGTGTTAAGAATTCATGTCTGTATTGTTTCCAATGTGCAGTACATCTTCGTGGTATATTTTCGCATACTGTTGACTTTCGTGGATCACCGATGATTGATTTTTTCTTGCTGTCGTTTTAATGTTTTAAAATTTAATAGATTTTATTCACTTCGAATAAGAGGGCAAGATAGATCACAGAAAATGTGCATTATAATATAGCGTTTTCTTCTTTTTTATTGTTTTGGACATACTGAAATGTCAGATGACACCTTTCGAATGTGGGATCTTAGTATCTCCGCCGAGTCGTTTATTTTTCCAAAGTTGGCTGTCCTACATATTGCCGTATCACCACGCAGCCTCTATCTCCGCTACCATGCCCGCCCCGCGGCCCACGACCTAGTTCTGGCCTCCCCCGCAGGTCCCGCCCAGCGCTCACGCCGGCGTGGAGAGGTCGTTGCGGGGGCGGGCGCGGCGTTGTGCGGCGCGCGAGCGGCTGTGTGTGACACTAGCCGCAGGGCTCCCGAGTTGTCGCGTCCCGGGCGCTAACGGGGTGGAAAATTGGGGTCGTGGCGCCCTCTGTGTACCCTCCCCCCTCCCGCCCCTTCCTCCCGAGTCGCGCCGTGTCTGCCGCGCGCTGCGGACCGGCCGCTCGGAGAGGGAAGCGAAGCAAATCGCTGGGGACATCGTCTCAAAACGCGCCGCCGCGACCTCATGCGCGAGATTCCCGGCAAACGATATGGTAACCGAGTGAGAAGAGCACGAAAACCGTAGTGAGAAAAATAATTTTAAAAAACATGTTCGTTAGCCGACCTGGCAGGCGAGGCCAGTGAGGTGTATGCCCTATAGCTTGTGAGGGGACGAGGGGTGGAGAGTTTGCGTTCTAGCTTGAGTATCTGAATTTGTGCTAGTCCGTTCATTTTTCGTGAATTTTCTTTTATCATAATTCACCACTCCTGTTTATAATACAACAGTAGTTGGAATTATACAACACTGATGTAGTTCTTTCCTTTTTTAATACTCACTGCTGTGGTCATGTGTGTTAGGAGAAACTACATTTGGATAACAGTTATGAAATTTCATGTTTGTTGTTGTCAAGGTGGCTGACTTTTTTTTTAATGTTCATTGATTATTTCTTTGAGTTGAATTCTCATTTTAGAAATCCAGCCTATTCGTCATTTGAAGCTTGTACATGTTGTTTGCCCTTTATTTTTCTTCGTGTACGTCGGTATTTTTTAATCATTTTATTTGTTCTTCTGTACTGGAAGTTTCAGGACTAAACCAGAACTTTCTGAAGAGTTATACGGAACACAGTTACCAGAACAGTGCATGTAAATAGATCAAGCTTATGTGAATGCTTTCCAGTTCCGCCTTGCCCTCGCATGGCCCCATCCATCGGCATCATCTCTTTTCTTTTGTCATCGTCGCCATTGCACGATTCTTTTCCATAGTTCACACCTCCGACCACCCGCTCCCTCTTCATTCTCTCCTCGTTCACAGCGCCGTGCTGCCAGCCTGAGGCCCCCGCCTCGGGTGGCCCCACCCTCGCTCTGCCCCGCCCCGCCCCCGCCCCGCCCCGCCCCGCCCCAGCCCCGCCCCAGCCCCCCCCCCCCGCCTCCGCCCTTGTTCACCCCGCTTGGCCCGCTCGCGTGAGCGTGGCGTGCTCGCGTGCGCCCGCGACGACTCAATCGGAGCCCCCGCGGAGCAGATATTTCCTTTGACTGCCCGCCGAGAGCGCCCGTTGCTTCGCGCCCCCCGCCCCTCCTGGCCTCTCCGCTCCGCGCCGCTGCAGCTCGCTGCCTCGCGGAGAGGGCCAAGCGCTCGTGTAACTGGGCAAATCCCCGTGCTTATTACCTTCTCTGGGTAAGAAATGTCGTTTTCGCCGTGTCCTATTTGTATTCAAATGAGACGCCTTCAATTACTCTGCTTCATCTAATATGTCTAATAGAAGGAACTTGCGAAAAATATTTATTATTATTATTATTATTATTTTATTATTATTAATGTTATTGTTATTATTATAAATGTTATTATTATTATTATTATTATTATTATTATTATTTTCTTTTTTGGGCGCAATGGCTTCTAAGGAGTCAAGAAAATACACGAAAAACCTCGAAACTAGCCCATTCATTTTATTCAAAATATAAACTGGATTATTTTCTTGTAGAAACATAGTCAAATACATGTTCCACAATCTTTGATTTACAAACAAACTCCTGCAATGAAGAAAACTAATTTGGAGCACCACTTCTCTGTTTCAACCGACACTGCCTAAATGCCTCCCTCTCGGTACGTATTCGCAACGGGCTCACTTAGCAAGCTGCGGGTGCAGCAGAGGCGTGCAGATAAACGCTGACCCAGAGCGTGCCAAGTGGGCCGCCCACTTGAGAACCGCTGTTTGAGTAACATAGTGAATTAAATATATTTAATATATTAGTTGAAAACTTTGCCAGATGAGGCGATGGCAATGGGTATTGGAAAAATTCAGCAATTGACTGACGCCTAGAATAGATATTTGCGATATACCTCTATAGGTCTTTTAATTGGAATTATTTTAGATTAAAATAATATAAAAATGATAATAGAAATTTTAGGTCAATAATGTATTTTAATACAACTTTCCTCCATGTAACTTAAAAAAATGCAGAATGGTCTTTATAGTTAATTATATTCGTGACGCTCCTCTCTCTTTTTTTTTTTTTCTTGTTTTTTTGTGGCACGAGAGGGTATTGTGTGCTGATGAAAGCGGTTCCGAACATGAATAAAATAATATTAAATCAATCCCTGGCGAACTGTGTGACTTCGTTTGCTTTACTGTTTCGCCCAGATAGTTTCCTGGCACGGCTCTTTGCGCGGTGGGCCATGCTTAAAGCGGCACAGGTTAGCCCTTCGCCGCAGCGCCGACCTCGCTCTTGGGTTGGCGCTGCGCAGCGCTGCGCTTCGGAATGTTCTGGTATCATGCACGGATGAAGCCACTAAGCGATGAAGAACGCCGCGCGGGACTGTGCGTCGAGTGAGACGGGGCCAACTTAAGTAATGGGCGGATGCTCGGTATTATATTAGACTTCATGGAACATCGACCTTCATAAACGACGTAATGTACTCGCCGGAGTCGTCTTCTGCCATAAAGTTACTTTATGTTCTCGCGTTTCTTAGAAGGCGAAAGAGGTATTGAAAGAGAAAAACGATCCCGCTCGATGCGAGGCCGCGTTACGCAGGCAAAACCTGGGGGCCCCTCGCGTTTTCAGCGTGGTGAGAAATCGGTCGTGAAGGAAAGAAGGAAAAGGGATAAATTGCCTACTGCTGTAACTGGCTTGTAGTGTTTGATTATGAGATGTACTCTGAGCGGTGTTGCTGTTACATCCGATTCAAGGGGAAAGGAACTGTCAAGTAATTCTTTTGTTGGAGTGATGTGTAATTACTGTCCCATGAACACTCGAATTGGTGCTATCAGATTATCGCGAAAGACGACAGCGTCGGGTCACATGGCGTATGGTTGGCCATACCAAAGTAAGGCTGTAAACTAAAATCCCAAGATATGAGTAGATACCAAGGTATTGTTACCATGACGTTGAAGTCTTGGAGGGAAAATATAACTCTAGCTTTATGGTATTGTAACTCTTTTCAAAGAAATGGATTTCGCTAAATGTATTTGAAATGCAATAGTTCATATAGTATTTCGTCGTTTTAGTGCATTAAGTACATTTTTTGCCATCAAGATAAATTCGTGAATATTGAGTAACTCTTTTACCCTTTTCAAACGATTCACTGTTTTGTTTATAAATGATTCATTCGTTTAAGGGAAAATTAATTATTTACTCTTCGTCGCTTATTCGATTTTCTTGTCTCATGTGAGGCAGAATATCCTGTAGAGTTGTGCATTCTTCCCTGTCTTATCGATGTTATGTCCTTGGTAAGTATGTAAATATATTCATAATGCAAGCTGCAGCCGTGCCGTAGTAACTTTCTACGATGCTCATTGAACCTAGACCGTGAACGAGGTCATTACTTATGCCACAGCTGCGTTTAATATGCCATATCGTACTAACGGCTTACTGTTCCATGTCACCTACGCCATTGTGCCACCGACTCCATTCAGGAGCGCTATCTTATTTTGATGAATTTGACGTCGTGGCGGCGATGTAGAAACGGCGCATGTTCGCTGTTTTAAACGCAAGTTTTTTGTTCGTTATATCATTGTGTTCTGTTGGTATATCAGTCGTGGTTGGTAGCACGTTTCTTCGGAATGGATATCTTCTTTGGTTTGGTGAAGGTTTCTTTGTTGCTTTTGCAGCTTGTTACTGCTTGTACTTTTACCGTAGGCTTGAATACTCGTTACAGCTCAACAATCTAGAGTTTCATCTCTATTTGCATCATTCCATGTGTTTATCGCTCGTAAAACAGTCTGTTCTATCTGTGGTGCATTGCTCTCAAGTATGCCAGTATCACTTTCTCTTTATTTTGTAATAAAGTAGTAATGGTGATAACATTTCTTCTCTTTGATTGATTTTATATTTCTGATCAGTTTGCGTATCAGGAAATCGTTTTCTGAAAAGCGTTTTTGAAAACAGTTTCAAGTCTGAATGGATGGTTATTAATTTATCGACTGACGTAAATTTTAAATAATTTTCACATTTTTTTAAGCAACAAATGAAGTTAAAGGGGAAGACAAGCAAAAGTAAGGAAAAAATATTGCATAAATATATTCAGTAGTTACATTTGTATTGAATAAAAATGTCTGTGCAAGTTAATGCATTGAACATATAGTTCATCTTTAGATCTCAATAGTAGTCATGTGGTTTCTGAAAATACTGTTAGTTAAGATTGAAAGTCCGATCGCCATGGCGTATGTTTTGATCCACTTACCTTAAATTATTGTGAGCGCCGAGAGTTCTGACGAAATCGCCGATCGATTCGTCGAAAACAACCATGTACCGCAAAAAAACCTTCATTACATGTTTTTTTTCTTTCACTGACTGATTCTGCATGCTGCGGGGCCGCTCTGCCGGACGTACATTTTGCACGTGCGCGCGCGTGTACGCGTTGCGAATGTTCCCGAAAGACGCGTTCGTCCGTCTGCCCCGTCCGTCCGTCGCCGCTCCTCGACGCGAGGGGGATTGTAAGCAAATTGAAACTTCGCGTGCACATCAAGTCTCTCTCGTCGGGATACCTGCTTAAGCGCTCGATCCCTATTTGTTCGTGGTAACTACTGCATTGACTGGATGACAGACTGGTTGGTTATCGCGAGTTGCAGTCTCCTTAACTCCCGGAGATAATTGGAGCCAGTTCTGGAGCCTGCTGGCGGCTTCGGCGCCGGCGGAGAGCGCTTTTTCTCGAGAAGCCGGCGCTCGCCCGCCCCGGGCGCATCGCCAAGCGCTGGTGACGATGGTGATGGTGGCGCTGGTGATGGCGGACGAGTCGCCGACGGCGAACCCATCCCGGATGCGTGGGTCGCTCTCGGAGTCACCGAGAGGAAATTGACAATGTGAAGTATTGATTTATTTAATTTATGGGGTGTACGTTCTGAACGTTTTTCAGCGTTCCGACATTAACTTTTAATAGACTGTTCCCGGTTTGTTAATGCGTTAAAATGAATGATTTGAAGGATAATGGCTGTGAAAAGTGCTTTGTCGGTTTTATTTTCTCGGAATTTTTCCTGCCACTTTTACGTGATTTAAACGTGGCAAATTCACTTGCAGTGAAGAACTGAGTGATCATCGTTTTCACTGTGCCGTTCGTACGTGATCGCAATTTTTGGAAGAGCACTTAGTGCTGTTTTCAATCTAGTAAAGAGATATTAAGGTATCTCTGTTTAAAGGACTTTTGTGTAGAGGCACAGTTTATGATTAATGAACGTCTTGGTAGGATTTGTCGTTTCAGTGCGTTCTCGTATTTTAAGGTATCAGATATACATCTACTTTCAGTTCAATATCTCTTACTGAAGGTAGATGTATGTTGATGACTGAATTTTAGATTAAAATGTTCGGGAAAAATTTGCCGCAATTACTCCGATTTTTTTTAATTTCCATGATTCCAATAAAGATTCTATGAAAACAAAATATTTACGAAAACAATTTACAATATATTCACTTGCTTTGTAAAATATAATATTTTAATGACATTGTGTTTGGTAAAGAGAAATGGCAAAAATACCCTGAAAGTGTACACTCTGTCCAAATTGGGACACCTACTCTCTAATTTGGACTCTTATTCTCCTAAGGTGGACATCAAAGGAGATGCACGAGAGACAAAAAATGTAATAACAGGTGTGTTTATGGAAAGTAACGTTAATTTAGTATAATCAGTCGATAAAGAAAAAAACAAAATTTAATTATTTGAAAGAAATTATAATTTCCCTGGGAAAATATCATGGAACTATGTAATGAATTTCACACTTCATTCTAATGACCTAGGCAAATAAATACTGCATTTCAAACTAATCTTGTTGCCAGGGTTAAAATCTTCCAAATTTATGAAAACACTATATAGTAAATGAATCATTACGAACTGTACGTTTTATTCGATAACATCTATCTGATTATGAGGAAAAAGTGAAGAACTATAATGGTGGATAGAAATATTACATTTCATATCTTTAACTTACGCAGACGAATTTCTTAATGCTCAGTTTCAATTTTGTGTGATCCTATAATCTACATTACATACAATATCATATCTTCCTGTCTATTTCTGCATATCGTACAGAACCAGGTAGATTCAGCATCTTATCAATGTTCTTAGATATCTTGTGAATAAAAACTTGATTTTTTACTTCTTGCCCTGCCTTATCGATTGCTCTAGTTGCTGTTTGGATGGGCTGTTCGTCTGATTGTTTTCACTTCTCCCAATATGTTGTATCTCGAACGCTTTAGGAAAATAGTCAAACGCCTTGTTCAATGTTTGTGTTCCATTGTTTCTTGTGATTACAGAACCATCTGGGAAGATCCCTTTATTGTCCAATGTTTCTAGAACTAAATTCGCTTGTCTGCTCCAACAGCCTGGGCATCCAATGGCGCGATTCAATGCAATATCACCATACTTGCATACATTCTATTTCATTACCTTCTGTTGACTTGAAAGAACAATATGAAATATGTTTACTTGCTTCCTAAGATGGGCCAATCAAGACATTCTTCTGTGATTCTATTTCGGTACATCCAATTATACCAAACAGATAACCTTGCACAACTACCTACGTAAAGAGCAATATTAGTCTTACTAAACATATTCAGAAAATAGCAAGAAGTATATTTTAACGTGTCGTTTAAAGTTGCAATTTCTTACAACACTCAACTTTCACACAATGGCTTATTGTAATATAAAGCATAAATTTGTAAACACAAAAAAGAAATGACTGCAATTCACTGAAAATTAAAGGTTCCTTTAGAATATTCCATGTATTAACACCAACTTGTATACTAAATGCTACAGCCGCTTTCCTGATTTGTAAATGACAGTTGATCATGATTTGCTGATAGTTTAAACTTCTTTCATCCGTGTAATTTCATATGAATAGCGTGCTGACACATTATACTGCAGTTAGGTAATTCTAGATATTTCTGTTGATACTTTTTTTCACTTCTGCATTTTTAATTCATTAGCAATATCTCAATAATAGCGATAGGTTTACCAGAAAGCTCAACCGTTCAGAATTGAGGAATTCACGCTAGAGGTATTGAATAGTGCAAACACTGCGTACTTGTTGTTCGAAGTAGTGTTTTATTTTAATAGACTCTTGATTTGAAAATTGAATTAACATTTAATCGAAAAGTAATGGATTGAAAGATTTGAAACATTGGTACTTCCACTACCTTCTGGTATTCCCGAAATGGAACTTGAAGCGTATTAATCTAGAAATTCCCAGAAAATCAGATTCGAAATTTCATAATAATTTGTCGGTTTAAATTTAAACGTTATTAACATTCTTTAGTTCCATTTTAAGGGTGTTTTCATTGAACATTCAGAGTATCCTGTTTTACCAATGTCTTATGGAACTTTTATTCTGTTGGTATCCTGATTATAGGAGAGAACTCTAATGAATTGTGTGATTTCAGTTGTTTTTTTTTCCCTTTGCGGTTAAAAATTGAGGGCTTCAAATAAACCGCGAAATTGTACACTGAATATTTTATCAACCTGTCAAGGTCGTTTATCATTTTTCTTCTAGCTTCATTTTTAACTAACAGTAAGTATTCTTGAAAACGTGCAATAGTCTCCGTGAATTGATTGAAAATAACATCAGGTCAGAGCTTTGTCTACTGTTCTAAAAAGGTACAGTACACCAAATGAACTGAGCAGACTATTCACACACCACTCTTCCAGTGCAGACGGTAAAAGTTGGTCAGTTATTACCTGAGCAGACGCGACGAAGATATTACCTGAGCAGAGGGGACTGCGCGTCCTACCTTGGGCTCGGGCAGACCCGACCCGACCCGACCCGACCCGACCCGACCCGACCCGACCCGACCCGACCCGACCGACCGACCGACCGACCGACCGATCAGACCCGACCACACCCGACCATACTTGACCAGACGGGATGCGATCTGACCTGATCCTATGCGATCCAATCCCGCCCGGCCCGATCCGATTCAATTCGACCCGACCACTTCCAATCCAATTCTATCTGACCTGACCCGTCGGTCGCATTCCAACAGTGGCGACGAGACCGGCGGGTGCGCACGGGTGGCGCGCGGGCCGCGAGGGAGACTTCGCGCGCCGCCGACATGATTTATCCCTTATTAGATGTGCATAAAGAACGAGTTTTAGAAGCTGTTTGCGAGGGCAGGCAAGAACCAACAAAATAAGAAGCGGACGAAAAGCGAGTCTTTTGGAACGTGGAGATGTTAACTGTTTTATAATTTATTAACATTTACATTCTAATTTCCGTGCCTACGCGTTCCTCCCGCCGCGCCGCCCGCCCTCGGGCTCGCGAAGCGACGCACGCACGCACACGCGCTTACGCGCTCTCATGCGCCGGCCGCGACGTCGTTACCGCCCCGCCGCACCGCGGGCGTGGGCTTTATGGGGCGTTGTTCTCCGCTCGCGATTACCATTAATTGGTAATATTAATATTTACCAATGGCTTCTAAATGCATGAAATTACGTCGGGCGGATAGGACCTTTGAAGTCGGGTCCCCCCCGATGACTGTTATGGGTGCGTCGTCGGGCGAATACATGAGCGAGCGACCCCGCCGCCGCGCCCGCCGCTCCGATTGATGCGGTGGAACCTGGTGGTCCGTTCCCTCTCCAAGGTCGAACACGGAGCACCGCGAGACGGCGCGGTAGCCGCGGACGGTTCCGGTTGCCCGTTGAATTTTGTTGTAAGCAGGATGTAGGGGGGTTGCTCCGGTGTTAGGTGTAAATTTTGTCAACACGTGTATTAAATGGCGACTTGATCCCCAAAAAATATTTCAAAAATATTTTTTTAATATTCATTTTTAAAACTATACTTTGCGGAGTATTTATTGTCTGCAGAGTTCGGTTTTCGCGGTCAAGGCCGGGGAAGTATTTTGGCGGACGATTTCCATGGTAATGTAATTCAAGTCAATGAAAACATTTCATTGTTGAAACACTTACAAATAGTATTTATTATTTTTTCATTACAGAAAGTATTTAACTTAGCATTGACTGATATTTATATTAAAAACACATATATGTTTTTTAATTTTTCTTAGAAAATTTGATTCCACTCGTGCTTGGAGGTAACACTGATAACTTGAGAGATGGTGAGCAGAAGAACAGTGTATTAATGCAACGAAAATAGACAGTTGAAACGAGTTCGCTCTAAAAATTGAAACTTAAATTCGGTGTTGAGTATACGAAAAATAGTTATATACACTTCGGGCAAAAAATAAATGTTTTTGGACTTCTTAATTTACCAACTTAGGTTCCGCTATGCTCCATCTTAATTATTAAACATTTCATCCAAATTCATTCATTTTTTCGTCATTAATACCTTTCCGGATATGATTTGAATATTAATTAGTTCGGATAGCGATTTGAACACCGAAATACCAACATTCGTATTTCATGAACTCACTGATGGTTGCTACAGAGTACGGAAAAATACTTACTGACCTAAAAGGTTATCTAAGTGAATAAAAATTACAGCTTTAAAAATGTTTGTTATGCGGTGTTAAATATTGCGAAAACTTGTGAGAAAAAACTCAAATATCTTTCGTCGAGTTTGTAACTATATGATTTTCTCTATACTACTAGTAAAGAATACTTATAGTGTGTTACATTCTTCAGTGTCAGGTATTTACATGATATGACTTATAAAATGTAAATACTTAGGTTGACTTTACTGACTGTACATGTACACTTTACTGACTGTACACTAAATTATAATAGATTTGTTGAGATGCATGTCTTCTTTCATTTTACTTTAAGAACTTCAGTGTTGTGATACACACTTTCGAATTCTTATTGGAACACTTCTTTGACCATTCCTTTTTGTTGTGTCGAGTTTGCCATATTGTTTTTGTGTCGTTTAAAATACCACACAATAATTAAATCGAACGTCTGTCGTTTGCAAGACGACGATTACGATATCAACTCCTTGCGACCACAATACTCGACGCTCGCGATAGGAAATTCTCGCACCTCACAACGAACACCCGCCGCCCACTTGCAAGCCTCAGTCGTTTCATTCATCCTCGTACTTATCCCGGCCGCAGCGAGAGTACCGTTGGCCGGCGGAGACCCTCGTGGAGGAGGCCTAATCTGGGACACGTCTTCGAGCCATGTCGGACGCGATCGTTTTATGGAAACGCCGTCATAAACCTTCTGCTCCGCCGCCGCCGCCAAGGCGAAGCTCCGGAGCCTCCCCTGGCGCAGAGCAGAAGAGCTTTTTTCGAAGCGACGCACTCCGCGACGGCTCGGCGCCTTTTTGCGGCGCTTGTTTGTTCACAAATGTCTTCTAATACCTTCTGCCGGCCAACGTGTCCGCGTACATTGTCTTTTGTCAGCACTCCTCGGGTTTCGCTGCCACCCCCGCCGCCCGCACCGCCCGCGCCGTCCGTGCGCCGCCACCGTCGCCGCCGCCGGCTCCTTATTGATGAAGGGAAAAATGTATCCTCTTGTCGCATCGTGCGTTACAAACTACATGGTTTGTGGCGACGCACAGAGCACTTTTTCCCGCAGCCCGCGTTCTTTTCCCGTCAAACGGTTCGGTTTTCGTGGGGGCAGGGCGTAAAAACTTCAAATTATACGAGGCCCGGTCGGTCGTTATGGGACAATTTATGGCTTGTAGGCAGTCCCCCGTCTGTTTATCCGGCGGTACTAGTGGGCTCGGTGACGCGTAAAGCTTCCGCGACGACGGGGACACGCCCGGTCACCGTCCTCTCCTGCCTCCCACATCTCCGTCCGCCACCCGCTGTCCACCTCCCCTGCCACCCCTTTAACAATTATCAGCCACCTTGCTGACTGATCGAGCCTCTCCTTCGTTCCATCGTTCAGTCGCCCATCGCCAGTCGTTCTCCACCCGCCACTTCCACAGTCTCCGGCCCGTCCTGGCCCCACGCTCCGCTATTCGCCCTGTCCTCCTGATCACGGATCTTTCCTTCGCTCTCCGTTGCTTGTCTTCTCTTCGTCGTCTGTGTGTTTCTTCCGTCTCCCACAACGCGCCTCCCGCTGCCCGTCGCGGGCTGTCGCTTCCTTAGGTGGGCGGCGCCCGCTGTGACCAGTGCCCCATAACGTAGCGCTTCTCGACATTAATTGGTGTTTGATCTTCTGAAGGTAAATATTGGGTTACGTTAATTAGTAAATTAAAATGATAGTCGGTCCCCTAGGTGATACTTTTTTTTCTCAGTGCAGCATTATTGCACGATTTCTCTTTATTAGTGGGAATGAGGGGACTTCATAAAAATATATCAAAGTATGTGATAAGGGTGAATATGTAATGCCTTTGGTAATACTGATAATCATTAATATTTGCACATACATATACAAGTTAATACTCTTGTGATAAAATGTGTATTTGGGAGTCAATATGCTTTCAGTATGAGATTGTTATTGAAGACAACTGTGTATTGCAGCTAGTTTAAACGTGTGTGTGAATGACACTTAAGGCAGCTCGGAAATTTAACTCCAGATATATTACAAAAACAAAGTGATTCAGATGGAAATCAGAGGAAAAAGAGAAAATTCTTCTCCTGTTGTAAGTGTGAATTGGGGGGAAAATGTTTTGGTTGCAAATGTGAAGAAAATAAAACTCTTCTTGAACTCGTACTGAAAAATATTGGTACGGACAGAAAATTATATTACATAACTATATGCATTGTCTCTTACTCGGAAAGATAGGACAAGCGTATTTGAAATTTATACTAATATATCGAAGAATGCATTTCAGATGTCAAACATGAGACATATATTTGTGTTAATTGATCCGTGAGCTGAAGTGTTGTGTCTTTATAGTCTGCCAGGTTAAATAATTTGAGGAAGGTGGTAATGAACTAGCAGCAAACCTATTATTCTTCTCTTAATATTACATTATTAAAGTATATATTGTACTACGCATTCACTAGAGTATAAGAAGGTGTTTGTTGAATTAATTTTTACTGTTATTTAAAAAAATCAAGTCGTATAGTTAAATTTGCATGCTCGGAACACTTCTTTCATAGAAGAGGGGGTATTCTTCACCATCATGAGAAATTGGAAAAAGACGAAGGGCGACTAAAAAATTGATTAATGAATTGTAAATTTCATTCTCATTGCACATTAATCTACAGTATATTTTCTTAAGTTTGAAATTACAGAATGCGTAATTCCCTGACTAAAATAAAATTCCTAATTGTTTATTATAATTGAATATTTTCCACAGTTGCTGTTAATGATATTTTTCATAAAACTAATACAATAATTCCATATTTTTTCATTTCACCCACGACTTCATTCCGAGCAAAATTCCGAGCAAAGTTACTGGACTGGAGATATCATTATAAATGATACTGTGGTTTGTTGTTTACTCCGAAACCAGTCAGTGACCTCTCTTGCTTTTTTTGTGTCTAAATACTTAAAAATATGCATTATAGATCAGGTTATGAACGGAATGAAACACGAAGACACGTTGCAAAACGTTAATTTTACGTTAGACATTTACTGCGAAGGTTTTTGGTTTCTTGGAAGCTCATGACATTTGACACGTGTTCATTTCTGCGGACAATTTTACTTTACAGAATACGTTCAGATACGTAGATCGGAAAAAAAAGGTAAGACGAAAGACAATACATAAAAAATATACATTGCGTTGCTTTTGTTTGCACTTCAGCGAGTCTACGGCACACCCTGCTTTCTAGCGCCTAAATTCTCAAGAAATATACGACTTACTTTAGAAGAAACTAGAAGATACATTGTAGAATTCTGGTTTGAATGACGTTTACTGTGGACTCTTTCGGCTTCGTGTCCGGTTCGCAGACGTTCGACGCGGGGTCATTTTCGCGCCCTGCCGGACGTGCGACTCCGCTTTCGCGGGTTCTAGCCCTCCCGCGGCGCGGCGGCGGCCCTAGGCTTTGCGCACACATTGTTTGTGGCCTGTGGAACCCCCTCCATATTTACACGCGTTAGCCCCGCCGCGGGGCGCGCAAACAGCCTACTTATGTAGATTTCCCTTCATAAACCCTCGCACGTAACTGCCCGCCGTGGAACCCGGGCCGAAGCGAGCGGCGGCGCGGCGTCGAGCCCGACGTCCACACATTTCTGAAGACACGGCGGAGACGGCGACGGGTGCGGCGGGGACGGTGATACGACACGTCGGTCGTAGTGGTCACAGCGGACTTTGGTTGTGGGTATAGGCGGCGTCTGCAGGACCGCCAGATTGGGTGGGGGCGGTGGCAAAGGCAGAGTTATTTGCGCTGGGAAGGTGATAGCGGCGTGTGCATTTGCGGTGGACGTTGGTGGTTACAGTGGTGCAGCAGGCGGATGCGATGGAGGCGGTGGCGAAAGCGGCGGCAGTGGTGGCTGTGGTGGTGGTGGTGGTGGTGGTGGTGAGTAAGGTTGCGCCATTCTTTCTCTGTTCGGTCCAGCGGAGCCTGGACGTTGCTAGGCGTCGGTCGCTGTCCCGCTGGAGAGATAAGACAAGAATTTCCTGGGTTCCGGGATCTTGGAGCTGTAATTTTGCATTTCGATTCATTCTGTAATAGGAGAGGTGCAGACAGCTATATGTAGGAGGTTCACATATTTGACTTATCCAATTTTAAAGTCTTGTAGTAGAAACAGATTTGAGATTACCGGAAACCCGATTTGAGATTACCAGGTTTTATGGGCATGTTTTTTATCTCCGAGAAATTCACCAATTCTTAGTCGAAGGAATCTCGAAGAACCAACTACAAAAGTTAACAAAAGACAAAGTGTGAAAAGACTTGCACACATTTTATATTGCACATAATACACTCAGGTTTCTGTTGTAAATGAACATTACAGAGAAATTTGGGAAGATACAAATGTACAGGGAAGCATTTGAAACACAACCGGAAAGGGATTCTAAATGAAAGCTCTTATACGGAATATTCAAGACAATTTTTAGATCAGACGTTTTATATTGTGCTTTGGGAAACGCCTTAGGCGAATGAATTCAGAGAAATCTGAAAGGTCGAGTTTAATTTTGACAAGAAAATACATTCACGGTTGATTTTTCTTAGTTTGGGGTTTTTATGAAATTTAATTTAAAATGATACATGAAAAACTCATTATTTTAACAATGATAATGTCTCGATGAAGTTGTTATTAATTGTGACATTTAGGACAATTTTATTATAGTACACTAATCAAAAGATGAATAATGATGCAATTTCAAGTGAATAAACATTTTACATGACAGACGAACACAACTCGACTAGTCACACAACTTGCTTAGAAATGTAAAACGCAAGGCATAATTTACATATTTTTGATACAAGACAGTCATATTATGTCCAGTTGCGGATTATTTACATCGAAAAAATGTTCAGGAAGAGGGTATAAACATGACACCTTGACAGAGAGCACAAATTAACGCTGGATTCCGGGTAAACTGTATATGAATATTTTAGTGTTAATTCTTTCAATTTTTATTGAGTCAGAATTGCTATGACATCTCTTACACTGACGGAAGTGAAAAGACACACAAGCTAATGAACTTTAACGCATGAAAGAGCTATAAACTTGTCAATCCTTGTGGAATGTGTGTTTGTTTCCTTGTGTCTCTCAAGACGCTGAGCATACGCCCCATTCTGTGATGAGGGACATGGTCCCACAATGTGGATGTTATGATGAGATTACGTTTCATTTTGTAAATATTGTAAAAAATTTTGAGTTTTTATTGGATTTTGCTTTTTCGAACGAGGATTCAAGTAAAATTATATGTTATAGTATATTTGTGTTTATTTTTAGTTGCCCTAAAATCTTTCTATTATTGTTAATGGCAATTTCAAATTCTGCTTTGGCTTCTTTTCAGAGTTCTGAAATTGCGTTAGATATGTGGTGTGCTCAATTTTTGGAATTGTCCATTTCCGCTTTCGAGAACGACGACTCTCGATCTGTTTGGGCCTCGAACCGAAAACAAGCTACAGGTGCTCACCAATCTGCCAACATGTTCGGTTCATCGTTCTCTCGGCTGCGAAAACCTGTGTGTTTGGGTGGGGGAGCGCCACCGACCGGGCTGTGTCTGGAACGACCACACGAAACCCTGCGACGCGACGGGAGGGGTTCTGCAGAAACTGTGCACGCCAACCGCTCGCTTCGGAATTACCTCTCGGAGAGTAAGTGCGCCGGCGAGCGCCTACAGGGACGGGATTGATCGGTCAGGGAGACAATATAGCCGCGACATCCACCCGAGCGGTGGTGTAGTATATAATAGGAACAGCGTCGTTTCGCGGGGCGCCGCCACGAGAGGAGGACGCGAAGAAGCATCGCGCGGTCTCGCCTCCGCGTCGCCTCGCCGCCGCCGTTGCCCGCGTCGTCGCCGTCCCCGCCACCGCCGCCGCCAGCACCGCCGCCGTCGCCGCGGAGGGATATGCAAATGATGGAGAATGTGTACATTAAAATACCCGAGGCGAACGGGGAGCAAGGGTGTGTCGGACATTCTGGGATACTTTACGATGTCGTACAGGCTGTGTTCGCCGCGAGCCGATGCGATTCGAACACTATAACTCACACCCGGGCAGCAGCAGTAAACGTTTCCCCTCCGCGAAGCCCTCCTCCTTCTCCCTACACGCACGCATACGTATACACACGCACGCGCGCGCGCGCTCGAACGCGCGAGCGGGTTCGCATGCACGCGCACGCCCACGCACGACCCGGACCGGGCTCACCCGCCCGCGTCACTCGCACACGCGCACTCGCTGACACTCGCACACGCGCGTGTGCGATCTGCAAAGGATTGATGAATTAGTGATTCTGGGTATATGAACTGCTGAGGTTATTATTCCCGTAAGTGTGGTGCATGTGTTTTCCCTCGACGGGTTTCTGTGATCTTTCCCCACTAGATGGTGGAATCCGGCGCCGGCCTACCGTCGACTGGCTATGTTTTCCTCAACCACGTATCTCCCACCCCCGGGGCTCCGCCCGAACCGAAACAAGCTCTAACCGGTCTGCAGCATTTGTGGTAGTGTAAGTGTGCCTGAAAGGTCTGAGGATAGGATAAGGAATGGGAAGGGAAGATCGCGCGCGATCCGTGGTCCGTTTGTTAGGATACTGCTCCGGCATTCGCCTGGTGTTGATCGGAGAAACCACGGGAAACTACCGATCAGAGCAGCCGACCGCTAGAATTCTCCTTTAGACGACACAACTCGAAAATCTTGCCATCGTCGTGACTCGAACCTAGGACTTTGCGGTCAGAGATCTGTGAAAGAGGACCCGAGGGGCGCTCGCGGCGCGGTGACGGGGATGGAGACGGGGGCGGAGGGCGTTGTGGTGACGGCAGCGGTCCATGGAAATGAAGCGGATCCCGGACCGGGTGCCGTCGCCTTCGCGCCGAATGGTTTCGCATGCGAACGATGCTCTCTGACTCGGCGGGTGTGTGGGCGGTGGAGAGGTTGTGCGACTCGCGAAAAGGAGAGAGATCGGATCTTTGTTTTAGGACACCAGGTGTAACGGAGGCTTGTTCTCTCTACGCGAAATTTAATTTATTTAAATTTAAATTGAAGGACAGATCGAATCTTTGTTTCACGGCGGGACGTAATGGGGGACTTGTTCATTGTATGTGATTTAATTTTTTATTGTCTCGTTGAAAAATACGAATGAGAAGTTTCTTCTCCGGGGGTTGTGAGGCAGTCGAACGTTCTGAGAAAAGAAAGATACTGTTGGGAAATGTTTCCAGTATTTATGCAATTTTCCGTGTAGCGATTTGCCACACTATACGCAGTACCGTTTACGTTACAAGGATGGAAAGTAAGGCATTACAAATTGATGTTTCCTGTTGAGGCTGGAATTTGGTATAATATTTGGTATGGTAGCATAATACTTTCGTCTATGGTCTCACTCATTTTAGTTCATTCAGTATTCATATGCTTTGAATTTTATTTTTGAACCTGTCTTCACAATTTACCACTCTCATTAAACCTTACCTGCGATACTTATTACCTGCAACACTAGGACTTCAGATTTTTATTAATTGTTTCTAATATTACGGGCGGATCCAGAGACGATTTTGGGAGGGGATATTCAAAATGTTTTGTCGAATATGTCACATTACAGATTTTTTAAAATTTTGCAAGACATTCAGCTCATGCTGCGATACTATTTAACTCGTTTTAATGAGAATCCGAAAGTTTTTGCTTGACAGTCTCGTAACAAGTTAAAATTAATTATTACTGAAAAATTTTAGTCGAGGAAATTGCCCTCATTTCCCTGGCTGTGGATCCGCGCATTATATTACAGTACCTTGGATATCTGAAGAAAAATGTTACAATGAATTATTATTTGTAGAAAAAAATAAATAAAGTTAACTTAGTTCATGAGAATTTCTAGAATATGAAGATTTTTTAAATTCAACCTATTAAAGCTTTACGATGAACACTGTTATTCCAACCAGTGCTAGAAATTTTGTTAGAGTCGTACTTCGTCGTAATTCGGTATTATTATCTACATTTGCATGTGTGATTGTAAGTTTCATTCTGACTGTTCTAACGATCAGCACCGTTTTTGATGGTCATGTATTCAAACTTTGGTATAACTTTGGAAGTACACACGTTTCTATCAGTATTTGAACCTTACTATGTACAGTATTCCTATTTGTGTGAGACTTGCGTTTGGAATGATGTGGAATGTAGTATGTGTTGTGTGATATGTTGCTGTAGCTTATTTAATATTACAAATAATAGATTTCGTATGCTGGCATATGCGGAAAAATATTATTTGCTTGATACCATATTTACGTATTTTTATTGTGTCATGATTTATGTTCGGTGTATATTATTTCGATATACGTATTCCTTATTGTTGAACCGAACCGGCCTTACCGAGAGGTGGGACTCCTTTGCCCTCAAGAGATATACTTGGGCTGAAAATACGGACTGCTTTGAAGCGCAGAAAATAATTACTGTGCGAAATGATGTGAAATGTGTGGCCATTGAAAGTTCGTTTCGTAGAATATAAAATAACTGGGAACCAAGGAGCAACATTTTCATTCACTGAAGGCATTCGCCGGTGGTTACAAATGAGGTTCTAGAAAAACATTTTCTGTTCATTTTTTTCTGTATTCTGTTTTATTTACAGTTCATTTAGAAAACAAAACAGATAAACAAAATGTACTATCTCTCAAAGGAAATGCATCAATTTGTCCCAAAATAGAAATGAAGAAAAAAATTGTACATTTCAGAAACAATTTTATTTGCTCTCCATTTGTTTATGTTTGTCACTAGAATAAAACATTTCGTGAAGATTTGAATTTCCAACTATCGCACAAGAGTGTTCAGGGTTTCGAATATCAAGGAAAAGTTAAATCTCTAGAATGAAAAAATAAAACGGCATTCTGACTTTTCCCTCGTATCAATCGCCACACTTGAAGCAATTTATTAGCGAACAAAACGTTGTCTACTTCAGACCGGATCCGACGAGGGATTTCTCTGCTTACTCACCTAACCGGATCATCGCAAAAATTACCGTCCGGGGTATTCTGCCTATTACGCTACTCAGGACTCTTAAGCTTACCACATCCGCGGCACAAGGGCTCGAGATTCATCTTGATCTACAAGAGATATTCGAACGTCCGCATTGTGGACATGGCAGACGGCGGCTGCGTGCTTCTCGCTCGAGGCGACTGCACTTGTCTTGCGACGGGCGCTGCTGCCGTTGCGGGGCGCGTGGGAACCGCGGCTGCGCACCGCGCGCCCAGAGCGTTCTGCGCCGGGGCGTGCTGTGCGCCGCCGCCGCCGCCGGGGTACACGGAAGCCTTCGCCGCAGCCGCAGCCACGTTCTCATCCGTTTGATTTACGCGCACCCCTCCCGTCCGTGCTCTCCTGGGCGGCATCCGCAGGGCATCCTCTTCTGACCTGGAGCTATTCTCGTCTCGAGTCTTTCCCGAGGCCGGGGCGTTGTGCTGTGGCGGTCTTGAGAGCAGGCTCTTGGCGTGCAAAATTTTAAGTATGGTTCTGTTGTCATCTGCGTAGCTTCTGGTGGAGGCAGACAATGTGTCGTACTTACCTGATCCATCCTGAAAATTAGAGCATAATGATCAACCGTACGCACCTCCTCCTTTTGGCTTGAAAGAAAGTGGCCAGTGAGTAATATTTTGAATCAGAATGGTGTGGTGACTTTGTAAATTTGGTGAATACAGGTAGTTTGATGTAAATGAATATCTAATTAGTAGGCATTTTTCATTTTTTTACAGAATTACGTCTTATCAAGACGTAAAATGTGCGCTCCATGTCGTGTTTGTATTTATTTAGTGCAGGTCAGGCTTAGATTACTTCGTATACTGGGACGAGACTTTTTACTTTTGGCTGTTTTCTCTCATTAACATATTTATTAAGATATTTTGTACTATTGGTATCAATTACGGTTTCATTTATGTGTAAAAATGTAGGGAAATTGAAGAACATTTGTAGCATTTCCCAGCTACGAAACGTGTGCTAATTATTTCTACACTGCTCGCTGAACATAGATTGGCAACTCGTATTTCAGAACTGTGGAGGATTTAGGGCAAAGAACGCCCGGCCGAAACGTCCTCTGTGTTCGATGAACTTATTACATTGAGTCGCCTTCCTTTGAAATCTGTGAACAACCCTCATCCATCACTGCACTCCCAACTTTTTCTCATTCCGAGTGCGGTTTCGTAAGGTGTCAACTTTTGACACGCCCATTCGTACACTTTCGTATTGTCGCTCAATTTAAAATTTAAATTTCTTTGCGCGCGCGCGCAACTCGAAAGGGAGAGAGAGGCGAGAGAGCCCCGCAGCGAGAGAACGTTAATAGAAGCGCGGGGTGCTTGCTCCTCGCTTCGGGTACCCGAAGGCTCTTGTCAGCCGGGCTTCTTGTCTCGTCGCTGCTGCTCCCGTTGTGGCTCTCCCTCTCAGCGCCTCCTCTCCATCGCGCCCTCCCTCATTCAACGCGGCCGCCTTACAGCCCACACGCTAATTCATCATCGGCCGTATTGTCGGAGGTCTGTAGCGCCGCCGCCGCCGCCCCCGGTGCGCTCTCCGGTGCGCTGGGAACGCTACCGCGGTGGTAACCCGAGGTGGGCGCGTACAAAGGGTGCTTTTGAGGAGTCACCGAGGGAGGGCGGTCGGGGCGGAGGTGGCGGAGCGCGGTGGAGTGGGGCGTGGCGCTGAAGGTGTAAAAGGGCCCATGCGCGAAATGCCTCACCCGCTGAGGAGGCGCGACCGGTGCGGGGCGTGATAGTGCTAATTGAATAGTTTAGAAAAGGGTTGCGGGAAGGGATGGCCCCTGCTGGGGCCACCCGTATTCGTGCGGTGGCTTCCGGTAGGGGCATTCCTTGGGAGGCGATGTACCGTCGGTTGTTCGGGAATTAGATAGGTGTACCTGGGTAGTTGAAGTTGCGGTCTAGGGGGCTCCTGTTGTGTTGATAGAAAAGTCGTTTATTAGGGATAATAAAATGGTGACTTCGATGGACATGATGAACATTAATTTCAGAAAATTGTTTATACGAGTTAGTTGTCTTCTGAAAATGTGTATTAAGAGAACTCCTCAGGTCATTACACATGTTGTTTGTTGCAAGTAAAAGAGAAAAATAAATTAATAAAGAGGACATTTTGAGTGGCGGTACCTCAGACTTGTATCATTCTCTGTCGACAAAATGTCACTTTTAAAAAAATAGTATGAGTAACACAGAAAGACGCACGTGCATCTACCGCTTTTGGGTATTCATGGGATAAAAATGCGAAAGACTACTGCTAATAAAAGAAATAAGAGCTACTGCTAAAAGAAAAACATCATTTCGAACCTAAGCTCTATATGAGAAGGGCAGTCACGATTGACATTCACTAGCAGAAAATCAAAGAGTAAAGACTGGTGATACTGTACTTGCTGAAACAATTGTTATAGTGGAACATAGCAAGCCAAAGATCTTTACCCCTGGACGCGCAGCGGATACGCCACGAGCGAGCACCACAGCTGCAACGGGGACGCTGCACACAATAGTATTCGCAGACGTGTCGACTTTAGCACCGGGGTGCGAACAACGAGCGAGCGAACGAACGAAGGAACAAACGACGGGCTTCCGCCTGCGATCCCGCGCGCGGAATGCGCTGAGTAACGCCTTCGTTAGCGGGCAAGGGCTCCGCCACCGCCACCGGCGTCGTCGTCGCCGCCGCCGCCGTCGCGTGCAGCGGCACTGTCGCTCGCTGCCCTTCACGCGCCCAGTTTGTGTTTCCGGTGCTCGCAACGGAATAAATCGCTGAACCCTCCCCCCTTCCTTACATTTGCTGTTCGGCCGCGTACCCGTCCCGCGCCGCGCCTCGCCCTCCTGGGCGGCTTGCGCTGGGGCGGATTTATGCGCGCACAGGTGCACGTCTCGCGACGCGACTTCAATGCGCGTAATTGAACGTAAAAGAGTTTGGGTTGTAACTCGTGGCGCGGCCGGTGAGAATTTATTCCTGTGCTAAACGAACATTCTAATGTGAGTGGAAATAATATATATATCGGGCGTGGAAATCGAAGGATGATCGTAGGAATTTACGAGTTTCTGTACGACCTCGCGGAGAGGTTACATGCGCGAATTAGTTCTGCGAGAAAATATACGTCCACGTTCTTGACGACTGATGTTATCGAAGGTCGTTGTTTCATGCATGCACTTTAGCGTAGAAACACCATTGCGGAAAGCATACGTGTGGTTCATCTGAGGACGTACGACTCTGCGACTGGAGATCTAGATAATTCATAATTTTTTTGTTGCTGTATTAAGTTATCCCCACTCATCTAAGATGTAATCTGACACTCAATACCCTTTAATTCTTATCTTTAAATAGTTTGGTGGTTTTGGCAGGTGAATCACAATCTCTCACTGCCGAAAATTCCTTCTTTTGGCTCCTACCATTTGTGTCCTTTTTGTGGACAGCTGAGATATATGTAAGTTTTCCTTAAGGATCAACTTCGTGCTTCGGTAACCTGATCACACCACACCTTTGAGCAACTGTCCTTTCACATATCGCCCGTACAACCATTGTGGTCATAATGGAATTTATCTTGGGAACTATGTGTCGTTCTCATGCTGTACGGAGACGTAACGACTCATACTTCCACACAAGGCACTCGACGAAAGAAAACCCATTGCCCTAGGCACGGAATCCCAATAAAGCACTGGCCCGCAAGAGGAACGCGCGCCGGGAAGAAAGCGTTCTGCACCCAGTGCAGGCGCGCGGGGCGTTCATCACGCTGTCTCCACCCGGCCACCGCCCCGCCCGCCTGGGGCCGGGTTTTTCCCCGTTTGCACTCGCGCGCCGCGGCCCGCCCGCCGCCGTCATTAACGGACGGGCGGTGCGTGTTAATCGACGGTAAGCGGCGGCGCGCGCCGCCCGTCCCCGCCCAGAGCGCGCTCGGATCCCGTCCCGTTCAACGTTGGCCCGCGCCGCCTTGCTCCGCCCGGCCTCGTCTCGCCCGACTTCACTGCTCTGTCTCCTCTGCCTTCTATTCCATTCTGCTCACATTTACCCGCACTCTCCATCCCATCCCGCTCCGTTCCATTCTCCTCCATCCCGTTCCGTCATGTTGGGCACTAAACTGACTGAACCGGTGCGTTCTATTCCGTTCCGCTTCTCGCTTTGTCTCTTCTCACCTTGCTTCATTCCACTCCCCTCCATTCCATTTCGCCCCATTTCGTGCTTCCTCTCATTAGGCTTCACCCAGTCCTGCACCGTCTCGTGCACTCCACCCCGCCCCACTCTATCCCGCCTTGCCCCTTTCTCTCCCTTTCCATTACATCTCAATCCATCTCACTGGGTCCTCTCCTGTCATTCCCGCCCCGCCCGTCTGTTTTGCGCGGCCGCTTGCTCGTAACACTCGCCGCCGCGTCCGCCACTGTTCTGCAGGTGCCGCCGGCTGCTCGGTCCCACGCGGGATTCGGCGCGGCCTTTCATGGCGGTGGGGAGTTTGCGGGCGTTCTCTGCCGCTTCCTGTAGCTTTTGCCCGCTTTTGGACGCGGTCGCGGCGCTCTGGAACGCCTCCAGACGTGCTGATTCCGACCGCAGTTCATCGCGCACGTAGTCTCTTGAGCGCACTTGAATGGGTCGTAAAGTTCGCTTGCGCCTTCAGCCGCTTCCTGTGGGTTCTCGGAGCAGCATACAAACCTTGGGAGATCTTTGTTGGTGTTGAGGGATAAAAGCCGAAAGGTGCTTTACACGTCGCATTTCCTTCTTGTATAACTTTCGGTCACTTTTCCGGGATTGAAGTTCTCTGTATTGGTATGGTGTGGGAGTATTTCGAATTGGGATGTTATTGGGTATATTATCTATAATATATAGTAAATTATTGTACATTAAATGTATATATTATGTAAATCTATTAGCAATACTTGTTTAACATTAGAAAAATATGCAATATTCTCTTTTTCCTGGGCTAAGAAATTTCTCTTGATGCTGACCCTTGACGTTGACGTGATGCATATTGAATGATACATACATTAGAGATTACGTGATGTTTTTGAGCAAATTCTTGACACATTTATTTTTTTTTATTAGATTCTGATAATTATTAAATTTTTTTTTTTGAAATATTTAATGGATTTGGGGTTTTTGTCAGACATAAATTTAAAAAACGTTCGAATATCAACTAATCTTTCACATTGAAATTATATTTGTGTTTAAATGTGATTCTAAGAGATGAATCACTGTTTATTTTTATTTCAACTCATAATGGAAGGTTCATACGTAAGCTCTTGAATTCAAATAATGTATGGAAGATTTAGAAACAAAAGATTTATAAAAGATAAATTTCGTTAATGTGAAAAAGATACTTAGAATTAGATTTGACCAGAGAAGGCTGGTGCCTCCCCCGCCAAAAAAAGAAGGTAGTTGCAGCTACCTGACTAGAGTAATGTGTTGATGCTAGTCGTATTGGAGAATTATATGAAAACTCGGTTTTTAAAATTGTTTCTAATATTTTTAAATATTTTATATTTTATGATTGGAATATTTATATTGTATATGTATATTGTATCAATTGTTAAAGGGAAGGATCTCATTTATGAGAATAAATAAATATTTTTCTAAACTGTAATATGATATATCCTCTTCTCATTTGTGTCAAATAATGTTTCAACTGTAAGTTTTTTATTTATTTTTGTCGCCATTTGTGCCTTTCTCATGCCGTTAGTGTTGAATAATTTTTGAACTGTTGTTTTGTTTGCCCTTTGTGTCATAATTTATATAATAAACTTTGTAGTCTTTGTATATGACTTTGTAGAGAGGAGAATCCAGTATAAATTACATTAATAATAATAATAATAATAATAATAATAAAATAATAATAATAATAAAATATAATTTACAAAATATTCTTGATTGAATTTTCCAAAAAATCGAAAATAATTTGAAGTATTAAATAAAATAAGAGTATAACAAATTTTTCTCCCAACTCGCGTTCGATTCTCATTGTACCAACGTGCTTCTCCCTCATAATTTAATTCCAGCGATTTGTTATTGTTTTCAGACTCAAGTCTTGCACACAAACCCATCGTGGACTTGCCGTCTCGCACTCTCTCGCATTACAGATCTGTTACTAGGCCGCGTTACCTATGTGTACTCTTCAATTGCCCATTCTTACCGCTCAGAAACGTCCTGTGCTGGTTCTTCTCCGAAGGATGATTTGTACCCAGTCATGAGCGATGCTCAGGTTGTGATAGCCTTCCTTTTTGTTTGTTTCAGGTAAGCGATGCTGGGGAACTGTCTTGCCATTGCTGGCGTGCGGAAGTAAGGGCTGTCTCTGACACATACGTTCGAGGCCTTTGGAACATTCGGTAAGCTGTCGTTACCCGCAACCATTTTATTTACGAGGGATGCGTCAACTTGTTGCGCGTTTTGTTCGCGCAATGCTTGGCGTTTGCATCGGACACCGTACCAACTAAGTTTAGTTTAAAACCAGCATTGGCGCTATCTGTGCAGCGACTCTTGGTCGGGAGGCCCTAGGGTTCGAGTCCCGACTGTGGCTTGGTGGCGGACTTTCGAACGTTCGACACGAGCTAGATCGTTAGGTCGAATTCAGTCGCTGCCTGCAAGAGAATTCTAGCGCTCGGCTGCCGTGATCGAACGTACGTCGGCGCCGGCTCTCTCCATCAATCGAGGGAGGAACACAACCACCTATCGTAATGAAACAAACTACACCAACGGGATTAATGACTACAGCATTGGACATGTCCGAAAGCATCGATCAGTCATCGGATGCCTTGATACCACATCTAGTGATTTTGCAATCTTATATCCTTAAGTCATTCGTACTATCGACTTCAGTGTTATTTCATTTTTCATATTTTCTTCTGAACGCTGTCCATTCCATCATATTTTTAATTATCTCTGTACTATTCTCCTTGCGTTCATTTTGCATCTACTTTATTTTCGTTCTTATAGGGATAATATATTTGTTATGTTTTTTTCTGTTTTTCTTTCATTTTTATACCAACAGCCATATTGGTAGTGCGGATTTTCTTTAGTTTCAAGAAGCCTTTCGACGGTATTCCTCGTATGGAGACGATTATCTGTTGTCCCTCTTGTTATCAGTCTTAAATTTCATTGCATTTCTACTGATTCAACTGAGAATTAATCTTTGGTCACTTTTGGGAAGACAATTAAATCATTTGGAGATGCTTGTCTTCCATGCATTTCATAAGCGATCAATTACTGAACAATTATTTGCTACACTATTTGTGAGTGGCGACTCAGAAATTTGTGCTTTAAAAGTTTCTATTTGGTTTTTGTACTATGCCATATTGTTTGAAAATATTATTTTTTGATTATTCAAGTTTTAGTTTTCTCTTATCTCCAATGCAATTCAAGTTGTGATTAGAACTAGCAAGGTTCTCAGTAGTACCATGTTCGTAACCGTGCTAGTGTTGCTGTTGGCTTGTTGTGTTTCGGAATTCAGCCTGTTCAGTCATAAATTTTATGAGGTGCACTTAAGTTTTTCAAGTGGTAATATATCATTCATCTCGATTTATTATTCAGTTCTCTGAAGATTTTCTTTTCTCGGATTGACAAGATATAGAATGTGTATTTAATGCGTCAACATTCTCACAATGGCACATAAGTGCACAAAAAAATCCGCAAGCCTTGCGAAATGTGAAAGTGCAAGTTCTTAATGTCGTAGATACTTTATTTACATTGATGGTGTGTACTATTCATTTACTTTTTATTGAGTCTCTGACATGAGACGGTCGTGAATTTCAATCTACTCTAATGACTTGGGACATGCCTTCCCATATTTTCTGCACTTTCGAGGCATCTTTACTTGCAATTATAACATGGAAAAAATGTGTTGATTTTGTATTTTTGAAGTTACGAATTTTTTCAGATATGTGCATCTACAGGAATTGTCACTTCTCGTTAGTAAAGCCCTAATGTGTTTGCAAAAGAGAATAAAACTGCAGTGAACCAAATCACTGCAATATTTTTTTTCTCCAAAGTCATAAGGGTCTTTAAAAATGCAACATCTTGGAAAATACTCTACAGTATTGTTTCGTTCATCATAGTTGCTCCATATTAGAGCAGACCACTTTTATTGAATTACATATTTAGAGATGCTGATTTCTCAGGCATTTAATGTGTTCTTATCAGTTACTGGCAAACTATTTGTGAGTGAGGATTCAGAACTTTAAAGTTTCTGTTCAGGACGTTTTCTAAAATGTATATTTTAAAGTACTAAAAATACTCATTTGAAAATTCGATCAGTGTGCGAATTTAATTATCTGATCTTAGCAATAAATGCAATTACATGTATTTAATATCAAAAGACCGTAAAATATATATCCGTAAAATTACTTTGTTAGTGTATACTTCGTGGATATTTGATTTATTTTAATCTCATATTCATAAAAGTAATATAATGAATACGTATATAAGCATTTTAAACGTTTGCATGCTCCAGGAGCCTTAAGTTGCAGTGCAACACGTATTTTACACGCTGTGCTCTTGTCTGGGTATCCATACCGTAAACATGTCGGCTTAAAGCAGGTTATTCGCAAAGGCTTTCACGAAACAGACTAAAGCTACCTCTACAAAACAAATGCAGACAACAGATACAAATACGAACGGGGGACTATGAAAGGAACTCTCCACGGGAGTTGTCTGGGCGAAGGATTATTGCCACCTAGGGCCTTACTTCATCTCTACTTAAACCAATCACAATAACTTTTACTAGTTGAGAAAAAAAGCGCGATTTTACTGCGATTCTTGTGTGGGGTTTCGTGTTTACTTATTGCACACTCTGAAGGGATAAAGTGCACACATCTCAGAATTATGATAGGCTTACAACGTAAGATTCATTCTCGTATTCTTTTATGCTCTATTGATCGTGTAGGTATTAACTCGTATGTCGGATTTGCTACTCCGCATTCTCATTGACGCTGTAAGTATGCACTTGCACCACACTCCGCATGAACAACTTTGTTCTTGCTTCGCCCGGGTCGTGAACCCGGGCCTGCCCGTTTAGAAGATCAATAGAAGAGTCGTCGCCACTTCTGCATGTGTCTTTCACAATTTTCTTTGCTGTTGTCACTACCGCACTGCCGTCGTTGTCAGCACCTCGCCACCAGGTGGTTGACATCGATATCATCCTTGAAGGCGTACCTTAAGTACGTTCTAAACACAGTTTAACCTTAATTTTGCACTCCTTTTTCATTACACTTTAACTATATGTGACTAGAAAATACACATATCAATACACATCTAGAATTGAAGGCAGAGATCTTAATTAGTCGGAACACATGAGAAGAACGACAATAAAAATTTGCTGTAATATGTTTTTAAAAGCTTTCAGAAACACAGAAAGAGAAGGAAGGCCTCCATAGTCTTGAAGCAATGGAGCGAGATAGGCATTGCAGGATGGACACACGCCAGGGAATGATTGGCATTGCAGAAGATGATGGAATTGGGAGGAGAGAGACGTCGAGTGTTGTAACTCCACTCGCAGTATTAGAACTATTACTACAATGTTTTTTCTTCTACCTTCAAAGTGAAATCCTTTGACTGCGTTGCCACCGTGGCCCGTCGTTGAGATTCTTATTACAAGCGGCAGCTTTCGTTCCTCGCCGCCACTGCAGTCGCCGCTGCCGTCGTCACAATCGCCGCCTGTGCTACCGCCACCGCCACCTGGTCTCGACAGGACGTGTGACGTCACAGAAGTATTCACTTTATTATTATGACTGGCTTCTCCTCTCGCGGCCGGGCTGTGCGTCTTGGCTCGCCTCACCTCACCTCACCTCGCCGCACGGCGCGTCTCGTCAGACTAGTTAATCATCTGTCATGCTGCTAAACCATATCGTTAAACCTGTTTTGCTAAAACGGCAAATGAGTAATGGATCAATAAGTTATAACGTTTCTTCTTGCATAGCTTAACATCATGTATGCCTTATTACCTTACCTTGACTTTGCCACATCAGATTGAAAAGTGTTTTTATTTATTTTGTTGTTTTTGTAGTTTGAGAACGATGCAAAAGCAATTTTCTCGTCTCGGGATCCACTCAACACTCTCTTGTGGCCCCTACGTTAGGTCTTATTTTATTTATAAGGCTTTTATCTTTTAAGTGGTGAATAAAATTCAATTATTGTTCGGCCGTCGTTTGTATGGCCCCCTCTACTAGCGGCGGTCATCGACGTTGTCGTTGGCGAGGTTCGAGCTGAAAGGGCTTTCCCGCTACGGGAAAATCCGCGGGGGGACCTAACGGCTCCTGCATGTGTTCCGGGAACGTGCTCGGCGTGTGGGTGTGAGGATCGACATGCATTAGTTTAAGCATCGGGCGAGGTCGATGGTCGACTAAAAGGACGCCGTTGACGATTTCGCCGGGCACGGTTAATGCATTGAGAGACGCGTGTTGGAGTGTTCAAACGGTTCATCGTAGCTATACATTTTTTTTGTTTCCCAAAATGCATCTTGCTTATCGATGCTTAATGATCGCACGTCACACTAGGAGTTGAAGGATTGAAAATCATGTTCTTGTTGCACTGAGCGTTTCTGATGTACTGATTACTCATATATGGTACGGTGATGAGCGCCTAACGGGGGAATTGCTTAATATCACTTAAAAGAGGGGCTTCTGCCCGGTTGATTCATGCCCGGTCGATAACGAAAGCGTCCTGATGACGTGGCCAGAAATCATGATGCAATATTGCCCTAAAGGGAACTATTCATTAAGTTGACATAAATATTAGCATTTTTATTTTTAATTTTTACAATTGGCTTCCGTTGAATAACATTGATTTTACATTATAGACTTCAACGTAGGAGGAGAATAAATATAAACACATGGAATAAACACTCTTAATTAGTGTCCTTAAAGCAATTGAATTAGTTTTTATTGACGATTTCAGAATTGTGTTTCAGAAATTGCATATTTAAAAACAATGTAGCAAATGTTTAAGAATATGTTTACTTTGTTCTTTTTACATTTAATTTGTGTAGAATGACCAAAAATTGAAAACACCATTGTGCCTACAAGTCGCGGGAAATCGTGCTCCCGCCACTCACAAAAGAAAACACCCACGTTCCTGGAAGCCGAAGGCAAAAAAGAAAAAAAAATCACAATGCGGCATCTGTGCAGCTCGGCGACTCTCCGGCATTTCTGCCTCGGCGATGGCATTTAATCCGCGTGTTTAATTGTTTGAGCGACGACTGTCGGCCGGCGTGGGTTGACACTTCCCAGACAAGTTCCCATCCATCAGCGGAGGGGGGTGGGCGGGGGCGTCGTGACGCCGGGGCGGGGCAGAGCGGCACGGCACGCCTGGCCCTGCCGCCGCGCGTCGGTGGCACTCCGCGGCCCGTCGCGGGCTTTGTGCTCCGCGAGCGAACACGTTTTCTCGATTCCGCTCGCTCAACGGGCGCCTTATTGCGGAGCGGCGGAGATGGTGCGGCAAGCCCGGGACTGATGATGAGGACCACTGTGGTTGTGGATGGCGGAAGGGATATGGTGACGGGGCGGGACTGAGGGTGATGACGACGGTGGCCGCGGTTGGGACGGCGGCGGTTGTGATAGCAGATTGGGCGGGCGGCGGCGGGGGGTGGCGGGGTGGGGGGCCGGTGGTGAAGAGAGCATCGTGCCCTGTGCGCGGGTGCCGTGCAAGACGATCCCTGACTCCGACTAATGGCTCCGTTGGCGTCGCGCCTCGTGAGACGCGGATTCGCCGCCGGCATCCGTGTGGACAGCGCGACTGTTTCGGGGTCGTGCATCCGCCAATGGATTGCTTGTTGACGGGCTCTGCGTCCCACGTGGATGGTTGCCGGTTGTACGACTTGAGGAGGTGTCGCGACCACAATTTCTATTGAATAATATTGTGACATGTTACCGAAGATTGGAGAATTTGACATGGAATTTGAAACTTTACATCGTTTTCGTTATGATAAGTTAATGTAGTTGGTTTGAAGGGGTTATTTATCTGTTTCTCTGTATTATTACTGTTGTTATTATTATTATTATTATTATTATTATTATTATTATTATTATTATTGCGTTTTATGCTCACTGTACCCGCTTTTTAAACTGACAAAATCAGTATGTATCATTGGCGTGTGGGGAATTTGTTTTTAGGGAAGCAATTACATTTCTGATGGAATATTTTTAATTATTCATATGGATATGACGACAAATTGATAGTTTAAAACTGAACCGATTAGCGCATGCGGAGCCCACCACACGCGCGTGTGAGTCACGCTGTATGCAACTGGCCGATTGCTTCCAAAGGGGAGCTCGACTTGAATATGCCCGCGCGCGCCCACCACGCGCACCGGCATATCTGCTGAACCCAGCATTCCCTATGAGACGCTGGATGCAGTCAGCCCAGTGTTTCCAAAGACCTTTACATGCGAATTCTACCTTATCTATTGGTGACAATAATAATTTCATGCTCATTTTGTAAAGATAAGATTGGACGCGCCCAATTTAAACTTCTTTGACTTGGATTACAATTTAATGATTCTAAATTAGTACTCAAATAAGATAAAATGTAAGATTTGAAAATAATAGAGGAAGCAATGCTTTCCTTGCTTCCGTGGAATAAACACTACTGCTATGTACTAGTTTCTTCAATTGTTCTTGCGAGTTTAACTGATCGAGTAAGGTTTCATAAGAGTGATATTTGTCCATTCCTGAGTTACTCTAATGAATTGGTTAAATATCTACTGACGACGATCTACTGACAACATTCAAACGACGCGATCTATCATTGTATTTCCCTCTATTTCCGGCGTTGTTGGCAGGAAGTATTTATGGTACAGTATAATGAACATACTCAATCATCTCTAATATGAAGTGATAACTTGTAAACCGATAATCAACATATTAAAAAAATATCTGCCTAAATTAGTTGAGTTTCGTTTAGTTATATAAATTACATTGTGTGCTAAAAAAATCGCTTTCTTAAAATGTTTTTAATTTGATCTCGCATTGAGAATCTATTCTGAAAGAACTGGGAGACTTGAATGTGTGCAAAAGAACGAAACCTTCCTAGTGCTTCTTTCCTACCCGCTCGTTGAGGTCATTGACAACAGCGAATATTGTTTGTATAATCGGAGCTTATAAGAAATATACGTATTGCACTTTGTGTGTAAGTGCTGTGTATGAGAACATTTTTGTGGCCATACAGAATATGGCAGTCTTCTTGGCTATAATTTAAAATGTTGGGAAAAAGTCACTGAAAAGAATAATAATGACGAATAGTGACAATGGTGTTGAATGTTGTGAAATTCCCTGAGAATACTTCCTAACAATTCAATTCAAAACCGTAAACGTAAATCCTAAGTACAATTAATGACAAAGTTGTTAAATTTGCTGCTGAGATAAAATATCACAACTTATCATACAAAATTTCACTGCACCCTAAAAATAAATAGGGAATATAGTTACGGTCAAGAATTATACTTCTAGAAACCATACTATTCCAGACTACGGACATGGTCGCACTATGAAATAATTACTACATAAACTCTTTTGCGTATAATTTTGAAGCGATGGGAATTACTTTTAGTGAATCGTACATCAAGGTGCGCGCACATACAAACAAGCAAAAGGGGGAAAAAAAGTTAATTAACGGTTTTTCTAGTTATTGTCGACGTATCTCCTACTTCGCCATTAGTTTCACCTCAGCACGTCAAGAAAGTTATTGTGCTCGATTCTTCAATGTCCTATCTTACCTCTCTCTCCTTCCTCGAATCGATCCTTCTGCGTGGACTCGTGTGTCTCCGCCGCCTCCAGCCCCGCGCGCGGGCTCCCTGCCAGTGCAGATATGCGCGGCGCTATAAGAAAGAGTAGATGCTGTTTTCGATTCGGATCCCCGCTGCGCTTAACTGGTTACGTGTTAACGGCGTTTGCGTTGTCTACGAGTGCGCGTGTTATATAAATGGACCGACGCGCTGGGTTGCTTCTTACGGTGTATTGCTCCCGAGAGCTCTCTCGCGGGCTGGTTTCTTAAAAGTTGCCTATTGAAGCGTAATTTGTTGACTTTGATGGTAACATTATTCTTGTAATTTGTTTTTGCGAAAATCATAATTGGTGGGCATTTTCATGCTGTGGTTGTATTTTTGCATTCTTTTTTGCGGCTCTGTGGAAGATAATGGGCAGTTATCTATCAGTTTTCTCGTTTGTAGTAACGCATTGAACATTTCAACTTTCGTGATTTTGTGAGTTAATTGCGTGCCTGACACACGTGTGTCGTGTATGTATATAAGCATTAAATTAACATATACAATATAAATTTCAGTATTTCTATTTACTTCAGTCATGCAAATTCCTTATACTGTATACCGGTATTTGAATAAGGTGTTGAATTTCAACATTGAGCAAAGTGAAAAAACGTTGCAAGTTTGTGTTAGAGCAATTTTTATGAAATTTGAAATAAAGTGGAAGAATCTTTAAAAATAAATTTCTAAATCAATTGAAAATAACTTGAACACAACTATTCATTTTATTTTTAGTAATTACTGTGGTAGTTTGTTTATTCTAGTAAAAATGTACTCTTAATGAAGGTACTATTTTTTGTGTCCAGTAAACTTTCGAATTTTTCGCTACAGAAAAATATAATGAATCCAGGACTATAAACGAGAACTTACCTTGATAAAGAGATGTATATCTACATGAGAGTTTTACATCGACATCTAAAATACTCATCCACAATCAGTGGATTTAGATGTAAGTATTTAAGTCGGAAAATAATTTCAACACTGCTGGTATACTCTTGAGAATAATACAATATTTTATGGAATGTATTTCACTGCGCTGTAAAATTTATTGGTAAACGCTTTGTGCATACTAATAATGTGAGAAATTTTTTAAAATAGACTAGCTCTTTTCTAAAAATGTGTGTGGGTTGAATTACATGTTACAAAACACTTACACACGTTTTGAAAACAAGTATCTGTGCTGCCCCAAAGGCGATCAAACACTGCTATTCATTTACATCACTTTATTTGCACTGAATGTGTACTTTCGAGGTATAGTCGAATCCCTGCGGGACAACGAGATCCGAAACACTAGCACTTCGAGGGCGAATGCAACACAAGCGATGCCCATGGCCAGCGGCAGCATGAAGAACGGACCCACCAGATGCGCGAGATTGAGAGGATGTGGCTTCGCAGCGCTGCCTTCGTTTCGGACCAGGACCCCGTGCGCGGTCATGTGGTGGCGCAAGCTATGCATCCAGTGGTGGTACAATCCGGCCTGCGCTACCCGCATGACGAACTCGTTGACCGTCTCATAATGAGGCGTGTTCTTCCTCATCAAGTACGCCGTGTATCCTGGTTCCAGCACGCATTCTGGCACTCTGTACAGTACAGCCTCTCCGTCAATCGTCAGGTTCTCATTTTGCGAGTATATTTCATACTGCTCCTTGGACATGAGGTATCCGTTTTCACCTCTAGAGACGATATCCCACAGGCGAGATCTCATGTTGAAGGCTGATTCCAATCGGAGTTTACGCTGTAAGAAGTTGAGATCTGGGGTTAGATGTTTTCCGAATTTGTGTCCGTAGTTTGTATACGCGTAGATCCGACGCACTAGGCGGTTGGCGTCTGCGAGGGTACGAGGCTCAGGATATCGCGGGGCGGACGTCAAGAAACCCAGGAGCTGTCCGGTGTAGGCATTACCGAGAATCAAAGAGAAGAGAAGAATCGAAGCCAATACAAGGCGTTGAGGTGACGTTCTTCCCGGACGGCTGCTGGCTCCCGATAAGATCACCTCGATGACGTCGAGGACGACGGCGTCCCACCCAAAATGAGGTCCTTGTGATGTGATAGATTCACGCATCCCAGAATGTTGAGGACTGTAGCGGTGAATCGCGTATGTGATCACAGCGGTGACGATCAACGCCCCTATGATTCCAGACCAAGCCCTTTTCTGGAATGGTAGAAATAACACGAGGCTGAAAGGGATTTTAGGAGCTTTTCGTACTATCACACATATTGGCGACCGACCAAGAGGTGCAGTAAATTGACCTAGACGACTTCGTTCGTGTCCCATGAGGAAGCTGTTGAATGAGATATCTGCTGTTCCATCGGCTATATGTTCGGATATGCAGGAATAATTAATTGCTTGTAGGTTTAAAATATTTTCGAATTTATAAGTTGTGTGATTTTGAAATAATTTCATCATCTTGTAATCCGGGCCTCCCTTAATTCGTACTCCAGTCTTGTTCGTCCAATAAAATAGGATAGGTGATTCTTCAGTAGCGTGCGTTAAAGCTGAAATGTTCTCTACACTATGACTTACATCGTTAGGAGTCAGCACGATGTATATGTTGGTTTCGTTAATACTGCACCTTGTTATGAAGAAATGTGATTGGTGTTTTCGAGTTTGTATATACGACAATGCTGACGTGTCAATATCGTTGTTAGAAAAATATGATGTCAAATTGTCTGTGGAATAGGCACTACCACTCTTCTTACCGCACAGGTTATAAGCGTCCGTTTTTGAGATGTCCTGTGGATCCATAATGATTATAATCATGTCTGTCACATCGATAAAACGATTACCAATTGTCTCGTTTTCAATGTTCGTCTTATGAAATGTCGAGCGTTTTTCAGAATAATATCGCATAGTTACAATGGAGGCGGTTGCAGCATTGTGTAGAGACTGTTCGATCACGTCCTGGGCGAGTCTTATTCCTGGCTGGAAGAGTCGCGAAAACGTGTTAACGACCGCACTATCCATACACGTGCTTAGGCAGTGAAGCGATTCTCTCATGTTCATGTCAGACTCCTTTTCTAAAGTTTGGAGACGGCTCTGTGCAATACCTGGCTCACGTAATATAATTGTCACTGTGAAGAGAATTAATATTAAAATCATATTCTTTAGTTGGTGCACTGCGCATACCTGCACCGAAAGTTCCATGTACACATTGAGTGCATAGTTTTTTAACACACGTTTTTCCCCCTCTCGAGTCATGATGTCTAAGAGAGAGTTAACTCCATGGTTACACGTGTGACAATTTCAACTGCTGCACTGGATCATGTTGGTTATATACTAGAGTGAAGTGGCATGTTGTTGAGAATTTTCATACGAGCATCGATTTTCACTGCCGTGTGTGTCCTGGAAACGTTCTAGCGAATTTGATTTTGACGTGCAGATAATACCCCTGTCATGCCATGTCAAAACGGAAGATGCGTCGATTTTACTTTGTACATTTCTCTTGGGTACTACACCTATCTAGAGTTTCTGTGTTCTCATTAGAGATGAAGTCGATCAATAAGTCATGCATGTCTAGTTACGTCGTTAATAATTAATAGAACCTCGTCTGCGCACTTATGTGGTTGTATGGAAGGGGAGAAATAAAATAATGATGGAAAGGTTCTGCAATGAAAAGGGAAAAAGGAAAAAGTGTTTATTTTTATTGAAGGAAAAATGTGAATATATACGATACGAACATACTGATTATTCAGATACATTTGCTCTTCAAATATTTCATTATACGATTAAACCGAACTTAGTCAATAAAACAGTAATAAACAATTTGTATTTTTTATATTGATCCGAAGTTACTTCGTCACATCCTACACATTACTAATCAGTGCTTTTGCTTTGCAACTTAGTTTCGATGCTTTTGATTGTATCCGTTCTGTGAAGACGATTATCCGGTTAAATTAAGCCCACAGGTGACGACCTTCGTGGAAAGTTCACTTGAGCAATCCTGCGACGCGGGCTGCTATCTGGCTCAGCCTCCGGGCCCTGGCACGGGCGCCGGGAGCTGGCGAGTCGGCCGTTTGATAAGTCGATTAATTTCTTGCCCGTTTCCTCCCTCTCCTCCTCCACGAACCGTCGCGTATGTGTTTTCGTAATTAGAAACTCGATCAACATTGACTTTGCAAATTAAACGAATCTATTAAGAGATGCCACGCGATTGGCGTGGAGGGCCGTTTGAGAAGCGGGGGCTTGGAGGTGGTGACGCTCACGGTGCTTAACTTAGGACGCGAACCAAAACGATGGGTGGCGATGGGGAGTTGTGTTTAAAAGGGTCTCTCGTTAAGGAAAACAATCTTTTTGGACTCATTTTAGAAGTGCACTATTCGAAAAAAGGCCATTATTGGAACCAATCCATGTAGAGTTGTTAATAATGTTATCGCCGTAATTGTTATCACCGATCAGCTTTTTATTTTGAATATTATTTCACTTGTTTTGTTTAGAAAGCTCCGGACTTCAGTTTTTCCGTTGTATTCGTGATCGTAAAAGTTAATGTTTTGTGGAAAATGTTTTTCAATTATGATGTTGATATTGGTGTTCTATTCAGTTTTATTTAATTTTGATTTACCTACATTTTCACGACAACTTTTTGGACGTTATTTGTTTCGCAAATATTTCTTCTTCCAATGCAGTGGTTCGTTACATTTTCTCAATGCATCATCACTCCATATTGCTGGAACCGGATCATGTGTTGCTTTTGGTTAGTGACCATGTCAGAATGTTTATTTGTTGCTTTAGGTAAAGGTCAGAAAAGTTTACTTCACGGTCACATGTCCACCGTGTTTTGAAATGGTTGATTGAAGCGGTGTTATCTACACAACACTTAATGGCAATTGTAAGAGTGTCGTGTTACACGCGAACGTAACATATCATTGTACGCCTTTAGAGCGTTGTTTTCAAGTATATTTTAACTATTTTAAAAAAGATGAAATTTTGTTATACTAATTACGAAATATTTCCTTTTGTATAAAGTGCTGTATGAAATTCATAAAATTTCTCTTAGTTGTTAGGTACTATTTATATTGATCCCATGTTAAGGCATTAACCGTACACTATTTCGGTAGATGATTCTGAGGGATTCATTTGTAACATGTTGATATCTAAATGAAATGGAAATTCTTGTTTGCATAATTCCAGGAGGGGTGCATATTATTTCGGAAATCGAGTTTAGATGAAACAGGTTGGCGCACCGGTTTTGGTGCATCTGCTTTCTCATGATAGCACGTTGATTTCTTGATTCTTTATAAATTTTCATTATTCATGAATATTGGACGGAAAAGAAAGAAGAGTAAAACGAATGAATAATGGACTATTAAAATGACCGTGTGTTATAGAAAATACGACGTAAACTAAGCGAGCCGGGAGAAACTTAATAGTTCGACGGCCCGTGACAGGTGCTCCTTTCTAATGAACTATCGCTACGTAAACGCTCGAAAAATAATGTATACCAAATTGGAACTATTATTCGGAATTCATGGAGGGAGCGCGCTCCTGGAACAACACGCGTTCGCTCGCATCTAATTATATGCAGAAATTTATGTTTTAATTAAGGTTAGTTATGCATGATCAGTGCGCCCCGATTACGATCTAATTGCGTTACGTCGTTGTTACGCGCCGGCGGGGGCGGGAGGGGGAGGATGTAGGTTATGCGGCTGGCAAACGCGGTGCCCCGGTGGGGTCGCCGGCCAGCGCCGCCAAAACGAATGCGCGCGTTCTCGATTCCGGGGCGCGATATCGGCACGGGAGGTGTCCGCCTGTCTGCCCTCCGCCGCCGTCGGCCGCCCGCCCGCTCGCCGCCCGCCGCCGCCCCGCCCGCGCCGGCCGTCGACCCCGTGAGACGCGACCGGCTGCGCTTCGCAGAATCCACTGCGTTATTTGCGCGAGCGAGGGTGATTCGGGGCCGCGTGTAGTGTGCGCCGCCCACCATGGGCTGCCCGCTGCGTAGCGTACACACGCTCGCTCTGTTTGGGGGCGCTTACCAACCGACGGAGTACACGTTATTTGAGGAAATAGCGTACGGTTTTGTGGGGTAATTTAGGCGTTTTAGTTCCTCCTTTCAAGTAGATTAAGGGGGTTGAATTTTGTTTGGTTCGTTAGTGTGGTAGCTGTGTATTTCTTGAGTACTTTTCCTCTCTTTTTTTTTTGAGAAAAAATGAGACTCTAGTGTCCTGGAACAATGTGTGTGTTAATCTAACGGCGATTGAGTCTAATTTTCCAGCTGTAGTCGTTTCAAATATACATTACGAATGCTTCAAGTTGAGAAACCTACTGTTATGACCGTAATTTCTACGTATCTCGCTTTTCGTGTAATTTATGTGGCTTGTATTTCAGCTTGTAATTCGACGTATTCCACACCACTTTTCTTCGGAAATCTTCTCACGTCCTCTGGGCTCGTTGGATTCGACAGCCTCAACTCGCGACGCGACGGCTGCTGCCCGGGGAGGGGTGGGAGGGGGAGTGACCGCCCGCACCTACCTCTCGAGGGAAGGCCGGGCGCCTGCGGTAAAAGGAGCCAGCGAGGGCAAGGTACGGGGCCGCCCGCGCCGGGCTGTGTTGGCGGCTCGGACGGACAGACGAGGAATGCGCCGACGAAACGTAATCGGCGGTATATATTTTTCTTCTCCGGTGCGTGTTTCCTCCTTTCGTCGGTGTGTGTTTATATGCAAGCGCCGGCGATGATTCTAGCCCTTCAATTCGTGTGCTCGGCGAGGAGAGAAGGCGAGGGGGCCGCCCACTGGCCGCCGCCGTCTGCACCAAAACGAGGCAGCCCTCCCCCCGCGCCCCTCCACAGCTCCCTCTCTCTCGCCCCTAAACCTCGTCCGTGATAGATTCCACCCGCGGCCTCGTGCCGCCGCCCCCTCCCCCGGCGCCCTCCCCCCCCCTCCCCCCCCTCCTCCCCTTCGACGCGGCCCGCCGCCGCCGCCGCATCCGCCCGCCCCCGCGCCGAGCCCGGGGCCCGTGATTACACGCAGACAAGACCGGTAAAACACGACTGACACCGCCACACGGGCGAGGGGGAGGGCCCCGATCACGACTTTTCAACACTCATCATGCTTATGATCATGTGATGAAGATCATGAGGTGGGTTCCCCTGAAACCCGCGGATTATCGCGAGGCGGCGCAAGCGGGCTCTGTGATCCCGCGCAAAGTACACAAGGGGAACCCAACAAGAGCACGAGCGCCGGCGGGCGACGGGCGCTGGGTGGGTGGGGAGGGACCCACCGAGCCGCGCCGCGCCGACCGGCCCACCCTGGGAAGCTGATCGGTTTGAGCGGTGGAAATGATGCTGGAAGTGGCGGTGGAGGCTGAGCTAGGGGCGGGGAGGGAGGGGGGAGTCGGGGGTCGCGGAGTGCTCATCTCGTGGGGGGAGGGCGCAAGGGCTAGCGGCGGCGGCGTCCGTGTCGGTATTCCCGAAAAATCCTGTGCGATCCGAGCGCCACGTCGATCGGCGGAGCTCTCTCGGGCTCGCTCTCTATGCGCGCCACGCCGGGTGTTGCGTGCGACCAGACCTCCACCGCGGGAGACGAAAGGGAAGGGCGGGCGGGCGACGAGTGACGGGGCGTGCGATCGGGAGGGACGCTCTAAGTGGCGGGGTCGACACGTCTCCAAGAGTTTGTTCTGGCCGTCGTGTCGGGACGATGTGCGTGCAAAAAACGCAGGTCATTTGCCTGACCCGGGAGCGGCTGGCTCAGGAGTGCACGGAGCCTGGAACTTGAGGGAATTATGTTTTTCTTCTTTGCTTTTTAGCCGCTGTATTTTAGAATTACGAAATAGTTCTTCGTTTTGCTTTCATGGAACTGGACAGTAAATAAGAATTTTTATTCGAGGGAAACTTTCATTGTTTTGGCAGGGATTAGGGAAATAACTTTACAAACTTGGGAATGTATTCCGGACTGTCGCGTTGCGCGCATTTTTTTTTTCTTTTCTCAGTTTTGCACGCTTATCCCCAATGCATCTTAATTCGAACAGTTAATTTACTGAAGTTTTAAGTGTTAAAATTCTAGATATTGCTTATATTTAGATCTGTTTCTCAGAACCTTTGTTTTTGTCTTTCGCAAAAAGGAGTATCTCTGAACCACAAAAAAATGCGTCCCTGTGGACCATTCGTTACGTGTACCTCGCTCGCAGAGCAGATGGCGACAGCGTGCTTCGCTAACGAGAGGAAACGTAGCAGGCGCGATTGCGGCGGTGAAGGTGTTTCCGTGAACCATTAATTGAATTTCTGTGTCGCGAGCGGCGCCGATGTGTTTGGCGGGGGCGACTGGGGCGCGCCGCTGGCCACCTAGAAATGCACATTAAAAAGTCGCTTTGAGCACTCGCTTATTGGTATTTTATGTAACAAGGTCCTTGCTTTGATTTATGTGTAACTAGCATTGAATGTTTGTTATGACTGACCACGGTGTGGCAGATGCGAAACCGTAATTTTGAACTTTATTCTGAAACATGTGTTGGAGATATTACTTGAGTCATGATACATATACAGTCTATACTGTATATATATATATATATATATATATATATATATATATATATTATATATATATATATAATATACACAGTTATCTAAATATTTGGTTTCTGTTACGAAATCAATAATCCCTTTGATAAAATTTATCTCGAATTAACTGTTAATTAAAATTGATCTCTTAAGAAACTTGACTTCACGTAACACTGTCTATTTTGCACCACATTAGTTTAATGATTTAGATACGTTGCATCTGTAATTCAAAGTTATCTAAATATAAAATAAAACTTGCAAGTGGACATTAAATCAAGAAATTCGCTAAATTTTCTTATCGAATTACCGGTCACTTGTAGATGGCTGGTTATACTGTCATTTCTAGACTTTGTTTTTCTAGTTTCGTTTAGTTCAATAGTTACCATCGACACTTTGTCGTTCGATGTTCTCGTGTAGTTGACGTTATCTGCCGAATCGAAATGAATTACGTTCCTCGCCGTGCAGATGCTGACCGCCGTCTGCGATCGCGCGGCCTCTGGAAGAGCCGCGGGTTCATCTCCCTGCACTCTGCTCGCATCGTGGAGAATCGCGTCCCCGCTGCCCCGCCCCCGTCTTTCCCCGCAGCGTGTATGCTCAGACAAGTACTCCCCGCGTGCCGTGCTCCTACCGCCGCGCGCCCGGCCACACATTCGCGTTTGCACTTTGTGAGATTGCGGTTGCAGCGTCCATTTAAGTAAAGAGGGTGGATGTACGGGCCTTAATTTCCTGCGGAGTTCGGTTGCCGTGGGAGGCAGACTCGAGCGGAGAGGAAAAAATCGACCGTTCTTCTAGGGGGGTCGGCGCTCTGGCTGATTTTTTTTTCAGGATGCCGTTTAAGGATGTTGCTGTTTTTTCGAGGGTGTCTGACGTTTCGAGATGTTTATGCGGTGTACACAACTAATGCATTTGTAAGTGATATATGTACTCGTGATCAGTAAGATCTTCATAATACAGTTCATCTTACGTTCTTTCGTGAGAGTAGAAGACGACACGCTCGAGGTTTCTGTTTTGATTAATGGCTGGTATTATCGAAAGAAGTGCATGTTTATGATATATTCTTACTGAGGGGTAATGTATAATGTCGAAAATTTGATGAATACTGGAAAGTCGCGTGTGTCTTTGTTAGATTGGCAACACCTCATTTTGTTTATGATAGGTGCGAACTACAAAATTCATTTTCTTTTTAATTATAATATTCCAAACTACAATGAAACATGTTTGCATGTTTATTTACATCATCTGAATACTTACGGTACATAATTTATCATCGGAAAGTCCTATTGTTCCTCACTTTCAAATGAGGTTTTCATTAATTGACTCGCACTGTTATTGGCGTTTTTGTTTCTTTCTAATCGGGAAGCAAAAACGCTTCCTGTCGCTTCGTAAAGTAGATCTCTGTCCATTGAAGAGGTCGTCGGCGTGCATTGTCCAGTGACGTTTAATAAATCTTGCATCCTAAGTGTGGTAAGTGAGGAGGTGTTACCGATGACTAGTCACTCGCCACCTCGCTAATGCCCGGGCGCGCCGCGCGGCGCCGCGCCGCGCCACACCACACCACGCCACGCCGGGCCGCGGGCGCCTATGAGGAGGCGGCAGCGGGCGGTCGGATCGTGAGCCAGCATCTCCGGCGCGGACGCCCGGGAGCTCACCGCGGTGGCTTCCGCGCGCTACCGCCGTCGCCACTGCAGCCAGCGCCATCACCGACACCACCATGCTCTCTATGTATCCCCTGACCACCGTGTGGCCTTACCTTTTCTTCGCCTCCATCACCATTGCCACACCACTTGCATCGCTCCGACACTGCAGTCCCTACCCTAGATCACCACCTCGGTTACTGTCATCTCTTTGGTCGACTGCGCATAACCGCGATGCAGGACCTGATTGACAGCATCCAGTTTCGATGTAAAATACATTATTTTTTAAAAATTTCTTACGAACACTGCTAGCGTAGTGATTCCTCTATCAGGTTCACTTGTGCACCTCACATATAACTGCCGAAATCGATGATTGCCGCTATCTCTCGTTTTCGTGTTCATCTCTTCCTTCGCCGCCGTGACCAATTTGGGTCACATAATAAATGAAAAAAATTAGTTCGCTAAACCATTAATGCAGACAAGAAGCTCTCTGAGCCCACTAGACGTGTCGTGGATAGAGAATTTAAAATTGATTTTTCATAGATTGCCACCCTCTTGGGAACTTCACATATAAACTTTGTGACATTTTTTGAAATAGCGCTTCTTATTGACATTTTTTTGCTTTTGAAATCGATCCAACAACAAAATGTCCGTCATCTTAGTGTTATTCCCCAAAAGTGTACTGACCTTTCATTAGCTTGTTCTGGGGGGAATTTTTGATTGCATTGATAAATCCAGTCCTGTGCTTAGTTTTGGCCGTCAGAAAACGTACGATATTACGCTCTATCTTTCTCTTCCTCTTTCATCCATCTCTATTTCTTCTCCCTCCCTCTCCCCGTCTCTTCTCCCTCACCCTTTCCCTCTCTTTCTTTTCCCTCCCCTCCCTTTCTTCTCCTCCTCCCTCTCCTTTTATTCTCCCTCCCCTCTATCTCTTTCTTCTCCCTCCGTCTCACTTGCGTGCGTTCGCCTCGATACGCCATTCCAGTCCCGTGCCCCGAGACGCATCAAACCCTGGACAGGTGAAAATTCACCAGATTAGAATACCCTATAATCTTGGCATCGCGGTCGCCTCCCCGTCCCGGAGCCGGGGCCCGGAGCCCGGCCCGGCCCAGCGGCGCGGCCGCTTCGTTAACGAGGACGTCGCCTCCGGGCCGCCGCGGCGACGGGGCGGAGCCGGCGCTCAGAGAGCGGAGCGGGGCGGGGCGAGGTGCGCCTAAAAATGAAGACGGTTCGCTACCTGTTAAAGTTTTTGTCGCGGCCATCGCGGCTGGCGCGTGGCTGGTCGGCGGTAGCGGTGCCGATGGCGACGGTGGTGGAGGAGGAGGAGGAGGAGGTGAAACGGGCGAAGCGGCTTCCGAGAATCGGGACCTCATATTAATTATCGCCTCATTGTGGTCCGGCGCAACAGAGCAGCTTACATAGCGGCGCCGGCCGACCTGTGCGGCGAAAGGAGGCACACTGGCTGAGAACGTGAGGCGGTAGAACTGGTGGTGATGGCTTTGGCGACAGCTATGGTGTTGGAGGCGGCTTTGGCGGCCGCTATGGTGCCGGGCGCGGGCAGCTTGATGCTAGCGTTGGCTTCGGGGGTGCTGTGATGGCGATGGCGAGCGGCAACGTGACCTGCTCGACGTCTAAATCCATCAGCGGTCGGTTTTCGTGGTGCAGGCGTCGCACAAAGGCAAACATCCGCGCCGAATGAGAGTTAGGCGCTTTTCACCGGTTAATTTGGAGCTCGTGCAATGGAGCAGGCGGCGAGGAGGTTCAATAGCGAGCTTCCAGAAGTTTTGCATGCAGGAGGACTGCTTTTGTGAAGTGGAATTAAAGCATAGTTGTCTAAATACTGGGATTGTGGTATTTGTTTTTGCTTCAGGTTTATCTGAAATATATTAGTTTTATCAATTTTGAGAATGTTTTCAATGCATTTCAATTGCTGCTTATTCATTATATTTCTGCTTCGTAGTAATTGGAATTACTGTAGTGATCATTTACTCTTAAAAAGTACAGGAAATGAATCGGACAGATTTTAAAAGAATTCGATTTTAAATTTGTTATAATATTACCGACTTATTTACATAATTTATCATTTTAATTTCCATATTTTGAATAAAACATGAAGCCTACTCTTATATCCAAATGGTGTTATACACTAAGTAGCGGACACATATTCATCAAAATTTGCCTTGACCATTCTTTTTTGCGCATTATTTAGTTCGAACGGATGTTTTAGTCGTAAGTCGTAATACACAAGTTTTTTACATGTGCGCTGCGTACATGAATAGTATTTTCTGGAGTTATGTATAGAATAAATCGGATGTATTCCTCTCAGAAATGCGCCGAATATCAAAAAATTATTGTCGAAATGTGCAGGCAGACTAAGTACAGAAGTGTGCAAGTTAGTATCGAATTCATTGAGAGGTTTTACTTTTAATGTCGCTCGATTTACCTACAAGCTTCCATTCATTACCAGCTGGGAGCCCATTATGTACCGTATTTCACTAAGCCTTGTTTTTCCTAATCCCTGCGGGAATAACTGGCTAGCGCTGCGCCGCGCGCCGACACGGCCCGCTTCAGTGTCGACACGCCGCGCCGCGCCGCGCCATTTCGCTGCTGCTGTGGGAGGGCTTGCCGAAATCGGATTTTGCGGAATCGCATTGCGAGCGGCCGCGGCGGCGACCACTCACAGCGGACACGGCGCGGGTGAACCGCGGAGACCCGCGACAACGCACACTGGTCCCCAGTGGGCCGAAAGCAGAAACAATGGGGACATAAAGGGAAGAAGAAAAAACAATCCGAATTCGAAGAGTTAAAAGTGAGCTAATGATTGCGAGCTTGCGAGTTGTTTATTGGGATAAAATTGTTAAAATATTTGTTCATTTTATCGTGTTTTCAATTACGTTCGTTGGTAGGTGTGGAATGAAAATCGGGCAAAATTAAAGTTTAATTAGCATTTCTTGATGAAGCTGCGTAATGGGGTTTATTGCAAAATTCAACCAAACTTTTGTTAAGGTTTTATTATGTGTTGAACTTAAGGAATTATTTGCGGTACTTGACTAAGAACATCCCATAGCATGAAAAGTATTCTTGAAAAGGGCAGATGTGTGGAAGAGTCCAAGTTAAACTGGAAACTATTTGTATGTTTTATTTTTATGAGCATATGCTCTTATTAATGCGTACGTACTTGCTTTGAAATCACGTAAAAATACGGTGCTATGCGCCTTTGTTGTCATTTGGAACCGCTGCGCACATCGTCCCAAAGCCAATTTACCGCCTTGTGCAAGCGCGGAGTCGCAGCTCGTGTAACCCAACACCGCGCCCGTTGCTGTGACGCCGATGCGCCAACAAACTCTGCATCGAAGAGCTGTCCGCGCCGACGCCGCAATGCCGTGAATATCTAGTTATGGAGTTTGTCCCCGATGAGAAGGTGCGATTTGGACCGTGGCAGGTGGGCGGATGGCATGGCTTTGTAGGGTGTTTGTCTTCAGCGGTGTTTGTTATTCTCTTTCCATATGTCGTTATTCGTCTCTTCGATGGAAGTTATAAATATACCGATGTGTATTACATTTAGTATGCATGGGAGACGTTTTGTTTCTTTTATGTTGGAGTTTCGAAATAATTTTTCATTACACATAATATTTAGAAAGGTTCAAAATTATTTTTATTATTATTATTATTATTATTATTATTATTATTATTATTATTATTATATTTTTATTACTATAATTTTATTTATGGATTTTGAATCTTTGTTGCACGATTCCAAAACTGTGATAATATTTTCATATGAGATTATTCACTTCTAGAAAACATCGATATGGCAAAAAAATGATTTTACTAATTATAATTATTCTCTACGTTTAGCTTTCGAATGTTGTATATTCGAATATTATAATTAGAAATTGCCGTATATAATAAGTTAGTAGTTTTGGATTCTTGATAGGGAGAGTAGAATATTTGGAACCCACGAGAATGAAGCGTACACGGTCATATGATTTGTGGCAAATGGTGTTTTATTGAAGGGTGTGTAATAAAAATTCGCAATTTAAAATGAAAATTTACGTTCTCGATAGAAAAATCTATGTAATGTTCGCTTTTGTTAGTTTTGTTTGAATTTAGAAAATAGTAAATATTTCTCAATACGATTTTGACCAGAAAAACTGAAATATAGAAAATGCAGGTAAGACAGGTAAAATATTAAAATAATCGTGCAATTAATCATGGAAAACTGACTCATGTTTTTGAATAATTTTGAGTTTACCTTAAGAATGCTAACGTGCAACGTCGCTTACGAAAAATTTATGGATTCATGATGAGTAAAAATTAACCATACTTTGACGGGTAAATCTTGTATGAATTTTTCAATAGCTTGGCTGTTTCGCGTGTCATTCGTACGGTCACGCGCGCACGCTTCTCCAAAAGCAGCATTAATCTCTCGACAAGCGTCCCAGCTCTCGCCGCTCCCGCACGCAGCATATTCTCTCGCGTCGTCGGCGCTCCGTCGTGTAACCCGTTGTCGTCACCTACGCTGCCAGATTTAGCATGGGGACCCGATCTTATTTCAGGTCCTCGACCGTTCTGCATGCAAAGCACGGAGTGCCGAGGCACAGACATACTTTGGACGCAGGGTGGCGCGGCGCAGCGCAGCGCTGCAGGGGGGTGAGGGGCGGGGCGGGTGGGGAGTGGGCGTTGAGGGGGCGGGGCGGATCGGCGGCGCGGACCTCCCAGGTTGGCCGCGGCCCGGGGGTGTGGGGGGGCGGCGGGGGAGTCAAGGTCGGGGCGCCGAAGAGCGCGAAATGGCCATAAAACGGGCATCGTATTTGGGAGGCGTCGACAGAAACACCGCGGACGCCATCCGACCCCCGCGTGCGCGCCGGGCCTCGCGCCGCCTTTAAACAAATTAAAAATATTTATTTGGCGGCGTGGTAGCGTGCCTGCGTCGACGCCGCCGCCACCGCTGCAGCTCGAGTCGGGCTCGCAGTCCGGTCGGACCCGCGGAGTGGAACGAGGGAAGAGCTGCGGCGAGGCAGCTGTTATTTTCATGCCAGCTCGATGTGATGATTGTAGTTGTTCTTATCTTATCGGATAAGGGCAAGAAGTTGATAGGGTCTAGAGCTCTGCTATCGGCATGCAGTCTAATTCTGACACTTATGAGAAAATTATAACCTTGTGTTGTATTTTTGTCTTTTTTCGTCGGTTGAGGGTGTAAACTGCTGTGAATTTTTTTCTCCGTTGACATGTGTTTTTCTTGAGTGGCTGGGTGCTCCTCTGAGTTCTATAGTTCAAAACTTCATTTGAAATCCTACAATAGGTTATGGATATGTAGTTTTGAAAACTCATAATATGTTATGTGTATTCTAGATATCGAAGAGGGATATTTTATAGTTATGGCAGCTTCCTGTCAACTGTCTCCATGCGAACGTTATGTGTATTGGCAACGTTTGTAATTAACTAAAAGTCTTAACAGAGCATTTTGGGACTTCGTTGATTTATGAGTCAAATATACCATTGATCGGCCTATCTGCATGAGGGGGGAAAGACTCAATAATTGATAATTGAGTTAAGTTTGGGGTAGTGTACCTACGTTTACAGTTAAAAGAATGCAATTAGTGTTTTGGGTCGATGTATGAACATGTTATCGGAACACAATCTTAGGATTTCAGAAATATCTCCATGTTTTATGCTTTCTTTCGATTAATATTATGTCAACGGGCTGGGCTGCTGTTTGCCGTTATTTTAATACTTCTTTATATATGTTGGTATTTTGGCTTGTTCTACTCCGCAATACAAAAACAGGAATTTTTATTTTCTCAATTTAGTGTGATAAGAAGAAAAAAGACTTGAATTAAGATCTTTAAAAGTAGATAAGATAACAGGAGAGCTTTTTAATGAATATTATAAATTTTCTGTGTGAGTGTAGAATAAATTTTCTGTGAATCTGGAATTATCATTCCCGAACGGAATTCACGACAATGCCTCTATATAAACCAATCTCAATAATGCAGTAGCAATTGTGATACTCCGTAGGAAGTACAGTGCCAATTCAACAAATAACCAAATCGTTATCCGAAGTGGATCAGTCGCGTAAATGTGCGTACTCGCCGCAACAGAATGCAAGGGGTTGCCGCGGCATTCCAACAGAAGCCGGCTCTTGACCCCGGTTAATGAACCTGTCGACCAGCAAATTCCACGCAATCGTGTATACGCGGTCTGGGGCCAATGCAAATTTTTTGATTATCGTACCCTATTGTCTCCACCCTCGTTCTCTCAACAGTCCTTTCCATCCGTTGCAATGTTTCTCTTTTACTCTGAAACGTACACCTGTTCAAATGCATCAATCAGGAAGCCGACGTATAAATACCATTATAAAAATGCAATGATTAAAGATTTACTGAAATTACTACAAGTATCTTATTACAGACCTTATTTCAACTAGACAGTTACTATTTGCGAACATACAACGATACTTCTCAATTAAATTTATCTCGAAATCAACATTTCTGAAAATAAAACCTTGTTTTTTACGGCCAGGATTTTGCTGAAAACATTCACCCCTTTCGAGCGAGTTAGTCATTCCATGTGCACTCGCGTACACACACTTCACAGACCTCCGCCCCCTGCCGTCCGTACTCCCACGAGGTAGTTCGTTTAAGCAGCCCTACCCTAAATCCATATTAGAGATGGCGCTGCCGATTTGCACGCGTTTCCTCGACGGCCGTAACGGCGGCGGCGGCATCGGCGCCGCTGAATTAGCCGATAGAAGATCTGCCAATAAATCAGACGGCTCGCTTTATTAGCCCCGCGTCGCGAGGCGACTGCGCTCCGCTCCACTACTCCACGCCGCGCCACGTCGGCCGCTGGCAGCTTCGCGAGAGGAGGCCGGCGCGGCTGTGGCTCAAGGGCACGGCGCGTGGCACAGAGGACCCGGAGCGTTAAAAAAGCGAGACTCGTGCAAAAGCTTGAAATGCCTCTGCTGGTAATGTTTTTGTAATTGAATATTCATGCATAGCACTTGAAGATGAAAGTTATTTTTGTGCGTTAAATTTTCGCCGATCTTCATCCTATCAGCGTAGGTGATTCAAGACATCAACTCATGTCACTGCATAAAAACGTTCACTGTACTAACAGGTCTAATAATCATAGCAATTGACGCACACGAAAACACGAAATAATCAATCAATTGAAGTCATACTAACTTTTTAGTAAACTTTTGTCGTTTTAAAATTGTCGAACATCCCTGCAACCTTTTTGGATGATAGGGAATGATGAATATTGCCACCATTTTGAATTGTCGTAGAGGTACCGTTTCAAATTACAGCGTGTACACAATGGTGAATTAGCGATTTGAGTTCAGATTCAAGGCGAAAAGGTTTTTCTGGAGACCCCAATGTTACGAATTGCAACTTTTCGTCAACTTTTTTTAAAGTTTTTGAGTTAGGAAAGTACCGCATCAACTCTGTTTCTACTTTATTTGAACTGAGCCAAATAAACATTTTTCTCTCAAATTGCAGCGTGTGGTGGCTTCTTTATGTGTCATAACATCATTAGAAATTATGAGACGCATCCAGGAAGTAAGCTTCTCCAGTTCAACAAAAATAAAACACAATTTATTGAAAAAAATATTGTAGCTGGTGCATCACGTGTTGCACTGTTTTTCCACATATTTCACCACCTGTATTGAAACGCCTATCAGACAGTGGGACCAACATTATCTGTGTCTTAAAGTCTGTCGCCTGGGATAAGTAAGTTCCAGTCTCCAATCTGCCAGCCATCTGCAGTTCTGCGTGACTGATCCGCGTAATGCTAACCGGACAGGAATATCTTGACGTGTAAGACAAGATGGAAATCTCTGGGGGGAGGAGCGGGGCAAGATCCGGGCTATGGGGATCACGGATACTGTTAGCTACACACTACTTGGCTCACAGCAGATCTTCTGTAATGTTCCGCTGGGGCGTGTTTGACCATCTCAGGCGGAAAATCTCTTCGAAACAGGGGTACAAATATTGATCCCGAGTATAATAAATTCAGATGGTGATTTGTGAAAAAATAGTGCATCATATGCTGTATTGTACAAAAAATGGTTTCATAAATTGCGTTTTCTTTTTCTGCTCGACTTAGAGAAACTTTCTTTCTGTATTCGCCTCGTAGAAACTGAATGTACAAAGTAGGCTTGTAATCATAATGATGGGGTTAAGGAAGATATTATGGAAGCTTTTTTTAAGTACTTTCTGGACCACTGTGTGTCATGGATATCGCCACCGGATTGCACGCGGTCCACTGCCGCGGGCGCCGTCCTTTGCATGAAGCCTTAAGAGTATTTTCAAAATTTTCTCAAATATAGCTTCAAATTTTTGATTATTTTTCCCCGGATAGAGAAAGAAAAGGAAAACTTAAATATGGCTCAAGTCTCAATTTCATTGAACTCTCCAAATGTTCGAAAATTGCGAAGTTTAATTCGTTTCGGCGTCTTCCTACGACTACTGTATTCAAGATAAGCGTTCATCCATTATTTTACACTTGCCGTTTAGATGAGTATTCGATGAAGAAATGCGAAATGTGTCTTTCGAAGTACTCATAGATAAAGCGCAATCGTGGCAATATTCAAGGCGCCGCGGCATCGGATTTCGGTTCACCTCAGCCGAGCTTCTCTTGAGTAAGCGAGATTGACACCCTTCCGCCCGATGCCGTGGACGTGAAAACATTCTCTGCTGCACCCCCCCCATCACATTCCGCGCCCTCCCTCCCATAACGAGATTACCTCGCGCGAATGACGGGAAATATTTTCACCACAATGGAGTAATTGTTGACCGGAGCCATATTGGTTTGTTTTATTAAAGAGTGTCGAGTGATTTTGTAAACTAATTATCTTTCATTATGCAGTTGTTATTTAGTATGATAATTGTGTTTTCGCGGGGGCGTTCTCGTTTTTTTCCCCGGTCCTCTCCCTCCCAATGAAGGGTAATGAAGTGGAGTCGCGCCCGGGGCCGCGCCGCGCCGCTGCGGTTCGCTCTTCAGATTGGCTTGTGTGATTGGTTTCTCGCTTTTAATGGCGTTACGTGATGGAAAAATGATATGAAGTTTCATTTCATTTTGGGAGGCGTATTGCGGGGACGCGCGCGTTCCGATTTTTTGATGGAGTTATGCGGCAAATGACGTTTCCCGCCCTTCTCCGCGTGCGCGTTCCAAGGGAGTCGTTCGTGTGCGGTCGGCATTCGCGCCGCGGCGTGGAGCTGGTCGGGACGCGACCACGGTGCGAGTGTGTGCGATGGGGTAGGGTGGGCGTGCGTTTCAAACGACCGGTATCAAGCGGAACTGGTGCACTAGGGCGCTTGTAACTCTTTGATTGAAGGTTGGATGGAACGGTATGGACTCCTATTTCCCAATCGATGAAGAGCAAATAAATACATTGTGGAAGTTGGGAAGTTTATGAAATAATTTATTTTTGTTAATGTTTTTTTAATATATATTTATTAAGGAAATTTAAATTTTTTTTTTAATTTGTTTATTTATGGTCGCTTTATAACAGCTCAGGTCATCAGCGACCTCATTGTGTTTACATCAGTACATTACATTTCAAGGTTACAAATAGTTGAATCATTACACCATAAACATTATATCAATATAACAAAAATTGCATCATTATTATATTACATTCAACAATTTACTTATTTCTAGTAGTTTCAAAATTTTTTTACAACCTTCTTCTGATTTGAACAATAAACATAGAAGGCGCTTATATTCAATGATTTCCTTATATTAACAAGTCCTTAGCAGTCAAGAATAAAATGAGAAATAGACACGGTAGCGCTATATTTAGGACAGGGTTCAGGGTTGGATTTTTTTGAACAGATGACAGTAATTTAGGTTAAAGCGACCGATCCTTAATCTTGTAATGACGACTTCTTCTCTACTTTTGAATATCCTTGTTTTTCGCATGGTCAACTTTGTGTTGCTTACTCCAGAATCTGTGTTCATCTATGCACCAAATCACAAATGGAAAGATATTGATTATCGGCTTGCGTTACGCAAGGTGTAAGTATCTGGCAGGGCAGTATCTGCCGGATCTACTTGAATACTTATCTTTCTGGAAATAATATAGCGAGAACATCGTAAATGTTGTTTCGAATGTTTCAGTGACTTGTTTTGATTTTTCAGGACGTTGACAGTGCTTCCGGAGTGCAGATTATTTACTTTTGATCGGTATAGAACATAGTATTAAACTACATTCGAACATAAGATTTTGTCAAAGAACAAATTTTGTTATTACAATTAGACGTGTTCTTCTCGCGAAGAACTTGATCGGGTTGCAGCGGGAAAATAATGTAGTTGAATATACCTAAAAGCAATAACGTAAGTTGTCTGGGGAAAACACTTGGGCGGATCGCTGCGGTGGAGCCGGTAGGCGCTGGCGCGCTCAAGCGCACGGGGCGGGCGGGCGCGCGCCGGCTGACGTGCCGGCATTTTTATGGGCGCACTCGTCCCCTGCCCACACGCGCGCCGCGATAATACGCGCGGGTGGGGACCGAGTTGTGGAGTTAAATTGTCATTCTTCCGGGGCCCCGGGCGCCCAAAGGGGGGGAGAAAACCCGGGGGGCGGTCGAGTGCGAGCAAGGCGGGGAGTGTGGCAGGCGGAAGAGTTTTAGGAGCAGCGGGGGGTTGGGGGTGGGGCAGCGTTGGTGCGGAGGGGTAGGGAGCTGGGCGGGGCGGCTGGCGTTCTTCGCGCGCCCCCCGAGATGGAATGTTAATAACTGCGGAACGCAGCCCGCGCGGGGCGCTCGTCCGCCGGCGCTGCTGGTCGTCGGGCGGTTCCCAAGTTCCTCTCGTCCCCGAGCGCCCCGATTCGCCCGGCTCCTTTTCGAGCGAGCCTGCGGATCGGAGGGCCATAGTACGCGTGGGTTTTGTGTATTGCTTTTGTATATCTTGTTTTCGTGGTGATGAGATGCGCGTGCTAATGGAGGCTTTAAGGTTGTAATTTCGATAACCGATTTATGTTGATGATTTGTGTCGTATTATTTAGCCAAGTTATCGTGGAGCTTATTGAGCATCGTTAGATGTTTTGGGGTTATTGAATATTTTTCGGTCACCACTTTTTTCTTTTTTTATTGTCATCGTTCAGTGAGGTCTTTTACCTGTTTATTGACAGCGTTGACTCCTGATTATGAAGTACATGATGAGAAAAAGCCATTCGTGAAATGACCATTCTTAAATAGTTTATGCGTAATGAAAACCGCTCATTTTAGTTCTTTATGTATGATATAACTGTCGAATATTAACTTAAGTGCATCTACAATTTCGACTTAACTGTTTGTACTACTGTTTACTTTCAATCCCCTTGGTTTTATAAGTTGCGTACCAATTTGCGAGGTAGCGTTTAATCATGTGTTTAAAAACATGTCGTCGAGGAGAATTACGGAACACCTTGTAGTCTTGTGTGGTCGATTGTTTCGTTTGCGCCCCTCGTTACGTGTTATGACCACTTTTATTAACCACACATCTTTCCGGTATGTCAAAGTGGCCAATTACCTTGCGACTTTTGAGAGGGCGTCTAAAAAGTCCTCAATAAATATGGTTGATGAACTCAATGAGCCCTTGGTCTTTGACTTCAAGAATTCTCAAGAAGCACTTATTTTCTTTTTTGAGTTGGAAGTTCATGAGTTCGTAAATTTGTGTTTCCATTGTACGAACTTTATATTTCATATAATTTGTCCCGTTGAAACATAAATAGCTCTCTTCCTGAAGTGGAAGTTACAACCACCTCTTCTGGAATTTTTCGATTTTTGTGCTCGTTATTCAAAATTGATCGTGAATTCAAATTGTATGGTTACCTTTTTAACTACAATTTTGAGGAAGTTCTGAAATAATTCAGTAATTTGAAAATCCAGCGACACGTTAGTTAGATTTAATGACTTATCATTATAATAACAACTTTTTTGAAAATTTATTTTATTTATTAAAAATCTTCCTAAAGAAATGAAATCTGTAATTCATATATATGGTGTATGAAGTACGTACATTGTGGCCCCGGTTTTGGAATGCTTGCATATATCGGAAATTCGATATTGACATTCCGGCGATACTGAAAAAGGAACTGAGTTCATGGATTGCGAGTTGCCATTCTAGTCTATTTATTATATTACATTGCAGATCCGCAGTTGTTGCTTCTTTTGACTTCCTTTATTCCGGCAGTCCCAATCGGCAATGTTAGGAGGTGCACCGCCGATCCAACGGGATTTGCAATATAGGGTGTACGTGAAATATATTCGTATATTGTAATAAAATGTAATGATATCGATCAATTTGAAATGTTTAATGATTGTTATTGTAGACATCAAATATCTTAGCGGAACGAATTTGTCAACCGGTGTGCTTTATACATTACAAGTAACCCGGCAGAAACGCTATGAGTTCTGAGAACGCAAACCATATATTCTTCTTCTGTAGCATTCCAGATTTCCTTTGTGCTTGCGTGAGTCATGATCTGCAGCGAGTCATGTCCGAAGCTACTCAGGATGTATATATTGCGAAATTTTAACAAACGGTACGACGTTTAAAGCTCCCGAGACAACTGGCAGCATTCGTCGTACTTTACGGCCTATTCGCCCACCCCACCCTCCTCCAGCCACCGCCGTTACGGTCGTCTCCTTTTCAAGACGAAGGTCGCTGTCCAAACGAATCGTGCAAAGACCGTCGCGGAGAGACACGTCATAAAGAAGCGCAACCTAGGCGCTCCAAATTCTCCTCACTCGCGGGGCGTCTCGCGTGCGAAATATTTCCGAACAATGCACGTTTCCATCGCTCCGCCGCGTCACGCGCGTGCTAGAAAAGGCGGGGTGCGCGCCGGAGGTACGAAGGCGTGAATGGCTTCTAGCACGTGTGCGCCCGCCCGCTCCGCTCGCGTGCGTGGGTACACCAGGGACGTTTCTATTTCAAACGACGACGGCGACGCCGGTGACGGTGGTGGCTGCAGCAGCCAACGCCTGGCCGAGCGTGTACGTCCGGGGGCCGCGCGTCCTACCCGGCAGGTTTACGAGAAGTGTCGCATGGGCTACAAAAGGACTAGCTGGGCCGAGGGCGAAGGACGTCGCCTGTGCAAGTAGGCGGCGCCACTGTGGTACGGATTGAGAAGAACACGGACGAAAGTGTGTTCCTTCGGTGAAATGCACTTTGCTTCCAACCCCCATAGCGACGAGCGTAAAGGCAGCGCTTTTAGGGTCGAGCGTGCCAACGGTTCGAGCCATGCGAGATACCAGGAATTCACTGGACTAGTTTAACATGAATGAGTTTGTGACGTAATAGAATTTGTAGACCGATTGCTCTGATCCATGTGTTCTGTGGTTTCCTTCATCGCTTCCAGTAGAATGCCGGGACAGCGCTTTATGCATCGGGCCTAGGATCGTGCGCGATATTTCCTTCCATTCGCTTCTTATAATCAACGCATGATCTTCCCAATCCGGACTGAGGCATCTTGGGAGGGTACGATTCCTCTAACCCACACCGTCGGTGAGGCCTTGAGGACCCAACCTGACCGAGAATACCGCGTGGAAAAATAACAAAATTAAATTAAAGTCAAGCGATGATGACCCATTTCCGACTTTGGCTAGATAATTAGATCGAAACTGACGACTGCCTGGATGAGAATGTACTCCTCGCCACCTCATTCTTGAAATCGGAAAAATTCGTTAACCTCCAACTTCTTAAAAATGCTCAATGTTTGTATTGCCAAATTGCAATAATTGCAATAATAATGCACATTGCACAGCTTTTTAATTTTTGTTTACAATTTATTATTATTATTATTATTATTATTATTATTATATATGTTAAAAATATTTTTGTCCGCTTTTGCGTTTGTCAGACCACCGCGTAGCAATGTAAGTCGAGAGATGCGGATAAGGCGAGGCGTGAAGTACGAATGGGTTGTTGGTTGGCTGCTTGCATTGGGTGGGACACGTACGTTTGAAAGTGACACTGAGGGAGGAGTCGCGTGCAAGAACGGCTCGTAAACGGTAGGCTTTATTGGTCGATGTGTGGTTAAGGAATGAGATAGTGTCGCTATATTGTGAATTTTAGCTATTATAATTCATTCTCATTTGAAGTGTTCGTGGGTGTGCTGTGGTAATGCAGATGTTTCTGCCAACTGTTGAACCAAAAAATGCGTACACCAACGTTCTTCTTAAGTGTGGGGGGGAACATACGTACTAACATATCGTAGTGAAACTTAGAAAAGCAAGTATGTAGCTGTCATTTTCTTGGAAAGCTCATGTTAAACATACGTAATGGTCAAAACAGATAACGATGAGAGGAATCTCCTTGACGTGAAATTATAGCTAAGATAACATACCAAATCGCAACAATTAGACTGATTAATGTAATTTAAAGGGAAGTTGACAGAATCTGGGGTATAACTTATTTACGCAAGATTATTTTTATTGTTATGAATGTTATTACCCGTATTCTCAGGAATCTGAAGAATGCACTCTCAATTCATCAGAAAAACAATACAGGTAAGTTCAATATAAATGTGTTTGTCAAAGCATTAAATACACATAAATGTACTATACTTCGATTTATTTAACGTGACGCTTCAAGGTAACGAGCTGGAAGGAGAGGTGCACATAGTCATCCAATCGGTAGCTCCAAATCAAAAATTTATATCGTAACGAAGCTCTCGATTGGATGGCAGTGTCCCTCTCTTCGTCGAGCTCGTGGCCCTGAGGCGTCAAGTTAAATAAATCGGACTATAAAAACGTTACATTTGGCCCAACCACTTTCTTTTTGTCTCAAAACGACAAAAATTTTCTCGTCTCCACCTGTATTAAATACCGCCCCTAAAATAGCGGCGATTCGCTAGTGTGATGGCGAGTAAGATCGGCGGGGTCGATCGATTCTTCGACACTCCGTGTTCGGAAGCAGATCATGATCTGTCTTCGTAAAGAGCGCGATGCAGCCGAGTATAAACTGTGGCGAAAGCCACACGTGGCAAGGGGGGCGTTGCCCGCCGTGCGCCGCACGTGATTTACTGTCGCGCTCGCGTCCTTAGAGGGAAATCGATCGCTAGGCGCGCGGGATGCTGCTGCAACATCCATTGTTCTCTGCTACTGGCGACGTGCAGCCCTGGCCACCGCGACCTGTGCGCCATCGGGGTCCTCCACCAGGTGCTCTCAACTGGGAAACTCTATTGTTGTGAAGCAGACTCCTTGCTCGTGGCAAACCATTTCATCCTTTCTGGAAGCATGCACAGACAAAGCGCGTTTCGAATCGAAGTTTGAAATGAGATTGTAGTCAGAAATAAAATATTTTTGTATCGATGTATTTCTTCTGGTTTTTGTATTTTTCTTCGTGGAAGTAATTCGTCGCTTTTTTCTTTGGCGATTTTTCTCCTGTCTTCTTGATCACATGGTTCTGTCTTTCTCATGTCTTTCAGATTTGATTTCTGAGATCACTCATCATTTTCTTTTAATCATTAGAGTGTAGTTTTGATGTTCGTGGAAGTACTTGGAAAAGGGCTTGCTTATGTTTGCTAGTGGACGTGTCTGTGAGAGATAGGTGTGAAGAGAGATGGGCAGCAAATTATCAATTTTTAAAAAATTTGTATTGAATTATAAAAATTAATAATTGCCTCAATTTCACAGTTTTGCTGTTGTATTAGTAGAAATTCTTCTGAAACAAATTGCTACTATAAATTGTTGGGGGTGATGATTATTTCTTTATTCTGTGGAAAATCATGTCGTCATTGGCTGTTCCTATTTTCGAATGTTGATACTTTAATTCTGGCCCGGTGAAGAAGAAACGAGACGACGCCCTGAAAAATCCAAATTTATATCGCCTTCCAATAAGTAATGGCCGTCCAGCCTTAAACACCTCGTCTTCTTTATTGCCCTCTGCTCCGAATTAGGCGCTTGCAGTTTGCGTGCGCGGAGGGGCGCTGTCACTTTCGGTTTTGGGTGCAAGGACGTCATCGCGGAGCGACGCCCCTTAATGTCTCATGCTTCCAGAACCTCGCTCTCCGGCACGAAAACCTCCTCCTCTTTCTCCGAGGAGCTTCTTGAGGACGGTTATCAAGTTTCTGGGAAGTGATGAATGGCGCTGTACAGCGACTAATCCAGCAATAAGCTTTCGTGTATAATGCAAAAGCGACTTAAGTCAGTGAGTCTTAAGACGCGTCTCTCCTCTCTCGTCGTCTCTCCTCGGGCCCATTTTAACCATGTGTGGCATCCGACTATTACGCTAACAGCCGGACGGGCGAATTCCTCGCGAGAGATGGTATCTCTCGGCAGTGGCGACGTCACGCCACTCTCGATCTTTCCCGGGAACGAACGACGCGAGGCGACGGGCCGGGCGGGAACGAGCGAGGGAAGTGAAGGTTCGGCGCGTTTTAATTTGGAATTGCGCTTTACGAAATTAAATGGAAGCCGCGCCCGGAACGAAACAACACAACAGAAGAAATGTAAATTACGACGACCGGCGGCAGACTCCTTCTCCGGTGAAGAATTATGTGCGACACAATATATTCAGTAGTCTTTGGCATCGCATACCTCGGCCCGTCGCCGTGGAGTTATGTAGCCGGCTGCTTTATCTAAACAAATATAATAAATTATCTTAGAGAAAGAAAAACACGTGGAAATACAGCTGCCGTGAGAAACATGAAATATCCCCGCCGCTTTTTGTGTGTTTGTGACGCGGGGTGGTGAGGCGAGGGCGGTGGCGGCAACGGCGGCGAGGCGGTGGGGAGCCTAGTCGCTCGCGTTACTACTTGGCCCGTGCGTGCGGTGAGTTACGCCGTGTAGTGGCGGCGGCGATGTACGGTTGTCACTGCGCGTGAGTGTGTGTGTGTGTGTGTGCGTGTGTGTGTTGCTCGTCTGCTTTATTAGCGAGTCTCGCACTCGTGCCCTCTCGGTCGCCGCCGCCGCCACCGCCAGTGTTTGTCGCGCCATTTGCATAATGTCGCAACGATCGCAGGCCTCGCTTAATGACGCGCCCTCCGACTGGCTACTGATGCCCCTGTGCCTCCGCACGCAATCTGTAAGTGGAGATTCTTTTCCCGCGCATGACGTTGTATGATCGCGTGCGCGTCGAGCTGTTCGCGAAATCAATTGCGGGGCCGAGAAATGGCAGTTGAGACGGTCGAATGTTGTGCGAGTGGTACTTGTGCAAAAGAGTAACTTTTTCTCCAATAGTTTCGGAAACTTAGGCCAATGTAACTCTCAAGTATTGTATTATTGTTCAGTCTGAAACAACAAGTTCAGAGAACCAATAAAGGGTATTGATTGTTTTTAACGATCGACCTGTATTTATTTTCCATTTTTTTCTTTTGTTCGCTTTGTCGTAAAATGTGTTTGAATCTTGTTTTGGTCTAGCCATGAACGTTTTTCGCATCAGAAACGGAGATTTATATTTACTCGTGTCGGTGAATTAATTTTACTCAACTAATGGCTTGAAGGTTTCTGTTGAGATGTATTCAGTTGAGTACGTGGTGTTGTGAAATTATTATCGTGATATCTGCTTCTGAATAGAAAGTACCAAATCAGATGGTTGAAACCTTTAAGTCTACTGCCATAGTCATCCCGCTCCTGGCGTACACGAATACAATTCAGTTATGTTAAAAAACTGCACGAGCCACCCCTCTAGTCCAGCTATCCTCCACCTCTCGTTACTGGCACCCATCTTGTACTTCGATGTATTTACAGAGTCCGTTATTGTTTGATCAGGTGTTACGGTGTCATCCAATCGGGAGGCAAACGTCACTACTGTATGGGAAATTCAAGCTACCGATTGGATGACACCGTAACAGTTGATTTACGTCAATGGACTCGATGTTGAAATGGAAGTACAGGTAGGTCTCTTCATTCTCCGCTTCCCTTCTTCGCCCAGCGGAGCAGCGAGCGTTCGGCCGAGCGTCCGCGCGCCGCCACCGCCTCCGTGGCCGGCGTGAGGTCATCGTTATTTGCCGGTCGCCTCGTTCGTTGTCTCCGGCGCGACAAGGACAATGTGCCGCGTTCTGGCGCGCGCCCTCCGCGCCGCGTCGGTTCGCGCGCCCAGCGGGTCGCTCGCTGCCCGCCCCGCGACCGCCCACGCCCATCCGCCGGCTTGTCACACCTTCCTGCAGCCTCCGCCGCTTATGTTAAGAATGCGATTATCTCCAAGCTCTGTTCGGCGGAGATCACTCATCAACATTCGGATGGTGATCGAATCGGCGCGGATGATTAAACGACACGGACTCCTCTGCCGTCTGTTTAGAATAAAATTTATTTTGATTCCAGTACGTTGTTGGTTTGTGTTTGGGTATACTATTCTAGTATTCTGTCAAAATGAACAAAGTTGCTCTTCATTATTCGCAACTTGACTACTTGTAACTAATGAATCAGAGTGTAAAGCCAAGGAGCGCCCGTGCATATCCCCCAGCAGTGGACATAACAGGCGTCCCTGCAGGTATCCCTGCAGACTCCGTCTACGTCGAAGCGTGCGTTGGCATTGTCTGTTCCGATCTGCAGCGATCGCCGCTTACGACCTGAACCCGTCTAAATGATTGAACGTCGCGGACACGTTCGGGACGCCAGCTCGGCATCGCATTCCTTAACCGAGTCACGAGAGTATTTATTGTTGCCTATTCGTTCAACTTCACCGCTATCATTTTATTCAGTCATGGAACGACAATCATTTTTATCGTCAGGATCACATAGGTTCATAAGTGACACCAGCTCGAGTCTACCTAGTTGTTCTCTACAGTTGATTGCCAGTAACAACCTCTCTGAGCTCACGTCTACCATCCTCTCTACTTCCATCTCACACGTCCGTCTCTTGCTGTGAATGGCAGTGGCGACTTGTAGGGTAGTGCCAGTGTGCCGTGGCTCTACCTACAAAAAGGAAGGCAAAGAAAATATTGACATCGAATATGTGTATAAAATATCGTTTCTTCAAAATACGTTTCTTTATAGCTATTCATTTGAACGAGGGTTTAGTCTTGGATACTCTATCAATATTCTCTTCAAACGCCCAGGGCGCAGTGCTATCTGCCGGTTACTTTCTCAACCGTTGAGCCACCTACGTATTGGCACTGTCTCGGCCCATTTAACGCTGTATAAAGAACGCTAGGTTGGTTTGTATGCGTTGCTTAGGGATGAGACGGCGCCAAAATCGAACTTGCTCAGTAGTTCTCGATCTGTTTCATAGAGGACACTAATGGCACTCACTTCACCGAGTAGACTATTGCTCGCTCAGGATGACCCATTTAAGGATGGATGGTTCACCTGAGAGGGTATTTGTTGGTATTGTTTAGACAGTACTGTATTCACTAATCATAACCATTCACATAATCAGGATGATCCCAATGCTCTGGTATTTCGTCTTTCCTTGTATTTCGCGCTTGGAGAGGCGGCGTACGCCGTGGGCAAAAGGCCTCTCCTCTTCCTCCTGTACTCTTCTAGAGCGAACTTGGGAAGCTCTGACCTCCTGAGATTACTGTGAGCGCGGAGGCTTTCAGACTGTGTATTTTTTTGTTCTTATTCTTTTCGTGTTGTTTTTCGTTTAATCTTCATTATAAAATAATTAACTCTGTCACTGTAAATTAAATTTTGTTGCCCACAAATTGTATTTTAGAGACTACTAAACCAGTTTTAAAATATCGCATCTATAGTTTAAAATATCGATGGGCTTTGATTGATGTTTTAATTTTGATCATCGATACTTGGTAGCATCGATGTCGCATCACTAACTGGCATCACCAATAGAATTCTGCCGCCACTAGTGAATAGTATTACCCATATATGACTCTGGATGCATAGTGATTTGTATTAGAATTTTAAAATTTCCAATATATTATATTTCCTAAAATTTCAATTAAAATTTGTTCCTGTATTTATAGCTTTTTATGGACATAAAGTAAGAAATGTTTGTAATCATTAACAGTACCAGTTTTACGGAACGCCGTACTAATACAGTGTAAATTCAGAAGAAAAAAAATCAAACCCAGTTTCACTATAATGATAATATTCTAAATACATTCCAAGTGTTTATACAATTTTAAAGTTTTAACTTGCATTTTGTGTTATAACTTTTTTAAAAAATAATTACGAGCATGCCAATGTTATTTGTCGCCTTCGTTAAATTACAAGAAAGCTGGAAATCTTTGCCAATGGCGATTGAAAATTCTCCTTAGACCTTCATGACACTCCATCAATGTTCCTAATCTCGTTGTCTACGGCTGTCCCCACCTTATCAGCCCAGCATTATGCGGTACCTTCGTACGCCCTGCGGTACTGCCGGAGCCGCTGCCCTCATTTCTGACGCCACACCTCGCAGCCTATGCCCCTATCTCCTTGTTGCCTCGTACCGGTCGCACTGTCCTGCCCGACTTCTCTCGTGCATTCTCCGCGCCATTAGGCGCGGGGTAATAACAGTTTTGCTGGCTCAGCGGTATCGCGCTCGATTACTTTGTTCGAGGCGAAGCGCTTGTGAATTTTTCTCTTTTTTTTTGTCGTACCGGTTCCTACCACCGGTCGCAAAGTTAGATGTTGCGTGTACATCTGGGACAGAGGCGTAGACTGTAATTAGTTGTCGAGTGCTTGCAGCTCGGTTAGGTCTCCTGCTGATCCCTGTAGGAATTCGTATGTGGAAATTACGTGATGCAAATAGCAGGTCTTGAATATAGACTGGTCTGCGATTATTTCTCGTTATATTCTGGCTCCGTTCCGACATTGCATTATTAACACGTACAGTAGCTCGGGTTTGAATTAATGCTTAGGCGTAAGTCCAGTTCCTGCAGTCCATAACAGCAAGAGTCTCGCCGTAACGCCGCAAGAGACCGAGCCAAGTCTTAGTTCTCCCGAAGTGCACGGCGCGAGGCTGCGATTGAAGGACCGGCCAGCGCTCTTGTGTAGTTGTCGCGTCGCGTCCCCACTCAAGTGCGGTAAGTTCGGAGTTGGTAACAATGGCGTCCGTAGCGGCGCCGGAGAGGACGCGGCGGCGGTGGTGGTGGCGGTCAGTCGAGGAGTCCGCCTTCGCCTCTCGGAACCGCAGTCCCCGGGCGCCCCCACAAGTTAGGAGTCCGGGCAGAGGAGCGGGCGGGCGGGACGGCCCGGCCCGGCCCGGGCGCAGGTTTCTATGCACCGCCCAGAACTAAGTTACGGGCGCCGGGCGAGGCGGACGCCCACAACGCGGTGGCGGTGGCGGCGTGGGGCCGGACGCATTCAGAGTGACCGCCGGGCGGCCGGGCCTTCCGCTCGCTCCTCCTGTATAATCACAGAGCTAGTGGCGCCTGCATTCACCGCTCTTCGCCGTACTTAATGGCGCCCCCGCCGCCCGGGGAGAGTGCCCTGTGCCGCCGCGCCGTCCGCCCTTCGGTGGAGCCCTACCCCCTCTCCATTCCGCCCATGGGGATACTGGAACTTGGTGTTGTTTTATACTGCTCAGAAATGGTCTCGGTTGGGTCCTGATAAGTGGGGTTGTTAACAATGCTTTTTGCATCGTAGATAATATATCGTTCTTGACGTTCAGTGTGTTTGTTTGATGTGAATACAGAACGGGATCAACTGCAGAGTTACGTGACATCTGTTTAATGGTGGAGGTAAAAATGAAATGAAATGTTTATCGATAGTCGGTTTTACCTGTTATCTTTTCATGCATGTGTCACCTAAAACCCTAATTATATTACAGAACAATCTTTTATCTCAGTATTTTCTCTGTAGCACAGCGAGGAACTTCAATAAAAATGATCAAGACGTATAAATAATATGATTTAAGTTTTTCCTTTAATTTCTCTAAGCTCGACATTGCTTGAAATCTGGTTTATTCCACTTTCTTTTCAATTGCACTTTTCTGCGGAGGCCACCCCATGCGTCGTCTCTCAGAGTATCGCTTGCTCGTACTGCTTTCGGCCCTTCGGTCGTGAGTGCTGTGGGAACAGCGGTGGACCATTACATGCGTCTCTGTTTGCATTTGTCCGGTACAGTCTGGTGTGCTTTCCAGGAACGATATCAAGAGCCGGATGGTGATCTGTGCCGGTGGCGTGATGTCGATGTGTGTTAGAATTTCGGTAGCATCCGTGTGCTTAACTCTACGTCCAACAGTCTGCATACTTGATTTAGAACGAGCGTAAGTATTAAAGAACGTGGACAGTTGATGGACGTGAGTGCAGGAAACGAAGAATGCAAACATGTTGTACTTGGGTTTGAATCTGATAAAAGATCATTCCCCACAGCTACTCTCGAAGAGGTACTGACTGTGCGTATTAGCTGCGGAGAATGGATTTTTAGGTGAGAAAAGATTTGCTTGTTTCGTAAAAACAACAACAGTTTTTAAATCTTGTAGCTTTGCTCTGAATATATTTCGTTGTTTGTGGAGCACAAGAAGCGATCATGTCGTCCGTTCGCTTCTTAATGTACATCCGGAATGATTCACTCCTTGTCACCGGAGTAAATTTAATTTTTTTTCATACCTGTAAAAAATCCTATTATCAACGGAAAGGAACAATGCAAACACATCACATTCCTCAAATCCGATCAGATAATTAATCGAATGACCGTCCCGTCCACGTTCGCATCGTAAATTGGATTTCAGTGGGTGTGCAGGTGTTCAAGATAAGCGACAAGAATGGAGACTGCACAAAGGGCCCTCGCACGCTCGGTACGTCGCCGTATCGAAGTCAGACGTCTTCCCAGCCGCCCCCTTTGTCCTGCCAGCGGCGGCGGGGCCGCCTGGACAGCAAGAGGCGCTCTCCCCCGCCCCTGCCCCCACACCCCCGCGCGCCCACTTTCCGCTCTACCCCGCCGCGCGGACGCGCCACCCCGCGCGCATTAAACAATCAATTATCAAATTAATTTGCATCGGAATTACGGACGCGGCGCGATCGCAGCGGGGGCGCGACGCGGAGCGACGGGCAGCAGCAGCGGAGGCGACGGCGCGGCGGCGGCGGCGGCGGCGGCGGCCGCGCGAGGAACGTGTTCTGTTATCTGTGTGCCCGAGGAACGCAGTGGGGTGGAGGTGATGACCGCGACGGCGATGGTTGCTGTGACCGCAAACGTATTGGCGCGAACGTGTGAAGCGCGGGTGTGGAGGCGGAGGGGAAGTGGGAAGGCAGCGTTTGTGGTGAATGCGGTGCATGGTGGAATGTGTATGGGGAATAGCGACAGGACGAGATCTCATGAGGTGTTGCAGTGGAATGTTAGTAAACAAAATCAAGGTAAATAGGTAAGGAAGGTGGTCGCAGGGAAGGCGATAAAAAGGAGGATAAACATTCTTGGAATAAAACGAAAGGTGAAGGAGGACTATTTGACTGCGCACCTACTGTTGTCGTTACCGCCCGTTAAGGGCAAAGAAGGCGAGTTCGATAAGTGCAAATATGTGTCGGGAAAATGTGTGTGGACTTAGTGATGCTTCTGTGGTGATGCTGGGAACGTGGGCGGAATGTGCATGCGCGAACACTGTTACGAAGGAGACTATTCCTTATAAGACGTATGATTTATGGAGCATGTGTTGGAGAAAAGGGAGACTAAAGGGGTCGTAGTCATGTTTAAAGTAGAAGAGACAATTGTGAGGTGCTACTGATGTGAAACGGACGTGTCAGTATGGACGTGGTAATGAGACTAAGACTTCATTTGCGAGAAATCTCGTAAAATTGTCATGGAGCGTTTTCTACGAAGTTGTATTTACTAATGTCGAGATCACGTGCATAACCCAGGGAAGTAAGAAACGCCGAGATTAAGATAATGCAGTGGCTGGTCTGTTGCAGCTTTGCTGATGGCTTCTGCGGCGTTCAGTTATACGTAGCTGTGTTCAACAAAAGGCAGCAGTGATGTCATAATGACTTTCTTATCATGAAACCCTCTCCCTAGTTCTGGCGTTCGTCCCGCGCAGTTGCAGGGTACGTGGGTATTTGCGCAGTCGTTTCCATTTAGCGCGACCGAGGGGGTCTTTTCAGGTGAACTCTGCGAGTTTCACTTCTTGCATGCGGTCTATTTACTCTGTATTTAGCCCCACTTCCGTGGGATTTGGAATAAAAATTTGGACATTATCAATTCGGCTGGACACTGTACTTTGCACCTCCCTGAATTTCGCTTCTATACTTTAATATTAACGTTACATATATGCAACATATGCCAATGTTGCATAAATTCATGAACAGTGGCATTAAATGTGTAATTAAAACAATTTTTCTGGATAACAAGATTTGAAAATGAAAATATACTATCCGTATATTTTATACTATCCGTTCGTATTGATTATTTGATGACTAAACATTTCATATACGTTAGTAAAATTTTTCTGGTTTAATTCACGTACTTAATTAAAGCTGTACATTGAACATATAATGTTCTAGGCAGGTTCCTAGAGGACTTAACATGTGAAATATAAGTCGATGCTGACAACGAGGGCGTTTACGAGGGTAGTGGCGTTGATACATTCTGACATAGGGGAAGCGACGAAGTGGAAACCAAGGGAGCGGCGACGGTAGCAGTGTCGTTGGTGCGATGCCGTTGGTGGCGGCCATGGCGCGGCGGGAGCCGCTCTCTAACGACTCAATTACACGCAGCTCGACCGAGCGTTGCGGGGCTGCGCCGAGCCGGGGCTCCTCGGAATTAGCGTGGCGGACTGCGAGTGGGCGGGCGGGCAGGCGGCTCCGGCAGACACGCCCTCCGTGGGATTTGTTCGTGTTTGTTCATTTGTTTACGGCGGACCTCGCATCTCACGCGCCCTGACTTACTGGAGCTCCGCATGGCACCACTGTTGTGGGCTTGCGACATGCGTTGGAAGTGGCGAGTGTGTGTGTGAGTGAGTGGGGGGGCTCATAGTCTTCTGATAGAAGTGCTTACGTGGAACGTTCTGACTTTGGAATGGGCGAAGAATTGTCTGAGAATGAAAAGAAAATTTCGGATTATTAAAATGAAATTGATTTATCCTGGTGCAGAATATCCGCGTGGAACGAGTTTGAATCTGGCGTAAGGCGTGAATATTTTCACCTTGCAATTGTGGCGTGGAGGCAATGTCAAATTACCGTGGGTATCATAGTAGTATTTATTGCTCTGTTCATAAGCGTATAATTGCTTGACCATATAAGCACTCAAACCAGAAAGGCTGAAAATTAAAAAAGAAAAAGAATGTATTCACTCGTACGTATGATTAGCTGGTAAAAAAAGTAGGATTAAAAATTACGCTGTGGAGACAATAACGAAATTATTATTCACACATACATAACAATGTGTGATAATGTAAGAGAGTACTAATTTGTTCGTATTCTTAAATTCACCAAACGCTCTAAATACCCTTTTGATAATAGTCAGCACATTATCGCTTTGTGATGTTATATAACCACTTTCATCAAATATTTGCTTTAGAGTTCAAACTGTCTCATTTAGTGACACCCAGCAATGTAAACATATTTTTTTTAGTTTATCCTGTGATGCGGAACTAGGTAATATGTTCCGGTTTGCTTAATTCGCCACAATTCAAGGTTATATCACTTTGCGCTTCTAAATGTGCATGCCCCCGAGTTCTTCCACGTGTGTCACGCTACACGTCTGCGCAAACGACCATACTTTCCCGTGCATTGTTTCGGCAACAGTTGAATGCACCGCCTTCCGAAAGGTCGATGAATAAAAGCAACTTCCCATTGCGCGAATAACACCTTCAAAAGCAAGCCCAAGGTTTTTATTTCCTCGGCGCTGCACCTCTTTGTGAGTTTCGTGCATATAGAGAGACAATGCGGGGCGGCGTTAGTTCCGCCCGGAGGAAGATCGGTCAGCTGTTTGCGGTTTCCTGTGGGTCGATGACATACAGACCGTGGCCTTCCGAGCGGGCTGGGATCTCTCGCCCGCCAGTTGGTAGTCCGTCTGCGCAGCGTGCACTCTCTTCTTTTCTCCTTGACTTTGAGCTCGCGGCTCACCCGCGCGTGAACGTTGCAGATCGCGGATAATGCTAGCGTTTGGCTTCAGCTCGCGAGGAAATTCAGTTGGACGATCGCGGCGAGTGCTTTCTTTGGAATTGTTCATTTCCTTCCCTCTCCGTACCCTGCCCTGCCACCCGTGATGGCGGACGTTTCTTGCTGTTTGAGAGTTTTGCGGCGGAAATTTTATGGAGCAAGTTGTGCGGATGTCGACATGAAACGTTCGTTTGAGCTTGCTCTGATGACCGGAAAATAATACATAACGCCAGAAAGATCCAAATCGTAATGCCATCAAGAATAACAATTTAGAATTTCTTGATGTAGCTACGGTAAAAATACTTCAGAATTTATCTTTACGAGAAATAACAAATAATAGGTTAATCAGCATGTTAGGATGGACGGTTGCTGTCCAGAATGAAATATTCGTATCGTTCGTTGTGTGATTTTGTAGCACTGATTTCAGAAATATTTATGAAATACTACTAATTGGCATTATAGATTATTCCGATAGCTTTTGCCATCTTTGTAATTGTACAAGGGCACTACTGATCGTGGTCCTGAATCGCTTTTCCTGAAGATAGACGTGAACACGAGAAAAAAGACACGGAAGCAGCACAATTCGTTTTTAAGTTCCTTCAGAAAAGACAGTTTAGGTAACATCAGGGTAAGTTAATTTGATTTTGAATTTTTGGTTTGTACAAGAAAGAGAAAGAGTAGAAAACAGAAATGAAGATGCATACATCTGAAAGCACCGATTCCAACTCCAAGAGAGGAGAATACAAAAGTAGACCAAACAAAATATCTTACAATAGCGTTGCATTTGTAAATGCCCTCATTGAACCTATTCCCACCTACAAGTTTTACTATTCAAGGAGTCAGCAGAAAGAAGGAAGAAAGTTGTGGGTCGTGAATTTTGCGTGTGATTTATTTATTTATATGCTCTGAAGAAAATAGAATTCCAATGTTCGCGCATGCCTTCAGAAAATATATTAATTCAATAGATTAACAAACCGCGCAGGACACGCACGACACAGGTGATTCAAAAGAATCCAGATTAAGTATTGTGTTGATGAAAATCATTAAAAAAAATGTAAGGATTTTTCTGGACGTGCATCTAGTGAAATAAATCAGTACGGTAGGTACTGAATCTTCAGCTGAATCATTATCGGCTGAATACGAGAAAGAACTGAAATCAAAAAAGAGAATACTGCTTGTTCAGCTGAAAATGAAGTTATTGTATTACATCTCGAGCATGTTTTAACAACACCAGCACTTTCCACAAATGTAGTTTGTGAACTTTTTATTTGAGAATGCGTGATGTTGAAATCATGGTTCAAATCATGAGATTCTGAAAATCTATTGATATATATTGATAAATTCTATGTATTGAGAAAATGAATGAGATTCTGGGGGGGGGGGAACTCTTATAATTAAAAATTCATTTTCTGGGATTCAGTTCTTATTTTAATTGAAAAAGATCAGGTTAGGCGGCAGTTCATTTTTATCACTATTCACTGCATGGAAGTAATCAAGAAAATTTGAAAGAAGAAAGTTTCGGAAACATGCTATGGAATTGGATAATTTTCAGAGTTAGCCATCTCACAAAGTTGTGCCTAAAAGAAATATTGGCAAGCACAGAATCTTTTTAATTTTAGTGTAGCCAGCAATTGCCAGCTTTCTAATTTGAATATATTTACTCAGAAATTCAAAAGATAACGAACTTAGAGTAATGTGAAATTATGATGTAAATAAATCATTATAATTTAAATAAACGAACTTATACAAATATTGTTTCATTGATAAATATACAATACAATTCACAAATATTCAATTCAATAATTCTCATTTTTGGAGGTAAGATTTTATTTATAAAGTGTCTTTCACTCGGAAATAGACTTAGTATAGAACGATTTTCCTAAGGATGAGCCAAAGTGACAGTTCGCGAAAACAAGTGAACATCATATGTATTTCAGAGAAGTATCCCTCCGCCCAGCTGTTCAGCTACGCCCCTTCGTAAAGTGCTAATGGCTCCTGTGAAAACATCCCTAAGTAGAAGTCTAAGAGTTTCGCTGAGGTATATGCACGTACGTGAGTCCGGGAAATATTTAACTTTAATTACGTGTGTGGAAAATATCTTAACATGCTCTCACAATCAGTAAAAGAAAACTGCCACGAATGTAAATAGAAAGAAAAATTATTTTAGGCCGGAAAACGTGCACCGGTACGCATCTCGCATTCAAGTCTTGGTTTTAAAATAAACAAAATTTATCACACAAAAAGTAAATTCAATGTAATATATAAAGAAAAAATATTTTTTTTACAGCACATTACACTGCACTTCCTAATATCAATTATTTCTCGCGGCGCACTATATTTTTGTCGGACAAGGACACCATAAAATGAAGCCATTTACAGGTTACAGGACAGGATTACAGGACAAGCCATTTACAGGTTAGCCAACTGGAAACGAACGAATGCGGGAAGGGAGACTAATGGGCTCAAGGGCACAACGAACACCGAACCTTCAGTTATGTTGCCACCACTAGCTGTCACTTTGGCTCATCCTTAGGAAAATCGCTCTATACAATGAGTATGATTTGGTCGAAGTTCGAGTCGAAGGTCGAGTCGGATTTGCAGAACACAAAGCCACGCTAACTCAATTCTGATTTTCATTTTATTCCATTCCATTCATTGCGTCAGCTTTCGTACTAATTAATTTCCCAATCCTTCACCAAACATGTTCTAATAACCCAATAATAATAATAATAATAATAATAATAATAATAATAACAACAATAACAATAACCCAATAGGAATTAATACAAACTTAGTTAAAATCCATTTTATCGATACCTCTCCTTTAAGGTTATCATAGTATTTATTATAATACTACTATTCCTATCTACGGTTTCTCTCAAAAACCCTTATTTACTTCATGATCCCGGTAAGTTTCGAAAGTAAGGGCCGTTTGCCAATAGGGCACACCAAAATGCTTAAATATTAGTACTAAATATTGGTATCTAAAACATATGACAACATTTTGATATCATGTCTTGATTAAATGAAGGTCAGAGATACAAAAATATTATTTTAAGTTAAATTATTGTAACACATGATACTTAGCAGTAAACTTCGTTGAGATTTTTGTATATCTCAAAGCCTTTTTGGTGATGCTTGTCGTTGTGTTGCCCCAAGGCACAGAATTGGTTATTAACATGCACCTATGCCCCTTGAATTTCTTACAGACCTGGAAGAAACTTGTTGGTAGCACTCTCGAGACATCGCAGTAGAAGTCGTGACAGGGAATTTTCCGCGAATCCGCATTCACGAGGAAGGGCCGAGGGAGGGGAGTGAATCCCGCCGGTGCAGCAGATCGGAAAATGCTCTCGGGGCAGCGGCGCGGCGGCGGCGGCGGTGGCGGCGGCGGAGGGCGACGCGGCGCCGGGCGCGGCGGCGATCCAGAGCAACGCCGCTCTGCAAATTAAAGATTCCTATCACTTAATTACCTTATTACGAAAACACTAAGCAGTTCTGCGTCATGACCCTCCTTATCATTATTAATATGGAACCAAATAAACCGAACCCCCGGCAACGCTCCCGGCTCCGGTGCACCTCCTCACGGAACTGGCGAGCGCTGCCCTGTCCCGGCGGCGGCGCTCGCTCTCCGCGTCTCGCTCGCTTTTCTTCGGGGCAGCCGGGAGATGTTGACGGGGACGGTCCGGGGTCGGCTTTTGAATAAGACTCCTCTGCGGTCGGTGAACTTATTACCCAGCGCCAGCACAACGCTGCATTAGTATATTATATTTACGAGGTGATACAAATGTGGGAGTGGGTATGCCGTGGGCGCAGTAAATTGTGCAGAGGGGGGGTTGTAAATTATTACGCTTTGGAGCGCGGAGATTATAGAGGAAGGTCTCTTTTTAATAGGTTCGATATGACGCATAGCTCTTCTGTCGCGTTGACTATCTCCGCTCGTCTAACCTCTTTTCGCTGAATGGACGAATTAGGCCCTACAATTGATAGCCGTTGTTTTTCTGATTAATATTGAAATAAAAAATTAATTGGTTTTTCGCGGTCCTATAGATTTCTGATTTTTCTGTGTGGAGTGCCCGGAGAGTGTAAAGGTATCGATGAACACTCTGGATGAAGTAGAGTAGTGAGACTCATTCTCCCGAACGCAGCGGTTTGTCTCCTTAACAATGGAACTACTTAGACGAAATGTTTCGCATGCAGGTTCAGTTAGTTCCCTAGCAAGATCCGGAAACTGCGTTCGACGAACTGTTAAATAAACAACTTCTCGTGTGGTAGTGAGTCAATGAGCAAAGAGCATCTCGTGACATGGTTAATAGGATCATGCCGAAGAAATGAACCGTCTTATTTTCTTTTACCCTGATCCGTAAAACCCAGTCGGTGAACTACATTTTTTGTGATGTACACGTGAACACAATTATTGTATTTTACGATGTGGTGTTTATTAATAACAATATTTATTCCGAGCTGCCTCTGACAGGTCGTCAGCTGTTACGATGCCATTCAATCGGGACCTTACACGTCACTACAGTAAAGTCACTATGGTGGCGTTCTGTCTTCGGAGTGGATGACACCGTAACAGCTGATTTACGTCAGAAGCAGCTCTGAATAAATCCAAATATTGTCGTTCTCACTGTAAATGGTGCCAAAATTCGACAGAAATACGAGGATTGTACGATCCGCATGCATGATGTTTTTTGTAAAATCGGAGGGCTCTGAAAAGTTCAACCACTTACATAATTTCCGGATTGAACAGGGAATAGTTTTACGTTTAACAAAGTAGCATATTATTCACTATTTATAATAAAATATGTGTGCAACAGCGTGAGGTTTTTTTAGTCATCGTAGTTGACACATTAATAGCATATTAACCACGTAGTACTCATTCTCATTTGTTTGTCCATATAATGAAAACCTCATCTTGCGGTCTTGTGGCTGGGATCTGGTTATCATATGTTAATTCGGTTTGCAGTAAACGTATAAATTAATTACACATATTTATTGTCCCGGTGCCATCTAAAATTGCAGAATTATTCAAATAGGAAAATTGCATTCAATATGATTCCTCGCTGACTTGTCACCGCCACGGGCGCGACTTCTCGTAAAGTAACAACGTGACGAACACGTTCGAACAAGGCCGGTGCGGGGCGGCGCGGCCGGTAGTCGTTGAACCAGGGGGAGAGGGGGGAGGGGCTAATAGGTTACAGCGAGTGCCATTAGAAGAAGGTGGGAGGTGGCTGTGGCGGCAGCGGCAGGACGCGAGGCGGTACTCTCACAAATCAAGCCGTAATCCGGCGCCTCCCACCCCGTCGCCCTGGCTCCTCCCGCTCGCCCCGCGGCCACCACAGTGCGTTTTCCGCCACTGGCTGCGCGCGCGAGGCGCGAAACTCACCATCCGGCTTGCAGACGGCGAGCGCCGCCTTTTCGACCAATGGTGGCTATTGGGCCAATTCGTCTTCGTGATGGATCGAAGAGAATACGAATATCGAGTGCTTATGGGCTTGGCTATCGTGTGTGCTTTGAGATACTTCTGGAGTATTCACTCAAATGCATGGTTTTAGAAAGTGCTGTTCCTTGTTGTTACGATATTTCGTTCAAATTCTAACAAGAATTGAGGATATTATGATGGTGACAATTGGCAGGGGGAGACCATCTACATTTGCAAATATTTTTTGTGAACAGTTATTTTGAAATACATCTGGCCCATTAAATCCCTTTTTTTTTAAAAAAAAATATTTGAAAGTGTTTGTAGGCCAAACACGTTTGGTAGAAGTATCGTTCAGTTGTCGTTTATTCATCCTTGAGCGTAATCATTGAGGCTGCTCAGATAGCTGTAACTGGGTGTTGTGTTTCAATGTCTAGTTCCCTAATGGTCTTGTGTATGTCGCCACCCATTCACCGCAGCTTCGGAGGCACTTTATGTGCATTTTTATACGAGCGCCGATTCCTTTGACGCCGTTGATACCGTTGAGTGGCTGTTTACACTGGTTCTCCACCGCTCGGGCGGTCGCCCCACCGCGGAAGATGGATTCAGCCGCACCCGCGGGAGGACCTCTCCTCCGCCTCCGCCGCCCCAGCACCGGCGACGGCGGGGCGGACTTAACTTCTTCATTGGCCGCCCCGCGCCGCCAGATAGCGGCCGCCTCCGTAAGCCGGTCGTTAAGTCACCGCCACGCTATCGCGAAGCGGCCTCATGAGCACCCCCTCTTAATTGGGCTGTAAACGGCGAGTGCTGCCGCCCCGCTTCACCCCGCTCTGCCTCCCGCGCCCCGCCGCTCCCCGGGGCCCGGTTTCCTCTCCGCGAGCGGGCGAGAGCAGCCCCCCCCCCCAGTTATCGCCCGGCCCAGTCGCCACCGCCGCCCCGGCTCGCCCGTGGGCGCTTCGGAGCCGAGCATTTATGCCCGGGGGGGCCGCGCCGCCGTCAACGTCGTCGTCGTCGCGGCCGCCGCGCTCGGCGGCTGGGCCCGCCTGCGGCCGCGAGATTTGGCCGAGCGGGAGGGCGGGTGCGGTTGCAGGCGGGGCGGTTCGCAGCCACCCGGCGTTTATGGCTGCTGTAAATAAAGGTCTGCGTTGTTAAGGAGGAGGAGGGAGAAAATGTGACGTTTGCTGATTATTGTAATAAACTAATGGGTGGAATTTAAGTAAGAGCCACTTTGGTCGTCCCGGGGCTCCGGTTGGGCCCGTCATTTTCGTTGAACGGGCCTTATCACTGTGCGTCGAAGGCGGCCCGTGATGAGGGACACTGACTTGCGACTGTATTTTAGTCTCTCGTTAATGTTTGTCTCTTTTGTGGAAACGTTCCTTGGAAAGACCAGTAGAAATGGACAAAGGAGAGGTGGACTTTCGTGTTTTACACCCACGTGTTTGTCACTCGAAATAGTCGTTTCTGCTCGATGACTTTGCTCTCTTTCCATCTTCAAAAAATCTTAAGGGAAAATGTCTTGAATTTTCAACCAGATTGAGAAAAATATGTAACAATGCGATTTTATTTATTATTGCAAATAAATTGGAATGGTTTTCATTTCTTTGATTTCACATAAAGTAAGTTGGATTCTTTTGAATTCGTTGTAGTACTGTTTCATTTTGAAACTTGTCCAAGGTACAACTGACTACAAGAAGAAAATAAGAATTAGAAGAAGAAGAAGAAGAAGAGGATGACGAAGTAGAAACCGGTAGCGGTAGCTCAGTGCATCAACTGATGTCACTGCAGCGCTTCTGTCCGGGAGGTCCTAGGTTCGAGTCCTGATGGAGGCAGGATTTTCGACAATAACTTTTCAGCTAGGTCGAATTCAGTCGCTGTCTGGAGGAGAATTCTAGCGGCCGGCTGCTCTGATCGGTAGTTTTCCGTGGTTTCTCCGATCAACGCCAGGCGAATGCCGGAGCAGTACCGTCCCAAACGGACCACGGACCGCGCGCGATCTTTCCTTCCTCTTTCTTGTCCTATCCTCTCCCCTTACACACACACTTACACTAACATGCCCCACACTACTACATTCTGGGAGACCGGTCGGGAGCTTAGAGCTTGTCCCGGCTGGGGCGGTGCCCCGCTGGTGGGAGAGTCCTGGTTAGGGAGAAACCCACTAGCCGACGGTAGGTCGGCGCCGGATCTCGCCATCCAGCGGGGGAAGATCACCGCCATCTCCCGAGAAAAACATGCACTACACTAACGGGACTAATGACCGAAGCAGTTGACGCGCCCGGAAACACGAAAAAAATCAATCAACGAAGTAGAAGGGGGATGTGGATGAAAAAGAAGGCCAGGAAAGAAAAGGTGCAAGATGAGCGGAAGGAGAAATTTGCTCTGGTGTTGACGTAGCAATCTGGAAATTTGCTTGGAACGTTTACGTGACATCTATAGGTACTTTATCGCTCTGTTCTCACACTGGACCCGTTCCCAAGCCGCATATCGCCTCGTTTGCTGGTTGTGCGTGGGGCGCCTTAAGTCAGCAGTGCTGCATGTGCGTACTCGTGCCGCCAGCTGCAGCAGCAGCTTCCTTCCGGCGAAAGGCGATTGTCGCCTGCGGAACCGCCCACGGCTCGCGCTTCGCGTCCTCCATACGTCAACACCTTGCTCCTCGCAGGCGCCTGGAGGCGGCGCGCACATTGAGAAAAAAAAATGTGTATACCTCATAACAACGTTAGCGTAGTTGGAATGAATGCGTTTGCATGTAGGAAATGGAAATGCTGACGTGGAACTGATGCCAGATTAACTGAATTGTAGGGGCAGTAAAAGTTCACGTTGCTACAGCAAACTGTATACTTGTTTGGGCCGTTTTTTTAGCAATTGTCAGTATGTAGCGTAAAGGAATTTGTTGACTGTGAACAAGTATTTAACTCAGTGCAGACTTATGAATGGTGCGTGAGCAACCCGAAGGGGTCGTGAAATGGGAGAGATGTCGATTATATCTCGTTCGAACATCTTTTCTGCCTTCATTTTTTTGTGGAGAAAAAAGAGAATGGCTTATTAGTCTCCTCTGTGTTGCATTGTTTGCATTTAGAAGTATTAGAAAGATGGAATTATGATCAGTTGGCTGCATATTTCACAAAGGTTTTTTGATCTCCTTTTTAAAGATCAATGGTTGTGAACATCTGCGCGTATATTGATTGAAAATCGCTTCTAATTTTTCAGCTGTTAGCGTCAGTTTCGATGGCATGTTGGTGTACCTTCCTTCTTCTTTATCAGAATTTGTTAAGATTTCGTTTCAATTAGACCACGTTATTATCAGTTCGTGACAAGCTCCACATAGTTTTGCATACTTGTTAACTACACGAACTATATCACGGATGTAGAAGTGTTCATCACTTCGTCATTCATCAGTTCATCAGTTTGCGACTTCCGCGGCTTGGTTTGGCTTTTCTGTATTTTTACGTTCCACCTCTGAACTCGTTTCACATAGTTTGCCTCGCGAGGTCGAATTGTATAACTTTGTTTGGCGGCGGTGGCAGCTGTCGGCCGTAACAGCTCGCGTGCGTTTGGGCAGCAGACGGACAGCCCCGGATTCCCTCTCGCTTCTCCCTTTCTCTCTTTTCGTTTCGGCTTCCGCACTCCAGAAGACAGTTCATTAATTCGAAACGATCCGCTGTCGTAAATCATTCAGGCTGGCGATAGACGCGAACACACAGACACTCACGCACGCGCTTCTGCCTACGCAAAATTCAAACGCTTGGACGGAAAAAAAGAAATGAAAAAAAAAACAGAGTGGAAGAAAAAAAGAGGTTCTTAGAGGTGCAGAATTAAGCAGAAAAAATCGCATACTCACCCGCAGCTCTGCTCTTGGGCGCTACCTGTGCCTCTGCGTCCTCGGCCGCATTCCCTGGCCTCGCCGCCCCCGCCCCGCCCCGCCCCCCCCCCTCCCCGCCAAGCTCAGCCTCACCTCCCGCTGCGCCCCGCCCAGGCCTGTACCTCCCGACTCGTCCGACTACCTTGCAAGGCCCGCTCGCGAAGCTCGCATCCCCCGCATTGCAATCGCGATCGGCGTTTCACAGGCAACCGAATTCACTCGCAGAAGGTTTTTGTAAGCTGTTTCTTGCTCCTCCCTAGCTTAGTATAGATCGCGCTTTAAACGATATGAAATGTGCAACATTAAACGATTTGTACGTGAGAGTCTATCTCATTGATCGAACAATAACAAATATTGAACTGTGTTCCTTTAGTGTTCTTTTACGAATGTACAAATAATTACTACCCCTTTGTTAGTATAAAAGCTTTGTTTTGTTTAATATCTATTAACTTGTACCCTTCTTAATTTTCAATCATGTCTTTCAAACGTGGGGTGAGATACTTCATGGAATTAGGTAGTAGAATTTCTAGTTCCTGGATACAATGTCTGACTCAATTTCGCGACAACGTTGGACAAATATAGAAAGAGAGTAAAATAAATTAAATTAAATTTTGGAAACAATGTTGAGGATTTCTTTTGTCAGGATCAATTATTTAATTTAGGGTATCCTGAAAATACATGTAATTGATATACGTAGTGAAGGACGGTGCAGGGGCGGTCGCTACTTCAATGCCGGGGAAGTGAGTTCAGCGGCCCAGTCGCCTTATTTATGCACGAGGCTCTCTCCCCGCGCAGACGGGAGGCCGGGTGGCGGGGGGAGGGTCGGACGGGCGGGCATCCTGAAAAAAAGTCGCGAGCGCGTTTTTCCACAGGAAAAAAGCGAGTCTTGTGGCGTCGGGGCCGCCGCCACCGCATGTATAAGTATGTGTAAACAGAACGGAATTAAAAATAATAAGCACTTGCGCGCTCCCGGCAACCGGTCGGAGGAGGAGGAGGAGCTGGAGGAACAGGAGAACATGCGGCGGCAGCGGCAACGGCTCCAGTGCTTGGGGCCAGTTAAGGCGAGATGTTGGGGAAATGGAGTCGTGGAGGATGTGGAAATGGCGGCACGTGTATTGAAAGACTTTAGACGGCGGAGGAGGAGAACGCTGGGGTGCTTGGGGGATGGTGGCGATTTTGGTGGGAAGGTGGAAAGAGATGCAGGGATGCGTGCGAAGAAGTAAAAGCAGAGTACGTGAGGGAGGAAAGCAAAGTAAAGGGGAAGGGGGCGGCGACAGAAATCAAGGGTACATTAGGTCGTGGTAGAAGGCTGTGGTGGCCGGTACAATTCGCAGTCAACGGTAGGCGGTGGTGGCGATGGCTCCAGAGAGGCGGATGGCTGGGAAGCTGGGCCCCCGAAGGAGGAGTGGGGAGCGTCGAGATGACCGCCGATAAGCCGCCGAGGAGGCAGGCGGGTTCGGAACCGAAGCCGGTCGGGCTGCCGCCGCCGTCGCCCAATTTCGTCCGCTCCGCGCCTTCCATCACCGTCGCGTTCCTGCTCCGTTCTCTGCTGTACCGCCCCGCCCCAACTGCAGCCAGCTGGCCCTCCATTCTTCCACCTCTTCAAGTCCTCTGTGGTTCCGATTAGTTCCTTTAAGAGTTATATTGTATAATATATATATATATATATATATATATATATATATATATATATATATATATGGCCCTCACTGTATCGTATTCATTGTTGTATCGACTAAATTGTATAGAATTTCTAAATAGTTTTACTCTTGAAAGTATCATTTGCAATTTAATTCCAATTTTTTTTTTAAAACCGGCCCATTTTATATTCTCTGAACTCAAGAGTTCGTTCTTCGCGCCAACTGTATTTCGTCCACAGAAGCAAAAGTTCAATTTGGTTTTGTTGAAGAAATTCCAAATTTCTTCCTCATCTCACATTTCTTGTTGATTCGTTAAGCTTACCGTTAATATTTTTGTAGAAATATGTGATCCTACATATCAACCATTAAGATGATCTTGCTCTCTTGAAAGGTTCCTAAAGTCTTAAACGTATTCTTATGATATACTCTACGTTATCCATTAATCCAACTACCAGTTGTGCTTGAGAAGAACGAATAAAAGAACAATCTTAAATGGAATGCATACGAGTATTAACCGATTCAATTATGATTCACGACCGTGTCGTTCAGTATGTTCTCGTACGCGCTCTGTGGGTTCTCTGTCCAGACATTACGTTCGGCGAATACATGCCCCCGCATCCGCTCTCGCGTCTGCCAATCGATTCCACCCACTTGTCTCCGCGGAGGGACCCTCCCGCCCACGCTCCCCGTCGCCCATTCATGCTCCGCCTCGCGGACACGACGACAGCAACAGCGGCTGCGGCGGCGGTGAGGAATTATCGCGTGGATTTTGGCGTGGGCGGCGATTACGCCCGAGAGGTGGCCGCGCCGCCGCAGCCGCGTCGTCGTTAAATTCAAATTGGCGAGGGAGTGCGCAGAGATTTTATTGCGCCATGCGGGGGTGGAGGGCGTGCCTTGGCGTCGTTTGTGGCGCGGTGAGGGGGAGGAGTAGTGATGGTGATTGTAAAGATGATGTGGTGATTGTATTAGTTGTGTTTTTGATCGTAATTGTTGTGGGGAAGGAAATTGGGGGGATGACGTGACTCTGGTGATGTAACAGTCATCTAGCTTTGGGTGAGGGGGTCACCTTATGGTGGGTTTGAGGGCGATGGTGAGCTGTAGTTGCGATTGCGCTGGTTGCGTCTGATGTGGTGAAGGCGCTGGGAGTGATGGCGTTGGTAGGGCCGAATCAGACGCGAAACCGCGCGCGATGCTCGTTTTTGGGACACGCGTATGTTTGCGGACTTCACCACCGAGACGGACGCACGAACTCCCGAACTCCATGTCTTCACACGTGCGGAGGAGGGAGTAGACGACAATTGCAGCAGTCGTGTCGTAAAACCATATGTCTGTCAGAAATGAGTATGTTGACGACGCTTAAATTTCTTGGTGAGCATAAGTGAGTTTTCGCAGTCCGAGTGTGGTTTGTAATGTCTTTAAATCCGGGCAGAGGGTTTCCTTTTTTTCATGCTTAAAAATTGTTTACACTTTCGTTTATCGTTACATTAATAAGTCCTTTGTTGAATGAATTTCAACAATACTACAAATTAAGTGAATGCATTTATGTATTTCCGTTGGGTGATTTTTTATTTTTTTATTTTTACATATTTTTGTTTCATGTTCTATATTTTTATTTACATTTCTTGTAATGAATTCAACACTTCAATATTCTGTTTCGACGGTGTTGTGGAATGAAAATTGTATATAGTGAAGAGAAACAACCAACTTTCGCCTTTCCCGATCGCTTTCCTGACATCTTGTGACGGACTGTCTCGTCCCTCTCTGCACATATTCTCTCTTCTTTTAGCCATACAAGTTTCAAGGTTGCGGCATTATTCGAATATATCATAATGGGATAACGACTTTCGTGGTTTTTGTCAGGTAGGTTTTTTGTTAGAATGATTTGAAATGATCTTGCTTTTTAGAGACGATTGTTCATCGGCGACTTTTGTTGTCCTGCCAGATAACGAATGTAGCAGGTCTTCAGAACCGTCCGTAATTTCTAATCCAGCGATTCCTCTCTAATTAACTTTGCGCCAACTGTCACGTACGTGTCCACGTGCCTCCATGCGCGGCGACCATTGAGGCCGGCCGACGGAATTATTTGTCTGAGAATTATGTTTCGATTTACCGGTTTGGCGTGCGGAATGGGCTTCGCGCTTCTCGTTTGAGATACCGCCGGCATTTTCGACCCCGGAGTGGTATATTTGCAAAGAAGAGCAATTAATCAACTTCCAGTGAGTGGTTCTGCTTGTTTATTGCCTCTCTTACTCTATCTCATGTGATGTAACGTGCTACACTACGTACTGTAACGCGATTCCCGCCCGTTTTTCATTATACGCTGCTTTCTGTATTCAAATAAGACTTTTATCTGCCATCGTGTTTTCCTGTTTCGTGTTAGAACGGAATTGAATCATTGGAAGCCCATTGGTTTTCTTTATAAATGCGTGGTGATGGTGTATCTGCGATCTTGGGAATTTCCTTTTTGCGCATTCTTTATTGGAAGCGATATTAAAATGTGTTGTGGTTATCTGTCGAACGTTGCCATTCTTTTTAGAATTCTGTATCCTTAATTAATCTTATCTGTTGTGTTAAATACAACCACACATTCGTTTTGTGCCAAATCGTCTGTTTCAAGTAGGGTTTGCGAAAGCTTATGTAGTTAATGCTGACGTGCCCTAATATTTTACATTTATCTCGAAGACAATGTAAAATTGTATATTGTGTGATTTTGTGGCTTTGTGCGAGTTAGAAATGGCCTTTTTAAATTAAATTAATTGCATACGGTAGCCCTACTTAATGTGATGATTATATTAATACTGAACATAATTTGAATGAACTCGAAACTTGAAAGTCATGAAGTTTCTTCGGACGAATATCTTCAATATTAAAATGAAGATTACAAATGCCAGATGAAATCCACTAATGCTCAAAGTGCAAATTAACCACTTTTTTCATATGTTCATAATTTTCATATCTGAATGTGCGTAGACCATGATTTTCATATATTATGGTTATATTACAATCACTATATTAGTTTGTAGGAGCGTAATGTTTATCTTCAGGGATAAATGTAAGTGAAATTCCATTTACTCTTTGCTTACCTTGTAAATGCTGGATATGAATATTATTCGTTTCATTTGAATTCATTCTGCATCAGTATAATTTCTAAATTCACAGTGATGTTTTGAAACATACCGAACCATCAAATGACTGACATATTCTTTTTATTTTTTTAAACAAATTCATTGTAATGTTAATAAATATTACGTATCACAATACGGATGGATCACCTGACTGACATATTCTTTTTATCGTTATCTTTAATAAAGATTGTATGTGTATTATTTTATCTGTATTTAAAGTAATTTATCTGGACGCAAAATCTTGAAAAAATAATACTAAAAATTAATGATGTGGAAAATTGTCTTTGACGATTATGAATTAAATGTATCATGCTGAGGTTGTTCTCTTCTGCCATAAATTATGCACCTAAGTTTTTAAGTATTCTAAATGATGAGCGCTGTGGCAAACGTTCGTAGCAACGAACGTGGTTGCCTTATTTATAGCTCTCTGCACGTATGATAGCAACGGACTTTAGCTCTCTGCATGTTCTGAAATATTATTTTTTATTGTAAACATTGTGTGTAAATGCTGAAGTCTAATGTTTTTGGGTTATGAATCGAAAAGGTAAGCACAGCCTCCAGAGAACAACGCTGTGTGCAACGGAGTGTACTGGCTATCCAGCGTGGGGGAGGCTATTGGTGCCCAAGGCAAAGGGTGAGAAGTGGCGGTCGGGAGCCGCGGCGACATCTCGGAATGTTAATACCTGTCGCCAGCGCATCCCCAGGAAGAAAGCAGAGTCCCCCCTCCCGCACTCCCCGTGCCGCGCAGCCCCTGCGGCACCATACAAATGGCCGGCTGAAAAGTGCCGTCTGAGAAGGGGAGGAGACGAAAGGGGCACGGACGGAGGGGGTCCGCGCGGGGCCCCCAGCTGGTCGCAATTTGGAGGCGCTAATGAGTGCGCGCTGCGCAAGATGGATCGCGGCGCGGCCGGGGCCCCCTGCGGCCCGCCATTACTTGGGCCCCGACCCCCTCGGCCGGCGGGCGGAGGCGGCAGCCTGGCGCGGCGGCGTCGCCGCCGTCGTCGTCGTCGCGGGTCGTCGTCTGGTCGCCGCTGGCGCCGACGCCCGCGACTGCCAGCGATTTATGGAGCCGCCATCCACCATTTCCCGCGACGCCCACGCACGCTGTCAATGACGCCGCTTGCTCTTTCTCGAGGGACTTTTTGATGTTGGCTCATTTAATTTTCATGTCCTGCTATGAAAATTCTCGTTTACCGTGTTTCTCAATTCCCTTGAAAATGTGCGTTACTTTTCTACCTCTTTATGAATTTTAAATATTATAAATAATTTTCAATTGAAACCAAAATAAAATAACATTGATTTTTGAACAGACATAGCTGTTTTAATGTAGCGTTTCAATACTATTAAAATATGAAGCATTCCATTTCATTTCTGACCAATTGGTGCATAATAATTTCGAAAGTGTATGTAAAAATTTATTCAATGTGCGCAGACATCAATAAACTATTTTCAGTGTTGTGAGTTACGTTTGATTATAATTATTTGTTGTTGTTAATTTATGCTATTTTTTCTCAAGAGTAATCATACATACATTTTAAAATAATATTGATGTGGAAACATGCAAACAGTAATTGCCTGTGCTTGCATTATATTTAGCACATTTCGACCAGTTTTCCATAAGTTTAAAGAAAAATGATTTCATTTGAATTTTAATTGGCCTTCGAATCGAGTTGGACCAGATCCGGACTATGAGATAATAGTCCAGAATGTGTTTAAATGTTTTCCTTCCCGAGTTCAAGTTGACAGTTCCAGAGACTTTGCTTTCCATTACAATTTCTTTTTTGAAGTTGTAAATGGAATGTAGCTATGAAATGGCTATTGCAAATCAAACGAGGCGTGTACCGTGTGTGATGGAATCGTTCCGTTAATGGGCAGAAAGCGCGATGGCAACGCACGCCGTCCAACTGGTTCGCCGCGCGGCGGTAGCGGCCGCGTCGACGCGCGCCACCGGCCGGGCCGCCTCGGGAGGCAAGCAGCGGGCGCGCGGGGCGGTAATTGGACGTACTTTATTCATCGCTGAGACTAAGCCCCGTCCCCGCAACGATCCGTGGCGAATGCGTCTGGCAGCGGGTCAACTCGGCCGAGCGAGCGAAGAATGGCAGGCAGGCGGAGAGCGAGCGGGGCTGGGACAGCCTTGCACATGTGCACTCCGGCCATCCGGAGGAGTTCTTGGGCGAAAAGAGTGCAGAGGGGTTGGGACACGGTGGGGAATGCTATGATGATGAGCGACGATACGATGCAAAGTAAGAAGCATTTGGGAATGTAGGGGTTGAGAGGATATGTGTTAGGCGAAGAAGTACCGGAAAGCGGAACGGGAGTGTGTGAATTGAGAGGGGGGAAAACGATGCCTGACTCGTGTTGGTACGGGACTGGACGAGCCAGAGTTCGGCGAAACAGGTCGGGTAAAGTTTTGTGAAAAAAATATAATATCTTTCTACTATGGTGAAACCATTTTACAAATACACATGACGAGTTTTTCCCCGCTGATTGTGTGTTTTTCGTACGTGTGTTTCACTCATGTATTTCTACTTGTGAATATATTGTTATATATACTCCAAATTATCGTCTTTTGTGCCTGAAGTCGCTCACGGGCTCCGTAATTATGTATCTTCGCTTGTTTACTTTTTCCGCCCTATCACCCGCTTCCTAAATCGGCCGGAAGGATTAATCGTGACGTGAAGTGAATGATGGGGCACATACGTATTTTGTATTGCAATACATTTTTTTAATTACTCTTGGAACATGTAACCATTGCGCTACATGATTGTATTTAGTGTGTCGGAATTCATATGGCTCTCAAATGCTAATAATACTTTGGCGTGGTTTACAGGTTCCGGTTTTGAATATTTGTACTTGGAACTTTAAATTAATTTCTTCCATCAGTGTTAATAAAATTAATTATAGAAAAGGCACTTTGACATTTTCTTTCATTATATAAGATATCTTCCATATTTATTTCCTCCTCTTTCACACACTTTCTTTCTACTTCTGTGTCTTGACCTGTCATTTGACTGTCAGTTCTTTATTTTGTTTTTAAGTATTTTCTTTCGTAAGTATTTTGTAATGAGTCTGTTCCGAATCTAGCATTTTTGTGTATATCTGTTTCTTGTTCGCTTAGTATTGTTGGCAAATACTGCCATCACTTGTCGGGAACTTGGTCGCGGATAAGGTGACACAGTGTCTCAGTGTTTCCTCTGGTATGTCACCGAGGAGATCCGGGTTCGATTCTCGTCAAATTTTATGTGAAATTTGTTCCTGCAAATTGAGTCTGGCTGCTTCACAAGGGCTAGTCCAACCCCTGTGAAGTGTCCTAAACCTTACCCCTTTCCTTATTCCTTCCCAAATCTGGCGCTGTGTAGTGACGCAGGAGCGCGTGATGGGAGGCGCGTACGCGGAGATGCAACCTGGCGGTCGTCTTGACAACTAACTGCGACGAGACGTGACGCACAGAAATATTTTAAAAAAAAGTAACGCAGGATTACTCCAGACTATGCAAGTAATAGAGGATTACTCCAATAACGCTCAACCCCCAAGAAGGGGTTAGGAGACGCGTCGCTTCGTGAATTAACGCAGCAAAATGTATGTACATATTATTTTCAAATATTATGCTTATGATATAGTATTAACAAGATATTCTATATTTAGCTGGCATTGCGATGTTTTGTTCACACGCCATTGATTTTCTTCAGTTTTTTGAAAAGATTCGTTACATTATCTTTCCTAGAAATTGTATTTTGCACATCCTCTTAAACGGAATTCTTTATTTGTTGCAGGTGAGTCTTTCTCCGTTAGCGGATTTTATCCTGTCGTTACGTGCTTTCTATACTTGGTAAGTTCAGAACTTCAAAGTGGGTTTCTCTTCGTTATTATAATGAAGAGTTGGTAATGATACAAGCAACATCAGAAAATTATAGCTTTCGTGATCATATGATAATAAACGATTACCTTGTGCAACGACTGTTATCTTTACAATTAACGAATTGTTGACTCTGGTTGCAATTCGCCATTTCCTTTGTCTTAAGAGGCGTTCATTCTGTACTTTCCTTGGAAATGTTTATGTGCACGGTCGCCTGTGAGTTTATTGACTCCGAGCGTAGGTATGATTATTGCGTTCCAGCCCGCTGCACTTATGCATCTCGCGGGTATCTCTGATCTTAGCCTAACGTGTTAGGAGTGACATATAGCTACTTTTTTGTTTTGTTTCTTTTTTTGCTCCCTGAGCTCGGGATCAGTCTTATCGGTCTGGCTGTTTTAAAAAGACTGTTTGTTGCTGTTACTTGGTAATTTTATACTACCTTTTGTCTCGCCCCCACGTGGAAACGCACTCGTGGCTGTTCACAAATTTTCATTTTAAGCAGCATGTTCGGATATGTCTAATTAGCGGGTATCATTTGCATTTCGCGTGACTCCCGGGCGCGGGTCGCCCCCAACCAACTCGACCTTGGGGCCACATTTTATTTTTCTTAAGCAGCGAAATGAGGTAGTGAGTTTAACAAGGGGAATACATGCATGGGGAATGTTTTAGAGAGCGTGCTACGAAGGTTTCTCGGTGGCTGTTCGTGCTTGAATAAATTATCTGCGTTAGTCGAGGGTGTTCGGTTACTCAGACGTCTCTCCCTGGTCCGAGCGTTTTGATGGGGAATTTTTATGCACCCGTTTGTTTATTTTCCGTGCCTCCGTGTTTACTGTGTTTCTTTTCCCACGAAGTGAATTTTGATTAAATCCCAAAGCTTCGTTTGGGTTTCGGCGTATTTCTTTTTGCATAATATCTGCCGTGCTTTCGTGCCTGTCCGTGGGTAAAATGGCATCCAGTTGGGGGTTGGTTGTGTTTAAACGAAAATGAGCGTAGCCTGTCATCGATCATGGTTTCATTCTGTTTCATTATGAAAACTGCTGCGCAACTGCTCGTGGAGAGAGTACTGGGATTTCCAGCTGGTGCTGTGTTTGACTTTTCACGAATGGCATCCCAAAGTAGTGACGGCTGGCGTTGCCAAGTTCCGCCTACACGCAACGTCTTTGTTGTACTCGTTTGTTGTTTTCTTTGTAAGCCTTCGCCGTCCACATTCATATTGTTTGTTTGACGTACTGCTTCGTCATCAGATTTGTGTAATGATTTATCAGTTGTGTGAAATTGAACCGAATACCCCCACGCTCTTAGTGTCCTTCGAATATCCTGGCCGGAGCTGAAGTGCTTTCGGTGAGCAAAAGCCTGTGAAGGAACTAAGACGTCCACAGTCCAAAAAGGAAATAAAGTCATTCTTTGAAATGTAGAAATATGTATATGAATAACTATTCTAATTTATGTGGAAATTTTTGCAATTTTCGTAAATTCAGAGTTCACCGATAATGAGACCCGCAGAATTTTTAAGCGTCTTGTGTTCTATCCCAGACAGAACCGATTTGAAAAGACTGATGAAAAATCATCTCTTTTCGCTGCAGCATTGCAATACTTTCTCTTTTCGACGTAAATTCGTGGTGTGTCAATGAAGTAAAATCGAAACTACTGAACTATTCTTGTTAGATATTCCTGATGTTTTCAGAAATTGGCTTAATGTATTTCGTAAAAAAAAAAAAAATCATGTGGATCCTAACCCAAGCGTCTAAACCTAGAAAGCAAACTCGTTATTTCCAAACCACTCGGAGGCTTCTGGAAGCCTACTATATATACCCACGGAAATGGTGAAGATGGCTGCTATGCCAACTGCATTGCCCGGAAGATGGACGATCTCAAAAAAGCTCTGCTACATTCCGTTAAGTAATAATGGCGTAAAAGGAAAAGAAAAATCACCGTGCGAATTCAGTCAAATTCGTACGTTTATTCATTCAAATCCATGGAAAATTAAACATAAGTGTAGTTTCTTACTCGCCGTCTCCCCTTGAAGACGTATCAGAAACAATAACACTGTGAACACAGCAGTGTCTTATGTGAATTTCCATTTTCTATTACGTGCGGGCAAGATGAAGGTGAATCTCCGGTGCACTGCGGATAACACTCCTTAACGACTCGCCCCATTATCCGAGAAGCAGAGCTCTCTGCCGCGCGGCCGAGCGAGCGCCATCAGTCGCGGCGCGGCGCGGCGCGGCGCTGCGGTGCGGGATGCGCGGCGACAGCGGCGGCGATCGGACGGCGTGGCGAATGCAGGCCAGCTGCGGAGCCAAGGGCGAACGCGCCCCAGGTGCGCCTTTGTCGCCCGCGCCCGCGATTCGGCCCGCCGCGCCATAGCCCAACAGATTCCGTTCTGCCCCCCCTTCCCCCTTACGAGGAGACGTCACGATCAGGTACCGCGAGCAGAACTTAATAGCTATGTGACCGGCAGTTCTGTTATTTCATTTTCAGTTATTTTTTATTATCAATACACGAAGAAATACCTTCTCATTGGCTACTGAGCACAATATCACTTATCACTTTTGTAAAGCATTTGATACAATAGAACACGAGTCAACACTCAACACGCTATCATCCTCATCATCGCAAAATCAGGGCGGCTCGATCAAATATGTTAGAATTCTAAAGAAAATATACAAGTGCAGCTCTGCTAAAGTGAAGATATTGTGACATACCGATATGTCACGTTAAAATAAACTAACATTTATTTGTAGACAATATGGTGGAACATGCATTACGAAATATCACGAGAGCTAGAGCTTAGCAACGACCGTGAATAAACAATGTAGTTTTTGTTTTTTCTAAATGCATTAAGAGTTTTCTGGATGCCGAAAGTAGAAAATTTGGGATTGGGCGAAGAAGTTCAAAAGACGATCAAAGGTCGGCTAGCAAAATATAACGAACGTATGGATTGGCTGGGTGAGAGAAGGACGGTCAAATGTTTTGAAAAAATGAAGGGAGTTTAATACGAAGTCTTCGAGGGATGAATCATGCAAAAAGATTTCATTCTGCTCTGAAACGCGCTTCTGAACTGATCGTATGTTCGTGAGAGGGAACGAGTACAATCGAGATAGAATTGGGTTATTAGTTAAAGTTTAAGGACAGTGAATGATACTGCAGATATTTTGATGTGCAAGCAATATTGGTGTATAAATTGGAACTTTGTCGGGAGTGGTAATCGAGTTCGGGACTATGTCATAGGACGTAATCGGGACTGGTAATTTCGATAGTTTGAGAACAGCTTGGATAGGGGCAGAAGAGGATTCCTTGGAACTTTGGACTACGGCAAGCTCGCAAGATATTTCGACTGAGAAGTCTACGAGGGACATCATCGAAGAAAAGATAAGTTAACCGCGGTATAAACTGTAAATTGAAAGATATCTTGATCAAAGGCCTAAAAATTGTAAATTATCTAAATTGTTTGCTAAAAGCGTTGAAATAAAACTTTGTTGAATTTTGTTCTTTAGAAAAGAAAGTGATTTTTCATTTAGTCAATCCAAACAGAAATGAACTAGGAATAGAATCATTCTATTTCAGATTCCCAGCTGCGCTGTATAGTCGGCGGATCCTATAATCTATTATAGAGGTAATAAGGATTATAATATATCGTGACCCATTGACCCAGCAAGCCGGACGCTAAGATCTTTAGCAGATATAGATGTAGAGAGAGAGGAAAATTTTGGTATATCTCAATATATACAATAGAAGTATTTGAAATAAAAAGGGCAGTCAAACAAGGTGACCCCATATCACCCAAAATTTTTACCAGCTTGTTAGAAATTTTCAAAAACCGAAGTGGGAGAAAATGGGCATCAAAATAAACGGACGAATGTTAAACAACCTCAAGTTGGCAGATGATACCGTACTACTAGTGAACTCCTCTATAAACTTCAACAAATGTTAGAAAACCTAAACGAAGAAAGCGAAAAGGTGGGACTTAAAAAAACATAAATAAGACCAAAATCGTGACAAATTGCGAGGAACTACCAATAAAGGTGGAAACAAACCAGTACTTTCGGATTCAACGCATAACGGATTCGCAACATAAAAGCTGCAGTTATCTAAATGCTAGAGAAAAATGGAGAGGAAATTTCTTAACATCTTTCTTAAAGACTACGTTAATGTATTATGGTTTAAGAGTCCACTCACATGGAACACTGCTTCGTCTGACCACAGAATGAAACACAGGATATTTGGTTGTTCTTCTATCTATTGCAATGTGGATTCAGCGAACTCCATCCTAAAATCACAGTCTTCCGGTGACAAAACGTGGACAAAATGTGATTTCCATGGTCTCTATTCGACCTCTTTCATTATCTGTTGGGCCGAACCATGCGATAAACCAGATTCCCGAAGACATTGTCTCAGGGGCTTCTCAGGACTTTGCGCAAACGCGGCAGCAGCGTTGGTTTTAGCCTCTTCAGTGACAACTCTCTTCGGGGGCTCTGCACCCTTTTGGCAGCTAACCGAACCCGTACGTAACAAATTCGTATGCAATCTCTCTATTTTTTTCACGTCCAGAGTCGCGTGCCTCTCCCGTCTCCACCATCCTTGCACCATTACAGGCGACTGCTATACTCTCTTCTTCGCTGCAATCCGAGCACGGTCAGTAACATCTAGTCTCTGCGCCTCTTCTTTTAATTGGTGGTTTGAACTTCATAAACAAGAATTATGTAACAATTGTATAATGCCACGTAATGTCATATAATAGAGCATAATAAATCACTAGAGTTATTAATATTACATCGTTTTTTATAAAATAACAGTAAAATAAGAATAGAGATATGATTGTGGATCACCTTATACATAAGGCACTTAGTAGATTAAGTGTAAGAAACGATAAATTGGGAACGCCTAGAAATGAACCAGAACAAAAGTATTGGCTCTTGGACGTCTGCTCGCCTGTAATATGTTTGACTTGTATCGGAAAGCGAGAAGCACTCGTGCCAAAGGAAAGAGAGACCTATATGTCTCGAATTTGCCCTTTTAATCACTGATTGTAATGCAGCAACACATAATGAACTATAAAACTCTTGAATGATGTGGTGTAACGACTAGAATCACCTAGGATGATGCGTAGTAATGGGATAACCTATGTACCATATTTGGCAAATGAAAATATCTATTAGTGCATGAGAATTCAAGTTAATTTTCTATGCTAGAACAATAGGGAATTATCCTTTAAACAATGATTACTAAGCAGGAATGGGCGAATAGAAAGACTGCGATCACATGAAGTGTATTTTTAACCAATATTGAAATTGCTTAACCTTTTCGTCCAGTTGTATCCTATATTTTCCTTAAAATTATAATGAACCTGCTTTGTATCCAGCGTTTCTAAAATAACATAGATGTAAATATCGATTCTTTAAATCTGATTTTTTTCACATCAATGTTTAGATGTTTTTACGTTGTTGATGTTTTTTATGAGTGAAAAAGATACACAATCACAATTTTGTAAACGTTAAAATATGAAATATCTGATGATACCAAGATCAGTTCATGTGTTTGAACGAATAGAGCTCTGTTTATACTACCATCTAGCAGGCTATCTCTCCCTCGAGTGACCTCTAAGCTGTGGTATTTCCTATGCCTTTCCTAGTTTTTTTCAGACTCGGAAAGGTGGTCAACGCATGTACAGTAGTGACCTCTAAGCTGAGTGACCTCTAAGCTGTGGTATTTCCTATGCCTTTCCTAGTTTTTTTCAGACTCGGAAAGGTGGTCAACGCATGTACAGTTGACGAATGGCCTCCCTCGTCTTCTCACATTCTTCTACAGCGAACTGAGGAAGCTATGACCCTTTGAGATGACTCTGAGTGCTCATGTTGTCAGGCTCAGTTTTGTTAATAAATTTATCTCCCGCGCGAACACTAGTGGTAGAGGTTAGTAAACCAATTTGAAGAAAAAGAATGGTTTTAGTGCGATATATTATTAACATCGATGTTTTAATTTTGAACCCCTGTGTCCGGAAACATCGATGTCGCATTTCAAATCTGAACCATCATTCCATTCAAAACCATTTATCTCATATCGTTCGCAACCCTTCACCACCGTTCGCATTATGGGGAAAGCAACGACAAACCACCGCTCAGATTGCCTTCCCAGAAAAAGGAAGGATGTAAAATAGTACTCTTCCTTCCATGCTTACGCTCCGTATTTATGAAGCATGGCATTCATTATTTAACAAAAGCATTTCCTTATTTTGAAGAAGTCCTTGGAGGATCGATGGGTATAACCCTCTGCTCCGTTCGCCCTCCAGAACCCACCTCAGTTTGGACAACAGAGGAGTGAATGTCGCTCGCGTATGCGGCCGTGGGCGTACGTAAGGGACGGGCCGCCTGGGCGTAAGGCGGCTCTGGAATCCCGCAGAGCGCCCTTGCGCCTTGCTCGGCAAGACGCGCGCCGCAGCCGCCGCCGCCGTTCAGCCGGGAATATTTTAGGCCATGAAATATTTCTCTACCCCTCTCCGTCCCGACACGTCACGGGTGGGGAAGATAAACGGCGCCTGGAGTTGCACGGGGATTGAGCAGAGGAGAACTAGCCGCGACCATATTTCCATATTCATAACATTACCGACTGCAATGCACGCTTCTGATTCTTCGTCTTCTCCTTCTCGCGTCATTTTTTCACCATCATGATCCTCTGTTTATTTATTTTTTTTATTTCGTCGTCTTGTTCGCTCGGAGCTTTTCATCTTTGTGTTCTCCGTCTCTTTTCTCCTTCGGCCCGGTGACGGGCCCCGCTGACCGCGCCGACGCCTAGTGCGTGGCGAGCAACACACTCGCACAGAATGCATATGACTTCGACTTTATATTCATAAGCTCCCCGGAGACGTGAAAATCGCCGGTGTCTCATTTTATGCCTGACAGAACACTCACAACTGGGACTTGAAACGCATGGCGCTAACGAGGCTCTAACGCGCCTTAAGCAGGTGCCAAGAAGTGTCTTTATCACGGGGTCGCCTGCGTGCGCGACGCCGCTGGACCCCCGCCGCTGGCCGCGCGCGGGTGACGCGGTGCGTGGGCGGACGTGGCCTCGCGCGCGGGTTGCGAGGGAAAAGGATCGTGACCACGTGGGGGATGAGGAGGGAGAAACGAATGCGAAGTTCGGGACTGCTTTAGTTAGTCGGTTTCTTGGGGATCGTTGAATGGACGCGAGCCTTCGGTCTTCAGTGCGTTGGAATTTCCTGGTAATTGCTGAATATAATTATTGGGGCCTCGATCCTCAGTTTTGTATTCAGAGTAATTCCTTACAATATGCTTAACCGGATTAAAAGCTATGTGATTTAAGATAATTTCTATGAATGTAAAGTTCCTCAGCTCTGAAATCGGCGATAAAGTATTTTTCTAATATTTTCTGTAATTTTGGTAACTTCTTTCGCGCATTATTTGTGTAAAAGTCACGCTCGTGGCGCATTCTGTTGTAATACTTTTTTTAGTACTTTTGTCGAAATTGTGATACTTCCAAAATAGTAAAAACCTTTGACGATATGAATGATGAGGCCTCACCTATTTCCTAGTAAACTAAATCACGGCTCTCGTTCTTGCAATTGATTAATTTCATACACTTGTAATGGGAATTGACCATCACTGTAAAGGTGACTTACTTGTTTTTATGGAATAATATCATGATTTCTTACTGGTTGAAGATATTCTCCGCGCATACTATACTAAAGTAGTTGCGTTTATGGGATCCTTTATGCCAGCAAGCTCGACTTGTCAAGTCTGCATCGCGCTTTTTAAAACTCTTGTCATCGTTAGCTACTTCATTGTTGATGTAATCGTACGGTAGAGTGTCAACCCATGGAATGTTTGTTAAACTGCACTTGCTCCTGTGAAGGGTCTTAAAAGTACGCTTACTTTATTAATCACGGCTTATTAGTTTAGCTTACGCCTTTTGTAAATATGTCGCCATCTCATTGTTTCAACAGATTGTGTTGAGAGAGCAAGGCGTCGACGATTGATTTTTCAACCGGTGCGAGCGCCATTTGCAAGCGCTTGGTGGTGTACGCCTTACTGATGATGAGAGGCAGGTCTAATCTTGGTCGTGTCTTGTGAGAGGACGGTGACGTGCACATAGGACAAATCGTAGAACGCGATTCACGACGGAGGCGTTTTGGAATTGGTGAACGGAGAGACGACTAATCCTGCTTTTGATCCGAGATGGCCGCGGCGAGAGGTGAATAAACACCCGCAGAGACCGCTTGATCTAAAAAAGGCCTCGCAAGGATTACGTCCGACGCATCTCAATGCCAAAGGCTATTTTACAGTCAATAAATAAGATGTTTATTCCTGGCCGGAGGATGTGTTTCGATTCTGATGTATCTTGCCGTACAAATTACGAAAGCAATTAGAACTGGAATACGAATATCCTAGCTAATTGCTGGAATTTGCGCTTGCTGTTAAATAGTAGGACTCATAAAATGTAGACGAGTAGGTGTAAGGCGTTTCGTTTTATGGATATCTTACACGCTCTGCATTACTTGGTTGCTATGTATCGTTTTATAGAACGGGTAAATTCAGTGTTCGAGTAGGCGACGAACACCTGTGTGCAGGTCAGATAAGAGTACTAAACTGCTGCATTAAGAAAGGTGTTAGGAGAATTGGAGAGCAATAAACTATGATAATTTCCATTAAATAGTAAAAGTTGAGAACTCGTAAATATTTTTTCTTTCTCTTTGTGTGTGTGTTTCTTGGTCATTTTCTATATTGCAATTGTAAGGAGGTTAGTCTTAATTTTTCGTGAATTATCGTTCCTTGTGCTGTTATTAAAGAAAATACAAGTATGCAAAAACACTTTTTTTTTCGTTTTCTAATTATTGTGTAATTTGTATTTTGTTTTGAGTTCGTAGCAAGTTTTCTTTGAGACAGAACGCTCATTTTCAATGGCGTGCAAATGTCAGTAAGTACAAATCAAACTGAGTGTTTTAGAGCCGTTTTTTCTGGTACTTCACTGAGAAATTTATATTGAGAAATCCATCGAAATTCGTCCATTCGCTCATTTCGTATTCGTAAGTTCCCTACTAGAAAAAAATGCTTGTTTTAAAAGGTTTATTCATATTGTGTAAAATACGATTGACGAAAATGATTGTATTGTTTTACTCTTGTGATCGTAGGGCCATTGCATGTGCATTAAAAAACGTGAATAAATAGCTAGTGATAAAAAAAATCGGTCATTGTACGTAAGGCATGAAAGCGTGCCAAAGTCTCTTTCTTCGTTGGGTACATTCGTTCCCCGTTGTGTCACGTGAGGAATTCGAGCTGGAGTCCGTTAAATGCGGTGGCACAGTTTGCGCCAAACTGCCGTCGCACTCACGCATACATCGCCTCATTACCGCAATGGTCCCTGGCGTTCCGGGCGCACATAAACACGGCAACACAACAGCCACCCCACCATCAGGATCAGCACCACCGCCGTCGCCACCGCCACCGCTCCCTTCACAGAGCAGCGCCGGACCCATAAAACAAAATGAAATGCCCCCAAAACCCGTATCGGGTCGCGTCGACGCCGTGGTGAGAACAAACAAGGAGGCTCACGAGACCACCCAGGGCAAGCGGAGACGCAGGCGGCGGCGGCGGTGGCGGTGGCTACCGACGTCCTCCTCGTCGTCGTCGTCGTCGTCGTCGTCGTGCTGCCGCCGCGCCGCCGTCGCCCGGTACGAAAAAATGCAGTACGAACGCACGCTCTAATGAATACAGATGGCCGGCGAATGCGGCGCGCTCGTAACGTACCCCCGGGGACTCGAGCGGCCAGAAAACCAGCTTCCTCAAGCGAGCTGCGACCTAACCGCCGAAGCGTAGGCCCGCTAGAGGGTGGCGCGATTGCCCCGTGGAAGTCCCGCGGAGGGTGACGGAGAGTGAGTGGGTCCCCTATTCCGGATTTGGGAAGGTGTGGATGGACTGGCGAAATGCTTTGGAGCGGAGTGAACACCGGATCGTGCTCTTTGGCAGGCACTTGTGGTTTTTAGCCTCGTGGTGAACGATTGGGTGTTGCAAGGAGTTCTGAAATGCACACCCATTGCAAGGAGTTCTGAAATGCACATCAAGATGTAGGTGTCTTGTAGGCCTCCGTTTCGAGTAATTAGTTTGGGGTTTCATCGACATACAATGTAACTTTCAATTTGTTTTAACCAGTTATAAGCTCATTAATAATTATGCATCACATTATTAATGGTGAAAACTACAATCTCTAAAACACAGATTTTTCGACGCCTCGTGCATTGAAACTGCACTTGCAGTTTCAAAATAATTCATATGACAGACTTAAAACGTTCGTGTACTGTTGTCATGAGGTCAACCCTATTTTTTCCTACTGTTTGTAGGGTTCATCTCTACTTTGTTACATAATTATGAAAAGCTCACTTTTTTAATAAAATCAATTATGCATCAATTAATTTCAAATTTGTTTTGATAGGTAATAAATAATCACTACAGAGAGGTATTGGAGGCTTGTTAATGGAGACATAATTCGTACGTGAAAATCTGGAGTGATGTTTAGTTCATGTAAGAGCTTTCAAATGCAACCACTAAATGCAGTTGAATAATGTGAAGTTTAAAATAAAACTGATTAGTATTTATTAATAAATTGTATTTACAATTTCATTCAGTTGAAGTCAATTATCATGTTGACCTGTTGTTACTTTTCAAATAGTTCATAGGAGATCAATTTGAGTTATAAAATTCGAGCTACACATTTGGTTGATAATAATGTAACGCATTTCGTCAAGTGCTCTACGGTGTACTATGTGTATTCTTCAACAAAGAGCAGTTAATTCTAGGATCAAAGACGAATAAACATTTATATAATCATTTATCATAGAAATTCGGGAAATATGCTGATGAGTTTTGGAATATTTGCTAAAAGGTTCTGCTGGATAACCAAATGCGTTCCGAACGTGCAGTACAGAACGTCCTGCGTGATTTTTCTGGCATTGGGAAAGTGACCGAACTTGTTTCTGTGTGAAGTGTTTTCAGAGTTGGAGAGTAAAATGTATTAATGCGTTTTACGCTGGCAAAACATAAGCCGTTCAATTTGCATTTTCTCGCCCAGAATGTTTCCATTGCTTTTTCTTTTGGTCGATTAACAGTGCACAAAAGTAATGAAATGTGCAATACACTGTTTAATGATACGGAATAAAAAGTGACCGTGCTTGCTGGGTTGCTTGTCGCCGGACGTCTTATCGAAACCAGCTGAATCTCTTACTCGTGGTGTATGTCACGTTTGCAAACAAGTTTCAAGACGACTTTTATGGACTTGCCAACGGCTGTGGGACTACAATTGGTGAGATATGTAGTGACAACCCGTAAGGTTCTACACTCTCTGTCGGAAGTTTGTCTTTACAGAATTCGACTTTAAGAAGAGGTATTCAAGAGAAATATTATTGTACGTGTAAATTATAAGACATTATTTTCCGAAAATTCATAAAATTAGCTCTTAATTCTTAGTACCATCTAAAGGAATTTTTTCAGGTGAACTTGACTGAAAAAAAAAAAAGAATCAAGCTCTTGGTTCACCCTCATTATGAGGGAGACAGCTCAATCCAGAATGGATCGAAATCATAAAATCCTAGAAAAATACTTAACCTGGAGTTCTCGGAGGTGAGTGTGAACATACTCATGCGATGTCCCATCAGTCGTGCGGAAATAATAGTACACTTTTGAAGCTTTTATTGTGCGAGTGGATTTATGTTACAATTCATAAGAATTATGTTGATTTTCTTTGCGGACTTACGGCAAAAGGAAAGATTTGATCGGAAAATCTACATCTACATTCATGAATTCTTTAACATATTTTGGAGTGTTCTTGACGTGGGAGGTTGTTAATATCGCTGAAGCCGCGAATCAGACTCTTATCTGTTGTTTTGGGCTATCTTTGAAGCGGCATCGCCTTTTCGCTCTTGTGTGCGTTCTTCCCTTCTTGATCCTCCTCCTCTGACCTCGCGGCTCCTTCAGAACCTTGAGGTGGGGGTGGGGGGGAACTCCCATCATGACGGACAGGTTCTTCTATCTGCGGAGGTATCGTGCGTGTACACACATTACTTCACGGCGAGTTTGTTTGTTCTGGTGCCTGTTGTTGTGTGTACAAGGAAAATTCGAGAAATATTATCTGCATTACATAGCTCTCTTTGTCTCCTGCGCCTTTTTCTGTCTTTGTCGGTTCCTCGGTTCCGCGAACGGGTCCAAGTACAGCGTCCGGGGCTTCGGTACGTGGTGCGGGTGCAGTGCTGTCTCTCCACGCAGTGTCAGAACATTCCGTTCGTTGTGAGCTTACGTTAGGCGAGGATTTGAATGCCATTCTTACAAATAGCAGATTATCTGCTATTTGTAATTAAAATTTCATTGTATATATTAATTATAATTTAATTTGCTATCCTGTTTTTTATTTTATTTGTAATTTATTTACATTTTCCCTGCACTTTGCGGTCTGATGATGACGGCAAAGCCGTCGAAAGCCTGCTATCTGAATAAAAATACTATGTTGACGAAGATGACCTCTTTTATTTCTTCGCCTAAGAACGCCAACAACACCGAATCAGTCAACATCAATCACAATACTTATTTGTCTCCATATTCGTTGTATCATAAAATATCCTGTCTGTACTGTAAAAATGTCTGTGAAATATCAATAGCAACAAGGAAATTATATATGCAGGAAAACCTATTTTTGTATGGCAAAATATTTTTTTCAAAGTTAGTTCACTATAGTTTTCTGTTACGTGGACATTGTAATTCAAATACAAAAACCTATGTTATTGTAAATGAGGCTCTAATATTTGTATTCTTGATTTTTCTATTCTCCTCGCATTGCTGCTTGCAGTTAGTTGAAGAGGACTGCTTACATTTGTTACTTGAGTAGATTTAAACATTATGTTTGAGATGTGAGAAGGTAAAGGAAGTATTCATATCGGAGAAAGTGATTCTGTATATTCATTGGCAAACATTCCAGTTGAAATTCTACGAAGTCCGACATCAACATCTTCCTAGTATGTCTAATATAATGTGAAAGCTGTCTCTCATGTACGTTTCTGACAAAGGTTTTACAGACTTGTCTGGTGAGACCGGCTGAGATAGCTGAGGGCAGCAACTATTGCCACAGCAGTGAATGGCCGTTGGTCCTTGGGTTCCGAGTCTCAATTGTGACGTATTTTTGTCAGTAGGTTCAATTCAGTCGCTATCTTGTGGATAATTGTAGCGGTCGGTAGCTCAGTTCGCTAGTTTTCCCGTGATTTTTCAATTCCAGGCGAATATCGAGCAGTACTTTAATAAATTGACCACGAACCGCACGCGATCATAATTTCCTCATCCTTGTCACTTCTTCTCCCCTTACACACACACACTTCGCTACCGTATGTGAGCGAAGTTTAGTGCTTCTCCTGGCTGGAACAACGCCCCACTGGTGGAGATATCTGGTAGAGAGATACCCTCCATGAACTGACGTGTAGGTTGGCGTCGGAACTCACGTTCCAGCGAGAGACGACCACACCACTTTCCGAGATATTAGATACACTTCCGGAACGAATGACCATAGCAGTTGGCGCGCCTGAACACACGAAATAACCAATGAATCATTGTCCGATGGGATGGAAACTTTCGACCACTGCTGTGCCTCCACTTGTAGTCTGGCGTGCTTTGCAGCGGCGGCGGCGAGCGACGCACACGCGTGCTTGTCGGTGCGTGTGCGTTATTTACGGCGGGCCGGCGGTCGCCCATTGTGTCTCCGCCGGCGGTCGCTCGCTGCCTCGCTGGTGGTTTTGCGCCTTTTTCGCCGGCAAAGTCGCGCCGTGCCGCGCCGCGCCAACAGCCGCCGCTGCCTCCGCCATGGCCGCGCGCGCTGCGAAACGACACATGTAGCCCGGCGCGGACCGGCATGCGGGCGACGCGGCGCGACGCTGGTGGCGGTGGCCGTGGCGGTCGCCCGACACTGGGAGCAGGCGCTGCAGGCAGCAGCTTGCGGTTTTGAACTCGTTTATGAAACGTTGGGCGTTGTTGATTAGAAATGTGTTTTTAAAAATAGACGTGGAAAAGTAATTCAAATTTTGCTTCAGATGTTGTTGAATAAGAAATGTAGGTTGAAATTAATTATTGATAATGCAGTGGCAACTAGATTATGTAGTTAATTACACAGGCACACAAAAAAAAGTCAGACCCAAAGACTTGACACATGTTTATCTATATGTTTCCCTATATATTTCAAAGCGCTGAATCCGAATCTGAAGCCAGAATTGCGCCATCACCCTCACTTTTTAAATCGCGAAAAACCATCGTGAAATTTTGTTTTCAGGAGTTTGTTGTTAGATCCGAAAACTTGACATACATTTTTCTATGTATATCGACGCGCTGTATTCTAAAGTGAAACCCTCCAGCTTTTTTTCTAAATTGGGGGAAAAAAAACTTCAAATTTTCAATCTACAATTTTACGGTGTTTTTTCGTCATCAAATCTTTGTATCTGACAACATTTTTTTCTGTGCCTGTCTTATTTCTCTGATTGTCAGACCTATACAATCCCATTTAGGGCTACGGCATCCTGTTTTCGTGTGGGAAAAGTGCTGCCTCAATTAATGTGTGGCATGGTTGGTTGCGAATAGGGAAAAATTTATTACTCGAACATAAATGATTCGAATTCCTAAAGGGTTAGATGTTTTTTCTCCGTTTTTAAACACATGTTTATTTACAATATATTATGTTTATATAACATTTATTCACATTTTTAATAATCATATTGTGTAATAACTTACTCCTCGATGGATCAAAGTGTCCTATTTCTTTTACCTTTTTTATTTTCCCGTTCTGGTTTGAAATATCGACGTCCAAATATTCACATTTACGATTTCGAATTGATGAGCGATCAAAACAATAATCTAGTTCTGACGAGTATTGTAAAACGTTACTTGTGTTGTGTTGTGTTGACTCTTCTTGGTGTCTCCACTTTTTCGTTTTCCTCCTATGTGTTCCTGTTTCGTTTTCCTCTGATTTGATTTTAGCTTGTTCCTATGCCGAGCTGGTCAGTGTGAAGAAAAAGAAGAAGATTTAAGTTGCCAATCGTGTCAACAATATTTAGACCACATTGTTTTTATCGAAGTCGAGTATTCGTATTAAAGGTATCCCGTGAAAATAGAAAGAGGTATTTATTCCCGATTTGTTTTTGGTTCTCTTAGAGGTAATGAAATGTTTCGTTTACACCCAGAATATATCAGTATTCATGAGTTTGGTCTTTTGTTTTATATCTGATGGTGTATTTTTGTATCACTATTACAGGACACTTCGTGTGAATCCTGTATTCCTTTGTATCCCTTTGTTGGGAGGCCAGATTCTGTGATTTCACGGAAGAGTCGAAAGAAAACTTTAATAAAATGCGAAGAAACTCGCGTTATCCACTTCACAGGGTATTTTAAAGGAGTCTTCAGAGAGAATATCCATTTTGCCAACTTCCTCTACAAAAGTCCATTCTTTCCTTTGGTAGATGTTTTGTGCCCATAAAGTAAAGTCACCCAGTAAATTGCTTACTGACTGTTCTGGTGTGCCATTGAAGCAATTTTGGTTTCCGATCCGTCGCTTTCATTTCAGCAAATTGCCATCAGCTTTCGAGCTCCAATTCTATCTCAAACATCTCGTGGAAGAATGTTGTGCGTCTGCGTATCCCGACCATATCCCAGCGTTTTGTGACTCCGCCGCTTGCCCTTGTATACTGAAATGCAGTCTGCACTCCTTTCCTTCTCTCTTTTTCTTTTAATCTCTGTTATTATGTTTCTTCTACGTGTATTGACATTTTACGTACCGTGCTGTTTCTGAACCGTCAGTGCTTATTCTGTGTGTAAAATGCCCTTTGTTCTTTTGTTTTTCCAACCACGGCTGGAAGCTTTCTTTGCCTTCTCCTTAAATGCATGCCATTAGTTTACTTTGTTTCATGTTCTGTAAATCTGTTTCATACACCAGCACAGCGGATTCACGAGTAGTGGATGAAAATCAGAAGAAATTAGGAACTTATTCGTCTTTGGCGATGTTTCGGAAAACAGTGTTTCTTTCCAGATGGTACAAAAAGAACCAAACGTGTTTCGCTTAAAAATAACAATAGAGACATAATTTAAATATGTAGAACGATATTTGCGCTCATTCCGATTTCCCATTCCCAATTTCCAAACCTTCTTCTGCATTTAATCCGTTAAAAATAACTACCTTTAAATAAGTTTACTTTTCTCCCTTGTGGTAGACCTTGTTCTCGATACAGTGTTCTTTGTTCCATCGCCCACTTTTTGTTCTGGCGATATTCGTTGGCTAGCGTGTGTGCGAGCGCCGCTGGCGACCAGCGGCACGCGTCTTCGCGCGCCCAATTGGGCCCGGCGCCACCGCGGAGCGCCGTTTTTCCTGCCGCGCGTTCTCAGGGCGTCACCGCCGGCGGCAAACGGCCTTTTGTTCGTCGTCGTTAGGGGCGGCGCGTGCGCGAGCATCCCGCCACGACCCAGGCGATGGTTATCGTGAGGGGTTGGCGGTAGAAGAGGTGGGGGTGGTGGTGGTGGCAGTGGGTGATAGCGACAATAGCGGTGGTGTGCAATGTCAGTGGGTAGCAGTGGCAGTAGCGATGGCAGTGTCAGTGTCGGTGCAGTTGTGGCAGTGGCGAGGTCAGCGGCGTCTGGCGACCATCGTCGTCGTTGCAGTCGTCGCCACCGCCTTCGTGGCGGCGCGATAACTCGCGGGCGCGCAGAAAATAACGGCCTTCGAACCGCTCGTCTGCGCTCTCGCTCTCTGGCTGGCTGGTTGGCTCGGGCCGGCGGCGCGCGTTTGTCATGTGACAATTGACAATGGGCGGACACAATGGGCGGCCGCGGGTCGGCGCGCCGCGCCCGCACGGCCGCTGATCGCCCTCGGCACGTCCCGCTCGTTGGGATGCCGATTTGGCCGGGGTAATTGGGGCGGTGCGACGCAGCGGCGGCGACACGACGGCGTTCGGTGCTGGAGGTGCTTGGCGATGGAAGTCCGGGTTTACGGTAATGGTTTGGAGTGCAGATGGTGGAATCGTTGAGGCGGCGGATACCGTGTTACGTGTGAAAGCAGTTGCTGCATATGTTGCTGTCATTAATAGCGTGGAAGTGTGCCTGCAATTGTAGTGTCAGTCAGATACTATTTGTGAATATTGAAAAAATATTTTGAGTTAGGAAGAGAATACTTATGAGCTAAATAAGGGCAATACTGAAAGCATGTATGTCGAATCCAGTGTCTACTAGGAATGTGTAAGCCCCGTTTGGTACTCTGATAACTGAAGAAGCAGTGATCATGATCAATAGTGGCTACCACCCGAAATGTATCTGGAAGTAAGAATAAGAGCGACCGTGCGAAAGGGCAAAAGGGCTAGGTGCGGTATTTACACGTACAAGATTGATGAGAGGCATGGACGACTGACAACTTAAATTGGGAAGGTAACCATTGGCAGCGGCTGGACCAGCCACTGACCGTTCCGAGGCATCAGAGAGAAATGCGAAGGCAGCAGCATGCCGCGACGTAGGCCACCGAAGAAACCGCCGGCGCCGGATGAGGCTGCAGGGACGTGTATGATTTTCATTCCCGCAGAGTCTGCAAGGCGGAATAAAAAATTCCAGCTGTCCAGAAAGATGAAATGCATTGCTTCGGACGATAGCCGCACTTACCGATGATCGGAAGGCGTTGGTCGCTGTGCAGGGCTCGCCGAATATGGTATGATGCGAGTACACAAGAAACATGTATCCTGGACCATATATTTTGCAACTGCAGTGCACTGAGGTATGAGCACATTATCTGCGAACAACGACCTCGACAATGTTGGGGGTTATTGTGAGTTACACTGTGTTAATCGTCTGGGAACATAATAAATATTTTTCATATTTGTCACCACAAAGTACCTGTATCTTCTATGAACAGAAAAAAGGCTAATTTAAAGTTCGTGCTTGTGTTGAGTATATCTTCTCATCGTTCTCATTTACACGTGAAAAACAATGCCAAATGTTGCAGCGATTTACGACTTCCAGTTGTTAGACAGGACTTTTGACCCGGGGAGAGGAACGCATTGTTTACGGAATGCGAAGTGACAAATCAGCGGCGACAACCGGGAGGACCAGACTGTGGCTTCTTTTGAAATACAACGTGGTGACACTCCCACACACGGAGGAAAAAGTTCCCGAAAAATTGGCCCGCGCCTCCGCCTCCTCGCAAATCACACAACTCGCCGTCGTCTGCCTCGGCTGCTTGCGGTCAGCGACAGGGGCCGGCCACTCGGGAGTCCCGCCGGGGCAGCGGAGCGCAGGGGTCGAGGCAGGGAGCGTTTCCCCGGAGTCGCCGCAGCGCGCCGGCCGCGTTGCCCCTGCCGCGCGCGTACCCCCTGTCGGCAGACCCGCCGCGCCGTCGTCGTCGGCATAAAAAGACGTATGTGTGAAGGCTCGCGATCCAGCCGACGGCGCCCCCCGCGCAGATGCTGTTTGTCGATACGACGCCGATGCGGAGAGTCGCCAGTCGCCACCCCTGTCCCGCCCGCCGCGCCCTTCCCCGACCTGCCCAGCCCGCGTCGCCCCTGCGACGGCACACCCACTTACCCCACCCTGCGTTCTGCTACCTCTCTAGATAGTTCAGGCCTGAGGAAGACCACCATATTATTAATGGTCGAACCGTCGGTCTCACAGCCTTCGTCGCGACGTAACCCGTATTTAAAATAAATATAAAAAATAGGTGAAATTCAAGTAAACCTTGCTATTCAAGCGAAGGTTTCATTCATTTCTATCATAGCTTCCACCCAGCCAGCCAGACTCCGCTATGTGTGCGCAATGTATCCTGAGAAGTAAACGAAACAAAATAATCCGAGTGAGAATTTGGCAGCCTGACGTGCGCGTAGGCGGTTGCGGATGCCGCTCACGTTCATTGTCAAAGGTTCTAAGATCCCTTTCTTGTGTGTATTGTCAGGATTACCTTTCTTCTACGATAATCTTGTCGGAATATTCAATGTTTTTTTTACATTTTTTTACGAATATTTGATAGAGTACAAATAATTTTGAACAAATAATTTTGATTCCTTTCGTCTTGTGGATTTATAGGAAATTTCATGTGCACTCATATTACCTCTATGATTCTTTCATCTCCTCAAAACCAAACTAGTCATTTGAAGGAATTTACTAAGCGGTTTTGCTTTTGTTTCTGTAACTTCTCGGTCTTTTTCTGAAAAGAAAAACAAACGTTTTCTTTTTTTATTTTTCCCTCACGCCGACTTTTCTTTTTATCTCCATCCGAGCGAGTTCCTTTATCGCCGGCGCCGGTCGCCGACCTTTGCCCATTCAGGCGCCGCCGCGTACTGCGTCTGTCCATCCGTCCGTCGTCGGTTGAGCATTACGCATTCCGGCCCTTGCTTCCCCTTAATGGGAGCGGTTATTTTAACGGGCGGCGTATGTAAGCGGCGGTGGCGGCGGCGCGCGCAGCCCGGAGAAAGGTAGCTAGCGCCGCCCGGCCCCCGGCACCGCCACCGCCGCCACCACCACCGCCTACCCGTGGCGCCGTTGTCCGCCGGCGCTTGAAGGGAAGAGAGATTCTGTCTTTGTCGCCGCCGTGAGCTCTGCCGTCGCAATCGCTGCCTTTCTGCCGCATCTTGCTGCTCGATCACATGACAACTTTCGGCCGTTCTGGTCTTGTTTGCCTTGCCCTGTTCTACATTGCCCCGCTTTATGTTAACGCAAACTGAATGTTTCCCTCATCTCGTACTTCACTATTTTTGAAGTGTTGTAGAAGCCAGAGAACAAAAACATATAGCGATTCATACTTCAGAAAAATCGTAGAGGAATTAGGTTAGCCTTTTTTTTATTATGGTTCCTTTCGTACTTCGAACAAAGATTTTTTTTTTTTTGTATATTAATTTATTACTTCTGCATTGTTTCCCATGGCCCTACCCCGCCAAACTTTCTTTACCTTTAATTGTTGGTTGCCTTGTTAGAGCTTTTGCTAGGTTAATGGAGCTCTCCATGTGTTGCATTCGTCATCACCGCGCTCAATCCACATTTACTCTACCTATCCAGAAGTCGACCTTACTGCGGCCTCCGGCGCCACCCGCCCACCGGCGACCCTGACCCCTGGCGCCGCCCTCGCCGACCCCAAGCATCTGCGCCCCCGCCTCTGCTGAACTCTCAATCGCGTCCGAGACGGCGTCCGTTCGTCCGTCGGGGGGCCCAAGCGGCGTTGCGCCATTAGCGGCGTCGCGGCCGCCGTAAATAAATTACAGAGGAAGCGGCCGGGTAATTCGTTTGCATTGTGGACTCCGAAACAGATTCGTCGAAGGCTGGACGGGCGGCGCACCGTGAGAAATTCGCTATGAATAACGGAGGCGGCGGCGGAGTCGCTCGCCTGTGAAGGCACCGAACGGGAGGGCGGAGAGACGGGAGCGGGGCGTTTTGTAATCGGCGGCGTTAAACGCGGGGCGCTGGTCTCCAGCTGCGATTCGGCCATTAGGCGGAGGCGGAGGCCGTCTTGGTTCCAGGGCGAGCGGTCGGTGGCTGCTGATGGCGGCGCTTCCAATCGACCACTCGGAGGAGGACTCCGCGAGAAAGGACGTCACGTCGCCATGGGAGGGCGCGGCGACGCCTTTGTGCCGGTCGTATTGTGTGCGTAGGAGCCAGCATGTTCTTCTTGACGAATTGCTAGTGGGTGGAAGGGTCCGGGGTTTCGTTCCAGATGTGTCGTATTTACAAATAGGAAAATTGTGAAGCACGTTTAATTTATGACATGCTAAATATTTTCGAAAATATTTATTTTCACAAAGAACACATCCTTGATTGTTTTCAGACTTTTTCACACTGAGGATTTGTAGGCCAATGGCGAGTTAAAAAAAGAAGTGCTCCAAAAATAAGGAAATTGGTTTCTAACTAGCTTATTCTAACAGTTGTGCAATAATATAAAATCCGACAAAAAAGTTCATTAGTTGAGTAATTATGCCGTTTATTATAGTGATTTTCTATTGAACACTTACTGAAACACAGTTTGACTTCAAAGTCTTTTATGGTGAGAAATTATTTATTTGATATTGTTTCCTGATGTTTATTTTTATACCCTGTATTATGAATTTCCGAAAAATGCATAGGTTTTCTCCAATGACGATAATATCTAGATGGAAACCATAAGAACAATGGGTGCTAGAGAACGTGGGATGGAAGCGCCATAATGCCGGATCCAGGACGGCCGCTTTGTCCCGGCGAATGGGAATTTTCTTCTCATTTAATAATGATCATTTTTAAAATGTAAAAAACGGATGAACAAATTATCGCATGAATGAAATATTTTTGCAGTGTAAGAAAGAGATTCGATCATTTGATATGTGTTCATGAAGTTAAGATGTCTATGAATGATGCAATGTAAAGGTAAATGAATGTGTCCACCAGTTACCATTGTAGCTACTGTAAACATCGAGAACTAATCTGTCAGTTTGAGAGCCTTCCTGTGGTATCAGAGATACGAATGCTTTCAGTTTGTTCCGGAATGAATTTGATTATCTGTAAATCTTGAATAACTTTGGCCATTATTTGAAGCTTTAACGTCCCACGTGTCCGCAATGGCTTTCTCTGCACATATTGAAGCTTTTATGAGGAGTGACTAGGCCTATAGACAAACGGCCTCGACGGTATGCCGAGATCTAACCGAGATTAGCACCCCCTGATGTGGAGAGCTCATCAGGCACTTCTTTCCGGGCCGTTCTCTCTCCGCTTCATTTATTTCTGTAGTTGCAGCGTTACAGGTGTGTTCTGCTCGATTTACATTGTGTTTCTCTTTTTTGCCACTTCAGTTTTGTGATGTTCACTTCATTGCAGGGGCCCCTTCCCCCTCGCGGTTATTTTGAGCTTTGTGGCACAGCCTCCACCTCCATTCCGAGTCGGTGTCGATTCGTTTGGGGAAATTTCTTTGGGTTTTGTCGTTTCGTCTGGTTTTGTATGGAGGGATCCCACCGCTTTCCAGGGTTATCCGTGTCAAATGTCCGATCGCTGTTGGAAACGAAACGGCGACGTTATGTAGCGCGTCTCGGGAGTGGATCTGTTCATATCCTTGGGATCGTTTTGTCCGCGCGGAGACCGGCGTCGGAGGACCGCTGTGCGTGACAGATCAAGATTTCCTTGAGAAGGAGAGGGGAGGAGGAGGAGGAGGCGGCGCGGCGCCGGTGCATCGCGGCCAAATTGCCCCCGTATTATGACGTTCGTCGCAAATCGCTCCAGGCTTCCGCGCGCGGCAGCTTCCTTTTTAATTCCCCGGCCTAACGAGCGCTCGCTGTCCGCGTCTGTCACCCGAACCGGTGATCCTTTGCTGGAGACGGCCTGACTGGTTGCGCTGAACAGACTCGGGACCGAGACAGCGTTTTCAGTTGTTTTTTTGAAACATATTTTTGCCGGCGATGAATCGAAATCGTAGTGGATGATTTGTTGCATTGCAATGTTTCGATTATCGCTGCGTAATCGTCTTCGGGGAGCACTTGTAAAGGATTTGCTATATGAATTTCTGTGGTTTGAGATGAATGTCGATTAACTTATGTGCGGGAGGATCACAAAGGATGATTCAGGGTGGTCATTAGTAATCGAAATGTCAGAAAGTTACCTGTGCTCAGCATCCCGAGTGATCGTGAGTGCTTTGTCATAAAAATGCTTGCTCGATATATTCCAGTAGCAGACATTGTGAGGCAGCACGTGATCATTGGAAATGGCAGCTCTGAAATATCGTCTGCTGCTCAGTGATCTGTTTGGTAATCTTAGATATTTCTTCTGATGATTTCAGATGGTATAATTGATCACGTGCCAATTAAAAATAGTACCTGACGCCTAGTAGCATTGACTAGTTACGTGGCCGATTAAGATCTGATATTCATGAACTCTGTTTGAAAGGAAACTAGCTGATTTTTTTAAACTTTATATGTAAAGGTTTACGTTCTCACCCGATCAATAACGTGTGCGAATACAAATATGTTGTGTTAAAAAGTTATAATGTTCTATACGTAACTTACAGAATAGTAGCTGACAGTAGAAAACGATGACCAACGGGAAAAGCTGAGCGAGCAGACAGGCATACAGGACGGATCGAGAGCGAGCGGTGCTCTGACGCTGCCGTTGCGAAAAGCAGCTCGAAACAGCTCTCGCTCCGGATTCCGGATTTGCGTCCTGTCTCCCGCAAGTTTTTTTTCTCTTTTCTCTCTCCCATCCTCCCGCCCCTCGATCCCACTCATTAGCATGAGAGAGTGTCAGGTTCGGCGCGGTGCAGGCCGATGTAATTCGCTTTGACAGGCGCGGCGTGCTTAACAAATAGACCGTCTCATATCGCGGGAATGATTCGCCTTTTCGGGCCCGCGCGCCGTTCCCCGCCGCGGATGCCCTGGCCGCCGCCGCATCCCCGCGCCGCCTGCCACCGCCGCCGGCGCAGTCGTTGCTGTTTCAGTCCTTCTGCAGGATGTGTGACGCAGGACGATTCGATTTTATTTCACTTTTATTTTCTTTCTTTCCTGCTTTATTTCTTTCTTTTGTGATGTAAGAACTCATGTATTAAGAAATTGGTCATGTTATTTTTCAAGACTTCGTAATAATAAAGGTTATCACGAAAATGTTTGATTTAATATTCCAATAAAAAATAATTCTAAAGATTACAGGGGCTTTTTCCAAAAACCATTGATTAAGTATTTAATAAAAGAGAAAAAAATATATCGACAAATGTTTAAAGTTTATATAGTCATTGTTCTTGTGTTACATTAAATTTTTCATTATTTACAATATTACGAATTTATGTGGATAATGTTAGAATTATGAATATTTAATTCTATTTGCAAATTAATGATTTCTATCATTTGATTCCTTAGCAGAGCAAAATTGATTTCTGATAATGTTAATTAAAAAATATATCTTTCTTCCTGCTCTAATACGACACCGTTCACGCTGTCTGCATTACATTTAAATCATTAACGATTGTTTACGAGCCTACTGATCTGCGATGTTGTATGCAACTACAACTGCATCTGCAGCAGTAGCAGCGGAGGCTGAGTTGCAGTGGCAGCGACGTCCGCGGTGGCCGCTCCGGGGGGCGGCGACGCCCACGACGCGCTGTGACGGCGCCGTCTTCTCGCGCTCTGTGCGGCGTTTCCCGCTCGCCCGCCACCCACCGTCACGGCGCTGCCGCCTTTGTGCGCGTCGCGGTGTCACGTGTGCAAACGACTCTTAAAGACGCGTTTGACGTTCATTTATACGCTCATAATTGGTTCTTTTAGGGAGCGGCAGTAAACATGCGCCGAGGAGCAAAAGAAACTGGCTGAATGCATGTGTCCGTTTTCTGCTTTTCAAAGTCATGCGTTGCGGGAGTTTTTCCACTGGGTGTGCTTGAGCAACTTCGTTTCCTTATACGATTTTTTTTTGTGTGAAATATTGATGGACATACGTGTGTAATTACGCCCGTATTAAAACTAGTGTAAGTTGATTCTCGTTTGTAGATTCATCTCTACAAATTCTTCAGTGTTCGCTTTGAAATCTAATTTTTATATTGTGTTCCTTTTGCATCCTCTTGATTGTGAGTTATATGTGTACTTGTGCATTAGAGTGAGATTTCTTGCGAGATCATATCTGACAGTTTTATTTTCCTGTCAAATTAACGTGAGGCTTAATTTGTTGTGGATTCCATTTATGCATTTCATTTAGGAGTTTAGAGAAAATGCGGTTGTAAATAAGAGTACTTAACATTTGGATTTTTTGAAGTGAACATTCTATTCAGAATGCACATGAACTATTGCAGTGGGTGAACTTGTCTTCTTCAGTAGTTTAATGCTGCCGTGTTTTAAAATTAATAGCCAGAAGTCTTTCTTGTCAAGTTGCTTACCCTCTGTTCACATCCTCCGCCATGCATAAATGCTACCCCATCGCTATTCTATGAAACCCATTTAAACTAATCGTCCTGTAACCATCATCAACCACTATTATCTTCAATTTCCTACCATTCCGTCTACCTGTAAATGTGAATGTTTGTTTCAACAATTGTGTCCGCGTGGTACAGTGATACGCTCTTAGAATCTGCATTCTAAACCAACACTTGAGAGGCAGAAATAGGGCTGGGATGAAAATATTTTTTTTTATCTGAAAATCGGAAATTCGACTGCCACGTGATAGTGCCACGAGTAACGGGTAAATGAGATACTTTGGCCTGCTCTTGTCATAGTTTGGGCTGCACCTAATATACTTGCGACCAACAATGTGTAAAACGTGTGAACAAAAATGTAGAAGTTCATCCAAATCCCCAGACCCAGAGATCAAAATAGTCCATTATTACTGTAGATAGTAGTATACAGACACACTCTTCTTCAGTATCCACCGCTTCTGACTTCATACCCACAGCAGGTGCTCTGCCGTATGGGTGGCGCGTGCTACGTACTCTATTGTACGGACACAGGAGCGGCCCTCTGACCTTGAACCCACCACCCACGCACATTTCATTGCGTGAGAGGGCGCCCCACGCAGCTGCTTCGCGAACGTGCCGCCTCCTGTTCTTTCACCTCTTCCTCCGACGTATTGTTTGCCGCTTCCGATCCAGGGTCCGTCTCCTCTTCTGTGCCCCTGCGGATTCTTCCTCCTCCTGTCCTGGAGCCGCAGCTTCTCCACCTGATCCTTTTCCTTCTCTGACTCCACTTCTTTATTATCTATTTAGAACGCCTTTTCCTCCGATCTCACTGATGTCTCCTTCGCCATAATTTCTTCCGTCGTCGCCTCTCTGCCGGGTGCTGCTCTTCTTGTCCCGGCCCCCGGCGAAAACCAGCATGTCTTCATCCTCTTCCCTCTGGCTGTTCTCTCGCCCACCCCTCGTGACCGTCTCCGGCTCCGCCACCTTCACCGCTTGCTTCGCTGGCTGCCGCTGCGCGGCTCCTTTGTGCCCCTCCCCCGGAGTGCGTCTGCGTTTGCGGCGGCCAGCCTGGCGGCCGGAAGTCACCTGCGCGAACGCGATAAGAGGAAGTCGCCCGTCGGCCGGCCTGATGGACTTCCTCCAGGGAAGCGCGCGGCTGGTGATGGATTGTGCGCACCGCCGCCGCCTCCGCCGCCTGACGGCAGGCGCCCCCATGCTCTTCCGAATGCGGCGACGTCGCCTGTTGTTCGACTGATGAGTTTTCGTCCGCGCATTGTTCTCCGGACGGAGGTTTGCGTGTGGGCGTGTGTTGCTTCCGGCCCGGGCCGAGTATTACGCCTTTCGGAACGTCTATTGAATGTCGAACGTTGTTTGATGCGTTCGGAACAAATGTCCATTTCGAGACATTCTAGAGGAAGTACGGATAATTACGTCTTTCAGTCAAATGGGAGTATTTTGTATAAAATCATAATTAGCAGATATATATAATTTTATAATTTATATAATATATTATATAATTTTCTTTAATAATAATAATAATAACAAAAGTAACAATAATATAATGCATATAGTAGTAATATATTGTATAAAAATCGTATTGTCTTCCGTAATATTGTTTTTACTTGTTTACGTTATGTGTACGCGAAACAAGTTTACGAAATGTCCTGCAGTCAGGCAAATAACTGAAATAATGCAGTTGTGTAGTGATGGCTAAGGAGTTAATATAACAAAGACTTCTTGTTTAATTTATTTTGTGGTTTGTAATGGATTTATTTTCTTGATATCTATATTAATTGTTATTAGTGTCGTGTTGTACAGCTGAGCAAGACGAAGATCTTTTTCAAGGATCACGTAACGCAAATTCTTTATACAGATGTTTCGCCGGGCGTAGCATTGATCAATATATTTTTCCAAGGCAGAAGTAACAATTTCCGAGCGCCGAAGAATGGGGGATTCCCCCCGGGCGCCGCAAAAGCAATTAAACCCAATAATGAATTGCAGGAGTGTGAAATCCGAGACCTCAACTTATCTTCCGGACTTGAAAGCCCAACCGAATCGAACAAAAAAGTAAACAAACCCGGTGGAATCCATCCCTGACCAGTACAAGCGCGGAGGCGGGGAGGGAGATGGTCGAGCGATAGATTAAACGGCGGCGGCGGTGACGGGAGCGCAGGGGGTGGAGGCGGTGGCTGCAATAGTGGCGGAGGAGGCGGCCGCGGTGGTGCGGGGGGGGTGATCACGTTGGTAAGAACAGAGCCGGCGGCGGCGGTGGCGAGGACGCCGGTGTCGGGGGCGGTTAAAGTGTCAGCGCCGCCGGTGGCGGTGGAGAAGGATGCTGTGGTGATAGTAGCGGGGGCTGCGGTGGTGATGGAGAGAGTGACCGCTTCGACAGTGGGGACAGAGATGGTGGTGAGGACGGGGACGATTGAAGTGACGCCGGTGACGGTGGTTATAGCGGGGGCTGCGGTGGCAGCTTCCCAAACCGTGAAGCTGATGGAGAGCGGCCACGCGTAGATAGGGCGGCCGTGAAGCGATTGGGGCACGCGATAAGGCGGCGCGGGCGGCTATCGCGGTCGGAGCAGGCGCCCCGTCGCGCCCCGTCCGCTTCACCCGACTTCCGCACCGGCCACTCTGCTGCACGCTGCGGACGCCGACGGCCAGGTTTTTTTTTCTCCGCGCGCCACTCTCTGTTTCATCTTGCCTACCTTGTCAATTCTACTTGGCTTTGCCTTTTTTACTATGATTCAATTATAATGTACAATTCTGTTATTAATTCAAGGAAGTGGATCTGTTAATCTTGTAGAGACAGATCGTCGGGAATTTATGTGGGTTTTCTTCCATTTTTACCTCTATTGCTTTGGTCGTTGTTTCGTAAATATATTCTATTCATTTACTGATATAAGGAAGTTGCCTGAAAGTGTGTTCCGTGTTGCATATATTGCTTTTGTTTGACGTTCCTTCTTTGTTCATTTCTGACGTTCTTCTTCATTCATTTTACATAATATATTGAAACTACCTTGATTATGGACTTTTTGTACGTACTATTGTTTCTTGAAATTCTTGATACATTACCTTGGTTCGTGTAAATTTATGGCCAGCCGAAGCCAATATTTTTTTGTTGATAATAAAATATCATTTTATTCAATCACTTAAACGTGTATTTTTCATACAACTTTTACGCATCCAATTCACAATTCTTCACTTACCGACTATTGGATTTCGTTTCATTTCACCAATTCCTGAATATCAATTTAATTACGAATCGTATTTTCTCTGAAAAATTCCCTTAAACGATTTTAGAATGGCGGTAGTTTAATTGATGCTGTTCGTTCTTTCACGCCCTCTCGTTTTCCGCGAAGGTTCATTTGCTTTTACCGCAGCACTTTTACCTCGAAAGTCCTCCCTTGTTCTCCGCGCCCCTCGTTTACGGCGAGGAGTCCACGATTGATTTATCGAACTTTGCCTTCGCCACCAATTTCAACGCTACTGCCACCGCCGCCTCTCCCGCGCCCGCCCAGCACCCACCTGTTGATAAAGTGCTGATGGCGTTAATAACCGACGGCGTTGGCGCGTTTTTTAAACCAATCTCTTTGACCCCCCTCGCCACGCCTCGCCTCGTCTCGTCTCGTCTCGCTTCGTCTCGTCTCGCCCCGCCGGCGGTTAGCGCAAGAAGGATGGCACTCTTAATTATCCGCGAGGCCAATTAGCCGATCGGGTGTCGGAGGCGGCGCGCCGGCTGCTGCCACCGCTTCAAACCGCGCCATCCGCGCCGTGCTGCGCCTCGCCGCGCGCGGGCCGTGCTCGAACTACGCGCGGACGGTCGGCGCGCTTTGGGCGGCGGACCGCGAATTCAGAGCGGCACGGGCCGATTTTCGCTCCGGCAATGGCTGCCATGGACGAGCAAGTGACGAGGGATGCTGGATGGTAATGATAGTGTAAACTATAACGTCCGTTGTAGAAATGATGCGGATCGCGATGTTTGGTGATGAAAGTCAGCGAGCACTGACCTGGGCAGAAGAAGAAAGGTTGCCTCTATCGAAGTCATTAGTGGAATAGTTTCTACGACAATGACAGTACGGTGCTGGTGATAGTGGCGACATTAACGGCGATCAAGTCTGCAGAACTAGCAACACTAACATCAGTCTCAAAACTGACACCAGCAGAAATTTACAAAAAAGGGGAACGTCCACGAAAGAAATGTCTGACTGATTATTCTCAATGTAGAATTGTCGCATTTGATCCCTCCTTCGCAGATGCTCCTGATTTGATAGACATTAAAACACTTGTTTATTTCTTCCTGCTCAGTTCTAGGATGCAATGTCTGTGGTGGAGGCGTGGACGATTTTTAATTTTTTTCAAATTCCCCGTAGAAAATCTAAGCAATGGAAGAAACCACCAGCCTCCAGACACGCTTGCTTGCCAACCAATGTTTCGACTCTCTTTCCTTCAGTCGTGCTCTCCTCCGCTCCCCCCCCCCACTCCTGTGCTTGCCACGCGTAGCCTTACGAAACTGTTGGACGGGCTGACTGGTAAATGATCGGTGGCGTGTGCTGCGGTTAATTGAATTATGATCCTCCGGGCCAGTGGAGGAGCAGGGGTAGGGGCAGGAGGCACGGCCCGATGGGTTCGCGGCGGCGGCGGCGGCGTCGGGAGGTGAAGGCCCGAGAGCGACATCTGGGGAGCGTCGCTCGCGACAGACGGCGTCCACCCTCCTACGGCACACCGCTCCGGCAACCCGCCCTGCATCTCCCGACCGCACGGCGCCTGTTTGCCGGCGGCATCGCCCGCCCGCTCGCTGGCTCTTTCGCGTGCGCTCGTCCACCCCGAAGGTATGCGCTAAACAGCAGGGGGAGGTTTGTCTCGCGCTCGGGCCAGATGCCGCTAGCGATTTTTCGCAAATTTCGTATGTCCATTCAATTTGACCTTCGCTAATTGGACGCTTCAGGTTGTGTAATTTCGGGGAAAGAAATATATTGTGGTTGGAAGAAGTGGCGGGCGGTGGGGGTCAGGAGGATGTTGTCCATGGAAGAGAGGAGGAGGAGGAGGAAGAGGATTCGTTTGTTGGAGCGGGAGCGGTCACAAGAGTAATGCTTTTGAACCCGGTGACCTTCCTAATCGGCGGGGCGCTGCGCCGGGTCCGCCCGTTTTTACGGTTCGCGTGGGGCCGTGTCTGCGCGCTCTGATTTCGGGTCGTCTTGCGGCAGGCGGTGCAAGAGGGGTGGTTGGGGCCGGCGGCCGACCCCTAATGCTTGGAGGCGGTGCAGGGCGCGCACGGGTGATTAGGGGAGGGTGGAAGGCGGTACGAAACTTAAAGAGTCGCTTCTACGCTCCACCACCGATTTTCGGCTGCCGGTGTGTTTTTCGTAGAGGTTCTTTTGTGGCCAAATGATGAATCGTGAGCGATTTTATTTTCTTTATCGTTGCCGCCATACGCGAAAGAAACTAATGAACAAGGAATGGAAATAATAACTAGGGGGCGTTAAATATACTTAATCGTATGTGTTCTGTGTCAATGTGTGTGGTATTATGAATACATTTATCTCTTGTAAAAAGGGAAATTTAAGAATGCAAAGTGAAAATAGTATATGAGGAGAAATGTATCAGTTCGAGTTTAATCAATTTTTATATAAGTTTTTTGTATTATTCAGTATTTTACTTCATTAAAATTTTTTTTTTAAAAAAAATTTTAAGATTTTCTTGTAACATGCAATTATATTACTATTTATTAATATTTAATTGAGCGTCATTCTACACATTCTCAAAAAAATATAGTTTAGGTGGATTAGGCAGTGAAAAAATAAATTTGAGTATTTAATGAATATGATGTCGCAGCAAAGAAACCGGTGTTATTAAACTTTTAGAAAAGCTAACGGAGTAATCGCAACAGGTGCATGCCTGAGAAGAACAAGACAAGACACCTAAGGGGCCGATCGGTCGAAGCCCTCACTAGAATTGCGGAGCGTAAGCAGACAAAACATCGGGGGTCGTTGGGCCGAGGCACGGCGGGTGCTACGCGGTCGCCGTCCCGGCCAATGCCTCCGCCATCGCCATCGCCATCGCCATCGCCATCGCCATCGCCATCGCCATCGCCATCGCCATCGCCATCGCCATCGCCATCGCCATCGCCATCGCCATCGCCATCGCCATCGCCATCGCCATCGCCGTCGCCGTCGCCGTCGCCGTCGCCATCGCCTCGCCTCGCCATCGCCATCGCCATCGCCATCGCCATCGCCATCGCCTCGCCGTCGCCATCGCCTCGCCATCGCCATCGCCATCGCCATCGCCATCGCCATCGCCGTCGCCGTCGCCGTCGCCATCGCCATCGCCATCGCCATCGCCGTCCCTCGCCATCGCCATCGCTCGCCATCGCCGTCGCCGTCGCCATCGCCATCGCCATCGCCTCGCCATCGCCATCGCCGTCGCCGTCGCCATCGCCTCGCCTCGCCGTCGCCTCGCCTCGCCATCGCGCCATCGTCGTCGCCGCACCTTCGCCATCGCCATCGCTACTGCCATTTCCATCGCCACCGCCATTACCGCCAAATTGTGACCGCCAGCTCCACTACCTCCGCAGCCACCGCGCCCGATGTAGTCCCCGCTTCTCTCCTCTTCCATCACGATCCCTGCCGTCCCCAGCACTCGTTCCCTGCGGCGCGTTTCCGCGGTGCAGCCGCCGCCTTTGTGCGCGTGTGCGTGCGGGAGCGCGCGGCCAGACGCACGCTGGGCCCGCGCCGCTCCACGCCGCGCCGCGCGGCCCAGCTGTGCCCCGGTGGCGGCACTGCTGCGATCTGTGGCCGCCGCCTCCGTCCTCCGGACGTGCGCCGCGGCGCCGTGGGTTGAGGCGTGGAGGGCGCCACCTGTCTCTTCGCGTCCCCTCCTCCCCGCCCGCGCCGTGAACCAGCGTTCTGAGGCTAGCAGTTGATGGATGTTTTGCGATGCTTTTTTCTCGTTACAGAATGCCCTATTCTTCTGATTATTTTTTCTGGAAGTCGTGTGTACATTGTCTACTTTATTGAAATTGGAGTAGTACCTACGTGACTTGAGTCATAAAAATAGGGTAAATTAGTACATATTATAAACTATCTGGGGTCAATGAGGTATCTACCACAATAGTATTATGATTACATATATCCAGACACATGTTTCGGGAACACTCTTCACATCCTCAGTGGTTCTACAATTTACAATTAAGTACATAAAAAGAGTTGTTTATGTACTTAATGTCCTATGTATTGTGGTAGATACCTCATTGACCCCAGATAGTTTATCGTGGAGTACCACAAAATCTCCGCTCCCACCACAGAATTGAACATATTATAAATTTTATTACTCACAGCATTAGAAGTATTACAATATTTGCTGTTCTTTGAAAAAAGAAATTTGATGATTTTGATCAATCGAAGGGTCTTAATCTGTTATCATATAGTCTTAATTAGCTGGAGTACCTATATTATGATGGCTGTACATCGACAGTCGCATTTCCCAAAAACACCATCACTTTGCCATAATATTTCCTTATGAACAAGAGTGTAACCGATAAATGGCTATTCAATTTATCTCATTACTTGTGCAGTGGCTTCCTGATGTTGGTTCGAAATGTGAGCTAGTGAAGCCTTCATTGACATCCCGTAAAAAAGTTTCATAGTCAGAAAATGAAAGGGACGGAACTCGATTATATATATATATATATATATATATATATATATATATATTCATATTCATTGTAACCTGCATTATATAACGATAAACAAGAACACTTCCACACGCTACCACCTTATAAGTCTGCATCAAGATATTTTTCGTCTCCAAGTAACGCCACGCGCGCCGAAGAAACAAAACACATGAGCACAAAACCGTACGGAGACTGAATTTCAGCTGTGAAGCGTCTTCCCCTCTCCTCCTCCACCCGTGGTGCACGGCGCAGATCAGCAGTGCGCGCCGCATATCAGCCCCCCATTGTATTCCAATCTCGCCTTCCGTCGGGGCCTTTTCATCGCCCCGCGCCGCGCTGCGCCGGACCGGGCCGGGCCGCACGGCACACCGCTCGCTCTCCCAGCCACGGCAGCGGGCGGCTTGTTAATCAGCAAGACGCAACTGCAGATTAACAGCCCGCCGAGATAAATCAGCGCCGCCAGATAATTGCCGCGTTTCACACGTGATTAACCGAGCACACACGCTTAATTCCGCGCGGCGCCGCGCCGCGCCGCGGACGACGGGGTGTGTCGAGTCGGGCCCGCCCAACTTCGATCTTTGGAAGTGTAATTGGGGAAAACGAAATCTGAGAGGGGTTTCTGGTGATGTGAGGAACTTCACCCTGAGGAGTCTGGTAAATGAAACTTCGTTGTGTGCGTCAAGTGCGTCTCTTCTGTTCAGAGGTTTATTTCGGTAGAATTGTCTTCGCACTAGTGTGGCCGAGTATCTTCATCGTAATGGAAAATGCTCTTCTTTGATGTTTGTCAGCTCTGGCTTTCATATATTCATTAATCTTCTCTTCCTCAGCTTGTATCATTCTTTCCATTAAATCCGATTCTCTACCTCATTTAAACAAGAAATATCCACCTGGACGTTCTATTTTATTTCTTTTACTTTCCCGGAATTATTTCGTGTTTATAAATTCTTTCTCTCTTCTCTCTCTCTCTCTCCCTCTCTCTCTCTCTCTCTCTCTTCTCTCTCTCTCGTGCAAACACATCTTCTCTTTTATTTCATTCGATATTCTTCATCCATAGAAAAGCTGCGTGTATGGTAATAAATGAGTGTCGCTAAGACAGAACATTTCAGAATTTTGTTCTTTTGCGAAATACTGGAGGCCCTATATTGGAAATACTGAAGCACTGCTTGAGGATTTAATGCTGCTCCAGTAGTGAGCGTATTGGAGAGACCGTGATTTGAGCTCGGGACATTGTGCGTGAAGACGGGAACAAGAGGCACTATTCGTATTCATCCAAAGTCTAACACTATTGTGTATTGGTGGCGAGCAATCCTCCAAAGACTCCACGAGAAATGATGTTGAACATGTTGTAGGATGGTAGGTGCAACCCAGTGTTAAACGCTAAATTGTACGAGATAGTTGAATGGCATAGTTTGAACGTTTATACCCAGTGAAAGCCTCCAGAGCACTTAACATCCAAAACTTTGCATTTTGAGTCATCAGGAGCTAGCAAGGTATGTAGGAATTGAGAACTTGAGGGATGGCCATTGTGACTTGTAAAAGCATTGGGCATGAGAAGAGCGTCGTGGGTTGAGGAGGGGCGTGGCAAGGAGCGCAGGAAGGGTGTCGGAGGGGGGGGTCCGTGCGGGCTCGAACCCAACGCGCCTCGCTGGGAAAGTTACACACTCGTTCGCGGTTAGGCGCGGTCGTCTCGTGTGGTCGTCTGCGGTAAGACGATCTGGAGCCAGAACCGCGTGTAAATCGACCGAGATAAAAAGCGGTTGCCGGAATGTTTGGGTGCATAAGTAAGGTTAATGTGCGTGATTGTAACGCGGTTGCACCCGCGGGAGTGCTGTATGCGGTGGTTTCTTTAATACGAAAATGTTCAGATACTGTTTCCTTATGTTCAGACACGTCTTTTAGTGCTAATACTATTAGACGGCTACGAACCAGAAGCGATAATTTTAGTGGTGTGGAAACATGGGCAGATTTTTGTGATCCATTTCAACTTGTATTCTAGCAATAAAATTGTTAAAAACAAACGATTGCTGATAACAATCAGTAGCATTTTGGGATGCGACATCTACTGCAGGTTTCTCTTGTACATTCCTCATTACTTGCAAATGTATTTTATTCAGACTTTATTGTATAATGGTGTTCATTTAATTCAGTTTCTTTTTATTAGAGATAAGACTACAATAATGGTTCGAAATATCAACGTTTTGTACAGACTACTCGTTATCTTTTTGTGAAAAATCGAATTTATATTCTGCCGATCGAGAACGACGTTGGTGAGTTACTGCGATTTATATCTGCACTGCTCACGAACGTCTTTGCTGTCGCAAACTGCATCAGTGGCTTTCCGGCCGAAAACGTCCAGAGCCGGTTTTAAAATCTGCTCGTCGTTTTGATCAAAAAACGGGATGATTGTTGGGCGTTTCTGTAGCAGTGCGTTATATTGCGACATCCATGCGTTCTTTCCATACAGCTTTCCTCAGTTGCGATTCATTGCACTTTGAGTATCTCCAGTGTTAGCTGCATCCGGTGCTCACTCGACGGATGCACTATCTTCGCTGTCATCCGGTATCCTGCTCATTTCCCTACTTTGTCATATTTCAAGTGCTCTGTCGTCATCAATCACCATTGTAATGCCCTGACAAGTTTCCACATATTTTTAATTTTTCGTCGTATTTCACTTAGTGTTTGTTTTAATTCTTTACTCGTTCATAATTGCCTTCCACCTTGATACGGTTCTACCTTCATCTCTTATGTTTTCTTCGAGGATACCTTAATTCTCTCCTGTTCATTTGGTCTTCTTCGCTCTTTAATACGCTGTCGTTCTTTTTCCTTACATTTTCGTGTGGCTTATCTTGAAGTCATCGCTTTTCTTTGTCTAAAACCCGAACGGTTCTTAACTTACCCTTCTTTAATTGTACTATCTCATAATGCTTCTAGGCGTATTCATTGAGGCTAGTCGGTAGCGCCGCGAAGTATACAAATGTAGCTTTCACAATAGTATGCAACACGTCAATGAGATTTTCCTTTGTGCCCCCGCTCAGAGGCATATCCTGAGCAATGCTGCTTCGTCTTGTGCCGCCTGCCGCCGCTCGCATGCATCCCTACCTCAAGCCTCCCCGTTCGGGGAGCGCTGGGGCTCGGCCCTGCGCTGCCCGGCGGCTCCTTGTCGGGCGTCGGCGCAGCGCACCGGGAGGCGCCTGGTTTATCGCCGCGGATCTCCAACGGCAGCCGCAGTCGCCACTCGTTATTCAATTTTTAGTGGCCCGCTTTTCGCGGCCGGCGTGAGAGACCCCGATCCGCGGCGCGCGGACTTCGCCACCGTCGCCGTCGCCGACGCCACCACCGCCGCCGCCGCATCGCGCCGCCGCGAAAAGCTAGCTTTTTCCCTGGAGCTGGCGAGCGAGCAGGCGGGCGGGCGGGCGGACGGGCGGCGGGCGGCGCGGGCGGGCGGGTGGCCGAAGGAATGTTGCCCCGGCGGGGCCGTTTAAGCAGAAAGGGGCGGAGTGGGGAGTGAGGGGGCGGGGCGGAGGCCGGGGGGACGGATGGTCGCGGCGGCGTGGAGAATCGCGCGGGTCCGTGTTCGTGTCCCGGGGGTCGCCCCCGCCCCCTTCTCACCCCCTGTCATCCGTTCGCGCGCCCTGCCCGGCCGCTCGCGCCCTCCTGTCGACGCCTGGCCAGAGCGGGATGGCGTGCACTGGTGCAAGTGCAGCCATCGACTACTAATGGGATGATCTGCATGTGTGACCTTCGAGTCAGAGGCAATCTCTATGTACTCCTTTTCATTAACTTCTGTGTGTACATTCTATTACATTGTACATGTGAACGTCTTCAAGATTTCTCATCCCCTTGCATGTTTATAGGAAAAACTAGTAGGGTAATACTTAGGTGGAGGATTTTGATGATTTAAAACATAAAAAAGTATCAATAAAATCTCTTAAAATGTTTTAATAACGCCCCAAGGGCAAAGGAAAATAACGTAAAAATTGTTTATCAAAACCATTTCATATAAACAACTCGAACTGTTGGATACATTACCGATGTAATCAAGGTTTCTTCCGTTCATTCAAGTGAACTGAGCTTGCAGACTTTTGGTTTGGGTTATTCTTTACCAGGAAATCTCTGGTCTTTAGTTATCTCGAAATCGGCAGAACCGACAATGGCGTTAATAGGCGTCATAGGAACCGTAGATTACACACTCACAACGGCTAGCATTACAATTTCGAGCGAAGAAATCGAATAGGCTACTCGGGAATTCTGTGGAGAACATTTGTTGTATCTCCTAAATATTATTTGAAGCAAATGCCATTAAAATGACATAAAACTCGACAATATCAGCTAAAAATGACAAAAGGGGTAAAAAAATTTATTATTCAAATCAACGAAAAGGGAAAATGACATAAAATGGATCATTTCCTTTTGTCATATCATAAAATTAAATTTCTATACTAAACAGCATTGTTCTAAAATAATTAAAATGACCATTTCATTAAAATCCGCCCCCTAGTAATAATCATGCTCTTTCCTATTTCTCTATCCTCGAGTCCGTTCTCAGTCATTGTATTACCATCTTGTGATTTCATGTGTTGTAGGTTTTTGATTAAACTTTATAAAAATTTTAAAAATACTAATTAAGAAAAAAAACCTACAATTTTATTGCATAATTTAGCAAAATAGAACCACCCCTCATTAAAGACGAAAGAGAAAATAGAAAGTTCTTTGAAACATTTGCAGTTTTGTATTTTTTCTCACGGTGTGTTCTTATCATAAAATGCTATCCCAACATTGAAAATAAATATTGCATTTTCTCTTGTCCAGTTAGTTCAGTTTCTGTATACACTTATTTGCAAATTAACTTACCACTAATTAGGCTTTCTGTGGTCTCATGCATTCTGATACTCATTTTTTTTCTCCCATTCTATAATGCTGTCATTTGATAGCTGCAACCCGTTGCATAATGATACTAATTACGATATAGATTACATTATGATACAGCTTCTTGACCAATCATAGAGAAGTTTACAAACCAAATACTGAATCATTGAGAATCGTTCTAGTAAAGGTTTCGTTCGATAGTGTACATTAAAATTGCATTTGATATTATATTATCCTTCTCAGTTTTCATTTCGTTTATTATTAGTATTTCTCGTGGAATATTATTTAAAATAAGTTGTTTCGTAATTTCACTTTGATCCAATTTGTCTACCGCAGTACTCCCTCGCAGGCGGACTGGTAATCACAGCCACTTGCAGCAGCATGCGAGAGTAGTGTAGGGATCTGTTCGCTAAGTGGTCTTGGCTGAATCCTGCACGTCAACTGCCACAAAACGAATCAATGTGAAAGTTTAACTAAGTCCTAGAAAAAGTACGTATGAAACTCGATGTAATGAATATTAATACACTCTTGTGAAGTTTACAATCACTCGTTCCTCGCTGTATTAACACCCATCATTACAACATCGTTTCATAATTAACTATTTTGTGTGTTTTCTAGAATTTTCATTTGTTCTTCTCGCGTACTTGTAGTGTATCCAAACAACTGGATTCGTATCTATTTAGTGTCCTCATTTTCTGAAACATTTCTTTCTAGACAATTAGACAAACGTTTCAATCTCTCTATTAGACAGATTTCTCCCAAATTGTTTGGTTCATAAATTGTGATTTGCGCCTTAAGGCGCGATGAACTATCTTGGAACCTGACTTGCCTGCTGTGACATTATGTACTTCACCTAACCTCACCCTGTTCTTCACTGACTTTATAATGGGTGAATGAAACACTGTGGATTACTGCTCTACTTATAAATATATGAATAGTATAAGAAATAAGATATAGTATAGAAATAAGTATGTGGTAATTCACCATCATTTGCTGATGATGTGGACGGTGTAGAAGGCGAAGGGAGGTATTCCAATTGATTGATTTTTTCGTGTTTCCGGGCGCGTCAACTGCTTTGGCCATTAGTCCCGTTAGTGTAGTGCATGTTCTTTTCTCGAGAGATGGCGGTGATCTTCCCCCGCTGGATGGCGAGATCCGGCGCTGATCTACCGTCGGCTAGTGGGGATTCCCCCTAACCAGGATTCTCCCACCAGCAGGGCACCGCCCTACCCGGGACAAGCTCTAAGCTCCCCACCGGTCTCCCGACATGTGTGGTAGTGTGGTGCATGTTAGTGTAAGTGTGTGTGTAAAGGGAGAGGATAGGACAAGGAAGAGAAAGAACAGATCGCGCGCGGTCCGTGGCCCGTTTGTTAGGGTACTGGTCCGGCATTCGCCTGGTGTTGATCGAGAAACCACGGAACTACCGATCAGAGAGCCAGCCGGGAGAATTCCCTCCAGACAGCGACTGAATTCGACCTAGCTGAAAAGCTGGTGTCGAAAATCCTGCCGCCGTCAGGACTCGAACCTGGACCTCCCGGTCAGAGCGCGCAGTGACATCAGTTGATGCTCTGAGCCACGGTGGAGTTATTTAAAGTTCGAATACACTTTTACCGTATTCAAAATAAGAGTACTACTAATACAATTATTTATTATGTTTTTATTATTTTAACAGTTTACCAAATAACCCCCAAGAACAAGTGTTTTATGATCACGGGTGTTTCGTTAATATCACCTGAAATTTTTAATGAAACTAATTATAAATACAGTTTCGTCCAAGAACATGGAGCAAGAGATTATTATGACGAGTACAGACAGACAAGAATGTTTTCACTATGCGGTTGTTGTTGAGCTGCGATATTTTATACTATTAGGTGTTCCCTCGAAACTAACGTTCTATTCATCTCTAAACATCGTCCCACCCTCTTCATGATCACCCCCTACCATCATCCATCACTGAGTCTGTGGGTGTCAACGGCCAATTACGGCGTAGGACAAGTTTGTGGATGTTGAATCCTGGTTAGTTATCTTCTTTCCCGGCATGCTGTGCGCCACTTGCTCCGCTCTCGCGCGTGCCGCCTCGGATCGCGCACGCGCTCTGGCGGAAGGCGCGGGCGTTCTGCCGACGGCCGCGCGCTCGTCGGGTGGCGGGCGATTGACGCGGAGTCGTGACCGGGGCCGTGCGCGAGCCACGGGTCCCGTTACGCGGCCGCCAATGCGCGATTTTCAACCGTTTGCTTCGGAATGGGTGTTCGCCGGGCCTCTCCAAAAGGGATTCGTGGCGGCGAGCCCTGCCGCGAGGTGTTATGCAGATTCCGGGTGATTGAATTTGCCTTGCGGCTTGTCCGTTCGGCTTGTCCGTTCATTTTGCTTCTGTTACGAAAATCAAGTTATGGTACCTTGTTAATACTGAATGTTCATGAGGGAACTATGTTTGCTTCTCGTGCTATTTAAACGATTGATAAGTGGTAGCCGAACTGTGCAGAACCGATGGCGTCTAAAAGATACTATTAATTTTACATTAATCCTAGATAGTACTTTTGAAGTCAAATCATTGATAAAATGTTAAGAAGATAATAAATTACACAATAGAAGGATTGATTAATTAGTATCACTTTAGAAACAAGTTCCTTATTTGGAGTTCTCAGTGTTGTATGTACATTTTTTCTCATAAACCACCCCACCCGTCATCACATTTTCCCCCTCCCTGCTTGACAACAATTATCCTCTACCCACGTGGAATGGGAGGATGTGAATGCTCACATATTTGACTCGTTGGGAAGAAAGGCCTCATTAAACGGCTTGGATACTACATTATCCCAGGAAAATTCCATGTTTGGTTTGTTAATATTTGTGACTACTCTGAATAAGCAAAAATTTTTAAAAAGGGATCCATACACTAGTGGAAATCGTGTGTGTGTGTATATATATATATATATATATATATATATATATATATATATCGCCTATATATTCTTCCATTTCTGGCCATAGAGACAATTTCATGAATAATTAAACTAGTCGAAGTTTGGTGTTGTTGTTGGAGTACAGCATATAAGATAATTTCGGGTTACCATACACTCGCTTTTGTGATCGCAAATTGCGTGTGACTCCTTTTTCAATGGATATGAAAATGGGGATATCGCTTTATTGCCTGTAAGCGAAGATGCTTTTTCATACAGCGAATGAAAATACCTGCCCGTCTTACAATTCTTGAAGTCGTGCATGTCGCCTCCATTGTTGAATTGTTTTGTTCCGTCAAGGGTGTAACAAGTGCGCACGTGGTGAGGCAGTCTGTCATAGTTCGACATGGCCCGTGCCAGCTGGCGGTGGCTGCAACAACCGCTAGAAAGCGCTTGCGGCGGCGCGGTCGAGGCGTCCTCTCGCGGGCCGCACGGGCGCTGCGCTCATGAAAGCCATCTACTAACGCACGCGTTTGTTTTTATTTTTTAGGAGATTTGTAAAGACGGTCGAAAATTAGGCATTTTTTATAATTTTTTTTTGGCTCCGATCAAAGGGCTCTCATGATTAAGAGAAATATTAAGAATTGTATTTTTTTCCTCGCCAGGAATAAAGATTTATTATTATTATTATTATTATTATTATTATTATTATTATTATTATTATTATTATTGTATTAAAGAATCGATTTGTCTTAAATTATCTTATCCTACGCAGTTCGAATTGTAACAACTGAGCCATCGCTTGGTAAATCGAACTGGAGGCAACGAAACGTTCCCAATTATTTCCGGCCATCCGGTTCGCTGTAAAGTGTACTCTACTTAATAATTTCAGTTTGTGCGACACACAGACAATCATTGAAATGTATAGAGATGGGATGAGCAGAAGCTCTGGTTAATCGGATTTTTTATCACATTACATCCACTCCAATAATTCGAAATAAATTGATGCAATAAACCCTTTAATTTGTAATGCGTTTTAGTTTAGTCCATTGAACATGGGTCATGGTACTGATCTTAACAATAGTTTCCGTCACGACTGCACTATTGCATTCCGTTCCACATTGGAAACAGGTTGCTCTTATAACAACTAGTGACGTCCGTGACGTCTATAACAGTTGCTCTCTGGCTCCTATTACAATTGTTAGTGTCCATAAAGTTCAGTGCAGTAATCTCCTTTGCAATATCTATGTGATGAAACCGAAAATAATGCGTTCATTCTGGCAGTTGCGCCTAAGAATTCAATCAAAGCTGTTGTTTAATTTCACAGTTGATTACACGAGAGCGCTGCTTTGCAATGCTCATCCTTCGTTTTGCCGCTTGTTCACCCACTTATTCCTTCGCTCTATTTTCTGCTTCTGATGTCTCGACAAACCTGAAAGATTTACGGTCTGGGCATGTCCATCCTGCCTGATGACTTACGAGCTCTGCAGCAAAACGACCAGCGAAAATTGTGGCGAGTACGAAGAGTCGGAATGGGATGAAGAACGAATGCCGTTTGACCTGTAGGGTGCGAAAGGTGGTGTAATCTGACTAGAGGAAACTGATGCGACTCTGAACTCTGCGAATGCGGCTGCAGACGTGCGCCATTGGGATGTTTTATCGGAAGGAGTGTTATTGCATTGTCGAATTTCGGTCATTTTTAATCCTATTTCAGTGATTGCATTTTCAGTTCACCTTCGTGTAGATTTTAGACTGTACTCCCTCCTTTTTTCTTTCAAAACGATAAATAATAAATTTCGGGTTTTGTAGTTTGAACGTATAGTTTATATTTATTTTGCAATTGGAGTGGTGTTAAGGAATACTGGAAAGTCCCTAAATTGTTTCCAATTTCAGCCCAGGATGTGTTCCTGAGCATGGGTGTACCTGTAAATTAATTTAAAATAATAGAACTTGTGTGGAGAAAAATTTGAAATTCGATTTTATCTTGTTTTCTGAATGGAGATTGTGCAGGAAGGAGTCAGTTAGGTACGTTTTGTATTTGTCAATTTATATGCTTTGTTCTTGGCAGAAAATATGATTTTCCATTTATTTCTTTTATTTTGCGTAGTGATAAAATAAATTATGAATATTATTAGATATTATTTAAAAATCTATATTATAAATTATGAATGTTACAAGAGATTTGAAGTCTTAACATGTCTAGTCAACTTTCTCGTACAGAGCGCGTCAGTAATTACTGTGAATTCTTTGATACATGCACGACGAACTCTTCTTGTTAGCGGTATTTTTCGCAGAATAAACTTGGAAATATTTTCTGAGAAACGTTAAAGAATTCGTTTTTGTAAGTCACTTCTCGTTATCTTACTCCAACCATTAATTTCTTTATTCTTCTAAATGCGAGAAGAATCCTGTATTCCTGGACTTACTCAGTAGCAGCATTTTCTGCGCTCGTTGGTAGGAACAGAGTTTCCTCTCGCATCCGTCAGCTGCAAGTGATTTCACCTCCCAAATATTTTTATGCGCAGAACTCCTCCGTTGTTGTATAAGTGCACTACCGTTCGCGACCCATTTTCCACCTGCTTCTTCCGCTCTCCCTAGAGACCATACCCCACAAACGTGAAATGGAGCAGGCGTCAAGTGTCTCCATCAGAGTCATGTGCGATTTCAGTTCTGCTGACATACCATTGTAAGTTTCCCGGATGTTTTTTGGAGTAATATCAGACGGACGTGAAATTACAGAAATGAGAAGAGGAATAACGGAAGTGAAAATGTTATTCTGTATTTTGGGTGTGCTTGTTAGATAGTTGTTAGGTCAATGAATCTTGCAAAATAAATAAGCACTTTCTCCTCAGGTTAGGGAGACCTTTCTTGGTAGTGGTTTTGTATTTGTAAATTTATTTGAGACTTTAAGTCTGAAATTAGATCATTGCTAATCTGTGTGGGTGAAGATGCAAGTTTGATTTAGTTGTATGTAAAAATGGCACTTTCTGTTTACTGCATTGGGATTTCCGTAAGAAATTTCGCATTCACTTCGAAATTTTAAGTTCCTTTGTAGGAAGTGTACACGTGCTTGACACATGGGATTCGGAATCACTCACTCTTAGTTGGCGAACTTTATCCTAAAATTTTTAAACAGGGAATGTGAAAAAATCAGTGTTCTTTATTTCAAAATAAATGACTGCGGACTGTTCTTCCGCCAACCTCGTCACGAATATTATCTTCAATGCGATGTTCCGTTGCCCGCATTAAATGCCTTGACTTCACAGGAACTCAGAACTTGAAGATTTTATTTTATGAGTTGTGAATGCAAGACAATGATTGTGAGGAATGCTGAAAATACTCTTTTGCATTGTTACCGTCAAAAGAATGTCGGTTGATAGGTGAAACCGAGATGTTGAAAGATGGGCGTGATGGCGCCGTGGGCGGCGAAGCCTTGGTGCCGTGGTGGCGGCGGCGCCTGCGCCAGCTGCCCGCCGGCGGGTCTCGTCCGCGCCCCTACCCCGTGCGTCTCAGTTCCCCTCTGCCCGCTCCGGGTCGGCGGCGAAGGCCCGCCCGCCCGCCTTATTTCGCGTCTCATTAACCCTTTCAGCGCGCTCCGCCTGCCGCCCACGAAAGGCCTCGCCACGCCCCGCCCCGCCCCTCCCGCGCCTGCGCCTCCTCGACCTGCCCCCCCCTCCCCTTGCCCCTGCCGCCCCCTGCCCTACTTAGCGTTCAGCGCCCCTTTACCAGTGGTGCCCTCTGAGCTATGGGTCAACCCGTGTGATAGGATTTTGGCCAGTCGGTGTTGCATCGTACGAACTCGGGATGAAGATATTGTGAGTATGTGTATGTGTGCACTTACACTTAACATGTACTACACTACCACATATGCCGGGAGACCAGTCGGGAGCTTAGAGCTGGTTCCGGCTGGGCCCGCTGATGGGAGATACATGGTTGGGGAAGATCCTTCAAGCCCATTGGTAGATTCGCGCGTGATCTCGCTATCCAACATGGGACGATCACCGCCATCTCCTGCGCTAAAAGCATACATACGGGATGAATGGCCTTAGCAGTTGACGCACCGGGAATCACTAATGAATCAGTCTGTGTGTGTGTGTGTGTGTGTGTGTGTGTGTGTGTGTAAAAGATGAATGTCATTTCATTCTGGTTTAATTTACCTTCCTTTATGTGGAGAAAAGAGAGCTATGTGATCGTCCGATTTCGAGTTACTTCCAGTTTGCAGGTATACACGTTGTTCTTAGCTCTTGTTATTGGTTAATGGCTGAAGATGAATGTGACCGACGAAACTTTTTGTATTTCATTAAAAATTGCAGATTTTGAATCTTGGTGTACTAAATCTATTGTTCCTTTTATTGTTGTTGTTATTATTATTATTAATGAATTCTTAATTTAAAAAACTATTATCAGTGTTTTTTTAAAATTAATTTAAAAAACTATTATGTTTTTTTTTGTGGATGTGAGTTTAATTTACTATAGAAATTACCTAATCATATTTTTTTTCATTGTTGCAGGTACTACGTGATGCTCCCTGCTGGCTCCCGTACTGCAACGTTAGTGACACTGCCCTAGTTTTCTCTAGTTTCCAACTAGCGAAGCTATTTCACGCTCCGGAAACCTAACCCGCACTCATAACGCTGCACGAACCTCAGAACATAATCCGAGCAAACTGCAAGTGCAGCAGCGGGTGCGCGGGCAACGAGCGGGTCACGTGAGCACTCTCGCTCAACCATTTACTGCCCGTCTCTCTCTCCGCCGCCCACCGCCACCGCCTACGCCATCTGTTGGCTCGTCTCACTCCCCCCATTCCCCCGTGGCCTGACGATCCCCGCGGCCGCCTCACGTTCCTCTCGTCCTCCGTGCCCTTCCAGGCGCCCGTCTCCGTCGTCCCTGTGTACCCAACCCCAGAAAGTTTGTCGGCACGCCGTCCTGCATTCGCAGCATCACGTCGCATCGCGTTGGGCGTCGCGCGCAGACCTGCCGGCCGGGGCACGCGAGGGCGCTCCGTTGCCGCTGCTGCAGGCCCGATACGCGTTCGCTGCGGCCCCGCGAGCGCATTGTTGCTCCTGGAGTGCGAAAGCCTCGGGCGCTGATGTGGTTAGCGAAGTCGCAATCCCTCCTCTACATGATGAAGACGGGGGGGGGGGCTGAAATGATGCTGTTTTATTTGAAGTCCTTTTTCTCTTTTATGCATCCAGAAGATAATATTGTTGACACATTGCTATTTATTATTTTATTATTTTTTAGTTTAATTATTTTTGATAAAATTTTTGCCTTGTTTATGAATTCCTTTAATAATAATTTTCTGACAATCATAGATTTTGAGAGAGTAGAGTAGGTTTTATGGCATTGTATCTTCCCCTAAGATTGTAGGTTAGGTTCGCTTCTTAAGACTTTGTAGCTTAGTCTTTAGGTTAGCTCAAGTACTCGATTCTAGGATGTGCAATCGTGCAAGTCTGACGTTACGTAGGAAATAATTGGGTTTCATGATGATAATTGCTAACAATAAGACAGACGGAGGTACGTGGGCAGTCATGTCATGTCATGTCATTCGTGAGGCTCAAAGGGACCGATCTCCAGGATCCCTAAGAGGTGAGGACAGGCCTTGGGAACCGGTTTGACCTTTTTGACATTTTACGGTACTTCCATTGTTTAAATCTTTTGATCAAATATTTCCCCGAATGAGAGAATTGTGATGAGAATGGTCGTTCAAAGCAGGATGACGAGAAGTTTTACTATGTGTATGATAGCGCAATTTCATTTCCAACGTATTTTTCTGTTGTCCTACTCTGAATAGCCGCTTTCATTGTTACTTAATCATTCTACTTCTCATGCTATTTTCAGTGATACCTGACAGTGCTAATAGTATATTTTGTGTTAATCATATTTTTAATGCATGTATGTGGAGGGTGCATCTTACATTACTTATTTTCTTGATTTTCAGTTTTACAAAGTTTAGAAGAAAGTGATATAATTTCTTCAAAATGTTGTACATTGATACAGAGAGGGTGTTTTTTTTCTTTTTCCGCCTTGCTGAATATATCAAGATACCTTGTAAACCAAGTTACATTGGTTAATTTGGTTGTCAGTATTACTGATCATGTTGGTGACAGCCCAATCGCACGTATGTGGAAGTCGAAATTTCCTCACTCAGCGCATTCATTTAAAACAGTTGCTCATGTGCATGAGTTGCGATTAACATCGACCAGTGTTCTGGCCTGCAGCCCTGGCCATTAAGAATTAGTTCTGCTCGCTGAAGGAGTGGTAGGTTACTACGTTTTGCGAAACAGGATCACGTTGGACCCGAAAACATTTTCTTCTCAAGGCGGTCTGTCACTCGACTACCTAAGCCAGAATTATGACCCATTTTGACCAAAATCGAACGAGCTCTCAAGTAGCCTTCTATTCTCATTGCGCGGATTACATCAGAAGTTTCGAAGCTCACATCATTTTTGAAAGGTTAATGGCGGATCCCGATAGAGAATGCGAAGGAATGCATTCACTATTCTTTGCAGGGTATCAGCTTTGCGATTTCGTCTGGTCCATTGTGCGGTAGTCGATAAGCTTATGGGCAACTTCACGCTCTATTTGTCGTTCACTTCTTTTGTGTCCCTGCTCTTTGAAGGCTACGCGGGCGCCGAGAGACGTAATCTCACAGGTGATTTTAGCCCTGCCCTGATTAAAGCGCAGCGCCCCCAAATATGATGAAACTACTGAATATCAGTTACAATGTTTAGTGTCAACCGACGACTGAAATATGTATAGAGAAAGTACATGTCGCTATTTCTTCCAAACCATAAGGGGAGTGTTTGCTGTGCTAATGAAATGCAGAAATTCATACATGATTAAGTCCTTAGAAATCGGACAACATGCAAACTATGAGTAACAATCTGTAACAATGCTTATCTCTTCTGGAATCAAGGCCTCCAGTTCCTTCATTAAGAATTCTGCCTCTTACGGGGGCCGTATAAGTCACATTGAGTTTTATCAGGACTAGTATTTATCTCTGCATTAACCTTTCAAGAGACTATCATTATAAAGGCCCTCGAGTCCGCGTCCGGCTTTGCTTGTAGTGGCGTACGGGACTTAATAGTAGGCCCGTGAGGAAACTTGTCGACAACCGGGTCCACCAGGCACTGTTTACGAAAGAACTCGAGGTCAGGGACAGGTAGTATTGGATGTGATATGTAACAGTACAGTAACTGAAACAATTATGTGTGTAATGTAACAGTCGTCCTTATAAAGCTCGATTGATTAAGAAATTGTAATTATATAACTCCTTCTTGCGAAAGCGATTGTTGATTAATATCGTGTGCGAGATCTAATGAAGTAACTGCGGAAGGAGAAGTAGATCTGAAAGTTTGTGAGATAACAGAATTCGGGTGCTTTGAGATAGATTTCGACATCTTTCATTCTTTATATGAAATTAATTTGTCGCTCACATTGAGTGAAGAAACTTGCTACTGAACTATTATGAATGTGAGGTGGTATTGTTCATTCACTTTTTAAAACCATCCCTACCGTATCATTGGAAAATAAACGTACGAGATTTAATCGCTGATGCATTGGAACCTGGATTTCTATAACGTGTACCGAAAAAGAAAAGGTTCGATTTATTGAGTGTTTCAATTTATTGAACAACGAATTATCGTACTATATTGATTGGTTTGTTTTGTATCCGGCCGCGCCGGTTTCATCTGCTTTAGTTATTAGTTCCATAAACGTAGTTAATGTTGTAGCCAGGAGATGGCGATGTCCCTTGCCCAGCGGAATGTGAAATCCGGCGCGCCGCGGGTTAGGGGGTTTCCAGCTTGCTGGTATCTACGTCAATGGGGCACCGCCCCAGCCGAAACAGACATTAAGCTCCCTGACTTCCCCCGACCGGTGTTGTAGTGAATTAGTGTGTAATAGTGTAAAGGTATGGCAATCGGGATAACGTGTAATTCGAATTACTGAAGGTTATTATCGAGTACGTTTCTAAATCTGGACTTCCCATAACGTGGCAATTCTGCCGTACCTCTCCTTTAGTGCAAAATCTGTTACCAACACCTTGCCATACAGTGCTTTCTCGCAGCCCGACATACTTTAACGAATGCATTAACATTTACAGCTATTTTCTCTCTCCGTGCGGGGCCATGTGTCTCACGGTGCACGTGGGGGGCGGGGCGGGCGCGGCGCGCGAGACAGGTGGAATAGGCAAGCGCTCCCCGAGAGCAGCGATTCCCCGCGGGGCGCCGTCGAGAGGTCGGGTCGTGTGCGCGGGAGGAGCAGCGGGAGGGAATCGACGCGACGGAGAAAGGCGGGCCGGCCCGCGGGCGAGCACGGTGGCGCCGCGACGTTCATCCAAACGCCCAGTGGGCCAAAATCATACCAAGACTATGCTACAATACACAGACACTGCTGCAGATTTTTATACTTTGCTGTTTTTATCAGGTTTTTTTTCTCCCACTTTTGAACAATCTTAAATTATTGACATTCTCCTGGTCCAATTTTGGTGATTTTACTTTTGTGAAGGTTATTTGATCAAGGTTATTTCTCTTCTATTTTTTAATAACATTGTGTAGGATATTGGTTTTTCAATGAGTACCCATTATATCTTCCTCCAAGAAATGAAGTTCCCTTCTTTACCTCTTGTAACAATTGACTTAAATTATTTTGTACCCAGTGAATTCGCTTATAGCCGTCAGTTGTCATTTCTTGAACAGTGAATGTTTTTTAAGTTTTGATGTCATTTCCAGAAATTGAGAGGGAACATAAAGGTTCTGGATCATTTTTGTTTTCTTTTCAACAAAATCAAAATCTTTAGCCCTCTCCATACATGTGTGCACTGGCTCTAGAATTTTATGATCAAGAGTCTTTATTCTCAATTTCTTGAAATTATTCAGTTTTGACTCCCACAACAATCACTGTATGCGATTACGACGTGATGTACTACTGAGATTTATATTAAACAATAGTTATATCAGATTTCAACAAAATGTCGCTTCTCGGCTTCCTGATGAAAGCCTTTCATATTATTAATAAATAGTTAACAATAGAGTTAAAAAAATATGGATCTTTACTCATATGATTACTTATTTACTGAGAGCTTACTCTCCACATGTACAGTCATGTGGAGACTAGACACTTCTGAATTTCTGTTTCAAGCACAAATTGAAGTACTTTATACAATATTAGTGTTATTTTACAATTAGATTTTTTTTTACGTTTTCTTGAAAATAATATTTTGTTGTCATTATATCATCATTGCCAAGGTTGTAAATAAGTGTGACGACGATCTTACTCAAAGGGTGGGGTCTGGATAGTGGCGAGAAAGGAAGCTTGGGCATTTATATCCCCTTATTCTATGCAGATGATTGCACTGGACGTAAGCTAATGCATGGAATTGCCAAATGGATGGTGGGAGGATGATGCCGGGGAGATAAGCGGTGGTACGAATACGAATCGCACCAGTCACATGATCACATCCCCCATACGTAACGTGGGACTCAAAAATTCACAGCTAACTTTGCCTTCTGCGACGCACCCCCAACGCGTTGCGTCATCGAGGCAGGAGTCTGCAAAATTAATGTGTGCTTAAATATGAAATTATTTTACCATGAAAATCTCCATCACACCCAACAAATTTTACCGCATTCATTGACTCATTTTACATTGGCTTCATCTCTTTTGCTTTTCACTCTCTTTTTCTTCCAAACTCGCTTTCTAAAGCATGTGGCTCAGTGCGCGACGCCCGCGAGCGGTAGCTGGGACCGCCCGGAGCGCGGGCGCGTGCTCCACCCCGGTCGCGCCGCGCCGCGCCGCGCCGCGCCCGACTTCTCGGAAGCCGCGCCACCGGCCTCCGCCCACGGCCTCGCCCGCGCCGCGGACCTGGCATCTCGCTTTCTCCAGCGGCAGCACGCCGACGCCCCCCGGGTGGCCCCGGGCGACGGCAGTCTAGCGCGCGTCCAAACTGCCCGGTTGGGGTTTCTTCTGGGCCCGCAGCCGGGTTTCGGTGGCGTGACGCCCTCCGGCGCTGGATTACGATTCAGTATTCATCATCTGCGGGGGAAAGCAGCTGTGAAACAGAATACAGACATTTGTGTGTTTCATGAAATAATGGTATAAGGCGAGTGAAATTATTCGCTGGCAGTATGGCTGCGGTAGTTAGAGGGTATCGAGTAAACGCCTCGGTGACAAGGTTCGGAATTCGAATTTCTGGTCGAGCATGGACGTTTTATCATTATCTTTCCTAGTTGTCCAGGAAAACCTCAATGAACCCCTAGGTGTCTTGTAGTTCAATTCATTCACCTTTAAAGTGTTTAGAATAATTACTACATCAGCATGGGAAACGTCCTAAGAATACAAGATGCATGCAGTGTTTGAAATTCGGTGCGGAGAAAGGCATCACGCGTGAAACAAAGATACAGATCTCAAAGATTTGAGGCAAGAACTTACGTATAATGGACAACTTATTTCTACGTTATATTCATTGAACTACTGTGGGATCGAAAATCAGGTGATGGGTAGGCTCTTTAAGCAACGAACAATCCGTTAGTACATGGTGAATTTTGGGCATTTCCTATTGCTTTAACAATTCCGGGAAATAAATCACTGTCAAAAACGCGACTTAACAATGTACGTGATAAATTTATTTGATTCATTATTGGGGTCGTGCATACCTCCAGTTAAAAGCAAAGCGGAGTCGAGCGGGGCGCCGTGACAGAAGAGAGCAAACACGTGGGCGAGCGAGCGTGTGAGCGGGCGGGCGCTCACCACGCGGCGTCGGCCACCAGCAGGCGGTCGCGCGCCCCAGTTAGTGCCGCCCGCCGCCCGCACTCCATCACGTCTTCGCCCCCCCGTCGCTGCCGTCCCCGCTCCCGGGTGTTTCCCCGCACCGCCCGCGCCGCGCTGCGCCTTTCTGTTCTCGAGCCGTGCTCCAGTTTGCCGCTTCTCGACCGCCGCCGCGCCGTCGCCGCCCGCTGAAAATAAATGGAAGTCCGTGGTCGCTCGCTTACGTTCACTCGGGCCTCCATTGTGCAACTTGCGGCGGCGGCGGCGGTGGAGGCGGAGGCGGTCGGACGGTGGCGGCTCCGGGGCATTGTTTTAATTGGCCAACGTGCCGCGGAGATGTGGCGATAAGATTTCTCGCGAGGCTCGTGTAGATTGCGACGCAATCGGGGGAGCAGGTGACGAACCGGGGTGACCGACCCCTCGCGAATCGGGCTCCGGGTCGTGCGATCTGAAGGGAAGTTGTGTGCGCTCTCTCTTCAGATCTTTTGTTGCTTAATGAACGAATTCTCAAACATGTATGATCGGTAGCGGTAGCTCAGTGCATCAACTGATGTCACTGCAGCGCTTCTGACCGGGAGGTCCTAGGTTCGAGTCCTGACGGCGGCAGGATTTTCGACACCAGCTTTTCAGCTAGGTCGAATTCAGTCGCTGTCTGGAGGAGAATTCTAGCGGCCGGCTTCTCTGATCGGTAGTTTTCCGTGGTTTCTCCGATCAACACCAGGCGAATGCCGGAGCAGTACCCTAACAAACGGGTCACGGACCGCGCGCGATCTGTCCTTCCTCTACCCTGTCCTATCTTCTCCCCTTACACACACACACACACACACACACACACACACTTACACTAACATGCACTACATTACCACATATTCCGGGAGACCGGTCGAGAGCTTAGAGCTTGTCCCGGGTAGGGCGGTGCCCTGCTGGTGGGAGAGTCCTGGTTAGGGGGAAACTCCACTAGCCGACGGTAGGTCGGCGCCGGATCTCGATATCCAGCGGGGGAAGATCACCGCCATCTCTCGAGAGAAAAAATGCACTACACTAACGGGACTAATGACCGAACAGTTGCGCCCGGAAACATGAAAAAATCAATCAATCAATCAAACATGTAGGAGTTGATTTCAGTGAAGCAAGATTCTTGACTAATTAATTTGAAGAAATTTCATTCATGGCATTTTGGGGATATGTATCGTATCGTATTGGTATCGTACGCAATTTATATTTAAAAGGTACATTTGAATGAAATCGATAGTGTCGACCACTCTTATGAGAGCTGATATAAGACCCAAGATAAGAAAGAAGAATCCGAAAATATAAATTATAATCAACAAACTGTATTTGCATTCAGGTAAGGAACATAAATTATTAAATACTTTCGCAATTGATATTTTACAGAAGAATTTTCATAAGATTATGAGACGATGGGCTGTACCAAAGGCCTTTTTAATTTCAATTTAAAGTTCTAATGTTCGTCTGAAAAAATTGTTGCAGAACAATGTCTTCTTTAATTCAAAAGAAGATACCAGTAACATTTAGTTAAAGATCCTCAACAAATACTTTTCTTCTCTAGATGAATAAATAAGGGTTGCTATAACAATAGATCAAATGTTCATCAGAAACATTTTGTCTGACATTGCTTACCTTGAAACCGTCACGTTGATCTGACACTCCTCCCCCTCATCTGAAAACAGCCAAAGAACTTTTTGTTCTACCGTTACCTTTGAAGATGCACCAATGTACGTCGCTTGCTAAGGGGTCGTGTGCAGAATACAACCTTTGTTGAGGTCCGGAACAGACGAAGCGTTCTTCGCGAATTACGAGCACAGAGGCGGATTCCTGCAGTGGCGTGTTGGGGGCCCTCGCCTCTCGCCTCGACCCTGGGCGACCCTCGCCCCCTTCGACCTCCGGGGCCCCCGGCGGCCCTGCCGGCCCGGCGCCGTGCGGCCGAGGCTTCCGGACCTCCCATTAGTAAATAGTGACAGCAGCGCCGGGGTTTGCACGCCCAGGCCACCGGCCTGGGACCCAGCCAGCCCTCGCTCCCCAGCTCCCCCTGCCACTCCAAGCACTGCCGCGCTTCGAGACGCCAGCCTATGCTCGTGCTGTGTGATCCCAGACCGTGCCATGCCATGATAAGGAAATAAAAGGGGAAAAATCGGATTATTCGGGAAGTAAAAGTAATGAGTTCAATGCGTGAATTTAAATGAATTTGCATACTTGTTATTGACGTAATGGCTAGACCCAAGAATGAATAGAAATTGCTGTACCATAGAGAATCATAGAGGAACGATCCTGGTGCTAAGAGTACCATAAGAGTTCTCGCAGCACAAGAGTTGATTCGCCTCTCCCTATCGGTATTTTACAAGCAATGTTTATGGCTCTGAAATGCTTAAACCCTCCTCACCCCGCCTCATTCCATCTATCCAGCCCCTCTATCGCACCCTACCGTCATGTTTTTTTCAAATCGACCGCTCCATTCCATCTATCCACTTCATCCTTCACTCAATCCTTTCCATCTCTACTCTTCACACCACAAAATTCCCCGGAACCTTTCGTCTTAAACCTGTTCTACTCAACGCATTTACTTCAACTCATTCCACTTCAGTTCACTCCCATTTCATCTCATTACATCCATCAAATCCACGTAATTCTGTACCTTGGCATCTTTTGCTAGGGATACCGGAGATGTTTGCTTTGAACTCTCTTTTTCCCGCTCACTTGTCTGTGATCTCATTTTATCATTCTCTTGTTGTTCATTTTTGGTACAAACACTTTCCGCTCAGTTCATTGCAACACCACTGTTGAGCATAACAAAGGAACATCTGGCGATTTCACTTTAATTGTGTTTATGTGAATTTTTTTTCTTCAGGATATGCCCACAGTTGTCTTCTGAGTGCTTAGGTTTTCTGAAAACATTTCACGTATTCTTTCAGTGCCAGTTGTTCTACTTACTCCTTTCTCTTCATGAGATCTTTTTTATCTCGGTGCCCGATCACTTTAGAAGTATTTTCGGAGTTCTCCACAACTCCGGCCTCATTACTCCGCTCAAACTATTGTAGACGTTATTCTCAGTCCACTTTCACTAAATTTATATTTTTTTAAAAAATTGGGACCTGACCTAGGATTTGAGCGTTAAAAAGAAAAAAAATCGGATGATTCCGAAAGTAAAAGTAATGAGATTAATGCGCGAATTTAAATGCATTTTCACACTAGTTATTGACTTAATGGCTAGACCCAAGGATGAATAGAAATTGCTATACCATAGAGAATCGTAGGGGAACGATCCTCGTACTAAGAGTGACATAATTATCTTTCTCGGCGAGAGAAACAGATATATAGTCTCCTCCACTTGTGACTGCATGTACGGCGAAGAGAATTTTTTTCCGAACCCCTTTTTCCAATATTTCTCTCCTTGACACATTTTACTGAATCATAGAAATGTACTGGGAAATGTAAAGAGACAACTACCGTAGAGAATCACCCTTGACTGTCACGGAGGCGTTTGCATTTGGTATTGTTGACATTCTTTCGAATAATTTGATGCGACATTATTGAGGTGAAATGATTTATGAAGAGCTTTGGCTTTGTGGCTGCAGCTTGTCGATTGAAAAGTGAACTGGTTAATGTGGCTGAGAACATCAACTGATGTCACCCCTGTGTTCCTGACCGGAAGGTAGTAGGGTTCGAGTCCCGTCAGTGGTAGAAATTTCGGCACTAGGTAGAGAGTTAGGTCGAAATAAGTCGCGAACCGGAGGAGAATTCTAGCTCCAGGCTAATACTGGTGCAGTACCGAACTAAGCGCGCCACGGACCTCGCACTGTCTTCTCTTCCTCTTCTTTTGACCTATTTTCCTCTCACTTGACCTATCCTCACCTCTCATACACACACATTTATACATACATTACAATACCATACATATTGGGAAAACAATCCGGTGCTTAGATTGTTTTGACTGAGGCGGTGTCCCGATGTTAGGAGATTCCTGAATGAAGAAAACCTCGGAAGTCGACTTGTAGGTCGGCGTTGGATTTCACCATCCAGTGGTAGAAGACCTTACATCCTGTGATGCACTACATCTACGGAATTGATGATTATAACCGTTGACGCACATGGAAACACGAAAACATTAATCCTAAAGAATGCAACTTGCATTGAGCGCTCCTCTCTCGTACTTGAATGCTGTCAGAGGACTGACCACGGAAAAAGTTCGTCTCCAAAACTGAGTGATGAGCACCCATCGCATCTGCTACTGCAGAGCCCTTCCGGTTTTGGCTCTCCCGAGTGCGGCTTGTCCTGTATTGAATTTCAGTAGCTGTGGTGCAGGAGCACTACTTCCTGTGGCAACTGCCGCGGAGTAATGAGAAATGCAGACGTCAAATCGGCGGACATTGCCGAACTCGTAAGAACGAACGTTACCGAACCCGCCTGCGGCCTAAACCCGTTATCCTCTTTACCCTATTTCCTTGGATCTATTAATTTTAAAATTTTGCCTCAATCTCCAACCCCTCCCACGATGTGTGGTTTCTGTTATGTTTTGGCGAGAATTCACGTACTTCTCACTTAAATTCTCTCAGAATGTACGTACTAATAATGCGTATTGTTTCTAACGAGTCGAATTGCATTGGTTTTACGCTCTGCCCAACCATAGTTCAGGTATTCCATTCACAAACGTGTCTTCTTCTTAGCAGCCCTTTCCATTTCATCTTAAATGTCGATGCTGTTCCCTCCGCTCCGGCCGCGGTGAGGCGCTCTTGCTCCCGATGCAGCCTTGCCAGTGGCCCCGTGCTTCCGCGCGGCTTAACGAAGTGCTTGATGGACGATGCTGTCCTCCGCTGTTGCTCTAACCCACGTCAGTGCCGCTCATCGTGGCACTCCACGTTTCGTAAACAGCTACAAACAGCTGCGGTGAAAGCGTCGCGACAGCGATGACACTCGCCCGACAGTGGTTTATCCTCGCCCCCGAATCGCGGGGCCCGCCCCCCGCGACCTCTCGGCATCTTCCCGCGACGTGATGGGCACGACGCAAGATGCTGCCTTGCGATCGGCGCCCGAACCATTTTTCTCCCGGTGAAACTGGGGAAAGTTGAACTGTCGGGCTACCGTGAGCTGGGCTTCAGCTTCCTGTTTTGATTTTTTTTTCCATCTCAGATTGTGTTGGGTCTTATTACGCAATTGCCATTTTTCGAACTTTTTATTCGTTGTTCATTAAGGGAACGAAGTTCTTGAATTTGTAGAGGAAAGTATCAGAAATTGCTGCTAGTTTAATATTTTTGAAGGAATATTATTTAATCGTCAAGATATCCGTTTTTGCTTGTTGAAACGTAAGCTCACCTCAGTGTGCTTCTTTGTGTAACATTTCTACACACGTGTCTCATTTGTAACACAACTTTTATGGGCTTCTTTTTAACCACGCCAATTAGTCAGGTCGTTGCATGCAGGAAGTCAACGTGCGTCCAGGACTGTGAGTGTCAAGAGGCAGTCGTCTGCGAGTCTCCTCTTACGCATGTCGTTTGCGACTAGACTCGCCAGCAACTCAATCCGAACGACCCCTCCTGTAAACTATGCAAGGGTGGTCGACTTAGCCTCTGCGTACTGTTCATGTGTGCCCCCAGGGGAGCAGTGGGTCGTTGAACTATCCCCGTACAGCCTCCAGCATAAATAGTAATGGAATTTGGCAACCGAAGAATGTTATTGCTCAGCATATTTTGTATTATGAAAATAAAATAAAACACATGTAACGGTTGATATAAATTTTACTGGCATGAATTCTTTGACAATCTTTTATAAACCTTTTACATATTTTTTCTGCAACAATTTTTCATTGGTATATTGTTAGCTTTTAATCGTGAAATTGTCATATTAAAAAGAAAAACTTTGATATTTACGACTGTTATTCTTCAGCATGTAGATTGGTAGTTAATTTCTACATCATTAGAAAGAAGGAATCATTAGTGCAAAAGCTTATTGGAGCTACGAGAGGCAGACACGTATAATTTTGTGTGTTTCTGTTGTTATTTTCGCTCATCGATTTTGTCAAATTTTAAGGAGAGCAATGGATGGATGCTAATTTGTTGTATGCAGTGATATCGAATGATACTCCTCGATCCTCATATTCAGTAGACATATTTTGTAGTTTGGAAACGTGTAACAGGGTCAAAACTCAACATCTTTCATATGACACTAATGATGGATACATTGAAATGCTTTCCAATACATTACCCATTGTAGCGCAGTCCCCTCAACATTGTTCTCCGGTTGAACGAATCGCGCTTCCGTGGCCTAAGGCCTCCTAAGGTAAATGGGTCAGGCTGCAGTCATCTCGTCGGCTCAGGTGCCGCGGAACGGTCGTGTGCGCTCATAGCGGTTACTCTTACGTATTGTTTGGCGGCTGCCCGTACAAATCTGAGGTCGCAGTTCAACACGGAGACTCTGGTGACGCTTTGTATGAGCTGTACTGAGCACATGTGGGTGTGCATGTGTGTCTGTGTGGAACGGCCCCTGAAAAATAGAGCGGGTGCTGCGCCTTTGAATGGAGGTACGTATATCGGATGTAGCTGCGTGCCCCTGCTTCTCTCTGCTGATGTAGGACGCATGTTTGAACTCCGTATTAGCGAGACAAAAGAGAGTTACTTTCCGTCAATTACCATGGGTTACTTTTATTTTGTGTTGGAATATTTGCAGTCGATTGTTGGCACTAAGTGTGATACATTAGATACATTGTGTTTTTGGATTTGATGTCGGAAATAATTTATCAATGAAAGTTACAATTCTGTAATCTCTTGGCAATAATTCATTTTACTTGTTTGTTACATTGACTATTTGAAGTAAATGCGGTTTGGCTGACTGTTATTAATCGTATTTGATTTACCCACTATCATGCGAGAAGCTCAAGTTTTGTAAATTACAGTGATCCCAATAATATAATGGATGTACTTGCATGCAAGAATCTCACCCTTTTTTTTTATCGCCAGTGTAGAAGCTTCAGAATCAAGTCAATCTTCAGTGTCATTTCATAGACAGCTCTGAACTCTTTAACATCCTGTTCACTTTTGCCACCCTTTTTCTGTTCATCATCCACCCTTCCTGTATTCACCATCCTCTTGTTTCTTCGCCGGCTGCCGCATGTCAGCTTAGGTGATGCAGGTGATCTGTGAACAAGGCCTGCCTTGTGGTGGCCGAAGCATGTCTGTTAATTCAGTTGCCACTGGGATGCCCGACGCCACCTGGCCCTTCTCAGCTTAACATTCAGCTGCTAGAATCTGTAAGCACTTACTAGAACGCTACCCAGGGACCTACCTGAACATTTCTCTGCCTAGGGAACTTTTGATTCTCTTCTGCAGAATGGGGCATTGCAGGTCTTTTCAGGAAAATGCAATGACGGGAGAGTATTCTTATGCATTACATTGCTGACATGTATCTATTTATATATATTTATTTATCATTTATATCTTTATCTATTAATCTTTAATTTATTATTTCTATTTAAGTATCTGATCAATTTGTACATCAAATGTTAGAAGTCAGCCTGCTTTGTTTCTTTTTATATTAAAGTTGTTGTTGTTGTTATTATTATTATTATTATTATTATTATTATTGTCATTACTATTATTACTATGGCACTTAATTATTTCTTTTCATAAAAAATGTCGGGAGCCTTTTGCAAAAGACACAATATGTGTGAGCAAATTTACGGAGCTATAGGAAAGAATTTAGATTTGATCTTCGTACCGTATTTTTCAATCTTGATGATTTACAGTGAAGTTGTTATTATTAATATTATTGTATTTGTTGTTATAGCTCTTTTGCGGTACATGTTTTTTGAATAATATTTATTTTGTGTTTTGGTTCCGCACCGGAATGTTAACAGAAGTGTGTAGGTTCGTTAAAAGTCGCAATGTTTGGGGCCGCTGCTTAAGCAATGTTTGCAATCTTCGTTCGATATAATGCGGCTGTCAGTAGGCCGTGTTTACTAATGTAGTTCACATCTTGTCGGCGGAATCATTAATCAGAATACTTGGAACAGTACTTCTGTGCGTATAAAACAAAAAAAAAAAAGGAATTAATAGATCTATCCGCGGGAGTCTTCGTTGATTAATTGCTTGATTAGTGATATCGAGTGCGTCAACCGCTTTCTTTAGTCTCGTAAATATAGTGCATGTTTTTATCGCGGGAGGTGGCGATGATCTTCCCCGCTGGATAGTGATAACCGGCGCCGACCTTCTTGTCGGCTAGCGGGGTTTTCCCCAACCGTGTATCTCCCACCAGCCGGCCACTGCCCCAGGCGGACAAACTCTGAACTCCCGACCAGCCTCCCTGTGTGTGTGGTGATGTAGTGCTTTAAAGTGTGTGTTAATAAGGGGTGAAAATAGGACAAGGAAGGGAAAGGAAAGATCGTGCGTGGCCCGTGACCCGTTGGTTAAGGTACTGCTACGGCATTCGCCTGGTGTTGATTGGAGAACCCACGGAAAACTACCAATTAGAGCAGCCGGCCACTAGAATTCTCCTCCAGACGGTGACTGAATTTGACCTAGCTATCTAGCCAGTGTCGAAAATCCTGCCCCCGTCGGGACTCGAACAGGAACACTGCAATGACATCAGTTAATGCTCTGAGCAACCTCTCTCGACCGGGAGTGTTCATTTTTAAAAACAAATGATTAGCAGCGACAGTTATCGACGTGATTGTGGAGCTGCGACTTTGCTATCGCTGGCGTGTGCGGCGCTACCGCTTTTCACCAGTCGCTGGTGGTAGGGACGTCTCTCTCTCTTCCCTCCCCTCCCCCTCGCTCCCGGCGTCTAACGCCCTCCCCCCCCCGGGGCCCAAGCGTCTGCGCAAACAAAAGGTCGGCGTCTCGGCCCCGCGCTCGCGACCCCGCGGCGCCCCGCCAGCCTCGCGGGCCGTGACTGCGCGCAGATGGCTCATCCGCGGGCGGACGAGCCGAGACGGAATTTCGCTTTCACTTTCGGACGCGCGCGGGGCGGCACGGCGCGCACTGGTCCGAAATGCTAGCTAAAAGGCCTCTTGACTTACTAATGCGTTTTTTGAATGTGAAGTGTAATGCATATTACAAGAGATAAGTTGGTTTTTCAAAATGGTTTGGATAAAAAAGATGTGTAAAACTTGTTACGATCTAAAGCGGATATTTTACGGCCTCAATATTACCAAATATATTTGTTAATTGTTATTGTTCTGCAACTTCTTTACCTATAGCCAAGATCCAGACAGTCTGACTGGCTTGGTAAGAATTATTTTGACTCCTTGCAACATTTTAAATAGTTTTATTAAAACTGTCATGTAACTGTAGAATAAACATAATGCTATATTTTTCTATGAAAATGTATATTTTAGGGGAGATTTTACATGGGAAAAGAAACAACCAAGTTTAATGCAGTTAATTCTCAGCACAATGAGAAGTGCTGCTGCAAGCACATTTGGTCGTATTTGTGAAAAGAAACCTTAGCTTTGCCTTTTATTTTGAATTATTTTTTTTATGGAACTTAGGTCACTTACGACTAAGTAGTAATAAAGCGACCTGTAGTAAATAAATTAAAATAACTTAGCAAATAGTTGTTGTGGAGGAGTTCAGGAAACCCTGTTAAGTGAATTGTTGCACTTTGTTTCTAATTTTGTATCGGTAATTGCAATGGCGGAAATTCCATAAAATGCTGTGAGCTCGTTTGATGCAACCCACTGTGCGGGCGGAGGTCGCACGTGGCGGCGGGCGAAGGCGCGAACGAGCCGAAGATGCGTCTCGCATGGAAGATCCCCCTGGTCGGACGCGGGGTGGGGTGGGGTGGGATGCTTATCTCGTGCCGCTCGAGACGGACTCCTTAGCGACCCGTTGCGGTCCCGCCGTAATGCCCAGGTGACTGGTGCCGTTGCGTGTTGTGTAATGTGACGTGTCTGATGGCGGTGCACGTTTGACATTACAGAAAGACATGCCGTGATGTACTGGCGTGATAACTATGTAACACTGACCTCTTGTTGTGTAAGATGTTTGCTGTGATCGGTATGTTTGTTACAGAATTCTCAGTGTAAAGAGTAAATGTAAATTTCATGGTATGGTGAATTTTATCTTGTTCGAAAGATATTCTCTTTAAAATACCATTGTAGCGAGTATAAACTGTGCCTTATGGTGAACACTTCCTCATGCATTGTTGTGAATGATTTCCGTATCGACACCTGCTCATTCTGATTTCGCATTCTAAAGAAGTAGGCAACCCGTCAGTCATGACTGTAAAACGTGACATTTCTACTGAAATCAATAGTTCAACTTTCGAACTGCTTGCACATTTCTTGCTTGTGTATTTCCATACGTTTTTCGAGTTCTCAGACTTTAAGAGCTTTACAGTGTGGTTATTTTTTCGATTTGTAAGTGAGGTGTTATGGTATTATGTTCAAGAACGTTTCGTGCTATCTCCCTACTCTCCGGACTTGGCTTCTGTGATGACTAGAAGCCCTTAATAACTACATTATGAATCAATTAGAGATTAGACCTTTTGGAGCAATTTTATCGACTCGCATACAAGGTATTTTCTCTGTGTACAGTGAGGATCAGAAACGCAGAATTTTGTCTTTAATTCCTTGAAAATTGCATTTTTCACTCCGCCTTCAATTATTTTCTGTGGTCAGGGGAGGCGAACGGATAATATCGATTGAAGTGCAAAATTTCCTTCTTATTATGTTGCATTTGACTTCTTTGGCTATTTTGGGTGGATTTACAATAGACACGATTTAAATTTCTGAAGTTCATTGCGTTCAATAAAACTGGTTGTAACTCATGTTGCAGTCAATGCTTTTCTACTAGGACATAATACAAAAGTGACTTTCCAGATAAGCAGTTCGTGACAACTATTTTTCTTTGGATTGTATTTCATTATTATGAAAATTTGAGACTTAGAAACAAAGATTCACAAACATGAATATACTGAAACACATTGAAGTTTGAGGCACAATTGTTGACTTTTGACCTCTGGAAACTGTAGCCTCAAATGCATTTGAGTTTATTAGTTTTGTCTCTAACACTTAAAAAACAGAACACAAGATGTATTGTGTTTGTAAAACTCTGAAGTAAAAAGTATCGAGTTTCTTGCTTGATTAATAAATAGCAAGTTTATATAATGTTATTTACATAACTTTTTTATATGGAGACATTTTCAGGAGCTGGCTTCAAAATAGAACGACGAAACCGTTATCATTCGGCACTCGCCATCCAGCCTCTGGCACTTGTAAGCGGCATCTGGCGACGGCCGGAACAGGCGGCGTCTGCAGGGGCAGGTGTCTCTCAGCCACCTGCGTGGGCGACTTCCTCCCTCTCCTGCCTGCGGCGTCCGCTGGGCGGCGGGCGCGAAGCCCTAGTAGGGCGGAGGGTGCGGGGCTCGTGGGTGGGCGCGCGCGGCGACGCGGCGCGGTGGAGCGCAGCGGCCCCGTCGGGCTAATTAGGCGCCCGCGCTCACCCCCTCCTCCCCCTCGTTGTATTCGGGTCACCGCCGCGGCCTCGACCCCGTGCCGCACCGCGCCGCGCCGCGGTTCAGGGAACTCTGCGACCCCTGGGACACGACTCCGCGCGCTCCTCGTTCGGAGCAAACTGAGGGAAATGTAGTGAAAGTGCCGAATGGGAGTTATCGTGTGTTTATGGATTTAGGAGGCGATGAAGCGGTCGGACAGTCCGCTCCGACTGTTCCCGTCACTCAGATCTGGATTCAGATATCAGTCGATCCATGTGGAACATGTGGGCAGTGGGTTCGCGGTAGATTTTTTCGGAGTTCACGCGTTTCCCCTACTTTTCATTCCACCACTGCTCCACAGCATTGATTTTTACCGTATCATAGCACTGCGTCATCGAACTCATTCTCTCGTTTCCTGATGTGGAAGTAAGGCTTAAGCACAGGCTTCGTAATAAAGATATGTTTATGGACTTAGACCATGGGACACGCCCAACTTCGTTTGCTACAAGTCATGCGTTGAATTGATTGTCTTGGCTTAACAAAGAGGAAGTGTGCTGGTTAATGTACGTGTAGTGTATCTGAAACTCGATTTATTATCCCTCAAGTCGTGAATTCCACATCGTTCTAATCGTGCATTTAATCGGAGACATTAAGTTTAGTTTCAGTATGATCGCCATGCATTTCTTGGCAATCTCTTAGAAACTGGTCGTTTCCAACATTTTTGGGGGAAATGGTTCGAAAGACATGACAAAATAAAAGTAATTTAAGTAGTCTTATTTTTTTTTCTTAAGGAAAGTTTATGGAACTTCTTTACGACTTTAATAGAATAGATGGTTTTTGCGAATCTAATTTGCATTTGCCAGACTGATAATGATTGATGGTTTCGTGTTTAACGTAGTACGTCGTAATTAGTGTACTAAAGTACAGTTGTTAGTTTTGGGACGTATATGCTTCTGCTATTATTTATTCTCTAATGCAATGTTAGGATGTACTACACTCACAGATTACATTCTAGAACGTTATCCAGTCTCTGTGAAGTTGAGGAAAGTATGTGTGAGTGGCAAAATGTTGTTTACTATCACCTATTCAAAATAGAGTTGCGTTCTTGCTGAAAGGTGTGAAATTAAAAAACAATCTTGGATTTGAATGAACGCGTATTCATTTTCGGTACATTGTGATTCTTTTTAATGTCTGAATTGTTTGTCTGAATTAATTTATTTGTGGAAGTGTAAAATGGAAATACTCTGTTGACTTCTGCTGCTTTCTGACGTCTGGAGTAATGCTGCTAGTTAACTTTGCTCAACGAAGATGCAGTGCAAGTCGTGTCCAGTGCATTAAGGTGAAGAAACACTTCCTGGCATAATCTTTCACCTTAATAACTACCTTGCGTGGATGCCGTCGTAGCTTCAGGTCCTGCTTGAGTTTTCAACAAGAGATGTGCGAGTTTCCAGTCCGCTCAGCTTCTGGTAAGCATGCCGCTTCCTAGTAATTTGTGTCGTTATTGAATCTTGGCGCGTCAGGTGCTTGTTCACATCAGAGGTGGATTGCGTGCAGTGCATTTGATGATGGTTTGGAACCTCTTTTAGAAAGTGCACAGGGTTTGATCTACGACTAGTTTGGTGAGGTGACTATCAGTGGTGTGTATGGTGTGGTTAAGGAATTTTTAAAACAAACGTGCTAGTCGGAAGAAAATTCCCTTCCTTGTGAAATGTTAGCTTCTTCAGGACACAATTCCATTATCAACCACTTTACAAAAATTGTAAAATGGTATACTGAATTTTTTTTAGTTCGAACCTTGGGGGGCAGTAATTGCGATTTAGTAAATTCCATGAATTTAATAAAAGTTTCGTAAAAATCTTTCACATTCATTTTTTTCTGTGTAGTGTCATGCTTTCACTTAAGAGCTGCTGTAATTCTTTCTTAATTTGTCACGAAAATGTGACCCTTCAATTTCCATTTGTCACGTTTTTAATGAGCTGTATCCACGGAAAAAGAACAGAGTTGTGGATCTCGCAAACAATGTAATTCATTTAAATTCGCCCTAAAGCATTACTGTAGTCTTTGTGCCGCGAGTGCCTATTGAGCAGAGGTCTACCGCCTCCCCTTTTAATTCCACCGCACCGAGCGGCCGCTGACGAAGGCGGCGGCGGCGGCACCGCAGTCGGTACATACGCGCGCGTCCGGCGCAGCAAAAATGCTATTTCGGACAAATTGTATTTAATTGCACGGCAGCGCGGAAGCGTGAAAGAGAAGTATGGGACGCCGCGCCGCCGCCGCCGCGTTCAAACGGATGTGCGCGCGATTCTTATCGCGCCGCCGCGCCGGGCCCTTTGATGACGCGCCGCTCTGCCCGTCCGCGGGCCGATCATTCTTTTTCTCGTGGCCGAGGGGTAATTGGCCCGGCCGCTCGCTCGCTCGCTCGCACCCGCGCGCGCGCGCGCCCGCCCGCCCGCCCGCGCACTTTCCGCTCCTCGCGTTGCGGGGCGGAAACCATCCGTCCCGAAAGGCGCGAGTCGACGCACGGACTAGCCATTGCCGCTCTGGTCCGGATTGAGAGAAAAGTGATGAATTAAAGGCCATTTTTTGGAGGAAATTTTGTACCTACTTTTTCTGAAGAAATAAATGGATCTCTGTTTAACCATTAGAACTACGGGACGTTCTTCTGATGCAGATTACTAGTGAATCTTTGTACATAAAAAAAACAATGCTCCAATAACCTGTTCAAAAGGTAGGGCGTTGTGGAAGGAGGGTTTTATTATTTATATTTCTACTTTTCTTAGGAGTATATTCAAGCGCATTTCTTGAAACTGTTCCGAAACTGTCGTTATTTCTGTCTAAAAATATTTTAAACTACTGGCTTTTGCACTGAAGGTAACTGTTGCAAAAATTGTTAAAAACATTTTTTGTTGTGTTTCTGGAGTATTGCGATGAAAAAAAAACAACTTGTATAATGTTGTGCATCATACTTTTATTTTTTTGTAATAATTTTTTAGTTTCTATTCAGTCATCTTACTTCTGTCCATTTTAAGTGTGTTCTAAGTGCCTAATTAACCCCATCGTTATCAACTACTCAAACGAGTGTGTAAACACAATTTTAAATTAATATGATGAATTTATTATACGCACATTCCCCTGTTTTCTCCAATGGCCCACGCTTGTCCTCGTGCTCTATTTTTACCACTGCGCCGATGCCATGCATGCCCTTGTGTGCGCGCTTCAAGAACTGCTCTTTGTAGGTTCCTCAATAGCCATTATTGTCGTATTGGAAGGTCCAGGGAACACGGCTCGGAAGCTGGCCCTTGGCGGTTATGCGGTGCTAATGACCGGCCGGAGATCGGATGAGTCTCGTTGGCCGCACGATTTCTTGATCGTCTGGTGGGCGTTCGGGAGGCTGATGTTAGGTCATTTTGTTAACAGGGATGCGTGTTGCGGGTATTTTATTATTGTTCAAGAATAGAATGGTCGTTGTGGTTGGGTAATAACTGTTGAGCTTTGCAAAATAGCGCAGATTGAGAAATGTTCGAATTACATTGCGCTTATAGAACGTCACATTTTTTATTGGAATGGAATCAGAATTGCAAATCTATTTATTTATAATGTTTTACTGTAGTCCTATTTTTATTCGTTATTGAATGTTTTGCTCAAAATTTTAAAACGTGTAAAAATCGTAAGAATATTTGTTTCTTGAGTTGTTGAATGGCTTTTTCTCTATTCCGGTTCCGTATAAACGGAGCTCTTTTGAGATAATCTAGTTAAAACTCTTTGTTCAACTTGGCCTTCCGAAACACTGTAGGATTAAAATTTGGAATGAGATGAGCTAGCGATTGAGTTCGTTTCAGAAATGTCTTTGTAGCGCGCTCTCACTGTGAAGAATTGTATAGTTTCTTGATATTCTGTAAGCTTCCTAACAGTCATTTGGAGGATTATCAAAAACATTTCCGAGAGATTTGCTAGGTCTTAAGTGGAGGTTTACCCAATATAATGCACATTGATCCATCTTGAATGTAAGTAATTACGAATCTTCCAGCAGCTTGTATTGCACGAAATTAGCTGCTGAGATTAGCACTGAGTTTGCAGTGTTCGTCGATCGCTAAAAAAGGGTAAAGCCCCACTTCCATGAATTAACTACAGTCAGCTCCGGCGATTCAATGCACTTCTGCTGTACCTTAGAGCCACTTCCACGAAACACTCGGCCCCATTGTCTCCGATTCACCTCTTACTGAGAAGCCGTGTTTGCGCGAAAGCAATGCTGCTACCGCCCACGCCGCCGCCTTTGCCGACCTCACAGACACCGCCACCAATCCTGCGCTTTTCCTACTCCAAGCAACATCACCAAAAACATCACCAACCACTTGCACCGTCACCAACATCCCCCTCACCCTCATCACCACCACAACTACTACTAGAACCACACTGGCAAAGGTGTCTCTGGGCATTCATTGAGTGTTCCTTACACTCCATGCGCGCTATACTACCACACATGCCGGGACACCAGCTGGGAGCTTAGAGCTTGTCCCGGCTGGGACGGTGCCACGCTAAAGAGAGATACCTGATTAGGAAAAATCCCCACAAACCGACGAAGGTCGGTTCCGCTCTCGCGATCCAGCGAGGAGAAGATCACGTCACATACCGCGATGAAAACATAAACTACACTTACGGGACTAACCGCGCTCTTCAGTTTCCTATTCGATTTTCTATCGTCGTCCCTATCACCGCCCCTTCTCTGCGACACTCCCCTTATGCCGTCCCATCCCCGATCCCCATCCCCCCTTAATTTCTTGAACTCCATTTGCAAATTTTCCTTGTAAGGCCGCTGTATTCAGCCACAGAATGCCATTCGTCGCATTTCCATCCCCGCCGCCGCCGCTGACTCCTTCGGCACGCGAGGCGCGTGGGCGCGGCGCAGCGGGGTGGGGCGGCGGTGCGGTGCGGAGGCTGCGCGAGGGGCGGCGCCCGGTCGCGAGCGACGATCGGGACGCGCCCTCGCGGGGGCGGCCGACAAATGCCATTGGCGAAATGTCGACGCGTCCTTTGTCGTCGTCTGCGGCCGTGACTCCCGTTCCACTTGCGTGAAGAGTTCAATAAGTGCTAGGTGTCGAAGTCGTCACGGTGAGAATGTCAAGTACCTGGGTGGGGCTTATTAAAACCACGATGCTGCTAATAACACCATTACGTATGTAATGGTGATATTTCAGATTAGAAGTGTGGTTTTCAAGCGAGCTGTTTTGGAGGAAATCAGTATACGTTGAAATTCACCGAGACGTTTGTCACAGGAGAGGATGTAATGCTGAGCACACACGTCAATAGTTTGCTCACATATACTGGCGAAAAAATTCTCATTTGAATTCAATTGATTTTTTCTACTTCGACAGAGAATTATATCTAGTTGCCCCAAGAGGGTTACTACTTACGCTGGGCGTCTCAAAACATCCCGTTCAAATGTCAATATCGAAGCAGTGCGTGACAGTGTTGGAGAAAGTCTAGGAAGACCATTTCGGTGTCGTGGACAAGAATTGCAAATTTCACGAAGCCCTCTACAGCGTATACCCACTGAAGATCTCCGTCTCCATGCTTACAAAGTACAATTAACACAAGAATTGAAAGCCTAATGACCATTCCCAGCAAAGAGAGTTTGTTCAATGTTATTGAACATGAACAAATGGACGCGGATTTTTCGAAAACAAATCTTCATCCTAAGCGATAAAAAACATTTTCACCTTGATGACATTGTTCGTCGTTTTTCTCTCTAAATTGTATAATATTGATGTGGTGAACATGGTTTCAACAAGACGGTGCCACATGCCATACAGCCCGGGAAACGATACAATTACTGAATGTGACATTTCCTAGTCGTGTACTCTCACGTTTCGGTGATCTAAATTTGCCTCCTATGCGATCATGCGATTTAACGTCGTTGAATTTCTTTTTATGGGGTTATTTGAAGTGAAAGGTCAACACCAACAAGCCTACAACAACCCGTCCATTGAAGCAGGAAGTTCAACACTGCATTAACGAAATTAAGTCATATTTATGCACAAGTGTTATGGAAAATTCCGACAGAAGAGTGCGTATGTGCCCGCAAAGCCGTGGAGACCATTTGTCTCATGTGTTATTCCAGACATAACTGTACCTTGTGTGCTTTATGTTTCAATGAAAAATAATAACCTAAAGAAAAAAGTTTTTATATTTAATTCAAATATTGCGTAAATTTTGGAACACCTTAGTTACCTTCCTAATCTTCATTTACAGCGAAGATGTCATGAGTTTGGATTAATCAGGTGACAATTTCGACTGTGATATTTTTCTGATTTTTTTTTTTCGGTGGAAGCGAATATGAGGCTTGAAAGTCTGTTACTACCGAGGATGGGGCTCGAATGATGGGTCAATAATTTCTAATCTTCGAGAACATGTTATGAAACGTATCCAATAAGGAAGCAGTAGTTTTCTCTTATACATTTCATGACCGCATTCTTTGAATAAAGTTTGAATAGCGACGGTTCATTGGAATGATTATTTACTAGCGAGGTTGTTCATAAACAGAAAGTGAAATATTATGATTCATCAATTTTATTTGTTTAAAAGGAAGCATCATGAAACATTGCTCGTAAGTGAATGTTATACATGATGTTCGAGAATTGCGATCCCTCTCACAGCCATGTGGCATTTGCGCTAACCGCAGTTATTCACACGGTACCTTTCTATATCCAGTGGTGAAATTCTAGAAGTGCAATCAAATACTCTTTTATAATTGTGTTGACTTACTCGAACCTTACATCTTGCTGCGCTAATATTATGTTAATAAGGAAGCTTACCCATGTCTAATTGTGTCTTGCAACCTGGCTTGCGAAGCAAGAGACTTGTGTTATTATACATAATCATAATGCGCTTGTGATATAACCTGCTCTAAGTATCCTTCGCTGGCCACAAATGACATGACCTTACATGTACAGGCGAAACACACTACTTACCTACTTATTTAGGAACATAAATGTAAAATTAACGATTTCTCTTTTGTTTGATTGATCTTTTTTCACTTCCAGAGGGCACTAATTTCAAATCTTAGGATTTGAAAAGTTCACTTATGTATGTTTTATGTAAGGTAGTATACTTTTACTTTTCTTTCTTTTTTCTATTTTCGAACTACGAAAAATGCTTTACTCAGTGAATTTGAGTTGTTTACAAATATTAATGGGCATAGATATGAGGTATAATTTTGTAATTCAATAATGAAAATAGAAATACCTCTTTCACTTGTTTCTATAGGTCAAGAAGAAACCATCATCGCCATTGTCAATGGTGTTTATGTGATTTCATAGAATTCTGAGATACTGTCATGGCTGCACAACCGTTGGGATATCTTTCAACTTGGCGTCTTCGAATCCTTCATTAGGCGTAGATAACTAACGGCATGGAGGCAAAAACGAAACCATGTTTCCTCAAAAATGATAAAAATTATCATTCATCTGTGGAGAATTTCTCTATAAAGCGAAGTTCTTGTTCTCCGAGTGGTGGTGGTGAGTTGGGGGCGGGGTATGTGGTTATATTGTATTGGCTGTGGCAAAAGCCATTACCGTTAGAATCCAGGTTCGATCCCCGGCTAATTCATGTAGAATCTATATGTGCAATGCGAGCTCTCGGCAGATTTCCTCGGTGTTTTCCGTTTGCTGGTTCTCTTCCCACCATCTCTCCATCATTCACTTGATTATCATTATGGCTATCAACTATTCACCAATAAATCTCCAATAATCTTAGTAATTGAAGATTTAACTCTAAATAAAGAAAGAAAGAAAGAAGTAGATTTCTGATTTCCTCATTCCAGCCTGAGGTATAGGAAAAAAATATTGCAGCAAGTTGTTTTGTTATCGATAAATAAAGAACTACGCCCATTATATCAAAGTCCCCATACGGTCTCCATGTCGCCCATGGAATCGTGAGAGTTATTATAACTCACAAGTGCTGGATAATTTAATTGGTATCATGCATTGAATCTCGCATACGTATTGATAAAACGTTGAAATAACGTGAATTGGAAAGATATCTACCACCTATCTCGTATTAGAATCTAAATCATGATACATTTTTTCGTAACTTTCCTGTGAATTCTCAGTTCTAGTTTTTGTATTACAAGCAAACGGTTCAAGGATGTGAGGTATCATACGAACTCTAGAAATCGCATTTTTTTCCAACCTTTCGCCGCCCGCCGCGGGCAAGGGCTTGTGCAAGCGGGGCTGGGGCCGCCCGCTGCCACTGCCGGCGCCCGCTCGCGCAAAGGTTGCTCCGCAAGAACTACTTGGCGCGCCCCGCGCCCCGCCGCGCAGCGTTGCCCAACAGTCCCCACACAGGACGCCCACGGCGCGCTCGGCCCCGCCCTTGCCATAGCGCCCCGCGCCCACCGCGCCACCCCGCTTCCGCCCCGATGATGCGCTTCCGCTCGAGGAGGAAGTCGCTCGTTAAGTTAGTATTACTACCTGACGGTAGTAATATTTTAGTCATGAAAACAAGCTAAATTGCGAATTTTTTATATCGAATTTTAATTTCTTTTCATTCATTAAAGGATCCGGTTCCAGAAACCACAAAACTGCAAAGCGAAGTCATAATGTCTCGTTCATACCTTCCTTTCTTCTGTGAACAAGGCTATATCCTCCCGCCACCCGTATCGATGTTTCTGTACTCTTGCTTCTCCAGTTCGTATCATTGAAGTCCTTTGCAGGTAGCCCTTTGCATAATTTTCTCTTGATTCCCTCACATTTCCATGATTTTTCTATATTTTCATGAAGGTTCGTCTGTATGATTTTTACTCATCAGTCATATTTTAACGTTTCCTCTTTCTCTCTCTCTCTCTCTCTCTCTCTCTCTCTCTCTCTCTCTCTCTCTCTCTCTCTCTCCAGCTTTTTCACACCCAACTCCCCCTTCTCTCTTCAACTTATTTTTTTCCCAACCCCCTTCTCTCTTCAACTTATTCTAATCAGCGCTCTGTCACCCTGCGTATCGCCTCCGGTGGATGCGGTGGAAGGTTTTGCACCTCGCTCCGATCGCCCCGCAAGGCTCGGCGGGAGCTCGCTCCGTAGCTGCGGCCGCGCCGCCGGCGCTCCACGAGGCCCTCGGTCACGAGCCCATGACGGATAGGGCGCCGGGCGACCGCCGCCGCGTGCTATTAGGTGCCGGACGTAGTGAGATTTGTGAGCCTCCGCCGTGCCCGTACGTGCGCACTACACACTTCCACTCGTCTCCTGCCACTTGGAAGGGGAGACGATTTGTTGCGAGGAAGTAGGGCACTGGTTGTTTCTTGGAATCGGCGAAGGTCTTCGTGAAATGGAACGCACCGGTGAAGATTGTTATCAGCAGTATCTTTCTCATAAACAGTGCGTTGTGGGCAATAAAGCTAGAATGTTTGAACTTTTGAAAGCTTTGGTTTTTATTGGTTATACCGGAAGATCTTTTTTTAGTATGTAGATTTTCCATGTAACGAGTGGATATTATTTTATTTTTATGTTTAATAATTTAACTTGAATCCTTTGTTCAATATGAATCTGCGTTCGATGCTCCCTAGACGTTGTTAAGCTATTACGTGAAGACTGCTTTCTTTTCCCCGCGTTAAAATCTCCAGTGTTAAATGGAACAAGTCGTTTGGCACCCCGGTTCGAAGTGCTCCTTGAGCAGCGATTACTTAGCGAGGCTGGGGGAACATACCACCAGGTTTTCCACGTTCCGGTCGTATTTCAGCGCCACTCCCGCGCAGCGTGCCTGTCGAGTCAACTGCCCAACGTGAGCCACTCAGCCAGCCAGCCTGCAAGCTTGCGAGCGAGTGAACGAGCGAGCGAACGAACGAACGCGTTGACGACGGGGGCGGCGGCGGCGGCGATGGTGCGAGAGGCGGCGCGGCGGTCTCGAGTTAGTTCCCGAGATGGCGCCGATACCGGCGGACGCCCGCCTCTGCCGCCTTAGCCGCCTCCGCCGCCTCTCGCCGCCTCTAATTATCCGAGCACGCCTTGCAGCCGCGCCGCCGCCGCCGCCACCCGACGTCAGGATGCAATCCATAAAGCTCGCACTCCGCCTGATGGACAGAACAAAAGGAAGGCGCACCTGTTAACCAGCCGCGGTCACTCAGCCGCTCGCTCGGTCTCCGCCGCCGCCCGCGCTTCGCGTTTCCTGTTCTCGCTGTGCGCGCCCGCGCCCCGCCCGCGCCCGCGCCCCGCCCGCCCCGCCGTCCCCGCGCCGCCTCTTCCCCCCGTCTCCTTGCCACCGGCGCTTCTCACACCTTTTTCTGACGTTCTGCTCCGCATAACGGGACGCAGTTCGTTTCTCGTGTGGGTAATGCTCGAGCTGCTTTTGCTTTCCGGTTTACGCTGTGTTGGTGCGTTTAGAGCTTACACTGCCACGCCCAGTTCGTGATGTTTCTGTTACTTTATTTTCTGTCTTAGAGTATAAATTGACACCATCGTTCTTTTGTAATCTTGTTTTACGGTTACATTTTTTGTTCTGATAACTGCACCTCTTCCCTGCGCGGTTGATCCATTCATTCGTCACTTTCTATTTTTCTCTTTTCACCTAGCGACTTTGTTCCGTTTTCGTTTTCTACCACATACGGGTATTTATGTCGTACTTTTGCTTGCATATTCCGATTTGATATTGTCTTACTTTTTTTTCGTTCCATCTGTACGTTTTATTTGACTACGATGAACTCTCGTTAGTCGTATTAAAGAGCCTTGTCTTGTTCTGTAAAATCCTATTCTCTCCACATCCGTGTATGTATGGAATTCGTGGGACTAAGTCTGATCCAGCCACACCCTCGCCTCGACGCCGCGTTGATTTATGTGTTCACTTTTACTCTCCTTGAAACGCATAAGGAAATATCTCTTTCTCTCTCAATCTCTCTTATGCTTCATCGTAGAGTGTATCTACAGGTGTGAAAGTATTGTCTGGAAATCTATCGAATTTCAATTATTCTGATGTTTAAACATCTTTTTATTTAACTGTTTGCATTGTGCATTTTATCTTTGATTTTTAAAACCGAGGTTTTTGCTTCGATAGGCTTAAACTAGTCCATTCCCTATTAAGAAATTTAAAGTGATCTCGCCGTGTTCGTTGTCAATTGTGCCTTGCGAACTCATGGGAAGTCGATTCACTGCCTCATTGTTCGTTCGCGTGTGTTAAAACTCCGCATCATCTCAGAGCGCGAGTTCGTGGTACGCTGGGCCCCACCCTCTCTCTTTCTCTCCCTCCTCTCTTCTCTCTCTCTCTCTCTCTCTCTCTCTCTCTCTGTGGTTCCGCCAGCGTCATTCCTCTCACGCGCTTGATTTACATGCTCCACTCTTACTCTCGTCGTCGGGGCTGCAACGGGGAAAAGAGATCTTGTTCGCGTGGACTTGACGTCGAGAGCACGCAGCCCCCGACCGGGTCCGCTCCGGTTTGGTTCCGCCGCGCACTGATTTATTCGCCCGGACGGTCTCTTCATCGCGTTTTGTCTGTGGCGCGCTGCTCCCATTCGGGGCTCGAGCCGGTTGCCCCGTGCTCCCGTTTGCTCGCGAGCGGAGCGGGCTGCTGCTGCTGCGCGCGGCGACCACCTTTCACTGCCTGGGCGAGATCGCGTTAGCCGCCGCTGCCGCTTAGTCGGCGCTTAGGAGGTCCCGCTACTTCCTTTGTGCGGTGGTGAGACGTGGGCTTACGAACCGGTGCTTGCTTTGTACCGGTTCATTTTTCCTCGGAATTTAAATTTTGGCTGTGTGTGGGCAATTATTATTTATATTTTACATTTGAAGTCATAAGTGCGTTATAAAAGGTCAATAAAAATAGAATAGTAGTTCCTTAGCATATTTGTATATTTCACATGAACTTCTTTTTGTTCTTTATCGAGCGATTTAGTTCTGCAAGATGAAGATTCGATTTTCATATATTTGGTTTAAAGTCCTCAGTAGTCTACAAATGACTTTCCTCCTGTAAACGCTATCTTTGCTTAGGCCTTTTCCTATTCATGGGTTACCCCCTCTTATCGATTGACATACATTAAGACAGCATCTAGCGACACAATCGTGGGCATCATCTGGTTGCCATTGTCAATGTTGAAAGATGCGGAAGCTCTAGATTCAGGATGAACAACAGAGTTTCTTGCCGCACGTCTCAAGAAGGTGTTCTACTTCTGTGATAACTTTCTCGTTGGAGTGAGGGACGTTAGATTGAAGTAGTGGTTTCTTCATCGCAGACGTCTTCGCTACAGCGATGTGCCGCGGCTTAAGATGGATTAGGTGTTAATCGTTGGCGTGATTTTTCGCGTCTTCGCTTTCCCCTCTTCCTTCCACGCTCTCACTTTTTCTCTATTCTCTTGTTTTCTCTCTCTTCCCACCTTTTCTTCGCACTGGCCCTCCGTCTGCCCTCTCATTCTCATCTGTCTTTTGGCCGCTCTTTATATCTACTATTCCGACCTAGCGTAGTCCCTCTCACTCCCCCGCCCAGACGTATACGCTCTTTTTTCCTTTTTTCTTGCTTGTTAGCCGCGCGCCCCCGCTTCCATATCCCATTCATTCCCTAGCCTACTCTCTTCGACCACCCGCACTCGTCCTGTCTCTCTCTCACTTCACGCCCCGCTCGCCCGGCGCGAGTTCGCACGCGCCGCGTGATGGCTCGCGGAGATCACCGCGTCAGTGCTCGCTTTCTCTCTCGAAAGGGGCGGGACGCCGCGCGTCCATTGTGCACCGGCGTATTTCTTTAAGTGACGTAAGAAATCGAGACTATCTTATAAACGACCTTTCGCTTGCGAGTTTTCACCTAATTTCTCTTTGCGTATGACGTGATTGTGTTTTGCACCGTTCTGCGCGATCCATGGCACGGAATTTTATGTAGTTCGGTTCACTGACTCGGGGCGATAACGCGCGTTTTAAAGTTCAGATGTTATAAAATAAAGTGGAACGCGAATTACGTGGGAAATGAATCATCGAAACGACCGCACGCTCCACCCCGACGGCTTGTTTTCGACTGCGCCCGGAGGGTCGATATTGTTTGACTCGGCGCGGCATTCACTTGCAACTGTTAATTCGATCGGGCGTGCGATTGCCGTGTGGAGATCCGAACGTCGTATATCTCGCCACCACTTTTGTACCGGCTGTCATCGCGTTCTTTACAACAACGAGCGTTCGGCGCGCGCTGTGACAATGGAGTCATTCTCCGCGCACGCTCTTTACGTGCCTGATCATTATGGCTTAAGGAGATCCTTCGTTTTATCTAACGAGATAAGTGAGCCGGTTCCCTCCCAGTGCTGTGCGCGCAGCCTAGACTCTCTTCGCGCCGTGACTAAATGTTTCGTTTTCTGCACCATTTAGACGTTACATTCTCTCCGATTGGATAGTTATGTTAAATACCTCGCCGTTTGTTAACAACCGCCTTAATTTAACATCTCGAAACCTGTTCCCGACGGGCGGAGACCTCCGGTGCCCCAGAACATAAAGTTAGTTTCGCTCGGTCCCGTTGTGTTTTCTCGGTGAGCGCAGCGTTTTGAATCGCGAGCCGCGGCGGGCCTCGCGCGTTATTTTCCGGACTGTGTCGCGCAGTTTGTCGAGCACACAGGTGCAAACTGCACGCCGCGCTGCGCCGGGCGTTTTCCGTCTCGTCGTAACAAGCACTGGCGGCAACGCAACAAGCGAAAAGTCGGAGGGGGGAGGACCCTCCCCGGGGAACAGGTTGGACGAGGGACGGCAACGTAAATAAAAATATGCTTTTTTTTATTAAAAAAAAAAAGAAGGCTGCCCTTTAAGTATATCTTAAATTGAAACATAAGCCGGTCCGGTATAGCCTCGAGATGACGGATACAGGTATTACGTTTCCAAATGTTCTCCCATTAAGCTGTGGAAGCGTCGTTGCTGGAGAAGAATTCCCGCTAGTACGGTCGTAAAGTAATTCGGGACCGGGCTCCCGGGATGGCAGGCCCGGGATTGCCGCCGCCGCCGATTAAGACGTCATAGCGACTGCCGCTCCCGCCGCGCCGGCTGCTCGACGACTGTCAGCTGCCTCCGGAGTTCTCTCGGTCGCGCCAAGATGTGGTTCCGTGTTCTCTAGTTGTCGTGCTCGTTCGTTTGGACCGAACCCCGCTTCTGTTGTTCTTTCATACGATCCGTCAATGTCATTCGTTCATTAATTCATTTGTTGTACCATTCATCCTATCGCCTGCACAATAGTTCTTTCACCTGTCGTTCATGCTGTCTGTTAGCCGGTCGTGTAGTAATTCAATCGTTAGGCCGTTCTGCGAATGGATATCCGTAGGATGCAAATGGAAGGTAATTGGTAATTGTGGAGTGGAATTGGAAGATCTGGCGTGTGAAGACTTGTGACCTAATTTGTAATTAAATTAAATGACATTCATTAAGGATTTCGCTTGTATCAATGTAATAGAAGCGCATGTACTCGCATGAATATAGCTTTTAATTTCGCATTGCACACTTGATAACCTACATCCGCTTGCGAATGATTATCACAACTGGTTTAGTCGCTTTGTTCTCTTGCACCTGCAGAAAACCAATTACTAGAGAAAGTGTAGACGCTATTTGCAATTTACTTCCTGGGCGTTTAACACTTCTTGTGGTTTTGCGAATACTAATCACTGTCATTATGTAGTCGGGACGGAACTCAGTAATTTCGAAGATTCTTTCATAAAGATGCAATGGGCAAAGCATGACTTGTGTCTTTGTAATCAGTAAGGTAATAGCGTTTTCTTCTACCTGTTAGACGCACGAGCTATTTCTTTCGCTCTTGTTATCTGCCAATGAAGACGTAAACTAAGAAGATTATTGGGAGCAGTTATATTGCCTGGGGGAGAGCTAGTGACTCATTAAAAAATGGTCGCTCAAAGAAAGAAAATGTTGGTTATGGTAATAATTAGAGTGATTTTTCCAGTAACATCTAACTTTTCAGAATCAAAGAAAATTGCAATACCCAATCTTTTTTTAACTGTATTTACAATATGCATACGTTGAATCCTCATTCATTTCTTCCTTAGTATTAATTTCATATTATTTAATGGCGGTAGCTAAATTGAGTTGAGTTGTAAATAAATTGAAAATATTTGAGATCTCAACATTTTTATGATACACCCCGAATATCTGAAGCTTGTTTACATAGTATTTTTGAACCTATCTACTTCTTTTCTACCATAGAATTCATGTTGTGCTGTTTAAGAATAAACAGAAGGTAACTCGCCCCGTGCGAACACTCCGTACTTCGTAAACCATTTTTTAAAAGTAAAAATAACTTCTTACTGGAATCCCTACTCGCAAGTTTTGACAACCAGAGCTACAGAGCGAAGGTCCCCTCCAACCATGTAATAGATTGTCAACAATGTTTGGAAAAACTAATTTTGAGATTATAGCACAACAAGAAACTTGAATACCTTTCAGGAACATAAAATTTCTGCTTGGAAGGTCTAAAACCGTAGTTTGGATTTACACGGGACAGTCAAATAGGGGCATGAAGTTGGCACCCCCACTTTCTCGAAATATCAATTGTTATACACCAAACCACCAGTAAAATGTGTTGCAGTGTCGTGTGTGTTGGGGGTTGCAGGTGCGCCTTCATTTCCATCAAACTGTAGTTTGCTAACTTCTTTTTTCCGTCTTAAATATGTTTGACGCAGGTCTGGAGGGGGTGTTGTTGCATTTCTAACTGGAAATCACACTCTGGGGTGTTCTGTCTGTGGTTCCTTATAAATGATGTACTCGTAAAATTGCCATCTTTCCTTAGCGTATTATACAAGTTTACAGAGAGCATATGTACAAAATCAGTAGGCGAGCTCCCTTAGCCATTGTTACCTTTTGCTGGTACTTGCAGCTCTCTGGCCACCGTACTTCGCGAGCGTGCCTCCTTGCTCTGGCGATCGCGCGGCGGGTGACAAGGCGACAGTGTAAATGGCGCGCCGACCTACACCGACGGCAACATGTCGACCTGAGTAGTGACGAGGCGTGTCCACCGATACTGCCAGCGTCCTCTCGCAGTCGCTCGTACATCGTTGTTTCCATCTGCTTTGCTATTGCTGTCCTTGTTTATGAATATCCCATGCATGACATACTTCTCTTATCAGAGCAAAGGTGTTTGAAACTGCTCTTAATAAAATTCCCTCGAAGCGACTCCGCCACCAAATCCGTTGTCTCTACTATGGTGTCCAATATTTTCGTTTCCTCTCCTGCCCCCGTGAACTGAAATGAATGCCAAATTTCATTCATACCTTCTGCTACTTTCTTTCCCATCTCTGACGTTTCTGTACCCAGCGATGTCATTTCTTCGGCATTTTTATTCCCCGCATTTTTCTCTAATCAGCACCATTTCTATTTCCTCACCATACACAACGCTATCGATACTCTACCGCCCCTATATCTCATAAACCGTTGCATTGTTCTTTACCTACAACCTTGTTGCCCCCGCCCCCCTTGTCGTAAGCCTCCTCCTCTTGGGCCGCGGCGCCGCCGTCGCAGCAGCGTCTCCGTCGCCCCGCGCGGCGCCGCCGTATTTCAAAGCGAGCGCATCGCGGCGGTGCTCTCGCGCGCGGGGTTCGTCGCCGCCGCCGCCGGCGCTGCTTTGCAAGGGGATATAAATACATTGTGTGGGCCCGGGGCTGTCGCGCACCGCGGGCCCCGGCGCGCGGCCCCGCTTGATATGGAAAGCGTATGCGGCGGACGCTGAGGAATGGAGTGGAGCGACCGCGCGGACAGGTGCGGCGCGCGCCTCCGCCCGCCCCCTCCCTGCACGCCCCGCCCCGCCTGACGCGGTGACAAGACGCCCGCTGCCAGTCTCGCGCTCGGTCTGTGTCGCAGACCCGTCTTCGCGGGCTGCCGACCCGGCGGCTGCGCTGCGAGTGCTCTTGCACAAGGGCAGTTGCTTCGAAAGGGCGGCGCAATGTCATTTGGAAAGGAATATGAGGCAAATACACTGGATGAAAATGTTGGATTGTTCTGATGATTTTTTTTGTTTTCTTAGCTCTGATTGTATTGAATAATTTCGCCTTTAATTTGTGTTAATTAACGTCTCGAAATCACGAATCAATGTGATCAAAACTAGTAAAGCTGTTAAAATGTGTCGTGTAGGTATATACATTCCTTAGGCGTGGCACATGAGAAGATGAACATTCGATTTCGTATTAGGACGATATTTAACTCTCGTAGTGAGTGCTGTTTTCAAAACTTCATTCAAGCTCTGTGAATGAAAAAAAAATCGTTGTTTCAAATACACTCTAAAAGTGTTTCATTAATTAAACATTAGTTTAATTAATTATTAATTGTTTAAAGATATCGTAATTTTCTTTCAACTTATTCAAACAAGGAAAATCTACATTTGTTATCATCATATTTACTTCACACAAATGTTATCGCAGACAAACATATTAGAAAATTCTAAGTTAAGTGGGGGGAAAAGTATGATAGAATATCTTCCTTTCATGAATTTTATGCGTTCATTCATGCAGGTTTCAGTTCAGATTGAATATAATTTAAAGCTTGTTCGCATCTAAGACCTTACATAGTCGCAATAGGACCAACGTGTATTTTCGTTCAAGAGGGAATGCAGCTGTTGCAACTGACGTTCCTCTTGTTTTATATTGCATTTTCACTTAATATTACATCAGAAAGTCATAACAAAGCGTATGGACACACTCCTTTCCAGGAATAGTAGTGATCAGGCACGGCATTTGAAGCATAGAAGTCACTCGCGTGCTGTGCACGTGTCGGCAGATTCTTCCGCTTCGCGCCGGCTGCGTTGCGGGTCCTGGCGTCCGCGCGGCCCCGGCGCATATCGCCGCCTCTGGGAGAGCGGCGGCGGCGGGCGGCGGCGGTGCGTGGTGTATCCACCGCATGCTCGGCCAATATTGACCCTTCGCTCGCGGTTTGCCGTGGTCCCCCAGCGGCGGTCTGCAGGCCGCCTGCCCCGTCCGCGCTAGGCCAGCCGCGCCGCGCCGCTCCGCTCCGCTCCGCGCCTGCCCGACCAGGCAGCTGAGGGGGAGGGCGGGAGGACGGCTGGGGGGGGGATTGCCGCCGCCTCCGCCGCCGCTCTCGTCAAACACGCCCCGCCACCCCCCGACGGTGGCGCTGGGCGGCGGCAGCTGGTGTGGTCCCCGGCCGCAAGCCGCAGCTTCACGCGCGTCGCCAGCCGGCGCCAACGCCCCCGCCCCAGGCCCGCCGCCCGCGCCACACGCGCCGTCGTCTCGCCGCCCGCGCCACGTGGCGGCTTTAGCGCCCGCGCAGCACGTCAAAAGCAGAAAAAAAACCCTGCACGTGTGTGTTTAATATTCTCTGTCGTAAAGCGGGAGCTATTCATGCCGTGTGTGACTTCATTTTGCTTAACGGACGAGTCTGTCTGGTTATACTATTTTAAAATGTATCATTCTCCATATGTTTGGCGCTGAGGCTGATAATTTCAGACAAAAACTAAATATGTTGTGTATGTATCATGTGTGGGCTTGGTATTATTGCAGCACGTAAAATAATTTAATTATAGTATATTATTAATAATAATAACAGTGTAGGTATTCATGAAGTAGTTTTTGTTGGATCTAATTTCATAAATATGTTGTAAGTTTGGGAAAGGACTCTTTTCAATTTCTTTATGAAACGACACTCAAGAATGTGAAAGTGGATATTATTATACGTTTCCTACAAAATGAAATAATATTTTTAAACAATTTTCATCATCATATCGTTCTAATAATGAAAAAAAAAATATTCCGACGAGGGAATTCAATAAACGAATCACATTCATTAATAGGTTTTCTTCATGTACTGATTAAATACAATGTATATTATTTATTAATGATGAATGTATAATTGTGTGTTTTAGAGGTTTAAAAATAGCAGATGCATCTCGAAAAGATCTTACATTAAAGATCTCACATTGTTCCATCGAAGAACACCTGGCAACACAGCGGAGTGTGGTTGCTGGCAGTTAAATCTAACATTTCACTTTCTTTTATAGAAACAACTTTCCTTTAACGTACAGAATGACAGTTGATCTGTATCCCCTCGTGCCGCCTCCCCTCCTCCCTGAAAATACCCGAACGTTCCGCCACTTAAGAACCTCGCGAGCGCGAAAAGATCGACACGTATCAGTACGCCAGCGCCTCCGCTCCGACGCCGCCCGCCGTCCCACATCATCCCTCTCTCGCACCTCGATAGCATCTCAGGAGCAATTTCGCTCGTGATTCGTTTCTGTTCCCAATAAGCTACGCTGACATCCATTTTTAACGTCACTCTCCATTAGGGCGGGCGACGGCTAGAGGAGGACAAGCGTAATCAATAAAGCAAAGGAAGCGTCTGTCATGATGCCCTCCCACACGGACCCGCTGCGTGGTGAGGTGTGGTATGGTGTGCGGTGGGGCGGGATCGCCCGAGCAGCTGCGATCGGGGCGTTTTTGTGCGCGCGCTCGCACCCCGTCTCTCCCGATCGCTGCGCCCCCTGCTCTCTGCCCCGTCCCTGCCGCGCCGCTCCTAATGAGCGCCTTCCTCTTCTCGGAACGACCAGGCCGGCGCGCCGTCCTACTAACGACTCCCACAGTGACGTGGGCTCTGATCCCCGAATGTCAGTGCGAGCGTTCCCTTTGCTCTGGGATCGAGCGGTGCCCTGTGAAAAAAATCGAGATGGTATGCTCGTAGGCTGCATCATGCTGGTGTTGGATGGTCGTTGCTCCCTGACGTAAGCGGGAACAAGGCTGCATCATTTATTTGCCCTGGTTAATGTTATAAGGAAATATGTGCAGTGTCTGCCATTGGTCAGTGAGAATGCGAATACTAAGTTGGATTTAATGTAAAAACTGTACAGTTATGATTTTTTATACATCATATAAAAATATCAAGAAAGAGATATGTTGTAAATTTTTTTTTTTCACGTTCAGAAACATTCAATGACTTTTCAGATTTGCAAATTGAACTTCCGGGTATCACCCGAACAGCCGTTTCAACGTTTCCAATTACTTTATCTTATAGTACTACCTAGGAAGCATGAAAAGCCCATACATTGAATACGTTTTAGGGAAAAAATCAAATTCAAATCAAGGCGAATCCAGCAAATACACGAAGGCTCCGGAGTGAGAGGAAGGGTTTTCTATAAAACTTGGGTACGCGAAGTAGATCGCTCATTCTTGATTAGTAAAAAAAAAACGGTTCCACCAAAATGAAAGAAAACCATGAAAATGGATAGTGTTGGTTTTGTATAGAAAGATATGACATTGCATCCGTTTGCAACGTAAAATTTCCTCTTCTGGTGAATTATTTTTTCATGACATTCATGTTTTCTTCCTGTTATCTTACTATGGTGATATAACAGTTCACATGAGTTTCCTTAGAAAACAAGCACAAAGATGTTTTTACTTCACCCATGTAAGTGGAGAACAATGTACGTAAGGAATGTGTAGAAAATGCGCGGGGCCTGTACACGAAGGTTCCTGTAGCCCCATTAATTTGCAAGGCGTGCAGCTCGCCAACAAAACGACATGGAAGGCCTCGGCGACAACTGCCGATGGAATCACACGACTACAATGAACGAGATACAGCTCCTGTGTTTTAAGTTGGGTTTTGGGAGGAGCACTGAGCAACTACATACCACTGATGCGTGTAAATGAGGGAAGGGGTCGAACGTAATCAAATGTGTGTATGAACTTCATAAATATCTGTAGAAAGAGCGAAGGGTAGGTAAGAAAAGCCGGAATTCTGGCCTGAAAGGCATTCCCATTATGTTTCCAATTTTTATTTCTAATTATTCTTATATTTTCGAAATTATCAGAGTTAGTTGATGTAGCCTTAACAGGTTGAGCGTTTGAAATTCTTAACGATGTTCACGGTTTTAAACGTCTCAATTCTTACACTTTTTGAAAACAGAAACTTCTTAATTCACATGGTTTCCTTCGTGAGGGTTGTAAAGCACTCTGCGCTACATCGTACAAGTACATGTAAAAGATCCACAACCCGAAAATATATCTCTGAGTAAAATTTAAATAGCACTTTCCTGCTGAAGGTAATGTTTTAGTTCGTTGTGAAAATTAATTATAATGAAGGGCTTCCCCGTGTCATGCAGTATCTGCTACTACGAAACAAATGTAATGAAATTATTCAGTGACAAACAGGATTGTCGCCATATCATCTCCAGAGATGTTAACTGCTTAATCTGTGAAGTTGATAATAACTCAAATGCATATGTTGCTAAGTGCCAAGAACTCATTTCCGAACCAAAACTCATCTTCTATAGAGTTCTATCGTATTCAGAAATCATTTGCAGATGCACTTTAACTTAAAAAAAGGCACTTGTGTAAATAAATGTGTTTTGAAATTAAATAACTCTTTTGCAACAAAATATGTAAAAGAGACATGTATTTTCCAAGTACCAGTAACATTGTTACCATTATGATCATTCATGCATTGTTTATTATTTAACGAAAAATATTATGGATACGTCTTTATTCCACTTGCTCCATGGAATCTTTAGAATTTTTATTTCTTTTCTAAATGCTTGATATATCTGTTAGGGCGCTAATGCGCATCGGGTTGGTTAGAGATCAGGGTTCCAACTTAAAAAACCGTGCGAGTATGTGATATGGGTTATTTACGATAAAATCATCCCAGGAATCGAAAAATAATCGATGTTGCACTATGATTACTAATTAAATTGAAATTATTTTAAATCTGTATTGTACATGCCAAAGCATTCCCTACAAATAACAAGAAGACACTATTTTGCTTCTGGATTGCATAACATTCCGACCGCGTGTCCCGTGCCCCTACCCCATGCAGCGCTGCACGTCTCAGCGGCCAGTCCAACGGCGACTGAGCGGCGAGGGGAAACGGGATCGACCTCCGCCGACGTCGTGGTCGCGGCTTTGTGCCCCTTTAAGCGCAAAGCGGTCATTAAAGGAAAGGAAACAATTGTTTTTACGGCGGCTGCCAGGCTCCTGCGGAGGCCCCCATTGTGCCTCGGCGGTGAGCTGTGTGCTGAAAGAGGCGCTCCCGGCGGCGGGTGCGTGGCGCGCATTGCACTCGCGAACGCGAGCCGGACGAGATCGTGACGCTCCACGATACGCTTGTTGCTTCTGCCCGGCCAGTGGAAGCGAGGGGATGGAAAGCTTTGTTGGCTCTTTTATTATTGATCGATGACATGTCTTATCTGAAATATCTATGTGAAATTGAAGGGATTTGTTTGCAGCATGAGCTAAAATTTTGAGTTATTCCAGTTGAACACACCACTATTCTCTGTGAATAATTCTCTTCTCATTTAATGTTGGAAAAAAATCAGCTTTCTCTCTCTGTTTGCATGGCATTCTCACATTCCTTGTTGACGTCTGGACGCAGGATGACTGCTCACTGATTTTCTTGGCCTTGCATTGATTTACAAAGCCTTAAACAAGCTGTCTCTAAAAACGGCATTGGTGTGAAATATGGAACATCTAATTCCTGCAAATAAATATGTTTGCTTCTTTGCTCTTTTTGTGAAACGCTTAATAAACTGAAGCCGTAATGTCAAATTATCGTAGACGTTAGTTAATTTTTGAGTCATTAAATGATAGGTAGCGACTATATTTTGATTAGACGGACATGACGTATTTTATTTGTGTTATTTTAGTGCTAAACGATTTTCCGTCCCAATTTGTACAACGGTTGTAATGGCTAATTTTGTAGTCTACTGGATGTAGCTCAGTGTTCATTTCGTATTCATGCAATAATCCTTCAGGCCTTTGCGTCGTTCATTCTTATTCTTCTCATACAAGTTTACAGCATTGCAGTTGCTCCTTTGCGTTCGTCGCGCGATTGAGTCTGGCTGCGTGCCCAGGTAGCGCTTTCCCTGCCAACGTGGTGCTTCGCAACGTAACAGACTTCTTCAGAAATGTGATTTTATATTTCTAGTCATGTTTTGGTGATATGCGTTGTGTTAGTGTTATTTTAAGTAATGTTACGTTAGTATATCTATCTACATTCAATTTCCTTGATTTGCTTCACTGTTTGTTTGTTTTTCTTTTTCTCTCTTGTTTTCTCTTTCTTTTCTTAGAAAAGTATTCGTAAGTTGATATTTGTATAAAAGGTCTCCATTACATTTCAAAGGAGTTTTGATAATCTTCTTCTGTTAGAGCAAATATGAAGGTATTCCATTTGCAGATAATTATTACTAGATTATTTTCTGTTTAATAACGTTCTCTGAAATGATAAAGGTAGTTCATATTTGATAAATATGCTTACGACAGTACTTCGGTACCGTACAGTATTATTTAGGGTTTTTTCATTTCAGAGAATGACATTGGAAGTACGTTCGTTTACAAAAAAGTAAACGATATTTAGAAATTATGTAATGTATTTAATACCGTGTATATTTATGTAATATATAACGTGTTTTTTTAATATAATGTGTATTTTTGTTTCTGATTCCTCTTAATTGTTGAATATGATAAAATCTTACAATAGTTAATATTTGAAATTATAATTACAATAATAATAACAATAATAATTATTTGAAAAGTGCGATACAAAACTAAGTAATGAAAAGTTCAAAATTCAGTATGTTATTGATAATAGAAGATAAATGAAGGTTTCAACACTTTTCCAGTCTCGCGCAATTCTTGCCTGTAAATACATCAGCGAAAGCAGATCATAACAGCTATTTTGTTTCAGTTGCTTAATAATATGAGATTCATTCTAAAGCGAACGTTTTGTTACAATCGTTTCATTTTGCAATTTTTTCATTGTATTTAATTTTCACCAGAAGAAATTAAGTTCAAGGTTTTGATTGGATACGTGTCCCCTTGAAGAGTTGTTGAGTGGAAAGATCCACTTCCTGGTGAGCGACCGTCACATGCTATATTGCGGCATCGTCGCCCTTCATTGGCATTCCGTGCGTGGGAGGCGCGCCCGTTGCAGTGGCTGCTTCCGCGCCGTAGGTGGCTGGCGGCGACCCGTGGGAGCGCCTGCCGCACCTCCTTATGCCACGCGGAGACGCACGACGGCGCTCAACGCAGATCTAGCGCGCGCGCGCGTGCGTGCCCGGGCCTCCCACGGCGGTCGTCTGCGCTGGCGAGTGCCGGCGCTCGTGACGGCCGGCAACTCGAGGTGATAGTGGAGTCATCGCTCCAGGTTGTTGGACGAAACATCCGGGGCGGAGAGAAAATATTCCCGTAAGCTACGTGTAAAACGTTTTCTATTGTGTTATTTACAAAACTTCTTAATATTCCATGGTTGTCACGTAATTCGTCTGTCTGAGAATGACTGTGAAGGTACAAAATGCATAAGTCTGGCGTAAGTCAACACAATCGATAACATTACAATTTCAAATTTCCTGATCAAACAGTGAGGGTTGTGACGGACGTTTCACGTTAAAAAAGCACATGTTACTTTGTAATTAAAAGTGAAGTATTATATTTTTTCACTGACTTTTTACCGATGTTGAGAAATTTCATTTAGTAGTAATAGTGCTGAAGATACTGCGAATGGAAATACCTGAATGTAGGTTAGGTAGGATATGGTTCAAAACCTTATCCGATTCTTAGAAAAATAAAACATGTTGATTTTATGTATGGTTGTTTTTTCGTTGGGTATAATGAAGCCAATGTGGGGTGTACAAGTTGAGAGGTTGCCTGACAATTCGCTATGTGCGAATGCATCTTTCTTTCAGCAGTCGCTGGACACGGAGTTCTGGTAGTTCGGTATTTGGATACGTATAAAAAAATTATTGGTGGACGTGAATTTCTGATCGCCGTGGGTACTTTGTTAAACCTACTGTATTTTCCATTTTCCTATCAAAAATTGAATGAAGATTGGGAGGAATGATTCGTACAGATTGCCACAATGTCTTACTTAACTTAGTTGAAAACATTACAAAATCTTCCTACATGTGTGCTTTGATATTTGGTATTCCGTACATTACAGTTAGGACTAGACAATGGTTTCTGTAAATGGCATTCTGTCACTTTTATCGTTCTTTAACGTGCCCCTCTTTTTCTGCTATTTTCTCTTCACTCTATTCCTCTTGTGGAACTTCGTTTTTTGTTATCAGTTTCTGTCTGTTTAAGGCTAAGTCGAGCTTCTCGATGGCGTTAGTGCTATGCTCGGTGTAGAACTAGCCACTTGCTTACGAAGTGCATGTCGAGTCTTACTTCGCCCGCACAGACTGTTGAGACGAGTGAGGTAGTCTGTGAAGACATCTTAGAAGATGCCGCTGGTCGTACACGTGGAAAACTCTTGCAACATGTCTGCAAACCAATACCTCCCACCATTTATCCATTGCTGATAGTGGTAGTGTGTCGTATTTTTTCTTTGGTTTTGTGAAATAATTAAAATACATTCTTTTGTTCACTATGTATATTGATTGCGGTTTCGGTAATAGTTTCCAAACATTGAAATGTGTCATAAAAGATATTTTGTACTTATTCTGCAGCCATACTCCGTATTAAAATACTCTTACCTATAGTTGCTTTCAGTAAAAGATCAACGTAGACAGAAAAGAGTGGAACATGGTGCAACGAAGGCACACACATTGTGATGCAACTCATAGAGTTCTGCCTGGCAACTTGCCTAGTTCTTTAAGTGTTCTCGTTTCAGTTTCTTTATTCTCTTCTTTTCTCTTAGTTCACATGCGATATCATGCCAATCAGACGTAGTTGTGATTATAAATATAAGGCGAAATGGGAGCGGTAATCCTATGCACTATCCCCGAATGCAAGTGGTTTCTCCGTACCCTGTTTATCGTTGTAATGGTCATTTTAACCATTTTTTTCTCCCCACGCCACCAGGTGTTTCTTCGTTGTTGCTGGCGATGATCAAGGATGTGCTATACGTGCTAGGTGTGCTAGGCTTCGTGGTAAGTATGCGCTTCAAGTGCACGAGGAGGGCGCTTTCGCCGAAGACGTGGGCGGGGAGCGTTGGCGAAGGTCCCGCGCGACGGCTGGAACGTTGGGACGCTTCGCGCTATTGATGTTCGTCTGCCGGGAAGTAATTTGTTCGCTGTCATTGGATCAATTGCACTTCACCGCTTGAACGCACTCCAGTCGTCTGATTTCTCGCAACGTTCCTTTCCGCCAAGAATCGTCGGATAGATTGCTTAACTGCGATTTTTCGAATTGTCTGCCATTGATGTTAGAAATATATTTTTGTAATTGTCGTAGATGTTGTATTTATTACTTAAAAAAACGTTGCCAGACCCTCATTTAAGTAGTGGTCGAAAATGCCGTTTATAAGAAACCCATGAAAGTTCCTATTCAGCCGCAATTGGTTGTTCTGCTCAGTATTTTCCTTGCTTTCATCGTTGAAAACATTTGTGAAATATGGATCATAAAATTTGCTTCTCGTAACCATTTAGAATGCGATATCAAATATGTTTCTTTTATTGAAATATTCAAATTCGTTTACTACCAACAATTTCTTAGAATAAGATGAGCATGTTTTCTTAAGATCTGGTATGTCAAAGTAGATTAGCTTCGAGAACAAGAATCAAAAAGGAATTCAAACATTTAAACATACCGATCTTCAAGCGCATATTTTTAGGAATAAATAATTCTTACTTTAATCTGCCTTATTCAAGTATTCATGATGACAGAAAATAGCCTTTAGTAGAGGGCAGTTTTATCGTGCAAATAGTGTGCAAATAATGTTTATGATTTAAGAGAATTCTTTGTTGTTTTTTTACGGCAGTGTGTATTGACTAGGATGTCGAAGTTCTCGGTATGAAATTAATGATGTTGTTTGAGATATTGAAACGTTAACAGTTGTCTGGGAAAACAAGGAGATAAACCGTGAAATTAGAATTTAAATCAGCTGTTAAACCTGAATCAGACGCTTTCCTTTTACTTCGATGCGTTCTGTTGCTCGTTTTGAGAACTCCTCTTTCTCTGGCGCGCGTAAGAACGGGAATACGATACATACCCTCGCGCTCCCGCTCGCGAGAGACGGCGGCGACGAAACTGGTTTGCAGCCTTTTGCGAATCGCTCATTTCGCTTTGTTAGTTATTTGCGCGGGCTTCTTGCACTTGCTCCCTTATGCATTTGCTCGGTTATGGACGATCGCATAATGCGTTGCGCTAAATTCACTTGAACAAGTTGTGTTGCGCGGGTCGGTCTGAAAGTCTGCAGATCATCCAACTAATAAAATAAATTTTGAAAAGTTGGCTGTTATTTTCGGTTTCCCTCACATGAAAGTAAATGTTGCCCAAGGCAACGCCACTTCTCTTAGCTCGTTACGTCTCTTTGGTTACATTTTTTTTTCTTCAAGGGGGTACGATTGCATGTCAGAATTTCCACAAATATTTGGATTAAATCTGAAAAGACCTTCCTTCAACTTTATAGAATTTCTTGGAAGAATACTCATGAATTATAGAGGAAAACGACGTTGGAAACACTTTTCATTGGACATCGTGCCCTCTTTTCTAGCAATCGGATGAAATAAAGCTGCACTACTGAGTAGCCTTTCCTCTTGTTTTGGACCCTTTTCTAAGAAGCTAAAAGCGTGAAATTTCATTGGGTGTCACAGGTAACACCGATGATATCACAGCTTCGTGTCTCTAATGTAACTCCGGAATCGTGGATTACATTAGATAGTAACAACTTGAATAACTAACCATTGTGAACATTTCAAGAATAGACTGAAATAAAATGTTAAAATGGGCAACATATTTTCATTACGTGTATAAAACCGAAATTCGGATTGTTTCCGAGCTCACTCCGTTCCAGTGAGCAAGGCAGGAGGGCCGGGCAACGAGGCCTGGCGTACTGACGCACGTTCTCTGGGCCGTAAAGCACTGCCCCGCGGCCCGTAAAGCGAGGCGGCTTCCGCGCGAGTGAAAATGGGCTGCGGCCTCCTCCTAACTGCCCCCAGATGAAGGGGTTCGGCGGCGGCCGCGCCACCGCGCCGCCCGATCCCCTGCGTCGAACTGGGTCGGAAGCCCGGCCGCAGCCACGCTCGCCTTTAACGCCCAAGAAGATGATATTTTAACAACGCACACATCCAGGCTAATGCCGCCGGCCCGCCGGAGAATTACGTGTTAATGCTCGAACCATTTCCTGAAGCTTTAGCATTTGAAAGGTAATTAGCCGGAACGATCGCCTCCGGCGCCGTTTTTTGTGCGCGGCTTCGTGGTAAGGAAGGGCGCGGATAATGCGCTGGTCGCGTAGAGCAGGATTGTTCCTACGGCTGATATGTGTAAACGCCGGAAACTGTTTTTTTTTTTAGCGGGATTGCATTTTTTCGGAGCGTTTTAATTCATGCCCAAACGGTTTCTGCGGCGTGGATGTCGTTTTCATTGCAGTGAATATACATAATGCAACCTGTTCAAGATAACAAGTTTGGAAATTAATCTGTGTTTTGTATTAATTTTAGTTGCGAATTGTGATCATGTGTTTTTGTAAACGCAAGTGCCACAACCTTGATCAGGATACAACTTAGACATCCTGTCCTTGGCCATTCAAAGTACCAATCAGTGCATACTAGTTTTTGGGATGCGAAGCAAGATGGTTAAAACTGAATGATTGCGTTGTCGACCTTGACCTTGTTTCTAGTCATGTATCTTCATATGTTCACTGTAACGCGAGGAATCAGCGAGTGATATTATTTTCCTAATCTATTTTGTGTTGTGAAATAGCATGTGAATCCAACAAAAAGGATACTGCAAACCATGTTCCTTCTCTCGAGCAAATACATTTCTCCTATAGCCGTTTACCACAAGTGTGTAGCAGTTGCCGTTAGTTTATCTGGACGCAGTTTTGAAAAGTATCCACGCCGGGGGAAAATTATTAATAAACAGTCGCTCGTAAAGTTAGCGCGCGGGCAACCGGCTCGCGTGAACGGCGATGCCGCAACCTCGTAAATTTCGCCAAGAATGAGGTACAGCAGGCGGCGTGATCCTGCCACCGTCCCTCCCGCCGCGCGACCGAGGCGGCGCGGCGTCGCCGCTGCGACACGGCGCCCTACATCGACGGCGGGGCGCGAGGAGGTCCCGAAAGGCGTAACTAACTGACCCGGAGGGCTGCGGGGGCGGGGGCGGCTTGCCACGCCACGCCACGCGCGCCCCGGCGACGCCCTCTCCCGTGCGAGGAGATCGAAGCCAGCCGGCCGCGGTGCGGGACGCTGCGATGCGGAGAGGAGGAAAGGCGTTTTCCGGGTTCGGCCGGCCGTTGCGGTTGGATGGGCTCGCCCCGACTTCGCGCGCCCCGGGGACGACCCGTGGTAATGGACGTTGCGATATTTACGGGGGAAAAATTGAAGTTTCGACGCTTTCGAATTGCGATACTATCGGTATCGTTACCCGTTTTGAGGAATTGACAGTTTCGCGGGACCGATACTCTAACTACAGTATCGCATAGAAACAACTATATCAGTACTTATCGTTGGTGTTGAAAAGAAACTTGAAAATCAATATTCTAGCAGTTTCATGCTACTCCAGCATTGTTTGTAAATATTTTATTTAATGCATGAATTATCCCGTTTTCGGACAGAGTATCATAAATAAGCATACTATAATCATTTAACGGTATATTTTAAATTATTAAAAAATAGAATATTTTAATTTTGTTCCGTGAAATTGGAATTGTTTGCCATACGAGGTTGCTGTCCATCACCAACAGGACGGCAAATTATTATTTACACTTAGTGTTTTGAGTCCCTCTGATTTCTCTCTGGTACTGACGTAGAGAAAAGAAGCATTTTCTTCCTCCTCTTATTGATTAATTTCAGAAAATAATTATTTGTAAGAAATAGGTTATATAGTATTCCTCCATTTTCTAGAATGAAAATCGTCCAGTTATATTCACATTTGTCGCATAAATTCATATAGGAGATATTTGAAGTTTCGAATGAAAAAATGCGATATGTGATAGAATTGTTTAGAACAAGGGAACTGTTCATACCTTAAAAATGAGTGAATTATAGTTGTCATTCATAACAGTCAGTAATCTCATTTTTGACCCAAATGTTTGATATATATTAACACTCGAACGCATCAAAGAATGAGCATATTTTTCCCTTAATTATCAGTCGAGGCCCCGCCTATATAAATTCTTGTTTTGTTATACAAATGAATTCGGAACACACAACATTGTATCGAGTCATCTGAATTATCTTCCTCTTTTCTCTCTCTCATTTTGTTCTTCTTTCTATTTCTATCCTATTTCTTCTATTTTTATTTTTATTTTCTTCTTTTTCTTCTTATTTTGCTCCTCGATATCACAGCTAATCTGGCGATACGTTTGCAGGGGTCGTTGCATCAAGGAGCGTGTAACGCTTAAACGTCGAGCGGGATGCGTCGAGCAGGGTGATAGCGATTCCTAGAGCCCAGCTCTTATACTGATAAGTTAAACTAATTTTAAATCATCGATTCCGAATGATATGCGGAATATAGATACAAAAGGATCGAAGATGTTACGATTTTGGTTCAGCGTTTTCTTTTGGTATCGATACCACCTGTCGTGTCGGATAAAGGATTTCGATATCCCTTCGCGGGACCTCTTCACTCCTGCATTCGGTAACGGTCACTGACTCACTCGGGGAGCGACTCTCTTGGAACAAGTTAATGAAAAAAGTTATTATCAGGTTCGGGAGTACGACAGGTCATTTCCTAATTGTAGCGTGATAGATGTTGGACACTTGCGCAGAGCCCGCATTACGATATGGCATGTAAAATACTAGCGAAACCACTATAGAGTAATTGTATACAAGAGTAGATCTTCCAATTTTCTTCATGTAATAGGGGAGCAATAATTTCATATTAAGTCGACATTGCAGTAAGCAAAGTGCGAAATTTGAATTGCAAAATATCATCTTCGATAACGGCGTGAATTGCCATTTCCTTAGCAAGTGCCGGACAGTAAATCACCGTCTATTATAACAAACATTATAGCAAATGATGCACGAAATCAATGATGAAAGGTAGGCACTGAAATTTCGTCACACACTTGCAAATCTCATGTTTGTTTGCATGCGTCACTAGTTATTTGTATGTTGTGTTATTGCTATCTTTCATGTGCGATATATATCGAATGTATCATATTCATCGCGTATTTCGCTGACTCGGCGTTCTTCGGGGACGATCTGCTTTCAGCGTTTACTTTCACTTCATTATACAATTGATATTCGTTTCATTCCGATCAACTTGATAATTTCGCGAGTCTCGAGATCTCTCCTTCCTTCTATAATTGTTGATCCCCATCTGGCCCTCTCACACTACTTCAAAATGCAATACATTGCTCTCACTGCTCTCTTCACTTACAGAGCTTGCTTTCGTTATTTATGAAGGTTGTTTCCAGGCTGCACCCAAATGCCAGTCATTGAACTGGAACGATGAGTGGGGGCGGAAAGGTGTTCAGCCGGACATGTTTGGTTCAAGCCGAGGTTAACTAACCGAAAACGAACGACCAATAACTCATACAATACGTTGTAGCACTTATCCTGCTCTCTGTACTTTGGCAGTGAGCTTTGCGCGAGGAATGTCGGCTGTGCATTTCGGAGCTGTGAACAAGAGTCCGAATTGGCAATTTCGCCTAAAGCAGGCCATTCAGAACTCCAGGAGGGAGACGAATCCAAGAATATATGAGTGAAATGAAGACCTATTTTTGTTTTCGCAATACCTTCTGAATGAATCCCAAGACTATCCTCTGGAAAGATTTGTCGAATTTCCCTCATTTGAATTTAATTTGAATATTTCAGTGTGTGGAAATCATAAATAAGGCTCCTAATAACCTAATATAAATTAACTGTAACCGTGTCATGGAGATAATTTTTCTGTGGGGACATCGAATTCTCTACTGAAGTGCTGTGAATAATCACGATCTACATTAATCTCAAACACACAATTCATTATATAGAACGTTAGCGCGCATAGCGAAATTTTTGTGACCTCACAACACAGCAAGCACTTTTACCATGATCATGTTTTTAAAATTCATTACATGTAAGTGAAAACAGATCTGCTCATTTTTAAATTTGATTTTCCATTGTATGATTTAAACTTGAAGGTTTTTGCTTACATCCTACATTTATTCTTTGATGAGAGGTTACTATTTACTATAAAGTTGCTTTCACAACAAATCAAACATCCTTTCACAGTCAAAATAATGTATATTATCAAGTAATTGTGTCTTTATGTCATGACTTTTCTTGCCAAAAAACCCTAGTTATCTTTTTACTTATATCATCTTTGCCATCATTCATGTTCTACTGATGATTGCGATTGAAAATGCACTATATTACAAAATAGGAAGCACAGTTCTCTTGCATGAACTCATTATCTTATTCATGATACAAGAATGTTATATTACTCTTTATCTCAAATATACTATTTCTTGGGATATTTTCACAAACACACACATACAAAGCCCCAAACATTAGTACGTGTATCTTTGTACGATATGTATTAAACAAATCATCAAAATATCCCGTAAATCTCCGACAAAAATCTCTTAAAGAATTTACTCATTAATGGCTGTACATGATGTCACGGTAAACTGGAGATGGCGTGGAAGTCGGACAGAAAACACGTTGAATAAATGAAAAGAAATCTCGAGAACGTTTCCGGGCAACAGGTGTGCCTTTCCTTCCGCGCGCGCCTGCTGGCCCGCTGACCAGCGAGCGCCGCTTCGCGCCCCGCTCCTCGGGTGGGCCGGCCGGCGCGAACGCCTTCCATCTTCCTGCGCCGGAGGTGGTCCCGGCGCCGCCGCATTCGCCATGGACGGCACGCTTCCCCCGGCACGTGTCCGCCCCCCCCGCGCCCGCCGCGCGTCGGTCGGAACGCTGCGCCGCGCCCGCCGCGCCGCCATCGAGTGACGTGCCAGATCGCTCGTAATTTCTCTGGCGGCGGCGCCGCCGCCTCGATAGAGTTTCTCGAATGCCCAGCCCCGCGTTCTCCCCCGCGTAGGGATAGCAACAAAAAAAATCGATGTTTTTAAAACATCCATCTTTTCCACCAGAAACATCGATATATTACCATCGATATTTTGCTGCAAAAACATCGATTTTTTTAAAAAATTTTAAAAATAAAGGTGTTTAAACTCGTTGTAGAGTAGCAGCAATCTACAGCAATATATATATTTTTTCGTCATCGTCTTTATCACACTCCGCATTTCGCCTGTGCAATCTGAGGATGTTTGGAAGCTGCTCGTGTTATGAATGTATGTATCGCCAGGCGTTACTTTGCCTAAATCGACAGTGAAACTCGAAATCGATAGCAAAACACGATGTTCTTTTTATTGTTTATTTTATTCATAACATTCGATAATAATTTTTACATACTACTAACATGCTGGTAACCAAACAACAAAATATATCCCTTTTGCGTATTGTAATTAAAATGGATAGGAAAATAGCATGTTTATTAGTCTATAATTATAACATCGAAAATCCTTTAGCAATGTATTGGAACATCGATTTATGGGTGTTTTGCTAAATTTTGCTATCACTACCCCCGCCCCGGCGACTAGAGTTCCTCCCGCTCCTTTACAGTCCGGTCTTCCTCCGCCCCGGTTCGGTCGCTTTGGCCAATCAGTTTCAATTCGATTTCGTGAAGTAAAGTTTGCCATTTGGAGTTCAACGCCTAATTCTTGTGTATGATTATTTAAACATTGGGCTTGTGCTGTTTCTTCTCCCTGACCAATCATTATTACTTTCCCCTTTACCTTTCTGACCAAAGGAATCGACATCGTTTTATTTCAGTCACTTTATAACTCAAGGAAAAGTTGGTATTTTTTATTGCGTTTGCCCCCCTCCCCCCTTGGAACCGCAGTTAGAGTCCGACCGTTTCGCCTTCCTAAATTTTCGTAGTCCCAATGTTTTTTCATTCAGTACTCCACAATCTCACTAGGTATTGTTATTTTCTCTTATACCGATATGATTCCCAGATTTGTCCTATCGTACTGTGGCGTCGTGGTAGCGAAATGACTACACAGACACGAGCTCTAGTTACAATATTTATTTACAGAATATTATACAGTATGTACAGCTCTGGGGTTCCGTTCGCAATCTACCTCCGCGACTCCACGCACCCTGCTCCCATCTCCTGGCTAGTGCATCCTCCACCCAGACGCTTTACCGCGCCGGTGTCCTGACACCCGGTGCTACGCACTCGCAGTGTCCAAGGAATGCACTACCGCCAACGGGCCGCAGTTGCGTCCGCACGCGAGGCGATCTCTTAACGAACTCCTCCTTCCGGCCGGCTAGCTTCTGGCGGTCATGTCCCCCACCCCCACCCCCTAGCTTCTTTGCACGTGTGGGTGGCTCTGAGACCACATGGCCAGCCAGCCTCCCCTGACCGCCGGCGGGGGGTCAGGCCCTCTGCCCGGCCGACTTGCGTCCCGGGGTGTTAATGGCTCCCTTTTCAGTTGACAAAAGCTACTAACAGCTTTTGTCCTAGCCGACCGGATGCACTTCCCTCTGCCAAAGTTTCTAAAGACGGTCGAACCTGGCCGCCATGTGGTGACGTTACAGACTCCTATATCCGCGGAAATGAATTTTTTCCGCAGGTGCCAACCACAGGACAAAAATTCACTAGTAACCTGTATTCTGGATTCTACATGGCCGTTTTGGCCTACAGGCTAAAGCAATTCTCTATACCTTTACTATTTTTTCTCCTAGCCATTCTAATCTAATGTCTCGACTGCGAACGACCCCAGTTTTTTTTTTCTGTCAGTACAAAGCAAGATTACAATTTCGTATTAGATCTATGTCATACACACATATGTACATTTATATATTATTTTCAATCTTCATTTAACTTACTATGATACACATGAATGACCTTGAGAAAAAAAAAACATATCAAATAAGCATACATGATTATACATTAGAAACATCTAACAACAAGACATTATGACATCAATAATTATAACCTTTGAAACAACGATTAAACTTGAACCTAAATATAACTTCGACAAAGGAAAAAAACAAAAAACAATACATATATAAGCACATTTTGGATTTATATATGCAACCGTTGCAAGGACCCCTACAGTGTGTCCTTCCGCATCATGGTGATCAGATCAGCCTTCTCAAAACATTCGACTCAATGCGTCGACATTTACATGTTCTTTCCCCTTTTTATGAATGATTTCAATGTTGTGGTATTGAATCATTAGTGACCACCTCATTAACCTAGGATTTTTTCCAGAACAATTACTTAACCATACCAAGGGGTTATGATCAGTCTCAATTTTGATCTTTACTTGCCCGTCTAAATAATATTTCAGTTTCTGCAAGCCCCAAATTATAGCCGTACACTCCTTTTCCGTTGCACAAAATTTAGTTTCGAGTCAGATAATTTCCTACTTATGTACAATATGGGATGTTCATTCCTTCCTCATCATTTTGAGCCAGAATTACGCCTATTCCACGATCTGATGCATCACATTGCATAATAAATGGTTTGCTGAAATCTGGAGCGTGTACTACAGATTCACTACATAGGGCGTCCTTTAGGGCTTTGAATGCGTCATCACATTCTTGCGACCAATTTACTTTGCCTTGGCGTTCCCTCCCACGCAGTAAATCTGTTAACGGTGCCGCTTTTTCTGCAAATCCTGGAATGAACCTTCTATAATATCCTGCGAGCCCTAGAAAAGCCCTGACTTGCTTTTTTTATTTGGGAAGCGGATACTCTTGGATCGCGTGAACCTTTGCTTGGACTGGCCTCATTACACCCCGCCCACAACGTATCCAAGTACTGCACGGAATTCCTAGCGAATTTACATTTAGTCGGCTGGATATGCAGTTTCGCCTTTTTGATAATCTGAAATACTTCTTCCAGATGACGGATATGATCTTCCCAGTTATTACTAAAAATGGCAATGTCATCCATGTACGGTACAGCAAATGTACTACACGAATCTAACAAGGATGCCATCATGCGACTGCACTGGTAAGGTGCGTTCTAATCCCAAAGGAAGTCGTAATGGTCGATAAGTTCCGAATTTCGTCACAAAGCCGCATAACGCTGTGCTCTCGGCGTGAGGGCAATTTGCCAATAACACTTTGCCAAATCATGTGCTAATGATTTTGGCCGCCGCCACTGTCTCTATTCTTTCCTCCATGCTCGGTAAGGGTAATACTCTGTCTTAATGCATTGATTCAGACGTCTGTAGTCAATACACGGCCGCGGCTTCCTTCCCGGTGCTTCTACTAAAATCATCGGTGAGGTATAATCTGAATCACCTACTTCAATGATTTTATCCCGTAACATTTTGTAATTTCTTCTTTCAGAATTTCCGACCGTCTAGGCGACATACGGTAGGGTGCACTTCTGACAGGTTTGGATTCGTCCATGATTTCGATATCCATTGTTACCATGTCAGTCAGACCAGGCTTGTCCGAGAATATCTCTCTATATTTGAATACTATCTCTTCCAGCCTTTTCCGAAACTCCGGTTCGACATCTGTACCCTCGAACATCGCTTCTAACTCAAAATCCCTATTTTCTAGTTTCACGGCATATTTGTCCAATTCATCTTCGTCTGGTTCGAACTCGGTGCCTGTGTTGCCACGTAACTAATGTATTCCGTTCTCTTCCCTCCCTTATTTTTGACAAATTCTACTATCTAGAATTATCTGTTTGAGACGCGATAATATCTGACAATTATTCGCTAATTCTTTCTCGTAATGAACACTATCTAGAATTATCTGTTTGAGACTGATCACTGTATTCTCATTACTTACAGACTCTCCTAATTCTCTCGCGACCTGCACCAGACAGTCTTTCCGGTACTTTGCTAAAAATGCCATTATGCCTGATTCTGATCGCTATGAATGCCGAAGGCTACACTTACGTACGGTGTCCTTGATGTCCTTGTATCGGCGTCGGTTGGCTTTGACGTCGTCCTTCCTTCCTGTCCGGGATGGCTTCTTTCTTCGGTCCGACGATCCAGTCTCTGCCCCTTCGATGCCTTTACGATTTAAATAACCCCGTGCGTTACTACACCGGTGAGCCCTCGAAAGTTCATCCAAGTACCGATATACGAGTCTATCGTAACCGCATACTTCCTCCCCCAGCCTGGGTACTTATGCCGCTGCACTATTAAAATTTGTTAACTAATTTTAACACAGCTTCCTTGCCTGGGTTCGTTGACCGCTGCCACCATTTAAATAACCCGTCTGTGGCGTCGTGGTAGCGAAATGACTACACAGACACGAGCTCTAGTTACAATATTTATTTACAGAATATTATACAGTATGTACAGCTCTGGGGTTCCGTTCGCAATCTACCTCCGCGACTCCACGCACCCTGCTCCCATCTCCTGGCTAGTGCATCCTCCACCCAGACGCTTTACCGCGCCGGTGTCCTGACACCCGGTGCTACGCACTCGCAGTGTCCAAGGAATGCACTACCGCCAACGGGCCGCAGTTGCGTCCGCACGCGAGGCGATCTCTTAACGAACTCCTCCTTCCGGCCGGCTAGCTTCTGGCGGTCATGTCCCCACCCCACCCCTAGCTTCTTTGCACGTGTGGGTGGCTCTGAGACCACATGGCCAGCCAGCCTCCCTGACCGCCGGCGGGGTCAGGCCCTCTGCCCGGCCGACTTGCGTCCCGGGGTGTTAATGGCTCCCTTTTCAGTTGACAAAAGCTACTAACAGCTTTTGTCCTAGCGACCGGATGCGTACCAGTCAAACTCTCCTCATTCAGGTTGGATCATTCTGGTCATCCGCCGCCCTCTCTTCAGCGGTTTCTCTCAACTCTAATTCGTGTACAGATGTTCGACCTGCATCTTTCGTATTTCAAACGCCTCTCTTTGGACTCGTTCCGGAATCCCCTATCCGATGCTTCCAGCATTCGTCTCCGTCACCGATGCCATCGCGCCCCACCGCCGAGTCGCGACGCGCCTCGTTGCCCATCTTTCCCAGAAGCGTCCACGACGTGGCCACGCGTACCGCTCGACTAGTCCATCCACGACGCCTGTCGTCCCCTCCGACTCCCACCGCCCTCCCGCTCGCTCGCTGTACTCCTAATTGGGCGCGAGTCCGACTCCGCGCCCCGCCGCGGCCGGCGCTGCACCGACGACGACGACGACGACGACGGCGGCGGCGGCGGCGGCGGCGGCGGCGGCGGCAGCGGCGGTCGTCACGAACAGCGTGGCCGCGTCGTTTGTGTCGGCCGCGCTACTCGTCCGACACGTCTTGCATGTATCACAGGCCCTCCTCCCAGCGGCCGCCAGCGCGCCCCGGGGTCCGCCGCCGGCTTTGAAGTCTCCCCTCTCCTGCCCTCGCGCGCGCGCGCGTCGACTTGCAAACGGTGCACGGCGGTCCACCTCGCTTAGTGACTTGTTTAACGCACGGGTTGTTTTTGCGCACTTGGACTAGGCTTGTAGATGTGTGTAATGGTACTCATTGGCAGTCATGAATTGATTTACCCAATGGTGTTATCAATAAAATTAATGTTTTATCCTTATTTGAATTATTGATTTGTAAATTTCAGACGAGAAGAAAATCCCAGCATTTTTCCTTCCTTTTTCGGTGTCCGCAAATGAAACTTTTCAACATTATTATAGTTTTGAATGTTATAAAATGAATGTTTAAAACATAGAATACTAAATAATAATTCTGTGAATATTACATCTAGAGATTTCAACGTTTTGTAGTGTCTTTCGCGGAATCTGTAGTCTTCTGCATACGATAACATGTTACATTTCTTTTTTTCGAATTTCACAAGTTTCTGAAGCAATACTGTTTTTGATTTATTTACTATTCAATGAACTTTGCATGATCATTCAAGGGTTTAATACACTCTCTTCGAAGTGTTATATCTTTCATCTGATTTTTTTGTGACTAAATAACAATGGAAATTTATATTCTTGAGGTTGCTCTGCATTGTGAAATCGATAGTGAAATATGCTGCCATTGTATGCACAAAGCCTATGTAGCATTAAACCAGATCGCTTACCGGATGCTTCCTGCGCCGTCTTGGTTCTAGGAAGTGCTGCCTTTCTAAGTAGGTTCTCTATTAAGATAGATAATAATGTGGCATTTTATACCCTCGAGACATCATAAAATATACGCTAATTTCACGCAGAGTTTGTTTGCTAGTCTTCCAGGATAGAATAATGTTTCCGACGAACATTCACTTAGAGTACGAGTGTAGATCAAAACATGTAAAGCACCACATAATTATTTTTGCATACAGTACTATAAGTTTTATTACATTCATTATTAAATGTAAAGGTATTATGCATAACATTGCGGACTAATATGGCAATGTAATAGGAGTATAATAAATGTGCTGGTTGATTTATTTCGGATACAAAAAAGCATATCAGTTTGTTCCGCAAAATGAAGCGAACACAAATTTATAATGTCATTTTACCTATTTACTCTTCGTTTCTGCAGAGTTTTTCGGCAAATTATCTTATTTCTTGACTTCCAGAAGCTTATTAAGGTTAGTCGATTCTCAGAGCGTACCAAAGCATACTACTTACTTGGTTTGGATGTAGACAAAGAATAACGTAAATCTATGAATTAATGGAAGAATCTGAGAACAAATAACTACAGTTCAAAATCGAACCAGACCGCGACAAAGTTATTTCAATGTCTCCAGCGACGTTCGAAATCCGCAACGCGTGTTTTCCAGTAAGCAAATGATTTCCCAAAAAAAAAAAAAATTGCCGCTTCGTATCTCGGATATTCCTGAGATTGTTTTCCCTTGCAATGTGGTGTTTCGATTAAAAGCGTCTGCGGTGGAATTCGAAAATTGAACAAAACACTTTCTAGAAGTACCCATGAGTGTATTATTCATAACATTGAGTGAGTGATATGAGTGCTTATTGATAACATTAAGTGATTCATGATGGTATTTATATTTTTTTCTCCTGAATTGACTAATTACGTACATTTCGATCATTTGTGTAAAAATAAAAATATATATTGTGGTTATAATACAGGTAATGTCTTGTCTAATATATTAGAGAAAATATCCAACGCTAATTGAAACTAATTCGGTAAGATTTGTTTTAATCTAGGGATGCGGTTTTGGCGAAATGTATAGTAATCACGTTCTTGTAGAGAGAATAAGTGCTTATAAGATACACGAAACGAAGTAGAACGCTATGACATTTAATATTACATATCTGAAGGTGAGTTTAGTCAGTAACGGTTAGTTCGTGGACTGTTTTTATCAGATTGAATGTTCCTCTTCAAATCTGCGACAATACGAAAGTTATTCGATACTGTGGAACTCTGAGAAAATTGTTTCAACAGCTAAGATCAGAAAAGGGTTTGAAGCCATGAGTGAAGCTTTCTTGCCTATGCGCATTTCTCTAACATCTGAGGAAAGTTCCTTAATGATATTTTTAACATAAGGGGTAATTTATTTAAAGAATATTGGAAATTTCTGGTAGCATTTGTGATATTAAATGTATCATTAAAGTGTATGTTTGTTCTTACTGAGTCTTTTAAATTTGGGCATGTACTTTTTTTCATTGGAGGAATTTTTTTCATTGGAGGTCCTTACGTGAATGAACATTTCAAAATACCCGCCGCCGCTCATGAACATTTTTAAAAACCTGATGTCGCTTCAATACGTGCTGAGCGCGCGCTCTCAATGCGTTTGGAGAGGCGTGGGTGAACCGCAACGGTAGTTTGCGCTGTGACGAGTGGTGCAGTGCAAAAGCCCCCCTCGGAGTCGCTGGCGCGTGGCAAGCTTGGGCGGCGGGGTGGGCGTGGGCGGAGGCGCTGGCGCCTGGGGCGGGGCTGGGCAGGCTGGGGCGGCGGCGGCGGCGGCGGTTCCGCCAGATGCACCCCGACCCGGCGCGGCGCCGAGCGGGGCGTGGCGTGGCGGGGCAGGGCGGGACGGCTAGCCAGCCAGCCAGGAAATTGCCGGCACTGCCCTCGGCCGCCCCCGACCTACCCGCTTGGCCCCCCCCCTCCTGCCTTGGCTTCGTGCACCGTCCCCGCCTCAACTCCCGCTACCAACCGACCCTGCGCCGGCTCTGCAGGCACAGTTGCCGTCGTTCCCACCCTCGCCTTCGCACACGTCAGTCGCTCCGGAGCACAGTAGCTCCGATGGATTCGTTACATTTTTCCAAGCGTTGTTCCGGCAATCGCTTAAAAACTATTTGTAGTGATGGTGTAAAAGTTGTAGTTTATTATTAAACACAATGGTTAAACTTTTGTTACTATTTTTGTCAATGTATTCAATTTAATGCAAAATGTTTTGTTGAAGCCGAAAATTTTTTTGAGACTATAATTTCACAACTTCATTTATGTCCGCAGTGTCGTTGTAAATATTCATAATTCTTATCAATCCATCTAAAATTCGATATTGATGGAGAGTTTCGCTCAGTTCAGTTTTTGAATATAAGTGAAATGTGTGTTGGTATGTGATTTCAAAATTAATGTATTTTTTAAGCTCGAATGGTTTATCTACATGAAACATTTGCAATTCTTCTCGCCATTTTTGTTTGTCTGCTTGTCCTGACTAATTTGGGGAACGAGTAAACTGATTTCGGCAGAACTTTCACTGACACGGTGACTCGTCGAACATAATTTACGCTACTTTTTCAGCTAATTCTCTTCTGTTCTAAGATAAAGAAATGTTTGCTTTTACACAAACCTACAAATTTACTCTAGTCTTGTATATACGTATCTAAATAATGATCTTCACGCACAAAAATTACTCTCTGCATGAAATTTCGTGAAAATTATCTACATCCTCGTTTTCCATCTCCAAGGCAGAATTTAAATGCTCGCTCTTTCATTTTTCGCGAATTTATTGATAAAATTGACGAACGTGCATCTGAATTTTCTGAAAATAACCGACTAAGCCGTGTTACATCCGTGTTACATATTAAATAAAGAATTGTAGAAATTAAAACTATTGCAAAACGAGTCTTAATAATATGAAGCTATTTAACGTTCTTGGAAAGGTAGTACTTCGGCAAATTGCCAAATGGCTTGTTAAAGGTTTCATTAGAACCTTCGGATCTATGGTGTTTATTTACATATCTGACTGTCACCATGTTTTATGGTTGCTGTTATTCTTTATTTTGTTTTTTCGATTTTCTTCATGATTTTGAATCTTCAATTCCTGCTTTTTCATCACCACTTCCCTTTCAGATTGGAATTTTGGCGAAAGCATCCACGACACACCAACGAATTACTTGTGTTTGAAATGAGTATAGAAGTACATTTTCGGCACGAGAGGAGTAGTAATTTATAAGCAATTTTGCAGTGTAGTCGTGTTTCAACGCTCTTTGATCGTGACGCGTTCATTACGAATTAGCTCGTCAGCTTCAGAGAAAGCTCGCAGACTTTTGCCTCGCTCCTTGTCTCAGACCGAACATCTGGGAAGCAGTCGGCGTGTTGGCGGTTGCCTCTTTGTCGACAGCACCCACGCTTAGCTCGTTACGCTTATGCAACAGTATTTGTATTGCGGTGACGGGTTTGCACCCTGCTCTCCCTCGCCTTAGCACTGCCGCCGGCTTCGTCGCTGACGCACAGTGGGGGGAAATCGGGCGAAAAAATATCGCAGCGATCAATCGGAATGGAAAAGAAAAATACGCATTGCGGCCTGATGTAAATAGCGAAATCGACACAACATTATTCAAGACCTGTTATTTCCCCGATAATGCTCATCTCTTGGACTCAGCGGTGGGAAACCTCTCGTGGCCATGTGTGTAAATCAACATGAATTAGTGCATCGTGTTTTCTTTTTATTTTAATGTCAAGGTTTTTGTTTACAATGGCATTATCAACATTGATTTTCTTAGTGTGAAAGTTTGCATAGTTTCTCCTGTGTTATCTGTGAAATCAATAGCGATATTCATCAATCATCACAAAAGGTTCCAGTTCATCCTGTTTAATTGCTCTTGTGTGGAGTTTCATGAGTATAATTTTTTCGTATTACGAACAGATTTTTAACAGATTTAGTTTATCTTGACATTCCATCATCAGTGTATGAATAATGAATATGGGTGTCAAAAATCGCAAAATATATTGCACCACTTGTAATTCACATATTTCACCCTTTGTTTTGTAATAATTGCTTGTTACGTAACAGGTTTTAGTTTTCTGCCTTCTTTTTTCTCCTTCTTTGTGTCGTTTGCTCTGATTAGGAGCACTGTGCTTGGCCGCTGCAGCATCGCCGGGCCCAGGAGCGCCGGGCACCCGTCGGAGCGGCCGCCTCCGACAGAGAGAGCATGATGCATTGTTTTCTTGCGGCGGCGGTCCACTCCCATTCCCCGCGCAATCCATTATTTTCTTTGTGCCCTCTTAATTCCCCCGCAGTTTTATTCCACACCGCTCGTTTGTCCAGCGGTGCTCGTCGGCGCCGTCTCTCCCGCCGTCTCCCTTTGCCACCTGCTTATTTGCGCGCGCTCTCTCGTTTCTGTCTCTATCTCCGTTCTCTTATAATCGGGTCTTTGAACCAACACTTTGATTTCCTGTGCCTCTTTTCATCTTGCGCTCTCGTGCACGGTCTTTCACTAGTTCATACTCTCTTTCATATTCACTCTTTCTTTGCCTCTTCCCTCGTCCTCTCTCTCTCTCTCTCTCTCTCTCTCTCTCTCTCTCTCTAATGTTTGGTAATGTTTCGTATGAAAGAAGCTGTAGAATATGGTGACACGGAAGTAGAACTCCGAACAACTGGTATAAAAACACTTGTTGGTTTTACTGCAAACTTATGTTCGGCCTGCGCAAATAAAAAAAGATCATAGCAAATGAACTCTCATTAATGAATTGCGGAGATAGAAATAGCTAAAGCACAGAGAGGTGGCAGAATTGTGTGATACATCGATTCACATTGAAGAGCTGCTTTCTAATAAGGGGCAACGCACTAGCACGAACTTGCCTTGCATACAATTTTTAGAAGACATTCTTAGTGATTTAGGCATGGAAGTGTCCCGAAGTATTTTGCATTTGGCTTGTAGCCCTCCTGCATACATTTGGTGTCTGTAGTTAATGTGTGCGTCTTTTTTTCGTTTTAATGTCCGCTTTGCATAAGACAATGAACTTGCATACACTTATAACACCTTTTCATCACTATTACTGTGACACGCGGGGGTCGTCGTCAAGTTTTTTTGCTGTTGGCATTGTCTGTTGCACGTGTTTGCGGTTACAAAATATTTGTTGAGCAGTTTAATTAGCCCGAGACAATAAATCGTATCAGCTATTCTCATCACCTGTTTCGTGTGAATACTTCAGTTTTTTTTGTTGCGTTGCAAAGGGGGCGATATTTGTCACACGAGGACATAGTAGCAACGGAAACGAGTTTCTGAGTTGAGTGCCGGAAGCGGTCTTACATAATTCAAGGTGCGAAAAGTTTCCCTCCCCCCTTCCGATGTCCGTGGTCCAGAACAGCAGAGCGATTTGAAAAGACTCTGTGTATGGTAATGGTGTGGTCAAGACGCAAGTTTATAGCCGCCGACCGCGTCACCCGCACCGAGCACGTCCGAGGGCATATCCGCGCCGTGGAGGTTTACGTTATTTACGATGTCGCCAAGGCACGCGGCGCCGGCCGGCGTCAGGCAGCCAGCCAGCTTGGGTGCAGGGGTGTCCTCCAGTGCGCTGGGATGGCTCGGCCGTATTCTGCTTTCTATTATAGAACTGGGGCGAGCCCGTCAATCTGTCTCCTGGTACTTTTTAATGAGAAGAAATCTAAACGTCGAGAGATTGATTTAGGCTCCATAGGGTGTACGCAACTATGAATAGACTTCAATTCCTAAGCAAAATTTTGAAAAAGTCGCACACTCAGAAATAATTTAAGTTCAACTATGTTTTTGTTTGTTTCTTCGAGAGCCGTTATTCAATTGCTGAGAGATATGCTTGATAAAAAAAAATTATAATCTTCCCAGATAATCCTTAAATGATTGAATTCATCTTTTTTTTAAAAATTCAAAATAAACGTTTTGTTGCGCTTATGGCTTTATTGATTGTCATTGCTGCATTATTTCCATTGGTATTGGGTTGTTTGTGTTTTTCTATTTCTTTCTTCGGAAAATGCTATAAACTTCAATATTTTGATATGAATGTACTCCACCACATGAAATATTTTTCATTTGTTACTTCTACATAATATAACTACATCTTAAAATAATATTTTACCTGTGTAAAACATTATTGTAGAACTGACGAATTGTATTTATCGTGAATGTGAACAAAAATGTACTGTTCAGCATCTGTGTTCCGAATATCATGCTTGTAATATATTGTAATGTAATATTAGGAGATATTTTGAAAGTAATTTGTGTTTAATTGATGATCGTATCTGTCCCACGATTTCTCACCAGTTGGAGTGGTTTGTACATTGTATTGTCTAAACTTTACGGGAGGTATTTCTTAGCGGCGTTCTCCTCGTAAGTCTCAATGCCACTGCGGCTGGCAACGTTTTCGGTGAAGCACGTGTGTCCGGGGAGGGCGCGTAGGCGCGGGCGGTGCGTGGGCGAGGTCCTCTCGCTGCCTTCGCTTCGTCCTCATTGGAGGAGCCCGCGCGCGTGTCGCGTCTGCCAGTTGCAGGGCGCTGCCGCCGCCTCACCTTGCTTTATGCGTCTCGCGCGACGTACGGATCTCGCATGCATGTTTATGCAAAGAAGTTGTCACCATATAGGCATTTGCATCCCTCAGTAGCTAGCATTTCTGTATATGCTTTGCATAATGACACGGGCGGAATCATCTTTATTTCATAACTCGAAGCCGCCGCTGCCGTTCGCGGTTAATTTCCCCGTGAACGGCGCTAAGCGCGTTGAGCATCCCCTGCGTTTGCGACGCGTCGCAGTGCGGTGCGTGCCACGTTGCTTGCATTAAGCCCCTTCGGCTTACTCCGGGGGCAGAGGGCTGCAATTTGACGAATTGATGCTAAGTCGAGTCTGAAGTGCCAGGATTAATTTTGTAGAGATATACGAGTAGTGCCCATTCGTGGTTGGATGTTGTTCTCCTTTCCAACGCGGACTGTACTGTAATATTGCAATAATTTGGTAATGCATCCCTGTTTATAAGTACTATCATACATTGTTTTGGAGACCATGCAACTTCAGGAATTTTGTTTAAAAAAAATCGCTGATGAATGTAGTTTCTGGTATCGAAATTCTGAGTTCGTTTTAAGATGTTATTTTTCAAATATTTTTTCACTCTTATTCATGTAAGGCGCTAGAGTGTGATACTAATTGTTAGAAATATATATGGTATAATTTTCGTCACCTTCTGGGAGGATGTCAAGGCTAGTTTTGCTATTTTTGAAATAAAAAAAAATGTTGGAGAGTATAGAAAATGAGAGTCCGCGGACGTTATTTTACGTTATTTTAAGCTTGTAAATACGATTCTTGAATGCATATTTCTGTGCCACTGTAAAGTGTTACAATAAATTAAATGCGTCATGTGTATTCAACGAATGATTCTTTTACATTGACATTCCTTTTTCTCCCCCTTCAGCTTCATTTTCGTATCCATCCCTCACTCCTACTTTTTTCGTCTCCGCCACTTCTATCATTCTGCTCTTCTTAATTTCTGCTTTCTTCTCTTGCATATTGTTTTACGTCTCCACATCGGCATTCGTCTTCACCCCTTCTTCCCAAATAGCCGCCTGCGGCAAAAAGACGCACAGCAGTGGTTACATCGCGCGCCTCATTTTTCGCCGCATCGCTGCGCTCTCCGCCGTCCTCTACGCCGCCGCGCCCGCGAATATCTGCACGAATCCCTCTCGTCCCACGTGTACCTCCCTTCAGTATATTTGTACTTAACGACGGAAAACATGCATTTCTCGCATGATCTCCCGTCTGTCGATTTCCCGGCGCGCGCGTGTTTTGCGTTGACTCGGGCGAGATGCCGCCGCCTCCTCCCCCCTTGCGTTTTTCGCCCGCCCTGCCGCCGCCGCCGCCGCCGCGGCCACCACGACGTGCTAGCGTCTGCGGCCTTCCCGTCGACGCCAGTGCATGGTGTGCGTACCGCCTCGGTGTGTTTGATGTGGCTGTTTTCGACGCCGCGCCTGGACGTTCCCAGAATGCGAGGGGGCGGGGCAGAGGCAGCGGCGGTGCGCCTCCCCTTCTGGGCTTCTTTTCGTTGAAAGGGTTCACCTGACGCGTGCTTCTCGAGGCTCCTGTTCGTACTTGATTCTCTTCTCTGTTTTGTTTTCTGATATTTGCTGTTTTGACTTCCCCACTTTTTTTTTTTTTTTTTTTTTTTTTTTATCTTTTTTTTTCCCTTCTAATAAACATTTTTCTTGGCTCATTTTATGGTCTTTTATTTCTCTTCTGTTTCTCCATTCCTTGTCATTTAGTGTTCGGCGCTATTTCATCATAACGTGTAGCACTGTTATGGCGCTTATCTGCCGCTCCGCTAAGGCATTCAAAGCGTGCGTGTGTCGGGCCGTGCATTCGGGTGCGGCGGAGGCTACGGGTAAGGGACATTAATAAGATTCCCGGACGCTGCGTTGTGTGCGAAAAGACGTGATGGACGCCGCCTCCGTTGCTCCTGCCGTCACCATTCCCGTCTCCATCCTGCCGTCACCATCGCCCTCGTCCACCCCGCCGCCGCCATCAGTGCTCCTCTGGCCCCACCGCCAATTCTCCCATCGTCCTCGACCAACGCCGCTGCTGCCACCGCCGCACTCGGCTCGCGCCTGTCCGCGCCCATGATGCATTGGGGCCGGCGACGCGATGCGACGCGCGCGATGCCGTTCCCCGCCCCGCCCCCTCCCTCCCGGCTCACAGCTCCGCCGCGGCTTCGTGTTTTTCGACCGGTTGCTTGCGGTTCCCGCGCTCGCGGTGGCCCTTTTAGGCGTAATTCTGCGCCACTTCAATAACCCCGGCGGAGCGATCAGGTATGTTAACAGATTTGACGAGTCGTCCTCGTCGTAGTCGTTCATACCGCAATTTTCCTAACAGGTGTCGTTCCCCGCGTGGGCTGTTGGTTATGGTGTGTTTTTTGGCCGGGCGCCCGCACTGGGCGACGGAAGTTGTTTCCTTTTTTTGGGTGGGCTTTGTCTCGATTGTGCGATTGTATATCGCCTAAGTGGTTCGGTTCGCGAAGAAATGCTTTAAGATCAATGGTGAGCGTTTTATTGGTTACTCATTTGAGGACGAAAAGGCTTTGTATTAGTCGAGAAATGTGCGGTACGTTCCCACAGGCCTTCATATGTCACAGCGTTGATTTGCGGTCGATTCAAGGATGTTTTCTTTTGTTCTTGCTATTTGAGAATCGTACAATGCGGTATTGTGTTGTAGTTCTTGTAACGATTAGTGAATTGCTTGTTTTGAATGAGTGAGGAAAAGAATCAATGTCGTCTGAGCTCCTTTAAGACATGGTGATGGATGAGACCTACGAACTTTAACGCTGTGTGATTTTTATATTTATTCCCGGAAATAGTTGGGATTGTGAATGTAATTTAAAAATTTAAAAAAATGAGAATTTAGTAGTATTATTTGGTTCGATATTCTATAGTTTGTAATAATGTTTAGAAATTTCTCCGTCTTAACTCATTTTTTTATCTAATCTAAGAATGTTTTGCCTCAAATTTCTTTTGAACGCTTTTACTCATGTTATAATATTTCAATAATGATTCAGCATCTATTGAATCTCTTGTTTTTTTCTTTCTTTTCTCTGTTTCTATTTGGGCGTAAATATCGGATGTACTGCTGTATAAATTCATTTTGCTTTTATATTTTCCCGTAAATGTTGCAGGTTGAGGACGAAAATTGTAGTATAATATTATTATTTTACATACATTCCTTTTTAGTTCGAATTATATTTCTACCTGCAACTTTATATTGTGATGCACTCTTGAAAAGGGGGATATTCAAGCGGTATAATTTATTCCATTATATACGTAGACAGTATCGTGAAGAACGTTTGGAAATTAGGCTTACTATCCAACATCCGGCCATCACAGACCTCACAATCCTGAAAGGAAAAATGCGCTTCTTGCGGCAAATTTCAGGAAATTCCACGTTTTTTCCCCTCTGGCTTCTCCTCGTGTTCTTGTCTTCAGCCCTATTCATAACGACACCTGGAGCAGTTTTCTATAGTGCTGTAGCGGACCGGATAAGGTTTGAATATGTGGTCTTTGAAGCGTTACGTCTTGCTGCACGCTCCGTTGGGCTGCGCAGAGAAAATAAGACATGTCAACGGCGCTTTCCCGGGGTCCCGAGGCTGCACAGGCGCGGGCGGTTCTCGTGGGTTCATCAAGGCTCCAGCAGGACAAAATTATTCTAGCGAATGCATTTGGAATGACCTAATTGTGTCGAAAAGAACCTGAAAAGTCTCGTTAATTGTCTTTTAGGTTCTGTGATTTTTGAAAATGTATACCGGATTTGAAGAAGATGCATGTAATGTATCAAATTTTCATGTTTATAGTTCAGATAATATTTTTAAAAATTCCTCGTTTTATACATTATCAGTTAATTACACATATTTCCTTTCTTCAAATGTTCATAATGGTGGAGAATTTAAATGATATTGATTGATTGGTTGATTGTTTAGTCATTCTGGGCACGTCAATTGCTAAAATGTATGTGTTAGTAAAGTCCCGTAAGTGTTTTTGGCAGTATGAAGTAACATCTTTTATATTGATACAGTGGTGAGTTGTAGTTGACATTTACATAATTGAAATGATTGAAGGCGTTGTCATTGCCAACAATAGTATTTATTTCAATAATAGCAGCTTTCGATGGCTTAGCCATCATCATCAGTTTTCTGCTGTTTGGGAGTCACAAAAACGACTAATAGTCGACAATGACAATGCCTTCAATCATTTCGATTAACATCTTTTATGTTGACAAATATTTTTCACATTTTGCCAGTTTAATTGTTTTCCACGTTTTAACAAATTTTGTGTTATTTTTTATTCCCTAAACGTGAGAACTATTTTATGACTAATTGTTTTAATTGGAATTTTTTTGGACTTTACACAATTTTGAGATTCAGTATTGTCACTGTCGAACAACGTGAGTTTGCACTGAATACGCGATGAAACATTTTTTTATGATTTGTCATCGACACATTATTCATTGGCAATGTAATGTGATATCATTCACTACATTTGTGAACCATGTGTGCAGCCGATGAACTTGTTTATTTTTCTTCGTTTTATTATCTGTACTTAAATTCCAGTTTACGGTGATGCCAAAGATAGTCAATGATGAATTGGTGTGTGGGGTGGAATGATGGGAAACTTGAATGTTTGTGGTGCAGAGAGGAGCACGGGAAACGGACCAATCCCGAGAATGCTTACCGTCCACTCGCTCTATAGGACGCATAACAACAACAACAACAACAACAACAACAATAATAATAATAATAATAATAATAATAATAATAATAACAACAATATCCCTTTGTTGATTGGTTGGATTCGTTAGGGTTTTGGAGCCCGGAGCCCGAGACCCGTCAAGCCAGCGTCCTGACCGTCGCGCAACGGATCGCCCAGTGCGGATGGGAGCGAAAAAATGGCCGTGTTCGCATCGGCCGCCCCACCGCCTCGCGTCGCGGCGGCTGATGGAGTACGCCGGCGGCGCCGCTCACGTCCCGCGCCGGGAGGTAGATAGGTGTCCGCGGTCTGATCGCGCATAATTCTCCGTGCGACGCGTATAAAGCAGGATCTCGTCAGGCGAACAGCGCGTATTTAGCCAACTACAGCCCCACCCGCCCGCCCGTCTCAACCGTTCCGCCGACTTTGCTGGATTTATTTTCGTGTTGCGTTTCCTTCTCACGACGCTGTACTTACATGGTGGTGCGGTCATTGTCGTGTTTGTTTTTGCGTTCGCTTTTCGATGTCGGCTCTTTTGTGTTAACTTCTTGTACTATCTATTACTGAATTTTATTTTGTATTAATTTTGCTATTTAACTCTTTAAATTTTGTCAGGTCACTGAGTTGTGTTAATTTGACTGAACTGACACTCTATACCGGATTATAATAACCACGTGTTATAGTAATTATCAAAAAAAATGTAATAATAAATAGCTAACTACAAATGTGACAACTGCAGCCCAAATTAAGAAAACATCCTTGCGTGAAACTATATTATCCTTGCTTTGAGTCCTTTTGTCAATTAATGAATAAATAAATACTTACTATTATTTTATCATCTGCCTTTACACTACTGAATTCATTTTACTAGTTTTATTTGTTTCTGTACATTACCCAGAATTAGGACGCTTCATACTCAGTTACATCTCGTAGTCAAACCTCTATAACAAACATAATGATTTCCATTATTCTCTAGTTCATTTTCGTTTTCAGTTGTGAAACTGTTACTAAATCACAATATTTAAACTCAGCGTATTGCTCCGTGCTGTCTTTATTTCGCTTAACTATGCGTTTATTTACCAGTTCAGCACTCTTGAGTGTCTTTTAAGTAATTTCCCAGATCTGACACCTTTCGATATTTTAGGAAGGAATTCTTTATCATTTAATGAGTGCATGCATGGAGACATTAAAGTGACAAAGCAAGTAAAATAAAATAAAAGATGAAGCAGGAAAGTGAAAGTGAAGAAGTCTTAAACGACAAGTGTTCTAACTGATAATAGAAAAGAAGAAGAAGAGAGAAGGAATATAAACAGAATGCGTCCTGTCAATGTGGCCTGTTAAATTAACGTACGGCCGAAATGCGCGGCGAGGGCCAGGGGGTCGAAGTGAAGCGTTCGTCTGACATAATGAGCGTCAGAGCTGCCTCTGCGCTCCGGCGATCCGGCCGGTCCTCCTCCTCCAAGCTCCCTTTGTATTCGCACGTGCCGTTATTACCATGCGCCGCTCTATATCACTTAACGATATGCAGATTTTATTTCTCGTAAGTGGCCAGGCAGCCGGCAGCTCGCCCCGTCCGTTGTGTGTGTGTGTGTGTGTCGCCGTGACAAGCACGCGCACGGGGTCCGCGTCCGCCCTCTCGCACGCATCTGGGCGCACGTGTGCGTGCTTGCATTGTTGCGCAGTTATTCTTTCCTTCCCTCTCCCCTCTTTTCACTTTTTTGGAGGGAAGAGGGGGTGTCAGGTTTTTGCCGAAGTCGGCCTTCTTGTTTTTGCATCGATTCGCCGATTGTTTATGAGTGCCGGTGACTTTAATGGGGGAAACCCGCACGAGCAATGTGTATCGAGCAACGGACACTAACTGAAAACTCGAGCGTTATGTGCGTCCGGCACGGGGAGAAAAAAAAGAACACCTCAAAATAAAAGGAGAAATGGCGCTCGATAAACAGGTTGTTCTTAATTGCCGACTGTTGAATCGTCGTATGTGTTTGCTTTTGTGAAACGTTAAGACGACAGTTTTATGTGGTTTAATGTAAATCGACGGCGGAGGCGACATTGTGCATGTTGCCGGCAGTCTGGACACGCGTTTTCTTTTGTGAATGAATTGCTTCGCCGTTGTATTGGCTCTGTGTCGTAGCCATAAGGAGATAATTGAGGCTCTGCGGTTGGTATTCCGCGAAAATGGTGAGACCTTGTGTGGGTTGTTGAAATCAGTGTGGAAGGTCCCGTTGTTTCAGTAGACTCACCATTGTATCCAGGGGATGTTTCATTGCAGAAAGCGTAGCTTCATGAAGTTGTTAGAATGTACACCGTTGCATATTTGTTTTCCTAGAATATGACTGTCGTCTGGTGAGTGATGTTACGAGACTTAAATGAGTGATGACCACAGCGTTCAGGTACTAACAATGTGTGGGAGGAAGTTGTACTGGTAGTTATCTTTGTGTAGGAGTATATTTCTCGGTGAAGAGTTCTAGTGGAACATTCGTTAGCTTCTGAAATGACGTTTGTCAACACTATCACGGAAATATTTATGTTTGCTTCATAGAAAAAAATACTTAATCGAAATTTGAGCAAAGTAATTCGCTGTTTCGTAAGTGAAATTAGTTTGCTTAAACAAACACTTCTAGCTATTGCATCCGTTGTGCAAAAATTCTCTCGTATATGTTGTTAGAAAATCTAAGTGATACATGGTCACTAGCCGTTTAAATTTACTTTAGTGGTTATTATCTTTCCACATTGACGCTGTTGCTATTTGGAGTCCCAGCATTTCAATATTGCATTGCCATGAACCTTGTTTCGATTATCACACACAGTGTCGGTACAACACTACTACCATGCACACGATTTTCTACTTCGTTTATAGAACAGGCAGCGACTACCGCAGAAATATGAAACCTCCATTCCTCACGAGAAGCGGAAGTCGAGGGACGTTCTGTGAATATGCAGTCCATGACTAGCCAACCAGTTCCAGCGCCATAACAAGGAGAACGGAATTTCGTAGATGGTGCGGAGACTGTGAAAGTGCCTGGGCGATGATGAAAGCTGACGTGAAATGCCCATCGTTCGTGGATGTTTGTGAGGACTACTGCTCTCGAGGCTCTGGCAGATGCGTTGTTGCGAGTACGAGAGATTTGTTGGCGCTGTCTTAGACGTAGTTGATAGCCTTGTTTTTTTAGAATGTGGTAGATGCAACAGCACATGACAACGCGTTAAAATGCCTTGGCAACTGTTCTATTGTGACGACTCTTCATTGATGTTTTAGATGACTAATATAAGTTAAACATAGCAAATTGTTTTGTGACATATATTCGGTGCAATGGTTTTGGAATGGATGGTGTTTTCTTCAGTTGTGAAATGATGCGGCATTTCACAAAGATATTGTTTTTATGAGATGTCAGTGCATTCCAGTTGTGTCAAGAATTATTGCTATTTTAATTAACTTTCATATTTCATGCGAATAAGTATGTTTCTGTTACCTTTGATATATTGCTGACTGTAATAAAATATGAAAAGATTATTTTTTCATTCGGGTCGCATTATATTTGAGAGTAATGAATTGATAAAAAGTAGTTGGTTCACCTTCACAAGTAGAGAAAATTACATAATTTCCGTGTGGTACATTCGTAATTTTTGCAGTGGTGTACTCACATTGTGCAGACTTGCTTATTCTGCCTGTGTAAATAAAACAGTTTTTAATGTTTAATTCAAGAGAGCGTACAGTAGTCGAAGGGTATTTTTCAGAAGTTATTGAAATTTACCCATTTTAGGATTATTTGAAATATTATTCCTTTCAAAGACCTATTCATGTGTGCTTTCCTGGTATGCTTATATACATTTTAGTGGCTTCAACTAATAGGGTGACTTATTTCTCTTTGGTCACGGGTCAATTAAATCGTTAATCCCTATTCGCTGCAGTGCCGGAACGAAAAGTATGTTATAATTAGGTTCATTTTTATATTAGAACTGGTTGAGTTTTTAATAAGTATTTTTTTTTTTTACTTTTTGATTAACTTTACAACGAAATTGTAATGCGAGTAATTCTGAAGAAATGAAATGAAGAGTCGGGAAGAAACGATGAGTCAGATTGACTTGAAACCAAGAAAACCGCATTGAAAGATTCTTTGGCGTCTCCATTTAATTTTTACGTTTACGCGTTTGTATATAGATGGTTTGTATTTTATCAAGTAACTTTTTTTTTTTTTTAAAACTCTCATTACTTTTCTCCATTACTTTAAGTTTTCCTCTTCCAAAGTATTTTTACAAATCACGTTTCATTGCAAAAAATATTTCAAATGCTCCAGAAAACGGCATCAATAAATTAACTCTTTCAATTTACAATTTTTCCCCTCTGACTCTTTAAATAATTTCGAACGTTATCTTGAAATAAGGATCCATTTGAAAAATAGTTATCAAAGGAATCGCAAAATGTTTTCATTGCATTGATAGTTTACAAACGAGATACAGTGCATCATTGAAAGAATACTTAGTATATATTATGATTCATCAGTCAAAAGTGTTTGGACAGAGCGCTATTTTGAACTTTTCGTGAGACTTACTCGACGTTGCGTCACATCCATGAGCTTGTCCCCTGTTGCACATGTCCCGTGCAAATGTACAATGCACGAAAAGGAATGAATAGCTTTCGTGCTTTGGGCGCAAAACAGAAAGCAGCACGACAGCTGTATTTAGTCGAAAAGCAGGCGAGCATAATGGAGTCACAGAACCAACCTTCAACATGGGTTTGCACGACAGCGAACGTAACACTTGTTCTTCTGTTGTAGGTGAGTTTCTGACGCCGAGAGGCGTCTCGTTGGCGAGTGCGGCATATGCAGCGTAGAGCTATTGGTGAGTATACGATTCCCCTGTAATGGAATCTAAGGGATATTGGAGATAATCTTAATTCTTACTGTGAGAAAAAAAGGTCAACTTACAACAAAGTTAGCATAGAATGATTATGATTGTATGAAAAACGGGGAAAAATTTAATCGGACAGATGCCTGCTTAAGTGAATTGTTTGTTCAGTTATGTGATAAAAGTCCACGTTACTCGTACAACAGCAAAATAAATATTTGTTAGGGTTGTTTTTCTCTAACTGCCTGTGTGTAGTGTACAGGACTCTGTTGGCTGGATACACTTATTTTTCTCTCTGCAGTTTTTGTGAAGTACATTTCGTTCGTAGTTCTTCAAATTATGCTATTTCAGATTTCTCAGAATGGTACGATTTTGCTTGAGCGTAATAATCGCACAAGCCTACGCTCTCAATCGCACAAGCGTCTTCAACAATGGGACATTAATAATCATTTGAAGGAAAATCGCAAAGACTGAACTCCGTAAAAGAGGAAGCCATGATCTTCGATCTGTCGAACATTCATTCGCCTTAGACGTACCTTGGCTCCTGAACCACTTAGGCTTGTACCGGAACAGAACGTCGCCTTAGATTGTTGGCAAGCGTCAAATTCTTGTGCCATGAAACAAAGATGATCATTTGACCGTGGTTAGGAAGCGTGCATGTGGGTGCTGGAGTAGATATTGATCGAGGGGCAATGGTGGTAGATACGATACAGAATTGATTGCACGAGAAGCGAGATATTCTCATGAAAACTACTTTTATCTGTAACTGTTTTATTGCCTTAACTGCTTTATATGATGTCGGGAATTTTGGAAAAAACTGTGAATTCTAATTTGTATTTGTGCTCACATGCTTGTGTCCTCATCGCGAGAAGTTGTGGGAGGAGAAATGCAAGCAAGAGATTGAAGTAAATAACCATTTCCTATTCTACTAGTCTCTTATTGTATTACATAGAACTCAAAATTCATTGTAATAGCTAACATAATGAATTGCATTCAGAAGTACAATCATAAACAATATTGTGTTGGCGTGAAGAGGCAGTAGCGGTAAAACGAAACAAGAAAAATATGTGTCGGTTACTACATTGAAATCGGTGATATTGCGATCCAGTACTTTCTAAGAACTTAAAATCCTATTTGAAAGCAATCTGAAAATTTTTCGGAGCAGTTCACAAAGTTTCTATTAATGTCATATCTCTCTAGGCTACGCAAAGTCCCTGGATAGAACTACGCTCCTTCGGAAGGTTTCCTTCCGAGCCCGGGGAAAAGTTGTGGTGCCCGCACTGCGGCTCGCCTCACGACGTTGGCATTTACTGGCTCGGCGATTTTTCCCCCCGCAGTCCGGCCGTTAAGCCAGTGAGAAAAGTTTCCGTCGCCGACTGCGGCAGCGGCGTAAACTGCGGCGTTGAATCAAAGAAGCGCGCCTTTGATTATCTCTTTACCCATGTGCGCGGCTGAAAGCGGCCTCAGCAGGCGCGGCCAGCGCCGCTGCGTGCTCCACCCGCGCCTGTTGCTGAGAAAATATTTGCCCCTAGATTTCTCGCTCGTTACTTCCCTGCGCCTTCCGCTTAGCGCGGTAATAGATTTTATGGCGTTGTTATCCGAAGGCGCTGCAGACGAGAATCTGCCGCTGCAAACGCAAACGCCGATGCTGCCGAGGGTAAGAAGGGTTGTTCTCATCTCTGGAGGAGTATTTGCGACCCTCGATGTTCTCATCCTTTCATCTATGACTTATCCCTTTAAGTCATAGCCGAATGCTTCTGTAATATTTGCTGTAGTACCTTCTAGATCCCACATCATCGGGCATGACACATTACGTCAAATGCACTGCTATCCCTACTTCCTTGTAACCACCAACCCTCCATGCTGCTGCTTCGTGACCTCGGAATTCGCCGCACCACTAGTTCGCCATAGGCCATTTCCATTTCGCCACTTCGCTTTATCAATTCATCGAACTTCCACCACTCTGCTCTGTACTTCACCACAAATCTTATTTGTCGTTCCCTTTAAGCAGTCGAATGCTTCTGTAATATTTCCTACTTTCTAGAATCTCACATCATCGGTCCATGACACATTATGTCAAATGCCCTGCTATCTCTGTACCCTTGTAACGCACCAACCCGCCATCCTCTTCTATGTCCGAATGCTTCGAGACACTTGCCACCCGACTGCTACCACCCGACCGCCTTGCCTCCCGGCCGCCTTCCAGGCTGCCCTCACCTTCTCCTGGCGTCTCCGCCGCCTCCGCCCCCGCGTGCTCTGTAGCATCGGCTGCTATGCGCGCGCGCGTTGCGCCCCTCGCACACACCCGCGCGAGCCTTGCGGCGCGGTTTCCATGTAATTAAAGTTTTATTGCTTAACCGCGTAATATTCGTCGTCGTTACTACAGTTTCCAGACGGGCGCGGCGGGATTTACGCCGCGCCTCTTGTTCGCCATCTTGCGGCGCGTGATTTAGCGCAGGCGGCCTCCTTTGCGGCGGTCGAGCCGCTCCGCTCCGTTCCGCTCCCCTCCGCCCCCGCCGCCCTCACCGCCTCGCGCCGCCCGAGGAAGATTCCCATGCATGGCGCTGGGCACCGTGTGCCCCCAGGCCGCCGCCGCCGCTGCGCGCACAGACCTTCTGCGCTTCGCCAGGGATGGGTAAATCGTGGAATGCTGTGGTGTTGAGCGCTGTTGGGACGTTGCAGTGGAAGGTACCGTGAAGAGATCGGGATTTGCGATCGTTTGAGAGGGCGTACATAAAGTACCTTTTCACCAACTTCAAGGATAAAAGTAGTGTTTTAATGTTGATATGATTTAAAATGTATTTTTTTAATACGCCGTGCGCGAAACGCGGATTTTTGTGATTGTCCCTTTGAGAAACGATTCTTATTTTATTCTAATAGTGCGCGAAACATGTTTCGCACATGGCGTGTTAAAAACGCCACGGCATGTACGCAAAAACGTGTCTACGCAACACGTGTGCGAGATGATTGTCGGACTTGTTACGTAACTTACTATTCTGTATCTACGCATCCATGTTATGGTTCAGTTATTGTTGAAAGGGAAAACATTTTTTAGGGATACTATCTGTTGCAAAGATATAATAGATTAAACATAAATATAAGTCTCATAAAAGAGAAAGACCTCCTTGCGTTATCGTGAGTTTTCACCTTTTTATGTTGTCGTTCTCATTGTTTTTATTTTGCGTAAGACATTCTGAGCAGTTAGGAATAGAACCTATTCGGTTTTGTACAAAACTGTATCTGGGAAGATATATTATTACTTCCGAAATGTATATTGAAAGATGATAGACTATTCCGGAAGTTTGACTTAGTTTGTTGTATTGCTTGAAATCAAATTTTGGACGACCGTTGTTGCGAGATTTTTATTTCATTGACTTTCATTATGGTTGCCACAGAGAGAATAATCTTTTATTAATATCAAAACTCCAATAATCCCAGAGATCCTCAAATAGTCAACGCTGCTTCATTGGAGACTATTGTTTCTGCTCGACAGTGTCTTGTGCTCTTCTTTGCCCCTCCTGCGGTTGCAGAGTCTCCTGCGTTCAGCGGCCGGCCATGAGTTACAGCGCGAAGATCAGGGCAAGAATGTCGCTGACGCGCGACCATGGGGAATAGTCGCATCGCTGCCTGCATTCTCTTTTATGGAACATCCACTTTTCGTAGCGGTCGTTTGCGTACTTCTACTTATTAGTGTCCTCTAAATCACAGTTAATACTTGCTCACGACTGTGTTTTCACTCTCGGTCATGACTTTATTCTCACGTTTACTCACTACCTCTCGTTCTCGTATATTTCCACAATTCTCACCTTCCCACGAACGCGTCTCAACCTTGCGAAGCAAACACGTTTCCCGACCCCTTGCTCCCAATACCTGCACCTTTTCCATTCACTCTCCCTATGTACCTCTCTTTCATATCTGAAATCCTAATTCATCTTTATTCTGATCCTGAAATCTGCTGCGTGAATTGATTTCTTGTACAAATGACGGATGTCTCCGACCTTCGATGCATCATTCATGAAATGATTTATAAATGTTGAAACTCGTGAAGTTTTATTATATTCGAGGCAAATTTGAAAACATAACATTGTTCACTTCCCCTTCTTGGTGCAGCGAGGGAGACGGTCTACTCTTTCGTTGTATGAGCTCATCGTAGCCGTTATTGCTCATCTGGCAGTTTGCACATCCTCTCTTGAGGTCGGCCCTACCCTCGCGCCAGCGTTCCCACCGCGGCCGCCGCCGCCGCCGCCGCCGCCGCCACCTCCCCCGGCTAATGTTGTTAATATGATTCCTTTATTGACGACGTGCGAGATAAATTTCCGAGCGGCGGCTTTTTTTCGTTGCGGCGGCGCCGACCGCATGAAAGGGTCGGAGGCGGCCGGTAAAGCGCGGTTCACCTGCGGGCGCAGCCACCTGCGGCGCGCGCAGCGGGCGCGGCCTGCGCGGCGGATGCTTGGCCGCGCGCTCCCGCGGGGGGCGGTGGGGTCCGCGACGCTCGATCCGCCGCAAGGAGGGTGTGGTGGATTGGTTGATTAGAGTTTCTGGGCGCGTCAGCTGCTAAGGTCATTAGTCCCGTACATGTAGTGCATGTTGTATCGCGGGTAGGACGATGTTTCCCCTCCCCGCGCGCGCGCCACACACACACACACACGCACACAAACTGAATGGCGGAATCCAGCGCCGAACTACACGCATTGTAGCTGGGTTTTCACCAAAATCCGCCACCACCGGTATCTTCCACTAACGGGGCACCGCCTCAGCGGGGACAAGCTCTAAGCAACATGTGTGGTAGTGTACTTTGTGTATGTGTAAGTGTGCGTAAGAAAGGGATGAGATAGGTCAAAATAGGGGGAGGAAAAAGTCCGTTCGCTCCGTAGAGCATTTGGTTGAATAGTGCTCGGTCATTCGCCTGATCGGAGAAACCACAGAAAACTACTGATCACTACCGTCGGGATTCGAACCCGAGGAGGTCAGAAGCGCTACAGTGACATTAATTGATGCCCTCAGCCACCTATGCCGGTCGTGATAAAGATCACCACTCTTATCGTTGATTCTGCTGTCCATGTTCCTTTTCGTACACTGGGTGTCAATGTAATTGAAGTTTTTGATGGAATCCAAAGGGACAGTGAAAAATGTAGTAGTTTTGATGCGGCAATTCATTACTCTTTGGGTCGTAATTGGTACTAATTTGCTGGCAAGCTTCATAGTTTTATTTCAGTGAAGCTCGCCCTAATCGTGCTGTCATTCACCCTTAAATTGCGCGAATATATAAATTAATATGATTGTTGGATATTTACAAGGTAAAACTTGTTTGACAGTGAATGATTTTGTGATAACCTATCAATGTCAGAGTTCCAAGGAATCTCATTGCTTATGACCACGTTTTTGGCGCAATACGATATAGCGGGTGTTATCCATCTAGCGTACTAGACTAAGGTATCTAAGTGATATTTTTATTTTTTCTAAGATGATAATGAAGTAAAAAAATATTTCAATTAGTAATCGCAGAATTAATCGTATTTCCATAAGTTCTACGAATGTCCTTTTGCATGTTGAAAAACATTGAGTTCCCCCTCCGCCTTCTCCTTGCCTTCTGTTGTTTTAATCTCCTTCTCTCACTACTCCTACCTCGTAAAATACATTTTGGAATAGTTATGAGATTTTCAACGAACTATTTTCGATTATAATTAATGTATTTCAATTGCTGTTCAATCTCTCAGCTTTCTGCTTCATCATTATTCTCTTAGTTAGAATACTAATTCTATGTTTATGTTTCTCCGTCTCCCACCTTCCAAATGCCGTACATAATGTTTTTGTACACTAAGTTCTTTTCTCACGCACTGTGCGCGTATCTTCCCCCTGCCCCTCCGCGTCGCGCGCCCTCGCCAAGTGCTTGCGACCTGCTATTTTATGGCCCCGTCATGGTTGGCCGGGGATAATAGAGTGGAAACTCGTAAGAGAAGCTCGCAAAGCCTGCTCGCTCACTTTGTTTGCCACATTCCCTATCTCGTCGCTTACTTGCAGCCATGCCCTCGTGTGTCGTGTGTTGTGAGATGTCTGTCACTGACTTGCCAGCCGTGTGGAAGAGGACGTAGTGACTGCAACATTCCAAAGACAGTGAGCTTTGGTAGACTTTAATTCATTTTTTTTTCGGCATCGTTTCATCAACAATTTGGAGTGAAGGAAAGATTCGGAAAGAAATGTCTCTTTGCAGTTCGTCAGAAATTCCCTATTGTATTTCAGCAAAAATTCCATTATTCGTTGTTCAGTGTTTGTAAAATTCCTTTTTTGAAACATTTTGAGGATTACATTGGACGTCTCCTAGAAAAGTTTGCAACAATTTCATTTTGAATGGAAGTGCGTTAGTGCCTAATGATTGGTCCAAAATACACTCCCCTGTTACGGTACGTTCCATCGTAAAATCCACAGTATTTGCTATTAATGCTTAAAATTTCTCAGTTTTGACTCCCTTGTTACTAGATATCTCATTACTAGATCTACCTTGGACACATTTCCTGATGGGAGTCTTTTTTACAGTACCAAATATTTTTCGTAGCATTCGACCTGGCATTGGTTCCCTCGACCCAGTGACCGTCCTCTTTCCGTGTGTTTCTTGCGCCGTGTGTCTCATCGTTCCACTGCGCCAGTAGCCCAGCTTCCGCCCGTTTTCTTTCTGCGCCCTCCAGTCCTCTCTTCTCCCTGCCTTCTTCCTTAGCCGCCCCGCCCTTCTCGGGTAACGGCGCTGGTGAGAATTTAAGAAGCTCATAATCCGGCTGACTTTTACGAGGAATATAAGAGATATTTAGCGGCCAAGCGTGTGTTTGTTTACCGCTCGTAATGGGACTTTGAAATACAACCAGGCGCAAGCCTCAGGCGGCCTCGTCGATGGTTTCCGGTGGCTAAGATTCCAGTCCCGGAGTTGCAATCCCATGCAAGGATGTTTAACACATGAGATAGATGGGGTCTTTGAGAAATTATCGGTTACACCTTAGAGATAGGGAGCGAAATCGAAACATGACGAATCACCGAAGACAGAAAGAAAAAAAGAGGAAATTTACTTGGTTAATATTTTGCGGAAATTTTTTAAGATTTCTGTCATTGAAAACGCATTTATTATTATTTTCGTGAAGGAATGCCTGTTAGCAAAGGATCAGAAGGGAAGGAACTGAAAATCTAGTCGTGCTGTTTTCGTGTGCAGTTTACGCCAAGTCATGTTTTTTTCTTTCGTTATGAATTTTTTTCAACTTGTTGGCAAACGTTCGGAAGTCAACTCAGCAACGGTCTTGGGCTCAGAATCAGTCCTGTTGACTGTTGTATGACCTCTTACCGATTTGTGGGAGTTGGACTTTGGCTGTAGATATTACACATCAACTAGAAAATTCAATTGAAAATTCGTGTAGTGCTTGTAGGTAGTCAAGTAATAAATTCTTAAAAGCTATTTCAACATTCAATTTCTTATTTTTCAAAGAGTAGTAAAGAGTGTTATCATGTCTAATACATTATGACAGCAGCCAACGTTAATAAGGAACAATGCAATGAAGATCACTACAGTTTTGATGGCTCTGAGTTCATTAGGTTTAGCCTAAGCAGCGATGTTAATTACACAGAGAGGCAGATATTATAAGGCGTTCCTTCACATTAACCCTGGAAACGATGTTTTCCTAGAATCTAGTGTCACGCATTGCATTGAAATGAATTGCTATTCACCTCATATGATGAAGTGAATCCATGTGGACATTAAACGTTGTACACCGGATGTCGGAACCGCCGAAAAGCGGTTCTTATACATGGGAGCTGTGTGCTTTTGGATGTCACACACCCTACTGAAGTGAAAGAAACATTGTGCCCTTTCAGGGTGACTGTGCATGGAGGAAACCTGTTCGTATGTGGTTTTGAAGTTGCATCTCGTTCTCTCCCATATTCTTGTATTTGTCAACATACAACCGTACTATAGAGCAAGAAGGAATAAAAGAACAGTTGGTTACTTGTGGGCAAACACAGTCATCCAGTCAAAGGCGCGTTGTATATGATGTGTGTGGATTATCGCTGAGTTCTGTGAATGAACTCAGATAATTTTTTAATTAATGAAGTATATAAAAGGTACAAAAGTTAAGGATCATTGACCAAAACTGTTTTGTGTGAGAGAAAACTATGTCCGTGGGTGCTGTCTTGTAAAGTATTATCGGCAAATTAAGGAAGGGTGGTACCATGTTATGTTTTTTTATTGTATCGAGATGTTTATTTTGCGTTTTTTAGGATTTCGGAATTATATATTTTTCAATCACGTGGTTCTCATGATTCATAATGCCATTAACAGCATATTGGTTTTGCTTGCTGGCAAAACCAGCGTTTTCTACCATACCAAGGAATCTAGTTGAGCGGCAGGAGTATTTCGTGCCCTCCGGATATTTTCGTGATGCCATGAGGCAGCATTTCTTGCCTCCAGCATCTGCTCTCAGAGGAGAACGTAAAAGGAATGGAAGTCGACAGAATATCCGGAAAGGTGGTCTTCCAAACAGCCTGGCGGTCCATTTGATGCTGTTTCTCGGCATGCATTCCAAGTATGAACATAAGGAACCGACAATGCATTACATCATCTCTGAGCAAACTGGGCACGAAGTGTTCGTTAAAATTTATTCAGTCGGCCGTGAAGAAAAAAAATTACTGTAATTATAGTTCTGTTTAATGGTCAAATTGTAAGTGTTCTGAATTCTTTTTCTCTTTCGAATATATTACCTTTTTGTCGTAAATGGTAAAACATATAAACGTTTATTTAATATAATTTGTACGAAATTACTGCAGAATTCAGAATATATTCTGATGATTTTTTTAAAAAATTTGTTTTGGGAAATCAGACTTAAAGCGCTTTCACCTAAGTCCTAAAGTCCTTGGTATTGACCTGGCTAGAATCAACCCCTTTTTGGAATCAGTTCGGGTCGCTTACCAACAATAAAAAATAAACGGTTCACATTTTTTCTTTGGGTGTATGTGAATTCTTTTTCCAATTCGGTACATTTCTAAACGAACGTAAGAAAAATATGCAGAACCGTTTGCTATTAGCTTCACGACTTTACTCGGTCGACTTTCGCCCTGCGGCCTTCTTCCGGGTGAAGCGGGACTCCGGCAGCGCAGCCTTCGCACGCCCCTGCCGCCCAGCCGGCTGGGCCGGCCGCGGACGGAAGCCGTTTTGTCAATGTTGACACATCGCGAGGCGATGCCGAACGCGCGCGATGGGAAGAGATGCTCCGCGGGAGGCTGCGCGCAGGAATGCGGCTCGCGGGAGGGCGAACGGCGACGGCTCATGACGCGGTAGTGCAGTTAGGGTGTGAGTGGGTATTAATGGTTTCCCCTTGTGGGTGAAAAAGAAATGCCTACTCAATATTGCCTGTAAGTGGGTAAAGTGGGTTCCAAAGTGTTAGGCACACTGTTAGAAATGTCATTAAATGTAATGTATATTAATTCTTCATATGCGATATGTAATTGTACATTAAAAAAGAGCTTTATATATTTGTACATTAAATTTAATCACAGGTTAAAATCAGTGTAGATTAAATGCAGAGGTTCTTCCGTTTTACCTACATCTCATCATTCATATCGTTAATTCATAATCCCCGGACCATCAAGATTATGCTTTCAATCCTTCCAGGTATGACCATAAAGATTTGACTCTTGCATTTTAATGTACATGTGTACATTAAATTTAATGTGCATTCATAGTAATTACTTTAATGTAAATTGCATTACAGTGCATGCAGAAATTTCTGACAGTGCAGAGTAATCCAGAATTGCATATTTATCGGGGCGAAGATTTATAAATTACTCTCATATGTTGCTATACACTGGAGTCCCATTTCAATAGAACGTTGACTTCTGTGGAATTTTGTAAGCATATATTTATTTTGTATAGATATTTATTATTACTGATATGTTATTCCTTGTTATTGCCTCCTATAGGGAGCTCGTTAAACCCTGCATAACTTACCTGGATCGAGAGGGTCGTGGTTATGAGGAAATATAAAACTGCTGAATAATGTTTATTATGGGGAATTATGAAAAGGAAGTTTTGGAGGGAATAAATAACGGACCAATAAAGATAACTTCTAGTTAATTAGTAAATACGTAAATCTGAATAAAAAAAATTGTAAAAAGTAAAATCTGTATGAATCTCGGGTGTTAACTGGTGCTAATAATTTCGGGCGACAAGAAGCCCAAGGGACAAAAGCCATCGGGCTTTTTGTCACCCGAAATCATTAGAACCCGTTTTACACCTTTGGTGCATAAATATTATATATGTATTCCATTTATTGATTTAAGAAACGAGGGGATAGAAAGTGCTTCACTTTAAACGTATGCCGCCCGAGGCAGGTTGTGGCCTTCGTATTCCGCCCCCTTCGTTATGCCATTGAGATGAAGGCAGTAGAGGCGGCGGCAGTGGCAGAGCGCAACGAGGTGTGAGTTTCTTCCGAAAGGCGTCGTAAAGTTTTATGGATGTGATTGCGTTAATCACTGCGATTCTCGGACCGAGTGGCCGTTTTTTGCGTGTGTTGTGATTCCAGCCCGCCAGTTATCGGTGCACCTGGTGTTGCAGATACGATCACACTCGCCACATAACACGCTTCACGTGTTATTGTTGTGATATAATATTTATAGTGAGCTTTGTTTCCCTAAGGATTTTTTTGTTTCATATCGACCTTGTTGTACGACTTACGTGGTACCATAAATTTATTTCATAAAGTTCCGGAGATGTAATTATTTTATTTATTATCATCAACAATCTGTTAAATGTTTCTCTTCAGATTAACCTCATCTCTACTGTGAAGTGGAGATAAGATGTCGCGCTGTACATGAAATAATTATTACAGTACGTCGAGTAATATATTTTTGGTGTAATTTTCGTGTCCAAGTAATGTGTCCAATTCTCATGGGCGGCCGGGACGCACGTCGACAGGTGGCTCTCAGTCTTGTTGGCGGACAGTGGCCGTCTCCGGCTCCCAGTAATTAACGGCGTAGGGATTTCCCCTGCGCCGGCAGCTCGGCTCGTGTGCCTTCAGGCGGGGGCCGCCGCCTGCTCGCTCGCCAGCACGCCTTCCCTCTCATTCGCCCACTCACTTGCCCACTCACTCGCCGTCTCACTCATCCCCTCACTCGCCCACTCACTCCCCCTCCTTCCACTCATCCCGCTTTCTTGCCTACCTTCTCGTCCGTTTTCTCTCTTGTCTTCTCACCCGCCTTGCCGCCAACTCCCGTTATCACCTGCTCGACTGACTTCACTTTCCTCTTCTTATTCTCTGCACTGTGCACTCCTCTGTGCCTCAGCTTCTTTCACCAGCCCTCCCCCTTTATTGTGCTTTCCCGTTTTCGGAATTTCTGGTGCTCCTACAGACCCTCCCTCAACATCTGCGGTCTGTTTCTGTGCTACCTAATTTTTCATTGGCTACATTCAATTGCCGTCTGACCTCTCCCTTGCTGTAAAGTGCTGAGCATCAAAGGAGTTCTAAGCTATAAAATATGATTAAGAGATGTTAATGACGCATGCAATTGAAGGACATCGTAAGAACGTTCTTCATTCCGTTTCGACCACATGAATAACCCCATGCGGTACAGTGATATTGCAAACCTACTCCGTTTCGTCGCATTAAGTGTCTCAGCAATATTGCGTCCCAGTTCTCAAAGATAGAAAGTGCCTCTTATATTCTTTGCTTCTTGAATTATCACGACGTAATTAATGAAATAGGAAACAGTAGTTCTATGATACGAGGGCACCTTGACCACCTCTAATGAACGCCTGTTTCTTCCGCTACAATCAAAAAACCCCTGCTCCGAAGCGTCTCTTGCTCTCCCCCCCCCGTGCCGTCGTTCCCCCGGCCGCCCCTCCGCCCCCGCCCGGGCACCGTCACCTACCTCCCAGCGCGCCGCTAACTGGCTAATCGGCGCCGCGCCGATTTCGTATTCGGAGGTGGCGCTGCTAATAGCAGAGCGCGGCCGTCAGCGCCTCGCCCGCCCCGCCCCGCCTCTACCCGCCTCCCCCCGCGGCCCCTTATACGTATAAACAAGCCCCGTCCGGTGGCCCCGCGCAAATGTCATTATGATAATGGTAATAGCGTCCGGGCGACCCGTCACCTATGATGACGCCACCGCCATGGCGACGCACCGCCATCGCCATTGCCAAAGCCACCCCGGCCGAGGCGGTTGCTACTCTGCCGTTCCCGTTGACCTGGCTTCGCCATCGTCAATGTCATACGTCGTCCTACGGTTTCTGACGCTGTCTGGGTGTTCAGTTATTGATGCACCCTCCCTTTCGTTCATCGCACTATCTCTCTGACGTGTTCCTCGAAACTTCAGCCACCTCTTCTACTGCTAGAGGCATCATCTCAAAAGCATTTCGAGACTCTCTCATCTACGGAGGGGTAACTTTGCCCACCAGTATTCCCTAAATTTACGACATTTTATATTCTGCTATCATACCGCCATCATTAGCCACCCCTATAATTATTTAATTGTCTCAATATCTTTCGCCCCGAGATTAGCTACATCATATGTTTTTCTCTTAGACCTCACATCCGCCCAATTCCGATGCTGTCATCTGTGTGCAGTGCTGAGAACATAAATACTCTTTGGGTAGCATATATTGTCGATTCCCGAGACTTGTACTAGTGTTACCGAGATCCTTGCAAGTACACTATTTCTGTACCTTTGATGGATCTACTTTCTCAATACACGTGCGTCACGACTGGCCCGCCGTCGTTGCCACTACATCCTTCTTTCACACAATCAGCCATGAATTTTCTCGGCACTTTGCCTCCACTTCATCAACATCATCTTAACATGCCTAACATCAGCCTCCTACTTAGGTAAGATCATCACACCATGATGGCTCTGCTTTGGCTTCCCCTGCATTTACCGTCACCGCCTCCGTACTTCCCGGTGGCGTCACGACTCGCCGCGGGGCCCGTCTTTTTGGCGCCCGGTTCGATAAGGCGATCCGGACCTTAATTAGATCGGCCGAAGACGATTATCCGAGCTTAATAATGCAAATATTGACGGTGCTGCTGCAGCGGAGGAACGGCGGCGGGGTCCGCCGCCCGCGGCGCTGGGGCCGCCACCACCGCCACTACCGCCGCCGCCGCCGCCGCCGCCGCCGTTGCCGCCGCTGGTCGTGGAGGCGATCGCCGATATTAATGACCCGCTTGGGAATGCGACAGCCGGCGCCTCTCCTCGCGCTCCTGTGCCCTACCCTGCCCTGCCACCTGCGGGCTCTGGCGTCGCCCCTAGGTCAACGTTCGACGACCCGGTGACGCATCACGCACTTCGCGTTGCAATGCGCTCGCACTGCATGTTCCGTGCTTGATTTCCCTCGGGTGTAGATAGGCTGCAGTTGATTGTTTTGTAGGGTACGTGCTGATAGGGAATATTGAGCTATTCAGTGGGACTTTTGCGTGAGGTTTATCAGATGATGTTCTTAAAGTTTTAACTTTCGTTCTGTACGTTTGCTAGTGAAGATAAATATAAGTAAATTTTCATTACATTATGCATGCAAGAGCCGTTTTCAAAATAATAACATTGCTATGAAAACTGTGAAAATTGTAGAAATACGTTGGTATGTTTTGCATGTATTTTCTATACCAGTAACCTTAAAATATAGCATTGTACCTTTCCTTTTAGAATATTCATAATATTAGGAGTAATCCGTTTATTTGAATGTTGAATAAATGTGAGAAGAAATCGTGTAGAAGTAAATATCAGGAACGACTTTATGATGCTACCATTTCTCTTCGTTTCCACAAACTTTGCAATGCGGAGCAAAAGAACTTAACGAGTCTTAAGAGCACAATGACATTCTGACAGAGTCACCTTGGCAATTGCTTATTACGTCTGCTTTCGTCACGATCGTTCATTCCCCCCTATTCGGAGGCAGTTCCTATAGCATGACGAACCCTCTAAGATGGAGCAGTCGTCCAGAAACCCTTCTCAGCGCCATTAATACGGCGGCGATTTCATTACCCTGCTGGTTGCAACTGCCAAATATAGAATGGGGCATATTCTTTTCTTACGAGCGTAAAGCTGTTAAAACGATGGCCGTTTCCCGGCATGAAATTTCTTCTCGAGAGAACACGCGCGGTTGGTCAGCGTCCCGGCGCGGCGCGGCGTTCGTCGGCGCTCTGGGGCCGTGTCCGCGACGACGGTCACGTGGCACGGCTCACGTCGCCGTCGCCGTCGTCGATGGCTTTACGAGGCGAAGAAGGACGTCGTAAACGCGGTGTGGGAGTGTGCTCATCTTAAACGCAGCCGTCGCAGTGGTCGTGCTCGCATGCTCGCGGAGCCGGTACACGCAGCGCGCGGCGCGGTGGGGTCATGTGCTTGCGAGACTCGTCGCGGTGATCGATTCTCGCCGCGGAGGAGCCGCCGAATTAGCGGAGGAAGAAGAGATAAAGGGCTGGTTTCCTGGATTTTCGACTAGGCACGTTAAGTACGAAGCCTGAAGAGCGACGGCGCGGCAAGATTACTTCGTTTTTTTAAATGAAGAATAGATGTAGTGATATCGTTTTGATAAGTATTTATTTCAAAAAATCGATTTTGCGTTCACATTGATTGCATTCACATCAGATCAAGGGGGAAAAAAATTTGATGAGACTACTCTTGTTCTTTAACTGAGAAATCCACTTCCTACGTTGACACGTTTTTGCAAGTTCGAATGGGGTCAGTTGATTACTTTTTGAAAGCTGTTTTGTTTCGGAATTATGTGACGTTTCTTAATCTAGTGTGAAGAAACGATGTTCGTAAAATGAAATCCTGTTGATTTTTTAATTTTTGCTGTGTGTATCTTCTTCAGTATATCTCGTCCAATGTTATTAAACACTATTTGAAGTATTTATTGCACAAGCCAGTTTAATTATGTATATAAAGGCCCGAAAAAATATTCTATTTTTCAATAAAAAACCCCTTCAAAATGATATGTCTTTTCTCGATATTTGTCTCGATTGAGAGAAATTGTAAAAACAATTATATGGATTTATATCGTGTGAATAACCAAATGCGCTTATGTAATACAGTTATTTTGAAATAATAGAAACTCTTCACTTGTAGTAATATAGATTAGCGTGCATTCGGAAAATATGATTTCAGTTGAAGCGGATTCTACATTAAATTTATAATCGAAATATTTTGTAAGTGCTGCCATGTTCTATTAAGCTTTGAATTTTTGCCTTACCTTTTCAATCTTTAGATGAATCAAGAGGTAGTGTCTTTGTGCAACAATCATGAGAACAGAGGTATTGTTATTTTTTTATGCAAACATGTCTTTATATTCTTTTTGTGGCATGATAATGTTCCAGAGTACAGGAGATTCCCGTCAAGCTATATAACACGTAAAGCTTTCTTGTTGAAGCTACATTACAGGACACGACTGTAAAGACTGGCCTTTCGGCTTTGAAATCCATGGAATGAGGACGTACACTTTAAATGATTGTCTGGAGAGTATCTATAAGGAAGAAGTCGCGGTGACATCAGTTCTTGATTGTGGTAGATACTGAAGATAGATGCACAGGATAACAGCATGAGCGTTTGTCACAGATAGGAAGAGAAGATACCAAAATTGCACGAGGAAAACCTCTTGTATACGTTGTCAAGAGCTGTGCTGAGGTTCTCTTACCAATTGACACTGAAAGGGCTTGTAATTTTTATATCATATCGAGTGACGTGTAATAACAGATGGCATCGTTGTGTTAGTGACTTCGCAAACAATTTGTTACTAACTCTATTTGAAACTTACAGATTAACAGTTTCGTTGTGGTATACGGTGGTTCGAGTTCAGATTCACGAGAAATCGTACACCCCATAAAATGAAGCACTTGCGACTCTCGTACAAATATTATATATCACCTCAGCAGAATGGTACACAATGTGCTGATATCTTTGTTAATAGGCAAAGTTATTTTGCTTTGTACTCATGCCGTCACTCTACATGTACTATAATTAAATTTGGAAAGTAATTATTTCTTCTGTTTACTTTCTGAATTTGAAAAGCTTATTCTTTGTCCCTAGTATTAAACTAATATTTATCCTTACTTGTAATATTTATCCTTACTCAAACATTTTAGTGACCACCCATATATGAACTGCTACTGGTAGTGATCCCAAAATTATTTACGTGTGTCTGTGAACAGACAAATCATGTGAGTGCAATGTCCAGATGTGTCACGACTTTACGAACTCGTCTCGACTACTTTACAAACTCGTCTATTTCAAGTCTTCCGTCCAGTCAATCTTGAAGACACTCTACTAACCAATACACCAACACACCCGCTAAACCATTACACTCTACTACCTTACCACCTTCTTTGTCGTTCCAAGTTCGCCCCTTGTCCTTCGCTGTCGCTGACCCCTGCAACAGCCCGAGCGTCTTCACACAGCCGACTCACGGCCCCGTGCAGCCATCGCCCCGTCAGCTGCCGTCTCTTCCACACAGCTCGGCCCGTTCCTCCAGTCTCATGCCAAGCAGCCAGCAGCAGCAGCGCCGCGCGGCAGCCGGGCCGACGCCGTTACGCATTAGTGCGCCCAAAAGCAAGGTGACTGCGCAGAAGCTGCGCCCAGCCGCGCCGGGCGCTGGAAATGTGTTGGGGCCCGACACCCCCACACCGCCTGCCCGTCCACCCGCCCGCCTACCCACTAGCCCGTGCGCTTTTACAGTCGCGCCTGGGTGCCTTTCCCCAGCGGCATTCACACTTTCCGGTAGCCGCCTCACATGACGCGATTCCGCTCGGATGATCTGGCTTCTGTATTCCTGGGCGGCGAATGCGGAGTCCTGCGTCGTCTTTGCTAGGGTATTTGGTCACGGCATCACGTGAGGTCGTGAAATGTATTAATAGTCGGCTGGATAAGCATTGCATGTGGTGAATTTTATTTTGTTTCTTGAATGATATACTTATGTCAAAGTCTATTAATTTGTCTGACAATTCAATTATCTATTTATTTGTGAAAAAACAGACATTTTTACTGCATTTTGTGTTTGTCAATGGTTTCGATAATGAGAATACAAATAATTAATTATGCCAAATAAAGTATTAAAGCTCAATATACAAAAGACAGTGAATGGAATTGGAATAAAATTTATAACGCATTAAATTAATATTAATATATTTAGATGACTGGAGCATGGTTTTATCTTGTAGGAAACAGAAGACAAAAGTTGTGACTCAAGCAATGTTGATCATTTTGCTGAAATAATTGTCTGCTGTCTTTGTTTTTGATAAAAAAGAAAACATGTACTTTCTAGGGGATGTGTTTCGTAATAACATCGTTCTCGTCATGAGGCTAGGAAACCTCAACACCTCCACTCAACAAGTTTCAACTCCTGCAGCGCCGCTCCTAACGCGCATCCTGCTGTCGCCTCCACCACTGCCCACATTCCGTTTAAATACTTAACCGTTGGTTATTGCCCGCCGTCGCCGCCTCCACCTCAGCGCCGGGGCAGCGCCAAGGGCGACAGCGGCGGCGGGTAGGGAATGAGCTTTGCAAAGGGTTTACACACTAATTGCAAGGCGGGTTCCGCCGCCCGGCCCCCTGCCTCGGCGCCGCCGCAGACCTCGCCGCCGCCTCCCGCGCGTCAGAGACGCCGCCGCCGCCGCCGCAGCTGCCGAGGTGCCCACCGTCGCCACAGCTCGTCGCCGCCAACGTCTCGCATCCTCTGGTTCTCCCCTCGTCTCGGAGCTTACAACTTGTCTCAGCTGACGAGGTGCCCCAGTCGTGGGAGGTACCAGGTTGGGGAATGTACTGCAAGTCGACATGGAGGTCGGCGCCTGATTTGATCATCCAGCGGGAGATTACCACCACCTCTCGTGAGAAAATCAAGCAGTACGCTTATGGGAATAACGATCATAGCTGGTGACACTCCCAGAAACACGAAATAATCCTCACGTTCTAGCCAGGCGTGGCCACAGCCACGACGGTCTTCGTCGCAGTCTTCGTCGTCACAGTCGCCACAGTCTTCGTTTGCGCCGCCGTCACAGTTATCGCGGCCGCCTCCTGTGTCTCGTATTCCTCTGGCCCTCCCCTCGCCGATGGTAATTTCCCTAGAGCTATGATCTCCTCTTCGTTGACATCGTGACATTGTTGCAGTCGTCGTCAACGCCGCTACTATAGTCATGGTGGCGGCTCCGGAAGCCAACGTCTCATATGGCCTCTTAAACTCATTGTCGCCAATATCATCTTTACGACCACCTTCGCCAACGTTGCAGATATCACAGACGACCCCATTTATCACAAACTTCAGGGTCTCTCACATCGTGCGAATCGTTTGGCAATCATTGCAACCGCCAACTTCATATTAGTTATCATCATCACCGCCACCTCTGACGCTGCAACTTCAACTCCTGCGTTTTTTTATTCTCTTTTATCTACATCGTCACCGTCGCCAACGTCACCACCACTACCAACCTCTCACTTGTCATACGTCTTATCGCCGTCCGAGTCTCCGCCGCCACTCACCGCAACCTCTGAAACCAACCTCGCAGGGTCTGTCCCTCTTCAACCTCAGTTTCCCTACATCGCCACCATTTTCGTCCTTATTTCTTCCTCACTATCCACCACCACATTCATCACAGCCAAGTCATCACAATAACTCTTCATTTTGAGAGTCGACTCTGCAGTGTACCCTTCTCGTGACCCAAGTTTTTCGCAGGAGGCCGCGGTATTGTGTTGCATCTTCCGTGATTCCAGTAAACAATGAACAGGAAACATCGTAACCACAAATGAATGCATGGAAAACATGCCGACAAATTGAGACATTTTCTAAAACAAAAATCATATTATTTCTTTGATGCATTTTTTGGTGATGTTCTGACCATCTTTATCCTTCCGAATCTTTCTAAATTGTTTAAACCTTACATAGAGGGATGGTTTCTAGAAAGACAGTCATATAAAACATATTTACGAGAATACGTACGTACATAGGTCAGTCCGGTATCAGTTCTTTCAGCACCGTAGCGGAGTACACTTTCCCTTACGCACTCTCCTTTATGATCGATGCATAAGGGACAGTTTAGTCGACGTTGGAGGCAATGGACAGTGTCCGTTTGTCGAACGCCTCGAGCGTCCCCGCCGCAATCGCTCTCGCCACGCGGGTCAGCGCGCGCGTCAGAGATCCCGCGCCGCCGCCTCGCCCCGCCGCCGCCGCTGTCGGGGAGCGGCGCTGACGGCGGCGGCCGCGCGCGCGGACAGGCCGCTCCATAATTACACCTATTAGTGTGTTAGCCGCAGATATTGGCAGGTCGGCGGCGGGCGCGGGCCGCCGCTCCCCGCGCTCCCATTGGTCGCGGCTCATCTCGCTGCCGCCGTAATTCGCCCGCGAAGCCGCGGGGTCCTTCGCGCACTCTTGTTTATCTTTCTCGGGCCGCGCCCCGCCTATTAGCGCAATTAAAGTGGGGGGAGGGAGCGACGGCGGCGGCGGCGCGGGACCGGACAACCGGCCCCGGCCCCAGTCCGACCCTGCTCGTCCCCGCCTCGCCTGGCCGCGCCCCGCCCCCCGGCCGCAGCGGAGAGTAGGTGGTGGTGGTAATGGAGGCGGCAGGTCGGCTTCCTCGCGGGCCCCTGAGACGCCGTCAAAAGACCCCCGCCACCTGCCCACTGACCCTCCCCGCTCCGACCGCCGAAAAGTGAGTGGAATGCCGGGGAGGGCGCGAGTGGAGACTCCGGGTGGCTGGGCGGGCGGGTGTGGTGTGTGTTGTGGCCCCGCCGCGCTCCCGTAACTGCAGGCTACGCCGCTCTTGTTAGTACGTGGGGCCTCCTTCCTTGCACGTGCTGCAGTGCCGCCGCCGCTGCTTCTTTGTTTCCCGGCCGCGCGCCGGCGCCTTTTTGCGATCGCGCCGCCTTCACCGTCGCCCTAGCCGTATCTGCTGCCTCCTTCGTGCTGGGTTGTTATCCATTGAAGCCCTGTTGTTCGTTTCATGCTCCCTCTTGCTTTACTATTCCCACGTGTTCGGGTTATCAAATGCTACGGTTGTTGTTAAAACCTGTGTCTGTTCAATACTATTTGCCTTTTCGTTCGTTTATCAACCTAGCATGATTACTGACTGTTGTTTCAGTTTTACCTTCGTTATTGATATTTACTTAATAATACCTTTAACAATTGCTGTATATCTCGTTCAGTTTTGTTTTTGGCGCGTATATTAATGTGATAAAATTGATTTTAAATCATTGTAAGTTGTACTGTTGTAGTGTCAATGTGATTCATCTGTCTTCATTGGATAACAGTGGATTAATAGAAATCTTGCTTCTTGGGGACATGCATTAACAATAATCGCGCTAAAAGGTTTTTTATCTGACAGATAGCTATGTACGAATTTAATTTTTATAAAAATCCGTTTATGAAAACTTCAAAAAGATAACATTATATCGTAAGAAAGTAACTACTATTTTTCGCTCTTCTGTAATTTGTGGTGGTTATAAGCTCTAAATTGCATTAGTACATTTTAAATGAACAATCGTACACGATTAGAGAATTGGTGTCGTGCAAAATAAGTGAGAGAAAGAGCAACGATGACATCTTTTTTGCTGCCCCGTTTGAATTGTGCTCTCAGAGCGTTCTTCTTGTCACTTGCGAGTAGAGCTATCGAGCGTCCGTCTCAACCCCCAGGAGCGACAATTCTTGCATCAGACGCTAGGCGCTTCACTTGTTCTCCACACTCGCAATGCCTGCCTGCCTGCCTGCTTATCTGCCTGCTTGCGTTCCTACGTTGCCCGCGGGCGCGTCCACGTCTAATCCGAGAAACGAAACACCTGATTCGACGGTTTCTCGTCAACGTCCATCCATCCCACGAACGGCAAAACTGCCTCCCAGCTTCCCGTGGACGATTGACGTACTCTCCGCCTGCCGAGGAAGGAGGTGAGGCAGAGTGATGAAATCCGCGTGTGCAAGCAATAAAGCGGTGGGCGACGTCACTTCACGCAGTGCAGCCCGGCGCAGCGCAGTGCATTGCGCGCGGGCCGTCTCCGCCGGCGAATTCGCGGGTTTATACCGCCCGACCGAGTGTGGAGAAGGTTGATTTGAAATTCCAATGACCGCATCCAAAAGAGCTCCTTTTTTTCGTTCACGATTTCGCCGCTTCGGGTCGTGTCCGCGCAATTGCAAGTCTTGCGTACTTCTTGCGTGAGCCTTTTTTTCGTCTTCTTGTTTCCTCTCGTTTTCTTTTTATGTTCTTGGATTATTTCTTTTGTGACTAGATTGTTTGCTTTATTTGTTTTCCTTTCGTCGCGTTGCATATCTTCTGGTTTGTTGCCGCTTTATCGCGTGGCAAGTTGCTCGGTGGGGGATATTGCGTTCTTCACGATCTATCCGTATGTTGTTCCACGGAAACTGCCAATTATCCGATAGAGGCTCTAGCAAGATGCATCTGCTGCTACGGCTTGGCATCTTGAATGAGCTGCTCCGGTGTCTTCTGTAGTTCCCGGATGTTTAACCGTAATTGTGTGTTTCCTTTTTGTGGCTTCTTGGCGAAATAAAGGAGAGAGAAAAAGAGTAGAACTATAAGGTCAGCAAAAATGGATTGGTGCACGACGAAATTTATCGCCCCTTGATGGCCCAAGGTGCGGCTTTTGAGTACGATCTCTCCTTGCTTACGCACCTTTTGCGAAACAGAGCTGTTCGTTGTGTAGCATATATTCCACAGCGTTTAGTGATATGCCTGCCCTCGAGAAAAGATTTGGGACGTGCCCTATGCTCCGTTCAAACGTTATCCTTTATTTGTTGAAAAAGTTCCAATTCAAGTTGTATTCAATGTTTTGTAAATACTCGATTTTACGGAACTCGCTGATGTCTAATGTTGATAATGTATACTCATTCGTGAACAGTATTTTGTAACTAGTTTAAAAATAATATCAAAAATAAACTCTCGATCCTGTGTATCTTCGTGCGTAGTTTACTACTTCATAAACGAAATTGGAGCATGGGAACTCCACTGAGTCCGAGAAAAACTCTAAGCAATTTCGTTTCCCTAATTAATGAGAGTAAACAATTGATCTAAAAAAATGTGATTAATTTATCTATGAGATCAGAAATATATTGAACTCAATGCGAAAAATTTCCAGTGGAAGCATTGGTCTCTCAAAATATTTGAGATTGTAGGTTTCTGTTGTAAGGTGACAGTTAATACTTTTGTGAATTACTGTTTTATATATTTTACTGCCTAAACCTTACGTCATTATTCCTCGATTCCATGAGCTCCCCTGTGGTTCCTAAATCTGAAATACTCTGCCTTCCCCAGTGTTCTGTAGTGGACATCGATATCAAAATCGATTCCAATAATTCCTGAAGAATTCTACCGCCTAACGGATGACCCGTTGAACCTGTTGGGAAGAGAATGAGTGGTTGCAGAAGGCGCTGGGCGGGTGCGAGAGCACGCACCGAAAAGTTGCAGCGGGGGGCGGCAGGGCGTCGGAAGGGGGGGTAGAGAAAAGAGGCGGGGGCGGGCGGAGCGTGGCGCGGAGGCGGCGGGCGTGATGAAGAAATAATTCAGCGAAATCTTCGCCACGCGGTCGTGTCTTTGCCAGGCGTTGCTTATTGTTTAATGGCGGGGTGCCTCGCCGGAGTGGCGAGTCGGGTTGGGAGGGGCGGGCGCACGGCGCAGGGGGACCAAATCGCGTCGAAACGCAGTGCTCCAAACAACGTCAAAAGCGCGTGTAACGTGTTTTCTGTGATTTTTAAAGCTATCGACGTGTGAAAACAAGAAGAAGAACAATGCATTCCGAGTGTAGTTAAAAACAAAACAGATGAAATAGCTGTAACCAATTTTTCACGAAATTGATTTTTTTGAATTAAGTTTATTAGCTCTGCTGAGGGAAGTCCATATGTCTATCGCAATTTTTTCCTGTTTACTCACAGAATTAGTATTAAATAGAGCATTGGCACATTAATCAAATTTCCCCTTATCTTTCTCCTATTTGACGCGGAATGAGTCAGTATATGCAATTCCGATTTAAATGGAGTGATTTATGACATAACGTAAGCGGTGACAAGTTATCTAACCCGGAGCTTCAATACCAAAAGTGAAGTAGTAACGAAGCTCACAATTGGATTACTGCGTCACAGGTGAATATCTGTCAGAAGTAACTCTATTTAAATCGAAGTTAATTTATCCGCTGGGGGATGCTATATTTTTTCTTTTCTTTTCTGGTCCAGATAGTCCAACATTACGCGAGGCGATGCGGCGCCGCAGTGCCGTGCGTTTGGGCCTGCCCCCTGCTCTCAGGTCCGCTTCGTACCGGCTGCCTCCGCATCCAGACCGCTGCGCTCCTGGCACCGCGGCGAATGTAACAACGCTCGTTCTGCCGTAACGCTTATCTTTCTTTTCCGGCGTGTTTTTCAAGGCGTGTGTATTTCGGCGGGCTTTCTCATCGCCGGATTGTTGATCATACGTTGGATGTGAAGCGATTTGTTTTATTTTATTTTGTTATCTGTAATTTTTTCTCGTGCGTTGATAAATGTTTTGAAATGAAGATCACGTGTTGAGAAGTATTATTATTATTATTATTATTATTATTATTATTATTATTAATATTATTGGAAATAATACTAATAAAAATAAAATTAGATTGAGTAGCGGAAGTGAAAAATGGCGATTTAGTCATATACATAAAGTCTTCCGAATAAAAAACTAGAACAAGAAGACCTTTAATAAAATATAAAATCATAAGTTACTGTGCAGAGGATGTTAGTTATTACAGCAATTACAGCAATTATATACAAAAACGCCCTTCCTTCGTCTCAAGCATGTGTTCAAGCAAGTGTCATAAATTAGAATCATTTTGTTGCCTACTAGGACATCAAATATTAGATCGCAGGCTCCTCGGAGCCTCGCGTTCTGCTGACCCCAGATCAGAGGAGCCCGCAAGTGTGTTGGTGTCTAGTGTATGGTCGAATATGCGTCCCATCGGGACGCAAAGGGTAACCGGCTGTCGGCTGGATAAAATTCCTAGGAAGAAAGGCTCCTCGGAAACTTCTGGTATTGAGCAGGTCGAAAGAATGGAGAGTGGATAGAAGGATGCTCACGGAACAAGCAGGATCCGAAATGACAATTTTTTCCTAAGGGAGGAGAGCTTTATAAAGTCAGAGATGATATAAGGTTTTTACTTTTTACTATGGATGTGATAAAACACATCTCTACATATGCCTTTAACATGTGAGCTCTGACTGTTATCTCTTTAGTAAATCCAATTGCTAAAGGAAATGTGTCGATAAGTATTCTTATATTTACTAATCAAAGTGATTTTTAATATATTTGATTGGGATACCTACATTTGAACATTTCGGATGGTTGAATTTATAAATGAAGCACCTAAAAATGGATTCCCTCCCTGGAAGGAACTAATTAATATTTTTCCAATAAATTATTCCAAACTGCCCAGGGCAGGGATGCGATTCGCGGCATTTTCCCTGCCAATTTTCAATCTGATTCGAATGCAGCTTTTATTCAACAAAAATTCTGGGAAACGATTCCATTTAGAAAGAGCGCTTAGAAATGTAAAAAATGAAAGTTCGAATAACATTGCTAAAAGCAAAACTTTCATTCTCTCTCTCTCTCTCTCTCTCTCTCTCTCTTATATATATATATATATATATATATATATATATATATATATATATATATATATATATTCAACAAATGTGTTTTCAGAATTCCATATATCCACCTGCTAATGTTACCGCTGCAACGCCACCTTTACTGACTGTGACCGCTTCTACTGTTACAGACGGTATTGTAATTGTCCAAACTTGAGGATGAAGTAGAGATAGGCTTAACAGCTTTTCTTCAATAGCTGTTATTACAAAAACAGCTCACTCGTAATAGCTGTTATTAATAACAGTTGAAAAATAACAGCTCCATGACCAGCAACCTAACATGGTCGACTGCTAAGAGTTAAAGCAGTTGTAGCGACTGCTAAGCGTTAAACCACGCAAAACGAATAACGTTGGTAGCACCGTAAAGCTTATGCAGCTACCTTATGCTGCTTCCTTGCACTACTTTCCCTAACATGTTTGAACAGAGAAGCAGCTGATATGAACGAGATTGGATGAACTGCCAAAGATTAATAGTAATTCATATAATGTGTAGCGAATGTGTATAGAATATAGAATATTACAAAAATGAAAGTGATTCGGGTTCAGATTGCGAATATTCTTTCAAATATGCAACTTGTGCATAGTGGTGTGTCGAGTGCCAAAAATAATGAGGAGAAACAGTGTTTTTGCTATAGCTAAAGTGTTAATGACTATCGAATATTAAGTATTATAATGTGAGTTATTTGACCGTAACTCATTTTATTTTATTGGACCTCTGGGAATATTAGTTGATCTGGGAATATTGATTGATTGATAAGTAGCAATGGGACAGAAATAAGTTAACATATTGGACGGGCTTAATTTAAAGGTCAAACATCTTGTTGTAGTGTATACAATAAAATATAAAAATATTGTGGCACATGGTGTGTAATAGTGACGAATTATGTATTAATGAATCTATAATTTGAATACTGGCAAATCATGATTGATTAGCTGCAGCGAAGCTGTTATCGTACAAAATGGTTGCCACAAAAGCTTGTAGTAGTTCGGATTAGGCCCAATAGGTTGCAGTTCTATGCATTTCAACCGATAACAGCCAATAACAGGATAAACGAAATAACTGTTATTTCGCGAAACAGTTACGAAACGTTAACTGTTAAGAAATAACAGTTTAATTGTTAAGGGCACATCCCTAGGATGAAGTGCTACTGGAGCTGTCGCTTGCCTACCCGAGCAATCGCTTGCCTACCCGATTCTAACGGAACTATGGCCAATACGCCTATGATCACGAGGAGACGGATTTTAATGTCCTGAAACATCGCCAAAAATGGTCAATGCTCTTAAAATGTTTTAAAAATGCCCTGAAAGCAGAGAAAAGTGACGTGATCAAAGCAGCTCGGATAAGCAATTCATGCTATAGGATACGTTACTGAAGTAATCCAAGCTTTATCTATTCGTTGAAGTGCACTCAGGTCGCGAACGTTTCGTTTGGACTGTTCTTTACCATGAAATCTGTCTACTTATCCGGAAATCGTCCGAAACGACAATGGCTGACGTTACGATTTCTGAGCGATGAAATCGAATAGGCTGCTCAAGAATTCTGTGAAGAACATTTGTCATATCTCGTAAATATTATTTGAAGCAAGTGCCATTAAAATTGCATTAAAGTCGATTAAATCAGTGAAAATGCATTAAAAATGACGGAAAAGGCAAAAAATGTATTAGTCGAAATCGACGAAACATGCAAAACAAATGACATCAAAATGGGTCGTTTCCTTTTGCCGTAAGGTAATAAATAAAATAATTGCTATACTGAACTGCATTGTGCAAAATGATATTTCATTAAAAGCCGCCCCCTAACCATCACTTTCGGAGGAATGACGGCGCGGGCGCGGGTGCGGTTCGCCCTTGGGCCGCGAGGCGCCGCGTCGCCCGGCGGCCACGTCGCCCGCGGAGGTGGCGGCCGCCGGCGCCTCCGTGCTCCGCAGCGCGCGATGCCAGATTATCATGTTGCCTTTGGAGGAGGCGGAGGGGAAGGGGCCCTCTCTATGCATACTGATGGAGCTGCAGCGCCGCGCAGCCGCCCGCCAGCTCGCAACTCTCCCGGCGATTCGCAGACGCGGCCGATGCTCCCTTCCTTCCCTCCTGCGATGCGGCCCCGCGCGGCGCAAGGCACGCACAAGTTAAAGGCGAGTTAAAATTCTTCGCCGCGGCAGGTGTTTTTCGAGCGGGCTGTTCCGGCGCACGTTTATTTATGCGCGGTTGTTTATTGTCTGCATTTTTTCTCCTTGTGCACGAAAATAAGGATAAATGATGTTTTCTCTGTGCTCCTTATGCAATAATTGCGGTGCTATTATTAGTTTTGCGTGGTTTGTGGTGTAAACAGCATCGAAGTTAGTTACAGCGTTCCGTAGTCCCTTCATTTTATGTGAAAGTCATCGTTTTGTTTTTCAAATGAAGATGACATGTAGTTAAGTTGTATGTGTTGTTGGTTTGCATGTGGATGATGACCGCATGACAAAGAACGAATCTAATAGTCAGTCGTGGTCGTTTATAGGCCTTTCACTTGACCGTGTTTTTTCTGTAGCCCAGGAACTGTATCAGACGACTTGAAGGCGTCTCGTAGTCAGCATGATAGCGGTTCGTTTTTCCGCGTGCATGTTGGAGGGAGGCGGTGGAATAAATGTCGAGTACTCGCCAGTACTCGAGAGTATAGGTTTCACAACGACTCGGAGCCTCAGGAACCGGGGCGATGCTTCTTTAAGAGCGTTGTTGATACATATGTCGAGTGGGCGACGACACGTCATTAACAAGTGATCGTTAGCCGCTCGTCAGAAAGGCAGCCGAGCCTTTCGCGAAAGTCACGATTTCTCACGTTCAAGTGCAGCGGAACGGCGTGGAGGCCGCTGGAGGAGGTGATGGGATGAAGAGGATATCCAGCTGGACGGGCGGATCGACTCGTCGATGCATCAGAGCCGCGATGGCACTGACCGATTACTGCACATATACTGCGTTTTGTACAGAGCTGCGTTTGAAGTAAATCTGCTGTTACTGTCATCCAATCGGAAGGCTGAACGCCAGCATTATGACATCACTGTAGTAACGTGCAGGTCCCGATTGGACGGCACCATAACTGCTGATCAAATGTCAAATGCTGTTCTGTAAAATCCGCATTATAATGAGAATCGCTCTCATACGCAGTTCGAAATATATCTGCAGTAACAACGCGAAAATTTAATTTCGTTCGGATTTTATAACACCTGTATGTAGATCATTTGCAAATTGTTTTTGTTCTCAGTGATTGGCAATATCCTAATTTTTTAACTCTTTTTAGTTGTCACGAGATCGTAGTTGTTTAATCTCGAATGTTTTATGCATTTCTTGACGGTCGACTGTGGTGGTGTTTTTTCTCTGAACTTGATTTATTTGAGAGTGACTATATCATGTGAAGTTCCAAAGTTCTCGGAAAATACTCATGGTGTGTGATGCGGATTTTTTATGAAGCAGATCGTTTAATCGTAGGTCGTAATAGATAAAAAATCCAGTTTTATTGACGCATTGTATTCGTATTAATTATCTTTAATGTCAAGTGTATTAATGAAAATATACATCGTCGCTGACGCTCCTAAAGAACACAGTATGATTCTTTTGCAAATATGATGTGGCATTCGTAAAGATCCACTGTTCAAATTAAGGAAATCACAGACACTGAAAAACGTTCAACCTCTTATTGGCCAAACATGGGGTTCCAAAACAGTCTTCATAGCTTTCTTCGATTTGGTTTTTCTGTATTTTGAACCCTTTCTTTTCTACTTATCCATTCGTCGAAATTAAAAATGTACGGTCACTAAATTTAAGAGGATAAGTCAAGATTCGTTCCTAATTAATCGATATACCGTAGCGTTTTGTGAAATTATAAAGAGTAATGATCGATTGTGATGGAGGGGAAAGTGGCAATCGTTTGCCGAAATTACTGGCAATTGGGACATTCTCAAGCATGCAGAAGAAGCCTTAAAAGTTTCGCCGCCGTCGCCCTGCCCGTTGCCACGACTGCCTGCGCAGCCGGAGGGGGTGAGCGGCCAGGGGCGACGTAACGCACGGGGCGGCCGCCGGAGCGCGCGCGCCTCGCGCCACGCGCCTCTTCCGAACGCCAACGCCTACGCCCGGCACCAGCGCCGGCAGAGCTCCCGCGTCGGCGACGGCGACGCCGCGGCGGTCAACGGCAAAGGTGAAAAATGAGTGTATCGCGTGCATACGAGCCATGTGCATGCAGCGCCGGGCCTCGCGCGCGCGGGGGCCGGGACGGCCGGGCGGCGCCGCCGGGTGGGAGGAGGAAGAAGAAGAAGAAGCAGCCGGGGAGGGGCCACGGAGAAGGCAGGAGGGGAAGGGGGGAAGCAGCCGGGGCGGTGGGCTTTTTAGTGTTATTTTTATTTCCCCCTCGTTTTTGGTCATGCGCCCAGAGGAAGGGGTGGCGTAGGGGGGAGGAGGAAGCGAGGGGGCGGGGGAGGCGGGGGCTCGTGGGAGGGGGGGGGAGGTGGGGCCGGCGGCCGCGTGTGATGCGTGCAGAGCGTGCGCCTGGCGCGTGGGGGGCGACGCTCACCTCTCCTCATCCTCCTCCTCCTCCTCCTCCTCGTGCGTGTGCCGCCGTACAAGAGCAGGGGGCGGTGACTTTCGGGTCGCAGCAACTATGTGTGCACCGTAATTATTCCTTTTATTTTAAGGCTGTGTACATACACGTTTATCGAGTGGGTGTTTTGTATTTTCGTAGATTTTTCTTCTTACGCATGTGTGGAGAGAAATGTAGAATGTGCATCACTTTTGTTTATCTTTCAAGCAAATTCTCGTGTACGTGCACTTAATAGTGAGTGGAAAATTGACATTGATGTCTATTCATTTATCTGCAACCAAGAATTATTTTGAAATATGCAGATAATCAAAATAAATTTCGCGTGAATAAGTGTTTTAAACTTCGATCAATAAGGTCGGGAAAAAGGATCATGTTTGGATGAAGGGGGTGTGAATATAAGATATATTCTCTCCTTTTATAGAAAAGCATATCCAAGAACGGATAATTTTGTTTGTTTTTTTAATTGCAAATTATGTACATTAATTAAAAGAACATGATATATTTCTTCACAAAAAAGTATGAAAATCAGAATGATAGATTTCTTACAAATGTATCCTTCGAGTTGTTAAGAAATAATAGATGTATTTTGAGTAATATAGCGATGACAAACGAAACGAAGGTCAATTCTATGTGTAGTGTAGGGAGCAAAAGTATTGGAATCGCCTCAACACGCGATGTCGACATTTCGGTCATAAAATTCGCGTTTAATGTTTTTTGAGTTGTAACTACGCTTACAAGCCGGGATTAATTTTTATTAGCACAATGAAAATATGACAGATGTCATTCTGTTTATTCAGTTTTGTGCCCGAAAATCGGAAAATTTGGAAAATTGTGTGGGTTCGAATTTCATTCAAACTTCTAAAATTTTTAAAAAGCAGTAGTTCAAATCTATTTTTGAACCTGTGCTAAACCTATAATATTAAAGAGGTTTCTTTCTCAATGCAATTTTACCATATTTTCAGATCTTTAAATGATGCCATGAAAAAAGAATAGTTGTTTAGGAAAATCTAGTAACATTAAGGATAGGAAAAAGTTTCAGTATTCCGTGCGTTCCTACAAGTTTTCTTAATGAATAGGGCACAATAACTAGAAGTGTGTATTGACGGCTTTTTTAGGAAATTATTTTTGCTTTATTTTCTAGAAATACCGTTTTTCTTGCTTCATCCATATCATCCAGCGCAAGGTGCCCGAAGAATCTCTTTGTGCGCCTTCAAAGGCGATTTGTCTGCAGAAGACGAGATTGATCGTGCAAATTGTCAATTCTGCTTGCTAACGATTTCCAGCTAAGATGTTCGCCGTCTGTGCGTTGGCCGCCTCTCCAGCGGCAGCGCTCCGCTCCCGCGGCCCTCGCCTCCAGGGATCGCTGCCGCTCTCGGTGGATGTCCGCCTCTATCCGCCCACCCGCCCTCTCGCCCGCCTCGGCGGCCCGGCCCGGCCCGTCTGCCCCGGCGCATTACGCATTCGGAAGGGCCTTGGGCTCTGTTGCGGCGCAGTGACATCGCAGGCCCGCGCCCATTTGTTGCGGCCGGCGCGGCGCGGGGCTCGGCGCCGCCGGCGGTGGCCACCCCGCTCCCGATAGCATCTTTCCGTTCGCCAGGAGATGCTACGGGGGCAGCAGGTGGGCGAGCACCCGCCGCATTCCCCACAGCCAGAAGGCGCCCCCACCCCCTGCTCTTTAGCGTGTTCGCGTTTCCTGCTTCCTTACTCGTTTCTATGATATCGAACGATTTTGGTTCGCTGCTTTGTGGCTGATTTGCCTTTGGAAATGGGATAATAGCGTGTGGCATAGAGTTTGTGAAATTATGAAAAGGATCTGGCCTGCTTTTTACTGAAGGAAAAGTATTATTGGACCATCATCTTAGTTCGACTTCTTTCTTGTGACTTCCGATCTCACTCGCTACCCTTAATTTTGCTTGTCTTCTTACACAATATTAGATAATTGTTTTAATATTTGCCGTTTGAAGGAAGAATTCCAACTGAGCTCAATTGCGTTTTCTTTAACATTGGTAATTTCAAATGCCTGTTGTTAAGTTCCAGAGGTTTTGCTTATGAGGCAATGTTCACTTTGGAAATAAAAGAAGCAAAAATGACAAAAGCGCTCAAGTATTCTTCACGAAAAGAAAGAAAAGCAACTATTTCTTGATGTCTTATTGCTTTGTGCGTTTGCTAGTCCTTCAGTGAAGAAATTTATGTTGATATTGGTTCGAATGTGTTTAAATTCAAAATCCATATGGTTTAGACATAGTTATCTCCTCCACTATCAAATATTTATATTTAACGCCCACTGCGTTCCGCCTACCACGTACCGCCGACCGCGTACCGCTACCGCGTTCCGCCTACCGTGCGACGCGTACCGCCGACTGCGTACCGCCGACCGCGTTCGGCCGACCGTCCAGCCACCGGTAGCGCCCGTCGCTCCCTGCTAGGCCCGCCCGGAGCACTCTCCGGCGCGGCAAGCGCCGCCTGCCGCCCGCCGCCCGCCGTGATTGAAGCCTGCACGCGGCTTAATAAGCCGCCGCGGCTTTGGCTCTGCTCCCTTAGCGCAACCGGTGGTTTCCATGTTTAACGCCGGCCCTCCCCTCCTCACCGCCCCGCCGTCCCACCGCGCTCCCGCCACTTAGCCGGCCCCTCTCGCGCTCGATCCTTATTATAAAGGGGGCACGAAAATAAATAAGCGGCCCCACGGTGGTTGTTTTGCGAAATAAACAAGGTCGAAACCGTGCGTGGGCTGCGATCGGGCGGCCGGGCACCAGGTGCTGCTCGCAGCCGGATCGGTTTCAGGCTCGCGGTCCCAGTCTGTCCGGCCCGCGCTCTTACTTGGGCGAAGACGTGTGATAATTGTCCCGGAAAACGGAAAGGCAATACGAGCACCAAGCCGCATCTCCGATTCCCGCAATACACGTGAAACAGTATTGTTTTACGAGATGGTACTTTAAATTGATTTTTTCGTCTCTGACCAAGAGTTGATTTTCTCCGAGAAGCCGGATCAAGTTACTGAGGTTGTACATAAGGTTCACGTATCAACGACTTTGTCCTCGTCGTGTAAAATAGTACGATAGTTATTGCATACATTTTATAGGTAATAAGATCGTATACAAACTTGCATTGACATGTTTACTAATGTTATACAGTTGTAATTACCAAAGAAACAGACATCTCCGCAAATGGGTTCGTGCTCTCAAATCGTTGTGGTACATTTACTGCATTATACCGCACAAACTTCACATAACACCTGGCGGTAGAAATGCCGTTTTACACTCCCCTCCTCCCTCACTTCCGCATGGAAATATTCACAATTCTAATTTTCATGAAAACATGCGAGCAACAAATGAATGTTTCCGCAGACGCATTTTCGAGCTTTGGCATTATGTTGATATTTCTCACGCAACACTGCGTCCGACATTGTGTTTGCCGCATATTGCCCGCTTTTGCTCATTTCTTTCTCTTCCAGTCCGGCGCACCCGTAATCAGAGCAGGAACACGGCCGCATTTTGCGCGCGTCCGCGGGGGCGGGTTGTGTGGCACGGGGAGGGGCGAGGCCGAGCGGGGACGAACGGGCGCGCCGATCGGTTATGAAAGCGCAGCGCGGCGCGGCGCGGGGCGCGCTCGCTCGCATCGTGTTTAATATAGCGGATGTTAACAGAATGTATTTTTGCGGGCGATGAGTAAATGGCATTCATTATATGTAAATGTATGCGTATTGCGGCTGCTTGTTGAGCTGCGCTAATGGGCGGTCGCCGCGCGCCGCGCGAGGACCCCGCGCGAGGCGCTGCGGAGCGGCGCGGAGGCAGCCAGAGGCCCCGGGCGGCGCCGCGGGGCGACGCACCTCTCGCCGGGGCGGGGGCGCCGGCACCGGCTGTCTGGAAAAAGGGCGACGTATTAAGGGACGTGTTCTCTAAAAAGGGTGATGGCTGGGTGGGGTTGTTTGTGGAAGGCGGGTAGTGTATGAGTGCGGATGCACAAGTGTTCCGGCTGGAAATTTATCGCATATGTGGTCATATTCGCTTGTGAAGCACCAGCGACTTACTGTTGCTTGGGGATGTTCTCCTCCATAAGAAGGGATGGACCTGTGGTTTTCGTGAAATAATTGGATATTTAATATACTGAAAATGTGAGAGGTTTCCTTTCCGTTTGTGAAATTTTAAAGAGATAATTGTTTTAAAAGTCATCGTTAAAAGTTAAGAGTGTAGTTTTGAATTGTGTCTTCGAACCGTACTAAATAGAAAAGAGTTAAACGCTGATATTACAACAAAAGCAAAAGAACATCCAAAGTTTGTAGTACATGTAAAAACAGCTGTGGGTGCTGAACTTTGCATTTCTCACAGGCATGCATTAAATCATGATTGAAGAGAACAAGTTAATTGATTAGGCTCTGTGAGTTCACCATATTGTGCTTGGTGTTCACAGTGCATTATAATGGACAAATAATCTCGGAAGCAAAAGCTGACCACTTTCTTGCTCTGCTGAGCGAGTGCTCTCACGTTGTGAACTATATTTGACTACAATTCTAAGCAAATGTTTGTAGAACGCGGGGTACTTAAGCCAGGTAAAGTTTGTACCAACAACGCCCCTCTTTCCTCATTCTCTCCATCCCCTTCTATCTCCTCCATTTTATTGTAATTATATTTCTTTCTAGTTAACTCCTATTCCTTTTCCTTACACTTTTTCACATATTTCTGCACCTTTATCATTTTCTTCTTATCTTCTTCCTCCATCCCTTTTTTTTTGTCTCTTCCTTATTTCTGTGCTCTTCTTCCTCCGTCTCTTTTTCATTTGACTTTTGACTTCCTTCCTCATTCTGTTCTTCTCCTTCTGATCATCCCCCTTTACGTTGCCTACTTCACTTTTTTGTCTATCTCTTTTCCTCATTCTTCGTCGCTCTCGTGTTAAACCGCTTGAGAACCGCATCTCTGTCTGCCGGCGCGAGAACCCAAAAAGGTGCTGCGGATTCCGGTCGGGGCGGCGCGCGTCTCGCCCAAACAATTTTTTTTTTTTTTTTTCTTTTCGCGTTTGCTCTCCGCGGCCTCCTCCACGCGCCGGAATAAGGACGACGAGGGCTTTTTAATGGCTTGTACATAATGGAATTTATACGCGGGCGCGGCTACAAAGCAGCTGCCGGGGCGGCGCGGCGGCGCGGGCGAGAGCGGCAGGGGCGTCGCGCTCCAGGCGACGGTAGACGCGGTGGTCCTCAGCGGCCGGGAGCTGCCTATGCACTGCTGCGAAGGGCAAGACGTAGTTTACGCACGTAAAGGGAGAGAGGGTGTGCCGGGCGGCATTATTTGAGGAAAATGCTACAAGAAAGTTGTGATAAATCTTCTAAAATATTTTTTTAAAAAAATAAAGCAAATAAATAAAGGCATGTTGTTGAAACAAGCTGGACGTACAAGATATGAATACTCGAGCATGTGAAATTAAATATGGAGTTAAATGAAGGATGCAAAATACGTTTGAACATCCTTGAACTTTAATTCTTAATGTTTACTTTATTGGGTACGTTTAGCACACTGTAGAGTCGTGCACGGGACGATTTTGCTCGAGCACCGTGGCAGTTCGCAGAGAATCCGCTAGGTGTCAGGCCAGTTGTACAGAATTTTGCTCGGCTGCGACCATAGACATATAGTACTAGACTGGCAATGAACGATTCTTTTTGAAGCCAACTGATTGCGCCCGCCGCCATATTGGATCACTACACTATCACTCATGAACATATATTGCTATACGTCAATGAACTTTTAGAAAATCTATGAACACAAATTTTCGGCGTACAGTTACTAATAAAAACTCCAATATTGGACAGGAAATATTTTTGGGAAATAAAACAATTAATATCAAAGTTTTAAATCGGTTTTATTGCTTTATAGTCAAAAACAGAACTACTGTCCATTCTGTATTGACATTTAAGAGGAGGATAAAAAAATAACATTTAAATATCCAGAAGCAAGGCAAGGGACCATCTCAGCATGGATTTCATGGATCAAGGGAAACTGGATGAAAACCTGATCGAGATGGAGGTCAGCTGACCCAAAAGTAAATTACATTCTTTACACATACAATAAATTTCAGTTATAGGCAGCATTGAAATCAATATCATGATCACCTTGATCTGTTTCATTAAAACAATAAAATTTACGCCAAAACTGAAATTTAAAAACTAAATTAAAAATATTTACAAATATTTAAAGAAAGATGAGGATTATCCCCAATTCTACAATTACTTGTGCTATTTACATTAATCTACAATAGCTATGCTTTAGGGGAAAAATAATGTAGTGTCAGAGCAAATGACCTTAATCTTTCATCATAAGCATCGTCAAGCACACTAGTACCCGAATTCTTGCTGGCTCCATCTCTTAAAGAACAGACATCTGATTGCAACCTATTTTTTAAAATGTCAGCATTACTCTCCAGGAACAACTTCTCTTGCACTGAAGAGTCAATAATATCTTGATCGGTCTGTATTTTTTTCCTGGCGCCTCACTTTCTGCTGCAATACTTTTATTTTCTTCTTAGCACTGCACAGTTTTTCACTGCATTTGTTAAGTTCCTCAATTAATTTTCTCTTGTGTGGAGATACTTGTGGGCTGTGAGGCGCAGTGCCCGATGAAGCCTCATTATCGCTGTTGATGCCACTCAATTGCAGACAATTATCTGTTTCGTTTTCTGACGAATTTCTTTGTTTAGGTCGTTTTCGTGCTGTCTTCACATGGTTTTGAAGATGTGAAGGATACGCTGGAAAAATGCTCGGGACAGCTCCTTCTCTTAGTCTTCTGTTCTGGCCGGTTAAGTCCATATCTTCTGGACGAAAATGCTGGGAGCAAACACCAGACGCAGATGTTGGTTGCCAGTTTTCCCTCCTAATGGCATTAACCCATGCTTTTCTGCAATCTTCTCGCTTTGGAAAACTAATCAAAATCAGAACAAAACAAAAAGGCATTAGAGGTTAGGTTTACAAATCACTCCTCAGGAACTTTAATCAACACAGACTTATTCTTTTCTTACTCAATTTTTATTAGTTGTTTAATCATACTATCTTAACATCAAAAATCGTCAACAGTCAGTAAAATTCAGTAACTAGGTTAAGAAAAGGTAGTAACTTACCGGTGTATTGAAATTCCAATTTCTTTTCCCATGTGTCGCGAATTCGAAAAATTGCATCCAAACACGACGCAAGTATTCACCATGGCGGTGGAAGTGAGTCAAAAATCACAAAACACAACAGAAACAATTCGAAATTAAGAAAAAAAGCTCATTAATTTAACACATACAGCATATGCAGCGAACGAACCTGTAGTGACAAAAGATGGTGACGAGCGCAAGATTTTGGCTTCACTAGCGCCAATGTTACGAGATAGGACGTTGCCAGTCTAGTACTATATGTCTATGGCTGCGACCCACCGAGCGAAATATGCTCGACCTTCAAACGCGAGCGTCGGAGGCTCTGTGAGAGGAGGAACGACGCGGGCGTAGGACGGCAATGGCGCCTCACGGGCAATGGGCCACAATGAGGCGATGTGTATATATGAGATAAAATACGGACGATGGCTGTATGAGCCAAATTAAGGAGATGTGGGCATGGAAAAACGGGGCAGTTTATGCTAATGCATGGAAATATTACGCTTCAAATAAAAATAATAAATAATACAGTGATTCAAACATTTAAATAGGAATAATACATTATTTCTGATGTTTTTTTTATTTTATTATTGTGGATAAAGTACCATAATGACGTGCTGCTGCTGAAATGAAAGAATAAAAATACTTTCTGTTATCATTCTATTATTATAAATGTTTCTATATTATTGTTTCTATATTATTATTGTTATATATGTTTCTATATTCTATATTCAAATTCCACTTTACTTTTCACCATTACTCGTCTTCCAATATTTTAAAAACAAAAACGTGTCGTCGATAAAAGAAGTGAAGTTTGCACAAACATCAGAAAAGTTTGTTGTTGTTTTTTTGTTTTCGAACAAAAAAATGGTCGTTTACATACAAACTTCTCAAATCTGAAGAAAGTTTTTGCTATTTCACAAACAGTGCGTGAAACCTGTTCCTCTTATCCTTACTCATTTTAGATTTCTTCTTCTGTGTTACGGCGCCATCTCCAGACGAATGTAAGCATTCATAATCTCTTAATTTACTTTTGAAGCCACGGCACACTGTAAACGCGACCGATCACATTGCGCTCTCTTCTACCAACGCGTTGCGTAGGCCGAGGCTCCAATGATTGGTAATCGCTGCCGCCGGCGGCGGCGGCGCGCGACGGCGCGCCGTGGACTCCCCTCCGCGAGCGAGCACAGGATGCTCGAGGATGCGGTACCCGAGATTGAAATGCTCGAGCGAGTAAATGGCATGGGAGATCTCTAGTACTCTGATTCGACATTTTAATTTTTTTTTTTTTCGTTTAGTTAACTAAATATCCTCATTAATTCCATGGAAAATCGTTGATTATCTGTATGTTAATAGCATGCGTGCAATCAAAATTCAAACGCGCAATTAAAACGACACATCTACCAAGTTCGATAACCATTTTTTCTATACAAGGAGTATCTTTATCAGTTGCAGTTGGTGCGATATTCCTTTCCTTTGGGATTCAAACTTCTTTTTGAGCCTATCGTTTTTTAATTCTGTGGTAGTTTTGACTAGAACGCCATGGTTTGCTATTGGGAAGTTGGTTTAAATTCGTCATATTCATGTATTTGGATAGCCTTTTCGTGCATTTCTGATGCGTCATTTTTACAAATCTGCGTTTTAAAAAAATATTCTGTTACAAAAGTCCACAATAAAGGTCCTATGTATTCATCTTTCAGCTAAGTGTATCTCACAGGATTGAGAGCACCATTTACCGAGGCATCTACAATGAGGTTCATAGTTTTTCGTCAAACTCATTTCAATGGAGACCATGCTGGCATTGTTTGCATGATTTCAAGACATCCAGAAGCCGTGATTTTGTATGGTTTTCGCATTCCGCCCGTTTCTCTCTCCGCGCACGCCCGCGCGGCACATCCGCGATCCGAAGGCTGGAAGGCGTGCTTCGTAACTGAGCGGCTGCGTCTCGAACGCGTCGACCCAGCTTCTCGCGTGCCGCCGCCGTCGCCGCTCGGAATTTTCGCTTTTGCCGCCCTCTGACCCGCCGCGCCGCGCCGCGCCGCGCTGGGGCGGCTGCGGTCGTATTTCGCGGGCGCGTCACGCTGTTTACCTTGCAGCGACGCGCGCGCGGGTGGGCACCGGCGGCGGCGGCGGCGGCAGCGGGCAAAGGGCGGGCGCTTTACGACAGCCGCTGCGCTTTACGACTCCCAATTCTCATGCTGCGGCGGAGGTGGCAGCGCCGGCCGAACGGCGGGTGTGGTGGTTGCGGCGGTGGGAATGTGGGGAGGTGATGGTTGCGATGCTGATGGTTGTAGGTTGGTGACGAAATCGTGTCTTAATGATAACGATGATGACAATAATGATTGCTGCGTTCATGCTGACCCAGACGTGGTTGTTTGCTTGGTTTGCGGGGGCGATAACGGCGTAGACGGTGGGGGCATATATATGTAGTGGGTTAGTGTGAGAGTGGTGGTCGTTTTGGTAGTTCGTTTTCGTTGGACGTAGTCAGAATACGTGTGATAGTTATGATGTTGTTGGGGATCGCAGTTCCGAAGTCCTTGTGGCTGTGATGGCAGCGGGGCACCAGGAGGTCGGAAGCTTGATGGTTGCTGGTGACGATTAGTGCGGAGTGGCGCCCGCGATGGCCAGTGCAGTGGTGGAGGTTGTAGGAGTCTCAGGAGTGTTCTTGAGATGATAACTGCACTGAAGGATTTGCGATGTATTGATGATTGTGGCAGGTGGAATACAAACTTAAAGTTAGTGGTTTCGGTTGTGATACGACTGTTTTGGCTTAAACGATATTGCGAACAGTATTTACGAATTTGGTTTTATGATGATGACGTTGATGATGTAGAGGAGCAACAGCCTGGGAATACTGTTAATGGCACTTGTGATTACTCTGATTGAGTGGTTCGTAATGATGATGCTCACAGTGTCCTACAAAAGTGACACGAGTAATAATATATTAATTGAAACTGATGTTAGCAGTGGGGATGGTGTTGTTGATGGAGAAAGGTGTGGAAATGGCATTATTGGGTGGTTGTGGTTGAAGGAGTTTACTCTTCACTGGTCTCAGTCGGGAGCTGACCTCGTAAACGTTTCTTTGCGTCTTGAGTTTGTAGGGTGAATGATTCATTACTTCTTGCAAACCGTAACGCTGTATTCGTGGTGGATGTTATAGGAGCCGTAAAAGGCTTAGACGAAGTCAACGCATGGAGGAAGAGAAATAATATCCTTGTCGTTATTTCTTATTGTTTTTAACCTGTCTAGGCATTCGTTCCTTATATTGTTAGGGGCATTAGGAGACGATATATTATAGAGTGATGCATAAATTAGATAGCTACTTATGAGAGAAAAAGAAAATCTTTTAATTGCCACTTGATTGTTGGTAGTTTGCATGGGGATGGAAGTATGGATCATCTTCTTTAAGTTTATTACGGAGTCATCTCCTTTAAATTTGTTAAAGTATATTTATTGCATTTATTGTCCAATTGAAATAGAGTTTCTTGTGGCAGATCATGAGCTGTGATGCGGTTATCTTATCAGAAGTTTATATTCCAAAAATTAAAGCTTTGACTAAGCTCCTGATTGGATAACCGGTTCCAGCTGATGATTTGTTACAAATTATTCAATTTAAATCGGACAATTTGAATGCCTACTAGTGCATATTCGCATTATTATTATTATTATTATTATTATTATTATTATTATTATTATTATTGCAAGTCTTCCTGTGGCAAGTTACACCTGCAGTACAGGTTTTAATACTCCCAATTTCAAATACAATAAACGCAATGGAAAATACGGAGAGTCAGTTGCTGATTCCTTGTATTTGCCAGTGTACTGAACACTGAAACCCTAAGTGATGATTGTGATCGCAAGGAGTATCAGGATTCGTTTCAACACCTAGAAATTTATTGAAATCTGTAATTAGATAAAAGAAAGCTACTTCCACATGCTCGGTGTAGTATTTTAGAATTTACGATAATGTATTTAACACGAAAGAGCCTTGAACACGCCTGGCAATTCGTGTTAGTGTAGTTTGCTTTTCGCCAACGTTGTTGTACATGCAGTACTCATACCTCAATTTGTATAAAGCCCTCCGCTGAGCAGTAGGAGCAGAGTGGTCCCGTCGATTGCGGGCGCTTGCCGGACCCAAGCTGTTCTCGCTTTTTTGCCAGCGCGCGGAATTGAGTTACGACCTGCCGCCGAACACGCGTCTGACTCTGCGCCGTTGAGTCGACAACGCGAAGACGGGAGGGGCGGTGGGGACTCCGCCCGGAGAGCCCGTTTGCGTTGAGGCGTGGGCGGGGGTGCGAGCGGTCCCGCTGCGGGACGACGACTTGCTCCGTACACAACCTCAAAGGCTGTCCTATTGATCTGAGTGGCGTCTGGGACACATAATTACGGCCAATGGATAGTGCCTTATCCATCGGAGGAGCAGGTGACTGGATTAGAAGCTTGGAGATGAAAATATACAAAATCGGACATTGAATTTCTGTTATATTTTCTAAAAAAATATAGACACCGATGAATAAGACATTAGTGGGTAGGATTTTTTAATTTCGGTAACAGGACACTAGTTTTATGTTAGACACATTTTTTGTTGAATGTTTAAATTAAACGAATAAGTACGCAAAGTAAACACGGTCTCTTCGAGTCCTCCCAGTTCTACCGTTCATGTCAGCTCCGAAGTTCAGAAGAAAGCCAGGCTAGAACGTAGCTTAGTACAATTAGAGATTCTTCTGTTCTATCTTTGCTTAGTATTGCGTCAGGTAGTAAATGAGGTTTTCTGAGTATGCCAAAATAGTCGTGAATAAGACGTCGCCGCAATTTTATTTGAAACTGGTATATTATTGCTATGTTCCCGAGTTTGGAGTCTGGATGATTACTCATTTTGTTTTTCAACAAAAGTCTCAACACTACTGGCTCATCCACAGTCTAGCTGCGACCTTGTAATTTGTGCGAAAGTTTCATGATTATTGATATAGAACGTTTTTGAAAATACTGTCCAATCGGATAGATCTCTGCATGAAATTGATATCTATTCGCTTTTGTTTCGTATCTTGAAGACCATATATTTAAAAATAGCTGCTCAGAGCAATTTTTTTCTGAGTATATTTGTTGTATTAATTATTTTGTGTAATTCAGTTAAATCATTAATACTGATGTATGTTCTATTACGTTGTTTATATCGATAGGTACATTTTAACAAAATCTGCCTCGAAATAGTGATTTATCAGGAGAGAATAAAGCACAAGCAATTTTCCGTTGCAAGCTGATAAAAATGTGACAAATTTCTGTCCTTATAGCAAATTCCCAGTTAATTTCTGTGCAGTGTCGTTAGAATTCTGTAAAACATTTTCTTATCTTTCAGTTGACATTATTTTAAAACGGCCAAGTTTTCAGATGCCCGTTTTTAAAACTTATCCATCTTTATACGCCATTAAAAATTATCGTATCTTTCGGGTGACATTATTATTTTAAAACGGCCAAATTTCGGGATGCATGTTGTTAAAATTTAGCCATCGATGTACTCCCACTAAAGCCGGCGCATAAGATGCTTTCTGAGAGGCAAACGGGCATTCGACCCGCGTCGCGGCGTGGCGCGGCGTGCACATCGCAACGCAGTTCAGCGCCGGCCCACGCCTCGGTCGCCGGGGCGCGATCATAAAGTGGCTGGGGGCACGCGCGATTGTTTTTTCGCGCGGGCCGTCCGCCCTCGTGTCGGCGTCCGCCACGAGGCGCGCTCGCTCGGGCCAGGCCGGGCCGGGCCGGGCCGGGTTGCGCCGGGCTGCGGGGCGGAGGTGTTAAGGTGTCTCTTATTTGTCGGCCCTGTCCTCCGCGCGGTGTATTTTAAATCCGCTCGCGGACACCCAGACACGTAGCACCGCAGGTTCATGTACGATCGCCGCTGTTTATTTTTTTTTTTTTTTTTTTTTTTGTTTTTTTTTTTTTTTTTTTTTTTTTTTTTTTTTTTGTTTTCGCCGGCGCTGGTTGAAATTTAGTGCGTGTCCACGCGTTCGAAATATGTACTAGTCCGTCGAGGTCAATTTGAGTGCAGAAGTTTGACTCAGTGGTGGTGGGTTCCGAAAAGTACAAGTGTTGAACATTGTATTTCAGGCGTTAAATCAGCTAGTATTTTTTTTTTTTTTTATTTGTAATGTGTATTTTGATATAGTATGAAACTTCATTTATACTGAGCTATATAATGAGCGTTGTAGTGTGCTCTCAACCGCCGAGCGGGACGGACGTACCTTGGCTCCGAATCGCTTGCGCCGTTATCAGTGCAAAGTCCAAATTTTACAGTGCCGGTGCGATCGATAAATTCTTTTGCATAGGCGTAGCTCACGACCGTTTTGCCGCATTGCGGCAAAACTACAATTCGAACAATTGTATATCAACACTGGTGCAACGCCATACGGACAAGTGCATTTAACTACAATTGTGGCAATACAGTGTTGAAACCAGTAAGTGCAAAAGTGAATGACAATTAATAGTGCTATAAAGTATCAAAAATGTTATCAGAAGATGTCCCCCTAGGGGGACATATCAGCAGATCCATGGAACTACTGAACAATGAAGGATCTAGTGACACTTACACGACACTAATAAATTCACAATTCACACACGAAAATCAAATGGAAAATCTACAACAGCAATACCAACATCTCTTACATCAAAATCACCTTCTACAAGAACATCTTCAAAAATTAGAGCAACAAAACCAATTACTACAACAACAGCTTCAACAACCACGGTTCGACCCAACAAGCAGCACGGAGGCAGCAGGACAACATGCTCCTCAAACACATCCGGAACTTGGCCAGCCCCCCGGAAACCATCAGCCCACAGAAGATAGATCAGCAGAAAGCACCAGTGACCATCATCAAACAAGTTCACATCAACAAATGACAAAAAAAAGAGGACCTACAAAAGTAAGTGATTATAGTGACGCAAAGCGCAGAATGCTAAACAATAGTGTAATAAAAGACTATAATTTACTAAATAGATATTCAATTTTAGAAACAGTAGAAGAATCAGATGAAAATGTAAACAATATAGAAGTACAACCAGAAAACATAAAATACCTCCCATATGCATTAGAAACGCAGGAAACGTAACACTCTTATCTAAAGACCTAACGCAATTAATAGGAAATGGGTTTTCTTAAAACAACTGGGGATTCGGTAAAATATTACTGAAAAATGTTACTGACTACCGAAAAGTCAGAAAATATTGTGAAGAGAAAAGTGTCCTTATTATACATACTGTGTACAATCAGAAAAACTTATCAGTAGTAATAAAAACGTTCCCATAATATTCACAGAGGAAGAGATTTATAATGAATTAGAAAGTCTAAATTATCCTATAAAAAGTAACTAGATTGACTAACAGAGAACAATTACCCTTTAGAGTAGTTGCACTAGAATTAACTAACTCAATTGAAGGTAGAGAAATATTTAAATTGGACAAACTACTGCACTGTATTGTAAAAGTAGAATTAAGAAGGAAACCACAAGGCCCACCTCAATGTAAAATGTTTTATTTATGGCCACACAAAAATTATTGCACAATGACCCAAAATGTGGATATTGTGGAACAACATTGACTAAAGACTGTGAATTATTGCAGACAACAAACCTCCACCCCCAATTTGTACTCTATGTAAAGAAAATCATATGGCGACTTCTAGACAATGTAAATACTTTCCAAAAGTAAGAGAATTCAAGAATCAAACCAACACAATAACTCTTACTAAACCTCACAAACACAAAACATATATGGAAATGAATCTCACACACAAATAAACTCACAATAAACAAATATAAATCACAACCCATTATATAGACAAATGGCATTTAACAACAAACAAAACATACCCAAACCTACATATGCACAAACAGTTACACACAACAACATACAGTCAAACATTACACACATTATAATACAGATGTTACAAAATAATCAATCAAACAATCTCAACAATAATTCCACAAATACAAAACATGATATCAAACCAAATATTAAATATAATAAGAAATGGATAAAAGTCCAACTTAAAATCAATAACATTCTTAAACTGGAATGCTAATGGATTACTAAATAAAAGAAACACACTCATCTACTTCCTAAAAAATCACGCAATAACGATTGCATGCATAACAGAGACACACCTTGTACCCGGACAAACACTTAAAATACCTGGATATATCTGCCATAGAGAAGATAGAATATGCCAACACGCAGCAGGAGGAGTAGCTATCCTAATCAAAAGAAACTGGAGCACTCATTAATTTCTATTGCTAAATCGAATGATCTTGAACTGATTGCAGTAAAATAACATTAAAAAATTTATTCTTAAATATCATAACAGCATATAAACCACCTAAAAATCAAATTAATATAAATGATTTAAAACAAATATTACACAGTACAGAACCTACCATTATAATGGGAGACCTGAATAGCAAACATATCAATTGGGGCTGCAAAGTGAATACTCCTAACGGGAGAAATTACAGAAAGCATCAACAACTTTAAACTTTCAAATCTTAGCACCAACAAATCCTACCCACACCCCAAAAACCGTAATGCTCAACCAGATATCCTTGACATTGCCATCATTAAAAATTTAACACATACCCTCTATGCTCACTCATTACCTGAATTGACTCTGACCACTGTCCGTAATAATCACTTCAGACATGAACTATATTAAAACAGAATTGCCTTATAGTATAGACACAAAACATAGATTGATAAAATTCCAAACAAATATAGATAACACTCTTCCCACAAACCGGTTCATGAAAAATAAAGAAGAAATTGATTCTGCCATAGACTCTATCACTAAAATTATACAAAAAGCTGCAAAGAAGCAAATACTCAACTCTAATCATAAACCAAAATTATCACAGCAAACTATACCTACTTATATTGAAAAATTAATTCAAAAGAAACATAAAATTCGACGCCAATGGCAACAATCGAGAAGCTCAGAATTAAAGAAAATTCTAAATAAACTAACAACCAAGTAAAAACAGCATTAGACGAACACAGAATCCAACAATATAAAAATTACATTAAAAGATAAATCCTAAAGACAGCAACTTATGGCAGGCTACAAAACAAATATTAAAAGAACCAACAGTCATACCAGAACTAAAGAAATTAGATAAAACAGCTGCAAACAACAAAAGAAAAATGTGAAATATTGGCTGAACACTTTCAAGAAACTTTTGCCCTAAACACAAATTCAAATAATATCACTACAAATCAAATCAATAATTGTGAACTAACAACAGTTCCACATCCAGTAAAATATATATCACCAAATGAAACCTATCAAACAATTAAAACCTAAATAGGAAAAAATCAGCTGGAATAGACCAAATACCAACTATTCTATTACAAAACTAAATAGGAAAGCAATTAGCTACTTAACTGCAATATTCAACTCAATGTTAAGAATTGGATACTATCCCACGAAATGGAAACACTCCATAGTAATACCAATACAAAACCAGGTAAAAACCCAACATTCACAGAAAACTATAGACCCATAAGTCTGATCCCCATCATAGCCAAAGTAATGGAGAAACTAATACTAAAACGACTCCTAAAATACATAAATGAAATATCATACATACCACTTTTCCAATTTGGTTTCAAAGAAAAACACTCCACAACACACCAACTTTTAAGAATAACAGAACTAATATATAAAAATTTTGAAGAAAAACAGCACTCTCTAGCAGTATTCTTGGACGTAAGCCAAGCATTTGACAGAGTTTGGCAGAAGGATTGATATTTAAATTACAGGAATCAGGCCTACCTCTTTACCTAGTGAAAATAATACAAAGCTTCTTAAAAGAAAGAGTCTTTTCAGTAAGAATAAACACAACCTACTCCACACAAAAAGGAATCACAGCAGGTGTACCACAAGGTAGCCCGTTATCAGCAACTTTGTTCAACATATTTACAGCAGATTTTCCAACAACCCAAAACACTACAATAGCGTTATTTGCTGACGATAGTGCAATACTAACCTCTAACAAATGTTTAAATACAGCTACAGAAAATCTACAAGAAGAACTAAACAAAGTATCACTATGGGCAGACAAATGGAAGATAAAATTAAACCCCAACAAATGTGTAGCAAAAATATTCACACTATGCCCAATAAACACTACTCCCAAACCTCTAAAGCTATTTAATAAAACTCTTGACTGGTCACCAAAAAACAAACCAATTAAATATCTTGGAGTATTAATGGATACAAGACTAACATGGACTAATCATATAAATGAAAAACTTACACAAGCAAACAGAAGACTACATAAATTGTATCCATTAATCAACAGAAAATCCGCCTCAAAACAGAATGTACTCTAGTGCTTTATAAAGCAATAGTTCTTCCCATTATAATGTACGCATGCCCAATATGGTACAACACCTCTGCTACTAACATAAAGAAAATACAAACCTTCCAAAATAAAATCCTACGGATAGCAGTAAATGCTCCCTGGTTTATTAGAAACACTCAACTACATTCAGAATTAAAAATAGAAACTATCCATCAAGTAATGCTTAAACGTTCACATTCCTTCTTCACAAATCTACATAAAATACCTACAAGTGACATTACAACCTTTGGGACATCAGCAACAACATCCGAATCAGAAATAGATTTCCATATGACAAATATCTAATCCAATTTGCTGACCCTCATAAATCCTATGAATTAAAATAAACAATACAAGAAATAAAATCGACTTTACTTAGAACAACATACAATAATGAGGAACCTGTTGGGCTTCCCTTATTTCTATTTATAAAAGAATGAATGTATTTTATGAATGCTACCTTTTGTGTTAGTGCTGAATGAAGTTAATTTATGTGTTATTTATTTATTTTTGTAAGTGTTTTGATTTGAAATTAAATGTAAACAATCCCTGTAAAGCAGTTATGCTGGTCTGTGGAAATAAATTTAAAAAAAAAAAAAAAAAATAATGAGCGTTGTGTTTTTGTGCACGATCGTCAGAGATAACAGCCAGTTAATTCCCAAAACCACGTTACTTGTGCTACGCAATTACATCATTGCAATATTAAAAGTTGATGAAATGAAATGGCGTTTCGATTATCCTTTTAGCATATCCGATTTCTCTATTATTGCCTTTCACAAATGTTCAGCTTCCGAGGGTTTTAAACTTACATGGTTTTTTAAATATTTCTCCATCGATAATTGTCATTTAAGCTGAATAAGATCAGATATAAAGGTTTTTCCATTTTATTCAACTTAAATTCTAATACATAACATTCACATTTCCTCTTATTTATAAACACAAGTGGATTCCTGGGATTTTGGGACTCCAGAAATGAGTTTCAACAGTGAAATTAAGAAATGTTTTTTTATTTCTTAATGTAAATTTGTACTTTTTGCGGATAACATAATAATATACTAGTTACATTTTACACGCCTACAACACTTCCATTACACTATTCTTAATTTTAAACGTGACCACATCGTCCTGATTGCATCCCTTCCATTAAACGAACACATATCTTGGCTGTTCCCACGAGGGTGGCCGGGCGGTGCACGCGTGCGTCGGCGTCGGCGTCGGTCAGAGCCCCGATGAGCCGCGACGCCTCGGGCCGGGGCCCTTTTCGACTCAGGCGCCTCGCAGGACGCGCGCGCACACGCCCCCGCGACTCCCGCCGCTCTCGCCCTCCGGCGTGGGCCTGGCGCCTCACGTAGGTTGCACGCGGTCACGCCGTCCATGCGGCTGCATTAGATGGGGGGGGACGGATTTCAATGAAATGACATTTTCTTCCTTTTCACTTACAACAGTGTAGTGTAAAATTAATTTTATATTATGGAAAGGAAATGATCCATTTTATGTCATTTTTTGCATTTTTCGTCGATTTCTATTAATAAGTCATTTTTTACGTTTTTCTATAATTGTTACTGCATTTTTCGCTGACTTCATTATTTTAATATCATTTTAATGGTACTTGCTTCAAATAATATTTACGAGATGCAAAAATGTTCTCCACAGAATTCCTGAATTGCCTATTCGATTTCTTCGCTCTGTCATTGTAATACCAGCCGTTGTGAATATGAAGTCTAAAGTTTCTGTGACGTCTATCATCGCCATTTCGGTCGATTCTGGGATTCCTAATGACAGAGATTTTCTTGTAAAGAACAGTACAAACCAAACGTTTGTAAGCTAAGTTCACTTGAACGCATGGAAGAAGCTGCGAATACATCAGTAACATTTCCAACAGCTGAAGTTGTTCATCCGAACAGGTTTTCATCACATTTTTTACGTACTTTTTCTTCGTTTTTAGAGCATTTTAATACATTTTAAGAGCATTTTATTCATCATTTTTTTGCGATGTTTCAGGTCATCAAAATCCGTCCCCTAGTAATGGAGATGATTTCAGGTAGACGATTAGGAGCTAGTTGGAGTTCCGAACGTCATGGTGCGGATTTAGGTTTTAAGTATTGTTCAAAACGGATTGCTTCTTTGTAGACATTTACATTTTCTGCTTTACGAAATGTACAAATACTTGTAGGTAGAAGTTAATTCAATATTAAAATACTTTTTTTGTTGCACCCGTACTAAAAACATACAATTATTATGCAGGTACACGCGTCGAATATTTTCAGGTTTCATTCACGATTTCAGTGTTAGTATGATCTATTGGTTAAATTGAATTATTTGCAATGATATTGAAGCGTTTCATCCGGACTTATGGGCACTGAAGACTGCAGGCTGGAAGGAGCTAGTTTATACTTATTTTTATGAGTTTTCGTGTACAATTGGATGATAAAATTAGTTAATGCAATATTTTCCTTTTCCCTTCTCAGATTTATCTACTGTCTTTAAAATATATTCTTTTTCCAATGACTATTTTTTGGTGCCGCATTTTCAGAAAGTCATTTATGTCGGTTATATTCATTTTTCTCCGTGAAATATTTTTAATACAGATTTACTCTCATAATTAAAACATTTTTCTCTTCTTTTACGCCGCCGGAAGGTAATTCTCGGAACGCGCACTCTCATTTACCCTTTTATGTGCATGGTTGAACGGCTTTTGGTGACCGCGGTCCAAAGTGGCAACTGCTTTTCGCCGTCAAAGCTCGTTGCTTGGCTGCGGTTCTCGGTATCAAAAGTACCGCCCTCCCTCAAGCGCGGGCGGGTCTCTCTGACTCAATTGTGCGACGTAAACTCCCTTACGACGACGGCAGCTGCCAGGGCCGCGGAGACGCAAGTGCTCGCGGCCCGTCCTCAGCCCGTTTTAGATGTTTGTCCCCGAGTCGTCGTTGTTTGTACGACGCATAAACAAGCCCGGCACCCGCGCGCGCGCTCGGTAGTTGTACAAATATAATTGACGACGAGAGCTAAATGGGCTTAACCATGTTAGTACAAGCTCGAAAACACGTCGGCAGTGGACGATTCTGTGTGTGTGTGCCCGGTAGGCGCACCGTCAAGCCGCCCCGCTGGCCGTTGCGGATTTGCGGACGAGCAGATTTTGGAGAGGGGCGTGGAGGCGCGGCGAGGCTCGCGCGTGTACTTGCGTTGTGGGTGCAAAGGGTAATTCGGTCATTCGTGGAATTAAAATGGTGGGCGCCTCTTTGATCGCACGGTGTTTGCCGCCTTCCGGGTCGATGCAGATTCTGCGATTTCAGGCTGCCACCGACTCTCGGACTGTTCGATTACGTCGTCGTAGATATTTTCACCTCGGAACGCCTGTGTTACGGGAAATGGTGAGGATGTGCAGGCTACTTTTGTTCCATTTTTAGTTATATTGAGTAGTAATGTTCTACGCTCACTTCTCCCATTTTAATATGGCAAATGCATATTTCGTATTTCTCATAGTCTCTTCATTTCATTAACGCTGCAGCGTAATTACTTTCGCTTCTATTGAAATATAATTATGCTTCTTGTTTGAATAATATTCCTACAATGTGTGCAATACTTTTTTCGCCGCTTATTTTGCGCTTCGTTGTTTTTTGGTTGTTGTTTTTCTTTCTTTAATTTTTCGTTGACGATCTTTGATTTATTTTGTTGTACGGGTTCTGTTTTGGCTTTCAAATGACTCTTTTCTTTTTTTGATGTTCCATTTCCGTTCTTCGTTTCTAATCTTCATTTCGTTTCGTTCTTCGCTCTTCTTTCCTGTTTCTGATCTGAACTTTGTTTTTGCAAATCATGTCATCTTCAGATAGGCATTCCCGTTACAAATGTCGCGATTTTAGAACTTTGTTTCCCCAATTTAAACTGAAGAAGCACAATCTAATATGGAGCTTGAAGAATCGTTTTAAAATTCATAAAATGAGATGAATTGAGACTGTTGTGTTTCTCCGTTTAGTACACGTCAAGTTATTGTTTATAGGCCTACTGAAATGTGAAAAAGCTTATTATGTCATTGAAGTCATGTAAGCACATGTTATACAGTGTCCGCTACAGCTTTTACATACGATTTAATGGTATGGTTTTTTACTTATATTTAATTTAATTATTTCTTTTGAAAATTATGGTTGACGATGTCTGTAATTAATACATCTACTAAGACTGTTAAGTATTTAACTCGTAATTATTAATTTAATCTGTAATATTTAATTCCTTTCTAATATTACATCACGAAATGTTAATTATTCTACGTGAAATTTTGGTCATATTACAAGTTGAAACGGCGAAAGCATTTCCTGAAAGAGAATTCATTTGATGCCAAATATTCTGTAAACAAACATCTCATCCCACACAAACCGCGAGCTTGCGTTAGCTGTCTAGAGGTTTGACATGCCCCATCTCCTCGCAGTATATTTACGACTCCAGCGTCACATTTCGACGCGCCAACACACCCAACAAGCCACGCCTCCCTCAACCCCCTCGCGCAGTCCCCGCTTGACCATCCCGATCCACCTTGCCCTACCCCGCGATATTTTGACATGCCTCCCCACCCTGCCCCGTCCCGCTTCGCCCCGCGTGGCCTCCCGTCGCTTGCCGCTCCACCTCCCCTCCTCCCTGTCCCCACGTGGCCGCGGCCGCCGCGCCTCCCTCTCGCTGCCTCACCGCCCGCTCTCCTGTAGTATTCCGTTTGTGCGCCTGTCTTGAGGGGACCCCTACTCGTGCGGGCTCCTGTTAAATCTGCATTAGCATTCCCTTTGAAGTCGTCGACGTCGTCGTTGCCTAGCCGCAGCCCGCCGCCGCGCCGGCCCGCACCGCCGCCGCCACCGCCGAGCCGCGCCGTGCGCGGTGCCGCGGCGCTCTGCGCTTCTCTGCGTCGCGACGCCGAGGGCGGGGGCGGCGGCGGCGTGGGGGACCGCGCGCGCGGCCTCCTAGTCAAATATTTATCGTAGCGTTAGAAACGAGTTGGGGAGATTGGTTTAGTGAAACATTCCCCCTTCCCTGCCGTCCCTGCAGCCCCCTTTCAGTCACTTCCCTAGGCCGCCGCCTGCGCTGCGCCGCGCCGTACAGCGCCGCCGCGCCGCCTCTCGTCGCTCTCAATTCTTAATGGGCTCCCGGGTGGAGCTTCCACTTCTTTTTCTTGCTTTTTTATTATTTTTTTCTGTCTCTCGCTCTCTCTCTCTCACTTCCCCCCGCACTCCCTACCTCGCCGTCTGCGTTTGATAAAATCGAGTTAACTCGGCGCCCAGATTAGGGAGTTGATCTATTTCGGGGCAAATTGGACTCAAGTGATATTTTACGACGGTAGATGAGCGTGGGGTGGAGATGAAGACATAAAGCGGGAGACCAGCCCCCCAATAAAAGAGCTTTACGTCTTTCCTTCGCGACAGCGCCCAGCGACGTGCATTAAGTTCACTAATCGCTACCCGGCTTGCCTTAATGATTCCTGTTGGATAGGGATTGCACGCTTGGGATCCATTTGTTGTTAAATGCCCGGCGCCGGTGAGGGGCGGTCGAGTGGGCGAAGAGGGCTCCGCGGCATCGAGCCACCTTTTCCATTACGGTCGTAGCTTGAGATTGTGAAGTCCTAACTCCGCCTCTAGTTCCAGATTCTTATTCCAAATATTATCACTCGGTAGTGTAAAAGAAATACGTCTTTCTTGTGATTATAATATAGTGCATGTTAACAACTAATCCTCTTTCTCTTTTTCTCAGCCAAGTATAGTAAGTCTTAGAGAGAGGAATAAAATAAGAGTAAATAGTTTTTATGTTAACCAATTTACTAAAATAAACTGAAACTAAAACATTGTTGCTGTGCCCCTGTTCGTGCGACACCAACCACAGACGATATCACAGTTCCAATTTACCTGCACTTTTTGGCAATTCCTTTGGCTACACACCTCATGAGCGGATACAACTTGTAATTATGCGTTATCAGTGCAATCTGTATAATAACCGATCCTCTACACCGCTAGCTAACCGATCCTCCACCATCACCATCTCTAGAACCTGTCACTTCAAAAAAGCCAGCGTCAGCTGGAATACCGCGTTTAAATCAAATTCCACCATTAACTGCTGTCACCATTACAAACCGAGCGAGAAGGCCGCCGCGGTTTCAGCTTCGCGGCGAGGTGAGTGGACGCGCGATTTGGAGGCGCCGTTGTCGTCGCGGGCGGGGGCGACGGGCGCCGCGATGGGCCGTAAAGAGCTCTGAAAATTGAATTCTCGACCTCTGCAACGAGGCGGGAGGGTTATTGGTTCTGGTCGAGCGCGATTTAACCGCTTGTAGGTCTTATTACGGCGCCGCGTCCTCGTAATTGGGCGAGCTGCGGCGGAGGCGGCAGTGGCGCTTTTATGCGCAATGCGTGCCGCCGCCGCCGCCGCCGGGGGTGATGGGGGGGGGCGTTGGGGGGGGCGTGGGGAATTTGGGCTTGGGCGGGGTTGGCCATAGGCGACACAGGTGAGAGCTTCGCCGGCAATGGACGGTGGATCATGGTGGTGGTGGTGGTCATTGGCGGCGAGCGGCGGCGGTGGCGATGGTGGTAGAGACAGAGATGACGGCGGCGGTGGCGGAGGAAATGGTGATGGCGAGGAATCGCCGCAAATGCTGGTGGTCGCAGTCGGAGAATAAAGCTCTTGAGCGCTCGCGGCTGACTTGTCTTTAACCGAGTGGATCTCCGCTCAATTCTGTCTCATAAAAGATGGAAAGAAGTTAAGTCATGTTTACCATTAACAGCATTTCAGTTGTGTACACATTTTGGAAATGTGTGATTTATAATCATCTTACACGTTTTGTCTTTCATTGATGCATTTAGTAATTTTTTCTCTTTCTTTTCGTTTGTATGTATTATGCTAGAAATGAGTTACTGATCGTACTGAGGGATTATTGCTTCGCTTGCTTCCACTTTCCAATTTCTTTGTATGAATTAATACCATGTCATTTTCCTGCTCTCTCGCCAACGTAGTATATTTTTCTTTTTGAATTCGCAAATCTTTTGGATTGCATAAAAAAATGTTGAATAAATTGTGGTTGCTAAATACATGAATGCTCTTTTTCGTTTTCAATTTATAGAAGTCGAGTTTAGGACTTATAGCTTTGTATAGATTTTTGTTTATACAGTCTTGATTTTTTATTTAGAATGTGTAGAATGTTTGAAGAAAATGTTAAGCCAAGTCGAGTACGATGATAAATATTTGTTGATTATACATTAAGGTGCACTAATTTCGCTGAAACTGATAATTCCCAGGTGACTTGATACCAATAATGCCATTCTGAAACTGAAATGCTATTTTAATTTCCATTGATTTGTAAAATTAAAATCCAGTACAGGATTCGAATCGGTTATGTTCTCCATTTAGTGATTTGCAAACCTACTGTTCTACTGAGAGCGAGCTGTGTGAATCATGTGTTAGCGTACTTGCTTTAGTAATGTGATAGGGATGGATTGATATTTCGTAGTGTCTGATGTATCATCTGACATCTCTTTTCTCGGAAATTGTTAATGTGCATGTCGTTGTCATTTATTGATCTCCTTTGTGACATTTAATGACCTTCGCGCAGAGTTTTTGATATGACTGCAATTACCGTTGAATGCTTTAAAGAATAAAAGGACTTCACGTTCAAGTTGCCCTTGACAAAGCACTCCTGATGTTAACATCCCTCCCTTTCGTTGTCGTTGTGTAATCAATTTGCTCGTAAACATATTCATGTTGATTGCAGAAAACGCTCTTTAATAAAAGTGATATAAAAATACTGACTAAGTTATTCCATAAAATTGCTTTCATGTTATCTGGGTACGCCTATTGCTAAGCATATCTTCAATAAAAATTTATGCATGTTCATTTTGTACGCGAAACATGAGAAAAAATAAGAGATTAATTTGCCAAATTACGTGGTACCATAAACTAAAAAAGAAGATATTTCGAAATCAGTGTGATTTCATAATAATATAATTTTATTATCATTCTCTGCCCCAACTATGGAAAATGAACATTCTAAAACATGTATTAATTAAGTACTGTCTATTCTTACGTATTGTCAAGTCGTCAATTGCAGATAGTTGTGAAGAAAGTCTTAATTCATGTGCCAAAGTTGACATTTTGAATTAATTCACTGGAAAAAATAATGAAAATTTGAATCCGAGGAAAACAAAGCTGTAATGTGTATAGTGAACAATATTTTCATCAATAATAACTCAAAATATGTTATTAGGCACAGAATTAAAAGAATAATAAAATGCTTTCATTGCGACGTATTTTCGTTACATCGATCTGAAGGGTTATCATGTATTCTGTTAATGACGAATATACAATCCTCATTAGTGGTGTGCCCAACACGACATTAAAGACAGTTCGTGAAATGCCATCCAAAGTCAGCACGCTTTTTCTTCGAAAGTTTGTTCTATCAGTTTCACATTACGTGAACGCGTTCATTTGTTATTCCAAGGAAACTCCCTTCTTTTATGTAAATTTTCGAACGGTGAAGCAACTCCTTTCGCATACCCTTTGCTGTGTGAGAAACAGACCAAACTCACGAAAGCTTTAAAATATAACTTTCATGATGCTTGCGAGCGACCAGGCGCGGCTACGTGAGTGTAACGATTAGCCTTTCGCACTTTTATACGCATGTATATACTGATGTTATCCCCCAGACAACTCCGAGTATATACCTGAGAGAAGCTGTGGATTTTTAAGGGTGAACAAATTCTTCCCACGCCTCCCTTTGGAGGGGAAGTAAAGCCCGCTGTCCCATATTGTAGATTTGCTGCATGTAAAAGATCCTGAAACCTAACAGAAGCGTCTGAGCTACATGCAAATCGCCTGTTTCGTCGCCCAAGTGATACCTTCTTTCTCCACTAGACGGCGTAATGAGCGTCGCAAAATATGCGTGGTCAGATGGAAGAGCAGGCCTGATGGCGTGCGTCTCGCCACGTAAAGTAAGGCATCATTGAATTGAATTGACCTTGTGGTTACATTGCGAGGTTTGGTCGAGTTTCCTCAATCTTGAGTTTAGTGACTTTTTGGATACTTCCTCTTTCCGTACAAATGTAGTGTCCATTTAAGTGAATTGCTTTTCAACGGTCCCTAATATGGGACCACATTCATCATTCTTTGCTATTCTTGGTAGGAAGGACAAATACAACTATTGAGCTCTGGTATTTGTCTCAGCGTCCTTGTAGCGACCACCTCCTCCTCTCTTTCTGATGCAGCAATTATAAGTACATTACAAGCACCACATTAAGTTAAATTCTTGCGTGCTGGAATGCGCATGTGGCGTTGTGGCCCAAGGATACGGTGAGGCTATTTATTGAAAATATGTGATAAGTTGTTTGTTGAAAGTTGCGTGTCAACTGCTTCCGTAAATGTGATAAATGGAGTTAGAAGTGGTTTCTTGACTGGGAGAGAGTTTCATGAAACTCCCTTTGTTCAGTCATTATGCAAGACGTGACATTTCTATCACAAGCAGATGAATAACAAACATCGAAAGAAAACGAATTATGTTTCCAACCGACTTTGCTTAAATTGTTATTATTGTCTTAAAATAAAATTAGCATGAATTTCTTAACTCCATGCAAAGTACGAGTACGTATAGAATCGAACACCAAGAAGTGATTACATTAATGCGAGGTAAGATAAATTTAGATTACTAGTGAAGCAAATTAAGCAACATTTTTTTAATTTTTTATTTCGCGTTAATCTTCCTTTTAATTTTAAAAATTTATTTGGTACTATTTGAAGACAAGTACTGCTTTTGTAAATACTGCAAATATTGTTCGTGTCGAAAAGATCTTGCGACATGTCAGAAAGCTACGGCGTAGAGAAAAAGAATTGCAGACATATTTATGTCAACGTTGAGATGTAGGAACGATCTACATGTGCAATTAAGCGTTTCACCATCGTTAAAATAAATCACTTTTCGATTTTTTCATACGAAATATTGCAACACAAAATTACCCCGTCAGTTGTATGCATATGCGGAAGTTCAGTGATCGCTCCCAGTCCGATCGTTGGATAGTATCTCCGTCGTCCAGGCCCCCTGTACCGCATACCCATAGTCGTGAGTGGAGCAGTGTGCTGACTGCATGAATTAGCGGTTAGGCGTCCACTAACCGGGTAACGGACACGGACGCAGGGCGGCGCGACGATCGCCCTGGGCGCTGGAGGCGGTCGCGTCGCCCGCTTGCCCACGCGATCGCTCGCCATCAACCCTCCTTCCTCTCGCCCGGGCCCTCGCCCTCCACTGCCCGCCCTCCCCGCTCGTCCGTCCGTTTGTCCCGCGGAGTCGTGCTGCCGGCGCCCCACATCGCTCCACTATCTCGATCGTCATTATGTAAATAATCCGGTTATCATTAGAGAGATGTGGGAATTTGACGCGCACGCTTTATCACCTCCCATTACTTCTCCGGCTGCCTTCGTCGGTCGCGCCGGCTGGCCCGCGACGCCTCAGCGCGCTGCGCTGCGCCGCGCCGCGCCGCCCTGCCCGGAAACGCTCTCTGGGAAGTTTACACCGACGAAAAACAGGACGCGAGTCGGTAACATCTGTGCGGCTATCGGCGAACATACCCTTCAGCGTGGGGCGTCGTCAGGGCGGGCGTCTCGGGGCGCGCCGCGAGAACAGGTTTCGCCGCCGCTGCCGCCTGTGCACTTGGCATTAGCGCTACCTTTGGTATTCCGAGCGGCCCGCCTGCTCTATTTACCCTCCCACTGCCGCGTGTCAATACGTTGAGCAATGCCGCCGCTCTATCTAGATCGTCAATGGGGCTCGCGGGGCCATTATAACGATGTTGAGCAATGGTATCGAGCTGATCGGGTATCGAAGAAACGATTGAGATTTCGCGAAGATTTGTTGTTGTTTTTAATTTTTTTGTTAGTGACCGCTTGTGGGGTAGTTAGTCGAAAGATATTAGGAGTATCGATCTTCATAGAGGCTAAACTTTTGTGCCGTGGTTGGATACTGCTGTGGTTCGTTAATTTAGGAGTGCAGACATTATTTTCATATAATTGGTACTCCGGGATCTTAACACTTCTCATGATTAAAATTTTCGCATTATTGCATACAGCATAAAGCGTTCATTGCTATATAACACGCGGCTGTATATATACGACTTTAGTTGGTTTTCCATTCCTGCTTGTATTCCTAACTGAAATGTACTTTCATTTTATTTCCTGCCATAAAACCTTAATCCCTTCTGTAATTACACTTAAGAGTTCCTTTCCAGCGCTCCCCGTGACGATTTAGGGCTCCCGCCGGAATATAATTCTATGAGCTTTGAGCTATCGCTGGTAGCCATCTGCCCCGGTGAGGGCCGCGGCAAAAAGACGGAGGGCGTATCAAGTAACCTCCTGACGGGCGGCCGAGGGCTGTGTGCGCGCGCGGGCGAGGGTCGGCCGGTCCCGTTCTCCGTCAACCACCCCGCGCGGGTGGGCGCCCCGAGGGGGCGGGTAAAGGGTCCTCCCTTTTCGGCGCTAACGACGCCGCCACCGCCGTGGGTGCCGACATGTCCGCTCGCCCCGTTCGTCGTCGTCTCGGCCGGCTGGCCCGCCCGCCCGCCAGGCCGCTTGTTCTCCAGCTCTCCGGGTAACATTTGTCTTGCGCCAATTAGAATGTCATCAGTCACGTCAATCGGATGGTAATCTGCCGTTTGCTCTGTTGGTATAAGAGTTAATGACACATAACGACGGGCCCCGGCCGCCTCTTGATGGAAGGCGGCCCGCGGGGCCCCGCGCTCTCCGACGGGGACAACGCCGCGCCAGGCCGGCGACCCTCCCCTCCCGGCGCGGCGGTCGAGTGTGTGCGCGCTCTCTGTACCGTTCGGCCGCTGGCGACACGCTGCTGTGAAAAAGCCCTTTCTTTTAGGTATTCCCACGTTCGAGTATCAATGTCGTTGTTTGGAACCACAAAGACTCCTGGCAAGTTTTCGGGTGATGGTCATGTACAGGACGGAGGGGAGGTGGCCAGTCTTGCGCGGAATTCATGGGAAAATAAATGTGGCAGAAGGCTTAGGCGTTGTTGAAAAGCTATTGTGCTGTACACGTGTCCGCTGCACAGATTTTGAGCATATAATCAAGGAGGACGACAGTTCGTGCATTGTGGTAATTTCATACTGTTAGTTTGCATCTAATACACGTACGTGAATGACCCTTAGATGAGAAAGAGAAAAAAGAGAAAAAAATGATTTCATGCATCTCTGCAGTTTTGGATATGTAGAGGCAGTAAAATAAAAAATAAATATTCAACCGCTGCGTGGACTGCAGATGTTTTGAGTACTCGGGATGACAGGAGGAACAACCAACAGGACATAATCCGCTTTAACACCATTACCATGCGTAGCTGCATTGTAGCGTTAGTCTCGAAGCCTACTTCGACCTAACAGTCATTACGTAGTTCCAATAGTGTTTATTAAGAGATTTTTCCGCATGGTAGTACAATAAACGTGTCATTAGTCGTCGATAAACACGGCGTGGGGCCTAACGGTTCCAAACATCGGGTCCCTCTGCCTACGTGCCTGGCGCGCATGCGTGAGAGGCCGCGTGGCCGGGCGGATGCGGGGTAATCGCGCGGGAGATAAGGCCTTTGTGGTGCGCCCGAGCGCCGTCGTCGCCCGGGGTCTCCGCGCAACGGTTCTCCTCGAACGCGCGCAACAATTGCGGACACCCCCGAGCCCGCGCGCCGCCGCGCCGCGACACACTTGCAGCGGGGCCCTTCGGCCCAGCCCCGGTGTCGGGGGGGGTTCGGCTGCTTCGTATGACGTCCGCTGATTTGGACCGGGGGCTGGCATCAGCTGATGCCACTGCTGTGCCTCTGACCGGGAGGTCCTAGGTTCGAGACCTGACGACGCCAGGATTTTCGACTCTATCTTGTCAGCGAGGTTGAATTCAGTCAGTGTCTGGAGGAGAATACTAGCGGCCGGCTACTCCGATCGGTAGTTTTCCTTGGTTTCTCCGATCAATGTCATGCGAATGCGGAGCAATACCATAACAAACGGACCACGCATCGCGCGCTGTTTTACTTCCTCTTCCTTGTCCTATCCTACTCCTTGCTTACATATATTTACATGAACTGCACTTCCGCATGTCATGCCGGGAAACCGGTTGGGAGTTTAGGGTCAGTCCCGTTTTAGGCCGTGCCCCGCTGGTGGGAGATCCCAGGTTGGGAATATCTCCTGTAGTCGACGGTAGGTCGGCGCCAGATCTCACCATCCAGCGGGGGGAAATTACGCTACCGACCGCGATAAAACATGCTCTACACTTACGGAACTAATATCCTAAGCAGTTAACGCACCCGGTGACAAATCCGCTGATTTGGTTCTCGTTGGTTGTTCATTTTGGTTCATCAGTTTGTTTTTGTCAGTCGTATTTGTAAGCTCTCTTCTGTGATTGGGATTTTGCAGTGTGAGCGTCGATGTGAGCCTTGCATGCGAGGAGCATTCTTCTGTCAGTTTATGTGGTCCAGAAAATTGATTGAAGTAAAAAATCGTCATTTTTGTTAAATGAAGGTTGTTAGAAAATAATATTTTTACTGGTTAAATTGTGGTAAAGTAGTTCACAACATCCGGTAAATGCAAGAGTAGTAAACACTAGACTATAGTATTTTTATTTTATTCGCCAAATAAACGGCTCCGCTCAAGATACGTTCTTCTGAAAGTGACCAAATATGAAGTTGTCATTTTCTCTGTGCATCGATGATATGAAGGCTTGAAATAAAAAAAGGATGTAAATGTCACTTTCATACTTTAGAGAAAAATGATTTGTATACACGTTAAACGTATTGGCACTACAACTCTGCAATTTATGATCACCCCGTAATACAATCAAGAAAAGCGTTTTGACTTTGTTTCTTATTTATGTTATAGGGCTTATTCATTCATCATTATTCTGTTAAAAGTAAATTTAACAAAATGGCACTTACATTCTTTTTTATTTCAAGTCTTCATATGCCTTCTAATTAATTTGTTTCTCGTTGGTTGTGATTTGTTGGTCTTCTTTGTTTTCGTCTTCGTATTTGTAGCCTCTTCGTTGTGATTCGCATTCTCCTGTCTTCAAGTGGATGTACCGACATCCCCACATCTCTCTCTACGACTCTCTGTTACTCACTCACTCCCCTCCCCCCCCTCCTCTCTCTCTCTCTCTCCTTCCCCTCACTCTTACTCTCTCACGCACACGCACACACACACACACACACACACACACACACACGCACGCACACATCTGCGCTCGCACATTCGTGTCCGTTGTGCTCGTCTCTACTCGCCGGCTGTTCTCTTCCGCTTTGCTCCGTCCCCCTGCCAGTCTCACCCGCCCCTAGGCACCTCGTCCGATTCCCGCTCTCGATAAGCGGCGGGCCACGGCGCGGCGCGCGGTCGGCGACAATGCACGCGTTCGCGCCCGCGAGGCCGTGCGCTGCAACCCGCCGCACCACTTCGCCACCGCCGCCGCCGCGCTGACCGCGCCTCTTAGCCCCGCGAGCGCCCGAGTGCCCTTCCTCGTTGGGAATTGTTGGCGCGGTGACTCCAAATTGACGGCTGGGTGACCGCGGCGCGGCGCAGACGCGTTCAAATGCGATGCGGGATTGCGATGCCGCCGCGTCTTATCGCGCCCTCCATCTGTTGATGCCTTACGCCTACGCCGCTGGGCTCGAACCATTCAGGGCGTCTCATTGGAGTTAACTGCTTGCCGAGAGCGCGGTAGACCTTTCTAATAATACAATGGTGTACTTGGATAGATATTATTCTATCTTTATAACATTCATTAGGATTTTTCTGAAGTATCTGTGTGGCGTTCATGTTCGCTTTTTATTACTTTGAGACCCGTTAACTTTATGCGTGTTATGTCGTTCAAGGAATTTGATATGTCAATGGGGGCACTTTAAGAATATCCGTACGTTATTGTTCCTACCGAAAATAATAACAATTGAGATTTGAACCCCACGAAGAATTGTTATCAGAGAGGTAACAAATGTGTAGACGCGCGTTATTTCCATTCTAAGTAATTGTAAATTGCAACCAATTGTCAGTATGAGGACTAGCAATTACATAGCGCGTTCCATGTTAGATTCTATACGTTACTGCCATTGGATGCGTTCTAGCTGTAACTAGCGGACTGCTATGAGCAGGTTGAACACAGACGCTGACTCTTCGCAAGCCTCTGAGTTCCTTTGCCTCCTCGCGGTGGCATTGTCCACTCGGACAACTCCGCCGCCTCCGCCGGCACCGCTCCACAAAAGCGTAATGGCGCGGGATGCCTGGGAGCCTGTGGTTACCGCGTCCGCGAGCACAGACGCGTCTGGCTCGTCCGCGTCCCCTCTCCCTTCCTTTGACGTGGCGCAGAGACAGGCGCGCATACGGAGCGGCAGCCGCCGCGGCGTGCGTCTCGTCTCCGAGCGCTGGCCGGCCCGGTTGCCGGCCGTGTGATTTAGGTGCGCGAGGACGTATTGAAATCCGGCGGCGGGGGCGTGGCCGGGGGCGGCCGGGGGCGGCGAAGGCGCGTCGGCGGCGGGCGGTCGCAAATCTCTCGCGCGGGGGCGTGACCTCGCGCGCCGGACGGGCGCTGTCGGCGGACCGCCCCTTGCCCGCGCCCTCCAACCCCACTGCCCCTCCACTCACTGCCTCTCCTCGCCGCCTTCGCCCTCCCCTCGCACGTGCCCTGCGTCCACCCCCGCCCCTCTGCCCACGCCCCCGCGCCGGCCGTCGTATTTCACTCTCGTGTGTTTGATAATGCGCGCATTGAAAGCGAAGGGGCTGGAGGAGTACGGCGGGGGCGGAGATGGGCCGAACTCTTCTGGGAGGTGACGTGGTGTGCGGCGTTGTTAGCGCAGCGGAGAGGTCTCCAGGGAGGCGGAACGCGGGCTGACCTGCGTCATCTCGGGCTGCTCGTTGTCTGCACGTGCTTCGTTCCCCCACTTTTTTTTTTTGGCGTGGAGGCGTGGCCTTCGAATGCGCCCCCGAGATGGGTCACTGTCGTGTGTTCTTCGGAGAGGCACAAGTGAATATAAGGAAAAGGAGTGTTATTCGCTGTATGAAACGTGCACGGTGGAGCCCATTAATCACGGATTTTAAGGGGACCGTATGAATAATATTACAAACTTTCTTGTAAATTGATTTTTCTTATTCAGAGCTTGTTGCGTGTACACGTCTGCTTCTGAACATTATTAGCATATTATGCTTGGCAAGTACCGTCATTCAGTAGGGTGTTCCAACAGTTCCAGAAATTCTTCGATTCAAGCTCTAAATAATTCCGCATTCAATATTGAAAGAATTCATATACCAGTGATCATGAATTGTCCATGAATATTTCATGGGTTTTCACCATTATTCCTTGTTTTGCATTACTGACTCCATTCCATTTCTCTGCGTCGACAACATATTCTTTCGTTTCTCCATTTTACTGGCGTTTGCCTACAAAACATTTCCCCCAAAGCTTAGGAACGGGTTGGTAGCCATAGCGTATACTTTTTGGGCCGCAAACGCTGAGTGATAGATATTGCTGTAGTATGGCGATCCATTTGCGTAACGTCCCCGCGGTCACCGCCAACATACTTAATGCACACAATGCATTATGCATGGCGCATATTATTTGAGCGATATGCCGTTTGCATTGAAAATGAAAAGAGTGCTCCGCAGGAGCGTCTGCCGATTATGCGAGCCTGCGCCCGGGGCGCCCCCGCTCGCTGCGCGGGCACCGCAGACGCGCGGCCCTCGGCCTTAGCCTTCGCGGGACCCGTCGAATGCTTTGCCTGTCACGTGGCCAAAAGCTATAGTCCACTTCTTTAAAGGAATTTTTTAACGTTCCACCTTCCAGACTTCTAGTTCCTGTTCATGAATCTGTTTTTTCGACCTATCCTAATCAGCTGTAGCTTAAACCTACTTTTCGGTTCAGTTCTTCAAAGCATATCTCTAGAGTTATTTGCATATTCTTCAATCCATTTTCCTTAATACATTTTCCTCCGTATAACATTATATTAACTCCTCCTCGTTAATCATTTTGTCAGTTCCTCGTGGAATATTCTATGGAGAAACCGCAGCATTCAATTCAATGCAATTCAGTAATGCCTTATTTTACGTGACGAGGCTCAGGTCATCAGCCCTGCTCTTCCACCTTACAACGCAAATTTCGTTACGCTTCTTTTGCTATCTAATAAGGTATCACTCGGGCGGCTAAACAGACCATTTTGGTTCAGAGGCTTCTTTTAAACTTGAGGATCTTTTACTAGCAGTAAATCTGCCACATGGGACAGCCGGCTTTCCTTCCTTCCTAGGGAAATCACTATCAGTAGACGGAGGTCAGGGTCATATTTGATTACTACAGTATGTGTACTGATATATGAAATGAATAATTAAATCGTATTGTTTTTATTTGTGCATGCCATCGCTCGAATAACACACTCTATTTGAAGGGCGTGCTTCATATAACTTAGTTTATTTTCAGATCGTTTGTCCTATTTTTCAAGTTGTCCTTTGACCGCTCCGCTCCTGATGTAAGGTTTCGTTGTTTATTTTATCTTTCTGAAACGGATATACAATGTAATACAATAATCAGTTATGTGAATTCCCTTCAAATTTCGATTACATTACAGCTTGCCTTGGTTTTACAGTCTTCCTCAGATAATTCAGATTTCTCAATAGGATTGTGGAGAAAAGGGGTCGTGCAGCGCCATTTTTAATGGGAACTTGTAATTTTCTGGAGCTGCATAGCTTAGGTGAAAATATTCTGCGATATAAAAATACTCTTGTAAATTTAGTGACGATCATCACCTCACACAATACGTAACTAGTAAGTTTTTGGAACTTGTACATTGGAGACCTCCATTGCTGTAAGTTGCTCTTCTGTAGTTACTAGCCACCATAAACAATATATTTTCCAACATATGTAGTGAATTTAAACCATTGATAATGTCTTCTTCCGTTTCCGCAATCTTGAAAAAATTGAATAACATTCTCGGGCGCTGACGCAGTTCGGCTATTCCTTCACGAGTCGATTTCACTCCATGATGCAGAGGTTATAGGATGAATAATGCAGCGATCGTAAGTTCCGAAGGACGGTCTAAATACCTTTGGAGTGCGTCATACACGGGTGCAATCAACTCCCTCTCTAGAGAAACAAATTAATGTATCACTTCGCTGCTCTCATTTGCAAATTAATTGACTCGACCAGTGTCCATAGGTTGAGGAGCAAGTGCAGTGTTACCCCCGATGTAATCTTTTTTAACTCTATTAACGCCTGTAGTTCTCCGCTTTCCTGTTCTTCTCGTCCGATTCAGACCCGTGAGCAAATCTTACTAAAGTATTTAAAATATGTAATAACGCGTGTCTACAACAAATAATATCATTGTCAGCAAATTGATATAGTTGAATAATAGAGTTTGAAAGGAAAAATTGGCAGGATTCCACAAAAAATACTTTAACAGATGGTTAAAACTTTTTTTCTTACGTACAGAAATCTGTGATAAAAATATTAACAGTTCTTATTTTCAAGTATAAAGTATGTTATGTTCGTTGAAACTTGTAGAGATGACTTTTATTTAATTAACCAAAGCCTGCTTTGAAATTAATAACTTGATCTGTCAAGGACACGAAAGTTAAACTATATTCTCTCGACAGATTACTCTGTACTACTATTGCATCAGAATACATAATTTCTTATTTGTAAAATATATTATTCTTTGTGGCATTTTGAATTTTAAAAGTGGTCAATTCCCAATATTTTTAACTCTTCGTGCATGAAGTGCACCGTTCACTCGACTATACGCGGAAATATAGGGACACTTCGCTATGGTAATTACTTTTGTGGAATTAGAAAATTGTCTATTAAGGAATATTCCTAGGGAAGGTGTATTACGGTTGTAATGCATCATCTACTGTATAGAAAGAGAAGTGGTAGTAACAAGAGAGGAGTGGTTAAGCAGGCAGAGGTCGCTTTTATATCAGGTGTCCTGAGGTTCAATCGAATGCAAAGCGGAGGTGTCGAGGGCTGTCCCGGAAGCGAGAGCGGCAGCGCCCAGGGCGGGCTGTGGGCGGGCCGGGTGGTTGAACGGCCAGAGCCGGGGCGGTGGCTAGGGCGGGGACGGCGCGCCGGCCGCGGGGGTGGGCGAGCAGGCGCGCGCTCGCGCCCCTCCCACCCTTGCCCGTAGCCGCCTTCGCCCCCCTCCCACCCTTGCCCGTAGCCGCCTTCGCCTCCACCGCCGAGCCGCGCCGCGCCGCGCCCGCCGGCTCTGTGAGGTAACACGGCGGGCGGGCGATTGCGGCAAGATGCAACGGGAGGGCGGCGGCGGGGGCGGCGCTCTGAGCCGCGGGCCGCCAACTTTCCTTCCTGATGGACAGATCTGCACGGCCGCTTGCGCAATTTGGAGCGATGGCGCGGAGTCGTGACCCAGGCGCACGCCCCGCCACCCCGTTGCCGTCTGCCCGCCCCAGCCCCCGCCTGCCATGCGCGAGGAATCCCAACCCTTTCTTCCGCTCCATTGCCGACTGTGGCCTCCCCTTTCGCTGCCGCGCCGGTTTACCCATTTGCCGCTTCCTGACGGGCTCAGTTCTTGTACTTTCTGTGTATTCCTCTTTGCTCGGACTGGCCACGATTTTTTTCCGTTGATCCCTTTATCGTCATAACTTCTCAAAGCGCTTACCTTGCACTTAAGATTCTTCACCCTCTCGTCTTTAACTCCTAAATTGCTTCTCTCCCCCGCTTTTAATGTATTTGATTTACCCAGCTTCTCCTTCTCCTTTCCTTGGTTATTTTTATCTCTCGTGCGTCACCCTCTGGTCGTGCTCCGCGCGCGCTGGGCGAGCGAGCAAGTGGGTGGCGAGGACTCCGCTCGGGCCGTGTGCCCGCGGGCCGCCAGTTCGAATGGAGCCGTTGTAGCTCTGTGCCCGGACACTCCGCGTGCCGGCCGTGTGGCCTGCTGGCGAGGGAGGAGAGCAGGCCGGGCGGACGACGCCTGTTCTCCGGGGTCGTCCACCTTTTCGCAGGTGGCACGAGAAGACACGAGGAAGCGGGACGACGAGGCGTGCGGGCCGTGAGAAGAGGTGAAAGTCGTCTTCTTCATCCGACACCCCTGCAGTTGTTGTTGTTGAAACGCAATTACGCCGCATGCAGATGAATTGGAACGTGCTCAGGTTTAAAGAGGAGCACGCGCGTGATGATTGTGTGCCCCGGGGTGATGTGCGAGCTCATGCGGTTATTGCATGATGAACTAGGTGGAAATGCATAGTCTTCTCTATAATCGCAGAGTGAAATTTATGGAGAAGTAGGTTACTGCTCCTTCCTTTTTGCAAAACGTACAATGATGAGTGTATATGTGATGTAAATGAAAATATCGTACTTTTTTCTATTTATTTGAAAGAAACTTGAACTGGATGTTATGAAGAACCATGATATTTGTTGAGGATTTTACTTTTGGATTTTTTTCTTTTTTAGTAATTGGCTAGAGGAATTGAACTATTTTTTTTTCTTACAATGTATTTTTCTGAAATTTGCGATGGTATCTATTAACAGTAATTCACTTACTATTTATTTCAAAAATAATTCGGTGAAATCAGATCTTCAGTCGTTGTTGTCTTTTAGTGTATCCGAATTTCATCTGGCTGTATTTTATCCTTCTAAGCTCTATGTTGAAGATCGCATTCTTCCGAAAACATTGCTTCATTGTACAACTATATTAGGTAAGATGATCGTAGATTCATCAATGACGAGAATTGCCACGTGTTGTCATCAGTTCGTCGTGAAAGGAGTCTACTTGTATAGAGGTCCGACCCAGTTAATTCAAAATAATAACTGCATAGAATATGACCTAGTTTTGCTCAGGCTCAGTCGTTTAAACGGCAGGTGGTGTGTTCGATGATTCACACATTCGCGTAATGTATTTTGAAAGAACTCAACTCTGGTCCAAGTAGGATGGAGGAAAAGCCTTCTGAAATCATTGCCGTGGGTACTATTTAAATTGTAATTCGTAATTGTGATATTTACGTTATTAGTGGATAATTTATGTTATTTTGATCATCTTGATCATTAATGATAGACTTTTCATAGTTTTTTTAAAATAAATATTTGAATGTGACACAAGGTGTTTGATAACCAGAATAAAAACAGAAATTTAATTGAATTCTTATGAACATCGAAAACGTATGTAATATGTTATTATGATAAAATTCTAGATACATTACAAATTCGATAGGATAGATTAATAAATAGAGTAAAACTGAATATGTTTCATAATCAGTAGAACTGAAGAAAATGATATTATAATAGCCGTGTTTCATAATCACATCTTGAATTATAGCATGCTCAATTTTGTGTAAAAATTCTCATTGTAGATAGGAAGTTACGAAATATTAGAAGTTGAAATACGATAAATTATATCTTGTAAACTACTGTAATTGATTCTTTAAGGTCGCATCAACATCTAGATCATTAGCGACCACTATTGGCATTAACGTTATGGTAACTATGAAGGTGAAACGAAATGGTGATTAGGGGTGAAAGGACGAACACAAATACAACCATACCCGAGGCGGTACTCGAACCCGCGATCCTTGCATCCGAGATCGCTATGACACTACTGCCTTAGCTATCTAGGGTATTGGATCGACTTAATTGGTCTTTGTAACATTCGTCAAACACATGTATCAAGAAAAGCCGTAAAAATGTATGCATGATCATCCTCTGAACAAATAGTTTGATTAGTTGTAATTCTTGTAAATGCAGTTCATACCAATAGTAACTAGTTCCTAGATAGCAAGAAGTCTTAAATATTACTGAGAGAAGTTAAATTATAAAAATCATTTAACCAGTTGCGGCTAGTAGAGGGAACGTATGAAGCTGAATACGTCATAAACTTTACTTTCTCTAAAATATTAATGACAATTAATTCAATTATAGGTTCAATATTGTTACTAAAAATTCTTTGGAAGAGAAAATGAATGACGGATCGCATATAGTATGTTTTCTGTTTTCCACGTCTCTAGCATTTATAGGACGGGCCCACAAAAGCGAATTTTTCCCTACTCTGGTTCTTCTTTCATTTCTGGTTACCAATACGACACTGTTGTCAATAAGAACCCCCAATCTACTGCGCATGATGGGTGGGTAAACGTCGACACCTACGCCTACATGCGCCTTCCGAGGAGTACAAAGCAGTTATTTCTCCGCGCCCGTCAACGAGCGCCCGCTTCCCGGGCTGCTCGAGGCAGGCGCGCCTTGCGTTTGCCTTTCGTTCCTTGCTACGCCGATAACGAAGACGGCCGCGCCGCGCCACGCCACGCCGCGCCGCGCTGCCTGCCCGCTTGCGCCAAGTGCGTGGCCCTGGACTTGAATTGTGGCCCTGATCCGATCGCCCGAGCCCCTGGGAATGCAACGCCAGGCCTTAGAGGTATAGGCGATGGTGACGGGGCGGCAGTGGAGGTTAGGAAGGTGGTGATGGTGGCGGCGGCGGCGGCGGCGAATGGAGAAAAATTATCTGCAATCGGTGCGCACGGAGCGGCTGAATAACATTCGGAAACTTAATGGGGGTCGCTGACACTGCCAGTTCTAATAGTGGTTTACGAGCGATGGTCGGCAAGTTCGAGCTGAGAAATTATATGAATTCAGCGCATACGAAGTGTAATAAAAAAATCGAGCGATGATTAATTCAAAGGTGACTTGCGAATTGCAATAAGGGGAGTGGAAATAATTTTCAGATGCGTTTAAAAATTAACGTTGTATGTTTGGGGCGTCGGAAGAGTACGAGTGTCGATTTCAACAAAATATTGTTGTTGCCGATCCGGTGGCCGAGATCGCTAAGCAGTAGTGTGTGCGATCTCGGACCGAAGGGCCACGTGTTCCAGTCCCACCTCGGGCATGGTTGTATTTGTGTTCGTCCTTTCACCCTTTATCATCACCATATCGTTTCATCTTCACAGTTACCAGAACATTAACTCCAATAGTGGTCGCTAATGACCTAGATGTTGAAATGACCTTAACTTTAAAAACTTGTTGAAATTTTGTTCACTATAGTTTGTTCTAATAAGTGTGAGTGTTGTGGTTTTAAGTTTCAATTAACGATCATGAAACGCTATGCCGATAAGTAAATTTGGGTGTTAGCGTGATATGTTAGAGGATGAAAAATTGTAGAATGTAGAAGTAGAACATTGTACATCGGATTCAACAATATATACCTACAAACATTGTAGATAAAAGTTGTGTTCATTTTCTGTACCCCTCTGTACTCACAGTCATCTCTCGTATCGACTCAAACGCTACGCTTCCTGTTCTTTACGTGCATTGCATGGAATTCCGAGTCACCCCATTAATAAGGCTCTGAAACCTCACCGATAACTCTCGCGCGGCCTTCAACACGTCCCGTGACCCTCGTTCGGACGGCCAGCTCCATTAGCTCATTTTCCATTACTTGCGCCACAAGCACCGGCGCGGCGCCGCGCGTCCCCGCCCTTCCGCCGCCTCAGTGGCCAAGGGGCAGCCGCCCCTCGCGGCCCCAGTCCGGGAAGTTAGTAAATCAGGGTCCCCGGGAGCCGCGCGTTGATTTAAGCGCGATTACCGCGCGTATCGGGGCGCGGGTATCAACACGCGGAAGGAGAGGGGCCGCCGCATGGTTATTTACACGCGGCGCTGTTTCGGCGGCGCCCGGCCGGCGATTTCGGCCGCGGGCTGCCTCCCTCTCCTCCTTCCCTTCAGTTCGCCGACTATCGTCCCACGCTGTACTGCTCCCGCCTGCCCCATCAGTTTCGGCTATTTCGAAGCCATCTCTTCCACCCGTCCATCCCCCGCCCTCCTCCTCTGTTGAGTCGCCACTGCATCTCAGACTACTCGTCCTACCAAGTTACCCTACTCTCATCTCTCTACTCGCCACCCCTCACCCACACGCCTTGCATCATCCCTCTACCTTTTTTCGCGATATTTTGTTTCCCTTGCGCGTCGTCACAACAACCGTCGTCTCCTCACCTCGCCCCTGCCGTCCCCCTCCGCATGCGACGCCAGTGGGTGGGCAGGGGGCGGCGGGTCTGTTTGACGAGCAGCTGATGGCAAGCGGGAGGGCGCCTGCCCAGTGGGCCGGTCGGCACTCGAGCCGCCGCCGCCGCCGCTTCGTCTGCCCCGCGCCGCGGTTGTTTATGCGGCGGCGGGTCCGCGCTGCAGACGTGATAATCACACACTCGCGTACTTTATAGGGCCGGCGAGCGCCAAGACTTATGGAGAGGAACTGGCCTCGCCCGCCCGCCTCGCGCACTCGGCCCGACGGCCCGTCGGCCGCTCGCTTGCTTGCTCGTTCGTTCGCTCGCTCGGTAGGGCGTATTAGTAGAGTCCCTCGTGTCGGAGGCTTGTTGTTGGTTGCCGCTGTCAGGTGCGGAGGGTGGAGAAACGGCGAGTTGTGGATTGGATTGATTGGAGGGAGAAACGAGGCTGCGTGAGTCAGAATTTAATGGTGAAGAAGTACAGGGTGCAGACTGTGATGATGACACCACTCAAAACGAAGAAAGGAATGAAGAAAAGGATAAAATTGAACGAAGTACTAATTATTTGGAAAGTGTTACTACTTAAAAGAATAGTGCTAGAAATTGGAAGAAAATGGTAGAAATATTTTATTTTAAGAAAGTACGATGGAGTGCTAATTGCTCTACAAATGTAGGGAGAGTGTTAGTCTAAGGGGTTGTGGAGAATTATGTGGATGAAGACCAAAGGAAATGGGATCATGAATATGTCAGTTGAAGTTGCGACCAGTCTTCTAATGATAATCTCATGCCTTGAATGTATTCGGTGGTTCTCATCGCGGATATTCAAAATTCTTGGTATATTTTGCCTCAAAGATATTGTTTAGAAAAACGTTGGCACAACGAAAATTTTAGATTGTTAATTTATTTTCTAAGTTTTATTTTATATGAAGAAAACATTGCCCTCAGGTTTGGTAGTTTTTGCAAGCGAATCTACGTTTATTACCTTTATAAGTATAAGAAAAGGGAAATGGTGAGTATGAATAATTGAAGGTTGATTGAAACAGATAATAAATATTTCAATTTTGGGTTAGAAATGAATTGAGCACCATAAGGTGAAAGATTAAACAAAAATGTTAACAACAGATCATTGACGTAATTAGCATCATTGTCTTGGTTATAAAACTTCATGAAATTCGAAAGAAGTAGGTAATAGCACAATTGTGCATTTTGTGAAATGTTACCACTGCAGCACCAATCCGTTGTGTTGCGCCTCGTCCAAGTTATTGATGCCCTCTATTTCTCACTCGCGGAGCTGCCCCGAAGTGCGAAGGGGCGGTGCCAAGGGCCGGTTGCGCCAGGGGCCTCCGCAATGCTTCGTCGAGGGCCGTTAGCGGCAGGCGTTGCGCAGCGCAGCCGAGCGGCGCCTGCCTTATCGCGCCGGGGTCGCGCTCCTCTCCCGGGGTGGCCGGGGCGCGAGTTCGACGCCGCGCCGGCGGAGGCTAATCGGTGCCGCTATCAACGAATGGCGCGGGGCGGAGAAAGCGGGCGAAATGACGGGCCAAGGGGCGTTAGGTGGAGGACGAGGTGGCAGTTTGGCGAGCGGGTGAATTTCGGGGGGGGGGCGGTGCAGGGGGGGCGCGAGGTGCTGCGAGGCGGCGGCGAGGTGGGGGCTAGGCGGCAGGAAGGCGGCCAGCATGTTGGCGGGCGAGACGGCAGGCGAGGGGGGCGAGGCGGGAGGCAAGTAGGGCAATCGGCGAACGAGGCGGCGTGCGAGGCAGCGTCCAAGTTGGCAGGCGAGTGGGCGAGTTAAAGAACAAGGAACAGAACGGATGGAGTACATGAACGCGTGGAAATCTACTAGGAAAGCTGCAACGTCGTCTGCCAATTGCGAAAAGGGGCGGGAGCACCCCCGCGCGCAGATTGTCAGGGAAACGAAAGAGTCGTGCCTGAGACATCCGCCTAGGGTTCCTCCTCCTGGTTACGGAGGCGGCCGTTCGCTCCTTTCGGGGGGATTTAATGAAGGATGGAGCGTGACGCCGTCGGTAGGCGGAATGCTCCCTCGTTGCTTCCTTGTTTTCTCTCTCGTCCCACTGATGTAAATACTGCTTTGCGATTGCGTCAATAATTGCTGGAGCGTTGGAATATTTGCTGTGTTCATTGGTCTTCAGCATGTTGCGTCATTCCGTGAACCTTTCTTCGAGAGTTCCTCATTGTTTGCTATTTACCAACACTTGAATTTATGCTTACTTCCAATTCACTTTATTTTCATTAATTTGTTTTTTGTATTACATACACATCCAGAATCGAAATTTATATTTTAGAGGCTTATTGTTCTCACTCTGTATTGATGGTTGGAAATTGCACTAGCTAATCATTTTTGGTGGAGAGGAAGAATTGGTGAGCTTGGGCTTTTAAAAGTGATTCCCTACTGATTTTGGAAGTTACACCTTGAAAAACTAAAATGATGTCGAATATTCTCATTTTTCTCTTGTACAGTTGGTACCATGCTGCGTTGTAGTGTTGGATATTTAGAATTAGTTTCCGAAAAAAAGAGAGCTATTTTGCAGTTGGTTTTATGTGATTATTTGAGAATATAATAGATACATTTAAATTCTGTAGTGGCAGCGGATATTTTGTGGTAATCCATGATAAAATATCCGGGATATAAGAGATATCAACCTCAATAGTAGGCTATATGCATTTGGCTAGCAGAAAATTCAGTCATACAAGTGTTTCGGGAAATTTTTCTCATTATCAGTGACTCTACAATATAAAATTAAATCCAAAAATTAACATATGAATAGCTATATCTTACAAGGAAGTACATAATCTCCTTGAACATTAAATTATTTAATTCATATGTTAATTTGTGAATTTAATTTTATATTGTAGAGCCACCAATGATGGGAAACATTTCCCGAAACACGTGTATGGCTGAATTTTGTGCAAAGTAAATTTATATAGCCTACTATTGTGGTTGATGTCTCTTACATCCCGGATATTTTATTTAGATAAATTTAATTATCCCCTGAATTTGTTTTCTTGCTTTTCTATCGAGAACGTCGTTCGTGATCATTCTGCCATCGTAAAATAACACAGTGGAGTCACAACTTCCTCCATTGTCCATCAGGCGAGCACGCCCCACGCTCGGCCTCGGCGAGATCACACGCGTCCGGAGAAAGACGTATTTGCAAGAGCGCGGCGAAGTACACGCGAGACCTGCCGCGCTGCCATCGCCGATGCCGATTGAAGAGATATTCCGGCAGCCGTGTCTCTTTCGGGGCGCGTCGCCGGGCATTGTACGTTGAATTCTCCCCCCACCCCCCACCCGCCCGCTTCCCCTATTCGCCGTTGACGGCGCGGGACAGGTTGCATTATCGATTCACCTGACAGGTTGTATTAGCATGACAAGAATCGCCCTGCAAACTCCGTTACTGTACTGGGGTTTCGCGGAAACGACCAATCGCGCTACCCATCATTTGTTGAACTCCCAGTGATGCGTGGACACTTCCCTGGCCACTTGTCAAAGCGCGAGGCGCGCTCTTTATTCTTCTGCCCAGACTCTTGGGTTTCCCTTTGGACAATAGAAGGGGAAAATGTATCACGCGCTTATTGGAAAGGAAAATTTATTTCGCTCGCCGATAATTGTTTTGCATGTTGGTATTCTTGTAAACGCTGTATGTTTGCAAATTCATACATAGCTTTCGTATTAAAAGATTTTTTGTACCTTTTGTGATACGTTTTTGTCTTCTTAATACATATTGCTCAGAAAGAAGTGTTACCGTAAATTTTTTCTGGATAGGCCTACTTTCGTCTTCCGATGTTACCATCGAAGCATTCCTGTGTCGGAGAAGGTCATGTTCACAAGCAGAGATTAATCTTTTTGAAAACCCAAAACATTTCAAATCCTTTCGAATCTTCACGTATATCCTGTATAACGTGTGTTAAAATTTGATTGAAGTTAAAATTGAAAATTTGAGACGAAACCATTACCCTATGAACATGATAATAAAAGATTTTAGTACAATATTTGAGTGAATTTAATTGTCTATTTTATTTAAAATTTACTGTGAGAGTTAAATATGTATTTGATTTTTTTTAAATTCTTCACTACCTTGAATATTTCTTAATATTCATCTTTCAAATGAAAGCTCATCCAACGTCCAGTTAATGGGTTTCCTTTCGTAGTAATATGTACCCAAAAAAATAATGCCAATTTAAAGTTATAATGTGAGAATGATGAATCCAGTCCAGCGCCTTTCCTCATGCATCGTGCAATCTGTAACGCGGCGATTTCTGCGAAGTTCCCCGACGATGACGGCGCACGGGGCTCCCCGGGGCGGCGGCGCGGCGTCTGTGTCTGCGGCCTCCCCGCGGCGCGGCCGCGTCCGCCAGCTCTCCTGCCGGCGGGCGTCGCTCTCTTCGCCCCGCCCTACTCGCCGCCCCTGCCACCTCCGTCAACTCCTCCGCCCCCGTCGTCGCCCGTTCTGCCTGCACGACGACACTTCGCCTCTGGTGTTCACAGATCGTCCGAACGACAAGGCGAAAGCTCTAAGAGGGAGGGTTTCGTAAAGTCTCTAAAATACACGGAGAGAGGGGAGAATTGATGGACGTCCAAATTAAGTAGATATCTTAAAGTTTTAAATTATTTTAGATCTATACGTCTATTTTACAGTGTTGGTGAGACTTTTATATTTTCGGGGGGAATTTGATTTTCTGCTTGACAAACGTAGGGGTCTAAAATCCAGAAGAAGAAAAAAAAAACACATTCTGGACTGTTTTATGAACGATCTTAAAGGTTTTTTCGTTATACGTTTCGTCTTACTTTCATGATTTTTTACTTATTTTATTTATTCGGCTGCAATATTTGGTTCTCTCAGTCGCAAATCGTAATCCTGCTTGGCCAACTTGTATTTCTTTCTCATTTGGACTCGTCTCTTCGGTTGGTTTGTTTCATCTCTACTTTGCATTTCAACTTATTCTTATAGCATCTCATAGCACTTACCTTTATCATTTTTGCCATCATATTCTACATATCTCACGGCCCCTTGCCCCATCCAAGCGCCCCACTACCATAATTTTAACCACTAGCTGTCGTGCTCGTCACCACTATCGCCAACACGGTCACGCCCACTGACCTCTTCCCCCTCCCTCTCCCTCGCATTAGATATCTCGTTATTGTAACGAGTCGTGTCTAAGTGTTTCACCGATGCATCCATCCCCTTTCATCATTCCATTGCTTTTAATTAGCGGCCCGGTCAGGGCCCCTACGGCCGCTAAGTAGCCGCCTCCCCCTCTTCCTCCCCCGCCCCGCTCGCCCGCGCTTCCCCCGGCCCGGGGCCCGGGTCGCGGCAATCAGGCCGCGGCCGGCGTCGATCGAACGCCGACACCGCGCCGCCTTTGTATTAATCACCCGCGCTATGTATTAATTACCCGGCCCGCCGTATCGCCGCCCCATTGTTTACGCGGGAGACACCGCAGACGCCGCCGCCCGCAGACCCTTTGCGGTCCCCGCCGCCGCGCCCGTCAGCTGCGGGGATTGTATGCGTTCCCGATCCATTATGCAAAGGTGTCGGGTTTTCGTCCTCGTCGTGACGGTTCGATTTGAAGAAAGGCACGTAATGGATTGCTCGCCTGCTGAAACATATGTGCACCTTCATTTGTTGTTTTTCCTTTTCTTCGCGTGGGGAGGTATGAAGGTGGTGGATCATCGGTCTAGGATGCTGTTTATTTAAATTTAATTGTATTTATAGTCTAATAATTACGCTAATTCAAATTCATATTTTATATAACACGTTAATAATGAATTCGCAATGCATATGCGAATTCATTATTAACGTATTATATAAAATATGAGTAGAGAAATCACTAAAACACAATACATTGAGGCAGACTTGGATGATATGTTATGAGAGAGGCAGACAGAGAGAGGGAGAAATAGAGACAGAGGGGGAGAGAGAAAGAAAGAAAGATAGAGCGTGAGGTGATGCCATGTTTAAGACGTCACCGATCTCAATAGACTGAAAAAATTCAGTATTCATTATTATGAAATGAAGTCGATATTTCATTCGCTTCGTGCTGCGTCAATTTGCTGGAAGTAAGGCATTGTATTGACTGCCAGGTCAACATGTGCTATCGTTCTTTCATTCGTTGCAGCATAGTCATGTTGCATTAAAACACATTAATATGCTAGGTGAATGAGGCTTCACCATAGGTATCCAATGAAAAATGAATTTTTGTCGAGTGTGGAAATTGGTTCAGAACATTGATCTTAAACATGTGTAAGTTGATGTGATGATGTACGTGAGTGAAGTTGGAAGAATGGGTGGCTTCGGTAAAACAGTAACTGTGAAATTTTCAAGTTCGTCCGTATTTTGAGTCTGTTGCGCTCGACATTTTGTGATTAAAATAGTTGAATTGACCATCTTTATATTGTAGCATAACAAGTGTGAAGTGAGTATTATCCATAATTATTTTAGTTACTGAGGAAGTTACACAACAATGCAACACTAAGGGAATGATCTGTCGTGTCATGTCAAAACCTGTCCTGTGTTGTTTTTCAGAGATGATTGGCCATATAGTTCAGAGATTTTTTCAGAGACGATTGGCCAGTTTATATTAGTACGCATATAGTTACCTTCCAAAGTTTTCCCTTCCAACGAACTGGAAGTTCGGAAGAAAAATGAAATATAGGACTGTTTTTCACGAAGCTTTTGCGCTTGAAATTTCCTTTTTGTATAGCCCTGTTCTTTCGTCAGATAAGAGAAATAGTTCGGTCGCACAAAGGAGTGGGGATACTTTCTTCGTTTGGGCGAGGGTCAGGCTTTCCATTTCCTCATAGTACGTCTCATTTGAATAGCCAATCCCGATATTAATTTGTTTTAAGTACCTTTAAATTTGTTTCGACCATCAACATTTTGCACATGAGCCATATGTGACGTTATGTATTACTGAAAAAAATCAAGGCAGGAAGACAAACACGGCCCTTATGTGAACAGTGACACAAAGAAAAACTAGTGTTGCTAGAACAGCAAGTACTTTCTTGCATTATTTGTAAGCGTCACTTCGGTACATTTGTGTAATTTTCGAAAAATGAAAAGATTACATCGAAATATCTTTTGTGTCATGTTATTCGGTGCATTTAGCTTCCCATTCAAACGTTTAAAAAACAAACATTTTAGCTTTTTTAGGAAATTTTGTTTTTAAAATTGTCATTATTTCACGCAAATTACGCGAAAACGATTTATCTTTTGAAAAAAATAGTGACTTGATGTAAAGATATAATTTTGAAGAATGGATTTCATTACGAAGAAAGATTTTAATCTTTAGTTTTGTAGTAACTGGTTGTTGCCGAAAGCATTTCCAATTTTCAGAAATGTAGAGAATTCAATGTAAACGGACCTGCGCAATTTTTATACGCATTTTGTTCTATTTATAAAAGAAAAGAAACATTGATGTAATTTTTGAGAAATTTTTTAAAATGTCGTTGGGGTTTAATGCCCCCCCAAAACAAAACATCGTTTCGAATTTGTCGATCACACAACGCGACAGATCGATAACGGCATATTAATTTTGGTTGAAATCCTGCACACGGTTTAACCACACGGCTGTTGTTCACTGACAGACGGACAGAGTTTTGCTGTTAACCAATTTTTTGCCAAGAACTCAAAAAACGTGAGTTATGAGTATACTACGTGTTAGGGGAAGTAATTTGCCAGATACAAGAAAAAATATCCATTAAAGAAACAAATGTCGATTATAAAAATGTTACATTAGTACAAAATATATCAATAGTGAAGAATGGAAGTAAATATTTCTTTAAGCCGCTGGCTTTTCAAGCATTTGCCACTGGTAGCCTACTTAAGGTAGAATTTAAAATCCTACAGCAGCCAAAATGCTATTTTTAGTGTGCAGAAAATGGGACTTTGAAGCAGTCAAAATACTTCTCGTCAGTTTGTGAAAATAAGCATTTTTGCTGCTGCAGTTCCCAAACCAAGCAGAGTGCAAATCAAGAAAAATGGGTATGGGAAATTACTAGAAGGAGAGAATGATACTGGAGACAATTAACACAAACCAAAATTACATTACACTCAAGTGGCGTGTTACAGAATGGACCATCTAAGTAGGGCATAGCAAATAATTCGTATTTTCGAAACGGTCTGATGTATCAAGATGTAATATGCGCCAGAGTATTTTGGATTATATGTGTATAACATTGTCTTGTTTGAATCATTTTTGATTTTCGACATATTGACTTAACTATTATTATTTAGATGAATGTATGCATTTTTTCACCAACATCCTAACGTTCCCGAAGAGACGTATACAATGATATAAGTATTGTAAATATTGAGGAAGAAACAGTTAAAAAAATGTCCACGCAGTTCAATTGTCAACGCAGAGAAATTTCCTAGTGATATAATCCAATATTTGAGTTTTCCAGTCAAAATATAAAGTGTTTTATAGTTTTCGTATTTTTTTCTGAGATCATGGCTATCTCACGAAATCACAGATACCTCTCACATGGTCAGAAGCTGCTTTAGTTTTTCGACTATTTACGCCTATATTTGTATTGAGTCATATTCTAAATTAGTAGTACAGATTATTCTAAAATAAAATGAGTACCTAAATAAAGCACAATTTGAGAAAACTATTGTAATGTAATAAGACTCCTGTTTAGTTTTTAATTACATTTATTTAAATATTGCAGAGGACATTTCTATATTAGTTATCTGTATCCTACGTTCGTTAAATCTAATTTAATTCTTTCGTGTTAAGATTTGTATAGGGTCTTTTTCTGTGAAACCCCCAAGTCACCCCATTCCCCCTTGGAAACTCCTCCGTCCGAATATTGATCTCAGACTATCCAAGCTTCCCAAACAAACGACTAGCCCTCTTCTTTACCAGATGCATTTTCAGGACATGAGGATAGCCCATCCAAATCATGTATTCTTATACACAGATGGTTCATCGTGCAATGGCATAGTGGCATGTAGTTTTTACTGTATCAGAGCCACCAAATCATATCGGCTACATTCTCAGTGCAGTATCTTCACTGCTGAAATGTATGCAATTCCTGAAGTCCTAAAATACATCGAGTCAGCGAGTTTGCGCCGAGTAGTTCTCTGTTCTGATTCTCTCAGCTCACTACAAGCTGTCTCCCGTTCTTCATCAGACTACCTGACGCAATCAGTTCAAAACCTCATCCATCGCCTTTTGTCTCACCACTATGACCTGGTACTAAGTTGGGTCCCAGGCCATGTGGGAATCGTGGGAAACGAGATGGCTGATCGGGCGGCGAAATCGGCGACGGAGAGTACTCGTGTTGACATTCCTTTTGTACCATCGTCTGATGTTAAAGCTTCTTTAAAACGATGCATCTTTAGAGCGTGGCAAACAGAGTGGCACAATACCACCTATAAACTAAGAGCAATAAAGGACTCTGTTAATTCTTGGCGTTCCTCGTCCAGACCTTCTAGGCGCGAGGAAGTTATTTTAACCCGTCTTCGTATCGGACACTGCCACTTTTCTCACAGTTTCCTCCTTCGAGGTGAGTCTCCTCCTACCTGTGATAGACGCAGGGCGGATCATTCTGTGGAACACGTCCTCCTGCAGTGTTTGAAATTTGTTGGCAGTCGACGAAGACATGGTCTGGGCAAGTCTCTACGAGAGGTGCTCGGAGATGACGATTCCGCGCTCTCAAAGCTTTTTTGTTTTTTGAGAGAAAGCAGAATATATAATTTTATCTGACATTTAAGGACAATAAATATTTTCTCTGCCCCAGATTTGTTTTTAAAATTTGTCTTGTTTACCTGAATTTTTTATGCGTAATGGATGGCTTCCTTTTAGGGTATATATGAGATTTTAAATTAGCTGGAAAGTTGCACCAGAAACCCTTTTAACAAACTTTAATTGATTTTTTTAGAAATACTTTGACATGGGCGCCAATGACCTTAGTAGTTGAAGCGCCCATTAAACCCAATCAATCAATATAGGGTCCTTTTCATTTACTTTCTGCGCTTTTCGCAGATATCTAGATATCTTCATATTTGAATCAGCTCGAGCACCGTGAAGTACAAAATAATAATGGAATTTCCTCACTTCTTTTTCAAATCTTAAAATAATGAAAATGTTGTATCATTGCATTTTCATTTTGTCATCACGCACCTGTGGCACTTCAGTGTGCCGCCATCCAGCTCTTGAAATCCGCCGCCCCAAGGCGCCAAATTGCGTTGCAAACACCTCGACTCTGCGGAAATCAATTCCAGAGCGCTTGCCGCCCTGATGAAGCCGTCGCTGACTGGACGCCTATGACTTGTAGATCCTTTTACACCTGGGCTTTACCGCGCCGGTAATTGTGATGGAATGACGGAACGCTCTTCATCGATCGAGACGGGGCCCCGGCGCGCGCGGACGTAACGCGAAACCGATTGTGCGGATTCTATGCGGCGGTCCCGCACACTGGACCGAACTAGGCCAAAGAGTGTGCACAGGAAGGGAAACCAAATCTAGACAAAATGTCCGCCACCTCTACCACCATTGGCGAAATTGTCCGTCACCCATTATATATAGCTCTTAGTGCTATATATAGGTCCAGCAAACACTACACAGGTTGTAATGTGCAGCAAGACAGGCATGCATTTTTTAATTTAATTTGAAGAAGTTTTTCATTATTTTTTCCCCATCAGCATTATCATTTCCATCATTTTTAGATGTGAAAATGATGTGAGGCAGTTTAAAAATTCGTAATTATAGATCAAATAATTATTTCGTGGAAGGAGATAAAGTCCATGGCGAAAGAAGTTAAGTCTTGTGTAATGTCTTAATTCTGTATGCAAATGTGTAAATAGAGAATGTTATAACAAAAGGGGTTCGGACATCACTCACCATGAGAATGAAAGTTGATAATAAACTGGTTATTAAATACGTTAATGAAAAGCAGGCCGCATTCATTTCGTAATATTGTACAATTTATACGTTCATTGCAATTCAGTTTATTATTTTATTATACACTTACACTTATACAATTATTTTGAAATCATACGAAATATTTGTATTTTAGGGGCACTTTTTATTCATTTCGAACTGCTGTATGTCACTAAGCGTCAATGGAACTTGAGTACCGTGTGTGAAGCAAAGCATTCTACTCTCCCACTGGAAAAGAGGTTGTTAACCACGTGGTCCATACGGTGCCTTTGTGTTCTAGAACTGCAATCGTTCTGAAGCTTTGGTGATGGGTCACTTCTTAGTGATCTTTCAAATCATCTTCTAAAGAAATAAAAAAAATATTTCAAATTATAGGTACTCGAAACTTGACTTATCAAATTTGTTTTCGATGTCTTCATGACTCAAAACGAGACGGATATACCGCGATGCCAAACAGACTAAACTTTCGTTAATCAATACGATACTTTTGTAATTGTCTGAAAATGATACCGTCGCAGCAAAAAAGTATTTACCAAGGGCGTTAATGAATTTCAATATTTCTGGGCGTGACATTTACGTTTTCAATTAATTATTTTAATTTGCTTATTTTAAGATCCAATGAGTTACGCGATGTGATCTATTTACAGCAGGGCAGTATTCACGCGGTGAGGAAATTCCGAAGTTGGGTTGTTCAACCACCCAGCTCGCTCGGATTGCTATGCCTTAAACGTTTCATGAGCAGATCGTTAGAAGCCGAGAACCAACCATGTGTAACCAACATCCGTCCTCGTTAGCGCGTGAATGTATCGCCGCGCCTTGATTGAGCAGCAGTTGCTGCCTCTGAGGCCGCCGCCGCAACCCCCACCGCCGCCGTCGCCTCGCCGATCTTCGCGCAGGTGGACCAAGGCCCAGCCCCCGGCTTCACGATGCACCCACAGATGTGTGCTCGATCTGTGAGAGCGAAAATCTGTTTTCCCATTTTTCTAATTCCGATAATTATTTTTGTGTTAGAGCCGTAGTCATCTGCGTTATATGCCGTAGTATTCTAGCACTGTGGGTTGAGCCTATTATCTGTTCAATCTTGAAGAGATTATTTGCTGTTTTTTTTTAATTTATTTATTTCTTCTCGTTCGACATTTCTGTCTCTCGAGGAGTTTGATTTTGGTTGGTTGGTTAGTGATTCCGGGCATGTCAACAGCTTAGGTCATTAGTCCCGTAAGTGTATCATATTTTTACCTCTGGAGATGACGGTGATCTTCCCCCGCTGGATGGCGAGATCCGGTGCCGATCTTCCGTCGGCTAGCGGGTTTCCCCCTTACTAGGACTCTCCCACCAGCGGAGCACCGCCCCAGCCGAGACAAACTCTAGACTCCCGACCGGTCTCCGGAATATGTGGTAGTGTAGTGCATGTTAGTGTAAGTGTGTGTGAAAGGGGAGAGAATAGGGCAAGGAAGAGGAGGAAAAGATCGCGCGCGGTCCGTGGCTCATTTGTCAAGGTACTGTCCGGCATTCGCCTGGTGTTGATCGGAGAAACCATGGAAAACTACCGATCAGAGCAGCTGGCCGCTAGAATTCTCCTCCAGACAGCGACTGAATTCGACCTAGCGGAAAGCTAGTGCGAAAATCCTGTCGATATCGGTACTGGAACCTAGGATCTCCCGGTCAGAGGCGCTGCAGGGACACCAGTTGATGCACTGAGCTACCGCTCCCGGTCGAGGAGTTTAAAAATAGTGCATTTTATATTATAATATTTTGGATATGGCCATTCATAGCAAGGAGTATTCCTAATCTTAAACATTGTCTAAGTTTCGAAGGTTTGTTCAGGCTTCAAGGTTTGGTCGGAGGTGTAACGTTGAAAGTTAAGGTAGCGCTAGGAAGGGGTGTAAGAGATTATTTCTGACCATGCTCGTACATCTTTCGTTGGGGTTGCAACTGTGGAGGAATTTTGGTATTTTATTTTCTAGCATTCTCATAAAGTGATCATGCGAGATGTCAATTTTTTTGTGACATTAAACATTTTTATTTCCTGTTTGATGATGCATTTCCTTTATAGTTCAATAATTAATGCCAGAGAAAACCTCGTTTCAGTTGCGTCAAGTATTTATTTGTTTGACTATATCGATACTGAACTGCATCGTGCATTTGTAAGCTCAACTTTGTGCACTGCTTGGCGCCCTGTTCGCCGGTAGCCACAATGAGACCGCGTGTTTAAGGAGTGGCATACGCAGCACAAGTAAACGCGCCCTTTCGTCGCAACTATTGCTTCAGGTCGTTCGTTAGTTGCGCCAAATCGGGGGCTTTTTGCCGTGTGGATCCGCAAGATATCGCACTGTGCGCCGATGCACGACCGCCGCGGTCGCGGGAATTCCCCACCCTTTCGATCGAGATCGCACCGCGCCGCGCGCGCGCCTTACGTAACGGCCGCCGACATGAGAGAGTGCGGACGAACTGATCCGAACCACGCGCTCTCGCCCTCGCGCCAGTGCTGGTGGCAGGTGAATGCCGCGCGCGAGAGAGCGAGGTGCGCGATGTGTGCCACGGTGCCCTCCGCCGCCGCCGCCGCGTGACCCCTGACCTCTGAGCGCGGGCGGATACGTGTCGGCGCGGCGCTCTTCTCGATCGCTTGGCTTCTTCAGAGTTGCCCCCTTGCGCACGTGCGCCTCCTTCAAGGCAGGAAATTCTCGGGAAAAATTCTTTTGAGCTGCGACCTGTGTGATGTGCGAATCAGCTTGCAGCGGGTATTCATGGAACCACATAAAAAGGTTGGGAAACCGAGCATGGGCCGATGTTTCGTGTAACCGTAGAATTCATACAATTTAAAAAATAGTTGTGTACTAAAATAATAGCGCCCAGTAGCCAATTGTTTTCGTGAAAATTCACTTCAGAATTTCCAAGTTTTTCAAGCGCCTGTCTTCTAGATAAGTGTACTACTGAGTCTTTGACGGGACCATTGGCATAGTGCTTCAAGCTCTTGGATCACAAGTCGACGGTCTTGCGATCGAATCCACATATTTCTTTTCGTTTTCTGTATTATTAGTGGTGTATTATTATTATTATTATTATTATTATTATTATTATTATTATTATGTATAATATTCACTGGGAATGCATATCTTGTGAGACCTTATGAAATCAAGTTGTTATATACCTTATGATGAATTATTGAATTGAAGATATAATAACATTTATTTTTTTGCTTTCGTTGTGGTTGTGTGATGAACGTGATTATCATACAAAATGAATATCAAAAAATGTCGGGCAAAGATGTTTTGAACCTTGAGAATATTCGAGGTAATCAATAGTTCATATAATTTGCAGAATGTCGATATTTGTTTTGAAAAATACCTGGACGTTCTGATCAATGAAAAAAATTGGTAGCTTCGGTAACTTCAGTTACAATTCCACAAACAACTGCCAATTGTTAAAGAAATGTATGAGAATTCATCAGCAAGGACGATTGAGTCAGTATCGATTGGTCATGGACATGAACTCGTGTGTTCGCTCTCCTTATTTTCATGTACGAGATAGTGTATGTTTTAAGCTGTGTCATTTTTTGTTTATCCCCGAAAGGGTTCAGCCGAACGTGTAGCTAGTAAAAATAGTAAAACAATTATAAATAATTTCAAAGTGACATTATTTTCGTTGCCTATGATTGTTGAAGATTTACCTCACTGCTTTAATTGATATTTAAGACTCATGTATTACACACTTATATTGAGTTGATTTAGCTGTGTGTAACTGTTGGAGAAATGTAGGGTAAACCTCAGCTGGTAGGAGTGTACCTGTTGTTCGAGAAAATATGTCCCAAGTGTTCTATCGTCATAGTCCTAGAATGCTCCTCGCCTGTGACGGGCAAAACATTTTCTCTCATGCAGACATACTTCTTGAGAATAACCATAGGAAAAAACTCCCGTATATGAATTTGTCTTGTGTAATTGTTCTTAGTCCATGAATATTGTAGAGACATATATCAATTAGACGTTCGAGATTGTGTTACTGGAAAATGGTATCTTCTTACAATGTAAATCTTTTCATCACGAAACGGTGTAGTGTTTGTTTTAATGACTCCCATTATAATACTTTAATAGCAAGGAATTCTAAAGATATTCGCCATTACCTCAGGTATTTCCAAGCTAATATTGTCATTCATTTGGCGTTCGTGCTTGCTTCGGCTCTTTACTCACCGCTCGGCGGTGGTTCTTTAGTATTCCCCGGGGGTTAATGCAAAAATCCGGCTGAGTACTAGTAATGGGTTTGCATTGCCGCGATTGTTGGCCGAGGCACTGAATAAACTTCGAATCCGCGCAGGTTGTCCCGCGGGCTCGCTTTACGAACTCCTGTCCTGGTTTATATATGTCGGTCGTTGCCATTTCGTTTCACTCAAGTCCGCCGGTGAAAGTCCTACCCGCCACCGCATCGATCGGCGATTGTTCTCATGGTAATGAGACATTTCTAGCGTTCGGCGGGCGGCCCCCTTGAGAGACGAATTGTTAATGAGCCCCCCAGTAAATGTGTCCTTTCCCAAAAAGGAATATATACACTCTGTGACTGTTACGCAGTTCTCCCAGTAATTCGTGGGCGAGGCAAAGGTGAGCAGTTTCCATGGCCAAACGGGGTTTTGTGGCGGATTTCGAAATAATGAATGAATTCAGGTACCGTGCGACATAGACGTGGATCAGAAAGAATATTTATTTTGAACTATGCATTTACATTCCGATCAACATTGTGCAGACAGCTGTTATGACAATCGCCAGCGCTTGGTTTGGGGGCTTCTAATTATGTCGAAATAGCACCGAAGGAAAATAAGCATTAGTATTTTGAGTAAATCATTAATCATCTCTTCATAATTATTAAGGAATTACAAGAATCAGACCTCTGTACTTAGTTTTGAACTTTCATTAGACATACGGCCGCGGAAAATGATTCCTTGAAAATAATACCGTGTTATATACGTCGAAACATGATGTCGTATACAGTGTATACCCAAATGATGTACAAGTATTTCAGGATGTCGGTTAAAAAAATAAAACATGTGGAGATGCCATTATAAAATTATCTTTTCAAGCCACGTCTTTTTGTAAACACAAATTCTGATTCACTGTTTTAGCAGAAATGATCGACAAAAGAGACAGCTGTCCATAAACTGTGAATGCAGTGCCCAGATCTTGTGGAGACAGGCACGCCCCAACTGCCCTATATTTCTAGGAGATTTTTTCTAATTCATTTTGACGTTTATTGCCTGCTTAACACGCGTTTCTGGCCTTGTTTTACGTACTCACTGTCACTTAAATTTTATATCCAATATGATTTACGCAGTTTTTTGTTGCCATATGGCACAGGTGTTTCGAAAGGAGAACTAATAAAACGTGTCCGTATGGAAATAACGATTGTGACATTTCGCAAGTCGAGAATGTTGAGTGCTTGCAACTCGAAGGAAAGTTGCAGAGGTTCGTACCAGAAATAAAATTTCACTCTTTATCGTGGAAATATTGGGATTATTTTTGTGATGTAATGAGACAACAAAAGAATGCGAATCTGTGATATTAAATGGAATATTATTCAGGTATGAGAAAATTGACATATTTTTCTTCAGTGACGTATGAAAATTCACCCTGATATCGGTATGTATTGCCATTTTGATTCAGTCTATTTTTTCGTACAAAATATTTTTAAATTTATTTCGCATTACTTATTTTCTCCTTCAATATTTTTAGATTTTTATTTTTAACTGTATCAGAAGTACTGTATCAGTAATTGGTTTCTGCTTCGTTTATCGCTGCCGTATTTATATTAAAAATCAAGAAGTGACACGGAAACCTAGCAGTTCACAGCACGAGGATTGTTATGAATAAAAAAATAAGTTATTGAGGGTTTTGCTTATTCGACAAGTGCAAGTTGTATGTCTGCACTATTTTATACCGCAAAATACTATTGATTCCCTGTCGTGTTTTCCCCGTTGGTTTCATTGACCGCGTTGTGGGAAACTTGTAAAAAGGCAAGAAAAATGGCCTTCCCACGGCCCGGCGAGTCAGAAGGACCAAGAACAACGCAGCGGTGCGAAGCGTCCCTTCCGCTGCAGAGTGCACAGGCACGTGCTACCGGCCGGCCCGCTCGCCCGCCTGCAGCGGGGCGGCACGCGGGGGATCTCAGGCGCGACGCGACCCGCCCACCATCGCCCACCGCCCATCGCCCACCGTCTGCCGCGCGGCATCTCCACGCCTCGTAACGCTGACCGCACTGCGGGGCCCTTGCAAATTCCCGCGACGAACTGCCGTCGCCTCCTCTGCCGCCCTACCCCCCGCCAACAATCCTCTCCGGCCCCACTTCTACGCCGCGTCCCCTCCCCCCGCACCGCGTGGTTGTTCTTGGACCATTCCTTACCTCCCACAATTACAGCACTCAGGACGTCGCGCACCTTGCTACCGCCGCTCATCCCGGCTTACCATGCCAAACTCTATCCATTACTATTCAACACCGGTCACTATCATCGACATTGCCAGCCACAATGCATCAAAGGTTGGCTACCCCTATCCCTGCTAATGCCCAGTTCGACCGTGGAGGAAATGCTGTCATACGTCTATGGTTCGACCCACCACTATCCACAAGGCCCGGTTGACCACCACGTGTGACTCACCTATTCCCTGTCCACCGTTCGCCACCAAGCTCTGTTACGTCCTGGTTCCCCCCCCGAGCGTACACCCTGCCCAAGCCCTCCCCTCCCCCCCTTCCCCTTGGGCCGCGGGGGCTCCCTGCGCTCCCTCGCCTCTTCTCTGCTGCGCCCGCGCGGGTGCCCGACCGCGGCGCTGGCGCGGCGCCCGCTCACTGCGACCGCCCTGCGCCGCCGGGCGCATCTTCTTCCCTGCGGGGCCCGCGAGGGGAAATGGCAGTGGAGGAGAGCGGTTCATGGCAATAATTAATATAGTGTAGATTTAATGTTCACATTTAGAATTGTTGTCTTTAATGTTACGTAGCGTAGAGTTGGTCCACCGAGCCATGTGGCTCAGGTAACGCACTCACTTCGTAGTCGGGAGGCTTCGGGTTCGATCGCCGGCCTGGCCATCCTGACTAGGTTTTCGTGGTTTCCCTCGGTCATACAGGCGAATGCTGGGATGGTTTCTGAATGACACGATGATCTCTGATCATCATTTCACTTCATAATTCACAGGCTGGCATCCAACTGCTTTGAATATCCTCTGAATGTGAGGATCGCATGCGATATAAGTATTACTACTAGAGATGGCTCAGTTCGTGGGTTATTCATAGAAGTAACTCAAGTTGTGTGATTCAGACTGTAAGGGCTCGATATGATTTTTGTCTGCAAAAGATTTTCGGACGATTACATTACATTACAGTATTGGTATTGGCAACGGCGTCTGTGTCATTTAGAATGTGTCGAATTTTAAAAATGGTTACGCTACCGTTCTGGAAAGATTGTGGCTTATCTTTCCCAATTCTACTTTCTCACTCCTTAAATTCTCCAAAGATTTTTCCTCAAATTGATTATTGAATTATTCTAAATAATATTCCAAAATAATTCATTTTATCCTTTTAAATTTTACACTATTTTCGAATTTTACCAAATTACCAAATGTAATTCACCCTGAATGTCTTCGTATTTCTGTTGTTGGGAAGTACAGAATGAAAGAAAGAATGAATATCAATAAGAAAATTAAATTTGTGAGAATGCGGGTTTTAAAGCATTTGGGAAGAATTGTCATTGGGATAAATGATATGATTTAAAAGTTTTGTGAAAAATTAATATTGGGATGACTTATGTCACTCCTGAAGATTTCTCGGCATTCTTGGTTGTGACCACGAAGGCGGTGGAATAGACGTTAAAGATAATCGCGATTGTTTCGCGATGGTATTGTGCGTAGTCTGGGAAAGCTTCTACTCGCGATCTGAATGCTCCCATCCCGCTCTCCTGCTCTCCTCGCTCAGGTAACTATCAAATTTGCGAATTGGGTGTCCAGGTGAGAGAGCGATTGCGACTTTGCAACCGTCAACCTATGCCAAACTCTTGGCGCCACCAAAATCGAAAAGTAAAATGTCACGGCTACCGAACGCGTAGCGATACCATATTTAACGACAAGGGACAAGTTGTCGCAGACAATCCGACGACAGCCGATGATTACGGAAAGGGAACATCTGCCAATCAACATTTTAGTGCTTGCTCAATAGAAGTTTTTTTTTCTTCCTTCATGGTTTAGGTATAATGTTTTATTTTAAAGTGGTTGCACCATGTACAGCCATCGACCACGCCCCCGTCGCTCCTAGTCGAGCGGTCGGCGCAGCGCACGGGACGTGGGCGCCGGGGGCGTGGACGGTTGACAGCTGCGACGCGCGCTCTTGCTAGCGGTGCGCCCGGCCGTCCGCGCGTTCGCCTTCCTTTGCGTTGTTAGTTTGGATGCGCTCGTAACAATCGCAAGCTGGCGTCGCGCCGAGCGCAGCTCTTTGTCGCCCGCGGAATTCGATACGCCCACACCGCCGCAGAAGCTGAGGCTGCTACCGCCCTAGGAGCCGGCTCAGTCTCTATTTTGCCTACGTGATGCCGTGCTTGCGCTTGTGCAGCTGCTACAGTGGTGTCTCCATCATATATCCAACGCGACTACCACTGTTCTTTTCTTTTACTTCCACCTTATTTTCGACTTTCTTTTTGACCGTCTCCTCCTCGTATATTAAGTCCTCGGGTATATCGTCTTCCTTTATTTTCCTCGTCCGTTTCTTCCTTCTCATCTCGTACAGCGACCGTCATCGCCGCCGCGGCCATTATCAATTCCAGCCCATTTCCCATCGCCAGCACCGCCACCCTCCATCTTCTCCTGCTCCTTTTTTTCCTCTTCGCTATTTTCCTCTATACTCCCCGCCATCATCAACGTTAACCCCCCCACTTCTACCTTTCCTCTGTTCTACCACTTTCATCACCATTTCCATCTTCATATTTGTATTCTAGTCTCACCATCATCCATGAATCTAGCTTCCTCCATCACTGTCTTTTCGTAATCATCTCTGCATATTTACGCATCATTCTGCATATAGCTTTGAAACCATCCGTTTTGACAGTACCGTCTTTGTGTCTGCCGCTGCCGCCACCACCTTTTTCTGTAGCCGTCGCCATTTCTCCCATAATCTTCGCCGTCGAAGCTGCCTTCGCGTCTCAGCCGCCTTCGCGTCTAGCCGACCACTTAAGTTTGTCGTCTGGAGCGGAGGCGTTTAGTGCGCACAAAGGGGACGACACGTTGCGTGAGGCGAAGTAGTGAAATGCTAGAAAAGTAACAACTATTTAGGCTCGTGCGCTTTACTTTATTGCTAACTGCTTTCTAATGGAAACACTGCTTTGAGGCGACGCCATACAAAGTATTTCTTGTGTAAACGCGCGTTATGTGGGCACATTTACCAAGATGGGAATGACTTCGTTTTGTGGAACTGAACGCAATAATCTCTACGTGCTAATGGAAACACACGCCAAGAATACTTATAAACGCTGTGCAAGTAACTCGCCCGATAACGCGGTTTATTTACTTAGTGGGATACGACTGTCGATTTACTCGACTTGCAGTTTTTGTTCAAGGTTACAAGTGCCGTATTTGTAGGACGATTAGAAAAATTCTTCTTGTGGTTTAAGCCAAGTAAATAAAACGAAACTACTAAGTGCTGGGGATCGACGAAGAACAAGGTCGTTTTAAATAAAGCATGAAGATTATGAAAACTACCTTATACCTAGATCGTTACCGAAACAAGGGTAATCAAATTGCTTGTAACAATTGGCAAAGGATGTAACATTTAAGAGCTCTCTTCATTACCTAATGATATTTTCCAAGTAATTCCTATATTTGTAGGTTAAAATTCACCAAATGTAGTACGCCATTGGAGGAAATGTTGTAAAAAAGTGAAGTAATTGCTAGTTTCGATGCATGTGATCTCCAGACTATTCTGGAATTATTCATTCCTGATAATTGTCGATAAGTAACTATCGTAGTAAATACAGTAAAGAAACTCCAGTTAACTCTATAGTTTCATCTAAACATTGAATTATAAACTGTGGAAGGAGGTAAAACATTTCTTGTTATATCTTCGAACTAATAGATGTGATTTCCAATATTGAAGAGTCTTGTAAACAAAGAATATTTTCATGTTCATATTCATGATGCCAGCGTTCATGATCCCCTACATTTTATGCTGCTCGGAACACGATACAATGTGGGTTCAGATTATCCATTTTTCAAATTGAAATAGAAGAGAAGATTTTGTGCTGTGGAACCTCAGTGTGTTATTTTGGCATTGAAACACACCCACAAACTAAAAAGGTAACATTATCAGGCCCTTTTTTCGATATATCCACATTTTGTACATAGGCGTACGAACATTTCAGATAGTTCCGTCTTTATTCCTTTCCCCGACCACCGGAGTCATGTTTCCCTCCCACTTCAGCACATTTAAACCGACTGCTCCTTCGCTGATTTATGGGCGCTTGTGGTCTACAACATGCAGAAGCGGACTTGGCTCTCTCCCACGCTCCTGCTGTCTGCATGTTGCAAACCGGTACCTCAGTAATGTCAGTCTAATTGACGAATGGACCGGTGTGGTAGTTTGTATGCTCTTTTGGCACAGTCAGTGAGCGATATGGTACTACACGTTCGGAACACGAGCCTGTCAATTGTCTGTGACTTCCGTGAACCACCCCGTAGTGCATTTTGTTTGGTATTACTCTGAATTTTAGCGATCAAACCTACTGATAAATTCAACGGTCTGTTTTATAGATCATATTAACGAATATGCAAAAGTAAGAGGAACAGTGTGTCCTTGATAAATTGTCTTCTTTTTAATGCAAATTAAGATAACGTAAGTGACTTAAGTAATCCTCTCTTTTTTTGCGTTTATGTGAAAAGAAGTCGACAGTTTCAAAAAATTAATCCAGTTTATATGTTTGAATTTACATGAAAGGGATGTTGCAACGTTGTGTTCGATGTTGCAATATTCGCAACTTTCAAAAGTCGATTAATAATACTTAGAAATAAACGAGTTTTATTTACTTGATATTTCTGTGAAGCTGCATACATTCAAATTCAATATTCGGTCTGTAGTTCATAAATGATATCTACCAAAGAGTTGTAAACTGAATCAAGGTAGTTTATCTCGATATCTTTGCAATCTGTAATTGCCCTTCCGGGGCTTGTATTTCGTTTCCCTCCAGGCTGCGATATCTTCATGAGAACACAGCATTCCGCGAAGAGGGAAATGTGCGGGAAAGGTGTGTATCGGCGGCGGCGGCGGCGATGGCGGGGAGCGCCTGAGGCGGGCGGCGTGGCCTGCGGGGGCGGCCGGATGCTGGGGGCGGCGGACAGCAGATAACATCGCCGCCCCCCCGCGCCCGCCCCTCGCCCGCCCGCGCAGCCGCGCCGATAGCATCGGGCGGACGATCGTGGCTGCCCTTCAGCCCGGTCGGCATCAGCATGCGCGCGGCCCGCGCCCCCTGCGCCCGCGCCCCTGCCCGTCATAATGGCCCGTCTGGCGTGACGTCGCGGTCACGGCCCGCTTGCGGACACCGCGGGCCACCCTCGCCACCTCGCCACCGCCACTCGACCTCGCCACGCCACCCGCCCCTCGCCCTCGCCCCTCGCACTGCACTCGCCACATCGCCACCTCGCCACCTCGCCCTCGCCACCTCGCCACCTCGCACTCCGCCACCTCGCCACCTCGCCACCTCGCCTCCTCGCCACCTCGCCACCTCGCCACCTCGCCACCTCGCCCCTCGCCACCTCGCCACCTCGCCCCTCGCCACCTCGCCACCTCGCCCCTCGCCACCTCGCCACCTCGCCTCCTCGCCACCTCGCCACCTCGCCACCTCGCCACCTCGCCACCTCGCCACCTCGCCGCGCTCGCGCCCTCGCACGAGCAGGCCGCCTTCTTCTTGCACCGTAGGGATTGGGGGGTGGTTATTCTCGAAAGTATATTCCACCATTTCGTCTTTGAGTTTGGTTATAGTGTTACAAATAAATATAGAGTTTGTGCACGCCGTAGCGGACAGTACTATCGATCTTGTGCGCATGCGCAGATGCACCAAAGGTATGCGATATTTGAACTGCGCAGGCGCAGAAGATTGATAGTGCTTTAACGTTTAAGGATGCAAACACACTCTGATATTTCCCTATTTCTTTTACAAAACGTGTGTCCTGGGAATGCACGGATTGCCGTCGATCGGATACCATGTATGTCATTGTGCATTGTGCATTTTTTCAAGTTAGGCGCGTAGTTAGTTACATGTCAGGATGAAACTATTGTATATTATGTTGAATTTATTTCTTTTTTAACGTTTAACATTGATCAACTTATTTTCTTTGTTAAATGCACGTTTCGAATGTACTCCTGATAAGGTGTAAGAGATGAAACATCCTATTCTCATGTGCTTTGTGAATGACATTCTATTAGTTATTGAAATTATGACGTTTTACTTCTTCTGAAGTCATGTCTTTTTAATCTATAGCACAACGTATCCTCCAAACTTCATTTCATTCATTGTTAACATTGTGACATACTCACCTATAGACCTCATCTTCCTCGTCATCTTAAACAAGTATATCCAGTTTGGCGAGTATGGCAAGTGTCTTTTGTACCGTATCATAACGTCGTTTGTTCTGTGTTCACTTTCTACCTCATTTATCAGTGTTTCTTCAATGGCGAAGTCATCTTACCTGATTTATATGCTGTCTTTGTGTGGTTTTTATTGGACGATTATAACGACAGAATTAAAGCTACAGTAAATTGCATACACTTGCGGGAAATTACGTTTCACTCACTGATGTTTTCGTTTCGAGTCGTCTGTTTGTCTGCTTCAAGTTAATATCTAGAGTTGGAATTGTTCGCTAAATTATGTGGAGATGATTGTTGTGCAGTAATTTTACTTGTTGTCAGTGCATGTGTAATGAGTTGTAGTTGGCGTCAAGAAAACACACTCGCATGGTTCTCGAAAAAAGAAAAAGAGTATAGAACGGTGATTAACATAACATTTTAACAATGTGTATCCAATATTTTTCAATTCTGTCTTCAAAATACAATATGGTCATTAACTGATTATTAGTATTGCTTTATGCAGACATTCAACTGTATTCTAAAGAATTTTCACATACTACTGTTCTTTTATTTGTTTTTGGTCTTTTGTATGAATGTCTTAAGGTATTGTAAATGCATATGATTGTGTTAAAAATAATCTAATCCTTGGGCACCAGCTCAACGAGAAGAGATCGCTTTTTAATTGATTTATTGATTGATGAGTGATTATGGGCGGGTCAACGGCTAAAGTCATCAGTCCCGTAAGTGTAGTGCGTGTTTTTTATCGCGTGAAGTGGCGGTGATTTTTCCCCGCTGGCTGGCAAGATGTGGCACCGACCTCTGTCTGTGTGCGAGCATTTTGCCCAAGCGTGTGTCTGTCACCAGCGTGGCACCGCCCCACCCGCCCAGGACAAGCTCTAAGCTCTCCACATATGTGGTAGTGTAGTGCATATGAGTATAAGAGTTGAGGAAAGGACAAGGAACAGAAAGGACATATCGTGCACGGTCCTTGGTGCATTTGTAAGGGTACTATTCCGGCATTCGCCTTGTGTTGATCGAAGAAATCACGGAAAAGTACTGATCAGTGCAGCCGGCCACTAGTATTCTCCTCCAAGTAGATGCTAAATTCGAGGTAGCTGACAAGCTAGTGTCGAAAATCTTGCCATCGTCGGGATTCAATCTCCAGGACCTCAGAGGCACTGCACTGACATTAGTTGATGCTCTGAGCCATCTTTGCCGGCAGTACAGTTTGCCCAAGAGATTGGTTTGACATGCATTATTTACTTTATTAATATTCGTGAATACAGTAGATTGGGGAAAAGAGTTCTCTTTGCTTGTAGACAATGTTTTCTGAATTTGAACCATTGATGCTACAATGAAGGATTGTCATCCTCTGGCAGTAGTTGTTTGTTTGTGATCGGGACGTTTTTGACAAAAAATATAGCGCTTACATTTTCATTCCTGAAGGAGCGCGGTAATTAATATCATGCTTGAAGGCCATATTTTAGTATTTTGCCAGCTATATGGATCTTAATACCGCGCACGTGGCGGCATCATCCACTGTGCAATAGAATTGTGACCAATGAGGAAGGAGCTTCCTCCTAATATGTGATATGATATGCCTATCTCAAGATCTCATTCACAATCGCTCGTTAACATAATAATAATAATAATAATAATAATAATAATAATAATAATAATAATTCATAATGACCCATGAAAAATACAATGAAAAGTTTTTTTTTTCGTTGGCTGCTATCGTAGGTATTGGCTCATGGGACAAAACGAAGGCGACGATGATAATGACGATGTTGATGAAGAAAATGAAGGTGGTGGTTATGAAGATGAAGAAGAAGATGGTAATGACGATGCTGTTGATGAAATTCAAAATGGTGAAGGTGATGAAGAAAAAGTGGAAGAACAACATCGAATGATTATGATGCTCAACAACTGCAAACGGGCTATTTGCGTATACAAGAAGGTCCTGAAGCTTGAAAGTGTTTTCAGAGCCGGTATCGGCGATAGCGTTGTCGCTGGTTCCCGATGATTTTGAGACGCAACAACTGCAACCGGGCGATGTGGTATACAAGAAGGTCCCAGACGCGCTTGGATGTCGTTGTAGAGCCGGTGTCCGCAGAGCGTGGCCGCCGGTCCCGAGCGCTGGAAGCGGCCGTGGGGGCGCCGCGTGCACGCGCGCGCGCGCCCGCGGGTAATTGAAAAGGCAGAGGGCGTGCGTGTGGGCGCCGCCGGTGGTCCCGCGGGGCGATTACCGTGAAACGCTTGGGAAACTCGCGTAAGCGAATCTCCCCCGCTCGATTCTATGCTTTATTGTTTTCACCCTTTTGTCTGTTATTTCCTCCCGCAGCCCGGCGCTTCCCCGGCGGAGCTGCTTCTGTTTCCATTCTCCTGTCTGTTTCTGGAGGACTTCATTCCGGGCAGTTGCCCGCCGCTGTCGCGCTCGGCGGATGCGAGTTGCTACGAGATTGCATCTTGATGATCTCGAGGGTTAGACATATAAAAAAAAAATTGTCTGATTCTGACATGTTTTGAACGTTAAGTGCAAAACATGTCGGACAACCTAAACATCCCTTGCACAAAGATCAATTTTAATTGTAATGTAAATTATTACTTTTGAAGAACGTTAGTACCCATGTAAGCGACAGAGAATTAGACGGTGCATTCGCCTCGCACGAAAGTGGGATTTATAATTTCTAAAATAATTTTACATCAAATCATAGGTCATTAATTCATCATAGGTTACATTTAATCATAGGTATTTTTATTGTTGGTATAGGCTATTCTATGCAAGTGAGAAAACGTAAATCAGATGTTCTTCTACATAGCAGACGCATTTTCTCATTATTTGTGATGATGACATAAATTACAATTATTATATTTGCAGTCCAAATACAACATATATTTCAGCGATCTCGTGCATCTCAATAAGGTTTGGCAAAATAACAGAAACTACCATACGAAAAATAAAAAATTAAAACTTTCATGTTTTTCAAGGTCTCCAGTTTGCCAGATCGTCAGATGCCATCTTTATTGAAGAGAATCTTGTGAACAGTTTAAGTGGTAGTGAAGGACGGACCGACCTACCGACGGACGGCCAGTTACACTGTCCGACGCGCAGACAGTCAGGGAGGCAAACCGACAGACTAAAATTAGTTGTACTACATTAATTTGCTTTTGTTGAAGAAGATAGAGACATTTGTATCTTTAGAATTGTATCTTTGTTTTTACATTTTTATTTTCTGGAACTACACTTTACTGTCCAAACAATTTAAACACTTTTGAGCATGTACTATTGGGTGTACATTATGATCCATTCGTAAAAAATAGTATGTGCATTCCGTTGTCAGGAACCTATTTCAAAGCAACGAAATCGTATATGAATATTTTCTGACAATTACCAGGTTGAAAATATAGCTGCTGCCAGGCATCGCATATTCACATACTAAGTGCGAATCGACCGTTGTCTCCGCGAGTCACGTCTTGTCGTAAACCCCCGTCTAAGAATCTTCTGCCCGGCGATAACGACGTCGCGTCGTCGACGAGGTGCGAGCACGCGATTCCGTTAGCTGGTGGCGGCCACGCCGCCATCAATTACATGAGTCTCTCCAGGTGCGACGGCGACGGCGGAGCGCGCCCCATTGTGTTTCGGGTGCGGGAGGTCGCGGGCGCGGGCGCGGGCTGGCGCATACGTCGGCGGCGCCCAGCTCGCGGCGACGCCCGCGGGCGACGGGGCGTCTGCCCCTCCCCCCGCCCGTTGCCACAGAGCGCCGTTTGCGGCTCGCCAAGAATGAACGGCTGACCTTCTTTTTAAATGTTACAATGTGTTACGGTGACATCCATTGCGTCATGGCGCGGAGCGAGGTTTGCTCAGCTTGCTGGTTCACTGCGGAGGAATGTTTATTTAATTGTAATTCTTTATTCATGGTTTGTAGTTCATTGGAATTTGATGGATTTCAGGGAGAGGCACGTAATTGTTTTCGTATGTTCCGTGTAATTGTGTAATATTTACTTTGGCGCTAAACAGGTCGACAATGATGTTTTGTATTATTTACCGACAGAATGTGTTCTCATTGTACAAAATGAAATAGCACATGCATCTAAACTAACAATTTTCAGGTTATTGAAGGCGAAAATCATTATTTTTAAATACTGTGATGGACAATATTAATGGTACATGGCTCGTCACCACTACTGAGGATTGCTGTCCTTTGTTTATTATGGAAATATCTTTCAATTATTCTACAGTTCATACATGTCAGGTATCACATGTGCTCGACAGTTTATACACCGTTGAGTAGTCTTATATACTACATTAATTTAGTCCCCATCTCCCTTCAACACATATTTTTTAGTAAAATGTGGGTGGTTTGGTATTTGGGCTTTTATCCTTTGTGCAATCGGGAAGCAGCTGCTGCGTTTGGGGAGCGGGAACGGGGCGCGGACGCGCGTGTGGAACGCGATCCCGGCAGCGGGGGCGGCGGCGGCAGCGGGGGCGGCGGTGCGCGACCGCGCGGTTAGACAAAGGCGGCCAGCCCTCCACCTCCCCCGACCCCGCCTCGGCAAACGCCCTCCCCCGCCCATCTGGCGCCCGCCGCCACCGCAACCCCGCCACCCGCGCCCTCCTTGCTCCGCCCCTTTGCTGGCCCCGCGTAAATTTCTGTATACCTGCTTCCCGATATCTTTCCTGCCTCCTGCGAACGAGAAAGGAACCGAAAACAAAAACCTATTTTTTTCCCTCCTGCGCGGGCATCCCCCTCTCGGACGCATCCACTAATTATATGGGCGCCCTTGATGAGCCCTGGGGAACCCCCCGGTTTTCTTCAATTCGTCTGCGTTTTCCTCTGTAATTTCCTGGGACCCTCGGATGTGTCCCCGCCCACATCTTCCCTCCGTCCTCCCCTCTCCTCGCCCTATGGCTGCCTGTGCCAAAGCCACCTTGTTAGAACTGTGGCGCCAGCCGTCGGCTGGGCGGTCGGGGGCGGAGCGGACGAGGGTGTCCGAAACGACGGAGTGCATCCGCGTAATCACAGGAGAGATTCTGTTTCGCCGAAACTCGCCCCTCGAGTGCATGCATCCGTCCTTTCTTTTAATGCTGCGTTTTGACCATTTCATTTTGCGAATGGTAATCGTTTCAGAGAGGTAGTTTAAATATTGAGAAATGCTTCGCTAAGATTACCTGTGATGGTTTTGTGGTTTTTTTATGTATCCAGAAATTGTTTTAAAGTTGCACTATGCTGATGATAGGGAAACAAGATTTCCACTCCCCCTTATATTGAAATTTAAAAACAAAAACTACGTAGAAAGAGGAAGGCAATTGAAGTGATACACAATTAAATTCTTCATTCTTTTTCTTGTGCGTTTTTCTAATGTAATTATCTATCATGGTAAATAGTGTGGTTTGGTGTTTCTTCTTATGTTCTAGAGCTGTGTGTATTTGTTAGATTATTCCTCAAAATAGTTTGAGGAATAAATAGTGTTGCGAATTCCAGCAATTTTAATCTCCGGGCGCGCAAAAGCACTTTCATAAACAGTTGGGCAAATATAGAAGGTAATCAGCTTATCGTTTTTAAGGATATGCTTACGAAGTTCAGAGCTTTTGTTTAACACAAGAAAGCCTCTTCTGCATTGTCATACATAAATCCTCCCAAATTTCCAAGTAATAACAATTGTCTTTCGTTTGCTTTCAGGTATGTTGAGCGCGAGGTCGTGTGCAGTCTGCCTCTCGGCGGTGCATGCGAAGTGCTTAGTGCACAGTGCGGGTGAGTACCCTCGCGGCCTTTTCGAGAAAGTCGTCGGGATTTCTGCGAATCCCCCCGCGTGCAAGGCTGGCATTTACTCGCTGGCTAATTTTTGAAGGCGCCGTTATGCTCACGTGAAAGTTCGTCGGTTGGGCGTTTCCTCCGCCTCCTCCTCGCAGAGGCCTCTTTGATTATCGCGCGGACCAAGCGCGACCGAGCTACTAAAAGACCTCGGCTCAGACGGCAGTTTCTGGGCTCTTGATGTTGGTGGAGTTTTAGCAGTTGAAAGTTCCGTTTAGTAGAATTGTGGGAGGAAGGGAAGGGGTCTCCATATTAGAGCTGTATGGAAAAGGCAAAGACACGAGAAAGGGACAAACATCCGGTTTCGGAACAGAGGAGCTGCGCGCTGCCGGTTTACAGTGCACTGAATGAGTTTCGATGCCTGCTACATGAGAGCGGATTGAAGTTATTCGTTTAGTGAGCGGTCAGATTTTCTTCATCCGATGTAATGGCCACTCTACAGATTATATAATGAAGTCTTCTCTTGAAAATATTAGGTTTAATAGCATAATGGTGTGATATGAAATGTGCATTCGTGATCCTCTTGAAAAATAATGTTTATTTAGAAGAAAAAACATTGCCAAAGCTAGCCTGGATTGCCGAGGTCACTGAGGGGCCCTAGCTGCCTCGGCTGGAAGGGTTGCGGGTTCGAATCCCACTTCGGGCATGAATTTCTGGTTGTTTGTTTTTCCCTACGCGTTGTTCCTGCAGTTCCCCCTACAATAAAAAGCAAGGACAGTGGACACTATATGACCAGGTTGTTAAAAAGCGACATAATTTTTTAAAAGAATCTTCACCTTGCCCAAACAACCCCAAACATAACAATGCAGAACGACGTTTCAAATATGCCTCACTCCTACTTCCCTTTTTTCAGTTTCAGTAACGCAATTTGGCCAATACATAATAAATAATGGACATGATTGAACTTGTGTGTAATGAGTAGAACCAGGATTGTTTTGAACATCATGCAATTCCTTTACACCCGCCGGGTGTAAAGGAATACGCCACTGGCCATTAATGATAATTTTTCATTCGGTTGTTTCATTGCGTTATGTCGATAGAATAGTACCGTGTTACAAAATGTTATGTAGAATAGGTTCGTTTGCAGTTGTCGGGTGACCTTGGAAATGTAAATTGAGTTTGCTGTTTATCGTCGGTTTCCTCTCTTTTAAGCTATGTTAAAATGCCGTTAGGAGAGGTGAACTCTTACCTATATATATATATATATATATATATATATATATATATATATATATATATATATTTGATTGGTGTTGTTCATGAAAACTGTTGTTGGAACGCATTGGTAGTATTGTTCACATATTACATCCTCTTCATATAATGTGAAGTGATAAATTCAAACGGGTAACAAGGACTCCTTTCTTTCATTAATGAATGAACTGGGCATACTTCCAATTCAAAACGCAGTGACTTGTGTGTTAGGAGTCCTGAGATCGTGGAGAAGTGCGTGTCACCGTAGTGGAGAAATCGGAGCAGATCACTGGGGTTGCGGCCCCTGCGCGTAACGGCCTCTGGCAGCGACGTCGGAGAACGCAAGGTCAAGAAGGTGGAAGGATTTACTCAGTGCCAACGCTGATACCATCTCTGAAAGAGCCTTTATACAAACCATTGATTCATGCGCGGCGCGCGTGATGGAGGCAAGGGATTGGCCCCGCGCGCGTCGTGCGTTGTTGCACCGCTTGCCGACGCGCGGGCGAAGGCCGACCCGACGGATCCAGAGCGCCCTCCGCGACCCCGGTGCCCGGGTCCCGAAGCGTTTGGCCCCCTGCCTGGCGCCGTCGGGTCAGAATCTGATCGTGTTGATATCGGGAAAGCCATCTGGGCAAAATGTTGAAGAAAGTTGGAGGTAGGGAATTCCACAGCTGAGCTTGTTTGGATTGAGAAGCTGATTGGCTGAAGACTGATGACCGGATGATGCGGTGACAGGTAATGCCATGACAACCGGCTTCTGCATGGGAAGAAAAAAAGAAGCCCAAAAGACCAAGATACTGTATTGTTTATGTAAACACAAGGTCATCAGGAGCATTTGTCAGAGATGGATTGTATCTTCTAAAACATTCTGTGAACACTAAAAATAGTTGAAAATAGAAGTCTCGTACGATGCTAATTTTAATTAAATTTGTATGATAATTGAAAATTAAAAAAAATTGATTGACGCCGGCATTGGTGCCAAAGACGACCATGTAACCCGTAATATCGAATCCAATGACTGAGGGAATAGGCTCCACGTAATTTCTTCTCGGTTGTAGTGCTCCTGAACTTCTTAACCGATTGTTACTGCCACTAGCCCTGAAGACGACAGACGTTCTTCTGTGCGTATGCACAATATATTGTAACTATTGTTTCTGAATCACCGACCACTTTTCATGTAGGAGTGTTTTTCTCGCCTCACATTTTTCTAATACTTTCTTTTAGTCGTAGACCTAGTTCACTTATATTTTGTAAACATTATTTATTTAAAGTCGCCTTAGAAACAACTAGGTCATTGGAAACCACAGTTACAAAAATATAGAAGTTACAAATATAGTTCTTACGATACAGTACTCACTAAACTTGTTTGTGTTCTGTACTAAGAATTTCGCACACCTTGTGATTGTCTGATATTTCCTGTCTCATATCTGACGTCGTCTTGCCCTTTTCCTTCCTTCCCCCTTTCCCAAGGTCCCTTTCCCTTTCTCTCCGTCGCCGCCTCGTTCTGTCCTCGCCCGTGGCAGGCGGGCGGGCACCTCGTGGCCATCCGCGTTCTTGAACCCGCTCTCGCCCTCGCCCACGTCCACGCCCTCGCCCTCGCCGCGCGCCGGACTCGCTCCTCGCCCACCACTTCCGGGGCTCCTCCTCGCGCTCCCGATAAAGCGGCTGTGTTGACAGTCTCTCACAATTAGGGACGCGCCGGTTGAAGTCTCGGCGTGATGGATCGTTGCTCCAGGCAGAGGAGCGAAGTATTATGTGCGTCTTTGTATCATAAGGAGAAGTTTATGTAGTAAGGTTGGTTTATGGTGCATGACATTCATTGGATATATTTAAGAAGAGATACGTGTTGTTTTCAACTTGTAATCCATTTCGTTCTTATGAGTTGAATCAACTGAAATTCGGACGAAATTTTAATATTATCATCCGCTGGTCATGGTGTTGCATATATTTCAAATCATGTCCATTATTTGTCCATCATTGTCCATCCATTAAGAAATACTTATGTCAAGACACAATAATGGCACTTTAGAAAATGTTCAGATTTAACGATTGATTTTAAGAATATACTTATTGATAAACGCAGAAAATTATAATTTATAATTATTATAATTTTTTTAAAATTTTGTATTATAGATAAAATAATTTTTGTATTTAAAAATTCGTGAGATAGTTATAATCTGAGTTATATTGTAAAAGCAGCTAGGACTTTTTTAGTGGACGGTGAACAGATACGATTAAATTAATAGTGGTGCTAATGACCTTGGTTGTTTGTAAAGCAACCTAAAATAAATAAAATTTAAAAAGCAGCTAGAACTTTTTTAGTGGACGTAACAGATACATAAAAAATAGAATAGACGTCATATTTTAGGTTATATTTTATTATAACTGCTTAAAGAAAGTTTAACTGTTGTTTTGACAAAAATAATCAAATTTTTGAGATTTGATTCGAATAAACTCTTGAGCTTTTGAAATATGTGTGATATAAATCACTCATTAAGCCTAGTCTTGCGCCTCGGTCTCTTTAAACGCTTTAAAAAGTATTCTCATGTTTTAAAAAATGTATCTGCAGTAAGTGCAGGTTCGTAATAAAAAGGAATTTTAAACATACATTTGAATGACTAGATAATTCGTAGATTTATTGGGGCTGAAAATTCGGTGTAAAAATGAAGCAATTAAAAAGTCAAACATCTGAGTGATTCGCGGTAGGTATATTATCGGTTTACGGTCAGCTAACCATTCGTATATTTTGTAATGGAAAGACGGACTCATAAGCCATGTGAATTGCTTTGAGGAGCGCGTTCTGTCATTGTACTGTTATACTTTCGTGGTATCAGGGGTAGTATATTAAAGAATGTAATATAAATATAAATTTCTAATCAGAAAGAATCATAATTTACATCTTCAATGAAATGTCTATAAAATTATTTTGATAGTTATATACTGAAGTAATTCATTTCTAAGCTACGTGTTCCCACAAATTCTCACTATCCCTATCTCAAGCATGATTTTTTTAATATTAAAAAATAATAATGTTCTAGAAGAATACGGAAGAAATGACCATTTCCCCACCACCATTCCCAGACATTCCCTTTTTTGTTCCAAATGTCAGATCGAAAGTGTCTAACCGTAACAGGCAGATGGACACACCCACGAACAAGCGCACACACATTAACCGATTATGTAGGGTATTTTTTGAATTAAGGAAGGATGTTATGGCATCATTAATTAATTAGTAAATAGCATTAAGTAATAATGAACATTAAAAACCTACTGAGTGCACCTTGTGGATTCTAAAATTATTATCGGAATGTAGACATCCTTTCTCGATTTTTGTAAATTTTTTTTTCTTAGAAGGAAAAGCACTTTAATGAACAACTAATAATATTGCAACGATGATGATAATGTACCCGTATTGAAACCAGCTAAGTAAAAGGCACAAACGTGACGCGCCGCTACTTATGCGGAACAGAAACCCACAGCCGTTTGGAGTGCCGACATTAAAAGCAGGCGGAATGCGAAAACACCCCGCCCCGCTTTCGCTGCAATGCGGTTTACATTAAAAATGGATATGGAGGTCCGTTAAAATGCTTCGGCGAACGCGTTCGGCGGGCGGACGCCCGTCCGACCGGGCGGCGGAAGAAGGTACGAATGGCATTCTGGAGACCGGGAGCGCAGATTGGCCACTAACGTCGCCCGACTTGTATACATTTCCTAGTCGCGCGGTGAGCGCGGCAAGAAAAAATTGAGGAAGCGACTGCTCGCGGCCGGCGGCAGTTCGCTCACAGCATACCGGGAAAACAGTTCGCTTTCTGTGCGGAACAACTGATTACACGTCCGCTATAATTTATCATGTTACCTGGGGCAAAATTGGTCTTTCATTTGCCAACTGAAAAATGATACAAATTAGGGATGGTTTCCATGTTTCTTTGTCTGTCTTCTGCTAGTAGAAATTACATACTTTGGTCTTAGAAATGGTGGTATTTCTCAAAATCCACAGCAGATCTATTCATTTCCATTTTCTTGATGTTCCAAGCGGGTCGTTTTCAATAATTATATAGCATCCTCCAAAACTTAATGAAGGCTGAAATTGTAGAAGAAAATAAATACTTCCTCAATATGCAGATATTTCTTCGAAGCAATATTATTATTGGGAACGGATTTTCATGTAAATACATATTTTTACAGGACAAGACACCTGCATTCAGTAATATTTTTACACTTAACACGACATTCTGAACTAATTAGAACCATTTTTATTTACATATTTTTACATATTTTGGTATAATTACATATTTCATCTATAGCTACATATTTCGTTACATTTTAATATATTTATAGGTCGAAAATGAATATTTCACTTGTGATGTTCGAAATATATGTTACTTGAAAACTTACTTACTGAAATACTTAAAAAGTACGCAATGCTCTTGTTTTAACGCCGGACAATCGCTATTAATTGTCAAACTTATCTCCCCACCCCCATCTGCTTCTTGGAAACAGCGTAGTCGGGATCAACGATGAGTGGATGTAGTATGTGAAGCAGAAAGAACTTCAACCACGTGATTACTCATGTTTCATAGACCCCATGCGTAACTCGATAAAAAATCTGATCATTGTCTTATCCCTTTTCGGGAGTTGGGGCTCCTATACCCCCTTTCTATCACAGTCTACATGGTACTATTCACTTCAGTTCCGGCTCCTCGTAAACAACATTGTATATAATACGAAAGTATTATATGTTTCGGATGAAACTAGCGAATAATTGCTTCTGTAGATGTAAAACTTCAAGGTACTCTGCTCGGAAAACGCTTGAAGAATGGAATTGTATACTGTACAACGAATATTTATTTCACATATTTCCTATTTTTTCTTACATATTTTTGAAAAATAAGTACATGTATATGTACATATTATACTTTTTATTACAATAAAGTCCGTTCCTAATTATAATATTTTTATGTGGTACCATAACGAAGACATTTCATCGGCCTTGACCCTTTTTCTATTGGCTTGCGATCACACATGTCTGCCTCAGCGAGCTATGTGACTATACGTAGAGCTCTTTGAGGCCGTCCGTCCCCATCTTGCTCCTCTTCTGTAGCCGGGCCGCAGGGCGTCATGGCGAGCGCCTCGTTCTATCAGCGCGCATCGATGCCGCCCGCATTCCGCGTGTCGCGTCGTATCGGCACGTGGCGCTGCACTGCGCTGCGCTGCCTGCGTTGCCGCAAAGGCCGCTGCTGCCCTGTGGAATGCGCCTCTCTGGCGTACGCTCCGTTACGAGCCCCTCCGCTCCGCTGTGCGCGGAGAAGAGCTGACACTTTGTCAGCGGGGAGTGTGGTTACAGGGACCCATCAACATCTTTCTCTCTCTCTCCGTAGGAAAAGAAATGTGTTAAACAAATCTGTGTTATTTTTTTCGAAAAGAGTTCCAAGTGTAAATTACAGCACATATGAATTACCTGTACCAATAATCCCAATAAAATATTATCAATGTGAACAAATAAAAATCACTTATGGAATAAAAACCACCTAGTCATTTTAACTACAAAAAGAACAATGAAATTAGTACGTATTACCTACACTGAAGAATTCCCTTTTTATTAGAAAATTATTCAAGAGTGTTTTTCTAACCATAAAACCCCAACAAGAAAGGCTAGATCTCAAATGATTGGGCAGTAAATGTGCAAGAATACATCGTTCGCATTTTGTAAATACTCTTTTGTAACGTAAATGAAATATAAGCTTCATAAACAGAATGCTACGAAACATTCCCATTACGAATATGTTTTTATCTTTCGTATTTTACTTTATATGTATGTGGGTGGGAGTGCGGCCCCCGAAGTTTTTCTGAAGGACTGTCAGACGTCCCGAAGTCCTGATGAAGACACAACACACACACACACACACGTGTGTGTGTGTGTGTGTGTGTGTGTGTGTGTGTGTGTGTGTGTGTGTGTGCGTGCGTGTGTGTCAGTTGCATGAGACGCAGTGGAAATGGAAGAATTTGAACTGGGAAAACTCCCACGAACCCTCTTTCTCCAACAAAATTTCCAAATAAATTAATTTAAAGGTGAATCACTGACTGAGAGTTTGAAGGTCATCAGTACTAATTTGTTTAAGATGTTATGTTGACTATTTTTTGAATTTCTACTGTTTTAAATCCGTAATGACTTTTAGGAGATTCCAATTTGTGAAAATTTTACATATTTGTGAATGCGGAGTAACATAGCTACATTATTCTGACTTGATTATTCAGATTGTCTCTACTTCTAGTATGCACATGTATGTTACTTGTTACCAATTGTCAAGCGATCTCCGAGCCCTCGTGATAGCATTACTATCTAATGACTCTGAAATCAGAACATCAATTTTCAGACGTGGTTTGGTGGTTGTACCCTACTGGGAAGTGTATAATATGCCCTCAAGAAGAATTCTGTAGTTTGAAGGCGAGGCAACAACTTTCCTTTGGCACTGGCCTCTTGAAGTGCAAAAGAGAGGATTAATTAATTACGTGATTACTGTAGAAATTGCTTGGATTATGTCCGGTACAAGTGCTAGTTTGGCTGTACTAATGGCTTTGCTTTCTCTTAATTATAAATAAGCTCCAAAATGTTTTATTTGGATTTGAGAAATATAAATGCATGTGGATACGATATGTCAACTCATGACATATCATCTTTTTCACTTAACCAGCTAATGATGTATCGTCCTCTAGTGAAAGGGACTATTATAACTTTCAGACGCGGTTCTATTAATTGAAAATAAACCGTGGTCTCGTGATACCATTCATCTCCAATGAAGTATAATATGAATACTTTCTCTTTTGGTACTAGTCGAGAGAGTTCACACTTAATGAACTGACTGCAGGTTGCTCACAAGAATTAAAACTCATTTTATCTAACTTTTTACTTTTCGTATCTGCACAGTACTTTTTTTTCCAAAAGCACTGTTCGGTTCATATTCATGGTATCGACTTAATATATCGAAACTTGATTGAATTATTATAATAATTTTGCCTTTTTTTGATAATTTCAATTTTTTATCACGAGCGTCCATATTTTGCTTCTGTAATTAGCGTGGTCTTAAGAATTTTTTACTAGTGCAATCTACGGAACAACACTCATTTGATAATACATCAAGCTGAGTACGTAGGAATTACATGTACATGCGTAGCAATTGCGCCTGAGAAAGTGATCTCGAGTGCAAATCTGTGCCATGATATATCGCCGAAGTGCATAATCGACATGTTCAGTGCAAATTGCTTCTAATAAATAAAGCCTGGATCTAGATACGGCGCACGTTAAAAGTTTCGAACGCGCTGCTCTCAACCGTTTTTGATACACGTCGCGCGGACATGAGTTATAGCTCCTCCTGTGGCATGTGCATAATTCCGACGGGCAGTCGCTGGATAGGCAACTTTCTTGCGCCGTGTCGTGCAATCGTATTTGCCCTAAACTCTGCCCCGAGGAAGAACCAATGCCGTAATCGCAATTTACTTTCGGCAGATAAACATTTGAGGCAAAAGAATATTCAAACTTGGTTGTGTATTAATCTTCTGGTGCGTTGTTAACTTGGAAATAGTAATGCAAGTTGGCATTGACTGAACAGACGTTTTATTATCATTTAAGTGAACAGTTTTCGATGTAATAGCTATTTTCCCGCCTCGAAGCCAGAATTCGACTGTCGAATTCGTAGATGCACGTTAAAGGTTGGACTGCGGGTTTGCACTTGTTTTCACTGCCCTTCTGGGTTGTAGGGTTCTTTAGCAACACGTTTCCAGGTGAACTTGGGAAGACGAAAACCACAAGGAAATTAATTGGAATTCAGTGCTTCGTTAAAATGCATGCTGATATATTTTAAGTTTTATATTTTAAGCTTGCTGATATATTTCACGACATTCATCAGATCGTCTAGAGGGGCAGAAAGGTTGGCAGTTAAAACGATTCAATCGATATGCACTTTTAATCCCTTTTACTGAATGATAACTGCATTAAAATTTCTTCCATATTCCAGTTTCGAACTGATTTTTTATGCTCCATTTGTAATGCAATTTTACTTCTTTGTTCATGGCTGTGTCTTTTCTTTGAGCGTAACTTTTACATTTTTCTTACATATGCAATAAAAGTCAAAAATAATATTATTACCACGATGGGAGATTAAAAGTAATAAATTGTCTGATGCTCCCAAGCCCTAAGAATTTTTGCAGCGATAAGCGAGTATTGCAAGTGTACGGTCGTGGCGATACAGTTGGGTGTGAATAATAAACTAGATGTTGATTGAAGCGGAAACTGCGAATAGTAATTGCACTGCAAAGCGTGGTGAGCTTTTTACCCCCGCGTATTAGCGGCACATTCTTCATCACGCCGCGAGTTGCCTTGCTTTATGAACCCTGCAGCAAAGCGTTAATCGCTCGCCCCGCCCGCTTTTTTTCGCGAGACCCAGTTCGCAGGGTTCCGCCCTCGCTCGGGCGCCTGTATGGAGAAACACATGCTCTCCGGTGCGCGATCGTGCCCGGCAGACAAACGAGCCGCCGCCGCCCGCTTCTCCGCCGCCACCGCCCCTCGCCGCCTCCGTCGCCTCCGCGCCCCCCCCCCCCCCACCGCCACCGCCACCGCTACAGCTACAACCACCGCCACTGCCGCTCCCGCCCTTGCGTCTGCCGCCACAGCTGTAGCGGCAGAATCTTCCGCGTTCTCCCCTCCCCACCTGCGCCCCGAGACACCACGCCGCTGAGCCGCGCCGCGTCGGAACACCCACGCCCGCGGGTAATCGTGGGGCCGGCCGCGCCCGAAACACGCGTTGGATTCGCGCGCCCTATCACGCGTGTGTGCCTCCGCTGCCGCCGCCGCCGGCGGCCGTCGGCACGATACAGAGTGATGCTGCGATTGGAGGCAGTGTGATGCTCCCCAGGAAATTCGCCCCTTTGCGCTGCTGGGCTTTCACCGGGCTGCCAACACCCGGCTGCTATTCGGACCACGCCCCTCGCATTCCGGCCTAGTTTAGGCCCACGCGAAACGAAGCAGGAAACACACGCCGCGGGGCTGAATTTCTCTTCGTGTCACATTATGTGTTTGATTGATTTGTGGGTGAATGAGTCCCTGACTTAATTACGTTTAATTTCGTTCGAGTTAGTAGAATAAAATAATGTAGATATAGATTTGGACATCTACTTTTGAGCCCAACTTCAAGATATTTAAAATCTATGGAAGAAAATAGATGCATTGCGCGCGCGCTCACACACACAAACAACATGAATCCGAATTTATTATTTAACTAACTTCTAGGTCATGGATAAATGCATACAACGGAGTTATGTGGATAAGTGATAAAGATAATGAGATGATTGACCGAGAATATACTCCCGAGGATACTGTGAGGAACAGTATTTTGTGTATTAATGAAGTAATGAAATATTTAATTTGCTGTCACATTGATAGGGATACGCATGACGACCTGAAAAAGAATGTGACGTATGATAAATGTCTGTCTAACCTTGATGGCCTGGCTCTGAATTTAAATGATAAAATAAATAAAACGAATGCATTTCCTGGTTCAATGAGGTTCCCAGCCGAGGGAGGAAAATGCTTCCTGGGTGCTTATAAGTGGTACTTGCTTTCGAAAATGGTGGTTTTCCACTTTGATATTTCGTAAAAGGTTAAGCACGTTCCTCCTCTTGGCGCCCGCGCCGGCGCGCCGGTCGTTGCCCAAGCCACCTCTTATGTGCCCTGACCCAATTACTGGGCGGCCAGCTGCGGCGTATCACGCCGCGCTAAAAGGTGTTGGAGTGTGTGGCTGCACACAATCGTGGCGACAGGTCACGGCTTTCGACATGTGTAACACATGTGAAGCGATGCAAGGGGTTAGGCGCATGCTGATTTGTATCTGCTGGACGTACTGCTTACTGTTTTGTGTTGAACATATTCACTTTTGTGCATTTGCCCACTGTAATAATCTCACGCCTTTTGAATTCTTTACGAATTTCTCGGTATAAACTTGACCTTTAGCGTTCAAAACTTAATAGGACATGTACTGTAATTAATTGTGAAGTGTTGATGAAAATAATGAGTTTGACCATTGATAAACAATTAGTAATTTTCATAGATATTGATATTGGGGTCGTTATAATATTTATTAAAACACTCGATTTGATATTGCTCGTGAGATTTAGCCATCTCAGATTTGATATAATAATCAAACATTTTTAAAAGTGTTTTTTTTTTAATTTAAAATAGAATATGGGTCCATTATTATAAAAATACCTAGAATTTACTCTGAAATCCATGATAAGTGAAGATTCTTTGGATATTGTTTTCTGAGAAAAGGAGAAAGTAGAAACAAGGATGGGAGAGGAGAATTGAAAGGGAAGGTGTGGCTTGCGGTTCCGCGGGGGTCTATTTTTCATGGAATCTCGAGATCACGGCACGTACAAGTCGTTCGGACTCCGGTTACGGAGAGGGATTATCGCTGCCCCAGTGAAAGCGCGCTCGTGACGGCACCCGTCAAAGGCCCGGCCGGCGCTGAATTGCATACTGCGCTGCCGCCGCCGGGGAATAATGAAATGTGGGAAATGCCGCAAAAAAGTTGCCGATTCAGCCGGTTAGTGGGCGGGTATGCTCATTTTTCATGTGGCTTTTTAACGACAAGTTTTGTTGTATCCACTCATTCGCCTCTTCAGACTCAAAATGAAATGTGTTGATTTGAGTGTGAAGTGCGAGTATCGAAGATGCTTATGATTAGTACCGATTATTTTTAATATTGTTTTAACGATTTATTTTATTTTATTTTTGGTGGTTTGAGAAGTGTAAATTAATAAGATCATTCATACCAGGAATTTTGACGACAGTTTTTGTGTTTTAAGAAAATGTGATCAGCACGTATGTACATTGTCAGTACAGTAAACAGCAATTTAAAATTAGACGTTCCGAATCTTTTAGGAACCGTTTTAAAGCTTCTGTATACAATTAACTACTATACTAAAATATATTATACTATTACTAAAATAATATGATTGTTTACAGTTTGCAAAATACTTAATTATTAATTATTGTGTTTTATAAATATATTGCCAGTTCGGTTGCCTTTGTCTTCTATGATCTTTTGGGTACCTCTTTTATATTTTCGGGATCTAAGACGGGACAATCCGACCGTTAGGAAGTCGCTGACACCGGGAAAAAAAATCTGCTACGGTTGTCTCTCGTTTTATCCTTTCCAGATGTGGAGAAGAGCGTAGTTCAATTTCCACGGCTCGAGTTATCTGGTTTCCCCATCTCTGCTAGATGTTGGAGATATGGGCGCCCTCGCCCGCGTCCACCTCAGCCGGTCGCCCATTTCGTATGGAACCCACGCGTCGATGGCAATTTCACGAAATATTTCTTCTCTCCGATAAGGCATCGCGCGGCGGCGCGCGAGGTTGCGGACTCGGCTGTTCAGCGGCCGCGATCGGCGCGTGTGCTCTGAGGGCCTGCGGGGGAGTACTGTACGAGAATTTGGTTGATAAGCGGAAAAATGTCAATATTTGGAAAATTTTTAGTTGTAAATTCTCTAAGCAGCTATCAACTACTAAGAAACATGTGTAAACCCGCCTTCCCTAAAAAAATAATATAAAAAAGTGTTTAGAAGGAAAAACTATATTTGAAACATAGGTCAGTATGAGGAACTCCCAAACCAGTTAATCATAAGCATTTCGAATTAACTGAAAGCTTTCGAGATGGTTGGATGTAAGTAGTAGAAATAATTTGTTCATAAGGAAAACTAGACTAGGAAGTCACTTGTTCGATAATTAATAAGTTAATAATAATTAATATTTTTTCAAATCTTCCAAATGATTCAAATCGAAAAGAGCATAATTTGATTTTTTTAAAATCTAGAGTAACGTAATCTCGGATATTTGTTCACCACACCATATCGCATTGCAAACGACATATGATTAATCTCAACAGCTAAGAAAAAAATCATAGCGACTCAGTCTTGTTTCGCGTCCGTGTAAATTTCAGAACCTATCAACAAAATCTCATTTGATCTCGGGCTCTTTATGCGGAATTACGCCACGGGCACCGCGTCCACACGCGCATACCGAAGCGGGCACCGGCTGCCACGTAACCGGCAGCAGGATCGGCGGCGGCGGCGGCGGGGCTGGCGAAATGAATGTAATGGTATCAGCGAGGACATGCTCTCCCAGCGAATTCGAAATTAGCTGAGCGTGAAATGTCAACCGCGTCAATAAATCGAGTCGACGCAGATACAACGCAGATAAGCGCGCCCGGCTTATCTCTGGGGATCGAACGGGTACCTCGCCCAGTCGCCGCCGCCGTCGGTAGCAGTGACCGGGAGGCCCGCCGCGGCCATTGGCTTTCGCCGATGGGTAGAGGTGGTCGGTTTTAGCAATTGCTAAAAATGCGAAATGTTACCAACCGCTGTAACAAATAGTACAGTACACCCTCATTAACACGAATTCCAAGGGACCAAAATAATCGGAGTTCAAGTTATAAAAATTCCTGTTATTCGAGTATTATAAATGTCCGTATTACCGTAATCCCTTGCCGGGACCGAAGTTTTGTTCGTGTGACGGCGAAATTCGTGTTAAGCGAGTTCTGCTAACGAGGGTTTACTGTAATTATATGTTGGACGGTCGGTGCAGCATATTTCTACAGGTTTACAATCTGCGATGAAATGCGCAATCGATCGCGAAATGCGGACTCACCTACAAAGTGCGAAATGGTGATGAATCAGCGGAATAATTGCTAAATTACATTTTATGGTTTCCTTCATGTTCGCTCTCTAACTAGCGATTCGACATCAACGCGATGTTTGAAAACATTTAATTTGAGAGTATTAATTTATAATTAAGATTGAAATGACAAAACAAAGTTTAAAAATAGTAATAGCGATTAAAAACCGATCCTGAAAACCTGAGCGCTCAGGGTTATCTCGAGGGGTCGCGGCTTCCTCAGTTCGCTGCACGGAGAAGGTCGCGGACAGAATAGGAGGGTCCTACGCCTAAGGCGCATGCCTTACTTCTTACGCTTTTATATTTGTTGAAGTTTACAAATGGCGAAAGTTTAAATTACCTTCCCGCATTCCCTATTTTTAATGTGAAAATCTCAAAAACATCAAAAAATTTTTTTTCTCGAAGAGTCCTCCCTTAATAATACTTGTCTCGACAAATACTACAAAATGCTAAATCATAATTTTGATAATCCTCTAAAATGATGTAGCCTTGATTTCAAAATGCTATTTAAAAAAATTGGAAGTGTTAAATTCTACCATCAGTACTGATGGGGTGGGGCGTCAAGGATGGTAATAGAGAGTGTGGGTAGTGGAAGCTGTAGGTAGACGGAAGGTAGAAAAAAATACCGATGACGCTGCAAATGAAGGACGACGCGACAAAAATATTTAGTGGCAAAACTGACGGTTGGTGGTGACACCGGAGTTGAGTCTTACTATGGATCTGTAGGCGAAAAGGGGATCGTGTGGGTGTGACCAGCAGCAAAAGGAGAGTGAGTGGATGGAGAGCAAAGGGGCTGGCATGTCAAGGTGTGGGTGGAGAGCGGAAGTGTACGGAGGGCGTGATACAAAAGGATGATTTTACCAACAGGCGCTGACTAAGCTGAGGCGAGATGGAGAATGTCTGTGCGGTCACTTGAAATTCTTAGGAGAGCAATTATAAATATGTCGGTAATCCTTTACGAAAGAAACGAAGAAAATGTATATGCCGATATTATTTTCTGGTAATTCTGGAAACTGTATCATAGTACGTATAAGATATGATACGTTCAGATTCACGATAATTCGTGAATAAAATTGTTTTTGTTGTCAAGTTTTTGTAATGTCATACATTTACTGATTGTTTCCAATCAGAAGGATAGTTTCACTTGTGTAAAAAAAGGAAAATGTTGGTAAAAAGTGTGGTGACTGGGTAGACGCGTACAGTGGGCGGCAGTAGGTCCGGCGAGTTGGTGAGTAGTGAATGACGCGGTGGATTTTGCGTATTCGCTGTGCCCCATTCGTGCGAGTGGGTGGTCGGGGCGGCGCCCGGCCGGCGCGGCGGGTCTCGCTGCCTGTGTTACGCCACCCTCCGCGCCCTGGCCCGCGGCGTGGGCTGGGTCGCCCGGTGGCGGTCGCCGCGTGACATTTGGCCCGAGCAGGTGCGCCAGGTGGCCGGACCCCGCCTTCTACCTGCCCTTTTCCGGTGGCATATGGCCGCAACGTGAGTCATATTATTCAACATTCCGCGAAGATGGATCAAAGATGGTCGTTTCGTAACCAAGTTTCCTGATTCCTTGCTTGTCTCACCCCGACTTCTCAAAAAGGCTAATTTTTTTTCAAAAGGTTTGTACTGATAGTGCCAAATGGGCTGAATAACGTCACATCATCTTTATTTTGATATATTCTTTTGATTTTTTAAAAATTACACAAATGTAAGTTTTTGTATATCTCACTGGGCGTTAATGTTTACATTATGAGCGTTTTTATGTATTATTGCATGTGTAAACACAAGTGCTTCAAATTATTTTAAATTAAGTTTCTGAAAAACTCAAAAGTTTTCTGTGAAAATGACCTCAAAATTGCATATTTTCAGGAAAGTACAAATGAAATCTTCTCAAGAACTCCTTTAATTTTTTGATGAAAATTTGAGTTCAGTACTATGTTTTACTATTGTATAAAATTATTTATCATGTTTCAGTTCTTCTATTGGGGGACCAAAAATGGTAAAAAATGTGAAAAATTTCTCTTAGATTCCTATAGGTAGTAGCTGGGAAGAGGGTGGAGCAATACCGAAAAGCTATCCTTGACTAAACAGAAAGAACTAGAAAACTAACTAGATTTAGAAAGTCTGAGCTATTCACTACCGACAACTAGTGCCCGAGAACTAGTCTGAAAACGATTTTAGTTGACGTGTGTCACACGTACTCAGTGTATGTTAAGATACTTTTTCACGACCGCCAAAGACCCTGCTTGTTGAAGCGCTCATTAACGTCGACATCATCACATTCAGAAATGATCCCCATGAACCCTGCTCCAGGGTACTAAATTTGTTGGACCCAGTTGTCCTGCGGACAAACCAATAGTCATTTAGCGTTGTTCGTACAATTATAATTTTTAAATTTTAATTCAGTTCTTTTATGGGAAGTATTACAAGTTTTTTCCGAAGTTTTACTCGTACTCTACGAATTGTGTCTTATTGACTCTGTTCTGTGGTCCCTAGCACTCAAAATCCACGGTGGGAATGCTTATCGTTTATCGAATGTTTTCGGACTCCTTTCGCTTTCGGCTTAAAAATAATGTTCGTGTTAGAGCGAAAACACGTATTTTCTATAGGTGAATTTTTACGACACCTATTGTGTCGTAAAGAGACTGGTTTGTTGAGTTTCCAGCTCCCACTTGCGATCAGAGTCAAGTACGGCATTTTATCGCAAAACTGATGTATACTTTCTTTAGAAAGTTGTTGAATGATCTGATAAGCGGTTCTCATTGTGGCGGGCGTTAATGTGCTAAAACCATTAGCAAGCGAAGGGGAGTGGCCTGCCGGACAACGCCGGACAATGGGCACGTGCACGCGTTGCCCCATTGCGGGGGCTGGGTGGATTTCCTAGCAGTCGTTTCGCGTCGAAGGCTCGCCCGGTAGCTGCTGGAGTCACGCCACCGGCCTTACGCCACCCTTCGCGTGTTCCGCGACCCGGACGGCGGCGGGAGGCGCTGTTTGACTCGCTGTTTGCGCCCGAGCAGGTGTGAAAGGCGCGGGCGGGGAATGAACCTGGATTACAATACCCGGCGGACAAAGTGTTCTCTACCGACCACGCCTTCTCTCTGTCTGGAGCGATGTTGGAGGGACAGGAAGTCAGAGTGGAAGGTTCTGGATAGTGAGCTCCATGTGTTTGAACATTAGAAGTGGTATGAAAATGCGACATTGAATACATAAGACATAACGAGATTCGTTGGATATTTCACTGGAATCGCTTAACCTGGAAAATGATGTCCTTGGAAATAATGGAGGCTCGAATGCCTTCTTCGGCGTTCTCTTTTATCTACACATATTTGCTCTTAGTTGTCTGTCGTTTCCATGTTTCTTTTTTTTTCTGTTATGTAAGTCACCGTTTCTAAATCTAAGAAAAATTGTTTTTCTTAAACTGAAGATCAGAAACTGACTGCAACATTCTTTTTTTATGTTGTATTGAATTACATAACAAGGTAATTCTTCTCTTCAGGATACTTAAATGCCAAAGTAACTGCTAGCGCAATGCGTCTCAGTTTGTTCAGGAAATGCATTGATGTAAACCTACTTTTAATTTAATTTCTTCTGTAAGGTTCGTTTCCATGTGTCGGAACTCGCGCCTTGATATGCGAGCAGAAGAGTCAAGCAAATGTGACAGTAGGGACTGCAGATTACCCAGCGAGCTCTAAGCTCTAAACGTTCTTTCGTTCATTCTTGGAGCCGCGTTCAGTCCCTTGGACTACGCCCTGAATTTAGGCTCACCGTCCCGTGCGTCGATAAGATAATCTCGCTCGGTTGCTACGACCACGTGCCTTCGAGAGCGATGTCTGGGCTGCCCCGTAGTGTAGGCAGAGACATGACACACGTGCGTGGGCGTAGACGCGGGCGCGGGAGTTGACAATGGAGACAGGCGACAGCGATCTAGATGGCTATGAAGATGGAGCCGGTGACTGGTTATACGGGAGGCGGTGGCGGGGAAGACGGCGGCGACCGGGTTGGAAAGTGAGATGACGTCAGAGGAAGAATACCTGTGGCGAAGAAGAGAAATGGTAGGCCAGGGAGAGTGATTGTTGATCAGCAGACAACTGCATGACTGCCCAGTGGGATACTAGTAAGGGATCTAGGAATGGATTGAGGGTTATTGAACGCTCACTACTTCAGAGAAGAAAAAAAAGTCTTATTCAATTTAATTAGTTTAATTAACTATAAATCACCATTTATAGTAATAGCATGATAATTTCTACTTCAGAAGTTACCCCCGTCACTGAAGAATCCTCGGGGAAGCTCTTAAATCGTGTGATTAGGAAAGCGAATGTTTGTTTCGGAAAGTTATTACTTGCTGGTTATCCTCTATGCATTGGGAGAATTCAGTGTTTTAACTCTGAGTAGAGATGTTTATTGCTGAGGAGAGGTCTATTGAAAATTATTAGGAGAGAAACCTCTTCCGAACCATCGATAATGGTAATCGAGTGTAATAGGCTGGATGCAGGAGAGCTGGCGTGTCGGTGGCGGAAGCCGTGGCTGGTGGTATTGGCCGGGAGGGCGGTGACCAGGTTGTGTGCTCCGGTCGGCCGCGGCGCGCGGCGCCGACCGGGACGGGCGGGAGGGCGGCGCAGCGCGGCGGCGGGCGTCGCCACATTCCAGTAGCCGCCGTCGCCGCCGGTTTTATCAGCGCGCCGCGGCGATCGACCCACCGACACACGCCCGCCCGTCCCCTTCCGTCGCTCCCCGCTCCGCCCCTCCGCGCTCCCCTCCTCCCAGATTAATGAATTGCCGAGCGGCTACAGCGCTTATTCTTATCCGCGGCCACTCTCGCTTCGTGAAGTGTTTGCCCGCCCATTTGTCTCCCGCTGCCGGGCCGCCCGCTCGCCGTTGCCGCCGCGGTCTTAGCGCCCGCTCCAGCTCCCGCTCCCGCTCCCGCTCCTTGGACCGCTCCGGCGTCCTCCGACCTCCGCCGACGGCGGTCGTGCCGCTGGGGTCGCCCGCGGGCGGTTTCACTCCCTGCCCTTTACTCTCCGGGCCACCTCAGAGTGGGGGTGACTCGGCCCTGAGCAGACGGATGTTGCGAGAGTTTCGCGGTTTCACTCGGTGAATTAAAGGTAATTATTTTGAAGTATAAAAAAATGTACGCGAAACACCGCTGGGAAGACAAATTATGTACCATGGATTCCGTTAACTGTGATAGCAATTCTCAGTTGCACGACTCGTGCAAGAAATTTGGCAAGAAATTAACGACGTGACATCAGCTTATATCACAGTTGCTTGAAATAAATATACCTGATTCTTGAGTAATAATGGTTGGCGTAACAGCATTTATATGTATGTACTGCTTTCGGCTACAAGTACTAAACCTAACTTAACGATTTTCATTGTAGTTGGAATGTACGTCACGATCTTGTTTTTTAATTCTTTGAATTTGCATTCGAGTAATAAAATCGTTCGTCTTTTCTTCACCAAGAATGCCAGCTCTCCACTAAGCTGTCTCGCTTTCGAAGCTTAAGAATGTAAGAGGCAGCGGATCTTCCCCGAGCGTAATTCTAGCAGCGGGAATAAGTAATTCATCATGCACCAGGTGTTCGACGGGAGTGCTGTGGCGCTGTGCCCTACATTATCTTTACGGTCGGGGCGTTTCGGGATTTCGCACTTGAGCGCTTCTGGAGAAATACGGCGACGCGGACAAGGCGCCGCCCATGTTCATCCCTCTCTTTCACAGGCGCTGCGAGCCGTCTCGCGTCGCCTTGCAGCTCCGGAGGCCGAGCCTTAGTGCCAGGCGCGCTTCCGCAAAACTGCAAGCCGCACGACGGCAGCTGTCGCTCGTTCCCTGGTCATTTTTCTCCTTTAATTGAATGGCTTATGCCGGTGATGTGAATAGTCTCACTTGTGGTGAAATCGGGGCGTTCTTTTAATTCATCTAGGACATCCAAGGAGCCGTGTGCATTGCTTACATTCCTATCAGGTCTTACGTCGTCTTGGGCACTACCCAGGTGTCACAATGGAGATTGATATGATCTTTCTCTTCATTAGGGATGATAACCATTCTAAGGATACTTTAAAAATAACCTTTCGTCTTATAGAAGCAATTAAACTAATGATTTATGGATATTTTTTCAAATATATTACACAGGAAAGTTAACGATAAATGGATTCTACTGCAGTAAGCCTTTCAATTTGTTTTGTTTCTAGCATAACTGTCACCTTCATACGTGCACGTGTTGATTTTAATTCTTCCAAATTTATATTGCTGTTCTTTAATCTTTTTCATCCGACTGATTTTTTTGTATATACACACTAGCAAAATACCCGGCGTTGCCCGGAAGAAGATGAATATTATTTAAACCACGGTCTTTAAGATTGTAATTTTTAATGTAATTGGTTCAGGTTTTAATAAAAATATAATTTTCTGGCGGACTTTATTACGAACCATCTATTAGGTATCAGAATTGCCACAGTACACATATTATATAGTACACATATTGTATAGTAAAATAGTTTTTATTGCGCTGTCTGTTCTTTCATCGCTGCTCTTCCTCTTTAGCCTCGTTTCCTTTTCCACATACGATTCTGACTCATTATTTCCCTCTCAGAACAGTTCTTCTTCCAGAATTTCCAGCATTGTCTATCCTTTGACATTTTGCAAGAAGCTGCCTTCTTCATCGCTATATGAACGTTAGCAATTCTGCTGCATAGGACTTTAACTTTTCAACATTCTCTGGGAACCGTGTGGAACTAATGAGCTAGATTCGCTGACCAGCAACGATTAATCATATCCTTGAGAAGTAAACGAGGTTGCTAAATGAAGTATCTTTCATTTTACCAGTACTAGAGGATTTTATGAAGATTTGACGCGTAATATTTTTGCAGTGATTGGTAATTGGCCAAGAAGAGAAAGGCGTGGCAAAATTTCTTCATTCGATAATGACACAAGTGAGATCTAACTAAGCCCGCATTACTTACTTATCACTATTCTTCCATTGATAGAGGAATATGAGAATTATCTGATCACAATATACCAACAATCAAAAAATTTAATTGTCCGTTTTATAAGTTTGCACTAACTCACGTGTGTATGTCAGAACGAAATCGCATCTCGCGAAACTCAAGAAAACTGATTTGAATCAACTTCAAAAGACATTCGTGTGAGTGTAATATGAAAACAATTAGTGAGATACTTGTTATATTTTTAAGTCGTTAGATCAGTATGTGAATGAAATTATTACTGAACATTGCAGTTGATTATCCTTAAGATTTTCCTCCGAATTAAACATTAATAGTAATTATATGAAGAAAGAGATCAAAATTTAATTACAGTAGAAATGAAAGAAGTCATCTAATGATTAAAATCAATAGTCGTAATAATAATTACTTTATTTTTGTAACTAATACATAAAGTCCATAAGATATATTTACCGACACTCGGTTCTGAATTTTCTGAACCTCTCCCCTTCCATCCTTTTCCCGACCGGGAAATAGGCAATCATCACGGAAAGCGGTCGCGCGGCAGCCGCCGCAGCAGAAACGGCTGCGTCGAAGGCGTCTTCGTCGCCGTCCGTAATTGCGCCCGCCCGGCCTCCCGCGCCCGCCCGCGCCTCTCGTGGGGCAGCGATGCGCGCCAAAGCGCCGCCCTAAGCCCTCCCATTGAGGTGCCGCCCGACGCCGCCGCCGCGCCCAGGCGCCTCCGACCACCGCGCGTCCGCCGCCGCCGCCGGCTTATCCGTCGCTCACGACGACGCTCCCCCGCCCCCGCCTCCGTGAGCGTTCCCGCCGTCGAAGCTCGCGAGCCCCACCACACGCCGCACGCCGCTTCGGAATGGGCAAGACGTGGCCAAAGGACTGGGAATGGAAATTTGTTGGGCCGAAAGTCGTATATTTTGGAGGTCGTTATTAATTGCATTTTTGAAGTTGGAACTGTCAAGTGGTAAATTAGCTTCATTTTGAACAATATTTTTTCTTCGATAATGCTACTTTGATTAACACGATCAATTCCTGAAAGATGCCGTTCTTCGTGAAAACACTCAAGGTAGAAAAGCAACAGTTTGTCATCGTTCGGTTTTTAGGTTCGGTTTTTTGGAAAATATTGCTGTAGATCCTATTAAGGTAAACCGTTCTCACCAGTACTTGTCTAAAATAATCTGAAACGTGAATTGTCAATGACAGAGCACATTTGGATTTCCGGTTGTTTTTTTTTTAAATACACATGCTACTTCTTTCCTTGTGGATTGAAACGCCTGGTCGGGTAGCACAAAACCATTTTGTGTCATTTGCGTGTCATTTCTGCCCACTGTGTGGCAATGGCGGAGCTGCGGAGGTGGACGGTGCTGCGGGAGGCGCCCGCGGGCTGTCGGCCTACGTGTGAACTCCGCCCGCCAAGGTTTCCTCGAGTGCGGATGATGGAATGTTTCTGGGCGGCGCTTTTATGCGAATCACCGCGGGCCGCGGCTGAGGACTCTCTCTAGGGTTGTTACTTGTCCGTCTCCTCCAACTAAAATTGATGAATGATGTTCACTTTTCGTGCGGAGGTTTCTTTGTATTCAAAATGGCCAAATGACGTTGGATGCTTGTCTCGTTAGAAATATTGTGAGGATTAGGGGAATTCTTTTTGTACACACTTTTACTTGAGCGTTTATTAGCTCGGTTCTTGAACACCTTGGCGTTATTTGTTTCTTCGATCTGCTGTAGTTTGCTGTTGTCCACTAGTGGCTTTGTGGACAATTATTTGGGGTTCTATCGATTATTGCTAAGTAGCATATAAAATAAATTATTGCTAAGTGCAACAAACTTTTACACATGAGTGTATGAAAGAGATTGTTCTGCCAACACGTCTGTATTGTAGCTTCTGGTGGCACCTCCAGTATTTAGATTATGCTTCTGGAATCGTTACTTATCAGTTTGATATCGTCATTGTGTACGTTACGTTTACATTGCCTTATTCGAAATAAACTCGTGAAGACGTTTTCTGTCTCTCAATCGCTGATCATGTAGAGTTTCACTTGTCTTAACTAGAACGTATCTAACGCCTTGTGAAAAATCGATATTCCATTTTTTTTTTTAAATTTATTTCTTCGCGTTCGACTATCGTCTTTCGGGGATTTTCACGAGAACAATGTTACATACAATGAATTTACTTGGCCATTCTCAGACAAACGCGGGTCTCGGTATAACCCTTCACAATTTTTAGAATTTCATATTTGTATAACTTGACTTAGAAAAGTTTGCATGTATTGTTTAGAAGTGGATGGGTGTGTTTTGTGGGAATTCTGATTTGGTATTGTTGACGTTCTTATAAGAAGAAATAAAAGAGGTCATCTTCGTCAACATATTATGTCAACATATCGGGTGTTTTGTGAGAAATGTGGCGAATGATTTTTATGAATTAGGGAGGACGAAATAGGTCTTGGGGAATCTGGATATAATGCGTGAAGGACGAATAGCGTTTCGACCGAGATTGAATATTGGAGTGTTGGGACATGCTGGGAGGAGGAGTAATATTTTTGGAGGTTTGTGAGTGAATTCTAGAGGGAGTATTTGAAGCTCTCGGTGATTTTTTAAAGGGGGCTTTCAAGGTTTGTCTTAGATATTTGTTTTGAACTTTCTGCAGAATGGATAGGTTGGTTGGTGCTGTGTTGCGCCATATTGGGTAAGCATATATAATTGTGGATGTTATTATCATTTTGTGATGAGCAGCCCAGTTTCTATACTAAGGGTGGAATTTCTATTGATAAACCGGTAGCGATTTACAACTTTTGCTCGTGTTCTATGGGCTATTGATTGAATGTGCAGTTTCCAAGTTAACCGTTTGTCCAGTAAGACAAACCATGTTGTATGTTATGATATTCCATGATATTAGATATTCCATGTTATGCATACATTTATTCGATAAACAAATATAAGCGTCAGAAACAACCAAAGGTCCCCTTACAGCTGCGTGAATATAGTGCAGCGTCCCAGCGTAGCATGCATATTCTGCCTCTAATGAAGCGCCGACGCCTCAGTGGAGCACGTACGCCACCCACTAACCCACTCTGCTGCCGCCGTCCCCTGCGCCGCCGTGTCGTCTGAGAGGGAAGCGATTGCGCTCTCCGCTTACTGGGTTAATGACACCCCGATCGCACGTGTAATTTGGCCCAACTAAGCAGTTCTTTTACGCCGAGTTTTTGCACAAATTAATGATTGGCCCCGCAGCTGCTGCTATTGCATATGTCATGGGTCATTACATGAACATGACTCGTTTTCTCGAGGCTTGCTCAATGTTCATCTTTCCCAATTATAGTTTAAATACCTCGTTTTCCGCTATGGCCAGTATATGCAGTTATGTTTTTGTTTTTAATATAAATTGTTGGAATGAACTACATACTTCCGACGCATCGTGTTCATAATACCGCTTTCCAGAATGAAAGAATGCGAATATTTCTGCGTGTTTCTTTTCTCTCTTTTCTAACGAAGAAATGGTATGTCGTGTCCTCTTCTAACCTGCCTTAATTGCTTTTCTTCTGATGGTTGTAGTTACATATGGTTCATATGCAAAGTTTAGCTCTGAAACACACTCGAAGTTGCTAAAAATTGATGAAATACCCGATTTTCCACGTATTTCGGTGCATGCACCGAACATACTTTTGTACAACCCTGGTATACGTCTGGGAAAATAAGCGCATATCGGTATTACATGCGAGCGGTGAGCTGAGTACATCTTCTAAATGTTGTCCAATTCCATTCTGTACGCGCAATCTGAAAAAATCACAATTTTTCAGAGTGACTGTTTCAGTAGCGACAATTTTGCATAAGAACAGCATGTGATCTTAACTATCATTAAGAAAAAATCAATGGGGTTTACACGACAAATTATTCCCTTGTACGTACATATGTCTTATTTCGTGTAATTTATTACGTAATAACCATTAATCGCATTTAATTGCTAATTTTGACTTTAATTTTTTTGTAGGTGTTGCCACCCTTACACTACTTTCTTGAAATAATTGGACGTATAACAAGCTTACCTAATCTTAAAAATTAGGATATAAGTTTCTCGTAGTGGGAACTTAAATGTTTGAATCTATTCCTCCTTTTACAGTACATTGTGTACACGTATCTTGTATTAAACTAGCATACAAAGTTTGTTTATGAAATTCATGTGTATACATGGGCTTACGTCGGCAGCTTGAGTAAGTTCCTATGTTGAGCAAGAGCGACTTGAAAATTACGGCGAGTCTGAAGCTTTTCTCGCACGTTCCTGTACCTTTGCCTCTCTCACGCACGCTTCCTCGCGCTGGCCTTCGCTACCATTACTCACTTAAACCCCTTACTCTTCTTTTCTATCGCCACCACGAATCCCAAACATTGCCACAACCGCTAGCGCCAACAACCTCCACACCTTACAGTCTCCACCTCTATCAACACCTCCATCCCCACCATTGTCATTACCACAAACATCAAGCACGACTTAACAGTATTCACAACCACCACACCATACACTGCCTTCAACCGCATTACTTCTACTACTAATAGTACCTGCAGCTGCACTACCACTACCATCACTATCGCAAAAACCATCACCTCCTGCCCCAACACTGCCACCACACGTAATACCGCCTCCACAGCCAGGGCCTTCTCAACCCACCTCTGGTCCGCCTCCGCCGCCACCCTCTTTGCGGGCGGTCCCACCCCTCCCCCCTCGCGCGCGCTCCGCGATCGCGCATGCACGTCCGTTCCTCCGTACGCGCGCTCGCCCCGCCGCGTTCGAGTACGTGCTACGTGCTCTGCCGCCGCCGCCGCCGCCGGCCGATACCATCTCAGGGGCTGGAGTTCGGCAGGCGGGGTCCAAGGTTACCCAGGTAGAACCTCTGACATTTCCAATTGCAATCGGCGGGTGGGTCGCGCTCCTTCGCTCGCTCGTTTGCTCGTTGGCTCGTCTCGACGCGCCGAAACGTCAAAGGGAGTATGACCGCGAATTTGCCCGCGGTTGTCGGCACCGCGCCGATGTTGCCATGGCCACAGACGCTGGACGATAACAGTTGTTGCTTGTCTAATGTGCGTGGCAGAGAAAAATAGCGACGGTGGTGGCAGTGAAATGCGGTGATGAGGTGATGCGATGACGATTTGACGGAAGCAACGACATCGGTGCCATACTGTAGGTATCGCTACTGGTGGTTAATTCGCAGTTTCAACACTTAGCAACGTTGTTGTGAGTGTTTTCTCTGCGAAAAACTGCTGATTGAGACAGGATTCACTCACAGTATATTGATGATGGATGATGAGAAATATACTATGGGGAAACCCAAAGATCCCAATGGTTGTGTCAGAATTTGTGGTTGTCAATGATTTGAGTATGAAAAAAAAAGTTTTTATTTCATTATTTTTTGTCGATCCTACGAAATTCATGTTAAGTTCAGTTATTAGTTTGGTGGACTAAGTATGCTTTCACTCAATTGGAAATTCATGCAGCGCATGAGTCTTCTTGAAGTTTAACTGTTATGCTTCGGAGTGAGAGAGCCGCTAGAGCCGGAGCACCGCGCGTGCCGCAGCATGATGTCACGATAGTTGTAAATTATGTGTGAAAATTCTCCGAGTTCCTTTCTGATACCTCCTTCGTCTACCCACCTCCGCTCCTTCCTCATCCGTGAGGATACCCCCCACCCCCACCCGCGCTCCAAACACATGAGAGGATGGGCTAGCGGTCGCCGACTTTCGAAATTCCTGAATTTTTCCCTGCCACGCAGGCGTTTGATTTATTCGTCGGAAATGGATATGAACGCTGCAAAAACAATGCTCGCTAACCAAATAGAGGAGTGGCGGCGGCGGGACCTGTTGCCGGCCCGCGGGGGGCAGGATGATCCAGCGGGAGGTGGCGGGGTCCGGGGGAGAGCGGGGAGGGTGAGGGGAGTGATTTACGCCGGGAGACCCGCGCGACGCACTTCTCGATTGCACGGAGCGGCCACGAGCGCTGCGGTCGTCGACGGTAGTGACCGGTCGTTGTTCGGTGTAATGTTTCCCTGTCTGACGAAGTGTGAGTGGGCGGAAATGATTTTATTGGCGAAACCTGACGTCTTGATTCAATATTACCAAATGGGTTCTTGAGTTCACGTCAGGTAATTGAGACTGCATTCAATTTGTGAAGCCGTTTCGGTCCTATAAGCAGCTTTCTTCGAGGCTTCTATAGTTTACACAGTTCTGCCTTCCCCACATGAGGGCATATTTTATACGCACGCGTGCACGCGCTTAAACGTGCTATATTTGTTTTCTTCCAACATAATCTTCATTTTGATTGTTTGATTGAATTTTAATTTTATCGAAACATCTAAGATAGCAATAATTTATGTCAGTTTCTCTTTACTGTCATTTGGCTTAAACAGAGAACTTCTGGCATCCCTTCTTCAACACGAGACAGTTTGAAGAGTTATGTATGCTCAATTATAATTTTTTTTTATGAGTTGCCAACCGTCATGTCTCTCAATGAAGATTATCAGTTTTAAAACAAATATCCATCTTTATTAGAAAATTCTATATTTTCAAGTCATCAAGTATTGAATTATATCCAGGCTTTCAGAGAATACTAAAAAAATTCTAACGAAAATTGGAAATAAATTTTACACTTTATATGAAATAAATAACCACACGAAAAAGTCACATTTTAATTTCATATTTTAGTTATGTGATAATATATAACCAAATAGCCTTTCCATTTTAATGTATCTCGTATGGTTCGAGTTATTTTTATTTTGTTTTACAACCACGCCTACCCTTTAAATTTCCCCATTTCCTCCCCCCATATGTTTAACTTCTCAACATCACTTTCAAAATCCAGATATGTTGAAATTCGTACTGTTTGTTTGTGGATAGTATATGGGCTTTACCGCCACAATCAGGCACTTCAGTAACTGATGCTCCACACCACGATGGTACGACATTTTCCTGAATGCCTCTGCCACTCTAGGTGTTAAATCTCCACGATCGACGTTGAGAGCTAAGGGAGCTGAGACGCTGTGTCCCCACTCGCGTCCCACGTTCTCCCTCCCGTATCCCCATGTCCCCAACTCCCGTGTCGTCTCCTGTGCCACCCCGTGTCCCCGACTGCGAGGTTGGTAATACCTCCGCCGCGCCGCGATGCCAATGTCTCCGTGTGCGATGCAGGGCATATTTTTTCCTCTGGGAGCCCCGTCGCGTCGTGCCGATGGCCACGACGACCGACGCGGTGTCGAAACCGTAACCGTAACCGTCTCCGCGGAATTCGTTTGTCGCGTTCGTCGCCGCTTTACGACGCCTCGTCGCCGGGCATCGCCGGCGGTTTTTCGGCGCGGGGAGGCGATGCCGGAACCGATTAGCCTCGAACGTCACTCCCGGATTTTAGGGAGGTCTCTGCCTCACGGGATATAATTTGTCGCGAGGGACTGGCAGGTAATAAAAGGAAATGCTGTATTTTGTTACAATCGTTTTTCGTGGGTATAAGAAATACACTACGTTGAAGAAAAGTTTCTGTTCTACCTGAAAATGTTTGGTTTATTCGAGTTTGGTTTATTCTACGTTGCCGCGTTCAGAATGAAGGTATCAGTGGTGAACAAATTTCTAAAAGAAATTCTGAAAACAAAATGCTGTACAAAACTTTCTAAAAAATTCACAAAAATTTCGAAAAAATTATTGTAGGTAGTTTAATTTCACATGAGAAACGGTAATGATATCATAACAATATCAGAAGTATCATATTGATCGTATACATCATTTATTGGATTTTAACAAAACCGTCTTTTCTCTTAATTTTTTTTTTGTTTCACTGCTATAATTGAAACCCTATAACATGTTCTACCTTGTAAGACTTTAAGAAAATAACTTGTGGGTTTTTTAATTTGTTCAAAAAAATCCTAATTACAAACTTTCCTTTTATTCGTTGTTTTAATTTGTCTCTGGTTTGTAATTCGCTAAAGTATTAACATGTCTCTACTGTACTTATATTTCCTGCTGTACTGGTAAAACCTTTAATCCAGGAGAGATAATTACGTAGCCCTACGTAAAACAAATTAACCCCTAGCGAAATTAAAATATTTCAAAACAAGCTTTAGAAACTGATTTAAATAGTATAAGCTATTAGTATCACGCCGAAATGAAGTGTGTTACTAAGAGCTGTAGAAAATATATTTTAATGGGAATAGAGGGCATACGGCAAACACTTTCTTCGCTTTCGGATGCGTAATGTGTATCTGGTCATGTGCAGCATGATGCAATCCCGTTCCCATCGCCCGAGCCCTTCCCCGCTCGCCACCTCCGCCGGCCAGCCGGTGAGCAGCAGGTGCGGAAACTGGTAAACGGGCGAATAGTCCTTGGAACTTGTTTTCTGCGATTTGTCTGCTTGTTTTAGGTTCTCATATTTTTCGCCCCTTGACTGGCCTCTCGGGAATGCTACGCTCTTTATGAACCGTTAGCGCTCCGTGTTATGTATTCGTGACTTTGGGCATGGGGACATTACACATTTCGTAATGAGATTAAGCTCCGGACCCGGGAAATTAAGTGAATACTTATTACCCGGAGTGACAAATGCTAGTTTTATCGCTACATTCAAGGAAAGAGCGAGACGCAGCTTGTAACTCTGTACTCCGCGTCTTGTTCTGACACGAACTCCGCGTATTTTCTTAGTCAAGGTGTGGTACATACAACCTGCCAGGCACGTGGGTAGTCGTGCATTTCTCTTTTGTCACGTTTTCTCAATCGTAGTGCTAAAGATGGATCGAAATTGTGAGTTGTTTTTTTTTTTTTTTTCTCGCAGGAAATAGCCGTTGCTGAGAAATGGAATTATGACGGTGCTGGACTTCGAGCTTGGTTTCATTGGCATTTGTCCAAGTGCATGTTTCACGTGTGGAGCCGTTTTACCCCACGCGCGTTTGGATAGAAACAAGTTGTATTTAGTTCACTCATTAGTGCCGACTGAAAACGAACTGAGCCGAACTGCACTTCCGGAAGACATATAAGAGCTTCTAAGAGATACTGTGTTATAAAATTAAATTGTGAAGAACTCAATAGATTTGTTTGAGAACGGAATGTCATTATTTTCTTGCCGCGGCCTGTTGAATTCGATACTAATGTATAGTTATGAAATAAACCCAAAATACTTTGCTTATACCTTTTTGTGTGTTATTTATGTTATCTTTATGTCTGTGTTTAACCTTTGCTTGCTGTATAACAGTGTTTATTAGGATCACATGATAAAATACAAATGTCTAAATAGAAATCATTGATTCAAATCGCAGACACAAGTAGTAATATTAAACTATATGTAAATAAATGAATGCACTGTGGCCTCCAAGCTCTGTAACTGTAATGGTTGGCTAGTGTATGCTAATGCAAATATAAGTTACTTTCGGGTAAATATCTCCAGCCTCGGAGAAGACAGTAATTTCTTGTAGAAGTCGCCTTCATCCGCTCTCGCATCCGTTGCCCACTTAGTCCGAAACTCAGGTTTTAGTTGTTGGGTGTTACTGTCTGGTGTTTGCTATAATTATCATCAGGATGTTAATGATATATTTGAAATTGTAAGACATATTATTATCACTCATAAATCATTTCTCACAATTTAGTTTGCACAAGTTTTTGTTCACGCCTCATGTTCTCTATCCTCAGATTGTTCCGGTATTGAAGACGCTTCCCACTACAATTGAAACATCGAGAGGTGCAACGATCGAACCCGGTGCCTCCCGAAATCCACGCAAGGGCACTGCTACTCCCCACGGGCAGTGCGGCGCGGCGCGGTGCGCTGACGGGCCGGATCCCCCGCGCGGGGCTGCGCGGCGGTCGCTCGTTACCGCGCCGTAAAAACGCGCGTAGTTTATATTTTTCTAATGATGTTTATCTGGTCCCGCGCGGCTGCGCTCGACGCAGGGCGGGTGCGCGCGCCTGCGTCGCCTCGCCTCGCCTCGCCTCGCCGCGGACTCAGGCTGTCTGCCCGTCTGCGCCTGCGCGCCGCAATCGCCGCGCTCATCTCGCGGCCGCCCCGGCCCTGGAGACGTTAACGCTGCGCAGTGGGTCGAAACGGCGACGCTGTCAAAGCGCGTGCTGCAACATTGCCGTGACGACTCGACGAGTGTTCGCCAAACCATGAATGTAATGAATGTTTGTGTCGTACGATATATCACTTAAAAAATATGCTCATTTTCACTGCTATGTTATTGCTTGTTATTGTTTTCGTTATGGTGGTCGATATACACTGAATAACTTACCTAGATCGAGAAGGCCGTGGTTACGAGGGAAATATGAAAAGAGTTGAATGATGCTACATGTTTTCTTACGGAGGGAATTATGGGAGGAAAATTCGGAAAGACGAACCGAGACGACTTAATTCTAGGTAATTCGTAAATAAGTCAATCTGAATCATTAAAATTATGTAAAAAATAAAATTTTGTAAGTACCACGGGCGTTAACTGGTTATAATAATATCGGGCGACAAAAGACCTTCACCTTTATGTCGCCCCCCTCCATCAATAGATCATTATAAAGCCCTGGGTGCATAAATAACTATTGTTTCACGTAATATTTTAGGAGCTTTTCAATTTACAGTTCACATTTTTATTAATGCACATTGTGACGTTAGCTCCGTTAGTAACGTATGCAGATTTTTAAATGCAGGGAATTGAAAGATCGTATGTTCAATCGCAGGCGGCTGCCGTTATATTTAATGTATCATGAGATTGAGGATCTTGCCGAGTTTGAGATCGATGTTCAAATGCTGTGATCAGTGGTTTCTATAGTTTTCCTGATCATCTCCAAACGAAAGCCTAAGCAGTTTCCTTCAGAATGGCCACAGACCCGGTCCTTCCTTTTCGCCTTTCGCTCTTTCAATAAGGACCGAGTGAATCCTGAGTTCCTTGCCTTTGTCGCACATTCGTCTAGGAGATATTCGGAGATTCGGGATGCAGTAGCTGGGAGAACGTAGACACACTAGTGTCTTCTGGTGGATTTACTGATACGTTCAATATAAAAAAGATAAAATGGAATATGTTCTGATGTTATGTACAGCAGTGTTTCTACTTTAGCATCAGAATAAAGACTTTCCAAAAGATTTTATCACCTTCTACAGTCTTCCTTTAATGGATTTTCATTGACAATTTATGTTTTTTGATGTTTATCTTTGTATGAATGTTTGTTCTAAAGGCTGTAAATTATTGCAGTAAAAATATTTTGTCACTTTTAATTAAAAGCTCCATCACGCGAAGTGCTCATAATTTCATTTTTTACCACCTGATAGTTACGTGCTTCCTTAAAAAAGAATGTTTTCGTAATTGGATTTTTATTGTTTTTTTGTTTTGTTTTTTTCTTGTGTACTGTGCAAGTCTTTGGGCTCGTTTCGGACGACTGTGCATCGCGGACGTCGTCGGTCCATAAAGCCAGCGGGCGGCCGGGAAGACCCGAGGAGGACAGCGGTGGCCGAGGCGACGAGGTGGAGGGAATGGAAACGACTTGGCGAGGTCATGGCTCTTGGGATGTGGGCGGAGGTGCATGTTAAGTCAGGGAAAAAGTAGATGAAAGTGAACATTTCGACGAGGGAATGGTGTTTCTGCGTGAGACATGAAAAGGAAGGATTATGTCCAGTCATATTTCGTCATGATTAGAAAGCTGATGTTTCCAAGGGGTGGGAAGTTTTACGTGAGTCTTTTACTCCTTCGTTTACTACGCAAGATTCCAGTAAGATTCAATTTCAATAGTCACATTTTCTCCGTCTTCACATTTATAGTTTTCGTGGAAGTTCATATTGGATCCGAGCTGAGAGCAGATGAAAGTCTGCTTTTGCTGGACTGTTGGTGATGTAGCCAGTAGTGATGATGTAGCTAGATTACTGATGTAATCCATTCGATTTCGCTAGAAAAATCTGAAGTTGTATATATCAATTTATTACAACAGATGTTCATTTGTTCATTTGAAATTTTACTTAAAAAATGTAAAAGCATGTAAACGTAGGATAAGAAAAAACGTAGGGGAAAACGACAGGTAGTTAGCGAAGGTGGTGCGGTGTGCTTAGAGGCGGCCTGGGGCAGTGGCGGTGGGGCGGGCGCCGCTGCCCCATCTGCTGCTCCGGTTCTTCCGCGTTTCTCCCGCCGAGGTCAGAGCTCGTCATTCCGTCTGATGTAGGTCGGGATTTTTTAACGACTCGCTCTCCAGTCGTTTTGTTGCCGCGACTGAGTTACAAGGCTGACACGAGCGGGAGATTTGTGGTGGATGTTCCAGGTAGATATACATTGTGGACCCTTGATGCTTTCATGAGTGTGGGTTGTTGCCCAAGTACTACTAAACCAACAATGTCGTATTTCTGTTTTGCTCTGCCCAGTGTGGTACTCTACGTACGGTTAGCAAATGCTGCAGTGTTCACGTTTGGTGTCCTCTTTTGCAGATAGGTTGTAACGGGAAGTTTATGATTCTTTCGTCATTCCCTGGAGCTCCTGCAATGAAGAACGCATGTCTCTTTTAGTGAATTGATGCATCAATGTATACCTAAAGAGTTCAATTGCGCAGCAAAATGGAAATGTTGCGATGCAACAACGATTGTTTTTGACAACTCAGCTCATTCAAAAAAATATTGGAGATATCAATTTAACGCCGTGACAAAGTGATCTTTCCATATGCTCCACATTGAAATTGTATTATTGTTATAATAGAATGAAATCGATCAATAAAGTTGTAAATAAGTCTTCACGGTAAAACTTGAGAAAATAATTTACTGAGAAATTCCCACCGTGACATATCCTAAGTATCCTAAATTGTGAACATAAACACGTCACACATCCTGGGCTAACTATCGTACATTGAAGAAAGTATTGCCATAAAAAATGAATATCCTTCTTTCTAGACAATGTTGTACACAAAACTTAGTTATGATGTAATGAGAGTGTCTTATATTAGTTGTAACGACAGTAAACAATTTCTCGAAGAGTAGAGTGCTAATATTTTAAGGAGAACGCGCAAATAAATTTCCAAAATTAATTTTGTAATATTTCATATATTCTTTTTATTATTTACTTTTTAGTGTGACTGCCTTAATCTCTGAATCTGCGTCAACTACGCAGGCCGAGGCAACGCCGTTGCAAGGCCTTGCGGGTCGCGGACTTGGCACCAAGTCGTACCTGCCTTCCCTGCATGCGTGCGTTCGTGCGGGTGGGCAGGCGCGGTGGCGCGTGTCGCGCGTTTCAGCTGTCTCGGCGAGACGGCGCCGCCGCCGCGCGTGCCCTGCTTCCAACAACTGCCCGCCGTCGCCGCCAGCACCCCAGAGGCAGGTGGTGACCGCACGGAGCGTCTCGTCGGGGGCGGCTGCGCGCTTATCGTGCACTTTCGGCCCCCGCCTCCTTGTTCCCTGTTCACCCCCCACACGCGTGCTCCGCGACCCTTGCCGCTAATAGCATGATGAGGACCCGTTGGGAGATAGACTTCCCTGGAACAATGCGGCTCGCTCGCTTCAGTCGCCCCGCCACCTCCACCGCCGCTGCCACCGTCAGTTCCGGCTACCTTTACTCCCCCATCGCCATCGCCACCGCCACCGCTACTACTGCCAGCCGCCACCGCTACTACTGCCACGGCCACCGCCACCGGTACCTCTGCCACCACCACCACCGCCGCCGCCGCCACCACCACCGCCACCGCCCCGCCACCGCACGCCACCGCCACCGCCCCGCCACCACCACCACCACCCCACCACCACCAGCCAGCAGCAGCAGCAGCAGCACCACCACCCCACCACCACCACCCACCACCACCACCACCGCCCCGCCACTGCCACCACCACCACCACCGCCACCGCCACCACCACCGCCCCGCCACTACCACCACCGCCCCGCCACTCCACCACCACCGCCACCGCCACCACCGGCGTTCCCGCGCCGTTTCTCGGTCCACCTGGGTTGTTCATGGTCAGGGTTGCGTCGGCGTATTAACCCCGCAGGATGCGCCGGCGTCGTCGAGTCGTGGCGAGGAGGGGAAAGGAGAGGGGAGGGCCGCCTGTTGTTTTATTTAGGACCCTTGTTTTGAAAGTTAAACAGGTGAGGGACCTTTCTTTCCTGCGCCGGTCGCCGCTTTTTGAAGGCGCGCGCCCACCTTGCATGACCCTCTTAAAAACGTATCATTGTGTTCTAAAACATTACCTCGTAATGGACCTACCGGGGCCACTCGGCGGCGGCTGCGGGTGGTTCGTTTTTGGGCCGCTGTTTTCCACGCGCCTTGTCGCCTTACAGGGGAGTGGACGGGGCTGGAATTTTTCGGTTTCCGTTTGTGGCGTCCCGTCCTTTGGTTTCGAACGGCGGCGCATACGCGTGCAGGGTTGCGTCGGCGTGCGTACGTACGTGTGTGCGCGCGAGCACGCGGGCGGGCCTGCCTTTGTTCGTGTGAGTGCGCACATGTGTCTACAGTTAGCCGCTCCCCCTCGAGTTATTAACCGAGTTCGGTCGTTAGTAATGTTTATTATTAACAAGTTAAGACGCGTTTCTATTCATTGTTTTCCCGCCTCCCCGCGCCCGTTTCAATTTGGGCAGAGGCGGAGCAGCACCCGCGCCGGGCGGAGTCGCGCTATGGAAATGACGGGGCAGCCACATATTGTTAGGCGACGGGCGCTGCGGGCTCCCTTGACGGTCCGGCGATGACCTGTTGCTGCCTCTCCTCCCGTTGCTACCACCATAGCTTTTTCACCCTCCGAGTGTTCAGTGTGACTGCGTCTTTCTGGCGTTTTCCTCATTTTATTAATTTGTTTTTACTGTTTTTAATCCAGTTCGTTCAATTTTTGCTTTCCTTCCATTTTTAATTAGCCTGGAGACATTTATAGCATAATAATGTCTACTCTTTCAAGTATTCGACGTGATTCTTTACTTTCTCGAATATCGAATATGTTTCGTTCTGTGTGTTATCGTTATCTAGTTGGGATGTTTCCCGCACGATGTCAGATTATTTTGCAGTGGCGTTGGCAATTTATTTCATCACCATTAACTGTCTCGCCACTCCTCGTTATCCACATGCGACTGTGGTGTCCATTCACAATACACTGATCACTTGCTATTTAAATCATCGAAGCAGTGTATGCTTCTACATTCGCAACCAAACGAATATTTGATAAGTTTTCCTTCATCCCACTCAAATTCCCGAAACAAAAATAAAACTAAATATCAACAGTCGATTAATGTTTGATCACGACTGAGCAGATGATTAATATATTTAAATAAAATTTCATCTGAGTGTACATTCTCGGAAACGAATAACCATTCAATGCATTTTTTTTTAAATTAGAAAATTAAAAGTGGCAGTCTTATTATGAAACAATATCCAAAAATAGCACTTTGATTCACATTGCTATCATCACCAAATGGGAGCCATTGAGGATTACATGAATTCCATGTATTTAATTATTCACACATATTCGTAGATTTCTTATTTCACAGCTTCGTAAATGTCGTCACTGGAATTAGAGGGGCCCACGGGCCTCTCTGAGAGAGACAACAGAAAGTTTTATGAACAAACTCCTTGCCACTCACATTTACCGCCCCGCACCTCTAGTACCCGCACCTCCCATCATTTTCCGATCCCCCGCCTGCCCCCTTTCTTCCCAGCGCCCGTTTCCCGCATGCGCGCCGGGATGGGCTTTCTTTTTCCGGCAGGTTTACAACGCGCGGGCCAACCTCGGGGGCTAACGAAGACCTGTCACACGGGGTGCGTTATTGTTATCGCTCAGCGGCGCTCACGTTCTCGGGCGGAATGTCCCGGGCGGGCGGTCGCTCGCTCGCGCCGGGACGTGGTGCTCCGCGCCTCGCCCGCCCGCCCGCCGCGAGGCGTCGGCGGTGAGCGTTAGTTACGGTTAGGCGCGCCCCGCGGCAGCTGCGACTGCCGTGTGTGCTCGATCAGCGTTTTGACGCGCGATGCGGTCCTCTCGCGTGCCTCGCCACGAGACGTTGTTGGCCCGGACGTGCCCTACGGCCCGAACGTGCGTTTATGACGAAGCGGAGCACGTCTGGGCGTTTCATGGGCGTGTTTGGTCTACGGGTCGGATTGGAAGCGATGTTTCGTGATTTGTTCGTATTTCTTTACGTGAGGTGTGTGTGTGGATGTCGGGGTGTGTAGATTCGGAGCGAAGTAATGCATTACCACGAGCATGTTGTGACACGTGGTCAAGGGTGGTGTCAGTTTCCTCGTAGATGCTCTTCTGGGTAGGTCTACCTTAAATGTATTTTAGAAGCTGACGTTGGCAGTGCGCTCACTGGGTGAAGTCTTAGGAAGGAAGATTTACGAAAACATCTTTTCCATTCAGGGGAGTACTCTCTTCACATCCACGATGCTTTGGACTTCATTTGTTCAACGTGACGGCAGTGACTTATATAAAATCTTTTAAGATAACTTGGTTTTAACGAGTGACATTTTGTTTATTGCCGTGCTATTTTTATTAATAAAATGATTTAAATAATTCTTGCTTATCCAAGAAACATTTTGATCGCTCTACGGACACAATTTCTGTTTCTAATTACTGAAGTATGCTAATGTTTGGAAATCCTCAGTTCTTCATTTCTTGGAATAAATGAGAACGAAAACAATACCAAAAAAAGAAAACGCTTCGTTTAATTTCTGTGTCGGATATTGCATTGCTGTGTAGCAATTAAAATTATAACATGCAAAAGCAAAAATTTTGAACATAATTTATTTAATTAATTTTGTGTTTCTAAATGACATTTTGTGTAGATAAAAAAAATGCCGTTAGAAAATAAAGCCACCAAAAGTCTAGCGAAGATGCATTGAATGTCCTGTTAAAGAATTAACAGATTATAATAATAATAATAATAATAATAATAATAATAATAATTATAATTATTATTATTATTATTATATTTGAACTTTACTAGTGATTCTATGTTTTATATTCCAACATTTTCCACTAAATATTCAAAAGATTTTTTAATGGGACTACAATGGTTACGGCAGTTTATTTTTAATTGATTTCGAACACGATAATTTTAAATATCTTGAAGAAAATATTATAACGAGTTTTTTTTAATTTGAAAGACGTGACATGTTTTTACATTCTAAATTTCAACAAATGAAAATATTCCGCCAAATATTGCAAATGAAAGTCGCACCTAAAGCTAAACAGAACGTATTTTTCATAGAAATTATATCTTTTTTTCCAACGATGAACCAACTCATCCTGCGTGATCCTTTGCAGGAGTGACTCTAATGTCACGAACAGAAAGAATATTACGGAAAATTGAAGGGTTGACGTAGGTGCAGTTGCAACTCTTCATTAATTAATGTCATTAGTAAGATTATATTTCTTACCCTTGATTATGTCAACAGCATTCTTTTACCCCAAACTAGTCGCGCGGGCAATGACCTGTCTGATTCCCGGCGTCAGCAGATGTTCGGAACAGAGCTGGTTGGTTAATTAGTATAGATGGGCTATAATGTTATGTAGATTTATTTAATATTGTATTGAGCGTTATTATAACCCTCCATTATGTTAATATTATTGTGTTTATGTATATGCGTGCTGCCACCAGCTCTGCCTCATTTGCAAATGCATGCGCGCGTTTGTAACAATTTATGCATGAGACACGTTTTCCATGTCGCGCGTTCTTTTAGCGTGGCTTTATATTCTATTATTTTCAAAACGGGTGACGTATTGTTTCTAATTTTTTTACGTCAAGCTCCATTAGACTTTTAACATTTCGCTGTTTCCCCCTTACATATGTAGTTGTATTGTCAATGATACTCGTGCATTGGGTGTTCTTGAGTCGTAGTGTACTTAATTTTATATACTTGTGTTATAAACTAAATTCTGGCATTACAGAACTTTAGCCTCTTACGGAGCTCGACAAGCAAGGAAAGCTGGGAGTGTTTGTTGAATAATTCTACTCTCTCGAACTGCGATAAAAGACACATAGACAAACTGTTATATTGTTTTTTCGAAGGCGACTTCTTCCGCTGTGTACAATAAACTATAAATATTATTGGTGCGGTTCCTGTACGCTTTTCGTTCGTATTTCCTCCCGTTTGTTTAGCAAAGGGAAGAGTTGGAGGAAACGTCCGAGATCAAATATTTTTGTGTATCTTCGCCGTTTGCAGTTACAGCTCCGACGTAGGTTCACTAAAAGCCAGCTGCTGGAGCTTCCTGTCGGAGCCACGCGGTCGTTGGCCACACGTGCGTACGAGTACACTCGGTTAGGTACGTTACCGTTCGGTACAATGAGGCGCGGTTTTTTCTTTCTGAAGGATCTTTTCCAAGTTAATTAACAAATTTACCTCTTTCCTGATTTTCGCAGATTAAGCACACTAGTGATTTATTTAAGGTTTTGGGGAAATCGTAATTATTGTGGTTTCGAAATATGTCTCATTAGTACCTGCAAATTGTACAGTTTACAGTATTATTTTCATTATTTGTTTGTATGAGCTTAGTGATCCAGTGATTCTTTCGAAAGGAAATATTCACCGCAATAGCTGTTATTCAGTCAAATGTTTCCTAACCTGTGCCTGAAACATTATTGACATGACCTGACAGGCTTCATGTTCATCGTGACTTAGTTGAAGGCGATGACCTATTTCGTCTTATTTTATTCCGCAAGGCAACAAAATCGACAGATCTGGTTCGTGCCTGGGGAACGGAGAAGAAATCCTGGTCTGCAGCGGACTGTGGAAAGGAACATATTTGTAGTCGTGACCCGTGCAATCTCGGAAGCACGGACGTAAGGTCCGCCGGCCGGCCGGCTGAGGCGGCGGCGTCCGTCACCCACGCCGCACGCTCGCTACGTTCCGATCGCCCGACGCTCGTGTCCTGCGGGCGGCGCGGCGCGGCGGGGGCGAGGCCGCACCGTTAGGGCGATGGGATTTTGCCTCCTCCCCGCCCTTCACCGACTCCCCGGCTAGTCACTGCCCACGGATGGCGCCCGCATACACGAGTTAAATATGTCGATGGATAGACGACAAGTTCGCAGATTGACTTGGTGAAATGAAACTCAGAGAGTAAGAGCACCAATGGTATTAGGTTAGGTGAAAGGGGCACGCGTCAGTTATTGAAATATTCTACACACTATCTGGGGGTGGGAGGGGAACCGGGTTCCAAGTTACACGGAGGACACAAGTTGGGGTCAGGGAGGCGTTATTTCCTCAACTCTAATGAAATGCGTGAGCTCTTTCTCGATCTGGAGTACATTTTGTATTACGTATTGTTCGTATGATGGAGCATAACTCATGTTTGCGCTAGCTCCCCCTTTTGAGGATCAATTCGCTGCGTTTCTGTAGTTGGTTAGTTCTGCTCTGAAGTTGGTCGAAACCTGGTCGAAAATAATTTATGATTAAGTACACGTATATTTATAATAATACAAATCTTGCATCATTTTATAAAATTAATAGATATGCCGTTCCACAGCCAAGTGGAAGTTTGCTCGGATTTCTGTTTCGTCTCTTGTTCCTAAGACTTATTAATAATCTATGAATTTATTATAGTGTCATGCAGAGGTCTGTTGTGCCGATCTGAACATCAAATAAACTCGAGACCTCATTGATCACTACTGTGCTCACCGTGTCTGGCACTTGCGCGCGGCTCCCCATTGTTGGAGTGAGTGAGCTCTACCCAGATTTGTTGAGTGGTATTGGATATGAATTTTGCTATTGGAATATTCCCTTCAGCTTATTTATAGGCTCACGTCACTTGTAGAATGTCAATAATTATCAGCTGAAACAAATATGTCCACTTTTTTTTCGAAAATGACTGTGGCAACCATTCAATTATCATTGCCTCTGATTCTTGAATTATGTCTCTCACTTATGTTTACCCCTATCATTTGCCTTCAATTCTCTCAGGCAAAGCCTCAATGTTAGCTCACTCATATCTGTTATCTGGATACTAATAATTCGTCCAGCATCATCAAGAGCATCAACATATCAACAGTATCCACACTGTCTCCTCTCGTAGACGCGACCATCGTTCTTCAGAAATCGGACGACGACCACCATTAGCCCCGAACGTCTCCGGCGCCGGCGTGCGGGCGCATCAATGTCGGGTGATGAGGCCGACAATCGCCTTTGTCGCTTGTCGCCTGTGAATAATCGGGGCGTTCATGGCACGTAGCTGGGAGCGGAGGCGTCGCCGGCAGGAAGACGAACGGGGGGAGGGAGGCGGACGGCGCCAACAGGAAGGCCAGGAACGGCCGTCTGGTGGACCGGCCTCTTCCGCACCGCATTGACCGCGGACCGCTCCGCCCCCGCAGCCCCATTGACGCTTAATTTACACCTAGAGATATGACTCCTGGACGCCACAATTTGTAGTGTGGAATGATCCATGAATATTAACGAATGTATTGGATGTCGTTCACCAAAACATAATTCGTTGACAAGAAGTACAATTCATCCTTTAAGGTTTTCTTTCTAAATAAATTTTAAAAATAGAGGGAGACATTCCGCATTCTTGCCTTAAATGTTTAGTAGTATAAATTCATCGGAGATTCTATTTTCGATTTTTACTACCGCTTGGGTATTTATGCACACCTTCTTAATTAAATGCAAGGGAGATTCGTTAATTTAAATGTGGTAGTGCTCTCAATTCATTCATAATAGTACATTCGTATACTTTCTCCAAATCTATAAAAAACATATCTTTCTTTCCGACTCCTTTGCTCAGACATTTGTCGTAATATAAAAATATTATCCATACAGGACTTTCTTTATGAAAACCACCTTGTTGTTCTGAGGTTTTCTAGGACATCCTTGTCTCCATTTTGTTCTTCGCTATTTCATTCACCCTTCCAATTGAAGCCATTACGCTTGTACCACGAGACTTGTTCTTACCTCCCTAACAGGCAAACAAAATCAATCAAAACTAATAACATTTCACTGGACAATTCAGTTATTTCTCCGTATAGTAGGTTTCAGGTCTTGTTTTAATGTTCGAATAATGTGAGACCCGAGTTTGTTCAATAAACACCAAAATTAAAGATCTCGTTATAAATAATCCCATAAAAAATAACATTATTTTGAAGATTTATTTTCGTTACATATTTAATAACGTAATTAATTCTATCTGGATCAATGTTCCCTACACCTGTTTAGAAATCGATTAAAAATATGATCCACTGTATTAAAAGGTTAGTGAAATGGAGGTCTATTGATATTCTCTAGATTAGGTTGCTTAAATAGTTATCCTGATAAAATGTGTTGAAAGTTAAATTACTTTCATTAAATTTTAGTTGTCGCTATGGATTATATGTTTTTATATTGAATGCATTGCTAAAAGTCATTATCTAAGGAATTTTTTGGTATACGTCTCTGATAAATGGAGCTGGGACGGAAATTTCTTCCGTGCGGGATAGCTATTTGCCCAGCATCCAACACACAGGCAGTGCTGAGCTACGCAGGGGGAAGGGCGCGGTGCAACGGCGCGTGGAGATCGGAACACGCGGTCACGGCCACCTCCGCCTCCACCACCACTGCCTCCAACGCCGCCGCGCCGGCACCGTTATGTTTATCTTGCTGATTGAATATCGCCGGCTGCGGCGGCAATAAGACTCGCGGAGGGTGCGACTCTCGGAGGGAATTGCGCACCGCATTTAAATGCTCGCACGCGTTGGCGCGAAGCGACAGATAGCGACCTCGCGCGGGGAACAGCCCCGTCTTCGAGCCTGCACCCTCTCTCCCTCTCGCCCGGCTCTTCCCACTCCGGCTTCGCTGAGCGGATCGTAATGCTCTCCTTTAGCGTTTCCCACTTCTCCCCGAGACGCACCGCGTTGCCCCCGCGAGTAATAGAGATGCTTCTTAAGGGCGCTGTAAATATTCATAGAGCGAGTCGCTCGCGCCAGTGCTTGCTCGGCTTGCTGGCGAGGCGAAGTGTGGCGCGGCGTTCTCCGCGGTCGAGGAGACGCCGCCGCCGCCGCTGCCTTCGCGGGAGTTTCAGCTCTCCGCCCCGAGCGATAACGTTGGCTCGTGCGATGCCGTTTGGTTTAGACGGCGACGCGCGCGCATTAAGTTTGCGCGGGATCGGGTCTCGGACGTGTTTAGAGAGCGCGCTGCGTTGAAATGGGAGTTCACTTTGCGGTATTGTGCGATTACACTGAAATGCACTTCTGCGTGAGCGATTTATTTCATATCACCGGAGAACGTTTCGAAACTAAATCTCTTGTTTCGAAAAAATCTGAGTAATTTGTCTTGCATGTTATCGTAATGTTACGGTTGAGTGTTTTATAGTTTCTATGTTGCCTTTAGAAGATATTTCTATTCTTCAAAAGAAACAGATACATTGTTTTGAGATTGAGTACCTTAGCCTTTTAGAACTTGCGGAGCAATTTTCGTTGTAAACCAGAATCGACATAGTATTATTTTTTGTCTTTGTTTTCGTTAACAACAAATTGAATTTGTTATTATCTACAAAATAAATACTAACAGAGGTGTCAGAACATGAAAATGATTTTCTCTCGCAAATTCAACTATCCGATCTTTGGAAATCATAAACGACAGATACCGTTGCAAGAAAGTTTCATTGAACACGTAAGGTCTCTGTCACGAATGTGCAACGTAGCTCGCGTGGTGTCGCAACTTTTCCCCTCGCGTTCCGCAGCGCTCGTGCTGTCTCCTGGTTTTATTGCCTGAGAAACAGTTACTCGATGTGAGCTCATTACCTTGAACGTGAGTTGCGCAAGGCCTTTCATTGTGCCCGTTTCTGTGACGTACTGTAAAATGATCCTCTCATTTACGTCGGCGGCGCGCAGTGGAGTTCGCGGCCGCTGGCGGGGAGGGTTTCTTCCGCGGTTTATTTTCTCCGTTGCAACACCCCTTCGCGAGTAACGACTTTACAACCTCATGCTTAAAGCCGTCCGATAAAAGACGCCGGCGGCCTGGCGCGCAGCAATGCGCCGGAATTTTTACTGCCGATCGGCGGCCACGGGGAAGGGGGTGGGGCGCGACAAAGAAGGAAGGTGAAAGCAGTCGATTTTTCGACGTCGTCGTCTCAAAGCGCCCGCGGCCCGCCAACTGTGCTCCCGCGTAATTTTCGGTAAATATCGCAAGGCTTATCTGAACCACCGCCGCCGCCGTCGCCGCCGCCGCCGTCTCTGCAGCCGCTGTTGCAACCACCGCCGCCGTCGGTCACGAAGCTGCTCGCCCCCGCGGTCCCCACCGCGCCCGCCGCCCCACGCCGTAGCTGCAGCCGCGCGGGGTCGCGACGTCCCCCGCTCAAATGTTATACATAAGTCGTGTGCCCTCGCCCTTTTCTCTTTCCCTCCTTCCCTTTCTCTTCGGGAGCTCCAGCGCCTGCTTGCCCGCGCGCGCGCCGCGGCGGTCGTGAGCAAAGCGCCGTTTGCGGCCGAGGCACCGCTGCTGGGAGGAGATGGCGACGGTGACGGCGGAGGGTGGCGAAAGTGCCATGGTTGAGTCAGAGGCTGCTACGGTATCAGATGAAGGAGCGCCAAATCAGATATTGTTCTTGTGGTATTCGTATTATAGTTTATGTGTGAGATGTTTATTAAAATGGCCTTGATATACTTTAAGTGAATTACGACGAATGGCAGTTTTATTACATTTACGTCATTGGTAATTTACGGCACCGGTTAAGACGGAAAAATCTCAATAGATTTGTAGTTATTATTCTAAACGAAATTTATTTCCAAAAGTGATTTTGAAGTATCATCCGAATATCAAAGTCAGAAATCATCAGAAACCATCAGAGAAGTACTGATCATTCTAGAGCGTTGGTGGATTAAGTCTGTGTACTACAGAATTAGAATAATTGTATTTATTTGTGAATTGTTTTTGGAAAGAAAAATACATCAAGCAGTACCTTTTGGATAACTCGTGCTTAATGACATGATAATGCGTATTGTCCAATGATTCAGGCTTCTTCACATAGACAACAAGCTCATAAACTGACTTGGGAATGTGGAGTTCTTCAGCACCTGCTAAAGTTGCTGCCTTCATTGATGCGCTCCAGTAGTATATGTTTCTCATTTTCTCTAGAATTGAGGGAGATTTAGCCAATTTCGTCCTCCAGTGCCTAAATTACCTTATTTGAAATTAATACATTTTATTTTATTTAAAACTTAAATGGAATTAATGCTAATAAATTATAAGAATCGTTAATGAAAATGAGTCTAAGTTTTGGAGGAGCAAAAGAAAGTGCAGTTACCTGATATGCATCGAATAATAATAATAATAAATAATAATAATATGAATAATTGATATAATGTTACATGTATGTCCCTAAGGTGGTTCATTGGCAGCGTACTAGCTTCCCGTGGTGCGATCTCGGGATCGATTCCCGATCGGGGCAAAAATATAGTTGTAGCTTTCGTTAAAAATCGTCTCAGTTTCTGAAGCTGTGTGGAGAAGGAAAGATTAGGCAGGCGGCGTTTGCTAGTTACGATGAAGGGAGTACATCATGCTCGCAATTTGTCTCTCTTATTTCCCAAGCGTGGGAATTAAACTAACCCCAGGCACGGGGATACCGACAGCTGACCGGCGAAGTCGGGCAATCGACCCAAAATGTCAAATACATAAATGTAATATGTTAAATGTTGTATTTTCATTCCTTGTGCTCCTATTCTTACGATACTAAGGAACCATCTCGGACATGTACGCTTCCGTCCCTTTCGCCATCGCCCCTGCCTTCAGCACTGTTTCATCTTCCACCGCCAGCGCCACCGCGAATTGAGGCGGGCAGCGCTTGATCCAGCCGCCGGCGGCGGTCCGCCCCCAAGTCACGGCGGCGGGCAGTGGGGTGGGCGCCGGCGATCGGCCGCGTCCCGCGCCGTGAACGATCCATTTGCAGCGAGAGTCACAGCGGGCCCGGCCCGGCTCTGCCCTTCCCGGCCACGCCGCCTTTTCCCTTGCGGCCACCACGGCATTTCCGCGTTTTGTTTGCATAATGCCCCGCCGCGATGCGCCGTTCGCGGGAATCGCGAGGATGAGACCGCTGGTTTCGCCGCCGCGGAAGCGTTGTGCCATCAGGAAAAGTGAACTTTATGGAAGATGCTGCTGCGGCGTTTCTGAGGCTAGGGGCATGAACTTGCAACCGAGGTCATTTGAATCGATCATTATTTTTGTGTATTACTATTATATGGCTTTGTAACAAGGGCCTGCGAAGTTCCGTATCACGGGCATGTTTCCGTGTAATCTACTGATGTAATGTTCCGGACATTTCAAAGAAATATTCTCAAATTTCTAAATGATAAAATGTTTTGGGGTCATATATTTTGCCTCTTTCATATGTCGTACCGGTAAATTCGAAGATCCTTGATTTTTATCAGTGTCCATTAGGTTACTCGGAAGGTGTTTCTCTCGTATGCAAGTTGGCCTCCTTCACAAATTAACAGCAATCATCGTGACATGGGCGACAGCATAAATGGAGAAAGTGATGCAGAATAATAACATCAATCGACCGTTCGGAAATATGTCGAAAGATAATATGCCTTCACCCACTTCTTATGTAACCTTACTCGTGTTACGAATGCTTGACATTATAGTCCGTATCCAAATTTGGAAGTATAAAAAAACCCATTGTTGGTTTTCAGAGCGTACAACTATTCAGAATTGTATGTTAGAAACCATTTATCATTGTTTTGGTTTTTCACGTATGATGCAAGTTTAGGCCTTTGACAATTGGTTATGGTGCATTTGGCCGTGGATTAGAGGCATTGCACTCCAAGTGTAGGTTTGCAGTATTCAGTACGAGATCCCCGGCCAACATTGCGTTCTTGTCAAGTCGTGCTACTTTTTCGCATGGCAGCACGATTTACGGTCACTCCTGACCTCTATTTTCCTTGTCCGCAGAGTATTGTGAAGGAAGTCGTTATTCCGCGGTTTCCTATTCATTTGTAGTCGTTTCACGTTTCCGATTGTTTGTGGACTGCTTTTCGACGAAAGCAGCCTTTCAGTGTGCAGGAGATTGAAGGAATAATTTGTTTTTCGTTCGATCTCTACAGTATACTGCTGTGTCTATTGTTACCTGTTTGGTTCATGGCTATTGTATGCGTGTAAATACGTGGCTGGATTTTCAGATTCTGGAGCAAGTGGTCAGTGGCAACATTATTGTTGTAAATTCAGCTCTTTGAGACACTTAATATTTCGTAATTAGAGTGTTCGACAGAAGTGTCGTGAAAATTTTCACTGTTCATCCCATTCGAAGAACAAGAATTTGAACATTAAGTTGTTCTTGAAATGAAAATAAAACCTAATGCTACTTGGTAAATTAGACAAATGGGAAGAGTGTATTATGAGTCAAATTATACCAAATAGTTTGAATTAATTATATTTAAATGTATGAACTTTATCACGCTATTATTATAATAGCTACATAGTGAACGCGGTGTTGTTGTTTCCATTTAATCCTGTACATTTTGTCGACTTATATATTAAACGCCTTCCACTTAATATCTGTTTGATTCAGCGTATGTATCATTCGGAAATGTTTTGCCAACGTGACTCACACATGGGATTCCGTGATCAGGAAACGGAAAACGAGCGGTTTCCCCTATCCTGGGAACGCCGGAGTCGACCCACTGAGCTGTTCCAGTCTCCATTGAGTGCTGATGCGAGCGGTGCGGTAGGCGCGTGCATCGCAGCCCCGGGAAGTGGAATATTCTCTCTCGGGTTCGTGACAGCTCCTCATAATGGGTCTGGCGCGGCCATATGCGCCGGCGTCGAGGCTTCCCGGGGCCCCCGCGACGAATCGGCGAGGAAACAAATCAGCCGGCCGGGGCCCCCGACGCCGCGGCTCTTTCCCGGGGCCGCGACGCCCGCGACGAATCGCGCGAGGAAACAAATCAGCTGTCGAGTTGCGGTTCACGCGTGCCCGCCGCCGCTCGCCGGCCTCTTCCCGGGTGGATCTGAAGGCGCCGCGCGGCGGCTGTGTTGCGGGGGCGCTGCACTCTCGTGCCTGGTCGTCCTTACGGTGGATTTTATTGATTGATTGGGGAATCCGGGCGCGTCAACTGCTAAGGTCATTAGTTCCGTAAGTGTGGGGCACGTTTTTGTTTGGGGATGGCGGTGATTTGGCTGGATGGTCAGATCCGGCGCCGACCTACCGTCGGCGACCGGGGGTTTTACCTAACCAGGTATCTCCCACCAGTGGATCACCGCCCCAGCCGAGTCAAGTTCTAAGCTCCCGACCGGTCTCACGCACGTGTGGTAGTATAGTGCATGTAAATGTGTGTGTAAGTAAGGGGTAGGATAGGGCAAGGAATGGGAAGAAAAGATCACGTGCAGTCCGTGGTTCCTTTGTTAAGGTACTGCTCCGGCATTTGCCACGTATTGATCGGAGAAACCACAGAAAACTACAGATTAGAGCAGCCGACCTCTAGAATTCTCCCCCAGACAGTCATCGAACTCGACCTAGTTATCTAGGTAGTGGCAAAAATCCTGCCACCGTCGGGACTAGTACCAAGGGCTTCCCGGTCAGAGGTCCTGCAATGATATCAGTTAATGTTCTGAGCCTCCTCTCCCGGTCTTATGGTGGAGATGGGTTAGGTCAGCGATGCGACTGTATTTGGCGGCCGTGAACAAAATTGTGGGCAATTAAACCAAGTATACTTATCGACTTAAGTGACTATGGTATACAATGTAATCCAATAAGATTACGAACTAAGGCAATTTACGAATTAACATGAATGTTCTTCAATAGGGGAAGAACAATTCTCATCCGTGTTTCGAAAATCTAAAGCTATTTATTCCCTTGTCTTTACTGCTTTCGTAGCTACCCTCTACTATTCTTTTGCTCCGTTTTATGGATGAGTCATGTACTGTCGCTTAAACCTCTCTCAGTTTGTGCCCTATCCAGACCGCCTTTCCGCACTTGTTCTATCCCTATGCTGCTCGTAGCCTTTGTGTGCTTACGTGTGTGTGTGTTTATCCACTCGTCCACACCTCCACTCAATTGCCCCTCTCTTTTCCCCGACGCCGCGCGGTCGACCGGCAGCGCCGCCGCTCGCGACGAAGTCGTGCGGGGCCACGCGTGCGGCGCGAGCGTGCGCCCGCCTCGTGCTCCCGTTCCCCGAGACAATTTCACGCCTGTGAAATCGCCTTATTGGCCCCCAACGGAGCTCGGCAGCCGCGCCGCCGTCCACCGAAGTCGACGCCACCGCCCGCTCCGCCGTGCCAGAAGCGCGGTATTTTTAAACCGCAGCCGACGGCCCCGAGATTAACATAGAAAGAATCTCCTGCGCAGAGGTCGCGGAGGCGGGAGCGTGCGTGCTCATAGGCGAGGAACCCCGCCGTGCCGCGCCGCCAGTCGGCCGAAAGAGAGCGAGACGCACGCGGCGATAAAAAGAGACCGCGGGAGGGGAGGGGTCGCGGAAGACAGAGAGGAAGACGCCGAGGAGGAGCAGGGGAAAGGAAGAGGAGGTGGAGGAGGGGCAGGGCGGAAAGGTGAGGCAAAGGCGTACGCGCGTATGAGGCTCATACATCACCGTTCGGACTAATCACCTGTCAACCGGGCATTGGAAAGCCAGCGGGAGGCCTCGTCCCGCGCACCCCTGGGTCCGCGCCCCCGCGCCTCTGGCCGCCGCCGCCGCCGCTGACACCGGCCGCGGGTCAACAGCCTCCTCGCACAGCCGCAAGCCGCCGCCGCCTCCGCCCCCGACGCCGCCCCGCCGCCGATCCGCGGAGCGCGACGACCAAACCATCTTAACCGATCGGTGCGCTTTAGGTTCTTGAATTCCTAGAGAACACAAACAGTCTTTACCTTGTGAGTGCTTTAAGTGTGCGAGGAAATTATGTGTTGATTGTTGTATGAATTTCGCGAAATAAAAATGTTAATCAATAAAGTCATTGCATTTGAAACTGCAGTCTTTAAAATAACCCTCATTAGTGTCATGGCGGCTGATCTGTCGACCGGTGATAAGGTCTGTGTTGGGTGGTGCCTTGTATGGATTCTAGATGATCAGTGATTGTACTCGTTTTGTTTGATACTTGGTGAAGATGTGTGCATAGTGATTTACACATTGTAAATGGCCAATAATAATATCTGAGTTTATCCTTTAACAAAATTTGGCCAAGCAAAGGGTTTGAAGATTTAATAGAATCTCATTTTATCGCTAAGGTGAACGAATGCCCAGGTCTGGACTTGTGTCAGGAATGCTCTTTACTATATTCATTAATGAATGGCGCTCTGTACCTCTTAGTATCGTGTTGTCCAGATAGGTGCTACGTTTCAAGTTTTTGTCATATAAAGATTTTTGTTTGCTTTTCCCCGCAATATGTCGTTTCTGTATTGCTGCATATAAACCTCTCGTGTGTACTCATTTTCAGTATTGAATTACAAGATTGTAGTTCTGTATTACAAAATTTAGGAGGAAGTTACCTTTTCTTTCAGTCATTCCGAATAATTCCCTGTTGTGAAGTCATGCAGCAAAGCGTACCTGCCTTTTTTGCATGACGAATTATCAAAGATGTTAGGCGTATTGCAGAGAGAAATTGCAAGATGAGATTAAAGCTGTGTATTTGAGAAAAGTCTATGAGACATTCTTCACGGTAATATCAATTTACTTATGTAATATGTACCTAATGTAATCATGTATAAGTCACTTATCTTTGTGTCACACAAAAGATACGGGTTTCATAGCGACAGTCCCCATTGGTAAAGATTGATCAGTGACTAAAAGGCTGAGTTTTCGTGTAATCTCCTTATTAAGAGTATCTATATGGAAGCATTCACATTCTTCTCTAGGATGTTGAATTGCAGTACTAAGAAGTAAAAGAAAATAACGCCTTTGACTTATTTTCTCTTCTGACTACTTGTATAGCTGATAGTGGCATCGAGATCGTCGGCTATAAAGACACATTCTTTTTTAACTTCATTCTGTCAATACTCTCCAAAGTAAATGCAATAAAGTCGGACGAAATTGAAACTTCTGTGTGCGTTTTGTATCGGAAGAGGAGTCGTTGGGTTTAGGGAGTGCAGTCTGACGCTTGTGCCTCTCAAACATGCTGCTTCATTCGTTGTCTAGTTCCCCTCCAAACTCGCCCACTCTGCCACCCCGCTCGCCCCCCTTTTCATGCCGCCAGCTCCACCTCTACTTCTTTGGCTTCCCAAACCACATCCATCGCAACCACAGTCTCTTTCCTCCACCACCTCCTCCCCTCCTCAGTCTCGTTAAGCTGTCACCCCCGGCGTCTTTTACCCTTGCCCCTTCCTGCTCCGTCGGTTCTATCTGGCCCCCCCCCACCCCCCCCCACCGCCTTTCCTGCCCCGCTCCCGCCCACTGCTTCTTACGCCATAGCCCCCTCCGCTGGGGGCTGCGGAGGCGCTACTGTTGGGAGAGCAAACACGATTTGCGCGCTCGCGACGAGGCACGGCGCTCGGAAATATTGGGGAAAGGAGATGGAATTGCGCGGCGTCATTGTTTGCGCGGACGCGCTCGCCGAGGCGCCGCTTTTTCCGTCGCTCAGCTGTCTCTGCAAACGTCGTTTGGACGGCGCGCCGCTTCCGAAATGTTGCCGACGCCACCAGCGCGCCGCCACCGCGCCTTGGTCTGTTTTCCTCCTTCCCTCGCCGCGAGGCGGCCGTTTTCGTTTCCTGATTGTTTTGCTCGCGATTTTCTTTTTTCGCGTTTTTCTGTAAACACTTGCCGTTTTCGACTAATCCTACTCGTTCCTTTCGTACTCTACAATCGTCCTAGAAGACGTCTTGATGTTTTGAATGGCGGAATGAAAATGCAGACTACCTGTCTCATCATCTCTTGATTTATAGATATTGTGCAGTGATTCTTAATTTATTTGTAATTCAACTCAACTAAAATGCAATTTCTGAAATGTTCTGATTGATGTAATGTTATGAAATTTAATGTCAGCCTTTGCATTGCAACATGTTAGTTGATTCATTTAAAGTTGTTTTCTGATTAATGATTGGGATACAACGCTTGTGTGTTTGGTGCAATGCGGAGAATGGAAGAAATATCAAATACCGGTTAATTGCATGCTTTTTGTGGTCGCTGTTGATTCGTTTTTCATCGTCGCTCCTCATTTGTAAATATATAGAGGATGTACAATTTATATATATATATATATATATATATATATATATATATATATATATACACACACACACACACACACACACTTGCTGTAAAATTAGCGCACAATGTAACCTAATCCTTCCTTAAATTCCAATAACCTTAATTATTGTAGTCATTGAATCATCACGAACACTTTTATTATGAAATCATAAATTGCTAAAGGACTTTCATTAGCCTGAAATAAAATATATTCACGACTTTCGTCGTTTTCTTAAATTCATAATTAGAATGTTCATTTACTTTCCCAGGTACGTGATTATTATTCATTCATTCTTTATCCTCTTCTTTCTCTTTCGTTTAGTTATCCTGATTGTAATTGTAATTGAGGAAGCTAATTTAAAGGAGCTCATAACTTTCATTTACCATTTGTACCACGAGACATTATCTCCGGTCGTAATTTGGCATGTAACATTAATTTTGGTATATTGACCAATGAATTGTGTCTCTAATTCTCCGGTCATTTGGGTTTGGAATGTGTGTCATTCAACATTTTTTTATTGAATCTAATAAAAGAAATGCTATTAACTTTCCTCACGAATTTTTGAAGTCCAGGTTATTCCGTTGGGGAAGTGATTGTGACGTATTGGTAACCAGTGCATGGTTGTTGGTGCGTTGACACTGGAGCGTAGGCAACCTGGTTCCGTCGTCTCCGACCCACCCTGGCCCTCCCCCTCCCCGGCTCTTCCCCGCCCCTGCCCTGTCCCGCCCCGCCTGGCCGCGCAGATCCATTTCCAAGGCCCCTCGCGCGCGCGTGTCGCCCGCGTCGGGTGGCGCGTTCTTTTTGTGCGGTGAGATGCACATTTGCTTTGAGACGTTTCGCTTGTTAGGAGGACCGGCTCGCTCGAGACATTAAAGACAATTTATAGAAAAATTATTCACACTTTATATATGCTGAAAAATTGTTTCATGACAGGAATTGTCAGGCAATACAGAAAGAGGAGTGGAGGGAAGAGAAATTAAAAGGAAGGAAAGAAAAAGAAACAAAAAAACGGAAGGTGGGGCTGAGCGGGAAGCAGGGTTATCGGTGTGGCATGCGGAGACTTGGCCCCGCGCGCGCCCCTGCGGGTTCTCCTTGCGCGTTCTCTTGCGTCCGTTCGTGTACGTTTTCGTCTTCTGCTTCATCTCTGACGATCAGAAAAAATAAAAAGAAGTGTGAAAAAAGAGGTGGAGGGACAGAGAGGAGAAGCGTGCGCGAACGGCTCCGGCCTGTTAGTTGCCCGCCAAACCGGTTGTGCTGCCGCCGCCACCACCACCACCACCTCTGCCGCCGCCGCCGCCGCCGCCGCCGCCGCCGCCGCGCCGGGCGGCGAGGGGACATGGTTAAGAAGCGAGGAGACGGGAGGCAGCGAGCGAAGAGTTTGGTGCTCTTAAGCAATTACCGGATTGTCATGCCGGAATGTTCTCTTCCTGTCGCGGTAAATCAGAGGCGGCGGCGGCGGGGGCCACGCGGGGCCCTGGCGGGGTCCCCGCATAATGCCGACTTTGTAACCCCCTCCCCCCCGGGGGGGGGGCCCCACGCGCTGTTTCCAGCGCTAACTACAGTCCGCCTACGCGGATGTTAAGTACGCCGCAACGCGCGAGGAGCGGCCGGCCGGGGCTCTGTGGGACGGCGACGGCGCGGCGACGCGGCCAGCCAGCGCCCAGCAACGCCCGGCCAACGCCACGGTTGTAATGAGGATGGAGTTGTAGCGCGGTGATGGACGCGCTGAGGAGTGTGAGATGAAGTGGAGAATGAAGGCGTAGACGAAAAAGGAATTAGAAAGTGAGTGCAAACGATGTCGAGACAACGAATGTCCTGAAATTCAGAGAAATACATTACGCAAACGGACTGTTGGAACAGTTAGGGACGGTAATGTGCAAACTGCATAGACGACACCTCAGACAATTGGAGAGAGATTGTTACTGATTTCCGGAGGCCAGAATGCAGAGAAGTGCGTGGTGACGTGAAAATATTCACACTGGTGGACCAAATGTAAACAGTATCTCCATGAAATAAAGGGGAGAACAAGAACTGAGCAAGGCGAAACTCGAAAGGGAAAAGAAACAACAATGAGAATGTGGGCGATGGCGACGATGACCCGGCCCATGGAGACTGCTCGCCACCCCGCCGACGCCTGCGTTGTAATTCGGCCGGATGGCATTCCCGGCACGCGTTTTTTTTACCGTTGCCGACGAAGAGGTATTTTCCCTTACTCCGGGGAAACTTAGAAATATAGGTTAATTAACGAATCGTGAAGCCAATAAAATTAAAGCGGAAGGATTTACAGCGTGCTCGCTTCGGGAACCGGCGCCTCTCCCCCAACTGCTTCCCCTTCTCCTCCCGTTCATTGTTCCGCTGCACGCGGAACGTGTTTTCTAATTAGGCTTGTTAATTTTGATATAATGTAATAAAGCAGGCGAAGAGGGGCACGCGTTGCCAGGCGATTTTCGTTGACCATTGCTGACTGAGTTCGTGACTCGTGGGCTTTAGTACATTTGTCTTTGCATTTGCACATGAAGTTCATTGTATCTTAGGTGTTGAAATTATTTATCGTCATAGAATAAGAAACTGGGAAACTAAATACGGAGAAAGACTACAAGTATGAATGATGTCAATTAAATATTTCCCTCATCAGAATTGAAGAAGACTTTGAATGAAGTGACGAACTAGCTTGAAATTGATTTTTTAAATTATCTTTGCACAGAAAAAAACATCTCATTGTCAACTTATGATATTTATTTTGATTTTTCTTGGGGAAAATTGTGTACTAATTACTGATGTTTTATACTCGTAGAATACTGTTATCTATCTATAATTATTTAAATCGTATTTTCAGACATAGTGAACAAGTTGCAATTTTATTTACGAATCGTTTTCCACATGTGTTCGTTTGCCACCGCTGTTGACATAACTTCGTTTTTTGTAGTAATATAATAAAACACGATTTATTTACATTTCATATGGTAAGTAGAGTTGAAATGCAATTTGTTTTGTGCTACGTTCACATTTGAGTGCTTGTTCCTTGCTCGTATTCACAAAATATTTACCGCTTATGAATGTTGCCCATCCTTCTTCAGCCGATGTAACAAAAACTTCTAACGCTTCATGATTTATGATATACATATCTACTGTTCGTTGGATCGACTTGCAACCACTCTTTTATCTCCTGCGGCACGTTGATATACAGGAGTATTCTCCGTAGCAAACACGCTTTGACCTCTTGATTGAGTGGTCACGTAGGAGAGCTTAATTGTAATAAATGCTTTTAACGGACCCCGGACATCTGTAGTTGGGCACCGGGTCTTTCCGCAGCGCCATGACCGACGGTCTGCAGGCTGCAGAGATATATCCTCGCGTGCCGAAGCCGCAAGAACCATTCCATAAGGGAGATGTGCCGGAACTGCGGAGCCAAACCTGCGTGACGCCTATAACTCATCCTCCTAGTGTGCGTGCGTGTGTGTGTGTGTGTGTGTGTGTGTGTGTGTGTGTGTGTGCGTGGTGCGTGCGCGGCGCGCGCGTGTGTTGGAGCTCGCGGCGGTGAGCTGCTGGCACGGCGTCGGTGGCGGTGGTCTTTTTTGGTCTTACCAGCTTCATCAGAGATATGGCAGAATTCGACTTCGCATTGTCCGTGATGGAAGCGATGCCAGTGACGGCGGCGTCATATCGAGGCGGCACTCTTTTGCTCGTAGCGGCGCCGGCGGGCACGACTTCTGCTAGGCGGCAGCGGCGCCGGTGTCAAGAAAGCCGTCCGTTTGCGAGACGTATCGGCCCCCCCCCGCCCCCCATCAGTCACCTCGCGAGAGAGAGAACTCACGTTACGCGCGGAGCGCATGCGCAGAACTCGTGCCCCCCTTCGTCTTGTTTGATTGGGATTTCGCTACCCCGTTGTAATTCGAACTAGCGGCCCTGGATACACGGATATATATTTTTTTTCTTCCTCCGTGCGATGACGGCTTAATATATGAATACTGGGTAATGAGTTCTTGAAAATGATGACGTCCTTCAATGGTTCAAAGGTCGCCTGCAAGTGAGAGAGTGCGCGCATGCGAGAGAGAGGAAGAGAGATGTAGAGGCTGCGTGGACCGGAATGGCCAACAAGCGCAGAACTTGTCCGGTCGCTGCGGCGTCACTCGCGCGGTGCACTTTCATGCTTACTAAACGTCTCGCTGCAGCGGCCGTTCACGGCAGATACGAGTGTATTTACGTACGCGCACGCTTATGTGCGAGATGGCCGGGCGTGTCGACGCGGGCCGGGGCTGTTGGCGAGGCGAAGCGCGACTTGCCCTCGCGCCCGGGAGGAAAAACGGCGTTGGGCGGAGGCGACGTGCTGTCAGGTGCGACACTTCTCGTTACGGTCGCAGGCGCCTCAGGCGAGGTCTTTTCGTCGTATTCACTTACCCGCCCCGCCCCACCCCCCGAGAGCCAGCGTGTCGTTTTCGCGAGAGAGGAAAATGCTTCTTTCGCAGCTAATTCCGGCTAAACAAATTGAATCTGAGCCTCTCGCTGCGACGCGGACGCTCCGGCGCTTGCGTTTGCGGCGGGTGTGGGACGTGGAAGGACGGCGGAGTCGGGTAATGGATGCTAGTATTAGTGCCGTGCTGAGGCGACGGCTCAGGCTGCGCAGGCGGTGCGGCTGGTGGCGGGCGGAGGCATTGGCCGTGACTGAGAGATGTGCGCCGGATGCGAGGATCGCGTGATACGAGGCTTAGGCGCGGCTCGGGGTTCGCGGCCCGCGATGGGCCTTTTTCCGCGAGCGGGACTGGTGGGTTCTCTATCTCTGTAGTTATGCGTTTCGGCCTCCTCGTTCTGGTCGTGCTCCATCCCGCCCACGGCAGCGTTGTCCTTTGGAGGCGACCGTGTACCTTTGTGCGGTTAATGTGAGTTTGATGAGTGTAATGGGAGCGATTCGGGCATTCCTTTGTATTTCCGCGCGGATTTCTCGGCGGGGAGACGTGCTCTGCAGTTCTCAGCTTCGGAATGCGGTGCTTTTCGCTCGGCCATGGTGTGTTTTTTACGCTGGAAGATGTCATTTAATATTAAAGTACATGGATGTAGCTTCGGGAATGCATCGAGTTTCTTGTACAGTCGGAGTGTGGTGAAGGCCTGTTCAATGAACAACGATCGATGACGATCCGGTTTTCGTTGCATTATGTATTGTTTTGTGTAGAACTAAGTAGATGGATAGGGAATATCTGATTTGTAGGAGCCAATAGATCCACGAGTAGCGTTTTTGCCGACCGGATCCATAGAGCACGTGCCGATGGGCGAGTACCTCATCGCGTTGATGGACACCCCTGATTGGAAATGTTGCGCGATCGAGAGATTAGTGGAGGTCATTTGGCGGGTGATTTCTTATTTTCCCCGCGGGCCCATTCGGCTGCATGTAATTAGACGTGAAATCCCGCAAGGAGGACCCCGCCCCGTCTCGGCGGCAGCGGCGGCTTGGAGGTTAGCTGCTGCGGAGCCCGACGGAGACTTCGATGCGCCGTCGAGCGAGGAACGCGGGTGTGACGAAACTCCACCGGCGTCGTCTTCGTATTCTTCTTCGTCGTCGTCTTCGTCTTGCCTGGGGTCGGCGCCGCCGTTGCCCCTGTCTCAGCCTTAACCGCCGCCGCCGATGCGGCGCCGCGCCCTCCCTGTCGCGCGCCGACAAAGAGGATACCGACGGCGGCAACGGCCCACCTACCGCCTGAACGGCTGCGGGACGGCCCGCCGGCCCGACCCACTACGGCGAATAATTACCGATCCCAGCATATCTGCTGTCCGACAAGATTTTCCACCCTGGGCTTCAGCGGGCCGACGCACAGTCGTGTCCGTCGCAGTCCTCCGCCCTCGTCGCTGTCCTCATTTATAGAGGGTGTGCCGGTAATCCATGGAATGTGTACGTTGGTATTTACGGTCTCTGCCCTTTAAATTGTTTCCGAAAAATGCGCTATTATCGTATTTCGAGTGATTACTGTCTCTTCTGAATGAATGGTTTGGATGATTGATTTACTGGTTACAATAAGCAAAGAAATAGGAAAAAAAGAGTGCATAAAATAATAGGAATGAACAGCTTACAAACATTTAATTCGACTTAAGTAATCGCACTGAGGAAGAGGGGGCGCAAGTGTGGAAGCGCAAGCTAAAACGTAAAAGTGAGAACGAAATGCGGATTCGGTGGTATAATGGCACCGGGCTGTTGTACCCAAGTTTGCGGGTTGAAACTCGACCGAAGCCGTGGATTTTTAAGGGCGAAACAATCCTTTGTGCGTCTGCCTTCGGAGGGGAAGTAAAGCCGGCTGTCCCATGTAGAAGATTTACTGCATGTAAAAAGATCCTCAAGCCTAAAAGAAATCTCTGAGCTAAATTCAAATCGCCTGTTTCGTCGCCTAGGATAATACTTTCTTTCTCCGCTAGATGGTGAAAGGAGCGTAGTGAAATTTGCGTAAGACGGAACAGTGGCCCTGGTGGTCCGAGTCTCATAAATAAGGCAATAACTAGCTAACTAACGAAAGCCTGGAAGGGAGCGGAGCCTGAGCACAGTATGTATTTAGGAATTATCAAGTAGAAAAAACAGTAACTTTTGTTATTGTTGTTATTATTATTATTATTATTATTATTATTATTATTATTATTCGGATCCCGACCGCGCCTTCATTTGTTCTTCCACTCTTATTCTTTTATTTTAAATCTTTACTGTAAAGGTAGTTTCCCCGAGTTATTTTTTCAGTGTTCAGATTGACTTCATTTCTAGAGTTAGAGCGGAATTTTAAGATATCTTTTGTAAGCAATGCTTCGAATTAAAGGAGAAGGTAAAGTTGTCGGGAAACCTGATTTTCGCACGGCCAAGCCATTTCGCAACTCGTTCGATTTTCAGCTTGTTATGAGACATCCTGTATTCTCTTAACCGCTCGTTTCTGATCGGTCAAACCCCGGTCTGTCGCGCCTCTCTCGGATCTGGCTGTCTTTTGATGTTGACGACGGCGACTGCGGCGGCGACTCCAAAGGACCGCCTGTTCCGCGCCTGTCAAACCCCGGCACATTTGTGCGTGGGGCCATGACTTCATATGCGAATCCGTGTTCCCGCTGCCTCCCGTCTTCACCGGGCGGCATAGGCGTGCTGGTGGACCGTGGGCAGGAATGACGTTGGCTCAAACGAATGGCAGTGGAAGACCTACACTTGCGTAGCTGAGCAACCAGTACCTCCTAAAGAGACCACTTGTAAAACATTTCTTTTGCAATGATACGTACTACATTGCTTGAAAACTCCGGAAGCTTATAATTCGTTATGTAAATGTCTGTGGATCAGCATTTATATTTTGGAAATGCAGAAATTTACATGTATCGTTATTCAGGCGCATGGGCAGAGCAGCGTCATTGCAGTTTGTCTACACTGGAAGGGAGCTTGCCGCATAAACTCTTTTCCATTGCGTCGGGTGCGGTAGTCTTTCGGCAGACTTACGTAGGTGCTCCTTGGTATGCGTCGCTGCGTGCGTGTCTGCAAAGCAAATCTGTGTCGTTCCTTATGTCAGCCCGATACGAATGTGTGTTGTGTTCAGGAACGCAGGGAGGTCGATCTCAAATGCGCTTGTGATCTGCAGCTCGGGCGAGTCGCCAGGGTCGTGTGGGCGCCTACGCAGGTGTGTTTTCAAGGTACATGGAGAAACAGTTGAGGTCCGTGCTTTGTAAATCTCTTTTCGACAATGGCTGCAGTGACAAGGCGTCTATTCAGAACAGGGAAATAAAATACTTTTGGAATGCGATTAGCCAATTTATTTAACTACAAATTAAATTTCTGTACAATGGATCGTCCCTCACTTACGTAAAGTATGTAGATAAAACACGACTAAATAAGTTTTTTTTTTTGTTAATAAACATGACCAACAAGACGGGTATTGATTTCTTTCGATCCATGTTAATATTGCAAAGAATGACCAGATCCTTTTCAGTGTGGTTCAAAACTATAAAAATATAGATAAAATGATTTTTGATTGCATTACATGATTCTTGAATTATATGTCATTCTGGAAAATACTCTAATGCGAATATGTACAATTTTTTGCATGAACTCAATGTTTTCTGAGCTTCTGAGTTTTTAATTTCTTAGTACAATAACTATTTTTACCAACTTTTTGTATTAATTGAGATTTATTTAAAGAGCGTGCACACTGCAAAAGTATGTGTGTGCTAGTTGTGAGAATTTCAAACACATGTCTAATCGTCCAAATGATATAAATTTATTGAATAAGCTTAAGAGAGAGGGATTCATGTGAGAATTGTGTTTCGCGGTTGAAATTAAAGAAAATCTGTTAAATTTGCGTACATTTATATGTTTATCAAATACATAATTAAAAATATACGTTCAAGAGCACATACGCTATTTCCGGAGAATGACAGTACTCTTCAGATAGCATAGTGTAAAAGTAGTAAATGTATATTAGTTTTTATGAAGAGCACTGCACTGCAATTATTTACTGTAGCTGAACCGCTCGCAAAAACGGACGTACCTTTGGTAAAGTCTCCGAGGCTGCCCCCACCCTGCGGCATCTGAGATTTCCCTCTCGGCGATAAGGAAGCGCGTAGGCGACAAGGAGAGGCGACTGCGAGACGCAGCGATCGCGCTGACCGCCACTCGTCATCGCTGCCCCCGTCCTCAGAAGAAGAACTCGTACTCCAAGGAGTGTCCAAAGAAATGACTGATTCATAGATGTGTTGGTCCATCACATTATCTGAATTATAATGTCGCCCTATTCCCTACACATGCTCGCAGGATTTCTTCCATTGTGCAGCACCGTATTGTGCAAACGCTTCTCTGAAAACGTTTCCTTTTCTTTTAAGGATGCACCAATAGTTTCTGCTGCTTCGCGGCCTTTTATAAATCCCCAAACAAGTTCTATTGGATTTAGATCTGGATGGTACGGTGGAAGACGGAGAGGAATGTGGCCATGTTCAATGATAATTTGATCAACGACCTATCGTTTTTCAGTGGATATACTTTGAATTATTTGTAATAATTGGGTTTTTGTGAATAACAGCAGCTTCTGTGTAAAGCGCACTGTCACTGCTCACTAGCCACGGTCAAACAGGGACTGGAGACCGAAACTCTTCTTCAAGACACTCGCAGTGTTGAATTACCGCGCGACCCACAAGAGAAAGACAGAGGAGAGCAATGTTGTAAAACAAATATCATATAAGTTATTTCCCAAAAAAGGGTTTTAGATGCGGTATTGCCTTATTTAGACTTTAAAAGTATTGAAATTTCCAGTATGAATTGTTGGAGTTGAAATTGAAGTATTAATTTCAAATGTATATCATATAAGTTATTTCGTCAAGCATTTGTAAAGAAAATACATTGTATATTTGGTTGTTTTACGAATACTATATTTCATTCCATACTTTTTTATCATGTAAGAGATCTTAGTTATCATCTGTAAGTCAAATGCCTTATTTCGTTGCTGGTTTTTAAACCCATCCATTCTCTTAGTTTCTTTCTTTCCGGCATGGCGGCTTCATAACGAAACGTCTTGTAATCTCATCTCTTTGTAAGCAGTTACAAACTTTCCGCCTCCAACAGGTTTGGCTTTTTAGCCCGCGCGCTTTGTGTGAATTTGTGTCTAGTTAGGACGTAATCATCGATCCCGCCCCTGCCCCTTGTTTCACACCGCCCGCGGCGCTCGCGTGGAGCAGCGAGCGTGTCGCTTTCTTTGCCTCCGAGCGTTTAGGTTGCACGAGGACACACGCCCGCGAGCATTCGCCTGCTGCCCGCCCTTACCCATCCGTCAAAGCCTCGCTGCCCGCTTTCCCACCTGCCCAACCCATTGGGATACCCTGACAGCTCTTACCCGCTCGCCCGTACCCACTCGCCTATACCCATTCGCCCATACCCACTCGCCCATTTTCACTTGCCCATTCCCACATCCCTATCCACTCGCCGGATGGACCGCCCTATGAACCCGTACTCATCATCTATTCACTCACCATATTCGTGCCCTCACATTTCCTTCACCCACCAAAAACACACTTGCCACCGCCTATGCCTCGCCCATACCTTTGTTCCGTGCGCATGTCCACCCTCACCAACCCGCACCCACCCACCTACCCCTACCCCTACCCGGCCGCTCGTCCCGCGTGACCCGCGCAAACTTCCCACGCGACGCCACGTCTTCGCGAGCCACTTGTTGAAAGAGCAAGTGACACGCGAGCGGTGTCGTCTCTGGCAGGGCGAGCGAGCGGGCGGGCGGGCTGGCCGTGGCGAACAAGGTCCCTCCCCGCGGGAAGATGCCGCATAATGGCGAAAAGATAAAAGGCGCGCCGAGGAGCAGACAAGGTTTCTATCTGAGGATAATTCGGCTCCCGCCGCCGGCTACCCCCGCGGGCACTTTATTGCACATTCTGAACATGTATATTAATTAGAGCTAATTACGGGGCGATCATCTGAGATAGGCGCGGCGGCGGAGGGGCACGCGGGGAGCGCCGGCGGTGGGGGAACGGGGGAGGGAGTGAGCGAGCGAGCGAGCGCGCGAGTGAGTGACGGGGCGCGCTAACAAGCTTCCGGCCGGAGCAGCTTCCGGTCGCGTGTTTTTACCACGGCTGCCTCGCCTGCCGCCGCCAGCGTCGGTGCGCCGCGGCTGGAGAGTCACGAGCGCCTCGCCCTTGCCCGACTGCGCCGCCGCGCCACGCGGAGGCGGACGCGCAGCCTCGAAAGCGGCTGCAGGTGGAACTGCCTCCGCCACAGCCCCTGGACTTGGTTCGCAATGCACAGATTGAAAGTTCTCCTGAAATTAAGCTTCTGTAATCGACGAGCAATAATGTTGATATGTAGCTCTGAAGAAAATAAAATTTGGAATTATTTTTAACTAATTTAAATATTATATTATATAAAATATGTTGTATTAAATTATTAACATACAGTGGTAGCTAATGACAGCAGTCGTTGCGATTTTAATTTTTTTAATTTTTTTAAAAAGTAATTCTGTGTGTCTCTGTAACAAACTCATCGAAACAACAATTTTGTCTTTAATACGTTCCCAGTACATAGGACATTAATTATTTTTTGAATCTAATTAGTGCTTACATAATTTATAAATAATTTAAAATGGTACTAATTTTACATCTCCAGAAAGTATCAGTAGTAGCTAAGGATGTTAGAAAGTAGTAAAACAAATTTAGTTTTATCGAACTCTAACATCATTTGGTACTTCCGAAATTTTTACATTTTAACTCATGTTCGTTTTGCATTTTAGTTAGTTTTTTGTACTTTTGTGCAGTTCTTTTTACCTTCCTGGTGACTTGCATGAACACTGACTTTGGATGCATTTCCGTGTAATTCTATAATCTACCAGAACAACAAAGAACATATTCTTGTGAATGTTTTAACATGAAGTTAACAAATGCAAAACATGCTTAGTAAGAGAATCTAGAGAACATCGTACGCGAGGGAGTTGTCATTCTTGTTGTGAACTGCTGCAGAACAAGAAAAAACATGTTTTAATCCACTCTTTACATTTCATGCTGTGTAAATTACGGCGTGAATGTGTAAAATGTAGGAAACGAGCATATCTTCCACATAATTTATTCATTTACATTTTTTTGGTGTGCGTGGAAAATACTTGTCCTGCGTGACTCTGTAGTATGCCCCATGTCTACAAAAGCTCAGTTAGATTTTGACTTTGAAACGTCGAGTCACGAAGGGAAATGTCGTCCTGTCATGCGGAGACTGTAGAGAATATACTACATTCGGAAAGAGCTTCATTTTTTGGAAGTTAACGGTTCATACTCATTTTGTATTCTATTTTAACAGTTTTGCCTGGAATAGTGCTGTTCTTCTGTATTGGCTTTTTGTTCCATTACTCCGTAAAAGTGGCAGTTTATATTAATGTAATTTTTTAAACATTTTTCCAATTTGTAAATGTTTTTAATTAAGAATGGATTCTTAAAGCAAAAGCGGAAATGAAAATGGCAAAGCATATTGATGTGCACACATTGCCACCTTTGCGTCAAATGGAAACCCTACTTCCACTTCAATGCAGTATTGCGTTTTGCTATATCTGTTGGCAGCTAACGACGTTCAGAATGTTATAGAAAAACCTCAAATCTTCGCAGCTGATGATTTTACTTTTGAGAGGAGTTTCATAGCTTACTGGGAATGTCAAACTAATTTCTCAAATATTTAAAAGTACAGTGACTATCAAAGATTCGGCAAAAGTTTGCCATAAATAAAGGTAGCCGCTTAATCAAAGTTTGAAGGTCAGGAAGCGTAAATAAAATTAATTATGCTATTGCTATGAAATTAAGTATGTTCTCTTTAAATGTTAATTACCATTAACAGAAAATAAATTTAAACGAGGTATTTGGGACGATACTGGGGGGGGGGGTCCTCTCCGCTAATACCAAAACACTCCCGTGACTTGCCACTCTTTCTCTTAATCGAGAAACTCACTTTGCGTCTTCGCCGATTCAATCAAGCAAACTGCACTTGTAGTTGCAATTCTTATCATGTAGAAACTTTACAGCAGAACCATCTGAGGGCCAAAAGGGCTAGCGATTGACCAGTAGATCGGTTTCACGCACACGGCACGAGTTCCTAACAGATTCCCACAGAAGTGCAGAAGCAGCAAGTAGCAAACAAATGTTTTATGCAAAAATCAATCGGTTCTCCGAAAAATTGGCCGTTAGTGGAGGTGGAAATTTCATTACAAAAATATGCGATTAGTAATTTCTGTGCGCAATGAAAGCGATGAAAATATTTGATATGAAACCCATGCCTATTCTTCAGCTTGAGAATGGCGCTGAACGCGGCCGCAAACCCTGGCGAAGTGAAATGATTCATGCTTCTTGGCGCCCCACGCGCGAATGATACATTCGCGGCCCGGAAAGCGCGGGCGGGGGCGGCGCGCGGAGACCAGCAGGTGGCAAGAGCGGCGGCGCCGCGGCCGCCGCTGCTAATGACGTGGAGCTCCCGTGCGGCGGCCCGGGCGGCCGCGGCCGAGTAATGCGCCGACCTGCCGTTTCATTTGTGCCGTCGCCGCCGGAGCGGCGTGGAACGCACCGGAGCAGGGCGGCTGCGGTGGATGGGCGCGTCCCGCGCGCCGGGAGGGTGAAGGGGGGGGCGGTGGGCGGGGAGCGCCGCGTCGGACCCGCTGACGGTTCTCGATGACGAGCGCCGCCGGCCCTGCCGCGCCCACCTGCTTTGTGCTCTCGTTTTTCTCTCGCAGCCTCCGCTCTTGTGTTGGTTTTTATTATCTTTCTTTGCGTTTAGGCCACAATCTCCGGTATTTTCCTTTCTGAACTCGGTGGCGTGTGAGTGCCGTACGTTTCTGTTCAATCTTTTATATACTTTTTTTAAAAACCTCGGATCTCTTTTTTACGTGCGACATTTCACTTCCTCTTCTACAGTATTCTCTCCTTTTCAGTCTCATTTCAATAGTTCATATTCTTACACAATGGACAGTTTCTCCATCCTGCCAATACGTCCATTTGTTCTCGGTTCCCTATGTTTTTTGCTTCTGAAAACCAACAAGTTTGGTCTTCATTATTTTTTTAACGTAAAAAACGTTACTTTTTTCCGTCGTTTATTCTTCATAATTTTTCTCTTTACGATTTGAATGTTTTTATATTCGTAATTTCACTTTTCTTACATCTTCCTGTGTTTCTTTCTGGTCTTATTTCTCTTTCATATACTTTAAATAGCATGTCCAGCACTTGCATTTTTTAAGAAAAATTGTTACCAAAACCTATTACAAATGGTGCCTTTACCTTTACATTCATATCTTGTCTGTGTGTTCTTTCTTTTCGCTGCTATACACTTTTCTTCAACTACTATTTCTTCCGTGTCCATAATTTTATGTTTCTTCCTTCTCTAATCTCACAATGACTATTTTTGCCACATCCCGTCATTAACTTCATTGCCACGTAACCTGTTACATCGTGGGAGTGATTTTAATAGGTCCGGTTGTCAGTGGATCGAAAGAACATTTAAACGGAACATTCCATTTGAAGCTCACCGACTTGTCACTTTCCATTTTTTTTCTTTCCTGTCGAAGTGGGTAATCTTTATGGAAGATTTTTTGCCGTATATGTAAATAAGGATCACTGCTTCGAGAGGAAACCGTTAAATTTTATCAAGCATTGGGCTTCTCAGAACTTCTGTTGTCATTCGTAATATTATAGAACTGTGACTAAACGAAAGTGCGTGTTTTCATTAAGTATCGAATTCGATCATTAAATCAAATAATGAATGGGCATGTAAGTCACGTAGTATTTCGAACTGCCATTTGAATTGTTTGTTACGATTTATCGAGAACGCTGACTAAGACATTTCAAAATGACACAAAAATACAATATTTGCTTTATGATTCTTCCTTCTAAAATGTATTTTCCAGAATGAGAACCATGCATTGTTGGTAAAAAGATCGTTCGTGTAGTAGCAGTAGTAATATTTAGATCGCGTGCGGTCCTTGGTGATCCCCCTTAGAGGATATTCGAAGCAGTTGGGTGTCAGAGGTGATTTATGAGGTAACATGATGATGAGATTATCGTGAAATTTTGGAACCAAGCCAGAATCTGCCTGTATGACCGAGGGAAATCTCGAAAACCCTAGCCAGGGGATCAAAATCGGGCCTCCCGACCGCGGGGTCTGCGCGTTACGCCCTGAGCCACTTCGCTCGGTATTAGTGTAAAAGCAATGGTTCAATACTTATCGTTCTTGACACATTCTCTTCAGAGTGCAGACAGCGCCCGTGGTCGAGTGGGAACAGCGTTTCTTCGGGCTGGGCGCCGGGCGCCACTCGCCGTTCCCACACACGGGTGGGCCTCCGCATTTGGCCCTTGCGAGCCCTGGGCGCGGGTCGCGGGGCGAACCCTCGTTGTCTTTCCGGGAACTCGTTCGCTCGCGGGGGCCCAGGGCGAGTTAGCGTTTTTGCGCGTGCAACACGGTGCAGTGAGCGGCCGTCGCCAGATCGCAGCTGCTTTCGACGGGCTTCGGCCGTGGGTCGCCGCCGGTCGCCGCGGCGGGGATGAGAACTTTTCTTGTTAATGTCTGGCACCTCGTGATTTAAAATAATACGACGTGCTGAGCGATTTTGGTCGGTCGTCCATAGCCTCCTTTTTTCCCCATTAGAAGGAACGGAAGGTTATTACAGCACATGTGAAAGAACCATTAGAGGCCTGACGTCGTCGCAGGGGGATGTGTAGAATTGCTCGCGTCATTGTTTCGTTACGAGCGGGTTTGTTGGAACCTGAATATGTGTAAAGGTAATGTGTGTCCCTGGTAGAAGATAAAAACTCTAACCTGTCAAGATGTATGATATAATTCACGACTTCACTGCTGACGAACGTTTTTGCTTTAGCTTTCATTCTAAAAGTTCTGTATGTGCCTTTCTTAAGATGATCTTCAGTACATGTCTCCTTACATGAAAAATGTCCGCTTTGGCTGACTCACGACGCAGAGCGGGAATCTTCAGCTGACTAAAGTCAAATCTTCCCACAGAATTCGTTACCAAATGCTCTCATATCGAAACCATCCACAAACAGGCTGAACGCTGCATATTCTTGTTCTCATTTTTCACTTTCGTTAACTCTTCCAAATCATCTAATCTGGAACTTCTCTCCTCTCGTCTCCTTCTTCCTCGGAATTAGAAGCCCTTTTTCATTTTTGCACAAGATAAGCTTTTATTTTCTTCGTTTCACAACTTAAACAATTTGAACTCCTGATGACCTTAGTAAAGTGATGGATTCGATTTAAATGCTTAATGGGTAATTCATTTTTTTCGGTATACGGAATGCAGGTGTTCGTTGAAGAAGTCTGTCGCTTTTACAGACTTTACTGAATGTTTCCCTAACTTCTGAATAAAAATAACCACTCGAAACGTCAACAATATCATAATGAATATCATTATCGTACTCATACCAAACGCATACCTATTCACAACTGTTCTGACGATGTGTTAACATTCTCTGTACCCAGATTATAGTGTGTGTATTTTTAAACAATTATTTGAAAAATGAAAGCGATTTTACGAGTCTAAGGGGTAAGAGAATCTAGAGAATTTGAAGGCAACCAGCCGCACACCCTCTTTGCTATCCACGCATTCCTCGAGGAATGTCTGAAATATCCAGGTGCCCAGAGGTGAGAAGCTAAAGCTGCGCCTGCTGCGCCGCCCGGCTTCTATTTGCAGAACAGCCGCCGTTCAATTTTGCTTTTGAGCGACAGGGGGCCCGCCGCTCGCTGCCGGCGCGAAGCCGCGCGTCATCGTCCCGCCGCGTGCCGGCGGCGCCCCGCCGCGTGAGTTGCGATCTCGAACGCCGCGCCAGGACCTTCGCGGGCCGTGACCCCTGCGCCGCCCGCGCGCTAGTTAGGGCCACGCGCGCGCGCGTCGCCTCGTAAAGCACGCGCCGGCCGTCCCGTCCAACACCCGCGCCCACGCCTGTCGCCGCGCGCACCAGACGCCGGTTCCGAGCTGTCACACTCGCGAGTATGTCCGCCCCCACTTTGTGTCCTCTCTACCTACCTTCGGCGACGCCCTTACTCTCGCACTCAGCGTTTCCTCGGCCCTCACCCTCTTTCTAGTTTTGCCCTTGTTCACGCCCAACCTCACCCGTGTCCTCATCCTCGCTCTTCCAGTCGTCCATGCAGACGGTCCTGGGTTACTCGTTTTTACGCGCATTGGAGTCTCCGAGTAAGCATTTGTTGCCTTCGAGGTGAGTAATGGTGGACAATTTTCAACTCACTTTAGGAACGAATTGCGTTTTTGTTTCATTGTCATTGTTGTAATAACACAGGAAATACAATGCAACATTTGTATTTATGTTTACTAGGAGATTGGTAAAGGTGGGGAGAAAATTCGCGTATTATGTAGATTGAACTATTCGATTGAGCAACGGAGCAAAGTAGGAGGGCGAGGTAGTAATTATATAGCATGTCTTTCAACTTGACCTTGTGCGTCTAGAAGAGAAAGTCTGTGATGCAAACATGTTTTTGATACAAGCTGTCGATACTACTTGTTCATTGAGAACATTTTGCCTTTGTAATGGTTAGCATCTGACAGCTCAACGGAGTTATTGCGCCTTTATATGTGCTTCTGTCTTGACTGATCTTACTGTTCGGTCAGCTACAAGCTTATACCTCGGCCCACGACGGCTGGAGCGCGCGTCCCGACGCCGCGTGTATTTCGTCCGGCTGTTGTTGTTCACTTTGGCTTTCTCACGTTCCTAAACTGATAAGGGGCGAAGTCAACGACCGGAACCGATCAGATCGCCTGAGCGACCCTGAGTCAGCGCTCCGCCCGAACAAGCGCTCCCCGACGAGTCCTCGTGGCGAGCGGAGGACGCCAGCGAGCAAGCTGGCGGTGGGCGCCGCGCCCTCTCGTCCCCACGGTGCGTCGGGGACGTCCGGGGCGGGGGCGGTGGCGGTCCCCGCCCCGCCCCGCCCTGTCGCGGCCGGGCGGCGCCGCCGTGTTGCGTACGCGCCGCCGCCGCCCCGGGCGTGGGCGGAGGCGGGGCGGGTGCGTCGGCGGCGCCCGGGGCCTGTCCGCGATAATGGAGGCGACGTAAATCGGCGCGCAAACAGCGGCCGCGCCGCCAGCCCGTGTGGCTGTCACGGGCCTGTTCGCAGCGCCGCGGCGGTGCCGCCTGCGGCCGCAGGTCTGTGCTTTGCCCCGCCTTATCGTTATTTACAGAACTATTTAATGCACTTGTGTTCTCCCTACTTTTATTCCATCTTCTTTCTTTTTTTTTTAAGTAGATCATTCCAACGAGATTTCGACGAGTGCTACGAGAAGAACCCGGAAGTTGGCAAAAAGCCGTTTTATTATTTTTACTGTTTTATGACTTTTGACAATATGAATCACTGAATTGTGGTTTCTGGAGTTGTTTTAGTATATTTCCATTTTGCCTATTTTAGCTTTCGACTTATATTTTTGACATTTGTCTTACTTTTACCCTATTATACGTTTTACATCATTATTTTGCTTTTTTCTTCTTGTGGTATCGATCTCGATCAAGTCGGATATATTCCTGCAAGCCTAGACAGCACGAAGGCATTGTCGTGTTTTGTCTTTATGTGGAAGAAGAGGCTGTATTAAAAATCTAAATGGCAAAGGAACATGATAGCTGTTAAAATTTTTTACTTTGCCGACAGACTTTGTTCACTAACAAAAAATTACATTCTTCTTTTAAGTATGACCTCCAATCCTTTTTTGAAGACAGATCCCTATATACAGCACACCCTTCTAAGTGCTGGTGATTACGCAAGTGCGAAGAAAGAAACATATAATTCCCTTTTTACTGATGCCATATCAAGATTCAAAACCAAGGCCCCAGTAGCAATTCGAATAGACAGAGTCGCAGTAAAGCAAATTTGAAGCCATTCTATCGGATGGCTATGTGGAATCAAGATTACAAAGAAAAGATTGTTTCCTTACACGTGCTAATTTAAATTTTAGTGTTAGAATAAAAATGTGATTCATTTTAATTATTATTTTTTGCAATAATTTCTTTTATATGTGATTTTTCATTGTTTCCATTCCTTTTGCTCAAGTGTTTTAGCTGGAATAAATACATTTTTAAATGTCTATTTTGGTTAAACTTCCCGGCTCTAATTATGAGATTTTGTTTGTCCCATTTCCCCCTCTGTTAGCATCTTATATATCATTGGGAGGGCGAATCTAACTTACCCTCTTCATAAGAGTCCATTGAATTTATCAGTTATCACAATTTATCAATGTTACCCCGCAGTGTGTTTTTAATTGTGTTTTTGAAATGTTAAATTGCTGCGAAATAAAACTTTTACGAAACGTTGCGTGTTGATCACAGAGAATTTTCAGGGTACTTACTGTAGTCTCGAAATGAAAAAAGTAATAAAAAAATATCCAGGATTGAAACGATCAGAGCGACTGCTTTTGCAATACACCAATGAACGCACAGATTAAGAAGATATAACAATATATTTTAATGAGCAATGATAGAAGTTTCGAGTGCAGTGCCACAAGTCTAGTGACAGAGGCAGATGTAAAAAAACTAGTAATATGCAAATGGAAAATAAGTATTCCCTAGTCGTAAATTCTGACGACTTTCCTGTGAAGTTTCATAAATATTCTACATGTCAAGAAGTGATTACATGTCGCACTAATTTTGCGTTACATCCGTCTGTCAGTTGAGTCAACAACAATGCATGTTGAGATTTTCTAAACTCAGTGAACCGATCTGCCATTTTTGACAATAGAAACTAGTATTATCTATTTTCTAAGTGTGTGGGTATTTTTAATTACATGAGAAGAATTTCGTTTCTGCGTTTCATTTCGCAGACATCGTGATTATAGTATTAGATAATCTGAATTTCCAAAATATTTACATAAATCATTCATACATATTAAGAGAATAGAGAAAGAAAGTCGCATCTCTCCGAAACCGTATTTAACTCTTCTCTTTTGTCATTTTTGTCTTTCTAAACTTCATATACGAAGTCACGTGTGAGTGTGACTCACGTGACACGTAGCTCTGCTGTTAATGAAAAAATACACGAAATATTGAAGCATTGTTTTCCTCACAAATTTTTTCAATTTGAACAATCATTGACATTGTCAGTTCACCGTAAATGTGGAGATTTCATCAGTTAGGGTTGAATGACAATGATTTGTTAATGATTGTTATTGTGAATACTAATTCTCATTGTGTTTTACTAATTTTCAACGTAGCGCTAATTTCGTTTCCCTTTTGCTTTTTCAGGTGAGTTTCTGTTCATTCTCCAACTTTTTTTTGAAAATGGTGAGTATACATAAAATCCATACCTGAATCGCATTGCCCAGCTGTTTTTTACGATCCATGGTTACTCTTTAGTAATAAATGAAAAGCAATTCTAAACTTTTATGTATTTATTTACCTTTGGTGCAGGAAAATAGGAATGAAACTAGCGACCGGAGAAGCAAAAATGCTGCTGAGAAAAACCACATTAAATGTTTTTCCAAAAAGCATCATGAACGCTCAAGTAGAACAACTTTTTTTCAAAATACTCTCGTTTAGTACTACTGTGAATTAAATATTTTAACAACTACGTTTACGAATACTGCAATAACATAATATAGTATATACTCGTACAAATACACACTACAACAGTTCTTTACATCCAAGAATATAAAAATCTTTATATTCCACGAGGCCACGCGTGAATAATAATTAATTAATAGACGGTGATTTCTGGGTGCCTTGATGTTGCATAAGGCCCATAGTGTGTAAGCAGTGAGACAATGAATTTGAGAATTCACTCGGAACGTGAAGAATGACAATAATCGGAATAACACGAATATGGTTTTTTCCAATCAAAATCGAAATTGTTCATTTTTTAGTTGTTTTTTTTTCATATATCCTGGATATGTAATTAAACCATAAATACCAGGGGCCGGTGGCTGCATAGTTTTCTTTGAATTTCTGGGGCAAATGGGACATTAATAAGATAGATATGCATAATTGAAATACAAGAATATAATGTTTTTCAAGGATATTGAAGGGAATGTGGCATTCGTACGAATTGTGATGAATAAGATATTCCTGATCCGAAAAGAACTGCTATGTGTTAAATTTAATCAAATAAATAGAAACAGCGAATTTCGATGGCGAGAAACGAATCTTTCGCAGATAAGTTTACCTGTCCTCGTCTGTTGTGGCCGCGGCATGCGGACGGGATTAATCCACCTCGGAGCTGAAGCGGACAGACGAAACAGAAGTCCCTGACCCTCGCCGCGACCTCAGCAGGTCTTCTGCAGTAGTCCCTCTGACGACGGGCATTTTTCGCGATTCTCTGCTAGGAGAAGTTGGCGGGAAAAGAAGAAGAGAAAAAAAAGCACTACGACGATGAAGAGCGCTGTGACTTCGCATCTGGCGCTGAATAAGAGGTCCATCCCCTCTCACACCCACCAGCGTGGATTCGTACGGGCACCACACAGAATTTCACGCTTTTCCTCGACTCGGGACAAAAGGGATGGTCGCGACGTCATTTGTTATTTGGAGGTTGACGTCGATTCTCTTACCCACCCACACTTCACACACCGCTTTTAAAAGCTTGCGACACGCAAGCGGGCTGGGACGCGACGCAAAGAAATAAAACATGTACACGACACGTGCTTGCGGAGCCTTCTTTTCGAGAGATGGGAGAACTTCAGAGGAGAAATAAAAATCCTACCATCTGGTTGTTTACAAGTATTTCTCGCTCTTCTCTTCGGTGCACAACCGAAAATACGAAGACGGCCGAAAAAGTGCAGAGCTGAGTAGCGAGAGTTTCATCTCTCGTAATTCACTTACACATATAATTTCTCGAGGAATTACCTATCCTCGTAAAGAAGGAGATTTGCAAGAAAATTATGCAAGCGCGCGCGTGTGCCCGCGAACACAACATCCAATTATTCGCCTTCAGAAAAGAACACAGCGGGACATTTTCTCTATTTTCATTGTCTCCAGAGACGCTGGTGCGACTCCGCGACAAGAGAAACGCGGCGGCGAGGCGGTGGCAGCAGCGGCGGGGACGGCGATAAGCGCTGCGGTGGGCGAGGAGGAGGAGGACAGCGGGAGAGAGAAAAAGGGAGGAAAAGAAAAGGCGAGAAACTCGCGGGCGCCGCGGAGGAAGCGGACGGGACATTGGGCGCCGGGCGACGCCCATCGCCTGCGACGCCCAGTGTCCGCCCGCGCCCGCGCGACACGACGCGCGGCCGACGGCGACCTCCCGCCCGACCACTGTCGCCCGGACGCTCTGCTTCGGAGCTTTCGGGAGCATGGGATGAACGAGTTGCTGTTGGACTGGATTCTCTCTTCATACCCATGCCTCTCATTCAAACATTATCTAATAATTTCGTAGCCCTTGCGAACCTGCCGATCAGTTAATTTCCCAAGAACGGCCAATAACTTGTTTTGCATTCTATTTTCTGTAATTTGTTATCAAATGCTGAGGTTAGATGCAATCCAGTGGTTCTGAATATTTTATCAGGTAGTTCAGTACACTCATGAACTACCTGATAGGAGTTAACGTTAATTTATTTTATTCATTGGAGTATAGGAGCCCTTCAAACTACTATCGTCATCAGTGATGAATAGGGAACGGATTTTCATGTAAATACATATTTTTACAGGGACAAGATACCTACATTCATTAATATTTTTTACACTTAACACGACATTCTGAACTACATTTTTTTTTTGGTTTTATCTATAGCTACATATTTCGTTACATTTTAATATGTTTATAGGTCGAAAATGAACATTTCACTTATGATGTTTGAAATATATGTTAATTGAAAACTAACTTAGTTACTGAAATACTTACAAAAATACGCAATGCGCTTGTATTAACGCCGGACAATCGCTATTAATTGCCATACTTATCTCCCCGCCCCACTGCTTCTTGGAAACAGCGTAGTCGTGATCAACGATGATCGGATGTAGTATGTGAAGCATATGGACCTTCAACCACGTGCTTACTCGTGTTTTATAGACCCCATGCGTAACTCGATAAGAAAAAAATCAGATCATCGTCTTATCCCTTTTCTGGAGTTGGTTTATGAGTATGCTCCCTTTACCTCCTCTCTTCAATATCAAGCTACACGGTACTATTCACTTGAGCTCCGGCTCCTCGTAAACAACATTTATATAATACGAAAGTATTATGTTTGGGAAGAAACTAACGAATAATTGCTTCTGTAGATGTAAAACTTTCATTCAGCCTCTCTGAATCCGTATAAAGTTCTGATCGGCAACGTACTCTGCTCGGAAAACGCTTGAAGAATGGAATTGTAAACATTATAATCAATATATATTTCACATATTTCCTACTTTTTCTTACATATTTTTGAAAAAATAAGTACATATATGTACATATTTTGCTTTTTATATTACAATAAAGTCCGTTCCCTAGTGATGAATAATGAACTAATAATATGTTAGCGATTATGACGATGATGAGGTGAGTGATGGTGAAAAAGTAATGTAATGACTGGCAAAGGAACGGGACAATCCCCAGAAACAATTCCCAGGGCGTGCTTATCTTACCATAAATTGGATTGGTCCACCACATACATTGACCGGGCAAAGATCTCGGATCCCAGTGATGGTAGGCGTTTGCCCCAGTCATTACGACACAACGTCGCCTCTTTAACATTCATAATGCACAGGGTCAATTCCTCCATTTTGTAGTTCGCTGCCATATTGACTTAGAGTATTTGAAATTCAGAGAAGACACTGCTGGGAATTTTCTTCAGTGTTCATCATGTCGTAATTAGTTGTTTTAAATGGGAATAGTTTCTGCAAGTTTCCATTTGCACGAACGTCTGTTTCAAGTTACTTGATTAAAAAATGAAAAATTATTGGGAGCATTGAATGTTTTTGTGATGTAGTATTTAGATTCATTTATTTTCTCTCATCTGGAGTTCTGTGAGATAGTGGTTACAGCATACAGTTCCAAGAGAGATAGGTTCATATGCAAGACTTCCTTTAAACTTAATCTTGAGCGTGCACAGTAGTCTGTATGTTTTTCATATTTGATGATATTGGAAAATACGATGTTTTGATCATATTTAGTGGTCTTTAATAATATAATACGATCAATGGCTTGTAAATACTATTTATCTCACAAGAAATGTATTAGTCTGAGATTGAGGGTTGCCGCAAAGAAATATTCTAACGTGTGCCATCAAATTACAAATGTAATGTGTGTGCAATTGCTGAAAAGGGGACACATAGCCTAGTAGGTAATTTGGCACCGAAGGACGCAAATTCACAATCGCGGCCAATTGGAGCGCTGTCAAGAACCATAACCGGTCCCCTTTCCGTATATCGCTGGGAGTGGACGCAATTAGATGGGCCCTCCTGTCATCGGCCCGGCCGCTCCTCTTCTCCGAAGGGGCGACCGTAAGCGGGTGGAGCGCGTCGTGGCCGCGGCCCACTCGCCGTCGCAGACGTACGAGCGCCGCTTACGACCCACCGTGTTATTACGGCGCGATAAGAAGCGATGGGGGCCTCTCGTTGCGCGATGCCCTGGAACGAACAGTGTACATCTCATTTAGAGCCGCGGGGGACCCACGGAGCGAGCGAGGGAGCGGTGCAGGCGGGCGAGCGGACGCCCCACCCCGCCTCGCTCCGCGCCCCGCGCCCAGTGCTTCAGCTTAACGATAGATGATGGCGCGCAGACCGAATTACGAGCCCTAATTAAAGGCACGGGGGTTATAAATAATTAGATCTCCGAGCGCGTATTTGTTTTACGGAGCTAAACATCGCTAGAGCGACGTGTAATTTTCTCCATTGTGCGGACGGAATGGTTCCTCCTGCGCGGGCGCTTAACTGCGCGCCCCGGCCGCCTCCGCGCCCGGGTATGCGGGGCGTTTTCTGCGAGCCCCTGCGCGAGGGCGGTGGCGGGGGCGTCGCGGGGGCGGAGGGGAGGGGATCGCGGAGGTGATTACCATGCCTCGGCACCGGCCCGAGCAGGTGGTCCGCGTCTCGACCCGGCCCGCGTTTAAAATTCTCTTTGCGGGGTTGCCGACACTGATTGCTCCTCGCGGCGGCGGCGGCGGCGTCCCCATCCTCTGCGCTCTCCGTCGCGCCGCGCGAGCCGGCCACCCCCAACGCGAGAGGGAGAGATCGTCGTTGCAGCAGCGATTCCACCGCCCCCGCCGCCGCCGCCTCACGTGAACGTGGCGGTGGCGTGCGGGAGGGGAGCGACGAGGAGGCGGCGAAGAGAGGCTGTTAAGTGGAGATTGTGTGGCGGCATCCGCGCGGCCTTTCGCAAGTTAGCGCGTCGTAGGGGCTGTTTCTTGATGGACGGGTAATGCAGGCAGGCGGTCGCCCTGCTGGCGGGAGAGAGAGCACCCACCAGGACCGTAAACGGTAGTCACGTGCGGTACGCGAAGTCCATTATTCATTTATTATTTTGACTAGCGGCTAAGTATAAAAATTAAAGCAAGTTGAGATGAACTTATGTAATTGAGTATAAAGACTTTAGTAGTAATTACGCCAGGTATGCGAGTGAAGTCGTAATTTTGTTTTGCGTAAAATGCTGGAAAATTTGTGTTGATTGAACACAAGAGTGTTTTATGTTGATCTTGAAAGTCGAACAACGAAGTCTCGCCGTTGACTTGATTATAATAATTTGTTAATAACCTATTATGAACACCTAAGATATCTTTTTTTAACGTTTACAATCATGTGAACGATGCAAATCATACAGGCCTCCTTCAAAGTCTCCATTAAAAAAAGACAGAGCTTCAAAAACAATATCTAGGACTCGCGAAGCAAGGAATGAAATTACGTCCGAGTTCCAAAATGCGTTAAATATTGTAAATAACTCAAAACATGTTAAAATCAAAGAAGTTATGTTGTAGTACGTACACGGTTTATTGCACATCAACACAACGATCGGTACATACCGCTTCTTCATAGATGATTCGCAGCTCATTATTGATCGGTAGAGAGGGGCGGTAAGAAAAATTGGAAGAAAAGCGCTGAATTTTTCGAGACACTCCGTCCTGATTGGGGTATTTTATATGTAGAGTTAAACACTATTGATTTTGATTTCACTAGTGGAATAGCCCAAGAAAATTTCACGTGAGATAACTACACCATTTCCTACGTATAACTAGTAATAACCTAAATCCTTTCTTGCTCTTAACGTGCGGCTTCTGGAAACAGTCGGAAGAAATATGAGGTGTGTCGTTTTACCCCAATATGTCATTGTAGGACTGGTTCCTATGACTGAAAAATCATATTGCGTGAGAACCCGGTCCTACACGAACAATTCAACCGGAGCTCCTCCCCTCCTCTCTTCCCGTTTTTTATTTATATCTCCAGTTATTTCTGTTAATTTTCATTTGTTTTGTTCCGTTAGCTTTAGCATTTCTTGAATATGACTTTGATTACCAGAAGCTTGTTATCACAATTTGTTTGACGTATCTGTATTTTGCTTGGTGAAGCGCGATTATATTTCAGAGTTCATCCAGACATTTATGCTCATTCTTCTTATGGCAGCTGTAGGGGCTGGAATGTTCACATACTCGAACTGTTTGTGGACATGAGTTGGAAAGATTTATGATGCTCCATTACCCTTCACTTTCTTTGTTACTCCTATATTTATTGTTCTTCCGTGTCAGAATGTTACGCATAACGTTTATTTATGTGGGTTAGCGACTGTAACGTTGTGAGGGTGTAATTTTTGTAATTTTCTACGTTATTAGAAATGCTTTTCATCAAACGTTTATGATGCGCATAGAAATATTATTTGGAATTAAATGTTATGCAGCTATTGCTGAACATTTCGCCATTTGGTTTATAAACAATGTCTCGCTTGTCAACTTTTATCTTTTCATAAGATTTCTTTATTGGCTGGAAAAAGAAAAATTGATAAGCGAGACATTTCTATAGGGCATTGTTTATAGGTCAAATAGGGCACAAGTTTTCAAATTAATCAATCGGAAGGAAGGTTTGTGACAAATAAGGTTCTATCTGCTAGTTCATCTTGGTCTGTACTTTAAGACAATGATAACTTTAGTACTAGAATGTATCATCATACTTCTCGAAATTTTCTTTGCATTTTTTTTTGTCAGCTACATTGCTGTTATTTACTTTCATTCGAAAAGAAGCACCTTAAAAGTCCTTTTGATCATGAGTTTTGTGCAGTTTTAGAACTTCGTAAATATTTTTCTGATTGCATCCCTTGGATTTAATTTTTTTTATTTAGTAATATAGTAAGTCTTACTAAAAACATTTTCTTAACGTTCATCCAATGATCTTTCACTTCTTTCTTATCAAACCTGAAATGAATATGTCTAGTAAGCGCGAAGTAGCCTTGTCTTCTTCTTTCTGATCGTTGTTCTGTTGATTTTTTAGCTCTTTGAAAGTCTCCACTTGTTTGTCCATTTCCTATCGTTTCCCGTGCGTCTTGAGCGTTTGCTTTGCCTCTCCTTCCTCGCTCGCACCTTTGTCTCTTTCGCGCCGTATTCCCAAACTCCGCTTCCGCTGCCGCCGCGGCCGAGCCCCTCCGAGTGGTCGTTGTGGGGACCGAAAGTGGAGCTCGCATCCTTATTTCGTTCATAAATGTGTCGTCTTTAGTGCGTCTAATTGTTTTATGCGGCGAGTGCGGTGCCTGCACGCGATCCCGATGCTAATGAAGGTCTGCGCGGGCGGCGGCGGCGGGGCGCGCCTAACGGTGGTCTCGTCCCGCTCCGGCCGCGTCGCCCTCTGCTTGTGAATGTGAGGAAGATGTATTGGAGAGGGCATTTCGGCGTTAAAGTTGTTGAGGATATTCATGGAAGAGCTCGAGGTAGGAGATGCAGGCAAAGTGAAATTGAATTTGAGGTTTCAATGTGATACAGAACAAGCTGGGAGAGTTTTTGAATTGGGGTATTTAAAACCAAATTTAGTACAATGAAGACTTGGATAATTATATTTACAATGAACTTGTACTGTTGGTGCATACTCGTTACGTGTATTGTAATATACCGAAGAACCACCCTAGGGCTGTAAGTCCCTCAAAGTCTATAAATCAAGGAACGTATATAATTTAATTAGGCAAAGCCACTCATAGGCAATAGGAAAAGTGCAGTGGCATAGACCGGTACTTACGGGTGGCCTAGACAAGAACAATGAGGGGGAAAAAAGAAAAAAGAAAGAAAAAAAAACAATGGGAGAGGCGAACGGGACTTCAGAATCAGTGGAATAGACGGAACGAAGGCTGGAACTAAAGGGTAAATTTAGATGACGAACGTTAGAACATATTGAATAGTATTCGGGATTATGCGCCCGTCCCTTCCCCTGCGAAGAAGGGGGCAGGGAAGAATTGTAATGGCGCGGAAGTACGGCGCAGGGGGACAACGCGGGAGCACCCCGGAAAAAGTATATGAAAACAAGGCTGGTTATTGCAGTAACATTGTGTACAATACAATACAGAATTTGACAAGAGAATCTCCAGAAATTTGCCGTTCGTATGATGTCACATCAAGGCAACAGAATTAAATTACAATGTTAGAAAGATTACACTATATCATTGGCATGACCACCGTGGGGCACATTAATTAGAAAAACAATATTGATGTATTATTAAAACATATCTCAGTACCCACATGCTCCAATAACACTCTTCGTTCAAACGTGTATGAAAAATAATATGCATCCTCAAATGTTTCCCGAAGAAAATTGAACGGGAAGAATAATGCGTTTAAATTTCAACGAGACTTGTATGTTGTTCCATTTGTGTGTAACCATGTGTTTTATTAACACTTAAATTTAAAGTTGAAGGCGTTCAATTTTTATTGCTAGGTTTTATATTCATGGCGCTAAGTCTCCTCCTGTTGCTGAATGTAGGATCATCATAGAATAGCATAATATAATTTAATCGTAGACAGACATAACATTTCCTCAACTGGATCTTGGGGTTCTGTTTTCACTCGCCGTTTTAACCTGGAAGTTACAGCAATTTTTGTTGGCGTGCTGAGAGGGAGAAGCTGAGCGCAATGCCGGGAGTGAGTACCTCTGTGTGAGGAGGCCTATTGAGCCCGGAGCCGGTGGGAGGGGCGGTGTCGTTCTGCTTGAGTACGTCCGCCGGGGCCGGGCGCCCTCCCGGAAGGGGGGGCGCGGGCGCGGGCTGCGGCACGGGCCGCGGCGAGGGCGTCGTCTCGGAACGTCGGCAACGCCGATGCAGCGTCGAGATTCCCTCAAACGAGGGCCGGTTTGCGAGTACACACGGCCTGTTACAGCCCACCCCGCCCACTCCCTCTGCCCCCTCTTCAACCGGTACCGGTCTCGCCGTATTTCGGTGGAAAATCATTTTCTTGCGCCGAGCATGCGGAAGTGTTCCCCCGCACTGCCTGCGCGCGCCGCCCGCGGCCGTGCCCGCCGCCGCTTCCTGTAGCTGTAAAGGCCAGTGCGCGTGAGCGTGTTATCTGTATGCACGGCGGTCATATGCTTTTACGTTTGGAGTTATTTCTGGGATGATTCGGAAGCTGGCTAGAGTGTATGTGTTTTGCTAGAACACTTCTGTTGTGCGCTTTAGTGTTTTCTTCCTCGGTACATCATCTGCCGTTCTTTTGCAAACCAGTAGCCTGTAAATTAGTTATATTTTAAAAGAAATTCATTTTAACGCAGTTTACACTGCAAATAAATATGTATTGATTTTTTTAATAAAAAATATTTAACGATTAGTGGTATTGCAACTTTACAGGTGAGTTTTAGTTTATATTCGCGTATTATTCACTGGATGGAAGTGCTACCAGGGCCCGAAGCACGAGTAACTACTACTGGACGCTCCATACCTCAACTTCTGAGCGGCCACATCCCCCACTGGAACCTCTACGACGACTATTATTGTTATGAAGTTGAAGGCAACAGGATAGAAAGATGTTGACAGGTGAGGTAGCTATTTATTTAGGTCACGGGACGCAACATGTATTTTAGGAGATGGCATTTGATTCTTATGGGAGCAACACTAATTTTATCGGGGGTGAAGGGATTGGTGCAAGGGGCAGATTGAAAGTTAGTAAAGAATTTGAACGGCAGGAAGGAAATGTCATTATTAAGTGGTTCAATGTCCAGTTCTCTACAGAATTGTCCGTGGGCTATATACCAAGAGGCATTGGTAATTGTGCACATTACTTTGTATTGGAAGGTTTGTAAGGGTTTTAGAACTGAAGGGGCGGCATCTCCCCAGAGCGCTGAGGCTGCGTAAGTTACCGAAGATCGTATGACTGATTATAGAGAAGCAGAGAAACGTGTACTGATGAAATAGAAATGGCAGTGCAATGTTGATACTATTCAGTATTTAGAAATAATTTACAATTTGTTTTTGTGTACAATTTTTTAACTTCAAATGTGAACGCTGATGTTACCATTTAAAAAAACGACATAAAGTACGGTACTCGTGGTGAAATTTACGTCTATCTTCCTTTGTGTGCTTTTAATTCGATTATGGATATGTGGCACCGGAAAATCAGACTATCAGAGATTTCACTGCTCTGTCAAGCGCGCCGTTATGTTGTGTTGCTTTCAGTTTCTACGGAACAAAGCTTACAACCACTCACTCAGTAGTTTGGAAGCTTACAAACCCAGTCTGCCGAAATACGATTTTTAGAAAATGCTCATTGTAACTCCATTCAATAAATTCATACATGGAATTTGAATTTTTACATTCACGGTACTTTAATCATAGGTAAACGTTTTTAGGATAGGTTCAACACAAATAATTACATCATTTTCATCTTGGATTCTTTTTTAGTAACTAATGAGTTGAGGATCATTGTATCGGATGTCAAGGTGCCTCATGAATAATTCGTACGTTGACTATAGTGTTCATTCAAATATTTCCCATTTTAGAAGCTTCTTTAAGAAAGTACGTTTTCGGCGGAAAAATTGTACTTTCCCAAACGCGTTCACATCGTGCGGTATTTTAGGATGCTCCGTGTCCGTCAGGCGCTCATCAAAGTCCTGTTAAACGTTTATATGCAAATCTCCCCCCCCCCCGCAACGAGAGCGCGTCTTCCCTGTTTGAAGGAAGCGAAGGAGAGGAAAAAAATAACGTTCCTGAGCGGGTTCGCTTCCTGGGTCCCGCGCTGCCGAACTTGAGGAGTGCGCGAGGGCGGGGAGCAGGGCACGGGAACATGCGGCGTTGGGAAGGCGAGTGCGCTGGGAAATCTGCGTCCTAATGCGCGCGCGAGTTATGGGCCGCACACGCTGGGCCGAAATGGGACGAACAGCGCGCTGCAAGAAAAAAAGAAAGATAAATGAAAGAAAAAAAGATAACAATCGTGGTGTTGGGCCTCGTTTTTGGTTTGTTTGTTTTTTTCTAAACAAACTAAAGCAGTGGTAGCCCGTTCTTTTTGAAATGCGTCACGGGAGGGTGATGGGTTGAAGAGATGTTTCGTTAAGCAGATTAATTGTGAGTAATTGCACAATTAAACAGCAACCGTTTCACTCGAAAATTGTGAACAGATGCGATTTAAGAAAATATACCATATCAGCCATGACACATGGATATCAGGTTTTTATCGTCGGAATTTCGTGTCTTCGCCAAAATGTGCACTAGCATGTTCTTTGCATATCGTTTCATGTTGATTCTAGATTGAATGTAATGAGAATTAAGTAATATTTTCCCTTTCTGAATTAGTTTTAATCAATATTACTCGTATTATGAAAATTCCTGGGTAAATCTGTTAAACCGTTTCACTCCTAGTATTATATTCCATCATATCCCGCTGTATAAGGAAAATAGATGCAAAAATAAACGATCAATTCTTAAAAGGTGAATTGCATTTTTTTTTCGTGAAACCGCAGAGGACATCGTGGAAAGGAGCGAAGCATTACAGGTTTGAGAGGAAAATGCTTTTTCACAGAACACCAAAAGTAGCAAAAAAAAGTAGTGAACTACGAAACAATTCATGTGTTTCTTGAAATAGACGTTAATGACACTTTGAAAGTGTTTTTAAAATTTTTGAAAGAATTTTAAAACGTCTGAGTCATTTCCTAAGTTAAAAGTTTATTTCGTGAAAACTGTCTGCATCTTAAAATGTGTCTTTTTTAGTACAGATTTCAAAAATGAATTTTAGAGGAGATATATTCTTATTCGCTAGAGAAAATATGTTGAATCGTCTTTCTCAACAATTATTTTAATATGAGTTTGCCAACATTGAAATCTCTCTTTGTAGCTTGAGCCCACCAAGATTTATTTTATGCAATCCTCTCTAACCCCATTATTGTGCCTCTTTTGAATTTTTATCATGGAATCTATTATTTAGGGGAAATGTGTGGTCCTTGAATGTTCTTCAGAAAAACTCTCCACTTACTTTTAGTGCCGTAGAGGAGTGATATTGTGTGGTATAATGCTCTCGAAAGTATAGTAAGGGGAAAATTATCTCGGGCTACATAATTATTACGTACATATCATCCTATTATATACATTTTTTGTGTTTCACTTGGTGGGATATCGTGCTTTCCCGTTAAGAGTCAGCAAACGCACAACGTAAGTTGGCCAGAGACAGCCTGCTGAGCAATACAATTATATTACTTCCTAGATGCGCCAACGATCATGATACAGATCGCCATAAAGATGTAGCATCCTTTTGAACGTGTAGGGACTTTTTATATTCTGACATGTTGCAGTATTGGTAAACGAAACCAAGGTATTTTAGACTATATAGTAACATAGTTATTAATGAGTTCAGCAGTATAATTATTTCTTGTGAAAAATATCCTTGTTCATGTACAGTCGGAGCAAGCGTAAATTTAAAAGTTTAGCTTCCGGGGAAAATTCATGTAAAGAAATGTAAAGGAATAAACTATTTTTCAAATGTAGAGAATGACAGGTATACGTTTCATTAAATGCTCGGAATATAATTGCTGTTATACGAAATATAGATTATTTTACACGAAGTTATTTATTCGAACATTATATACGTCAAATTCTTTGTGGGCACTCATCATACAGATACTCGAACTAACAATTTCAGGGTAGTACCTAATAATAATATTCTAATCTAAGCTCATAGTTCAAGTTCTAATACTAAATCACTAATACGAAGTTCTTTATATGAAATATTAGTTCCATATATACAAATATTTCTTTTCATTCTCAATTTCCTATTCCTCTGTACTGAGCCCGGTAAGTCAAAATACAGGAATAATTGAACATTCTTTTCTCTCCTTCAGATTCGTTATAGCACTGTATTTCGTCGTGGATCCGAAGTTGTATACCCGCCCCGAGCGGCATGATAGCGTCTCTGGAGCCCCAGAGGGGGTGAGTGAGCGGTCAGGTTGCGGCAGCTTGCGTGGAGCAGGTGCGAAGCGCCGGCTCGACGCCCGAGGCGGGGGTGGCGGCAGCGGTGGCGCAGAGGGGGAAATGAAAGAGGCAATTAGCTGAGCGCGCTCGCGATCGCTTGACTCGCTCGCCTCGCCTCGCGCCGACTATTTGCAGAAACAAATTAGAGCATACTGCACACGAAATCCCGCGGCGGGCGCGCGAGGCGAGGGATATCATTAGCCGCACTCCGGAAAGGCGGGGGCGGGGCCGGGGACGGGGAGGTCGCGGCGTACAGTCGCGTGTGCTGAACGCGGTTTCAGGAGGCCTCTGAATCGATTCCAGGCCGCCACCAGCGGAATCTTGCTGGTGCCGGAGTTTGCTGCCTTAACGTACGTTTGTTGCTCTATATGGACTCATACACTTTTGATATACCTGACACATTGACTCGTACCGTTTTGCTCGCGCTGATAAACACGAGCATTTGTGACCTCAATTTCTAACCCTAGAACAAAACTCATCCTACGAAATTTTTTCAAGCTGTGAGTTCATATTCGACCGTATCCGGTACGTCTGTGCGCATGAATCTGCTTCATGTACAATTTTGTTAAATCTGTGTATGTGAAAATTGTTTGTTAGCATGAGACGTAAACCCGGTCGAATAAGAGTGTCGTCTGAGTACGATTAAACACAGGATATGCAAGCCTGGTCGTTATCAGAATAGGCCTCTTACAATATAATAATTGATGCTATATTTTTGAAATGTTAGGTCCTGAGGTATGCGTGAGATCAGGAAAGGAGATACCCTGAAATTCCGGGTAATGTTCAATCGAAGTTTTCAAGAACAATATATGAGGTGCTAAAAGTGACATTTACGTGTTCTTTCGAGCAGAAGAATATAAATTGTAGTAAGTTATTTATGTTTTAAATACTTTATTAGAACATAATATTGAAATGAGTCAGTCGATTTTATTTAAATTTTGTGCTATTCTTTTCCGAGAAATGAACTTTATTCCATTTGGACATTAGGAAATACTTTATGGCAATGCTCCTATTGAAAAAATATAAAATGAAAAAAAAATAGATTATCCAATATCAAATATTTTGTAAAAAATAGTTTGTAAATTACTGAAAAGGAAAAAAGGAGATAGAACAATTGTAGAGAACTGCTGAAAAAAGTAAGAATGAAACTTTGTTAAAGGCAGATAGTATGAATCCATTCTTATTCATAATCATTCGAGTATCATACCGAAAACATGATTACGAGAATTAGAGAAAGGGATGGTAATGTAACTATGATTTCTTTCCTCCTTTTAAAGTGGTGCAATGCAGTACATATGTAGTGAATTGCATCGAAAAGTCAGCAACGGGACAAGTCAAAACCACTCGGCTAGTTTCCTTATCCTAAGCATTTTTGTGGAATTTCAATGATGACTGTGGAGGGGCAAATCTCTAAAGTGCATGAATGAAATGTGTCAGTGTACGTGCAGAACAAGATATTTATAATGGCGAATTCTGTTCTTCGACATCGGTTGAACCTTACTTCCCTGAAACGATATAGGCGAAGAGAAATAATAGATTCTAAGGAATAACATGTGTGACTTTGACCTCATTCCTGTCGTCATTTTTTCTCTGCGTTGCACAATGTTTACTCGATTACTCGTTGAAAGGATTTTAGACACTATTGAGATCCTGTGGTCGCTGCGAACTGTTACCAGGTAGTTGATGTTGACTTTTTGTCACATGTGTGCTGACTTTTCCCTCAAGAATCTTTTATGTAAGGTTTTTTGTTAAATTGTATTAAATTTTTAGGAATCAAACTTTGCACTATTAAGCAGTTCATTTGTGCGCTTTTTCCTGGGTACTCGCTGCAGCTTTTATTAGTACTATTTAAATTACTTTAAAGATTTCGTGAGATGTATTTGCAAAACCTTCCAGCAATTTCAGTCCAATTTTATATTTACTTTAAAATTTGTGAGAATTATTTCTTTTTTCTTTCTGTTAGTGTCCTTCCTCCCCTTGCTTCGTGCAGAAATGCACCTTATAGGTGCTGGTCTTTCTGTTAACTCTTACTATTTTCTTGACCTGCAGTTTCCATAATTCTTTTTTCTTTGTGGAAATATAAGCACTCGAAATAGAACGATTTTCCTATGGATGAGCCAAAGTGACAGCTAGTGCTGGCAACATAACTGAAGGTTCTGTGGTCGTTGTGCCCTCGAGCCCATTAGACACTCTTCCTGCATTCGTTCGTTTGCTCTTGGCTAACTTGTAAAAGGCTTCGACGCTACCTTTTGTGATGTCCTCGTCCGACAAAAATTTAGTGCGCCGCGAGAAATAACTGAAATTAGGAAATGGAGTGTTATGTTCTCTTCTGTAAAAATTCTTTTTCCTATAAACATTACATTACATTTACTTTTTGTGTGATAAATATTATGTTTATTTTAAAACCAAGACTTGAATGCGAGATGCATCCGGTGCACGTGTTTCCGGCTTAAAATCATTTTTCTTTCTATTTACATTCGTGGCCGTTTTCTTTTATTCATTGTGAGAGCTTGATAAGAGATTTTCCACCAACGTAATTAAATTTAAATATTTCCCGGACTCACGTACGTGCATATACCTCAGCGAAACTCTTGGACTTCTGTATACTGATGTTTCCAAATTCTTTACGAAGAGGTGCGGCTGAACAACTGACGCCGCGGAGGGATACTTCTCTGAATTACTGTGATGTTCACTTGTTAAGCGAACTGTCACTTTGGCTCATCCTTAAGAAAATCCTTTTACCTTTTCTCTCGTTAAGACACTGATTTTTTTAGTGAATCGGAATTCTTTTAGAGAAACTTAGGTAGTTGGGAGCAGATGTCCCCCGTCTTCATCTCGAGTGAGAGAGTAATTCGCTTCCTTTTCGCAAAGTGTTTGTGGAATCCACGGGAATTCTTTCTCCGGGCAGCGGTCCCAGCACTGGCTGCCGCGAGCGTACTCTCGCGCGCCGGCCGCGCCGTCCTGCCTCCGGCGCACAGCCGCACCACGCGCCTTTCCCGGGGCGGCGGAGGACACTCCACTTATTAGAGGGCGCCGCGGGGGCGGGACGGGGTGGACGCGGGGGCGCGAGCCGTATAGGGCTATCTCGCCATCACACCGTCGCGTCGTTGCAGTCTCGCCCGCACCGCTGGCGCCGCCGCCGCAGGCCGAAACGTCGTTAATTGCTCTGCGAACGCCGCCGCGGCCCGCGCCGTCTTCGCCGTTTTTTCTGCCTCCTCTCTTCTTGTGAAAATACTTCTCGTACGTGCTTACTCTATCCTCTTGTCGTTTTCTCAGCCCGTGAGGACTTTCTAGTTTCCGCGAAGATAGTGTGTGGTAGTGTCGGCAGTGGTGATCCCTGTCTTCGTGGTCTTCTCCTCCTTTCAGCAGCACTGGCGAACAAGGTTTGTCTGCTACGTCGCTTCTGCCTGTTCTTTGTTGAGTTGCCTAACTTTTATTCTTCCCGTTATTGTGCGTACTATGTGTGTCGCTCATGTTCCCCAGTACTTTCCCTTTATCATGTCTGTTATCCATCTAATTTTTTATCCGTTGTTTATATTGTGGTTGGTTTCTGAATGGTGCGTATTTGAACTTCTTCCCTACGATGTTTTTGTTGTTTCCTGCTTGTTCGGCAGTTCCGTGATTGTAGTCCCTTTCCTGTCACTTATCGTTGGAATTTGATAATTCTCTTAATTTCCATGGAGAAAGTACATGACAGCCGGTCAGCGGTTGTCTCTCGACTACATGGACTTCTCTGGCATTCAGCACTTCTCTGAGTATCCAGTAGTCGTCTTTTTCGCTGCGGTAAACAAGAAGTTACACGAAGGAAAATAAAACCTCAAACGAATAATGTACCATAACCGCAGAGCTCACAGTCACAACCGCTTATGTGCGAGCGTTGAAATCTCCCCCGGGGGCCTCAATAATGTGACAGGTGTGATGCGCTTTGTGGGCTGTTTCTTAAGACGTCATGCTTAATTTTATCTGGGCTGCATCTCTCCACTCCCGAAATACTGGTAGCAATTTAAAGCTACTTACCGCCACGTTGGGGTCCGTCCGCGTTGCAAGTGTATTATTTCGTCTCGTTCCTACGGGAAACTGGCGAGTAGCGTGGCAGATGAGACGGACGGAGGTCGATGCAGCATGCAAGCGCAGTTTGCCAAGAGAATTAACGTGCTGGCGGATGTCGGACGAGAGATACATACGAGAGATAAACAAATTATGAAGTTAGCAAACATAGGTGAAGAAGTAGCAAGAAATCTGGTGAATATAAGATAGATATTCAGAGGTGAGAAGATAGCGAATAGCTAAGAAAGTAATTGTGGGTCAAAGAAGAGCCGAGTATGCTACGGTTGGAAATTAATCTAAAAGGTGGAAGAGTGGGGTGAGTCTACAAATGCTAAATAGGTGATGGAAATTGTGGAGTGTTGTCGGTGTGAATGAACTTTCCTGCGGATAACATACGAGCTAAATATGTTATGGATGGATAATGGATAGATAGGTAGTAATATCGCGAGTGTATTAAAAGTGAATGTGTATTGTTGCGACCAGTAAGCGAGTGAATGGGTGAGCGAGATGAGTCTAAGGGAAAACCAAGTGAGTGGTTGGGGGATTGGGGGCGGGGGGGCCGGAAAAAGGCGAAGTGGGAGTGAGTGGGTGGGTGGACGGAGGGGCGGACGTGCGAGCGAGGAGCGAGCGGACGCGGTTTTCAGTGCGGGGCGTTGTGTTTCGGCGCTGAAGCGTGGACGTGTGTTAGGCCGCGCCTAAAGAGTGACGGGCGACGAGAGTTCGCAGGGGTGGGTCAGGCGGTGTGCGTGTGAGGTCTTCGTGGTCGACGTCCTGGGCGGTTACTCGTTACTGCCCGGATTGGCTGTCCAGGCCTACTGGAATAATTAATTAGAATCTTTTGTGATGAAAATTCACCCTTGGTTGTGAATATTTAAAACAAAAATTGATTGTGTATAAATAATATTATGTGGAAATTTATTTGCCAGATGATCGACTATTTGTCTTTGTTTACGATATTTGTCTTATTTTCGCAACATACATGAGTTGCTTGGTACTTTCAGTGGGAAATGTGTAAATAATGTTGTGTGAAAATAGATATGCAAATACTTTCAGTGGGAATTGTGTAAATATTGCTTTGTGAATGATGTGGATATGAAAATATGTTAATTTAAGAGAGCTGAATTTTGTTCAAATGGAAATCGTTAACAGACATGCTTTCGCTACAGAAATATCTCTCGATTATTACGTGGCACATAAGAGAACAGGGCTGGCAGATTTTCTGCATACTGATTGTACATCTAGAATAATGTAAAGAGTGGAAGGTAATGAACGGTGATGGTGCCTGAGAAGTTTGGTCAATGAAGGTCACCAACTTCAACACTTTGCCACAGCAAGACGTCTGCACGGAAACTATAAAAGTGACAGCGACGGTCGGGTCAGGACCGTGAATTTTATGACGAAAATGCAAGATGACAAAGAAAGGATGTAGGAGATAACAAAGGAGTGACGGATTTGAGGTTGGTAATAGCCGACAATACATACGTAAACAGGAACCGTCAGTCTCTCCACAACCGCAGGTTGGCTGACGGAAATAGTGGGCGAAGAAGGGGCTTAGCCAGTCGGTACAACATGTATGCAACGTTCGGTTGGACTGCACGGAATGGGTGCAGTACTTCTGTGTTCGGATCAATCGGAAATCACAGAGTCCAGTGAACTCCAACTGGGTGGCTTACATTCTGAAATATAAATTAAACCACTATAATTCCACATAAAGTTTAGCATTTGTGTGTAAAAAAAGTCAGCAAAAATAACCGTTCATATATTTTAATAATAATAATAATAATAATAAATCGTAACAATTTTCTCCGAACTAAATATTATCACTCATTCGGCCTGATTGAATTCATTAGGCCCTTTTCGGTTTTGATTTGATCTTTATTGCTACGTTCGTCGTGATATCCACTTAGGTTCCGTTTTCCCTTATAAAGAGTTTTCTGTGGATATTTTAATGCAGATGAGTTGGCGAGGAATCCCATTAGCGAAGATGACCGGGTTAGCGGTTAACTCGAACCTCGGCGGGAAGAGAAAGACAGCGTGTGCGAGTGTCACCCGGAGTAACTTGCTGCCTAGTAAAATGGAGCTTTGTGAGATGATAACTTTGTTGTAGAGGTCAAGCGGCCATGGAGAAGTTCAATGCTATGCGATTCGCACGTGGAAACCATAATGGCGACGTAGGAAGCTGCATGTTCAAACGACCCTTGTCGATTCGTTCTGTGGTGTGTAATCGATAGGGTCGTTATGCCTCTTGCTTATTTAGATGATGTTCCCTCGCTGGTAGCCGACACTCTTTGCTTAATTGTTCTCAATATGCGATCGCCTATGTTTCGCTAACTTCTCTTTTACTCAGAGATTAAAAAGGGAACTCGTTCGAAGAATACGTCCGTGTTGGAGAAATTGCACACATATCATATACTTGAATGCTAAGTCTCTTTGTACGATTAGTCATGATGCTTTATGTTTTTAAACATAATTTTATTCACGTTTTTAAACATCAAGAATTCACATCGTAATATTCTAAACACTATTTGGCGAATTTTATATTAATACTGCATGTGTTAGCATAATGGATGTTATTTTACAGCAAACGTTGATTGCTTGATGCAAATTCTTAACAAGAAACTTGAATTATAACGTTTAATAGTTTTTATTGTATTTTTTGATAATGGCATTGTTGAAATGATTTATTTATTAACCGGTGAGAGATAAATTGTGGGGCCATTGTGTGTATTTAAAAAGAGTATGAATGTTAATTGTCAATCTACTCACGTGGTGCTAGCATTAATGGAACCCTGTTGATGAAATTCCTAATAGAAAATATATCTGATGTATGCACCTGATCTGCACGTTCACGGTGAATTGCAATACACACCTCGGATCATCCGCATCGTTGCCGTGCTGGCTCGCCGGGTGCATCGTGTGCACAGCGTCCGCATTGAAGACGCATCTCCTCCCCACGCGTCCAAGAATATCAAGTCGATCGACGCTTCTCCAAATTTGCAGTGGGGGGCGCCGGGTCACCGTGCACGCTCCTGCCGTCGACCCCCCGGCCCCCCGTGGCTCGCGCGCGCGTCTCCCCGGCCCCGCGGCGTTTATGCATACGCTATCGCGGCCCGCGCGCGCCCGCGCGAGCGGCCTCCGCATACATTATGCAACGCGCGTTTACACGTCCGGCCGCGCGTGTTAACACATTATCGGCCAGGGTAAACATATCGTGCGCGCGTGCGGGGACTGCCGGCGCCGAGGCTCGAGCGCGGGGCCGCCACCGGCGTTCCTCCTCCGGGCAGGGTGGGCCAGCCTCCCTTACGCGCTCCTCAGACACACGTACTTAAATATCGAGGACTGCAAGACGAATGGCCCCCGTTGTAGGATTTCGTGAATGATACACGTTGTCATGGGGATGTCTTAAAGATGCAAATTACCATGCGAATTGTAAATAAGCGTCCGTGAACAAAAGAAGTTTCCGTTTCAAAATTGATAGAATTCTTTTGGAAATTTTGCTGGAACATGCAATCACAGCTCATCTTGGGCTTCCCATTGAATTAAAAAATTCTGGAATATGTTAATCGTGCTTTGTGTCGTGTAAATTATTACAAATAACGCGTGCGTTTGCAGCTGTGTTCTTCAACACGTGCTACGTTTTGAATCGCAGACATCTGGTCTGCACCTATGATATTGTGAGAGCAAGGTCTATTTACCGAACAATATTATTCATTTACTAAACTGTGTGTGTGTGTGTGTGTGTGTGTGTGTGTGTAAAAGAAAATTGTGACCATATTGAACGCAAGATGTTCAGAGATAAATTATACTAGTAGTGTCGCATGTTAATGATTGGCTGGATTATGACTCCGACTTCAGCTATTAATTTTCCACTTAAAATCACCACGCCTCCTTTCACCCCTCTTGTCAAATCCCATTTTGAGTGTAGTGTTAGCTAAATGACTCCTTCCTCAGCAGGGTTATTCTTCTCTACCTTTTGAATAATTAATAGGTTCTTCCACGACCACTTTTTGAGTCTGAACTCTTCTGATACTTTCACAATCGGAAGGGTTAGGTCTCTTTGTCTACGGAGCTTCGAGTATTACCCATAAGCAGTGACGCCGTACCACTTTTGTCACAGCTCAGCGCTGTCATCAGAACAAGAATCAACAACTGCCACTTTTCATCGTTCGTTGTGCGTGATGACAAAGTGGTTCGAACCTCCTTCAACCCATTCACCTCCATTACGCGTGTAAAGGCTTCAATTCACAAAAGAGCGAGGCAATCATATCTATTTCGCCGGGAAATTGGTCTCGGGGCCTCCGGTACTCGCGGCTCCCGCGGCGCGAAGGGAAGGGTTGGCGCTGAATTGGGAGCGGCGCGGGTCGCGACAGGTCGGGTCGGGTGGCGTCGTGCCGCTTGTTCCCGCAGTCGCTGTCGCCCGGAAAGAGGGGGCGGCCGCCTTGTTATTACGTCTGCCGCCGCCGGCGTGTCACCGGGGCTTGCCCCCCTCCAGCCCCTGCCGGGCCAGCTGCGGGAGCGCGACGTGCGCCCCCTCGGCGGCACCGGAACTTCCCGCCGCCACCGCCACCGCCACCGCCACCGCCACCGCCACCGCCACCGCCACCGCCACCGCCACCGCCACCGCCACCGCCACCGCCACCGCCGCCACCGCCACCGCCGCCCGCACCGTCACCGTCACCGCCCGCCCGTCACCGTCACCGTCACCGTCACCGTCCCGTCACCGTCACCGTCACCGTCACCGTCACCGTCACCGTCACCGTCAACGCCACCGCCACCGCCACCGCCACCGCCACCGCCATCTCCGGATGCCCCCTTGCGAGGCGTGGCGACGGCAACTCCAAGGCGCCGGAGGTGGCACGCCAGGCGGCGGAGGTGAAGGCGGAGACGCGAGAGGAAGAGGAGGAGGGGGATTGGGGGTGGAGGCGGGCTGGCTCCCGGAATGCGGAGCAGTCAAAGGCGTTCGCCCCCATTCAAGGGCGTTATAAAGCAAAACAGAAGCCGCGGCCCCCGCCGCCGGCGAGCCAGCGCCGAGCGGCTCGCGTTGATTACCTGCGAGCGGAGGCGGAGATGGCGGAGAGAGGCGGCCGAGGCGGTGATGAAGGTTCGCCTGGAATGGTGGTGATTCTGTGTGTGTGACTGAGATGTGGAAAGCAGTGGAAGATGCAGTGCCAGACGCGACGTTGGTAAATAAGACAGATGAGAGAACGAGATGAGATGAAGGAACAACAGCACAGGAAATGAAGGCAGTGAGCTTTATATGGAATTGAAAGTAATACCGGTTGAATGGCGCGTGGCGAAAGGAGCCAAAATGCGGGGGAGACGCTCTGAGAGTAGATGAAGCTAAATATTTTTTTCCAATGGTTGTTGGCAAGACGTCAAAAAGAAAATGAGAAATCCGCGGAGAGATGCGAATAGCTCGTGAGCGTCGATTGAGACAGTGGATGCACATTTGCAAAACTCAGAATTGCTGCAAGGGGGAAGTGTGCTGAATGAGAGAAGAAATTGTGGAAGCGGTTCAGAGAATCTCCCAGAGTTATCAAGAGGGCAGAGCAAGTTGCTCTGTTAGTTCGCCTCGGTGAACCACAGACGCCTTGGAGCCGAGCGGAGCGGAGCGGGGCGCAAGGAGGCGGGGCGAAGCTCAGGCGAGCGGTGCGCGGAGAGAACGGCGGGCTGACAGCGTCGGTTTATAATGTCATCGTCGTCGCCGTCATAATCATACGCCGCGAGCGAGCGTCTCTCCGCCGCCACCACCACCGACACACGCTTTTTGCTCAGGGACCGTTCCCCATTGTGCGGCGCCGGTGCCTGGGAGCCACGTGTGCCCCTCTCCCCCCACTTCCGACGTCCCCGCCCCTGCCCGATGAGCCGTTTCCAATGCCTCTCGGGACTTCTTATCCTGCTCTGCTGCTGTATCTACCAGATGCCTCCTGGTGGTACTTGCCTAGACATTCTGGCTACATCATTATCAGCGCTCTGCGATTGCCCTCAGGACTTCCCATTCTTTTCTGCTTCTGCTTTTTCCTCAGTTCCTACTAGAGGTTCTTGCCATTGTCGTACTTGGTTCCTGTTTCTTTTATTTCTCTTGTCCTTATTTAAATCAACGTAATCAATCTCTCGAGTACTCTGAAGAATTTGTATATTTGTATTCCTCCTTGCACGTAGTTCATGCGAATTTCTTACCGTTGCTTTCGCACCTATCAATCCTGCCTTCTTTAGCTGAGCGTTCTTCTCATACTACCCGCTGCCGAAATTAAAACGGTGCTGTACTGCCCTGCCATTCTCCTTCAATACCAGTTCGCACGTTGTCACTTACTTCTCGGTGAGGATACGTGTAGTGACCACCACTGCTGTTACCGTCGAGGCATTAGCGCTGTGCTGCCGGACGCAGCGACGTCCGAGCGAGACAGCCGGGGGCCGGACGCGCTATAGGGAGCGGGGGCGGAGCGTGAGCGGAGCGGGGACTGGGGGAGGGGGGTGAAGGTCGGGCGGTGGGCGGAGAAGACGCACTCGCCTCATGGAACATTAACTCGCGCGAGGTGACGCTCATTGTGTCGGCCGTCTGACGCCGTCAGCCCGAGGCTTGTGGACTCAGTGCGCGCTCGCGCGAGCAGCGGCTGCCGCAAGGTCGGCCGACGTGCCTCGGGGGCCGCCTTGAACGCGCGCGCTCCGCTCGCAGCCTCTGCACTGGAGGCTCACGGGGAGCTGCACTTCAGTGTGCCCTGTCGGTTGGACGAGGTCTTCCAGGCGTTGCAATCAATATTAAATCATTTCTAGCATTTACTCTTTTGCAATTTTGCCTTGATCCTTTCCAAGAACCGGCTTCAGAAAGTATATGTGTGAGTCTCCGTAAAAATATAAAGTGTTTGTGCACTATCAATGCCTTTTTTAATTGAAATTATTTAGGATAATAACTATTTAACTTTTATATTAATCTCTATTTGTGTAATCTAATTTATAAACAGCTCCTTCATCTCTCGTAAGATAATTCTCGAGTGGATAGAAAATCTTTGTAGACGTTGTATTTTATTTTGTTTTATTTCGCCAATGTTTTATTTAGTAAAATACAATTTTTTTAAATGTAATTTTTGGTTACGTGCGATTAAATATTTTCCACAGCCGCTGCCCGCAACACCTATAAGAATGAGTTTTTTATTATTTTCTTTTAGTATCAACTGAAGGCAATAAAGAGATGCTTTAACAACTAAGTTGAACCGATAAGAAGGTGTCTTTAACTTTTACATGAAATATATTGTATTTAAACAGTTAATTAATTGTTAATATTATTATAATAAATTCACAATTAGTGAGAATTTTAAGATTTAAAGTTTAAAAATAGATTTTAATCATGAATATATATATATATATATATATATATATATATATATATATATATATATATATATAATATTGAATGTAAAAATCTGATTTTCGTGACCGCAAAATACTATCGAAAATAAATGTGTAAAACTTTGGAATTCTTTAGTTTGAAGTCCTCTGTACAGTGTATACCTATTTCCAACGGTGGTTAGTGCTTTGCCAGTTGGTCTTGTAGTATGCCATTTAATCCCTGATACTTTTCTAAGATACCCCAAATTGCCCTTAGAGGGGTTTCACCATCTTTTATTTATCAATATTCAGATCATTATTTCATTTATCTAAATCATTATTTTATCTTCTCTGGTGCAAACATTTTGTGGGATGGAATTATGAAAGCAATACTGTGGCAGTGTTGCCAAGGGTAAATAGAAGACACCTAAACAAATTGCGGGAGAAGGATCTGTACTCGGCATTATGAACATTTAAAGGCTTTTTCTTCATTAACTCTGAGCTTTGATGTCATGGAGAAGAGACAAAGCCGGGTCCAGAAGAACGCTTGACGAGCGTGAGCTGCAGTTACTGGTTTAGTAATGCTCCTGGGGAAGGGAACGTGGCACGCAGAGGTGTTTCGCAAAGGAAATGGGCGGCTTGAAGGAGCGTCTCTGTCTCTAACAAGGCAGAACCAACTAGATGCGCTGGAGAGATAGAACAACTCAGTTTCTTGCTCGATTTTCTTGATGAAGTCGTCACACTTTTGTAAATATATTTGATATGCGTCCTACTTCAGAAGACATGTCGTTTTTAATTAAAGAAATCGAGATTAAGAGTGAAATACAGAGAACATCTGAAATATATTTTCGTTTATTAATACAACCGAAAACAACATATTCTACTTTCGTAATTATTTTATGCTGTGTGTGCTCTTCAACCACTGTGTAATTAAAGTTGGTGAATGACAATGTATCATGTCCTATGTTAACATGTCATCTCCATGTTCGTTAAACGTCATTTTCCTATATATTAAAAAGACCGACACGTGACCTTCTTTCGCAATAATAAAAGACCGTTGATATATTGGAAAATTTACTTCTGGAAATGCGTTCCCTTTATTTCTCGTTTTACTTCGTAAGTAGTAAAGAGATAGTATTGTAATCGTGTGGCAGAAGTCGGCTATTTTGTGTTAGAAAACATTATTGGGGCTGGCTAACAAGAAAGTAGTTACATTTTTGTTCCCATATTTAGTAAATTACTTCTTCTAAAACATTGTGTAGTCCATGCTTTGATGGACCTTACTATTGAAACATCGATTGTTGACAAAACTTTTCCGTTTGTCCGTCAGTCGTGGTCAATGCTAGCACCTGAACCGTTCATATGACCTCCAAAATGATCTGTTGATAAGTTTTTAATAATATGATGAGACATTGTGTGCCACAAAACGGAGACGGAACCGAAGACATATTTTGTTTGGAGGTGGCTTATACAACAAACGCAATGGAGAAATATCAGGCGATCGCTCACTTGTTAGAAGCATCTGTTTATTGCTTGAGTAAATCTTTCTGGGAGAGGCGCCTCAATTGATGTCACTGTAGTGCCTCTGACCAGGAGGTCTTAGGGGTCGAGTTCAAACTTAGCAGGATTTTCGACACTGGTTGCAAAGTTAGGTCGTATTCAGCCGCTGTGTGAAGAATTCTAGCGGCAGATTGCTCTGATATCGGGAGTTTTCCCTGTTTTTGTTTTTTCGATCAACACCAGACGAATGCCGGAGCAAGTACTCTGACAAACGAATCACGGACCGCGCGCGATCTATTTGGGACTTCCTCTTCCTTATCCCATCCCCTTACTTACACACACACACACACACACACACACACACACACACACACACACACACACGCGCGCGCGCCCACTGCAGTACCTCACATTTCCAAAGATCGGTAGAGAGGTTAGAGCATGTCCCGGCTGGGGCGGTGCCTCGCCAGTGAAGATACCTGGTTGGGGCCCAGCCGACGGGTAGGACGACGCCGAATCCACCATGTAGCGGGGGAAGATCACCGCCATCTCCCGAGGGAAACGTGCACTTCACTTACGGGACTAGTGACTTTAGCAGTTGACGTGCCCTGAATCACTATTCAACGAATCAATCAATCGAGTAAAGCTTGCAGTAAAAACATTCCCGAAAGAACACGCTTCCATTGTTTTCATGCGTTTTGAAGACGTGGAAACGCAAGCGTTGTAACTATTAAATACGAAATCATGATGCCAGTTTACGCAAGTAAGATTTGTTGAGATATGCAGTCATGTTGTAAGAAATAATATTTAGAATTTTAGAGGAGGTTCTCATTTGTTTTCGCTCTACTGAAAAAGAAGTAGTCATTGCTTTTTTCGGTAAAATTTAATCGTTTTTTTTTTTGTACTAAGTAATAATTACTTACATTAAAGCAATTATTGTATTTATAATAAAACAATTACTGTTTTCTGAAGGAATATTTACTGATATAGTTCTTGTTTCGTACAAGCCGCGTTTCTATCACAATTTTCTGTTGCTTATTTAGCCAATAAACAGTATTGCACGTCATCTGCGAGATCTACAATAACATTTCCAGTTGACAACATTGAGAAGTTGGAAAAGCTGAGGGAAAATCTATTTTGGAGCAAGCAAACATTCAATATAGGTTTGAAATGCGTCATGACGTCGTTCATTGTAAAAGCTGAAGACAGGCAAGAATATCTAGCGGAGGCATCTTGTGAGATGGAACACAGCCTCCTTGCCCGAGTAACCTTCACGTCATGACGTCGCTTTGGAGCATGCGGCGACACGCCGCGGCCTTGGCTCACCTTCACTTGAGCGTCGTCCCCCAGCATCGCCCAGGTGCCAGCGAGAGGGACGCCCTTTGATGTCCGGGAGAGTTATTGCCGCCCTGGCCCGGGGCTCGGGGACGCGCGTGCGTCGGCGGGCGCGCGCGCATTCGTCGCGCCGCCAATGAAAGGCGCTGCGAGGGCTGGGCCTCTGCCTCGGAGACAAATGCGCGGTAATGAGCCAGCGCCTGCAAGGCTTGCCGTTTGGATTTCTGTTTTGCAACTGTTTTGAAAGGAACGTGGTCTGCGGTGAGGGATTGTGAGTTTGGTGTGCTGAGTCTTCTTTAATTATGAATAGAGGCTTGAGTGTATTAATGATAAAAGCGAAGAATACTAAATTAAAGCGATTTCTTGTTTTCTTGATGCAAGTGGTTGCGAGTCAGAATTTTTTTCGTTTTCCCCGACAATGGAGTTTGCTTTTTTTTTGTGGGAGAAAAACGCAAAATTGTTATGCAATCCATTAAAATATTTTAAAGTTGGTGTCTCCAGGTTTGTATGCGAATAAGGAAAGGGAGAATCTAGTGAGTTCTTTTTTCAATTGTACAAATATTGCACCAGGGGCTCGTTAATTGATTCTCAGCCATTCTCTCCTTTCTGGAAACTAACGTAATATTTATAATACTTTTAGTCGCTAGGGTATGATAAACGGTTATTGTAAAATTTTTTTAAACTGTATATATTCCACGCGATATTTTTCGAAAACTTCTAAAATATGCAAAAAAAAAGTCAATGACGTTATTGAAAGAAATGATTATGAACAGCAAATTAAATTTAATTTCTAGGAAAAATCTCTATCTTTAATTTTGTAGTTGCACTACGCAAACACTAAAACCAGAGAGGTCAGTTTCAAAAAGTTACGGAAATCAACAATTTTTGTTTGTTTTAAAGCAAAATTAACTTTTTCATCTCGCTCTTAATCTATTCATGTTTGTTTGACATTGTCTTTGGGCCACTCCCTCCAAAGAAGCGACCTACAAGTACACTCTCTTTTCCTGCTTCCGTACTAACGAAAAACGTCGTTCGTGGTGGAATGTCAGACCACCTTCCTTCAGATCTATCGCATATCGTCAGTGGGACGGTTGGATGACACGAGTGAAACTGGCCCACATTCCCTGTTGGAGTTCCACTCACAGTGGCGAGGAGGAAGGGGAGCGCGAGTGAAGTAGAACGGGAGGAAAGCGACTCCGAAGCTAGAGTAGGAGAAGGAACGGGAGTGGGAGTGAGATCGAGAGGGGAAGCGGGAAGCGGGACGGAGTGAGAGTGGGAACGAGAGGGGAAGCGGGAGCGAGAGTAGGAGAAGGAAGGAGGGTGTTGGGAGGGGGACGAGGGGAGTGGGAACGAGAAGGGGAGCGGAGCGAAACCGAGACTGGGAGTGAGGGCGAGAAAAGACCGGGAGCTGGTGCGGATGCAGGAGCGGTAGCGGAGCCGCCGCGGGAGACCGGCAGGCGGCGGCAAGCGCACGGGTCGCTCCTTTTCGTGCGTAGACAGCGAGCGCTAAGTGCTGCGTCATCGTGTTCTTCTATTTTTTCTCGCTCGCCCTCTCCACCGCGTTTAGCTCCACACAATGTTAAATTGATCGATATTTTAAAAAGGTTAATTTCTTATTTTTGTGGAGCGCGTCGTGGAAAGGCAGGAGAAAGAAAGGAATAAAAAAAAGAAAGAATGAAAAGGAAGGAAGAGTGGTTCATACGTAGATTAGTTAGATGGGTTCACAAAAGGTAACCTCTTTGTTAGAGATGGGAGTCCTTTCACAGCCACCTTCACACTTCTCGGTGCGTACTCGAGTCGAGTACCGTTTAATGCGGACGAATTAGTAAAGGAGACACGTAGTGCGGCTTCGGCTCGCGCCGATACTCGAAGTGTTTCCCAGGGTAAGCGTGCACGGGTGGCGAGGTGCGGGTATGCCCCGAGTACAAAGGCTGTGCCTCCCCCGCGGCCATCGCCGCCGTCGCTGCCGTCTCCGGCTCCGCAGCTACTGCAGTCACCTCCCCATTAGCGTTGCCCTGAGTTTAATATGGCCTGTGCTGCGTTAGAGAGTACACATTACTATTACCAATGGCGAACAAAATCGGATGCTTGCAGCGTCACAGATAGATCCAAGAAAAATTGATTGTGCAATTTCACTGGATGGAAAGTTTGCAGAAATAAGGGGCCCTTTGAAAAATGTGGATGTTGTGAGAAGTATGGAATGAAACAACTTTTCCTGATTTTCAATAAATGTGAGTACCCTAATACACGCCTCTTTTTCCCGTCTTTATCTCTCCTCTCTCCCTCTCCCCTCTCCTCTCTCTCCCTCTCCCTCTCCTCTCTCTCCCTCTCCTCCTCTTCCCTCTCCTCTCTCCCTCTCCTCTCTCCCTCTCCTCTCTCCCCTCCCTCTCTCTCCTCTCCTTTATTTTATGAAAATACTTTCTTCGGTGATTACATACGTTGAGACATTCATTAGCTCTACATTAGTTTACTATGTGATTTCACAGTTATAAAGAGTAAGCAAAGATCAGAAACTACCTTCTCTGTAACATACTTTTATTTAGAATATGATTCATTGAATTTTTCTTTTGAGTATGTGCTGCAGAATGTAAGTTTGCTGCAGAATGTAAGTTTTATTTAATTTGTTTTCGAAAAAAATTGAATGTATCTCATGACGTTTGATGTGTCTTAGCATCAAGCAAGCAAGACATTTACATACCATCATATCCGTCATCCTTGAAAAATAATCATACATAGTCTTTTGATCTTCTGTCACTCGAGTGATTATTTCTCTTTTGCCGCTTCACTTCGTTGTCTCCGATGTCATGTCGTGCTAGATCACTACCGCTGCCGCCTCTACATCATTGGCTTTACATTAACTCTATTCCCGCGTCTGTTGTTACCACGGCCACTATTACCTTGCCCCCCCCCCCCCCGCGTTTCCGTTCCACCTTACTTCCCTGCCGTGTGTAGCTGACCCCGCGCGTGTCCTGACCTCGAGGCCGTGTGCTGGAAGTAAATCTCCCAGACGTCCGTTGCGCGTTCCGCTCTCGGGGCACTTTGGAAGCCGTTCTCGCTTTGTGATTGCAGCATAGACAGTTCCTGGCGGCATGAAGGGGAGAAAGACTCCAGTCATTCATCGTCGGTACATTTACTCCGAATACTCCTGTGCGGCTCGTACTTGTACCCGTCAGCGCTGGTTATTGAATGTTTGTTAATGGTGTGGCAAATGATTCTACGTTTTTTTTTCGTAATTTCTCGCATATATAGCACTTACGTTTTTCCTGTTATTTCTCGCATTTAAAGATACATTCGAGACATTAAAATGAGATTTACTTTCTACATATTATTTTTTTCATGACAAAGGTATTTCATTATCCTGACCCTATGTTGGGTGACAAGGGTTGAATCCCACAGTTCAAAGGACTTGTAATACTTCTTAATTCAATCATAATTTTAGAATATCATTTATTATTAAAGTAACCAGCATCTTTAAAGACTTTCTACAGAATATCATATTCTGAGGGAAAAATTGGAGATAAATATTACCGGTGATGCTGTATAAAACTGTTGACCATTTCGATAATTACTGGTAAATATTCCTTTTTTGGCATGATGTTCTCATTCCATGAATTCTTCTCGTTCCATTCTGTACGCGCACGAATTGTTCCCGAAAACAATGTTTCCGTATCTTCTCTTGTACTGTCGTGCATGGTCTTGTAATCGAGTATATTAAACCTCCCCGGCTCCATTATTTTGCTGTGGCCTTCCTCGCCGGCGTTTAGTTCGTGTGTGAATGCTCTTCCGCCTTCTCGGAGCCATTGTGCTCCATTTTATTGCGCGTTTGTCTTCTCACGTCGTCGACCGTTAGAGCGAAGAATTCCTATTGCGGTTTCGTTCCAATCTCAAATAGCAGTTTAATTTCGCGAACGCTGAGCGAAATAATGGATATCCCTTCCTTTGTTGCCCTTGTATTTGTCGGCCAGGCAAACAATGTGTGATGTTGGTGTACTGCGAGAAGTGCTGTCTGGGTCCTGACACGCTTATTTCTCTACCGAATCAGATCAATTAGAAATGCATATATGATTTTGATAAGATCTCATTATAGCGCACTTGAAAGAAAATAACAGGTGCCATTCTCAATTATTGATTTTGTTCGACTTTCCCTATTGCTCTTTCAAGTAAAGTAAATAGCTTGAAATTTCCTGGTCCGGGCCAGCTATTAGCATTTTTCTGTAGGATTGTCGCTCATAGCTTGCGTCTTTGATATCTTTCTATAGGGTTGTCTGTTAATAACTTATCAGTTATAGTTTTCTGTCTGAGGCTTTATAATATTGCACACAGTTACCGTCGATCTTTTGCATGAGTTATTCACTTTACTCGAATATGAGTTTCGTCCGTGGCAACATTTCGAGACTGCAATATTTGAGAAGTTTGCATTGAAAACCAGCTCATTCCATTATTTTATTTGAAATTGATTGTTTTAAAAACATTTTTGCTAACTTTACTGTGAGGTTTCTTCTTAACCTCACGACGAGTTATGCTTCACATTCAACTTATTTCTTCCTAAAATGTGACAATATGTCCCTTCGTATCAAGCCGTATAAGAGCTTAATAATCCGATTTTTTCTCTCTCCTTTCCAAATTTAGCAAATGGTTTTGTTAGCAATTGCTTCATTTTCTACCACGATTGTCATCCTCGAGTGTTCACTTTTATACGATGAAGTTAAAAAATAAGTATTTCACTTGTTTCACGATATCACAAAAGTACTTATGAATGGAATTGAAATTTTATTTCATTAAATTAAAATGGACTATCTAGATGGTAAGCAGCTCCTGAAAGTCGATCCTCAATGCTAACACTCTACCTAACTCGCCCACAGCCGCAAATTGACTGCGCGCCTCCTAAACGACCGTGCCAGCAATGAACTACCAGACCGTTGAATAATCCTCTCATCACCCATAAAAAACCTCGAGCAAAGCACTGTACCTACTCTTTGCTTTCCGCCTCAGTTCCCTCGACTTCCGTTCTCATCTTCGCTACCTACCCCGAATCTTCTGTGGTCCTCAGCAGCGTGCGACGAGCGGCGTCGCGCGTCCTCCGAAACGGCGGCAAGAAAACGCCCTCCCTCGCGCCCGCGCCGCCCCCGCGCCCCCCGCCGCCGCCCGCGCCGCCCCCGCAGCCCGCGCCGCTCCGTCGCCGAGCGCCCATTGTCCGCGCCGGGGAATCGGGTGAGTCGGCACAATCCGCTGAAAAATGAATCGATAGCAGCAGCGGCGGGGGTGGAGGCGGCGAGCGCGTCGCTCGAGGCCCTTTGTCTCTCTGGATCTCGCCGCGTTATGTGTGTCGCGGGAGGCGACGGGTGTTTTCGCGGCGTTTATGTGCTCCTTTGAAAGGTGGCGTCCAACGAAGGACCTCGATAGATTTCTTTGCTGTTTTGGCGTTCGCGTTACTTCTGTTTTTTTTTTCTTTACCACTTCGCCGCTCGCTCCACTCACGTTTCACACACACCATTCGGCCTCTTGCCTTTATTATTTGACGTCCACCATTGTCGTATGGTTTACCCGGTTCTTTAATGTCTTGCCGATTCCTATCTTTCGCCAGGTACAATCTCTCGGCATCTAGAACTTTCTGCTTTCCAACGCCCTTCTCTTTTCTCATCCTGCTCTGATGATGTCTGTCCACTTGCCAATCTTCATCCCGACTCTCCGATCTTGATTTCCATGTCCCTGTTCTTATGCCCAACACCTATCTCCCAACTTTCGGCTTCTGACTTTCGGCTCCTAACTCCCGTTCCTTGCTCCGGGTTTCGTCTTCCAGCTCCCGGTATCCTTCTTTCCGCACAATCTCTTCCGTTATCTCAAGAGATTGTCTCTTCTCCGTCCATTGCTTTTGCGACCGACTTACGCAAGAACCGCACTGTTCTCTTCACGTTTCCTTTAATCTCTCATCCCTCCACATGCTTCGTTAGCGCAACATCTAAATTATTTTTATCGCCCTCCGCTTCCATTTCACATCTCTCAGCTACTATGTGGTCCCGCCCTCTCTCGGACAGCGCATCTCCACGTGAGCGGCGGCCTCCGCTCCCGCGTGCCGTCGCACCTGGGCCGGCTCCCGCGCGTTGGGAGCGGTCGGGAAGGAGCGGGAGTGGCGGCGGCGGCCGATAAGTGTTTTTTGTTTGGTTTTAACACACAATTACTCCTTTGTGCGTGGCCCTCGTCGCCTTTTGTGTGGACCCGCGCTGTGGAGGTGGACGTTCGTGTGTATGTAGCGATGCTTACCGGTAGCAGAGATACCTGACGGTGGGAGCGAACCGAGGAATAACGTACTCTGTGACAGACGAAATTCCTGTGGAATAATTTGTGTTCAAGTAGCTTCATTCTTTGTGGTGGCTGAAAAGGGATATCACTCAGTGAGTTATTAAGAGACATTCACTGGACATTCAGGATTTACAATATGTGATGTAAGAGAGAATTTGAAAAACGTTTTGGCTTATCAAGGGATACAGTGACTACAGACGAAATTCAAAAATGAGTTCCTGGTGCATAAAGGGTCAGAATTAAGTAGGTGGTGTCATTAGTGAAAAACTAGGAGATGTGCTTTCAATTATTAATCGGAATTTTTTGTAGTTATTGTATCATTTCGATTTTGTAAGAAGTCAGTGAATGATGTTTCTCTAAAGTAGCCACATCAATATGCAATCGAACTGTAAGTATTCACTTAGTGATTTACTTCAATACAAATATCGAATTACGAATGAAAATCTATGTGTAAAATAAATTTTTAGATTGGATGTTACTGGTAATATTATTATTATCATTATTATTATTTCTATTATCGTTGCTAATTGCAAGGACGAACATATTTCTTTTTGGATGGGGTCTGGTCTCTTCATTGTAGATGTGAATAAAAATCTCTGTGAATTCGTCAAAGCAAATATCAATGACCGCCTACAGAAGCGACACATCTCAAAATCCGTCATTTGTAAGAGAAGATCTATATCCAGAAAATTGCCTGTTTCTACTATTAAAAATGTAAATATTATTTATAACACAGCTGGTATACATAATAAAACACTTTATCTACTCCGCGAAATAAACGGCTGAAAATAAAAACCATTTTTCTGCAGAATTATATTGTTAAGGAGCTCTTAGTTTTCTTGTGAGCTCACGATATAATTGCGGTACATCGAACAAACAGAAGTGCAAGTTCAAAAAGCTGGGCGAGGGACAGTATGTTGCACCTAGGTGTGGATCAATTTGCTTTTGAATACAGGAGAGTCGAAACGGATCAAGGCGCCAGCTGCGTCGGAGGTATGAAAAGGACCAAGAAAGTCGCTCCACGCTACCAGGTACTCTGCTCATGCCTCCGCTCCCGTCTGCCACCCGATCCCTGCTTGGCTCCGCCCCGCCTACCTCCACCCCGCTCCGACCTCCTCCCTCCTTCGCCACGATCCGACCGTTCAACGCGACCCGCGAGCGGCCTATAAACGTCCCGCGCTTCATGACGCCTTTGAAAAGGGTTATGTTATGCGTTGCCGTTCGTAAAAGGCTTCGGTCTCAGGTCGCGAACCTTGTGTTGGTTCGCGGCGATGCACTGAACATCTCTGAATGGCGGTCGAAGGTTAACCCGTTCCTGAACAAACGACGTGAGAACGAGCGTCTTGACATATTCGATCTTTATGGCCCGTCAACCTCTGTTCCTTATATAATTTATATTCGATTTTCGACTTTAAATGCTAATTGCGATTTTCATTTCTTTGTCTATGATGTTTCATCTTTACGTCGTTTACATATTTGTTTGCAATTTAAATTATCTTTTGTACTGTTTCTGTAGTATTCGATTATATTTATTTGAATAATTATTCTAATAATAACATTAACAGTAAAATAAATGTATATTTACTAACAAATATACTCTATTGGTGATGCAGAGAAATTGAGTGTGTCAGAGTAGAGATGCATTTATGAAAATGGACAAAGTATCTGAATTTTTTTTATCAAAACCGTATGCATTGAAAAAACGGTATGCATACCGAAATATGAGAAACTCAAATAGCTCGCTTACTTCGTTCAGCTATAGTAGGGTTGTCTAACTGGCGGCCCGCGATGCCATTTATTGTGTCCCGTGGAAGGTTTCTAGTCAAGCATGAAAGTCCCTTTCATCCTTGTCGGGCAAGGACATTGTGCGCCTAGCGCACGTGCACTGGTGGGATGACCCCCCCCCCCCGTTAATATAAAAATAGATGAAGTTCAGTTTTAAAGATTTTTTTTGTAGTAAATTCAGAAATTCGTAATTATCCCAGCGTTTCTCTGCGTTATGCATCGTACGGCTTGATATCACCAAAGGCTTCACCCCCCCTCCGGTTCAGAATAGCCGAGATCGACAATACTGGGAAGTCAGGTGTGAATCCCCCGATCATTGAAAATATGGCTCGCAACAGTATTAAAAGTTTTAGTTATGGCCCTTGAGGCTTTGCAAGTTGGACACCCCTGAGCTATAGCATGAGATAGAATTGTTTGCAACGTTAAACGTAACGTTTTCTCCAGCCAGAAGATCACGTATTTTGGAAGAAAGGAGGAAATAGTTTCCGCCGCGCGATCTTCGCGGTGTCCTCTGAAGAACAGATGGCGCGATCGGTCACTTTTTCTTGTGGCCGGCGGCCGAAGCACGCTCGCGTCGTTAAATTTTACAACGAGCGCGCGGAAACTCACTCGCAACAGCCCAGCAGCTGAGAAGAATGCGCAAAGACGCCGCAGTGGCCGAAATGTAAATGATGAGGGAGCAGGATGCATTGAGGGAGAGGTGGACGGGCGTATCTGCACTGTCAGAAATGTCATTAAATCTAATGTAGATTAAAGTATTGTACATGAAACTTAATATATCCTTGTACATTAAAAGGAACTTAATATATTTGCACATTAAAATTAATTCATAATTTAAAATCAGTGTAGATTTAATGTAGAGGTTCTCCTGCATCCTTTGCCTCTCATCATTCATACCGTTTACGTATTCATAATCACCAGTTCCTCAAGATCATTCCTTCCTTCCAGATAAGACCATAAAGCTTTGACTCTTGCATCCTAATGAACATAGCTACAATAAAATTTAATGTGCGTTCATGGCAATTATTTTAATGTAATTTACATTAAACTAATGCTTAAATTTATGAGTGTGGCTCAGGGCGTCAACTGATGTCGCGTCAATGCCTCTGACCAGGAGGTACTAGGGTTCGAGCCCCGACGGTGGCAGGATTTTCGACACTCGCTACATAGCTAGGTCGGATTCAGCAGTTTCCTGAAGAATTGTACCGGGTGGCTGCTCCGATCGGTAGTTTCCGTGGATTCTCCGGATCAACACCAGGCGAATGCCAGAGAAGTACCCTAACACACGGGACCCGGGCAGCGCGCGATCTTTCATTCCTCTTCCTTACCGCTCTCCGCTTACGTACTTACTTACTTACACTTACACGTACATACCACACTGACTACTGCACATGCCGGAAAACCAGTCGAGAACTTACAGCTTGTCTCGAATGAGGCAGTGTACCGCTGGTGAGAGATATATTTTTGGAGAAAACCCCGCAAGCCGACGTGTAGTTCGGCGCCGGATCTCACCAACCAACTAGGGAAGATTGCTGCCACCACCTGTGTTAAAAACGTGCACTTCACTTACGAGACAAGTGACCATAGCAGTTGCAAAGCTCGGAAATATGAAAGAATCAGTCAAACGATGGAGAGAGCGTGCGATGATGCGGCGAGGGAATGGGAGCCGTATGAGACGTGACTGTTCGCGTCCCGGCGCCCCCTGGTGCCCAACGCCCGGAATGGCAGCGTGCGTCTAATCAGCCAATTGCTGGGGACCATGTACTTACGAGGTGCCCCATGCGTAAGTCGAGTGAGGGATAGAGGCGGACTGTGGAGACAGCGGTGGCCCACCTTTCCGATTCACGCTTGAGAATTAAAAATTTTGTTTGCTGACCTGTTTAGCTGAATGCCAAACATTAGTTTTCAAAATATATGTTTGGGTCGGATTTGTATTTTTTTTTAAATCGTCACAGAATTTGTCACTTTCCTTTTGATACCCTCGTGGCGAAAGTTTTAAAAAATTATTGAAGAAAGTGTATGAGATGTGTCGAAAATTTATTTTCATGAATATTTGACCGGGAACCATAGCGAATATTCATGGATCTGTCTTCACTGCCAGTCGCAAGTTATTTCATTCACAAACACGTCACTATAGCACCTGCTCGTGCCAGACTCCTTCTTTCATTGATAGATATAACATTTGGTAGAAACTAATCACAAGTGGCATCCTGAATGACCGTTCTCTGGATTACCTATTTTTTCTATCATTTTATATTGCCAAATCTCTTCGTAACCGGACGCTTTCCTGCTACCGGCTCATTACCGTCGCTAACAGCGGAAATAAACATGTCTGCGCTATCTAAAGTGCGTCAAAGCAGTCTAGATAATAAATTGGGCCAACGAATAGTGTTCGCTCTGTAAGTCGAATGAAAATGGAGCCGTCCTGTCCCATTAGGCCGACTGTTTATACGCGCGATGGTGCAGAGAGCACACACGGGGGCCCGGCCCGGGCCGAGCGGAGACCACGTGTTCGTCTACGGCGCGGCCCGCCGCACGCCGCGCCGCCCGTACTAACGAGAGATCGTGTAAAGTGGCGCGTCCGATGGGAGGCCGCCACGCCCCACTTGCTTTGTTTCCTGGTGATAAAACGTCTTTTCTTATGAATGGAGGGTACACATCCGTCTGTTACAGCCGACTCGACTGAATACGCGGTGTCGGTGTGTTAGTGTCGATGGTGAAATCGCTGTGATGAATTTATCGGTTTTTGGTGTGGGCTGTAGGTGAAAAGATGTAGTATGTTCGGTTAAATAGAGTGTGCGTAAATTTATTTCATATTAGCTTATTTAACAGAATTTTGTGGTTCAATTTAGAGAGTTTTCAGAGGTTCTATTTAGATAATTTTGCAACAGCTCGTTTGTGTGAAGGCTTTGCACAAAAAATTATGCGTTGAATGGATTATTTTCATTATGTTTTGCTTTGTGTTTTCTACGTGACATGTGAGATAATGTTTCTAAAAATCGAGTTTTCGTCGATGTGTGTGTGTGCTAGAATTTCTGTAAGTGTACACACTCTTGAGAAAGCACAAGTGCACATAAACGCTCGTGGATGTACACATATATTACAAATGCATATTCGCACATTCATATAAACTATGCATACATATGCATATCTTTCTCAACACTCATGACGAGCTCTCTCGCCATTTTCTTGACTAGCGCCCATCTCAAGGAGGCCGATAATATTCCACCTGTTCCGCGCGCGTACAAACCAAACGCCCTGTCATCTTCAGCTGCAGTTACCTGTGGCGGCCCTCCTCGGGAGTAACGACCTCGTTCTTCTCACAGCGAACGACTCCTCCGCGCCCTCCCCCTCCCCTTTTGCTGCCCCTCCTCGACGGAATGACACGTACGACGACGCCCTCCCCTTTCAGTCGTCGCCTTCCTCCTTAAAACACACACACGCGCATACACGTACACATGCGCGCACTCACACACGTCCACGTGAGCGCTGCCGACTCACGTCAGTTGCGACCGCGGCCCGGCCGGCCGGTCCCTCTCCGTAATGGGTCCGTGGGTTTTTGCGTTCCGACTGCCCGCCCCCTTCCCCCCCCCCGCCCCCTGCCACGCCCGCCCTCTGTCTCTGTGCTCTCGTGGCCAGTGGCCTCTCCACCTGCATTTCCCCCTCGTGTCTCTTCTCCTCGTTGCGCCTCTATTTCTAAGCGGCTTGGATGGGAATGGGTGTTGGTCTAGTTGTTCCGTCGTAGCTTCGGGGAGAACATAAATGTGATCGTACTCACTGGAGAAATGTAATATTTTTTGCTAGGGTACACGTGCACATTTATGATGTTAACGTATGTAGTACATGACAAAACCGAGTAACTGAAGAAATAGAGAACTACAGATAGCCAGCGTTCATTAGAAATTATATGTATACATTTTTATCAATGAAATATACCTGTTACGTATGATGTAAATAATTTTTTTTGTACTACTGTCGTTTTCTAGAAAATTCACTCTACTGAGTTACTATCATGTATTGTTTTCTGAAATCTTATATTTCTCCATTATTCAGAATATATTCTTTACGAATTCTTTTTGCATCATGGTGGTTATGCTCTTCGAGTGTATAGCCTTACTGCTTTGTGTGCCTTCTTGAATTTTCTTCGCATGAAATTCTGCTGGGAATAGTAGTTAGAAAACTATGTAATGAGTCATTTTTTAAAATTTTTTCCAAGTTCATTTTCTGCTTTAATAATGCTACCTACCCTTGTACACCAAGCGTGCTTTCAACACCTTTTCCATTAACCTAAGATCTCCTGATTTTATTGACCAACACGGTAATGATACAGGAAATGCTGAGAAAAAAAACTTTTAAAAACCTTAACAAATTTCGAAATAAGGGTGATTTTGACGTTGGCTTCATCGTCGACGAGGCAAACTCTTGGATTAGCTGATGGTGGCAGCGTCATTTCTGACCCCCCTCCCCCCGCCGTTCGGTTCCTATCGCCGGCGTTGCCGCTGCCGCCGTGGCAGAAGTGCGCGGCTGCGTCGCTGCGGAGCAATCATCTTCCAGCGGACAAGAAGACTCGCGGGTTTTTCTCCAGCGGGCGGGAGGGCGAACGTTGGGCGGTGGGCGGGCGCGGTGGTCGCGTTGCGGAAATTGGAGCGACGGACCCGAGCCCCGCCCCGCTCCTCCCCCTCCCTCACACCCTCGTTCCCCGACACTGCCGCCCGCCGAAGACAGCGCTAATGGGCGCCAATGCGTCCCCGCGCCGCAGCAGCACAGTGCTCCCGAAGTGAAATTGTTGTGAGAGAAAGTGTGTGCGGCAAGTCTCAACTTTTTTATGCTCGTTCTAGTTTCTATTCGACTGATGGGCTGTCACCTACAGTATTCCTCGGATGAAGAAGAATTTTGAGAAAATATTGTTTTATTTTATAAACTATTAAAAATTATTAATATTTTGTAAAATAATTATTAATTTTTGGGGGAAACCAAATTATGCGTTATTTTATAATTTTCAATTATACATTCATTGAACGGTATGGCAGAATATACGAGTAATGTGAAAACATTTTTAATACCATTTCATTAATACTTCGTTTGGAAGAGGAATGTCTCCATTGTACAATAACTATTTTGGATGACTCGATGTACTTTCCAGTTTCGAGTTTTAAATGACATCAGCTGATATTAATTGATATTCGCCTTTGTTGTGATATTTCGCATAAGGAAGAAATTAATGATTGGTGAAATAAATACGTTATTTTGCGGACTAAGTGGTATATTTTAAGGCTTACAAAAATATGTATAGATTCAGTCTTAAATAAGTGTGATTTAATGGCCAGACAATTATTTGGCAAGGGAGAGAGAAAAATCAGGTTTTAAGAGACAAATGAGAACGGTTACTCTGTGGAAAGTAAGCGATCGGGATAAATATGAAACAGTGACAAATTTGAAAATGAAACGAAGTATGGAAACCTTCCTTTGGCGCGAGGCGCGAGCCGCGAGGGGCAAGGCGCAGGGCGCAGGGCGCAAGGCGCAGGGCGCAGCGGGATGCTCCGTCGCGTCGGCAGCGATTCCGTAGCCAGTGCACCGGCTCGGCAGCTTTCCTCGCATCCTACGCGAGAGCAGTTTTTCTCTCACGATGAAAATAGACAAAATAAATGGACTTTTTCGTTACAACAATAAGTTTTGTTAATAGCAGTTTTATCAATTTTGTATTATTTAAATTACATATCCAGTTTAAAGATATATCTAAAATCAAATTTTCAGGTTTTTTTTTTTTTAATATGATTTGAATTCAGAAATTAATGACTAAGTACAATTACAAAGCTTTGTTGGTTGCAAGATATGTGTATAATGACATACATAATAAGTGAACATTATTGTAGAATTAAGAATGTATGATACGCAATGTATGATACATCGTGTTTTTAGGCTCGTGATGGAATACCTGCCTACAATATTAGATGTACTGTAATCAATTAATTATCTTTGTTAGAATAGATAAGAAGAACCCTTAGAAGTTGCCACGTCATACTTAATTTCTAGCGGTTGATGCTCATTCATCTTTATGGATTCTTATTGCTTAAGGGATGCATTGTATTCTTCTCCTTCCTTTCGTGGTTTTGGTCGATTTTAGGCCCTACTCTGTTCCTACTTTACGTAAACGATATGCCCTCGACGATTCGAAACGGAAGAACGGTTCTCTTTGCGGATGATACGAACATCCTTTGTAATAAAGAAACCGTAAATAGTACAATATCAGATGTTTCAAATTGGTTCCGAAATAACAAATTAATAGTAAACGAAAAGAAAACGGTTTTAATGCAGTTTTCCATTTCAAATAAACAATTCGGTGCTCCATTGAAAATGAACGGTGTACCATTGACTGATGTTAAGGCAACAAAATTTTTAGATCTCTCAATTCAGTCAAACCTTAAATGGAACGTCCATTTAAATGAATTGAACACAAAATTAAGTTCATTATGCTACGCGTTCAGAATTCTTGCAAATTCAGTCAGCCTTCATACTGCTCGTGTATACTTCGCGAATGTTCATTCCCGCCTGAGATATGGCATAATATTCTGGGGGAATACATCTTATAGCTCCCAGACTTTTAGATTACAAAAACGAATTGTACGAATAATAACCAAATCCCACCCACGTGATTCATGTAAGCCTCTCTTCATTAATCTAGGAATTCTACCATTACCGTGTCTTTTATTTACGAATCAGTGGTTTTTGTAAAAAATGACTTGCTCAAGGGCGGGAATATATTTTCAGAAAATGCCAAAGTCTATTACTATAACACTCGACGTAGAAATCATATTCACCAGGTGACAGTATCAACAGCTCATTACAAAAAATTCACATACAATACATGTACATTATTTTACAACACTTTGCCAGATAACATTAAACGATTAAATTCAATAGAAAAGTTTAAATCCCAAGTGAAATCGTTTCTGCTGCATAACTGTTTCTATACAATTAGAGACTATACTGAGCATCACAAGAAAAGTAACATTAATTTTAACAATGATACATAATGCATTATTTACCATTTGGACTGTATAAATAAGTATAATCAACTTGTAACAACTATTGTACTACAGCTTCCGGGTCAATGACCCCATCTCGATCAGGTTTTTCGTCCATTTTCCATGATCCATTGAGCAAATGCTGAGATGGCCCCTTGTTTTGCTTCTGGACATAAATGTAACTTCATTTTCTGTGCACGTCTTCTAGAATTCAGTGGGAAATACAATTATTTAAATTATCGTTTCCATGTTGTCGCGGCAGGAAGTAATAAGAGCCAAAATTTATTGCTTATATATCTTTGAAAATAGATTTTATTAAATGGGAGTTTTTTTGATTTTTTTTCTCCCTTTCAAAATTCAAAATTTATTGCTTTTTATATCCTTTAAAATAGATTTTATTACATGGGAGTTTTTTGTTTTTTTTTTCTCCCTTTCAAAATTCAAAATTTATTGCTTGTTTATCCTTGAAAATAGATTTTATTACATGGGAGTTTTTTGTTTTTTTCTCCTTTCAAAATTCAAAATTTAAGTAGTATATGACTTAGTGTAGGGATCACAGAATTTTGAAAATGTGCACACAATTCACTTTTCCCCATAGCACGTCATACGCAGTTTTTAACTGTTTTTTTGACGTAAAGTAAATAAATAAAAAAAAGACATGTTCCGGGTTCACACTATCTTCGCCTTGGTCGTCGAGGATCTCGTTTTCCCATCAGTGCATATGCTTATCATAATCCGTTCCTAGTAGGTGTTGTGATCACGCGCTGCTTTTCTTTCTATGATTGTAAGACGGAGAAGATATTTAGTTATTTTGTGATTGATTGATTTTTGAACTGGTCTAGGGGGTTGCAACCTTCAACTGCTCTTAAAGATCTCTTTTCGAAAGTTTGTGTATTTCTGCACATCGTTGCTCTTACAACGTCTCGCTTCCTACAACAAAACTGTTATTGTCATCACTTAATAGATTTTCAGTTGCTTTTCCCTGCTTAGCTTTCCAGAAAGCGTCTGCCATTTAGTACCACAAATTTTTGGTATCGTCGATGTTTGATTTCGAAATCTTTATCATGGTCAACTCAAGTCACGCCCAAGTTAGTTGAAAATTCTTTTTTATTTCAGCTTGTGCATTGTCTATCTTATAATAATATCCTAAACCCTCCTCATCATCAAGCTAGTTGTTTCTCAAACCCACCGCGAGTTACGAAGCGGTAATAGCTCGAGATTTACTGAGAGGCGTTTGAGTCATTTACAGGGACGTTTACAGCGGGTGTTCATGTACACATACTAGGAGAAATATTTTTTGTACCGGAAATTACGCTACTCGCAGAATCATTAAACTGTCTCTTTTATAGGAATATCTTGTATTGGAAGCGAAGGTCAGACTCAGTTTACTAAGGCTAGTGCTTGGGAATTTTTTTCGTTCGTTTATGATGCCCTTTTTGAAGGTCATTTTACAGATCGTAATGGGTCTGGAGGTTGTTGCGGGGGATACACCTACTTCATTACACTTGTATCCCTCACTCATGATGCAGATTTATGCGCCTTTGAGTTTAGTAGCCTGGGGTCGCATGCCAAGTTAAACATTCGCCTGAGGGATGCAAGCGTCTAGTGGATTATCAATTTTCCCTACACGTTACGTAGGTTGTTCCGGCTTTTTTTTATTTATTGTTGACGATAGCAATGGACGCTATATATTTCGCATGCACAGTTTTTCAGCATTCCATAGTAATATTGTTCTTAGCTATATAACTGCTGTAGTTATATCTCATTGTAAGAACTTATGTGAATACCTGGGTGGAATAGTTACTCAAGTTTATGTACCATGCAAAGACAACCGCTGAAATATTCATATTTAGAGCAAAAAGAAAATGAAACAAAAATGAAAGTTATTGCAGGAAAACATTGCTTATTTTATGAAATTCTTCCCTGTAATAAATGTCGATGTTCTGTCTGTAACTACCCAGAAATAAATGTCGTTGCAGTGTCCATCAATTATTTTAATAAATTTTTATAATGTTTCGTTTTATCCTATCTATATAACATTATCTCAAAATCTGCCAAAGATGTGCACTTTTATATGTTTTTTAAAATAAGTTTAAGAATGTATTTTTCTTTTTAATCATGCTAATTGAATTGTAATATTTTAATTTGAAAATGATTGATGTATTATTTTGAACTAGTTCGGAATGTTGCGGGTCATTTTCTAAAATGAAATGTATTTATTTGTTTTAAAATACTTTCGCTCTTTAATTTTTATAGGAATCTCGTTCAAAGCTTTCCAATTTTTTTGACGTATGTGTCGCTCTTTCCCTCTGTCTGAGCGAGTTAGGTGATTCATTTTGCAGGCGTTCTCATATTTGACAACTGCGACAAAGAACACGTTCCAAGCACGGGACGTGTTCGTGCCCCAAATATCGTTTTATAAATTCGTTTTACGGTTTTAGGGTTCATAAAGATACTGAAGAATTTTTTTTCCTCGACCGGATTTAGTTTGCGACTTCTGCGTGTCCCGGCGCTCGCGACTTCTCGTCGCTTTTGCTTCGAACCCGGCGAGTCGCCTACAATCTCCCTCTTGAACACTGAACTCTTGAGCATAGAACCAAATTTTTACAATCACGATATTTTGAGATGTCGCTAAAGGTTGGAGCACGGAAGGGGGGATCCTATTGTTTTATCGCACTGATTAAAAGTGTAACAGCCCTGTGTAGCGACGAGTGTTCATTAGACCAATCAATGTCTGAAATATGGTTACTTCTTTGAAGACATTAAGTTGAGATCTGTTAGCTCAGTCGTTGTACCCTTCTCTAAAGGGATGCTGCATCTTTTAGAACTTGCATAAGCATGTTGTGTATTTTGCTTGTATTTCTGGTTAATCAGCTTTTCAAATTTTTACAAGGTCGACCGCCCAACGCATTGAAATATTATTTATAAAATGTAAGGAAACAACACTGACTCCTCCGATAAAGAGTAATATATAAAATTTTGCTCAATGTGGAACGTGTTTAATGTGGAAATCTGTCTAATGTGAACTTAAATCGCGGTCCTACCAATCACAAATTGTGCATTGCATATTTGCATTGCATAAAGCGGAATCTTGTCTAATACGGAAAAGAATTCTGGTCCCTTGAGGTTCCGCTTTGAGCCAGTTTTACTGTATAGATTTTGGAAGCTTGCAGAATATTCTTCTGTACGATACATCCGTGCGATTTGATACCTGCTCTTCTCCGTGTACGTAGTGGTCTCGTGCTCCAGAGGGTGAGCCGGTGTAAGCGCTGGAGGCGCCGTGCGTTCGCCCAGCCGTCCAGTGAGCCGGACCAGCTCCGCGCCGCGCCACTCCCGCCACTCCGCCTCCGCCTAAGTGGATGATCGCCCCGTGGCCAGTGCATACATACATGATGCACGACCGGCGGCCCGCAGCGCCGTGTAGCTTGTTAGCGGCGGCGATGGCGGTGGTGGAGGGAGTGGCGGAGGAAGGAAAGGAAAGGGAAGGGTTGGGCGGGGGCGGGGAGGGGCGGCGGCGGCGGCGATGGAGGTGTGCAATTCACCGCAAGGACGCTGTAAAGCGCCGCCGGCCACGCGGGTCGCCGCTTGCCGCAGACTCCGAACCTTCGATTTTGGACGGTCCTGTACCTACACTCAAGGAAAAAATTCTGCCTTCACTTCTTACGTGGTGCATTCAAACCAATTTTCAATATCTGGAGCAAGAAATTTCAGGTGTTCGGTTTTAGCATTAGAAACAGATTTATTATTTTAAAATATTTACACTTTTTTTTTTTTTATTAAAGATAGTTTCAAGAGCGTGTTTCATGCTGCTAGAATGACAATTGTCGATCTTTGGGTTTCGTAATTGATTCTTGTCTTAATTCGAATTCTGAACGTACATTATTGGTATATCAAGAAGGCGTTGCGTTTTCTAATATCCCTAATTTCTGTCTTTGTAAGGAGGAAAAATTTGAACTAAATATTAATCTTCTTTAATAGAAATGTAGTTGGAAACATTGTGATACCACTAACGTTTGCTGTTCCCCTGTGATTATTTTTCACTATATTTTTGAACATCGTTTTTAGCAAACAGTCTGCACATGAATTCGAGGGAGTATTATATGTAGTAATGCTAGTCGACTTCATAGCAGTAATTTATTGCAATAATGGGAAGTCTCAGTTACAAAAGGATGAAACATGAAAAGATACGTTTCATAATAACGTACATATTTTATCACTTACGAAATAATGCAAAACGTAAAAATTTAATTCTCTCTACTATCCAATGGCAAATATACTAGGCATAATTGCACCTGAAAGGTGTGCAGCATAGCTTTCCTTTTCGTTTCGTCTGTTTTCTTACGTATTTCATCGCGAGAACGTAAAGAGCCCGAGTGAAGCCAGGTGCGGACACGATTCATTTACTCGTACATTCAAAGACAGTGTGTTCTAATGTATGGTGGGAGTATTGACGCGTACAGGTGTTCAATGGAGGATTGTGACATTCATATTCGCGCCTGGAGGCGATACACGCTCCACAACTCATCGGCGTCTCTCATCCACCTTCTCCTCCTCCCACCTCCTCGACGTCTTCTCTCGTAGGCGACCACCGACCGCGACCACCGATCGCCGTCCCCCAGCCACCCATTGCGACGGCGCACACTGGTCCGGAATAGAGCAGAATGTTAACACACCATTAATTAATTAATTTTTGTATGAAAATGCGTGAAGTATGAAGTTGCAAGTGAAGTGTTATGTCTATTTAAATACAATGACACTTCAAGGCAGTGACTTCAGGTCACGAGCTGGACGGAGTGGGAGACAGTCATCTATCAGGAGCTTCGTTACGATTTAACTTTTTGGTATTGGAGCTCCCGAATGGATATAATATCCTCCTATCTTCCAGCTCGTGACTTGAAGTGCCACTGTCTGTAAATGAGTATAAATAATGAGATAGTTTACGAGAAGGACTGAAAATTACAAGTACTTCAGCGACTTATACTTTGAAACAGGATATAATGACATATGTTACTGTATTAAAGATAATTCACATTTCTTCGTGACACCATATTCTTTATAACTCACAAAGTGAAAATTGCCAAGGAACCATCTTTCAAGTAAAACGTACGTTATTGCAAGTTGAGGAATAGGCATATCGTTTCTTGTAACATTCCTTCTGGTCTCACGGTGAAAACAAAGAGTAACCTTGAAAATAGTTGTGAAAAAATGGATATATTAACTTTACGTTATTTCTGCGCTATTTTATGTGCCAGTTAGAATACTTTGTTTCGAAATAACAGCAATAAGTATACTTCGCGCTGTTTGGTGGTCGTGTGTTGGCCCACTGTGCGGCAACGTCGTCGGCGGCGCAGGCATCGACAGGAGAAACGCGGCGTATTTTGTTGCGCGTTCGCAGATTTATCACGACGCGCCGCACCGCGGCGTCCCTCCCGCGGCGAGAAGCCTTGCAGCGGTTAACCAGCCTATGCGCGTGTTCCCGTCGGCGGGGCTTAACTCGGCGTCGCTTAGCCCAGGGGTTGCCAAGCGCCTCCGCGTGGACGGTCGCGCTCATAAGTTGACTTGAAGCTCCTGAAGTGTGATGTTGCGACTAAAACTTTGGAGATGGACTGCGAATGAAAAAAGATTGTTTGCTGGAGATTGCAGAAAGTGGATGAACATCTTGGAACGTTTAAAGATAATTTGAAATTAAATATTTGCTTTTAATTGATGTGGATGTGTCATATGCAATGCGTCAAGCTAGAATTAAACGATCTAATAAAGGCATTGGGATAGTTTCATGTGTAAGGTGAAGTGAGAAGGTTGTTTGGCGTCTTTGCTTTTATTAATTAAGTAAAGTCTCGAGTAACGTGAATTGATTTTGCAATTGGAAGGCTCATGATAGTGTTTTCTAATTGTATAAATGAGACTAAGGTTTTTAAGTCTGAAAGATGACATTCCTTGAAATGTTAGATATCGTAATAGGCGATTAGTTGGCGGAAATGAAGTTACTTGAATTGATAAAAAATTTTTATATTTATCTGAAGTACATACAAAACAACATAACAGTAGGTAGAATAAGGTAGAATAAATCGTTGGCTTACAGGTGAAGATGTTGGGTCGGGTTTTCGGGTCTTGGGAATACTCCAAACGGAAAAAAATTTCCTAAGTTCTTAAAATTTTCCAATTTGTTAGTTTGTGGAATATTTTAACTTAACTTTTCCTAAAAATAAAATTGATTATATCCACATTTTAATTAATTTTTTTTAAACTTTATTTAAAAACCAAATAGTTTTACGACACTATATCATATAATAATAATAATTTATTATTATTAATATTAGGAAATATACGCAAAATCATTTATCATTATCAATGTTTTCAGTTTCTCTCAGGGCTTGAACATTTGACTTGATATGTCTTCGCTTGTATGCTGACGAGATTCCCTCCCTTTCTAGTTTTTTTAGGGGTAATTCAAGAATACGTACGCAATTTTAGCTTCCTCAAAACCTCAATGAACCAATTAACAGAACTTATTAACATTTCACTGATTCTTTTTCTCCTTTTCTTTCTTTTTCCTTTCATTTCTCTCTACCGTTCCATTCATCCCGATTCTTTTACGATTTCCTATCAAACTCGTCCTCCTCGCTTTTACTCCTGTCACCCATGTGTATATCTTCATCCAAATTGCGTGCGTATTTTTCATTGAATGACTCCCTTTATTATGTATTATTGTAATATAAATTCTAAATGTGGTCAGGCGGAAGAGCAGGCTAAATGGCCTGAGCCTCGCCACCAATAAAGACATTTATTTATAACATTCTTGATTCTAATCTTCTCCAATTTGAGTTTCAATTGAGTATTCAACGTTGTACGAAAGATTCGATTAGGGATCTCTGCGGTGGAACTAATTTCATTTGCCCATGGTGTTTGCTCATCGTTGTGAAAATTGTTGTTTGTTCGATTTTGCTACGTTCACAGAGGACAAAAATGGTTCAAGGATATTCATTGTACAGTTCTGTGCAACGAATGTTTGTTTCTCAATATATTTTCTAGATTTTTTTCCGAAGTTGCAAAGAAGCGTTCAAGTTCGCCTGAATGTTCGTTCTCTCTGAGCATATCAAGGCCAGACGTGCCACTCGCGACCGCGAGCCATTGTTTGGCGCCCCCTGATCTATGCTCTCGGCGCTAGCGTCAGTGTCCGCCGCCCAAGACGGACTGCCGGCAGGCGCGCGGGCGGCCGGCTCGGCAGGCGGCGGTCTCCATTGGCGCGAGACGAATGAAGGATGGCACGCGGCGCGCAGGGTGTTGTACAGGCCATCGTTTGCGGCACATGTTTAACAATAATGGATGCCGGGGAAGACTGCGTCGAGGATAATGCGCCAAAGCTCTTCCTGGTCCGCACTTTTGGAGGTAGACTCCGACTCACGAGATGAAGACGCTCTGAGATTACTGTGACGTTCTTTTATTCATTACATTGTATTGATTCGAGTACCACGTCACGTGCATTTCGTCTCGCTAGTGGAAATTAAATTAAAAGAATATCAGGTATGCTCCTAAATTCACCAAATTAAAAAGAGGAAAGAATTTTAAAACAATTGTGAATTGAAGCTCAATGAAGTCAGCAATTTTTTACAGCTGCATTCGTTCAATAATCTGACACCCGATTTACAGGTTCTTTTTTTCAGGAACGATTCCGGGGTTGAAGCGAACGGTCGTTTGCTCGGGATCGCTTCTGTGGTTCCAGAAGCCATACTGCGCTTGTGTACGTTCGTTGAATCTCCGGAAATAGTTCCTGAAATGAAGCGAGAACGTCGGATGTTAGGGTTATTATTTTCATGAGTGAAACGACTATGTCACATTCCTTCTTGAAAGACTTGACGTTATTGTTTATTCTAGTAATGCATTAATTGGTTTGTTTGCTTTCTGATTAGGTGCTTCGTTTTTATTACTTTTACTCCAAACACTCAGAATGATGATTATTGAAGATACAAGAAATTATCCTGCAGTGCTTTTAAAATCTGAACCATTGCTGCCCAATACAACAGTTTCTACTTGAAGTAAAACAAGTTTCTCATTGGTAGCTATCGTAGAGAGCGCTAAGCTGTAACACACGCAGTTGGTATTCCACGCTCCCCGTCTCGCACTGGACAGCAACTGGTCAGCGCGACTCAGCGTGGGCTGCAGCTGCTGTTGCTGCATGGGAACTCTGCGGCGGTGCGTGGCGCGGCATGGCGCGGCGCGGCGTGCGCGTGATCGCGTTCCGCTAGGGCGATGCCAAGCAGACATGCGACGGGGCGTTAAGCAAACCTCTTCCCTCCTCGCTCCTCCTCCGTCGCCGGTGCGCTGCCTCCGCCTGAGCCGCCGCCGCGGGCGTCCTCGCGCGGGCGAGGTGAGTGACCGTGCGGGCCGCCCCGCGAGAGCGGTGCAGCGCGAGAGCGCGCCCTCCGCGGCGGCGGCGTTCGCTGTGCAACCCTCCCCCTAGTGGTAATGAATCATCAGCGTTTCCATTCTTGGCTCACGAAAATATCTATTGAATAAAATTTCATAAACATAAATATAAGATACTTGCGATTCCTCTTGGACATTGCATTCGATTATCTGAAGTCTCCAGTGGGAATTCCCTCGCTATTTTGAAACGGTAGTGCAAAGTGTACTAGGTTACTTCCCTTTTCTATCTTCTAAAGCGCTTACTTCGTAAAATAAAATGTAAAATTAAAAATTAAGAGAATGACAAACCGAAAGAAGATTAACAATTTTTTTTTATAAATTTTCTCTATGCTTAGTAGTAGTTTAGTACCAAGAAAATAAGGGCGTTTTTCTGGAAACAAGTACGGATGTTAAATTTGTACTACTTGTAGAAATGGAATGGTTGCACATGCTGGAATGTTGTCGTTTTTAAATTTGCTTTGTTTTATGCTTTAATTGCGTTTTTATATTTGTTCATTACTATCCTCTCAAAAGTCTACAATGGTTTAAAGACGTCTAATAAAGTTATCACCCCGAATCGTTCCATCGCGCTCAAGGAAGCTGTTTCGCTCTCTTTGGGAATACCTGTAGTAACCTATTTTCGTCCCCCATCCGTTGCCTGATGACAATCATCTGTATGTTGAGATGAATCTGTCGTATTCTGTATCATTTTACAATTAATATGAAGGTGAGTTTACAAAGATTTTATGTTTCCCAATTCTGTTTGCGAAAAGCGTGTATTGTCTGAAGCAGATAGGCAACAGTGAATTCACATACCAAGTAATGACAGAGTACCCTGCGAAAGAGGGATGTCGTGGGAAAACGTTTGTGCCAGGACGAAGGTAATGCGTTGGCACACACTCTCGACTCTCAACAGACAGATGTGCTACCAAGACAAGGCAGTGCGTTAGTACGTCACTTATGGTAAGTCACGTTGGGTACTATTGCCGTAGCCGTCGTGCAGAAAATGCGTAAAAAGGATCCATTGTTCTTGATAACTCATTGTTTGAAATTCAATTTCCACATGCATTTCTTTTATGTCACATTTGGAACTCGTTGCATCACAGACGTGAATGAATGGTTTTAACATCAAATGTAATCTAGATCAGTTTTTGCATCACTAAACTTTACGGGTGTGTAATTTTAATTGTCCTAATGTTTAAAATGAGTTATGCAACTTCTGAAGTGGATTTCTATGGTATTTCACGTGAATGTGATCTTTGATTTGATATATTTCTCATGAATATTTGCCCTAAGTACTTCGCACAAATAAAAAACCTGCTTTTTAGCTTCTTATATTAGTTTATTTTGCCTAGAATATTGACTTTAATCGTTCTTGCTATTTTCTATCAATGAAATCGATACTTGGAGAATTTTTCAGGTGTTTATACCCGATTTTGACCCCTACAATGAACAAAAAATAAAGAAAATAGAAAAAAATTTTTTTATGATTATCTCATGTTCGAATATCATAAAAAGACTGAGATCATAAAAAGGGGTAAATTCAAATTGCAGCTCTGTTAATTCGCTATAGTTCCCAAAAATTTCAACCTTTTATCATATAATTTTCACCCGACAGCCCAATATGAATAAAACAGTGATGTAATATATGTTATTTATTTTCGTAAAATTAGATTATGTTTTATTTATTTTTGAAGTTCTATTTAATTTACAGGGTTAAAATTGGAGATAAAAGCCTCAAATAATTCTTGAAATATCATTATCATCTCCAGGAGGTCGCAAGAATGATTAAAGTCAATATTCCTAGACGTAATGTGATTTAAAAGAAAAAACAAACTTATATTCGAAGCTAAAAAAACACTTTTTTTTCTTTTCTTTTTTTCCCCTCCATTTGTACAAGTACTCCGGGTAAATTGACTTTAATCGGGCGAAAAAAATTTGTTTCTTTTACACTTCAAATACGATTTTCAACATAAAAATTATCTATGCCTGGGGGACACTTTTGTCTATCTTATTCCGCTACCCCCTTTCTGACTTTGCGCCTCGTCGGAGCAACAAGTGTTCACTGTGAGTTGGTTTCGTCCTGGTGATACGGAAGCGTCTTCCGCAAGCCCCCAGCGCGCTCGGCTCGCTTTGTGGCTGCCTTGTTTGTGCTGTTGTTCCATTCTTTGCTACAAAGGTTGCGTTGTGGACGGCGCGCGGAGAATACGCATTGTATGTTCTCCGAGGAAGTCGAATTTCGTGTAATAGAAGTTTTTGTTTGTTGCTTACGGTTGGTGTATACTTTCAGAAATGCATGTTGTTAGCGTTTAAGAGTGGTTTGCACATGAAAAATATGACGTTATGGAGCGAGAAATTACTTAGGTATAATGTGCTATTCTTTGTGAGAGACGATTGTCCTTCTTCTACCTTCTGTTCTTTATTTTTACAATAACTTGACCTTCTTTATGAGTTTTGTTATATAGCTGCACTATCTTATTGTTTAATGTAAGGCAAGAAATATGATCCAACATTATTGCCCAAATGTGACATCTAATAAATTCTTGCGACATATGTCGATATGTACTTGAATCTTCGCGTTCGAAATCTTGCAAATATGAGTAAAAAGTACACACTAGCTTGTTTATTTATCTCTTCCGCAAATATTTTCCTTAGAGTCATCATGTAAAATATTTGTGATGTCGATAAATTCCGCAGGCCTGGGCCAAATTTCAAGTGGAAGCCGGTAGTAAAACGTAGATGCTTTTCTCACTTTCCTGTGCACGTTCTTTGCGTACGATCTCCTCTGAGTGGAGTGCACATCTTAAGACTTCGTAAAATCCACTGCATCTGCGGAGAATCACAACTGGAAAAAAGTAACGTTGTCATGTAAACGAGTTAACTCAATATTGTTTTAAAAATAGTCATTATCTTTAAATAGAACTTACATGCCTTCTTCTTTAAAGCCCTGGTGAGATTTTCTGATTCTTTTCTCGTAAAAACTGACGTCAAAACTACCGTAGGCAGCAGCCGTACTCTGCTCTTGTCACCGCAGCTTATTTCATCGTGTCGAATCTTGCGGTATGGGCGAGGCATCTTCAGTACTGTATCCTTAACTTGCTATTTTTGATGTTGAGAGTATTTTTGAAGCAGATTGCGTCTCCACTCGGTGCACTTTCTTCCACCGGTTGCGTACGCGGCCGCGGGTGGTGACTGCAGTCCGACGCGGCCCAGGCTCCGTCTTGTTTCCTCACCAATGCTCCGCCCACCCACCCCACCCCCCACTGCCGTTGCCACCGCCACCGCCGCCGTTACCGTCAAAGCCACCGCCACGGCTACCGACAACGCCAACGCCGGCCCCTACGCCAACGCCCACCCCACACCCACACCCACGCCAACGTCAACGACACCATCACCGCCACCCCAAACGCCACCGTCACCGTCGCCGCCACCTTTGCCGTGACCGTCGCCGCCTCGCGTTCTCTGCTTTATTGGACAGGAAAATTGGTTCGGCTGCGGTCTGGCCGCGGCCAGCGGCGCGGCAGCAGCAGTAGTAGAGGCGGACTGTGCGCTCCGCCTGTCCAGCGGCGGGGCGGCGGTGGCGGTGGACGGCGGTAGTGGACGGCACCGCCTAAGTGTTTCGTGCCGGCGAAGCCCACTGTCCGCGGAGGGCGGGCGCGCACATTGTTTCCAGCGGTGCGTCCGTTGCCACCAGGCGCTCCGGCGGCCAACGTGTAATCAATTTCTGTTGTTTTCCGACGAAATACGAGACAGCACACTCACTCCCATCCATGACTTACCGGCCCGCGGAGGCAGATAGTTACGGTGGAGTTGGAAGCAGCGCTGGACTGCCGAAGCACAGCGAAAGCCCGAAGCGGAGGCGGTGGCGGTGACATCGGAGTGGAGATACCGTTTTAGATGAGCGCCAGAAAATATAGATTTCGTATTGACACAAATGCTGGAGATAGGACTGGAAGATGTCGGCGGGGTGGAATTGATAGTGAAGGTGGGATGAAGAAGGTATGAATTAAATGATATTAAGGATTTGAGATTGTCGTGAGTGTGAGCACACTTTTCTTGTTGATCATGATGCAAATACTGATATTGTTGTAACGCTGGTATTTATTTTGAGTATGTTTAACTGGCAGTGTCGGTCTATTCCGATGGCAGTTTGAAAGTTTCCACGACCCATGCGGTCAAATTTTGTTCTTAGTGCTGATCAGCCTTGCCGGTGTTGTTTCTAACGTCGCTATCGTTCCTTCGCCATTCGACGAGGCAGTAGCGACGTCTCGAGTACAGCACCGCGGGTACAACGGGCGCGAGTCTCTGGGAGGATGCGGATTCCGAGGCGGAGTGTAGGGGGCGGTGGCCGGTCGCTGCCTTCCTCCAGCGCGGAGCTGCGCGACGCGGCGCGGCTGTGTTCGGTGCCGCGGGCTTTGGGCGCCTTGTCCAATTGATTGTGGACGGCCGGGGAGGAGACGGGGACGAGACAAGGCGGGGAGGAAGAGAGAAGGCTTCGCCGGAATTGAAAAAGTCCGCTCCCGCTGCGGTCGCGAGTGGAGCAGACTCCCCCGCCATCCAGCAGACTCCGCCGCCTCCGGCGCTGCTGCCGCTGCCTGCGTCTGCGCCGTTTCAGACTCTTCCGCAGGCCGCGAGCGCTGTCGCACTGCCCTCCCCCGCCCCGCCCCGCCCCCCCCGCCCCCCCCCCCCCCCCGCCCCGCCCCGCCCCGCTCCCTGCCACATCCCATCCGGCACCGCTCCGCGCCGGCCGCCGGAAGCCTTGACGTGTTTCGCTCGCTTCCGTTTTTGTGCCCATCCACCTCTCCACCAGGGGCGTCTCACAAGCGGAACGCTTGTACGCCCCGGGGATGCTTTTCGCGTTGATTTCATTGATAACTTCCGTCGTAGTTTCCTTTTTTCTTCGGACGGCGGTGGCTTAATTTATGAATGGTCGAGGTTTGAGGTAGAACTCCGAACGCAGGAGGTTGCGTTATTTCCGTTCTTGGATGTGATGGTGGAGAGGTGTTAAAGGCAAGCACTGGAGTGTCAAGGTCTTGTTTTCTGAGGAATGTCCGGCAGTTTTGTGGGTTCCATGCTGTTGGTCAGTTGGAAGATTACACTGAGTAGTACCGAATGGTGCGGTTAAGACTTTCGTACATTTCTGTTGCTTCCTTGCGACATGGTAACTTCATAATTTCATTCTGTTAACTTTAATTTTAATCGTACTTAATTTTCGTTCCAATATTTGAAATGTGTTTCAAGGACTAATGCAAGCACTATGCGGTTCAGAAGACCGATTGCACTATTGATGTTGACTTAAAATTACTGCATTTAAAATGTTGTTGAAACAGTAGGGGTTCTCATTAAAAACAAATTCAAGTAATTTGGAGAAAGTGTACTCTGGGTCTGAAATTGGCTAACCTGACCTCCCAGACAGCTAATTTAGTCCTGCGACTATCCAGTGAGTTCATTGCGAGTGTTATTGGATTTAAGAGCAGAATTGTACTTCATTCTTGGTCGAGTACAAGACGCCTCTTGAGCAGCCAACAGAGAGGAAACAGTATATTTCTTGTACCCTTGACCTCGGTGCGAACGCCGCCGCCGCGCCGGTGCTATTTGAAAGCGCCGCGGCGCGCCCAGGGCGCCGCCCCCCTGCGGGCCGCGCCGCGTGTCGGGCGGTTACGGAACCCCGGGGAGCGGGCGGCGCGCTGCTTTTAATAAGGCCCGCTGTTACGTTTCTTCGTTAGCGGCTAGCGCCCTAGCCGCGCGCGACCGAGGTGTCGTAACAAACGAATTCGGGGCACTACCGGTTCTGGCGCGGGCCGTGATGGAGGTGGGAGGGGCGGAGGAAATTAATGGAGCAGCCATGCTGGCTTGAAGGTGCGGAGTATTCGCTTCGCCAGAGCACGAGTTGTCGCTGTTGGCAATGCAGCATTGTGAAGTAGGAACTAGTATGCTACTATTTGGGTTGCTTGGGACTCGGGTACTGGCGTACCTGTTTTCGTTGGACAATGTTACTGCCTGCCTAGGCGTGTTTTGTGAGGCACAAGAGAGAATATGCACCTCAGTTGTAGAACACCAGAGAATATTTTTAAAGGAATTGATTTTTGTTCTGTATAAAAGAGAATATCAGTTTATGTTCAGTTAAAAGGTTGAGTGTTGTGATATTTTGAAACAAACTGTTGTTTCACCGCCTCCAGCTAGCATGCTGTTTTTTCTTTCTTATTGGTAACAGATTAATTGGACCATTTAAATTACGCAAATTAGATTGCATCATTTTTTTCTTTTCAAAATATGTTCCACGAATGTGTTGTTGTCCAGAAGGGAATCATCTCACTTCACATCAGATCTACCTCTTATTCTCATGCAGAGAAATGTTACAAAATTCTCTGTACACTTCATAGACCGTAAGGCATGGACTGTTCAAATACGGCAATAACGCGTAACAAAACATTGATGAAAAATGCATTAATTAATAATTAAATTTGTTCAAAGAATCTCGCCACCTGGATTCGAACTCGGGTCTCCTGGTTTACGCTCAGTTGCTCTAACCACTAAGTTACCGAGACTAATTCATTGAACAGGTTTGAAAATATTTGTTACTCGAGGTTACAACTTGGATTTCTTTACTACAGCGGAACATATTTCCGAGCGTTATTGTGTTCAAAAACACGTGACATTGGTGACAATTATGTATTTATTAATTATTTGTGTGATATGAATGATCGTATTGTTTGAATGAGAGGCAAAAGTTGGGTTTAAACACAACGTTTGGCGAATCGATCGGGAATGAAACCTCCGCCCTACGTATGTACGCACCGAACCGCAGCCCGCAGCAGTCACCCTCAAACAAAGAACATGGAGGAATGGGAGTGTGTCAGTAAGGCGGTGCAACCGGGCCTTCCGAATTCTCTCCCTCTCCCATCCGTTCTCGGCACCACGCGCTCCTCCCTCCGCTCCGGTTTTTCCCCGGCTGCGTCGCATTTTGTTCCCCTTATTTGCGTCGCCCGCCCGCCAGTTATTCAATGTGCAAGAGTTCCGCCGAAGAAAGGGATCGAGAGCAGCAGTGTGTGGAGGCCGTGCGGAGATGGGTCAAGGCCAGGGGGCGGGCCGGGACCAGCGGCGCGAGGGACGGGAACCGCGCTTTCGCCTTTTTGCGCCGACGAGCAACCGCGCCATGGAAATGTATTCTAAAAGACGCGATCCGCGCCCCCTTTTTTCTTCCCTTCCTCTCGTGCCGGTTTCTATCACGCGAAAAAAAAATAATAAAAAGACGCGAGATGCTAATTCGGAATACATATTATGGCCCGCTGTTACCATTCTGTTTTGTTTTAAACCGGGCTTTATATCGGCGATTATTTGCAAACAAAAGACAGGGCGCGCAGACCCCCGGGGGAACAAGGGTGCATGGGAGGGAGACGGGGTTTGCGGGATATCAAGAGAAGGCGGCCTCGACGATAAAACACTGGGAAACGCGCGGAAATGTGCCCGCGGGCGCTCACGAACCCGCATGGCGCTCCGCGGTGCCGTAACTTGGCAGCCGCCGCCACCGCTGCTCCTCCGCCTCCGTGCGATCCCTTAGTGCCCTGCGGGGCACTCCGATGCAGTTTTGAATTTATCACGGCGGTAACATATGATGAGATGTCTAAGAATTTGATAAATGATACTTGAGTACGGGCAATTCGCACATCTGGTCTCTGGTTTACCTCATGGTAGTTTTATTGATTATCATTGTCATTGATCTTTGTCATGGTTGATGATGATCATTGTCATTGCGTTAAGAAATAAGTACGAAATGCTTCGAAATGATTCAGATTCATAGTTAAGTCGAATTTATCCACTGTTAGGAGGATACTTCAAGCGGCCGGCTAGTGTATTAGGTAATTTTCCATGTGTTTTTTTTATCATCACCTGTCGAATTTCGCAGCGGTTCCCAAGCCGACATGTAGCTCGCCGCTGGATTTCACGTTCCATCAGGAGTGGTATTCCGCCACCTGCCGGCTGTAACAAGCACTACACTACGACCAAACTAGTTGACGCGACCGGGAACACTAAATACTCACTCACTCACTCACTTACACTTAGAAGCGAAAAGTAGTTGTTGCGATACCTCATTGTACGAGAACACATATTGGAAAAAAATGTTGGCAGAAAGTGTACTTAACATATAATTAAAAGAAAACGTAAGACTGGTCACCTCAGACGATTTACGAGAGTGTAATAAATGTGCATAATATTGCTTATTAGTTCATTGGTAAAGTGGCACAGGAGTCAACATTGTCATAGTTAAAGAACATTTTAATAATATTGACACCTGAACATCGTTCATATCGTCCTTTTCCTACCTTGCTTATCCTCGTCATCTTGTGTCTCTTTCGGGGTACCCCGAAGACCCTCATGCTCAGGCGACGAAGGAACCTCCTACCAAGAACGGTATATATCCTACTGGCCCGCGGCACGTCCTCGGGGCACTGTCGCCGCGGCGCGGCGCTTCCGCGGGCCCCTCGGCCCCCCCCCCCCCCGCCCCATCCCTCGGCCGATGCCGCCTGCGCGGCAGGTGTGGTTCGGCGCGGCACGGCGCGGCGCGGCGCGCTGCTGCCGTCGCTTTCGTTTTTCCCGCGGAACGCGCTCTCCTCGCCTCCGCTGCCCCCGCCGTCGCGGCGCCAGCCTCCTCCGGAGGGCATTTCCGGTTTCTGCGAATGCGCCTCGCGTGGGGCGGCCCTTGCGGCCTTCGGAGACGCTCCTGTTATTTTTGACTGCCGATTTTCTTTTTAGTGTAATGGTTGCGCGCGTCTTTTAATCCCTGTAGCATGAGGCGCCTGTTGTCCTAATCGCACAATCACGCGGAGAACCTGTGGAGAGGTTCGAAAGTATCGGTGTGGATTAAGATCCATCATCTTTGTTCCTGAGAACGTGCGAATTCGTGGTTCTAGTGGCGTTATAGAGTTCGGTTTCCTGGTATTTGGTTGGGACTTATGCACGAATCACATCTCTATAGAGAACTGAACATGAACATTGTGGTCTCTTGAATGTTATAACGTAACTACAATATTTCATTTTTCTCTATGCCTATATTCGATTGCACGGTCCCTAACACTACTACAGCCTTGAAGAGGCATAACAGTATTTTCTTTCTTCGAGTGTGAGAATGCTTATAACATGAAACATCTTTTGATTTTGTTTTTTCTTTTGTTTTGAAGGGATTCTCGGTTCGAAAGGCAGAGCAGTGGAATCGAGAGAAAATATCTCGAGTGTGTTCATTTTTGTGTTGGGCCTCCGACAGCTTCATTTCTCATTCTTCTCCTTTTATTTTAATTTGAAAGTGGCGCCATAATATGTGACAAACAGTATGATTTCGCACCGCAGTAATTGCGTTGTAATTCCATTGTCCGACTGCGACCCAACCGAGTGTGTGCGTTGTTCAAAGTTCCCCACCTGCCCTTTGCGGCCCGCGAACGAGTAAAATTGGGAACCGGCGCGACGCGGCGCGGCGCCGCGACGAAGAGACCAGCCGTTCCATTATTCAAAACGCCCATAAATCTAGCGGCGAGCGTCGATGTCCTGTCGCCACGCCCTTAGTGATGAGTTTTTTGTGCGAGGTTGGCATTTTGTGTTGTTCGGGTTCGAAAGGTTTTGTAGGTGCGAGCGAAATGTTTATGCGTGAAGGAATCCCAGCCAGCGAGGCAACGAGTAGGAATTCGCGGACTCTGGCGTGGTTAGTGCTTGGGCCGTTCGTGAACCACCCTAAATATATATTAAAAATTATATAGCAACCGTCTGTCTATTATATTCTGACGAAATATTGTTTTATACGATTTATAAGACGGAATTGATGCCAAGCACGCAACTGCTACTGCCGGATGTCCATGGGGCATATCAATTAATTTGATAGATGCAAATAATGTGCAATCCGTAACACATGCTTTGCCATTTCTTATACGTACAAACACATATATCGTGGGTATACCATAGATGGCGATTAAAACCTCACTACTTACGTACTGAGGACCTCGAGGTTTCTTTCGCAGAAATCTATAAAATGATACCTTTTTGAACCTTCTGTTACATTTTTCTAACTCTACGTCATGTGGGTACATCCATTCCTAGTTGCTGGAACTCTTCGTAAAGTTAAATCAGCTTTCATATTCAGTGCATTTTAATCGCAGAGGTGCAAGTCTTTCTGCTTCATAAAATAGATGAAATGTGCTTAGAATATTAACTCCAAAAACAGTATCAGAGTTAATGATGTAACTCACAGCGTCACAGAATAGGGCGTTTCGAAGGCAGATTCCAGCCATGATAACTAGTAAAAGTATGATTTTCACAGTGGCAATGTGCGTACGCGTCCAGCTAGTTTTTTTAGAAAGCGAAGTGAAAATGATGAAGCGAAATTCACGTTAATCCGGTTACAAGAGGTTGATTATACCGTATTGCAGTTATCGCAGGTTGACTATAGCGGTCATTTTCACCCCGGGTGATGGTAGTGAAAATGGCTCCATGCTGGAACGGGAGATAGCAAAAAGATTACAGGATGAAATAAAACCGGAATCCTTCATTATAGGATAGTATGCGTTGTGATATCTCTGCAAAGTGGCCAAGGGATCAAGTAATTGTTGCTAAAACGTTTAACACCCGTACGTGAATGGAGAAGGAATGGACATTTTGACGATTGCCAATTTAGTGCTTATTTATAGAAGATTTCCTGTTCCTCTTGTTATTGTTGTAATAATTATTGTTATTATTTTTGTAGTTGGTGCTCTTAATAGGCGCCCGAGTCGGTCACTTCTTCTCTTCCATCTCTTAGCTACATCACTGGTTGCGGGTATTTAAATTCCCCTCGGACAATGTAGCCGCGCATAAAGCGACGACGTTCGGACAATTACGCGATTTAATTCATTTTCATCACTTGCGGCGTGGCGCTGCATCCCAAGTCACGCTGTCCAGAGGCGAGGCGAGGCGAGCCGAGCCGGTCCCACCCCGTTGGCGGGTGCTGCGAGCGGTTGCTCGCGACGGGTACACCCGCAACGCCGCTCCGCGCCGCGCCGCACTGCGCCGTTTCCCCCGCGCGACACGCTAATTTATTGCCTGTTCAATTTATAATTTCCTATAAGGACTCTGTTGCTTCGGCCTCACGCTTTTCCTGCGAGCTGTTTTGCATAGAATTGAGATTCGTGCAGGCTGGCGTATTGTGCGCGTTGCGCTGGGCTGTGCTGCGCCCTGGCTGACGTAATGGTGGGCCTTGTTTTATGGTCGGGGCAGTTAGCACGTAATGTTTTGTTCCTGGTCACTTCGTTGTCCTGAAAGTAATGGGCGCGTCCAGTCTACCGGTCTTACACTTTCTCCGCCGCGTGCGTGTGAGGCGGGCTCCGGTGCGGGACGCTCGTTTTCCGTTCCGTTAATAAGAGTGTGGAGTGGTGGTTGTTCTCTTGTGTGGAAAGCCTGGGGGAAATGAGATTGAAAGAGCTGATCACCTGGTTGCTTTTGTATGAGACCTTTCGATGTGCTGTAGGATTCAATTTTTCAAGACAGTACAAATGGGGTGTGGCAATGTATCAAGAATGTGTTTTTTTAGCTTCAGAAATGTAATAAATATTTTGAATGGCAGATACTACAAATCATTAAAATGCTATTATATTTACGGATAGACAATGCCACCACAGATTTTGAAATCCAAAATGTAGAAGAACTAGCTTATGATGGCTTTATACTACGAGTAATGCCAACATTGTGGCTACTACTCATGGTACTCAAATTTTTATTTAAATATATTTATTTCTTATATTTTGAGTATGTGTTTTTTTTAGGTTAATCGACGGTCGATATCCAAATTTTTATATTATTTATTTTGAGACATAGGATATTAGTAGGTCTGCAAAGTGTGAACATTTTTGTTTGTTATTCTTATTGTCAATAATTTTTTATTTTGATATTCATTGTTCTTGAACATGGAAGTGTTGCTCATAATAGTTTCAGTTTAAGTTCAAGAAAATTTTCTATTTTTCTTGATGACATCGATGATTTCTAAACGTGGCAACTCCGACTCAATCGGATGTCGTGGCGCAATGGAATGATGTTCCTCTCTCGAAATAACGACGTTGCCCGTCGCATCGACCGAAAGCGTCGGGGCGTCGATGTCTTTTATCGCCTCGCGCCCCGCCCAGGGAGTCGAACCCTGCCCCCCGCGCCGGGAGGAGCGAGGTCGTTTGCTAGCCCGCGGTTGCGAGTGGGCGGGCACTCGAGCCTGCCGCCGACGTTAACGCCGCCCAGCTGCCACCGATAGCGACGCATTCGTCGCATGCGCACCCGCCCCCAACCCACTCCAATCACCATGAAAACACCTATTCCGCCAACACCGCCATCCCATCGCCACAATGCCAACAGTACTACCATTCAACTATCATAGCAACTACTACCACCACCACTAGCTACACATCCACAAACCACCACCACCACCTTCACCATATTCAATGACTCCTCCGCCTCTCAGGCTGCTACTTCAGCTGCAACGGCCGTTGCATAGGCACGGCGTCGAAAGTCTTGCGTGGTTTCCGAGTAATTTGTACACGTGCAAGTTGCAAAGCGAAAAGCAAACGATGGTACAATCTTTGCGGGAGTTGTGTCACCTTGAGCGTGTGGATTTTCTTCGTCTCTTCAGTGCTTGAAAATCTTGTGTGGGAAATGGCTTATGATTGAAATATTATTAGCATATACTTACGCTGTTTCGGTGTATCCATTCAGTTGCTTGCGAAAGTACGAGAGGAATTTTAATAACATTTTTATTTTATTAAAACAGTACACCATGGGAGATGTAAAATGTACTTTTCTCATACTTTCAAATTCATAAGTAACAAGTATATTTTGAATTTGTGAAATATTCTTTGTTGTTCTCCTGAAGTCTCCTGTTGTTTTCTCAATTATATTGTACTAGCAGAACCCGGCAGGCGTTGTCCTGCTCTCTCTTCCTTCACTCTCCATTTCCCTCTTTCTCTCTTCTTTTCCTCACCTTTTCCCTCCCTCTTTTTCCCCCTCTCTTTTTCCCTTTTCTATTTCCCTCTTTCTCGTTTCCCATCACTCTTGCCCCTTCTTTCTCTTTTCCCTCCTCTCTCTTTCCGCTTTCATCCTTTCCCTCTCTCTTTCCGCTTTCATCCTTTCCCTCTCTCTCTTCTTTTTCCCCTTTTTCTTTTCTCTTTTTAACTTCTTTTTTCTCTTTTCCTTTTTCCTTTTTTCTCTCTCTTTTTCCTCTACTTCCCTCTCTATATTTTCTTCTTTTCTCTATCTTCCTTTTTTCTTCTCTCTTTCCCCTCTTTTCTCTTCCCTTCTTTCTCTCTTCCCCCCCCTTTTCCCCCCTTTTTTCTCCTTTCTCCATCTTGCATTGCTGGTTCTTCCTGGCCTCCTCGGCCTCGCCCCCGTCACACGGGAACGCCCAGCAATAATGAAGCTGGGTTCCCATGATTGGGAATTGTATTTAACTGAAGCGCCCTCTTATGCTGCAGCGCCTTCTAGTGGAGTTACAAAAAATGAACAGCATAAAAATCTCCATGAAAACACATAGATGTGCCAACTTTCATGGAGATCGGTCACACGGCCATCCCCCTATGGTTACTCTGTGATTCTACTGCACCGCTGCTAGCCTCTGACGGAATATATCATGAACCCGTCTCTTAGCGACAGACGAAAAATAACGACTGTGGTGCATTGACCAGCATATTATTTAAATTATTTATTTTCCGCATTTGTTTTGTATTAATCTTTACCAAACTTTACAAGGACACTGCGTCAAATCCTGAAGAAGAACCTGTAAATATTTCGTATGTATTTATACACTTATTTCTGTAGAATCGATGTTGATTACATGTCGTTAAATTCACTTTTATTAGTATAGATGCAAATATGAACTAGTATTGCTACAACAGAACACACTTTTTCGCATCATTTGTAACTTTTGCAATTGTCTAAAACAAGGAGACTTCAACGAAATTTGCACCTGCGACATTTTTATTGCTTTACTCTATTAGATAAAAAATGAAGAGAAAATGTTGAACCGTTTTTGAGTTTTTTTTAATTGCCTTTACTTCCAGGAAAAAATTCGCGAAACTACTCGTATTTTCAAACAAAAGGATGATGACCTTCTTTAAACATATATAATTTTTAGAACAGATTTCATTAAGGAAAAATCTCTATTATGAATATTGTAGTTTTGCGATGTACATATATTGCTTTTAATTTACTCAAATTAAATCTATTGCCCCGTCACCGAAAATGTGACCTAAGCCGTTTTCATAAACGTACTTTGGGCTATTCCAGAAACAAATTAAAGAAAAACTTTTGAATTGCTGTTGAGAAAATAATTGTTTAAAATATCGTATATAAAATTATGCGAAACGCCATTTTCGGAAAATTGTACATAACCTTATTTATAGATCTTTCTCTGAAGATCAGATACCCGTATCAGTGTGCCGAAAAGTCTTTATGGTTATATTTATCTTCATTGATATAGTTGTAGGAAGACGCCGAAAACGATTTGAACATTTGAAATTTTGGAAAATTCAGTGTGTTCAACGAAAATGAGACCTGCGTCATTTTTTAGCGTTCTTTGCTCTATCCTAGAAAACAATATCCGTTTCAAATTTGGAGGATCTCGAGTTCGATCAGATGTTTGGAGGAACATAGGTTTTGAAGAAAATCGTCTGTATTTTTTAGTCACCAGAGGTGACAACAGACGGACGGACGGACGGAAAGGTAGACAGATGGATGGACAGACAGGTCGTTTCTCTCCTGAACTTCATACTTTTCTTTGTGTGGAATCCAATGTTACATATAAGAAATAAACAAAAAGTTAAAAATATACTACAATCCTACTCAGCCAACTTTGTGACTGTCAAACTTCGTGATACCATTCAAATATTTATTCATTTTTATTAACAAACATTACTGCAAATTTCACTCTGTTACAACAAATATATTTTGTGTGTTTGGTATCATTCATCTTTTCCAAGCTACAAATGGCTAGAGATCGTTGTGCTGTAGGGTCATATTTCCACATCTTCGAAACCTAGGAACCCGTTACTTGCATAGTTTACGTTTTCCTACTCGTGAACATTGAAGTGAAACTCATTACTAATGGTATACAGCACTACCTGATTGTTTCCAGTGAGTGAGAACGCGCCTGAGCAATAGAGGCTGCTTGTTCATTCATTCATTGAATGGCCGTCAGTGGTTGTCAAGGTGACCATTCAGCGGTGAGGCGTTCTGCTGATCTCTCGCGGGTAAGCGCGTGCGTGGCTGTTGACTCACTCAGGAATATCCCTGCCTACTTTGAGAGACAGGACGGGACCAGTACATGCTGTTTGTGTTTCGACGCTACGATTGTTACTGAGAGTGAACAGTACTGTAACGTTCTTAAAAAGTTTGTCCAGTGCATTCGAAAAACGTGAAATCTTAATAAAGAGTAATGAAATAGAGGTGATTAAAATAACTACTGAAACTTACAAAATCACTATAAGTTTCTAGCCTTTGTGGTGTTATCAGGGCATCCAGTTTCGTTTATTTTTCCGCATAACTTAATATGGAATTCATAGCTAATTGATTCTCAAATAAGTTCGCGGATGTAGACTTCAAGAAAAGGAGTCACGTTTCCAGAACTGGTTTTTTTTTTCCAAAATGAATGTGATTGTTGTCCATCAATTTCGTATGCCAGGAGAAGGAACTGAATTGAGAGATGGGTCGAATGTAAGCACACGTTCGTGAAATGATTAGCTAGTTTAGAAAAGTTTTATCCTCAATACTTATACACAATAAATGGTAAAGAAATACAATGGAACTCCAAAAGTGATGTGACTTTCTCGTAACTAGTGTTAAAATGTTTAGTGGAGCACATACTTCCGTAATTGCAAGTTCTCGGTCATTTATATCAGATCAGGCCTTAGGTGTGCTTACGACGCCTGCATATGATCACATATAATTTTTCGAGAGGATATTACTCACACATCATTCGAGAATTGCTTTTTGTTGAGGAGAATGGGCGATTTAGATTCGAAATTTAAATGTCATTAAACTAAACTATCCCTATCGGAACATTCCAGTCATTCGCCGTATCAGTTTTTCTCTCTTTCAGTCCCAGATAGAGCGAATGAGCAGACAATGACCGAGTCCTTACGAGACACACAGACGCCGACTTGGAAGGCAATAGCGTCGATAGCGGTCGACGGCCGACAGCCGCGAGACAAAGACGCCTACACCACTGCGGGGGTGGCGGGTGAGCGGGCGGGCGGGCGGGGCACCTGCCGGGCAGCGCGGCGCCCGACCGCGCCCTGCCGTTGTGCAACGCCCGCCCCGCCCGCCTCCGCCACCCCCTGCCGCACCCCGCCCCGCGAAAGTGGAGCAACTGGAACAGTGTCCACCGGGCCGCCGGTCACGCTTCGCCGCCCGGTGAAAGTGCTGACAAGTTAACCGCCGATTTTTCTCTCCCTCCGCCCTCCTTCCGCGCGTCGCCGCCCGGGCTCCACGCGACGCTGTTCCGACGCCGCCGATACAAGACCGATGCACGTGTGCCAGGACGACACCGTGCCGCGCCGCGCTCTTGCGTTGCGCGTTGTTTTGTGGCGTGGCCCGAGAGCGGCGTGTTTGTTGACGCTTCCGCTACCGGGGGTCGATGGGGATCTTACGTTGCTGAAGTCTTCGTGAGCGGGTCTGTCAATATAAGAATGTTATGTTGTCTGGATCATGCTCTAAAGTTAGTCTCGGACGTTAGCACAATATTATCTATCGGCCGTTTGAAATTGTATTAATATCTTAACCGTACAAACGACCGAATAATTTACAAAGGCTTCGTTCATAAGAATTATATTTATTTGAATGATAGGCTTTTGGGACATCTTGCACTGACTCCTAGCGTATCGTGTTTGCTGAACCTAAATATAAAATTCATCATCAACTTGTTGCATCATTCATGCGCTCAGCGTATACGTTACCATTAAATGTTTTGAAAAGTACTTAATTTAAGGTCGTCGTCCGCAAACCGGTGTTTTTCTGACGTCCACGAAAACCCTCTTTCAGACAAGAAACAGTCTTCGAGATTGGCGTATGCGGAAGACGTAGATCTAACGTTTTGTTTTTTGGCGCGGTTTAAGAAGTTGTACTCTCTAAATTGTTTTACCCGTCAAATTTTTATGTGCAGTCTTGCTCTTTCCCCATTTTCATGGACAAATAATCGTGAAGGAGAAGAATGGCTTTGAACGGACAGAGATTGAGTTTTGTCGAACTTGAGGTAACATGCTTTTGCAAATCTTTTACGGCGTTACAGTTAAGTGTTTTAATTTACTCAGAAGGAATTGTAATTGTAATTCTATAAACATTTATTTTGCTCCTTTTTATCTTTGTTCTTTATATCAGCATATCTAAAACTAGTCAAATAATTAAAGATTTTAGTTTCTTTTTTAATATCGATGGACAGATCATTTCAAAATACTTTTGTTAATTTCTTTGAATTCATTCTGTTGTGCATTGCCATAATTATTTTTTTATTTTAATAGTTTACTAGTGTCTTTATGCTATTTACGTATTTAATTATTTTTTTTGGAGAATAAGGTAAAATCTTCACATTACCTATAAGGATTCAATAATTCTTCGTTCTATTATTAACGATACTTTTGCCGTTGTTCTGACTCTTCATGGAAATCTTGAGTTCATATTGAAAATTTACGGACTTTTATCAATATTTGTTGGTAGCAAACGATTCTATTTTGATGTTATCATATCAGTCTCAAGAAAACGTTCAACAAATTTTAAGAAATTGGTATTAGTGACATTTTCTGTTTTTGCTCGCATCAGTTTAAGCTTTTCTGCCATGGATGGGTAATAATGATCAGAAAGTGATATTATTGTCTCAAAAATGTGTAAAATAATTTATGTAATTGATTGTATCCTCCAAACTAGTGAGCGGACTGCACAATCGTGATCTGGTCTTTCGTCTATAGCCGGAAGTAGGGAAAGCGTGCGGCGATGGAGAAGCTGAGAACTCGTTCAGAGAACTTGTACATTAGGTTTGCTGCGTAAAAAGCGAAATGTCCCTGTAATCCCATTAGAAATTGTAAAGGACCAAATCGCATTTGAATTTTGATGAAATTATTTCCTTATGAGCTTTCGGCCTTCTGTGAAGACTTACAGAATTCCCTTCCAGAAAAACTTGTTAAGATAGACGGTGGGGATTAGTGGTCCGGGGGCTTCATGGGCCGGCGCATTCGTATTCGGGAGAGCGGATGATTAAATGGAAGATTTAAATCCCCAGTGAAAAGTGCATCTGCCGCCCTGTGTTCTTCGGCGTATCTAGACAGCGGTCCTCGAAACATGAATTTTTCAATGAAGTTTTTTAGTTGGGATATCAATGTGACCCTGTGGTTGTCCTCTTAATAATAATGTATCATAACTTAATTCACACTACCTTTCAACTGAATTGTAATAACTGTCGGACTGATGTAAGTTTTCGAGTTGAACCGGCACAGTGACGAAGAAATGACGTTTTACACTTTAAATGGTGTGAAATCCCATGAGATAGGGGCGCGTGTGTGATTTCACATCCCCATATGAGTCATTACTCATATGGGGATGTGAAATCTAACTTCATGACATAATTATCAATGGTAATGGCAATCCTATAAATATAATTATCTATGGACCGATAGATAATTTGATTTTAAGAATTTAGTCATTTCATTTAATTTATTCATGATTTTTATGTCGAAATGATGCGGATTTCTTATTGTATTTTGTTGATATTAAATATGAAAGAGATGGGCCTAATGTATACAAATAAATAAATTTTGTTTATCTGTGTACGTTGCACTCATTTTTTTCCGTGCCGTAATTTATTACTTAACCTTTTTTCAATCATTGATTACGCATTATTCGTAAGAAACTTCGTTATTCAAAAATATGATTATGGAGTAATTTAATATCAATACGTTTATGGCTTCAGCCAAGATTTTGTTGAAGTAATACGTATAAAATCGTATAAACAGTCTAGTTGGAGGGATAATTTCTCCATTCTCAGTGGTGCTACAGCATTGACATCTACAAAACGGCATTTTTCTACAAATTAAACTTCATTTTAAGTAGAATAAAAATTAATCTTATCATTTTCCTCAGAAACGTAGTATTAATGTTTAAATTTATGTATGTTCACGTCTGCGATCAGTACATTAAAGCAGGTTTAACGACCTTTGTTCATTGCAAGACCTTCATGCGGACTTAAACTATATACTTGAGATTTTATGTAACAGTAGCTGACTTTCGTTAATTCATGTACCTGTAAAATATGTCTATAGTTTTTGTTTTAATATCTTAAATTAAAGTCCTCATAAAGGTCTGCTATACACAAAGATCTTAAACCTCCATTAATATAAATAATTAAGTAGAGAAGTGGACACGCCGACCAATGTTAGGGAGCGACTTCAATTGTGACTTTCGCTGCCGTGTGGGATTAAAACACTGTCTCCTTGGCACCCTCCGTTGTCACGGTGCACCCTACAGCTGTAATCCGTGATTTATTGCCCACGTTCCTTCGGCTTCTTCCCCGAGTGGTGCATTCCCTATGAACTCTTTGCGGCCGCGACTCTGGGGGTGTGACGAAACGGGTCGGCGGTGGTAGCCCACGACACCGCCGCCTCCGTCACCCCCCTTCCCTTCCTCTCCTTTCGGTCACCACACAGCCACTGCACAACCTCCTCGCCACCGCCGCCGCTGGCGTATCAGCCGTAATCTGTTTCTGTGGGCCGCCGCTGAAGCCCGACATATTATCTCTGTCAGGGGCTTTGACTGCAGCCGCTTGTCATGCGCGCTGGGATTCAAATGAACTACATTTTTTTCTGGTTAATTTTAAGGAGACAGCTATAAATTTATCACGTGTCGCCGTGTTTAATTCTTCGAATGTCTGTCGGTTGTTGGCGGCGCGGCGCCGCGAGCCGAGCCGAGACGCGGAGGGCCGGACTCCAGCGCGAGGAGGATGAGGACGAGGGTGAGGGCAGGCACGGGGGCGGGGGCGGCCCGAGGCGCTGCGCCACGCACTCCGCGTGTGTGAGTCGGACGGCGCCGGCCGGTCGGTCGGCCAGCGGGCGGTGGAGGTCGTTCGGAATACCAGTCGGCGTTTACTTTTGTTTTCTCCTGGCCTCTGCTCGCCGCTCTTTTTCGGCGCCTGTCTGTCCGTCCCGGTGCCCTGCCCGCCGCCGCCGTCTGGCTCCCGCAATCGGAAATTTTTCGGTCGGCTTCTTCCTCTTGTCTTGCGTCGTTCACTCTCCTCTTTCCTTCAGCTTTTTCGGATTTTCGTTCCTCACTTTCGTTTTCGCATAGTTGCTTCTCTTGGATCACTAGCCGCGGAATCCCCTTGCTGGTATTTTGGGTTCGTGGTTGGTTTTGTCTCTTAGAATTCGTTATAGGGTTCATTTTTTGCACGACACTTCGTAAAGCATTTTTCGATTGGTTATATTTATTTCTCGACCTTAAACATTTACTAAAAATTTTATTCTTCCTTACATAAAATGCTAACATTTATTTCATTGTAACATCATTAGTCTGATATCTTTGTATTTTGCATTTATATTTTATTGGTTCTCTTCTGATGTCTTTATTCAAATATTTTAAATGCTGAAAGATCTTCGTTTCTCAGGGAAGAAGTCTTTGAAGACATGCACCTAACAAATTGTCTTTTCATAAACCATGTTTTTGTTATGCATTTTAATCCCAACATCCAATGAGAGCAATAAAGAATTAAAATTCCAAGAAATATAATTGTAACAGTAAACTTTATTTTTCTCGAGTAATTGAATGACCGATGTTGTCGTAAGGCTAACAGCGTACACCGCGAAATGAAATATGGAGTTACGCGGAATGGGTCGTGTGTGGTCATGTGTAACAATGTCTCGCGCGCCTTTTAGTGCAGCCCGCAATGAATAAGAAAAGTGACATTTCGTTACAATACAGGAAGATATATGTCCCCGCGTCGCCGAGACGGCAGTGTTCCGCGATCGCCTTGCTAGCTCCTCCCCACCCCTTCTCTCTCTCTCTCTCTCTCTCTCTCTCTCTCTCTCTCTCTCTCCACACACACACACACACACACACACACACACACTCCACACACACACACACGCAGCCTTTTACAAGGCTCTCGTAACGCTTTCCCCGCGTGGTATGCATTGTCGCGGATCTAGTCCTCCCGCGTGGCCCTTTCGGGTCGGGCGGGCGCTCATAAGTCGCGTCGTAAATGACACGCGCTGAATGAAGCGCTTGCAGTTGGAGGTTGTCCGGTCGGCCGCTGGTGGGAAGGACATGCGTGAACGGCGCGCGATGGGTAGGCGTGTATCCGCACGTGCGTGTGTACGTGACGAGCGCCCGGCGTCGCGACCGTTGTAATGCTTGTAATGAAGTACCGATGGTGCCTAAATTCTATAACCTTCATTCCCGAGGGTTGTGGGGCTCTAGTGTGTGCCAAGATATCGCCACGCCAGCTTGTAATTGCGGCGAGGAAATATTACAGAAACTACTACATGTGTTTCAGTTGATTCAGGTCATTGTTCTTTAATTTATCATTTCATACGTAGGTTAAATATCAAAAGTGTACAGAAAAACCTTGCATGGTGCAAGAACTGAAATTTTGCATGAGGGGTATCCGTTCTATGGCCACTGACTGCCTTCTCTTCCATCGATGAACGTGATGTCGTCACGCGTTTGGTATCGGTGAACGTTGATGCTCTTACAGTATGATTGCGCCATTCGCACTCGACTTCAGTTTACTTGCAGTTTCTTTGCCAACTGTCCACGAACGTATCAACCAAGGGGATGTTTTCCCTCTGTCCCCGCGAGACATGTACTGCTTATAAAGGATTTTACTGCAATACTCTATGGATGTTTTTAGTAACACACTGAAATTATATTTGGGGAATTCTCTGTCGTTCATTTAAAATGCAATTGAATTTTTTTTTAATTAAAAAAGGATTCTGAAAAGATTTTTTGAAAAATTAGGATATACTTTATCCGGTGTTTAAGTATGAATATGTTATTATAGTTTATATTTTAATTACCTGTATTTTACCTCCAATAGAATGGTCTCACATAGTATTACAGTAGTATAGGTGAGTTTTGCGGTTCCCATAATAATTATAGATGAGGTCTCTATAGAAAGAGCATTTCGCGGAGACGTGACTAGTTGCTTTTTTACTTTAAAAATTGGTGGTATTTGTTAAAAAAGCGCATGTAAATATTCATGTCAAATGCATTATGTAACATTCAAACAGTATTGTTAAAATCTATATTGTTAAATTACTAAAAAAAATTTAAAAATTCTAAGGCCTTAAAACCTTTAATATTGAGGCCGAAGCCCTCCGAGATACTTTCCTCACATCCTAATCTACTTGATCTTCTTGGATATTCTATTACACTTTGCTGGTCAGGCTCTTCTCTATACTACCCCATCGGTTGAGAGACGTGCAGAATCTGCAACTGTCTGTGAAATTAAAGTAATTGCATGATATTCAATGCAATTGAATTGCACGTATATACCTCTACGATCGGTAATAAAGTTAAACATTATTGTAAGGAAAAGGGTTGTACTTGCCCGATCTTGTATTTTATCATGTACAATTATACGTAGCTCTCTCGTGAATAAAAACTGTCTAATATTTTTGTGACTATCGAGTAAAATGCGAATAGCCAACTTACAAGGAAAATTGTAATATTACATCAAATGTTTTAAAAGAAGTGTGATTTGTTAGAAGAATAACTGTCTATAATACGGAATAAATCTTCATTGAAAATTGGTTGCACACATCAACTGTTTGTCTTTTTATTTTTATTTCCTTTTTTTAAATATTCTCAAGTACATTGGACATTACCTTGATTCATTTTTCAAAGAAATAAACACATTTCGTTAATAACTTTCCCTCTTGATATAGAAATGGAAGGATAGGAAAGAAGGTGAGATGTAACATGCGAGAGTCCTCATACGGATACGCTAGTTGGCATTGAAAGTTAATTGGATGTGGTGCATTGAATAAAGAAAGTTGAAATTACGTTTCCTGAGTACGTACATGAAATGAACTTAATAACATGAATGAGGAAGTGCGTGCAATACTAGTTAACTGCTTATCCTATTGGTTTACGGAGGAAGTCGCGCGAAGTCATCTGCAATGGATATTAGCGTAACCTTACCCTTACCACCCACGCGAGTACTTCGTAATACGACTGCCTAGTGTCGCCCCCACCGCCTCATCGCTTCCCCTTTCGCCTCCGCCTCCGCCTCGCCTCCGCCTCCGCCTCCGCCTCCGCCTCCGCCTCCGCCTCCGCCTCCGCCTCCGCCTCCGCCTCCGCCTCCGCCTCCGTCTCCGCCTCCGCCTTCCGCCCCCGCCCCCGCCTCCGCCACCGCCTCCGCCTCCGCCTCCGCCTCCGCCTCCGCCTCGCCTCGCCTTCGCCTGCGCCTCCGCCACCACCTCTGCCACCGCCTCCGCCCCCGCACCGTTCCCCACAGACCCCGTCTTTGCATTCCCAACTCGCCACTGCCACAGCTACTACAATACAAACACACACACACACACACACATTAAACACCGTCCACCTCCAACCCACCACCGCCGCCGCAGCTGCGGCGCGACGTTCGACACCACTTGCGTCGATCCGAGACGGAAGAGGCCGCGCCCGGCGGCCGCCGCGCCGCTCGTTTAAACTCGACCCCCGGACAAAGCGGTTTATAGTTGTGCGTCGTTGAGGCGGAGCTCTCGCTTATTGCCGTTGCGAGTGCACACGAGGCGCGTCGCTTCAGATCTACTGTGCCGTGTAATTTGTAACGTACATTGTAGAACGGGAGCGGAAATGACTGGGCTGCCTTTGATGTAGGACCGGGGCTCGTTGTTTACAAATTATGGTTCATCGTATCCGGCATGTTTCGTTTGGCATTTTTGCTCGAGTGGACGTTCTCCTAGAACAGAAGGACATGTGAGCTACGCTTTTGTGCCAGCAAAATAAAAGCATAGAGATTGAAACGGAGCATGAAAAATGCAAATAGAATGCTGGTGGTCGTACAGTGAGAGTGCTCATGCGCGGTAGAAGTGAAAATATTGCTTATCTAGTTTCCATTTTTGGAAGCAAATGAGGGGAAAAATACAATTTTAAATCCAATTCACAAATCTCTGTTACTATTGAAATATATTGATATTTTTGAAATTTTTTAGTATAGTCCAGAAAATGTTCTCTTCCTAAAGGAAGACCAACGTGAAATATTCTTATTTTTGGAATATCCGTTCTAATATATTATTTAAAGAGTTGGCGCGCTGCTTTCTCAATCAAAAATTAATATTGTTTTCTCTACCAGTATTACTTACTAGTGAATAGCCTTTTGTTTCGTCAGTTCGTGATGATGATTGAAGAAGTGTACTTGTGGTCAAATCGCATGTAGCTGGTAATACGTAATAATAATAGTAGTAATAATAATAATAATAATAATAATAATAATAATAACAACAAAAAAGGTTTCAAAGACTGCAGACCTTCTTTTCAATTAATCAAAGTCCAGAAATCAAATGAGTATTAACACTATAATATGTATTGGAAACTATTACGTACTGAGATATGGGTGGCTTGAGAAATGTTTAGGAGATGGAAGAAGTTTTAAAAATTAAAGAGAATTTTTGTATTCACTTATTTGGAATCACTTTTTGAGTTAACAAGCCGTTTAATTTGTAATTTTCACCCGACAAATATTTTGAAAAAAATATCTAAAAATAAGTTTAAATATTGCTCTTAGTACTACTTTTTTCTAGCAGTAGTATCAAGCTGAACGTAATAAATTCCCAATTATTACGGAATAATTTGAAAGCCTCTTTTAAATTGTTTGAAATTGTTTTTAATCTTGTACATTCTCAAGAGGAGGGGGGGGCCTGGTCTGATGTTGTCCCCTCCGGATGAGCCCGTGATGTTGAGTCACGGGGTTCTTAGTTGAACCCATGTGTGGTGTGTACGAAGACCTCATTCGCCCGCTGGTCGAGGGCCTCAAGGACAGACGCGTTCCTGCCCCTCCGCGGCGCCGGACAATAAAATCCCGCGGCGCTCGGCGACCGGTGTCATTTGGAGCGCTGAATGCTCTCCGATGCCTTTGATCGGCTCTAACGGTGCCTCTGTGTTTGTGACGCGCTGCTTCCTTTGTTCCAGGTGAGGCTGCTCGCGCCCGCGACAGGCATTCCAGCGCCCGCGCCTGCGCCACGCCGCGCCGCGCCGTGCTCTCGGCCTCCGCCGGCGTAGCGCCGCGGCCGTGAGTATCCGACGCTCAGTGGGTGGGGATTGTCCAAGATTCGCCCGAGGGGGAAAAAAGGCGTGTACCGACTGCACCCCGCGCTCAGTTTTTCCGAAGCCATTCACCCACATCCCCAAAAAAGCATAGCCCCACTTCATCTCGTTGCGTTTCCCTCTGAAATGTAAGGATTGATTTTTACGTTTCCCGCGACTGTGAGTATTCGACGCACATTGGGTCGGAATTGTTCTAGGTATACTTGAGGAAAAAATAGGGCAAATACCGACTGCATTCCGCCTAATTTTTTTCTAAGCCATTAAGGCCTTTTTTCTAAGCCCCACCCCTCCCAAGGCAGTCAGACTGCATCCTGTTCTGTTTTCCTCCTTAGGGTAAGGATTGATAGTATCTACGTTTACGGTGGTCTGCTTAGTATTACATTGATCAATTAGAATTGATAGACTTTAATTTGTTTTCAAGAAACATTTGCTCGACCTGTTAGAGCGCTGCCTACGTTGAAAAACACACTTAAAAGTTTATGAAAACAAAACTTGAAACCTCCTCTCATAAACATCATCTTACCCCCATAATTTACACACAGTTCCGACGTTTTTGTCGTTTTCACCTGTATTCGATGTTTTTTTATGGACTGGTGCGAGAACATATATTTGCTGTCCATATGAATGTACTTTCGAACTTAACAAAAATGTTTACTTCTTCCCAAACAGGATGAACGAAACGGGATGTAGTCGGGCTATGTCTTCTGAAGTATCGAACTGTGAAAAATGATTAGTTGGGAAGAGGGGTGGGGGAAAACTCACAGCGGGATGCAGTCGAGCGATTCTCAAAAAATAAATAAATGAAATTGAAGAAAGAGGAAAGGAGGGAGTGACAGAAAGGCAAATGGATAGATGAAACGTTTTACTTCACGTGTACTTTCTTAATAATACGCTGGTAAAGTGTGTGAAAAGTGGTGCTTTGTTGGTGAAACTGCTGTAGAATAACGATAGATATGATATTTCTTGAAGACTTGGAATGGTGGTACACAGGTAACGAACGATACGTAATTTTTAAAAAAATGTGTTTGTTCATTCAATTACTGCTTTCAACAAACTTGCAAAAAGTGGATTGTGTAAAGTATAGGATTAATTCTGGATGCGAAAAGATGTTGCTGGTGGTGACAATCGGGTAAAAACTATAGGTAAGTTTTTATGATAAACAATTGAAATATTTTTATTTATTCATCTTAAAGGGATTTATCTTTTTAAATATATTCGTTTTCGTTGGTTACCTCTGTCGAAGTGTTATAGAGAATACCCTGTGCGGGCGTTTGGAGGCCTTTTGGACCCACTGTACTTCCTTAGCTTGAGTCCTCGTCGCCGGCCGCTGGGACCCTGGTGGACGCTGCAGGTGCCTGGGGACGACTGATTCCATTCCATTCCATTCCCTTTTCCTCGGCGTGCCGGCCCGCGCGGCGCGCCCGTCGCGTCAGCAGCCGTCTGTCGATGCATCGTCCCCTTTCAAGCCCTCGGAGCGTCGGCGATCCCACGTATGTCGGCCACGACGGCGGGCTTCCGACGCGCCCCTTCAGCGCTGCGTTTTCCAGCTGCTTTGTCTTTTGTCGAACAACTCTTCAGTGCATTGTCACATTCATCGTGGTATTTTATCAGTCCTGTTAGGTTTACATTGCTTCTAATGTTTCGTGTTTGCACTTGCGTGTCTGGTGTTGTGATGGCCTCTTTTAATTTCCCTTCCGTCTCGTGAATATTTGGCCGATTTCGTGTGACTTGTATTCGATAGGGTAACGACTGGGAAGTTTCAAGTTCATGTCTTCGCATCAGTGAAATTTTGCAGGAGAATAAAAAACACTTCCCACGTCTCGTGGCGCCCACGTTAACATGCACACCTTGCTAATATGTCTCTGCATTACTTTTATGTATAAATGATGATTTTAGGCTTCCTGGTAGTATCGTCCATTAAAAGTACCGAGCTTTTTCTGTTGGAACTCCGTCTTTTGAATCGGAGATGCAAAACTGCTCAAACAATAGCTCTGGACTTCTTCCGCGTCGCCTTCGTTGTCCTGCACCGCCTCTGATCGCCCCCGCCTTCCGAGATCGTGTCTACACGGGCGTGATCGCCCAGAGTTGAAGTTCTTCCGAACGACGGCTCTCGTTTCGCCCGCGCTGTTGGACCGCGAAGAGCCTTCCGCCCCACCTCGCCCTTCGCCAACTGCTACCGCCACCGCCCACGCCTCCGTCGCCGTCACCCTCGTTTGCGCTCGTGATCGCCCGCGCGCCGACCGGCCGCCGCGGCGCGGCTGAGCTCGGCTCCGCGCCGGCCAGCGCCTGCGGCAGTTTTTGCCCCGCCCTCGTGCTGGGGTTCGCAACGGGACCCGCTGCGCTGCCGCCGCCGCCGCCGCCTCACGAGCCCGCCCGTGCCCGTGCGCGCGCCGCTGCCTCACGCCTTCGCTTCTTCAGCCCTTGCAGCGGGCTTTGTTGATCGGGAGGTTGCGACTTCTCCAGGAATTGAATTCAAAGGAATGTGGGTTTTTTCATGGACTGATGAACACATCAAGCATCATTTGTCGTCACGTTCTTTGTAGTTAAAACGCAAAGAATTTTCATGTAGAAAAAAAAATTGAGCTTTCTACTCGACTAAATTGGGTAATTCTTGTGTTAAATAAAAGTGAGCGGGCCCCAGATTTGTCATTGCTTATTAGTTGCTTTTAGTAGTTTATTGTGAACCCTCACGGGTAGCGTTCGGCGTGCTCGCTTTCCATGACGCGACCTCGGGATCGATTCCCGGTCGGAGCAGATTATATAGTGCGCGCTTTCCTTGCAATGTCCCAGTATCTGTTGCTGTGTGGCGATGAGAAATCTCACTTGTCAAGTTGAGAAGTCCACAATACGACGTAGGGATGTAAATGTGCTAACCATATATACCCCGTAAACCATGCTCCAACAGACCTATGGTGTGAATAGTAAATGAAAACTTGTTCTTATTGTTTTCACAAAATAAAAGTAATATAAAGTAAAATTATGATTGATAAAATTATGGAATTACACGTGTAGTTCACATAATTTCATATTCAATATTTATAAAATTTAAAAAAAAATGCTTTTTTCGACTGATTGCATTTTTTTAAAGTAAATGTTTTTATTTATCACAAAAAACATTTTGTGGTGACTCCATACCCTAACGATTTATTCTTCACAAAAAGAATGAAGATATATAGCTACAAATAATCATGCGTGATTACTCCTCGATGGTGAATTGCTTGATGAATGGTTACTGCTCTTTCTTGGGGAAGTTACGAAGTGCAATTAATCGTTAAAGCTCGTTCCTCTTCAGCGTTTGCATTTCTATTAGCGACCGTCGCTTGATTTAAGATTCTTCTTGGTGTCGTTTCTGACTGCGTAGTAAGGACATGGAAAAATATATGTCTTCGGTTTCTCGTTTCGTTCTTAAAACCATGTTTACATGAGAAACAGTAAGAATAGCAGTCACGTTATCCTAGAAGATAGCATATTAGTGAGGTGTACGTACAACGTGCATAGTTAATTCACTAAAAAATAAAAGAAAAATTAGAGTTATCGTCGAGACGACATAAATTAGAGGAGTTAGAATGTCTGGTGAACAAGTTCAACACTCATGCACTCGCTGTATAATGGACTTCCCACACGAATGCGTGTTCTCAACTTATCTTATAATACATAAGAAAATAGCTTCAAGATACACGATGCGACTTCGTCTAACGTAATGATAGCATACCTTTTGTCTTTAGGTAGCGTCTTAGGAATTTCTAACGAAATCAATATTCGTGATTATCCTTCTTTAAACATATTGATGAAATAATCAACAAATTTCTGTGTAAATTCTTCAAGTTAGAATGAATAATCTTTTCCTTTTATATCTATTATATTTGAGTGAATTAATTATCCAAATGGTGACCTCCTTATCAATTGCTCTCGATTAAATCCATATAGACCAAATACCTCATCTCTATATCCCATTTACTGCTTAACACTGGCCAGCTATCATCTTGCAATGGTGAAACAGTTAATAATAATTAGTGGTCTGCAGTAACAAAATGGTTTTCCAAAACTTATCACACTCTGATCAAGGAAACCAATAAAATACTGTCGCATAACATCGCAGTAAATTAAATATTATAAAAAAGACAATCTTCTTTAATACTGCCATAATATAATACAGTGTGCATACAGAATAACAGCTGATTACTTACCACAAATATAAAGAAAGTTATTCCATAATGTAACCCGTAAATAGCAAATTATTAATGTTGGGCAGTGTTTTCTTTGAAGCTATGCTGCCCCGTTACATCAGCCGTGTCGCACTGAGTGTGATAATTCACTCGGCGTCGCGCATTATGATAACAGGCGGAATAACACATTAACATATTACTTTTTTCAGACAAATTTAAAATTTCATTGCTTTTTGTTTTCCCGAGTTCCTGGTATGTAGTCGGAAATGCATCGTTTTCTTTGACTTTCGACGTGCATTTGAAATTAATAATATAAATACTTCTATCACATGCATCAATTAATAAATGCTTAAAGAGAACAACAGGCATTCGAAGATTTCTGCAACTAAAAGTAATGCCTGATAGAATTATGTTCTTGAAAGTACCTTCAAGATAGCAACAATAGTAGCAGCTCGCGTGAAAGCAACGCTTTACGGTCGAGCATTTCGATGAATACCTAATTCATGTCATGACTCATGAGTTTTGCAATGGGATCCGCAAGCCGACTCCTCTGATCATTAGTTTCCCTGATCACATCTAGGCGTGTGTCGGAGCCCCACTTTCTGGTAAAGAGACACGAGTTTCTTTCGTTCCTATCAAACACCCTAGTCCCGATAGTTTACGTTCTACGTATACCTTTCCTCTCATAATCTGCAAGCGCCAGCGGGAAAAAGACCGTGATTCGCTAGTGGGTGAATAAAGGCAGATGATCTTCACGAATCCACAGCTATCTACAATTGGATGTTGAGGAAAAGCTTAACTTCGCCATTAAAGATAGCACTCAGAATTTTCAGTGAACACATTTTTTTTGTCGAATTATTGGATTTGTGGCCGTATGTCTTATGACTATATCCTTAAATATGTTTTTCATTAAAATATTATATCGTTCTATTTTCTACAGGTACGAGGATTTCCGTAGATATTGCTAGAAATTATTTATCTTTGTTCATTCAGTATTTTCTGTTTCACTTCAGTAAATAACAGGTGTATTAAGTGTTTTGAAGAAAAGGAAAATGATTCTTTGTATCGAAAGAGTATTAATTATCGTGAGTCCTGAGCAGGCGTTCGTTTCGGCCGACCGCTCGTGCTCGCGGAACGCGCCATGGCTAAGAAGAAGAAGTAGGAAGGAAGGGAGGGCGGGAGGGAGGTGGCGGCGCGCGGGAATTTGGGCGCAAAAACGGCGGGCAGCGGGCGGCCGGGCGCGCTGGCTGTGCCCCCGAGGCCAGGGAAACGTAACGGGAGCCGGAGACGCCCCTGCCGCCGCGGGCGCCGCGCCGCACCCCATCCCCTCTCCGCCCCTGCTACCAGGCTCCTTGCGAGGACAGCCCCGTGGGCAAGGTGCTCCGCCTCCGATGCGCACACAAGGCCTATCCAAAACAGCGTTCTTTCACTTTTTTCGGAATTAGGTTGACTGTCAGCTTTCCACGTGTGTTGCATCTCGTTCGGTGCCCTGGACGAACAAACTACGTAATAGTACATCGGGAGATTGGCGTTACACATTTACTGTTCGTTGTTCTTAAAAATATTACAATTATTGAATTATAATTTATTGTATATTGATATATTTTAGTCGAGATGTGTTATATTTACATGTTCGTTCTTGTTCGTTGTTTTAAATGCAGAAGGTGTATTATTGTCGCTGTGTAATTGTTGAATTTTTATGTCCCATGGAAAATTTATTTTAATATATTAGAAATGAGAAATTGTCATAATTTCGTCGTAATGAATGTGTGAAGACTTTGTGACATTTAATGTTAATGTACTTGAGTGTAATTACTTTGGCAAAAAGTCCTCTACTATATTTTTCTTATAACATGCAAATGAGAATACGGTAAATTATTTTGATTTAATATGTGGAAAATGTTGCAGATCGTACTTCCTATGTAAAACAAATTTTATCATGCTCGTCGAAGACATACCAGTTTTTATTCTGTGATAATTAAAATCCACTCGCAGAGGTGAAGTTGAGGAAATTATCATGATTAATGAATTGTGACAAATCTGCGAATTCCTTCAAACTTATTTTAATCTACGCGCACATAAAATAGTTGATATATGTTAGATCTTGGAAGTGATTTAAAAATCGTCTTCTCGTAACCACGAATTCCACCAATTAGCCGGTCGCCACCCATCATTTCGTGACAGTTGACCCGAATGTCCAGAGCGCGTGACGATGTACCGTCAAAACGCCCGCGGACGCCTCCGCCCGCCACCGGACGGCTGTCTACTCATCGCCGTGAATCACGGAACGCCTCTTGCGCCCTCCGCCCCCGCGCCCGCCCCGGAAGCCGAAGCGTTGGCCCGTGGCCGCCTCCGCCAGCCCGTCCCCCTGCCAACGGCGGGCGGCGTCAGCGGCCGGTCCAGGAAGACGAAGAAGTGGGTCGTACTCGCAAAACAGTGCGCGCACGGGCGGATTTGATGTACGAGTTTTGCTGGGGCGGCTGTGTGAATGTACCGTTCGCTCGTTGCAGTTCGTTGCACAAGACGTCTCGAGCGAATCCGCTGAAATATTCAAGAAAATTCAGGTCTTTTGCGAGAGTGAATGAAAATTGGTTTATAGAAAACGAATTGGTGCGGCATTATCACTAAGGTTACGAAAAAAATGTAGACTTTCTTGATAAGCTCACTGTTCCACGGAGTAGAGCAGATATCACCAAACGGGCGTTTGCGAGCTAATGATAGCTCGCGGGAAAATTTCAGTCGATCGTACTGTCACACTCAGCTTGCTTAACCGCGAGTTACTCCATTGAGCTCAGATAGATGACTCACGAAATCAGCTGCTTGCATGCTTTCGTGCAGTTGCCATGTATGAGTTAATTGTGTGAACGTGAGATTACGTTCGTTATGTTTTTCGTTAGTTTGTCAGACATACACTAATGTGGAGAGTTCGCTTTAATCGTTGTTGTAGTTCAAGCGTTGAGTGCGAAAGTAGGTTTGATTAATGATGACGAGTTATACCAAAAAACAAAAATCTAATCAATTTCATTCAAAATAGGAAAACAGTAACTTGTTTAGCCAGGTAGAGGACAGATGCGTGAATAAAGTATATACTGTAATATGTGTATCAGTTGGGGAGAAAGGGATGTATATTTATAGGCAATACACAAATGTAAGATTTGAAAAAAGATCTGCTATCCTGGTTTCTTTTGATTGCTTACAGTGGATTTTAAAAACGATAGGATGGTTGGAGGCTTCATATGTTCGGCGATCACTGGTGTAGATATTAATTTCTGATAATCGGGTTGATCTTAAAAGTGTCTTTCCTGGCAACGCAAAATGTTTATGTGTATTGTAGTGCAAGTTACTCCGGTTCCTATCTGGAATTAAAATAGTTGAAGTTAAAATACATAGTTTTTCTTTCAACGTTATTTATATTAGAATGTAGCTAGGAAATGGGTCCATGAATTATAATTTGTCTGATGCATGGACCATGCTACTAGTTTGAGCTAATTTTGAACCATTTTTTTTTATTCTAAAACAATTGCTCCTACGTCTGAGACAATCGTTATATCTTAACATTTTTTCTGTGTCCAAAATCCTTTGAATGTAAAATGTCGATGATGGTACCAATTTTTCCACCTTTTTCTCTCCTCTTCTTCATTTCTTTGGCGCCGCAGTCGCCTCAACTACCTCCTTAATCCCCATTCACGAGACCCGTACTTAACCCGCACCCATCTCCTCTTCCATCTTGGTGGCCCATGCACCATCCTCTGCACCCCGGTCGGCTCGTTGCCCGTTGTCCGCGCTGCATCCCGCTTCTGTGCCCTCGAGCGGCCTCCGAACCCGCCCCCGTTGCTACGCCCACTTAACGGGCCGCCCGGCGTAGGCGGCGGAGTCGGTTGCTTCGGCGCGTCACGGTTCGGGTCCGGCGCGCCCCCGGGGCTCCGTTACGGCTTGACCCCGGCGGCGGGTGCCTCCTCGTCCTGCGCCATCGCCGCCACCTCCACGTCGTGGGGGCGGTAGGCGAGGCCCTCCCCCTTGGGTTCGACGCCTGGGTCAGGGCGTTGCACGCGGACGGAGGTCGCCCGGCCGATCACGCGTCCATCGACCGATGCGAATTCGCCGCTTCTTTCCGCCACATGCGCCCGCTCCGCGCTGCCGGTCCGAGCCTCGCGCAGCCAGCGGTCGGGACTACTCGAGCCGGAGATCTCTATGAATTTTGTCGATAAGATCAACGGGAATATAGAAGTAACGAGTAAAACTATTTGGAACAAGTCTTGTTAATTTATGTATCTATTTCTTTGGGCGATGCTGTAATGAATGTTTCCGAGAACTCGGTGTTTGGAAATGCACTTGTAGTGCTGACAGAGGCAGCATCTCTTGATCTCACCGAGTTCTTCAAACACATTAGGGCAGTTATTGACAGAGGCCGGATTTTTATGTAATTACATTTTTTGGCCTTTATATTTACCGTTCTCAAAACTATAATCTTGGCGAATCGTCGCCGTCTTAACACAATATCCAATTCTTTCGTTACTTATTTTTACATATTTAGTACTATATTGCATATTCTACATATTTTGTTATTTTCACCATTTTTTTAAGTTATCAATTTTCTTCTATTTTATACATTGTTTTTATAAAAAGTATTTTCACAAAGTTCAGAATATTTTCCTACATTATTACTGAGCTGTCAAATCGAAACGCCCTACGTTAAGACACAGTAGGACATTTTTTCAGTCCGGCGCGCCTGCTTCAGTTACCTCAGTGGCGGGAAGTGCGCGTTAGCGACAGATCATTTTCACTTTAGGTGTGAAAGTATCAATGACGCCGGGTTTTGTTATCTTTAATCTTAATTTCCCAGATACTTGGGCGATCGCCGACATGTAACACTTCGATAGAATGCTGCACGCTGCAGTGATTGTTTTCTGGTTGTAGATATCGCCAGTTTCTATTGCGTCTAGGCTGCTAAACTACCTGGATACATAGAATTTCATATTTCAAGTTATATACGATTTTAAAAAATTTTTTTTTTTAATTTTGTTGGAAAAGGTTTAATTTTAGATATTTATCACTTTTCATTACATATATATGTACATATTTTTGACGTTTCTTTCTACATATTTTTCCGTTTTGAAATATACAGACGCTATCTAAGAATTCCGCTGGAAGTGGATTTCGTTGAACAATAATTTTTAGTCGTTTTCTCCAAATTCGTGCATTCCTCAAAATAATACTTCTCTACCACTCTACATTGACCGGATAAGGGAAATGTAAGTATCTTTTAGAATATGTAGATAACATGTATGTGTAGGATTGTGTGAACTGCCTGAATGTGTATACTTTCAAACTGAAGTTTTCAACAATATTTGTTTGAGACAAAAACTCAAATCGTTTTCAACAATAAATTTTTACCTTCTGTTTACGACCCGTTGTGACATGGTGTATGAATTACGTCGGCGCAATCTTCACCTGTGCGGTGCGCCAGCCTTCCGTGCTCGGCCGTCCCCATCAGCTAGCACTCTCTGCGATTTGCTGCCTGCGCACTTCCATTTTCATGTCCTCTCGAGCTCGACTCGTTTCTTGCGGCTACATACTATCTGACATGCAGCGTGCTTCTAATGTTGGGATGACTCCAGTCTTGTGACCTTACTTTTTGCTGATGATTTTGCACTTCGTTTATTTTGCAGTTTCCGGAAGTTGTTTCCGTCAGGTTGTGCTATGCATATTGCTTCTTGAATTTTGTTCATCCGTTCCTATCGCTCGTTAGTTGTTTGTTTGCTCATTGAAATAGTCTTAGGATACCACATTCCTAACGACGATTTGTACTTCTTTGCGGGAATACTCTCTTACATCCCTTTCATTTAAAGAATTTATTGTGATACTACACTCACTGCATTGCTAACACATGAACGAATCATCTTACAATATTTGTTTCTAATCTCTTCAAAGTTCACACGTTCTGTTAATATGTAATTTGTTAACACTTTGTTTTTCTTACTCTTATGGTTCCGTTGGAGGCTTCATGCCGGAAGGGATGTGGGTTAGAATCCTGCGTAAGGCGTCGACGTTTTTATCTTGTCATTCTGGTGTGGAAGGCGACAGCAAACTTATCACATATCCGAGAGTACTTGTATCATTATTCATTAATATAAAATTGCTTCGTAGTTACATGAGACTTTAACCAACCAAATGCTGATGGGTAGGTCAGAGAGTCACTTTAAAAGAAATCAGTTCATCTTCTAATAGCTGATATTTCTAGAAATCACTGTACTTTCTACAGCCACCACGTGTACATTCTGCAACCCGCGATACTTCTTGAAGGGACACCTTGCGGTTGCTGCCTCTGGAGCTGAAGAAAGAAGAAAGAACCGAGAGAAGAGGCGAAGCGCTTTAACGCGATTCGCGAATACGGAATGCGCGCGTAGCTTAGTCTGCGGTTGCTGCTTCTGCAGCGGCGTTACCGGTATCCAAGAGAAACGCCCATATACATCAACGCTGCGTTATGCTGTTTTTCCCTCGCGCGCCCCTGAATATTGCATCGAGCATGGAATACTCTCCTCGCTCCACTACTACTGTCGTTGCAGACGATGCATAGCCCTTGCTACTATCACAATATATCACTGGCTACCAACACTGTGGTTAACTTCCCCCACACCTGCCGACTCCTTTCTTGACACAGGCATTGCCGTTTCCGTAACTGACTGGACTTGTCACTTACGCTGCCCCTGCCATCGACTTAGCTATGGTCACAATCCATGAGACAGCTGTTCCGGAGCTTATTTGATTCGTGCACGACTGTGTGTTTCAACCTCCCGACTTGTGTATTTTTTGTTACTATGGTAGCGTTAAATGTACCTCATGTCTTTTATGAGCTGGTGTCTCCATTTCTTCTCCCTGCCTATCTTTCCTGAGGTTACTTGCTATTTATTCTAACCCCACTCCTGCTACTGGTTATAGCATCATTTTCATTTGGCTGGTTATATATCTTTTCCCAATCGACACGTACCTGTCTCATTTCCATCAGTGTAATCAAACTACTTTTAACTTTCATAGCTTTCATGTTCTGTTTCCCCCTACATACTTTGTCTTCTAATATTTCTTCTTTTTTAGCCACACTCATTCTGAACGTAGGTTTCGCGCTATATGATTTACACAATTTACCATGTGATATGATTCACATTTTTTGTACTTATATTGTGTTCGTGTGTATATTAGATGAATCATTGGACACATTTTTGTTATTTAACGTTAATGTTATTTCATTAGCCATCATTTTTTTTAACATGAATATATCGAAATTCCTACTTCCAATTTTATTAGCTACTTTTGGATTATAAAATTTGCTGTATTTATTATCTTTTCAGCTCATTTAGTTCATCTGTGTGTGCCTAATGTTTGTAACAGTTATTATTGTGCTCGTTGTAAAATATTTCCGTTATTTGTATTGAGAAAATGGAAGGTTTTCTGCATTTGCACTGCTACGCAGCTGGGGATATCAATTCGCCACCGTTAATCGCGTTTTCAACGCCGTTCCGTGTCGTGTGCGTGGGCAGAGGCTTAATGCGCGCATTTACTTCTTCTTTCAGACCATTTCTCCGCTGTAAGGAGAAAAAGAAACTTTCGTCATTTTGGCGGCTCCTTTCCGTGCTCGCCAGACACTCGTCTCCTCTTTTCCTTTTGCCGCTTTGTGACTGTCGGGAAACGGAATGCTAGAATAGAAGTGCTGCCGGCCAGAGGCGGCGCGGCGCGGCTGGGCTAAGTTACCACTGTGCGGGTCGACGTCCTGCTCCTTTTAATTACTCCAAATCGCCGCTTCACGGGAACACCTCGTCCGCGGCGCGGGGCGTGAAGGGGGGAGTGGGGCGTGGCGGGGAGGGGCGACCCGTTCGTCGGCTGATGAAAGCTGCTCCACGACGCTCTACGCCGCTACGATGTCTAACTTATGGGCCGTCGGGGGCCGTATCATTAAGGTATACGTGGAAGACACAATACCCTTGCTGCCCGCGCGCGCGCTCTTAAGCCGTCCGCGCGGCGCTCGCCCCCGCCCCCGCCCTCTCCCCTCCCCGTGCCGCCCCCGCGCGCCACCACCGCGGCTGACCATCGGCCGCCCGCCGACGGCTTCACCAAATCATGAAGTTTAAAAGCCTTCGGATACAATGCAAATTACACGGGCTTTTTTAAATTGGGGTTTGGGGGAAGGAATGGCAGGAGGAGTCGTGAGGTCGATGAGAAGCAGGAGGAGTAGCCGGTAGCGGGCCCTCGGCGCGGGATCGCGGCTTATAAGCGCCTCGGCGCGCTCTTCCGCGTGTGTGATCGGCGCTGCGATCCTCCCCTACGTGACGCTGCGTTCCCCCGGCGGCTCTCGGCGGTGTCATTCCGCGCTCTGTTCAGCGCGGGGACGCTGATTGGGCCGCATGAAATTGTCGTGAAAGAAATGCTGGCTGCTTTGAGGTCGAGTGCTCTAATGATGCTTCAGGACGGGTTGTCGTCCGGAATTAAGACTCCGTTAACTCTTCTTTTGTCTTCTTCGAATTAATTATCTGATAATTAATGTGGATTCCATTCTTTTGCATCTACCTATGATAACCTAAATTGACACCGGACGTGGGTAGTGACCGTAATGGCATTAAATTGTGCGTTATCGTTTTACACTTTTTCGATGATATGGAATAGGGACATTAAGAGAATAATTAAAAATAAACGTCAAATGAATTTGAAATTTTGTATTGCATTATTGATCCATATTTCATTGACCTTGACTAATTTAAGGTAAAAAAATACACAAAAGGAGCAAAGCTTCCATCGTTTTAAAATACCAATGTAAGACTATTATGTAAGTACGCGGATGAGAAATAAGATCTTAAAAAAATGTTTTCGTGACAATAGTATCATAAAACAAGGGTCAATTATGCTTTCTCTAAACACGTGCCTCCTTGAATGTGAAATTAGCCATATATCTCTGATATGAATGTTATTGTTCAGTTTCTGTATCATGGAAATGTACATCATATACACATTCAGTTACATAGTATCTCGTTTGCACCAACAAAAAATGCAGTAGATGCGTTTGAAGTCGATAGGCAGTGCAACATTCATTCATTTGTTCCCTCAAACAATAAACAGAACTCTGAAACCCTTCTTTTTACGTTTATGCCAGTATTCGAACAATTTGTTGCAGTTATCGGTGTTCTAGTATATTGCCGAGTATTGTGACGCTTTGGTACTGAATTATTGAGTATCTTTTACGAAATAATTGAAGTCATCTTCGTCAATTTAATGAATTTATTCAGAGAGCCGGCTTTCGACGGCTTTGCCGTCATCATTTCCACTATATGTAGCAAAGATGGGAGACAGTTGTGACCGACCAGTCCCGTCTTTTGCCACATAAAGCGATACTGATGATGACGGCAAAGCCGTTGAAAGTCATGTATCTGAATAAATTCATTAAGTTGACGAAGATGACTACAATTATTTCATTATTTAATTACGTCAACAACACCTTGTCAGCATTCCCGCAATGAATATTTTTTGTCTTACCTCGATATTAGGCCCGCTGATGGGATAGATTTATAGATGAGGCAGTCCTTGTTTCGAAATACCAATTATCCGAGTATTCACGTGATATCTGGTCATATAATAATAATAATAATAATAATAATAATAATAATAATAATAATAATAATACCAATAGTACATTTTCGGTATAGTGTGCCATCTACTCTTATTGCACAGCATTTTTGACAGTTCAATACTCAACGGCACACTACAATTCTGCGAGCACTGTGCACCCGTCCGTCAATCGGTGCGCATTTTCCGCCGCAATTCCCCGCCAATGGCCTAGCGATGGAAGCGCCAATAGCCGGGCGGAGGAATGAGAGGGCGTGCCGCGGGCCGCGGGGGAGGCTGGCCGTGGTCAGTGCCCGGCCGGCCGAGGGCGCTGCGCCAGGCTATTTGAACGCGGCGGCTGTGCTTTCTACCTGCGGCCCGGTCTCGGTCATGACGCTGGGCTCCGACGCCCGCGCCGCCGCGGCCGTACGTCAAGCGTAATGGGCCGTGATGACGGGGTGTCATTTTGTGGAGGAAGGAATTTTTATCGCAGGTCGGCGCTCGCAGTGCGTTTCGGAGTGAGGGAGATCTGTGATCATATCGTTTTCTGGCATTGTAATGCTTGTATCTTTTCCTCGTAATACCTCCCATTGGACGCGTCGCTTCTTTCTCGTTATTCGACGGATTTTTTTAAAGGGTGATACACTTCGTGTGGATGGGACCTCGAAGGGGTATTTTGTGGAATTTGGGAATGAGCTATGCAGCAGTGAGAGTTAAAGAAGATATGTTCTTGTTGATTAGATTGAAGATATGTTGATTAGATTCTTCCAATAATAATTCTCACTGTTGCTTCGACCTTGTGCAAAAAGCTTTGTGTGTGTGTGTGTGTGTGTGTTATTAATTCAAAGTTCGCTGTTATTAATTCAAACAAAACATTCTTTATTGATTCCTTCACTTCAGCCATTTCATTTTATTTTTAAAAGTTCGCATGTAGAATATAATTTTTTTCTTATTTATCACCTCATTCAAAACGACTCCATGAATAGGAAAAAATGTTCAACGGGCTATTAGTAATAATGTGGAAGGTGTAGATTATTTTCAAAAGATGAAATCAGGTTCTAAAATAAGGCTGTGTAATACATATTTACGTTATGACAAATGTCAAACAGATACTATGTTACAATTTGCATTCGGCATTCTCATTATGCGTTCGTGCGTTACTCTTTCTCATGTTTAGATTCAGTTGATACGTTTTGGACCAGTACATCAGCAGCTTCAAATATCCGTTTGTAAAAGTGCCCAAATGTTGATGTTAGGGACTACGTATAACTTATTAATCTCTAGGGTTTACATAGCTTTATTTGGCATATTTTTTAATGCAAACATGTTGACGACAAATTTGAAACTATTGCATGAAATAGGTACACTGTTTATACAATTATCGAAGTCTTTGAATTATGTAAGCAGATGTCAAATATAAATTCCCCGAAGGTTCGAATGTATTTGATTGCGATTTTTAATAGACGAGCCCGGCGGACATATACGCTCTGGCCGAAGGTATGCGTTTGATCCGCTCCGTACCTCTCCTCGACCTCTCTGGACGCTCGTCGGCATCCGCATGGCACTCGCTGTCAGCGCCGGATCGTCAGTCACCTTATTAGAGCGCGCAAATCCCACTGTGTATGGCCTATTGTGGAAAGCTGTGCTCCACGGCCGGACCAGCTTCCTGAGCCGTACGCGGGGCGGTGACGCCTTTGTAACTACTTCACTCCGCTTCGCATGTTCACGCCCCGCCCCGCCCCGTCCCTCCCCGTCCCGCAACTCCCCGCCCGACCCGCCCATCCCCGCCCCGCCCGCCCTCGCCGCCCCGCCTCGCCTCCCCTTCGCCCCGCCGCCCCCCGTCGCCCTGCCTCCCGCGTTTCCGTCCGATGCCTTCATTTCTTGCCTCTCCTTTTTGCTTCGCCTTCCTCCCCCTGTCGCTCCTTCGCTCACTCGCTCTTCCACCATCTACCACCCCCGCTTCACACAGCCTTTTCGACCCCGCCTTGTTCTGATTCTCCCCGGTTGAAGTCGTTTCTCTTTTCCTCGCCCCAACGCGCCTTCCTATCGTTTTCTTCGTCTCTTCACACGTCGACTTACCACACTCCTACTCGCCGTCACCCAGCCACACATTGTCCCTCGCACCGCCTCACTCCCAGCCACTCCCTTTGACCCAGACCTCCCAAAGCCTATCTGCCCACCTTCCGCCCGTCCGCTCGCCCGCCGTTCATCCACTGGTGCCGCCGCCACCGCTGCTGCTTCAATTACGGCGCCCATAAGGTGTCATTATGCGCGATTCTTCAGAGACATTTGTTCTGTGTGTTCGATTCTTCTTGCAGCTGGCTTTATCCGCGCGGGCGCCGCGCCGTGCCGAGCACACCCACACGTCACCGGGCGACGTCCTCCGCTCGCGGAACGAGAGGGCAGGCCTCCGCCTCCAATTAGTTGAAATGATAGCTACAAAGTATGTGCAATGGATCAGCACTTCTCTGGGCTGCGTTTCGCGCTCCCAAAAGGAAAGGAATCCGCATGGCGCCTTTGCGGTGGTCCTGTTGTTCGGCCCGCCCCCGCCACGGTCGCTTCAGCTGGGTTGACGAATCCATTAGTGGTTTGGTTCCGTGTGGCGTCGCCGCACCGTTGACCGATCAGCTCCCCCGCTGTACTTGTTACGCACTATGATTTCGTATGAATTCTCTGTTCGCGTCTTAAGTCGAAATGACATGCAGTGAGAATCGTTACTTGTCCTTCCGCGTGATTGTTGACTTGTTATTCTTGGAAGTGCGATTTTCACCATGAGTAATCAAATTTTACTTGTGGAATGAGTATTCAAAGAATTGAAGAAAATCATCCAAACAACATGAGATTACTCCCCGTCAATTTGCTGAAATTGAGGAGAAGCGACACAGGGATATCTACTACATTTAACGTTACTCAAGTTTCACATTTACCCTATGAGAGGGTTCCTTAATTTGAATTGTTGTAAATTCCTTTAGTGCCATAGGACCGTCTTAAATGCACAAACGAAGTTTCTTGCGTCTTTTTTCTTACGAATGTGATCGTTGGTTCTAATTTATAGAGAATCTCTTTTTTTAGACAGCAGAAAAGATTATCTTCTTTAAGCCTGATATTGGTTGAATGTGAACAGTTCGTATACTTTTCCTAAATATTTTTCTTATATTAGTAAATTTAGTGGACGAGAATTAAATCGTACATATAAAATTACAATTCAGACTTGAACGCATTATTATCTTAGACGAGTAAAGCGTGATTTTTTCAAATAGTTCTACTGTGTATTTTTGATCACAGGTATGTAACTGCAAAACCCATTTATACATTTAAAATTCAACATTGTGCGATTGACAGAAGAAACTTATTCAGTAAATTTACGAAAGAAGTGTTTTGGCACGAAACGGAAGCACGGAGTCGCCCATAAATTATTTCCGTTTCACGACCATCATGCCGATTCCAAGCACCGAGCCCATTCACGCTGTACCAACACTCACTTTTCCTGTGGCGGTGGGAACCCGGATCCCGGCTGGGTCTTGCGATGAGCGCCAAGCCCGCATCGGCCAGCGGAGCCGGCGCGGCGTGCGCGCGGGCGACCCAGTTTCGGGCGCGGCGGGAGGGTGCGAGCGCGGGAGGGCGAGCAGGCGGAGACGCAGGAGCTGTTTGCGAGCGGCCGCGCGCCGTTTGCTCAGGTGGCGGCCCCGGCTACTGCGAAGGTCGGCCCCGGCCGGAGCGCGCGCCTCTCCACACTCCGCACTCCACACCCCACGCGCTCTCCTCCCTCCTCCCCCTCCGCCCGCTGCACGCCTGCACGCCCCCACGTCCACCCACTCGCCCGCGGCGGCGGCGGCTGGCGGCGATACAGTGAACTAGTCTAGCCCGTCGCCGCCGCCGCCGCCACCGCCGCCGGTCTAACAAGGCGCGCGGCGAAATTATACACCTTATTGTGGGTCCGCTCCAGTGTATAATTAAGGCCCCCTTGCCCCGCGCCGCGCTGCTCCTCTCCTCTCCTCTCCGCGAGGCGAGGCGCGCTCGCTCCTCTTCGGCCGGCGGCGGAGGACCGGTGGGAAGGGAGAGAGAGAGAAAAAATGGCTCTGGTGATGGCAGAGGCAGAAGAAAGCGGGTGCAGATGTGACGGCGATGGCGTTAGCGGAGGAGGTGATTCTTGCCAGAAGGGAATGAGGAGAAAGAACTGAGATGGGGTAGTGGTAGCGGGTGTAGTGATAATGGTAACCCCCCACCCAGTTGCGGAGGTTATGGAGATGTATGTGATTCTAAAGGGCAGTAACTGTGCAGGCGATAAGATGGAGGAAGGAGGTAGAGATGCATGTGGTATTGGTGGTTGCGACAGAAGCAGCCGAGGCGACGAAGACTGCGCGTTCTTGCAAGGGCGCGCGCTGTCTCTTTCTAAGGCAGTCGCCGCTGCCGCCTCCGCGTCTCCCTCCAGGAATACCTCCCTGCAGATGGTCGCAAGGTGCAGCGGAGTGCGGATTACGAGCGGAGTTATTGCGAAGAGCGTGGTTGGTTCGGGACAGAAGGATTGGACATGATCGTTGTACTCCAAGTCCCTAATTCGATTCATGAGACCGTCGTTTTTCTATCTTGGATGTTGATCAGGAAACTGAAGTTTTCCAAGAATTCCTGAGTACTTTCCTCTCCCTCAGATGGGAGAGGGGATGGAGTATTCGTATTCTGTTGATAAGTACATTCATTTGATCTTGTGTATTGTGCACAATGGGCGTTAGAGTTAATCTCCCTCTACAATGCATCCATGAAACAGTGATATATTTTGATTTGTGTTGATCTTGTTGTCTTGATTTTACGATAATAACGGAACAAATGACATTATGTTGTACAGAATTTAAATGTTTCAAAATTGAAGTGAAATATTCATATTATTTTCTAGCATTACCTGACAAAAATAAATCCAAATGTTTACATGAGTACTACGTCGATAACTGAACAAATGACATACTATTTGTACATAATTATAAATATTTCAAAATGGAAGTGAAATAATAGTATTGTTTTCTAGCATTACCGACAAAAACAAGAAGCATACTTTCCAGAAAAAAATATTTGTTTCTTCATTTTTGACCGGAGGTATTGCTTTCGCTTGTGGCAAGTAGCCGCGGCCCAGCGCTGCCGGAGGCTGTCGCTGTCGCCCTGCCCGGCGACCGCCGCCGGCCGGCGCGCCGGGCCGAGCCGGTGTCTCGTGCTTTTATTATTCCCCGGCGTGGCATTGACGGAACCGTTCCCCGCGCCTCGGAACCATTTATTAAGTGAATTACTGCGGGCGGCGCATGCGCCCGCGATGACATCACGGCCGCGCCGGGCACCCGCCGCCTTCCCCTCTGCGTCGCCAACTCCCTGGCGTCTCCCGGTGCTGCCACCGTCGCCGCGCGCGCCCTCCTCGCAGGGCATTGCGGAGCCTTCTCTGAATAAATGACCCGACTGCTTCTGCTTCCTGCCTTCTTGTGTGGCATCAAAAATGTACGAAAAATCTCAAATAAACGCTGCAAGTTGACAGATTTTAGATAAACTCTTTGAATCAATTCCGTGGTGGTAGCCGATATGTTGTGGTAATCCATTATAGGTATGGGAATAATCAAACCACAATCGTAAATATAAATAACATATTTGTTCCCGAAAGGTACTTTTGGGCATAAAATAAATATATATTATTTGTTTTTACTATTGTGGTTTGATTATCCCCATACCTATAAAATCTTTGAAGTTGATTGAAAATGCGTTTCGTTTTTATTTACCTGAGGTGGGATAGCAAAGCATATTATCAACATACACAGTTCGGGTGTGCAATATAGAAGTTTTCCAATTGCCCTTTATGTTTAATTTCTTAAAAACGTAGAAATAATAAATATTGTAAACCCCATTACAGATGTTTTATAAGTTTTAATAATTCTCACTTTATTTGCCCTAATATTTTCCTTCTATAATGGTTTTATTAGCTGTGAACATAGTCCTAAAATGCTATACTTTTCACTGCTTATCACCAATTACAACCTTTGATGTTTTTTTTATTAATGTGCCTTCCCTTCTTATTATTATCCCTTACAATTTTCTTTACCAGTGGTTACCTCTTAGTCAGCAGTCATGTTCCATGGTTGAACCGTTCCACCCCTCCTCCACAGTGAATTCTGGCCGGAAGCGTCTTTTACCGTAACATGACAGGGTTGTTGAATACCCAACCACCTGTACAAATTTCTCGTCGGTCATCTTCCCGCATTTCCCATTCGCCGCTGCCCTCCTCGACCCCTGCGAACGGCGAGCGTCGCCCGGCGCTGGCGCCGTCGCGTCGTCTTCCTCTTCCCCGGCGCGGCGCGGCGCGGCGCGGGCCGCAGCGGAAACAAAGCCTCGTTGCCTCCCGCGGCCGTCGCCGGAGGACAGTTTAATTGTGTGCGCGGTGCAGGGAAGGGAAAGGAAGGGAAGGGGCCTCCGGCGTTTTTTATTATTGTTTGTTTCTGCTGCCCCCGCCGCTCGCTGACTCTCGTGCGTGCGTGCGCGGCGGGCGGGTGCGACGCGTCGCCGGTCGGCGGGCGGGCGAGTGGGCGGCGGCGGCGGCAGGGCCGTGCGCGATGCGGCGCGCGCGCCGCCCGTCCGACGCGCCTCCGTAAAGAAGGTAATTGGTGCGATGGGAACGCTCGCCAACGAGGTACTGACTGGCCTTGTTGGTGGTCCTGTAAATTGGCCTGGAAATCTGTTGTTTCTGCTATGCGGGTGCGGGGCGGCCGCGCCGGGCTTGCCTCTGCCCGAAGGAGAGGCTTCGGCGGAGGTGGCTGGCCACCGCCTCGCTGCTTAGCGTGACGCCGCGCCGGACGTTTTACGGGCCGCCTCGTCCCCTCCCCCCGCCCCCGCACCGCCCCCCCGCCCGCTGTCCTCTCTCTCCCCGCACCGCCCGCCCGCCACGTGGCCGCGCGCTGCCTTTGCTGGCGCCTCCGCCGTTGAATCTGCCGCCCGCCGCGGCGCCGTCGGGCTGCTGGTGAGGGGGTTGGCGCCCTGCGCGGACGCACAGGTGCCGGGTCCTGGCTTGCCTCATTGACAGGAAACTGTGATTTGCCGTCTTTGAATAATCATTCCGAATAATATGCTTAAAGGAGCATCGATATTAGTTGAATAAAATATGAACCGGCAGTCCCACATTTTCCTTTTCTAGCAGATTCTTCAAATTATATCTCACTTCATATACTCTTTCTTTTAATATGATTTTAATTGCTGTTTGAGGCCTTGTATGAAAAAGGAGTACTAATAGTAATTAAAGGCGTTTTGGAATCCTGTTTGCCTTCTACTCATTCATTTTCGTGTCATTCCTATGGTTTTCTAAAAATCTAGGAGCGCTACCGTAAGTAGAAAATACGTAAGTAGTCAGTTTTTTTAAAATAATGTATCAGATGTGTATTTCCATTGTACAATCATTCTAGGAAAATAAGATCGATGCCTGATATCGAGGCAAGATTCATTTCGATTTTTCAAAGATCAGTTTGTACTGAAAGACGTAATTGAGTTTCTCTATAACCAGCATTAGAAGTCGCTATCTGTCGTAACAAACGATAAATGGAATTTCCTCTTCTCCTCTAGTAGTTGGGGCATTCCGACGTTACACAGTTTTTTTGTAAAACCAGTTCATGTTGAACAGTAATTGGCGCTATGTTCAGAGAAATCCGTACTGACTGTAATTATACATCTCCGAAAGATATCATGCCGACTTGCCGTCCAATCCGGATATTTATAAGACCGCTCAATTAACTTTTCAGGAAGAGCATTAATTTCCTTCATAAAGATTTCTTGGAATGTACAGTTAGCCTTCTGTAGACGAGAGTGTGTTTATTCCCGCCCAGCGAGCCGGCGAGCTGCGGAGTATCCTGTTGTGTGAATCGCGGGGGCACTTGGGTGGGTGGAGTGAGTGCTGTATTGTGGAGGAACGAGAGGCACTTCATCGTTACGTGTCATTCACTCCTGACGCTCGCCACACACAGTACGGGCTGATTTCGTTTGGGCGGGAGAAAGTCGTTTATTTTGGAATAGTCCACACTACTGTGATATTCCATGTTGAATTTCATATGTAATTCACGGGAATACTATAGTCTGTCTTAGAAATAGCACTAAGTGATATTCATCCTCAAACTTCTAATGATTTATATTACCATACCACCAAATGTCTTGATCCAATTATGAAGCAGGTTTAATACTCCTAATTTGTTTACACTTTTACTTTGACTCACTGAGAGCATTCTTTATCGGGAATTGGATTCTTATAATCCGTGGAAAATAATGGATCTCTTTGGAGGAGACTATTGCAACAGTAAACCTAATTTTTCATATACCGCGTATTTTTACGTGCTGCAGACGGGCAGTCACTGCTGTTTTGTTCATCATTCGAGAAATCCATAACTTCAGACGAGATTCAACCATGACTAGGAGTTAAAGGTCAATAACTGCATTAATAAAGGAGTTAATAACTACACTCATTTCAAGTTGACCTTTTCCAGTTTAATGTCTTTAGGAAAAAGCTCTGATTATTCATAAAGTTAAAAAAAACTGTTGAATATAAGTTCCTAGATTCACGTCTTTCTGAGTCATATGAAAGAATAATTTACTACATTGCATGTAGCAGGTATTGATATTGTTTTCTTGGAAAATATTTTCTTTGCTATGTAACATTTTTTATTAGCCGTATTGCTGTGAGATTTACGCGTTCAGTTACAAATTATTGACACTCGTTCCTCCTGGATAGTATGTAAAGATGATTTCAATGGGGTAATAATGATTTTGATGGATAATTGGAGTCCTTAGTGATACCTGTGACATAAACCACAGCAAAAAATTTCGAATTGAAAATGAAATGCATTGGGCATTCCCAGACGCCGCCGCCTGGACATTCCTTCTACTCTCTCATATTCTAGCTTCACAAAGCTCGAAGTTTTACTTTGTGTATTTCTAGGTACGTAGGGTAAGCTTACTACTTCAACAAAGTCCGCTCTTTGGTAAATACGAATGAAACTTAGGTCTAACAATTCTTTAGCATATTGCTTGGAGCTACTTGTCAAGACTCGACCACGAGTATTGGTCGTAATTGGTGTGTGGTTGTCATGATCGGTTTTTAGGTCATAGTGCGATTTGGGGGGGGGGGCGTGGCTTGAATTTGCGTCCGAGTGTATCCCCAAACTGTGGCACTGTGGGATGTTCCCTGCCCGCGACTGCACCGCCGCCGCCGCCACCTCGCCAGCGCTCGAGCGCTCTCCAAGGGCAATCGGAAACGCTGGAGAGCGCTCGTCGAAGGCGGCCAGTGTTTCGAGTGCGCTCAAGAGGCGCTCGAGAGCTCTTGCCCGCTATTGGCGTTTTCACAGAAAGGATCTGGAAGTGAATGGCTATTGTGTACTCATTCTGTTGCCGTTGCTTGCGTGCCGAGATACCTACTACTTTCACTGTTTGTAATTTGAATGGCGATTCAAATGACGACGCCCCTTTTCTGGGTATCGCGCCTGATTTCATAAAAATATTAATGCTCCCGTGGGTGTGGGTAGCCAACCTTCCGGAACGAAGTATGTACGTTGCGCATCCTGGAAGCCGTGCAAATATCGCGAGTGAATCATTTGTATTACGTATAATATTTGCCGAGAGTTTCAATCTGTGCCACACCTTTGGTCTCTTCTCCACAGTTCTCGATTTCTTTCAAATTGTGAATGGTTTGCGCTTTTAGAGTGCTCCGTTGAATAGGCAGCTGCGTGATGGCCTTCTTCTGTCTTAAACTGGCAACGTCCAAGTAAAAATACACATTCTTTGAGATAATGAAGACGCAGGTTCATGTAGGGGGAGTTTCGATATTTAAATCACCATAACAAACCTCGAAAAAATTATTTAAAAAATTCAAATCTAAAATGTCGAATACTTGGATCGAAAGCAGGATGCACTGTAATAGTAATGCATTCATCCCATCTCATTCGATTCGAATATCGACTCCTATAGTGAAGAACGATGCTCTGAAAGTCATCTGGAGTTAATATAAATCATGGCATCGATAAAAGGAACGAAAGTTTATTGAAAATAATATTTTAATCATCATTCCTTTTTCTTGTTCTTCTTCTCCTTGCGTAACTTCGTAATTTGGACGGCAGTGTAAAAAATTTGTAGAAAATTATGGAAAACGAACATCAGTGCCACTGTCTACGCCATTCGGTCTTTCTTTTTTATTCTCTCTTTCCCTCCTACAGTTGTTCTTTTTGGCTATAGTGTTCACATATACTTTTTTACCGAATCAGTGACACAAATTTTTTCTTGTGACTTATAGTTAAGGACCGTTCACCAGATGTTTGAGAGGATGGCAGCAATTCATGCTTCTAGCGGCCGGCTGCTCTGATCGGTAGTTTTCTTCGAATTCTCCGATCAATACCAGGCTAATCCTGGAACAGTACCCTAAATAGGGGTCCAGGGACCGAGCGCGATCTTCTCTTTCTATTTCTTCTCCCATTCCCTCCCTTACACATACTTAAATGCTCTAACGACAACAAATGTCGGTAACCAGTTGGGAGCTTACAACTTGTCCCAGCTGGGGCGGTGCTCTTTTTGGGGGAGATATCTGAAGGGGAAAATTCCTAAATGTGTATTGGCTTCAATCACCTTGGAGGTAATGTGGTGGCATATATTGAAATAAAATATTATGTATTAAAATATCGATATATTTCATGCAGTGTACACCACATATTGTAAATGTTACCTGTCAATTTATAGGCGATAGTTGTTCATGGAGTGCTCGATGAAATTTGATTCAGTCTCACCGGCATTGCAGCAAGCGGCAGGGCAACGCAGAGCCCATACAAACGCGCGCATGACGTCAACGCGGCTGCGTTGGTAATAGCGGAGGGCAAAAACGCGTCCCATTGCCGCGCCGCTCGCGTGGATGCCGTCAGCCCGGGCGTGTATGATTGCGTGCACACACGAATGCGCGTGCGAATGCATGCCAACGCAGTGAGATCAAGACCGTGCCCTGCTCTCGCTCGTCGCGGTGTGGGTCACCTGGTCGTGACGTTTCACTGCGGCAGGAAGGCGTGTCACTGTCGTGTCGGTCTGTTTAGATTGTCTTATTACGTTTCCTCCCTATCCTGTGGTACAGGGAGGAAGAGTAACCTCAACAATATGATCTCTAGTTGTTGGTCCTAAAATCCGTGGTTAAGGTTCTTTTTAAGGTGTAACTTCGCACACGTGTCGGGATTAAAGTACGAACGTTTGTGCTGTTCCAAAGATTGGTACGGGTGATGAGAGGAAAAAAGTTTTATAAAATGGGATGTGTGTACGTAAGTATGCGTCAGGCATAACTGTCAGATTAGAAGTTATTGAACTGAAACTTGATTAATTCGCTACGATAAAAATCGCGTTGTGCCGTTCCGGAGATCATTAAGATATTTTACTTTTTTGTGGATGGGGTACTTATCATGAAGTACAGATGGCATTTTCAAAATTTTCTCGAAAATAGCTTCAATGCGGCGCAGTCCCATTAATTTTTCTCTCTATATGTTGCATTATTTAATTACCACGGAAACTTCTAGCAATGGAATTTGTTTGTTTGTTGTTGTTGTTTTCTCAAGAATTTTGCAGCGTTGTTATAAGGGTAGATCAGTGCTTATTTTAAAGTAGTAAATGTTATATTTAACAAAAGTTTTCAAGGTTTATAACCTCAAAGTTCTCTTAGTCAGTTTTTAAATTTTCAATAGCCCTATCAGTCTGTGGATTCTCTACACCATATCTTTCCATTTCAGATTCGATATTCTTCGCCTATTGTCAGCCTTCTGGAGCCGACCTCCAGCCATAGAACGTTCCTTGCGCGTTACGCCCTTCCTTGGCCTTCTGTCAGCGCGAAAGGCCCTCTACGAGCGAAGCGGGGGCGGGCGGGCGCGTGTGCTGGGCGCCAGAGCAGCTGTTTCTGCGGGCGGGCGCGAGCGGGCGCTGTCGGCCCATCCATTAGCGAAGGCCGCCTGGGTGCCCGCGTGGGGCCGTCGAAATCTCGCCCTCCCAGACCCCCGCCCCCGCCTCCACTCCACTCCACCCCCTCTCGCTCCTTCCTACCCGCCCCGCGCACGCCGCTCGCGTCTACCGCCGCCCTGTCTCTTCCCTGCTCGCCCATTACTCAAGTATGCTTCCATACCGCGAGCGATAAATTTCTCCCGCCTTTGAAGTCGTATGGCTAAATTACATAAAGTGAAGATTTACTGGCGAAATAATTGGGTTAGGGTCTTTTTCTGCGGGAAAAGTACGCCACCGCGTTTCGGTTGTGTGCTGCTTAGTGTATTGGTTTAAACAAGATTGTCTGGATTCTTTTGGGGAATGCTTCGATGGGTGGTGCTTATTGTTCGGGAGGAATGCGTGGCTACTGCAGAATCTGCTCTAGTCACACAAGATATCAATGAAGAACATTGCTGATTTGTAGTTCTGAGAGGATTAAGACTAACAAACTAGTCTTTGTTTGGGTGATAGTGAGGTTTTATGATCACGCAATTAGTCTACTGGATTTCTCGTACTAACGCCTTATGGCGTACACGTGTATACGTGTACCATACGGAAAGAGGATGTTTAAGAGCAGATTGCTTGAATCAAGAATGTTTTTGAGCATATACACTTGCTGAAGATCGATTTTCAGTTATTCGCTACATTGTGTGTGAAATAACGAAATTAATATAATTGTTTTCTCCGTTGCGATGTGTATTCCTAGAGAGCATGACCTAAGTGAAGGAGTGGGTAGACATAAGTTGTGAGCTGTCGTGTGTGAGAGTAGTAGGTGCATACAAATGAAAGAATAACAATAACTAGAACAATATTGAAAGAAAGATTTAGAAGACTAAGGAAGAAAAAGAATGACAAATGAAAAAGTTAAGCGTAAGAAAGAAAAAAAAAAGTTACGAAGCATGAAAAATGGAGGTGGAATAGATAAAGAAAAAGAAGGAAAAAAATGTGTGTCCTCATCTTTCACCAGGACCATTAACAACAGAGACCAGTGAAAACTTTTAGTCTATTAGCTGCTAAATATTACAATAATAAAACGAATTAAAAAAATATCAATAAATAATATGATTATATAGAAACTTTGATAAATCATTAGGTTCCTTTTAATGAAAATTTTAATTTCAGCAGTAGAGCGGAGACTTGAGAGCAGTGCGTTGCCCAGTGGTCGCCTGCATCGTCGCTAATACGGTTGTACCGACGTGCGTCACGTCCCCTGCCTGTCAGGGAGGGCCAGCGCGGGCGCGGGCGGCAATACAGCGGACGGAACCCCCCGACGCGGCACGGCACGGCACGGCACGGCGCGGCATCTGCGTCCTCGCGTCCCGGCGTCCCCGCGCGCGCGTCCTCGTAGCCCTTTTGTTTCCGTCGCGCCCATTACGGCGCGGGGCGAGGAGCGGCGCGGCGCAGCGCGGCGCGGTGCGGCGCGCTCTTATCCCGCGGCCGCCGGCCGGCTTTTTCCCCCCTCATTCTTGCTCGCCTTCTTCGGTAATCGTGCGGCGCGGAGGACGGCGCGAGCGGAGCGGAGCGGAGCCGAGCCCAGAGGGACGGGGTTGCGGGGAGGAACAAGGTGGGAGTGGGAGTGGGAGGGGAGGAGAGGAGAGGAGCGAGCGGCGCAGCGGCGCGCGGGCTGACGACGTCGCCGCCGTCGACGGCCAGGGGCTGCAGCGGAGGCACTTGACATCCGCGGGCCGACTGAGGCGAGGTGGCTGGAGCGGCATTCCTCACAAGGGAATCTCTCTCTCTCGCGACCTGTCGAGCGGATATTTAAATAATGGCGTTGTTTTCGCTTTGTTGGAGGTCGGTGTTTGCATGTTGCCTAGGATTCGTGCGAAGAAGCATTTAACCAAATAAACGAAAACATTCTCCTGTCGTTCCACTTTTTCTTTCCCTTTAGTGATGTTTTTATTTTTATTTTTCTATTTTTTAGCTTCGAAAATAAAATAAGAAATATTGATGAATATTTGCCAAATGCGCTTGAAACCAAAAGCCTTGAATGTATTGCCAATAAATCAGAATGGTGAAATAAGCGTGTTTGCTGACATAACAAAGCAACATCTATTTTATATTCAAATAATTTCAAAAATAAATATTTGTTGAACATCAGCTAGAAACTTCGCAAATGCCCTTATCATTCATGTTACACCGTTAAAGTTTGCATAAAATTTGCACCTCGTGCTCACAGTATATGGATTCTGATGTAACACATGATTGATACACGAGAATTCTGATGTAACTTTAATCGGTTGAGTCATCCGGTAAGTAAACTCATCGAGGTCACCAAGGGACATACACTCGCCAAACTAAGTCACTAACTTTCAGTGACTCTAGGAATAAGAAAGTCCAATGCTAGTAACATTTCTTTCTTGTAGCTCTCAAGAAAAAATTAAATTGCTCGATTTATAAAACTTTCACGAGCCCTTATAATATTTGTTTCAGTCTTTGGATGTTCGTTGAAGGAAAATTTAATGGATTATTGTCTAATAGGAATTCATGTTGTCGATATGATTGAGTTGTATAACTGGATACGTCATTTACATAATGAAGTATAATATCTGATAGGTCGTATTGCAGCTAGATAAATCAGAAAATTTATTTATATTGGTAAATAATTGACCCTAATTTGGGCTAATTCACTATATCGTTCACTTTACTGGAGAACAACATGGAAAGGTCTTCCCTTTGTGCCTTTTCGTAATCTTAGATCACATGACGCCACACGGCGAGCACGGGTTGGTCTGAATAATTGAACCGCAACATCTCACCGCAAGTCGTAATGAAGTTAATAGTTTTTGTAGGATCATTAATGCCTTTTGTTTTATTTAGTTTTTAGTGTATAAAATTACTTGCCAGGTTTCGCTCAATTGGGTTACTAGGAGGTGTAAGCTTGTGGTTAATCTTGTTCAGTGTCACGTAATAGCATCGAATAGGTGCGTTAAAGCTTGACGCGATGAGAATGATGATAGTTTGACAACGAATCCTTTGGAATTAGTGGACGCTTTTGAATTTACTCCAGTATTCAAGAATTAATACTTAACAATCGTATAAATGAATATTGAATTGATGTACTGAAGTGCTAATTGAAGATATTGGCATTTTTGCAAAGCTAAATAAAAATGATTTTTAATGTTTCCTTACAATATTGCAATGCTATCAATCAAATTTATGTAGTAAAAATAAAACAGAAATTAAATGACATGAATCGTATATGTTAATATCGGTAGTCTCGATGTTTTTCGTGCAAGAACTTTGAGTTTTATTTGACCTCCAAAATTCAGAAACTCTTAATTCTATTTCAGAATGTATTTATTTATTTTTAACAAATCTTGGAACTTTTCCCTCTTTTGTTATTTCGTGTTACATTTTTCAGTTTGCACGAATCTGGAGTCATCCAGGAGCACCCGCGACCGTTTGTGTTGGAGCTGTTTGACTTAGCAGCTTGCTTTTTAGCACCGTCCCCTCCTTCCGTTACTTTCGCGCGGGCCGCGGGCCGCAAACATAAGCTCGGACGCGTGTGCGGGTTTTTTCTCTTGGATTACGGCATTATAGCGTCAACCTACACACACACACACACACACACACACACACACACACACACACACACACACACACACACACATTCACACGCCATCCTACACACTTATGAGAGCCGCGTGATGGCGCGCAGGGGATGGGGCGGCGTGAATGGCGTATAACGCGCCACTTAAACCGCTCCTAACGACGCCCTCCTCCACAAAAGTGGGTTTGCGTTTCCGCGCGCCGCGGCCGACGCCACAAGGCGGGCCGCCGCCGAGTGTTTGCCTTGTTCGTTGGCGGTGGCGGCCGGGCGCCATTGTGGCCTCCGTACGCCCACCGCCCCCGCGCCGCCGCCCCTTCACGGAGCTGCACGTGTCCGCGTGAATGAACGCCAGGGGTCGTCCTTCTCACCTTGGTGCCGTTGTTGAGGAGGTAAAACCAATTTGGTTTAGCATTTCGGAAACTAGAGGAACTCTCTTGCTTGTTGGAGATTAAAAGTTCGTATTCGAGGTTTTCGTTTTTCTTCCCGTTTCACTGTACTTAAGATACAGTCATGGATGTTTTTCTTTCCGTTGTTATTCAATGTGATTTAAAACTGGGAACATATACTATGATTGATTCTGTTTGCTAAACTTTTGAGGTTTTTTGTCTTAGGCTTCTGCCCAGGACTGGGTCGTGATGCACGGATATGTTTCTTTTAAATATGTTTCGTATTATTGTGATGCATTTTGTGAACCTGGTAAAACTCTGGAGTAAATCGATTAGCTGACGTTAGGCATTGCACTAATAGGATTTTGTATTATTTGAGGGATCTGTCACCACTGTGGCATTCTGGCGTACAAACATGACTGAATAGTAGGTTACCTTGTAGTTCTCATGCTCTTGCTACTAGGTAAAAAAAGAGCAACTTTGGTGCAAACTCAATCAATTGAAATTTTAGTGCATCGTATGTTTATCCGTCTATATTTATGTAGTTTCAGTTGTTAAGAAGATGATTTGGCAGCCTTATTCGGAGTCCGACGAACCAGATTAAAGCTCCCCATTTGGAGAGTCACGTAGTGTGAGTGCAAGGACTTGAAACCGCTGTCAGAAATCAGGGCTCCACTACATGAGTTACGTTGTTCGCTTTGTGTTTGCGCGGGTGCCACCGATGACATGGAAGGCGCCTGGGGTGACGTTGCTGGCGTGGCGAACGAACGAGGTGGCGAAAGGTCACGGGGGGCGACTGTTCCGAAGCGGCGTCGCTTCTTCCGTCAGAGCTCGTCTCCGCAACGGGAATGCGGTGATGGTGCGCTTTTGCGCCTCGTCTGGCGCGGGGCGGCGCGGCGCTGTCGGGCGCCAAGGGTCGCGGCCGCAACGCGTGGGCGAGCAGGAGCCACCGACGCACGGAGGCTCCTCTTGGGCCTCTGACTTTTCCCACAGATCTGCGTCTGTGGATTGGTTGATTAGTGATTCCGGACGCATCAACTGGTTCGGTTATTAATCTCGCATGATTTTATCGCAGGAAGTGGTAGTGATCTCCCTCTGCTGGATGGCGAAATCCTGCGCCGACCTACGTCGTGGCTTGCGAGGTTCTCCCCAATCGGGTGTCTCCCACCTAGTGGCACCATTCCAGGAAGGATATGCTCCAAGCTCCCGACCGATCCCCTAGCACATCTGGTGATGTCGGCATGGTGTAAGTGAAGGATGACGGTAGAATAAGGAAGAGTAAGGAAAGATCGCGCGCTGACCGTTGTCGGTTTATTAGGGAGACTGCTCCGACATTCTCCTGGTGATGATCGGAGGAACCACGGAAAACTACTGATCAGAGCAACCAGCCGCTAGAATTATCCTCCAGGCAGCGACTGAATTCGACGTAGCGAATTAGATCAAGCTAGTGGATCTTCTTGGAACCGCTGGGAATCATAGATACGAAAAAGTCCCTGAGTGAAATGAAAAAGGTCGCAATGTGGCGGCCGAAACGTTGACAATATGACCTTAAACGCGGCATTTTGGAGGCAGCTAAGTTTCTACTGACTCCCACGCGAAAACCTAAGCTTTCAACTCCCGAAAAGCTGTTATCCCCTTTCAGTACTACTTGAGCGAAATAAGTAAAAATCAAGTTGGATGGAAAAGGGATTTCTAGTGCTATCCATGTTTGCTCATTCAAAAAAATAAATCTTTGAAACCCCTGAAATGGTGATTGAATTTTTATGGTGATGTACTCAAAATAATGAAACACTGTTCGAAATAATTCACGATCTTTTTTTTATAATTGAAAATTCAGATCAGATGGCTCATTGATATTTAGTTCGATTTTTATTTAACTACTAAAATAGAATCGTTTATCATCTTCGAGTATGGTAGTATATCCAATATTTTTACATCGAACCGCGACAAATCCATGCCTTCCCCATTCGCCCCGTTTGAATGTTTGCCTACGCCCAAGGTTTGTGCGAAAGCGATTAAACTTCCTCTAATGGAAATTAAGCTTGGACATTGTGACAACTAATGCACTTATCTTCAAAATACTTGAAATTCTGAACATCAACATATTCACGAGGAAATGAAGATCGGCGCTTTATCCCACTCAAACTTTAGTGCATACTGATGTGCACATTTTGTGGAGTCATCCCTCTGACATTTTTTGTTTGTTTGTTTTTGTTTTTGTTTTTTCGAGGGTGTAAAATGAGTGACGTTTTGTTTGATTGTAACATTCTGCATGTTCTGGTTTAGATAAAAATAATAGTTTTGTTGCGATGCACACTGAACCTTCATACATAAGACCTCCCGCTATCTGTCTTCTGAAATCGAATTTCATCTTATCCTTTTACTATGTTTTTACGCTGTGTAATTTTTCATCCCCTAAAAGCTCTCAAAGTTTACAGTATTATCTGCGGATATCTTCCTTTCTGCTTCGTTTGAGTTTTCCTTTGTTTGTGCCTGTTTTGCATTCCTTCCATCACAGCATGTACCATTTCGTCGTGTACACAATTCCTTCGCATTTACATGTGGTGTACTTTTCTCCGCCGCGTATTGGCTAATATTTACTTTTCATTCGAAGATGTCTGTCGCGCTTCACGTAGTATTCTTCGGCATTTAAGATCTTGAGTTCAGTCTTTGGTCAGTAAAATTGAAACGTTGATGCTCGAAGATAAACGGAGGTTTTCAGCTTATCATTCTAGAATTTTTAGCTACAGTGACTGTCAATAAACCGAAAATTTGAAAGCATGCGTTTCATTTTCGTAGCTATTGATTTTTAATCAACATTCAAACGATAACTCTGATTGATTAATGATTGATCAATGACTTAAATAATGGTGTTGGTAATTGTTCAAGTACAATATATATCTTAGTTGCTGCATTACCAAGCTGTAAATAATGATACTAACTTGTATGAAATTATAGAGTATACTTCCCTTGCGTTTTTCTCCGACAAAGTCCTAAATCATAAATGTTTCCGATAGACATTTAACCAAGTAAATGAACTTTGAAACTGTTCTTCTCGTGTAATACGCTTCATATAACATCCGCGGCAAACGTCTTAATTAAAAAGGATTTGAGCACGACACGCAATTTCCGAGTGCAGTTTAATATTCCGATCTGTGACATTTATTATTCCGTCGTCCTCCGCACGGTGAATTAGTGCTCCAATTTTTCTCAAGAAGCGTTTTCAGGGGACCGCCTCGTTTCGTCCATTGTTTATGAGGCAGCTGTCGGGGCGGCCTCCGTGCGTCAAATCCGTTTCCGCAGCGCGGGGCGGTGCGGTGCGGCGCGGAGTGGGAGGGGGCGGGGCGGTGAGGGGGGACAGGTGCTGCCGCTAACTGGTCGGCGTGCACCTGTTATCGGGGCGCGCGCGCTCTCCGCGGTCGCCGCCGCCGCCGCCGCCGCCGCCGCCGCTCCCAGTCGAAACAGGCCCCGCAGCCAGATTTGTGGAAGGGGACAGGATATGTGAGCGTGTGTGTGCGCGCGCGCGCGCGCGGCGGTGCCGCTGTGTACTTCGCGTGGAGGTGGATGCTACAGAGGCAGCGTTGCACCGTTGGATATTCTAAAGTCATACATTTAAGTTCGGTTGTAACGGTATTCCATCCAGTTTTCTGATTAGTTTGATCGGTTCAGTGTTTATTACAGGAGCGATTTGAGTGGATAGCTAATAAATTGGATATATTGGATATCGAGTAGAATGCATATGTGACCGTGTTGGTAGACGACGCATTAGGTATGCTGTTGGAGCTACCGTTATTCTACAAGTTTCTACTCGTATACTAGAGTTATTCCTTGGAATATCCATTGCCTTTTATTGATGGGTGGTTTTGAGGAAGATTTTTAAGACATTGGGTCACGTTGCTAGTGGGCACATGATCTGTTAGTGGCCGCAATAATGGATGCTGTGCAACTAGCGTTGTGCCGTTAACTATTCAGTTATTGTTATCGCAGAATAGATTTTCAGGTTTTTTGGATTCTTAGGAAACGACATGTTTGGTAGTATACACAATTGAGTAACACAACTTCACCACCGCAAAACGTTTTGGAATTTGGCGCACTTGACATTTTTTTGTACGGGAGAATTAGCTGTTTTTTCATTAGCATGGAGAAACGTTTAAGTCGAACAGTTATATTTATAGGGAAAGGAATCATACAGAGCTTTTTAGTTAGGTTGTAACGGTATTCCATCCAGTTTTCTGATTAGTTTTATCCGTTCTTTTTAATAGGTGTATTGTCATGAGGACATTGACAGTAACTATTGTTATTTCAGCACTCAAACTAATACATATACTTCTTATATACTAAGGCTTCAATCTTGTGTATGTAAAACAGAAAAAAAAAATCGGCAGATTTAACCTCTGTATAAGTATTATTGGGTATTCAGATCCTGAAACAAAACTATGATTAACCTCTAGATATGATAATTTCACTGAAGTGATCTCCTAACCAATCCATAGAGCGCTGACCAGCGGTTTTCACTTTCGATGCTGTTTGTAACTGTACATTTCATTCGGATAATTCCTCATGTTATGCAATAATTGATGTTCTAGACAATCTTTGTGCAAAAGAATATCGTAAATGTGCAAATTCTATTAAGCAATAATCATTTGACATTTCTGATATTTAACCACTCTCCAACAAATGTATTTACGAATCTATTAAAATGCTATGGTGGAGTGACTGCTATTTACAATTCTCAGCACTGACATAGCTGTGAAGTATGGCTGTTAGATTGTAAGTGCAGTATCGAATTAATTCTGTCTCTTTGGATTGAAGTGATGTAGCGAGAGAACCCATGTGAGTATAGCAAATAAGAGAGGGCAATTTGGACACTTTCATTGGGAGTGCTGGCACAGATATGAGTTGTCACAATATTTTCGCTCGGATCGTGTGGGTTTTCCACCGCGCGTTCGTTAGCGAACATTTTAGGCGGTCATCGCTTGGCGTTGTTGGCTGAGCCGAGTCCAGCGAATAGAGATAGCAAGGGAACGCGCTCCTAGCGCAAACACGCTGCGGACGCGCCTAACCACGCACGAAGCCACGCTGTGTAAAGTATAACGGAGCGCGTGACCGTTCCGTGCATCAGCGTGCGGCACTCACACACACACACACAATGGACCGCACCGCACGCCCATCTCCCTCCCTCCCTCGCGCGCGCACGCGCGTCGTATTCCACACACATCATGTGCTTTCACGCCTCGTTCTTCGCACACTTTCACGCATAACTCATTGTATGTACACACCGCTGACCGCCCCATGCACACACACACACACACACACACACACACACACACACACACATTCACACCGCGCAGCGTCCGGTCCGAAGCGCTTGTGCCGTACGGTGACTCTTCGTTCTTTGCGGACTCGTACGAGCGCTGGTCCCAGGGGATTCTCTCCGTAACGCTCCACGCATTTCACGGGCAACCCTAATTGGACTCGTTGTAGTTTCAACTTGCATCGTTGCGCCCGCGCGGTTTACTTTGCGTTCGCGGGCGGCCGCCGGTTTGTGTTTGCGCGCCTGGCCCCGGCGGAATCGCGTTTGCACGCGCGCGAGCCGCCCGCGCTCTTTTCCGCTCCCGGGAGCTTTGTTGGCGATTGAATTACAAACGCGCTCGCCCAGAAACGCTCCGAGTTCCCCTTTTTAGCGCGAAATATTTGAGGCGTTTATTGAAAGATCACGCCGTCCCAAGGGCGACGGCGCGGGAGAGCGGAGACGGGGTTGCGTGACGCGTTGATCGGGTGGGGGGGCGTGGGGGTGCGGTGGGGGGTGAGGGAGCGGGATGGGGCGGGGCGGGGCGGGGAATGGGGCGACACGTGAGGTGCGGAGAGGGCCTGTGCCGCCGCCTCCTCGCCAGCCCAGTCCGGCCCAGCCCAGCCTCGGTCGGTCGGCCGTTCGCGCTGACCGTAGGCCGGCCGGATCGGACTGGCCGGGTGGCGTCGACGGAATTACAAATTGTTGGAACAATAGCGCCGAGTACATCCCGGATTATGGCGCGCGTGGCGTTGGAGCGCAGCAATTTTTGTTTCGTTTTCACTTGGAAACTACAACGATTATTTATTTTTCGAGTTTAGTGAAGTCATATTTATAGTATTGTATACAACGCATTATTTTATTGTACCTAAAAGGTGATTTATATTATTCAAAAAAAGTCTATTCAAATTATTCAAATTGTTCTTACAACTTCATCCCAACCGCAATTGAATTAGACTAATTCGCTAATAAGTCACATATCGAATTTTAACCACTACACACTCATCTGAATGACATTTATCAGCATTCCTTGCCATGCTACAGTCCTCGAACATTGCTTCGGCTTTATCATCCTCACACTAATTAATGAAGTTTTTCAAAATTCGTTAATCGTAAATTTTGTAGAATATTATATTTAAAAAACTTTCCATTTTCACCTTGGTTTAGTTTTCTTTCTTATACTAATATTTTCAGAATGATATTGTGTTTAATCACATGTAATATTTTACTATCTCTACTAATTACTTAGGGAAATTGATGTGATGCCGAAAAAAAACAACCTTTTTGATTTTGAGAGAAATCACAGTTTGAGGTTTCCTGCTAGCAAAAATGTTTTTTTAGCACATGATCCTGTGTGTCTGAGTGTGAGAACACTTAAACCAAAACGTACCCAAGATTTCTCCATAATGAATTTTCCCCGTTCAATCAGGCGAGCTCGAAGTCCTGCGACTTTGAAAGAGATCTTCGAATTTTTTTTAGTAGAACGTTTCTAACAATTTCTCAAAAACCTCGAAATGTTAATTTATTTCTTTGCTCAGATCAAAGTATTTTATAAGTATAGTTTAAGACTAATTTGCTTTAAAATTTCTGAATTTTTGAATATTTTTAAAGTTTATATTTTGGCCGTTAATTCAATGAAAGGGTTGCTACTTTTCTAGAATATCCGAGGAAATGCTTTCACTTCTGTACTTTACAAAAATGATCAAAAACATCACTGGAAACAAACAATATTTTAATCTTCTTTCCACAAAGAGTGAAATGATTATTATTTAAACGGTGAATACCTAATGAAGTATGCTATCATGGTTTAGAAAGGTTATGCATTCCAGTCCTGAACATGAAGAAAAATGATATTTTCTTGTGGATGTAAGAATTTCCATGTGTTATAAATAGACTTTTTAAAAATATTAAAATGTATTTCCAACATATAGATTTTTTATTACATTATCTCATTGTGATAACAAAATTCTATATAATTAATTTATTGTCAGACGTAGGGCTTCGTTTTTTGATGTGATTGTGATATTTTGTTCCCAGAGTCTGAACACTTCATGTGACTGCGATTGTCCGTTCATTGTGGAATGCTCATCGTTCATTGATTGTCGTTGATCATCAGATGCTTTGTATTGTACTTCTTAGTGACCGCTACCTTGGCTATTACATAGCGGAGTTCTTCACATACCTTAAGGTCATTGACGATATTTCTCTATCAATGTCGACAGGTCTCCAAATCGACATCACGAAATGTCGAGTCATCTTTTGTCCGAGGTGTTAATTTTTCCTATTGCTCACTTAACACTCACGTTTCTTTTTCTCACCGCGTGCTCGGGAACAACTTCTGGATGGAAACATACGTTTTATGAACGGTAATTGGATAGGAAGCAAGGCGAGCTGTGGCATCGACGCCGACCGGCCGGTCGTGCCGCATGCTGCGTTCAGTATGGCCGCATCGCGGGGACCCCGTCCGTGCCACATCTGATTAATGGCCGCGCCACGACAGTCTCGTAATTAAAATTTCTGTTTAAATGAGTTCACTTCATTCTGACCCTTACCGGCGTGGGATTTGTTTTTCTTACGAGCTGGGAGTAACGGACCGACCCGAGCGGGACGCACCGCCTGATGAGGAAGCGGGCGGCGAATTTTAATACGAGGAATTTTTATTGTGCGGACCGACCGACTGACTGTCTGTCGATCGGCGCTCGGGATTGTTGACTGCTCGCGGCGCGCGACGGTAATTGATAATAAATCACTCAAACGTGCGGAACGAAGCGCGGAAGAGCGCGCGCGACTCGTCCCGTCCCGTCCCGACTCGTCCCGCATCCCCGCTCCGCTGTCTCGCCCCCCGCGCGCGCCGCCCGCGCCGGCGAACGGGTCCTGATGACTCCATCTGGTTCTTCTCGGCTTTCCCGCGCCCCCGACCGACGGGGAACTTCATCGCCCGACTGACTTACCTCCTGCTCCAACGCCGCCGCTCCGCCGCGGCGCCCCGTCTCCCTACGCGTTGCCACCTCATTAGCTCGCACTCTATCGCGACGTCACCTGATATTCTTACTGCTTTGCTGGTGGGTTGGACTCTGCGTCGTAACAGTCGTCAACTGTCTCGCCAGAAATCTCATTAGCACCACTGTCTTGGAGCCGAATGATGCCACGCACCTGCTTGCCTCTCTACTTGCTACTGTACGTTCTCCACATATGATAAAATAATAGCCTAGCCCCGCTGTTTTTACGGGTGGAATTCGCGACTTCACAGCGGCTATTGAGTCCTCAGTCTGCGTGTGAGCATCATTGTGTTGATGGTACTTTCCAAATATATTTCTTTCGTAATCTCGGCTTATGTTAATACCGCAGCACGTCGGAGTGTTAAGTTATTTTAAAGTAGCTTGAAGTGTCGCCTCCGGTGGGAATTTCCTTTTAAAAAGTTTTATTTGTGCTTTGCAAGCTTATAATAAATATATAGTTTAAATATATTACTATTACCTATCTCGTCCGTTTTCAGGCATAGTTACATGGAAAGTGTTAGTTTAAAAAAAAATTGGTCAATTGGTGAAAGTGTTTAAGGAAGTTTCATTATTTGGCTCCTTCAAAATTTTATGTATTGTGTATGAATTGTACAGTTTTTACCTCCTTGATTTAAAATGAAATATGAATGATTTTTTTTCTTTTAATTAGTATCAATCTGCTGAATGTCTAAAATCAAAATCTTCAATAATATATTCGTGTGTATAATTTCTATATTACAGTTTAAAACATATAGATATTTTATAAAATTATCTAAATTTCTTTTATTTTTTACCTTTTAAAAAAAAATGTTTAATGGGTCTCATTACGGCTTTGAAGCATCAATTCAATTTTGATATTTTTCTTGTTTTGCATTTTTTTCATTATGATAATTTCTGGTATCTACACTTACGACATAACATAATCGCACATAATTGGTTCCGCTTTGAAGTATTACGTTGACCTTTATATTATTGCACAATATTGAACAAAACACAAAGAAAAATGAGGATCCATTGAAAAATCGATTGCAATAATGTGGTGCATTTCGAACTCCTAGATACAAAACCCACTAAGTGAACCAGGAGTGTGAAATGTCTGTGTGTACTGAACTGATTTTGCGATTAAGATCAGTATTTGGAGGATTTGTGTAGTTCATCTCGTCTCAGGCGAACAAAGCGTCGTATTCGCAACGAGGTGAGACCGACAGGGCGTCCCGTGTTTCTTGGCGGAGCACCTGCGAGGGCAGCTGCTCTTTAAGCAACCCGGCAGCGCTGCGCGGCGCGGTGTGGCGCGGGGACCTTCACCTCTGCGTGCGGCGCTCCGGCGAGGCGTTTCCGCGGCGCTCGCGAGCCCCAGCGGCCAGCAGCGGAAGCGGAGGTATTCGCTGGTTGTGATGAGGAGATTATGTTAATGGGGTTATCAGTAATAGTAGTGATGATGGTGATAGTGGAGGTGGGGCTGATGATGTTGGCAGAGGTATCTTATCACCTGCGACCGGCGTGGGTGATAATGGCGGCGGAAAGCTGCGTCCGCAATTTTGGGGTCTCCTGCGGACTCCACGGCGAGGACCTTCGTTGTTCTTCTCCTGTCCGCGTTGTTAGCCAGCCGGGAAGCACCACGGCGTTCGGCTCTCGCGTTTGTTTTTTTACAGTTTTTCTCTTTCTCTCTCGTCTGTCTCGTCTGCACCGCCCCTCCTTCACTTCCTCCTCCTTCCTCTGCCCGCCGCGCCGCCGTATCGCGTGTGTCCGGCACTGGGGAGCGGGAGTGTAGGGGCCCCGAGAGCCGGCGCTGCTTTGCACCGTGGCGTCCACCTTCGACTTAGCACCCACTAATATTTACAAGGTGCTCGCGCAGGCGCGCGCCGCGCCGCTCACCTAACAGCCTCTCCAGGAGAATGCGGAGATGATGTAGAGCGACCGCCCCGCGCCGCGTTTTTCGACGTTTTCGGCCGCGTGGAGGATGACGGACGCGGTGCCTCGACGCGGGCCTGCTGGCACCCGCCAATAGGCGACTGGTGCTCTCGGGTCTATAAATTGGGTTACTACGTGGGCGGCAGAGCGGCGGATTTCAAGAGAGCGGGATGTACGTCAAAATAATCGTGGTTGAATGTAGCTACGAGACAATGTAAGAAAAAGGGAAAAGTGTCTAACTTAACATTGGATGTGCGAACTATTTTAATAACATTATTTTCACCTTTCTTTAACGAACTGATTCATTTCTATACTTCCATCAGTGCAACGCAGATTATGTGTTAATGTTCTTAAACTTCGCTTCATATTATACCCAGTGTCTTTACGTGACTCGGGGAGGGAAAGTTTACTCCAAATCTGCCCGAAGACACTGTGTAGCAGATGGTATTACAATAGATAAGTACACGAAGATTCGGAGTGCTGCGAGCAAACCTCTATCTGCTCAGTACACAACTCTTTGTACTTCACCCCTGACAATGTAGGCGCACCCAAGGTTTTTCTGGGAGGGAGAATGTAGGTTGCAGATGTTGCGGTCCAACCGACTTGATTTTCATTTATGCCGATTGTAAAATGTATTTTTATTTGTGCGCCTCCCTTTTTGTATATCCTATTACGTGTGCATGTATTTGAACGAGAATTTAAATAAAATATCTCGATTATCGAAGCTGAAATTATTTATTGAGAGTGCAGTCTCCTTTGTGTAGCTAGAGAAGAAATATGGCCAAACATCACGTTTCCCGCAGGTAATGTGTTTCTTCAGCTCGCCTCCTCCGGCGCCATCTCCTTTGTGCATTCAGTGTCGCCGTTCGCCTTCGTCTTTTTCCATCGCTTTCCCTTCCCTTCCCGCGGCCGCACCCCCTCGCGGTCCGTGGGCGCGAGGCGAGCGCGCGCGGGTTTCGCGAGCGTATTTTGGCGCGAGTGCGTTGAACCTGCGACGGCCGCGCCGCCACGCCTGTCCAACTGGTTTACGCCTCGTGTAAATATCTTTCTGACAGCGCTCGTTACCGCCGCGCCGCGCGCGTGTGTGTTTGAGGTGCCTGCGCTGCTGCGCCCAACGGCCGCCGCTGCCCGCCGCCGTCGCCGCCGTCGGGATCACGTTGATGTGCTCCCTCGGTCGCCCCCATAATCGCAACGTCCGTCCGAAGATCTCCGCCCCAATTTCGGGCAGTGAATGCATCGGTCACGGTTTTGGAAGAGCGCTTGCGCCGCCGCGTTCGCCCCCGGGGGCGCGCGCTGCGGCGTTGCCACGTCGCGTCCGCGGCTCGTAGGTGCGAGATAGTTTATCGCCTGCTACCCTAACACTGTTCTCCCGCGTTTTATCGATGCTGTAATTTCATTGAAGTATACATTTGCCGTCTTGGGGTATGCAATTTAAGGGATTTGTGTTCCTGTAGTTCGGGTTGAGGCCCCCTCTCCCCTGGTGTTACTGACAGCTTCAAAATTATTTTGTTTGTGTAGTGCGCTTTCGTGTGTTTCTTCGTGTTTATTGTGTTCGTCTTGCTATACGAAACGCGAAGAAGATGGACGCATTTCGTAGAAAATTCTGACTTCCACACAATATTATAGATGTTTAAAAATATTTTCATTTGACATTGCGTTTGCAAATTACACTATATCTCAATCCCCGAGAACTTAAACAAAGAAGACCAAAGTGTTGTGAGTTTCTAGCTTATCACTATTCCTTAGAAATTTTATGAGACATTAATTTTGGAAATGTCTTAAATTATTAAACGAATAATTTTTATATATTATATTTTCAAAAGTCTCGATTATTGAAGAGGAAAGCTGCAAAAGCATTCTCAAAAGTAAGAGAAAGATTTTCTGATAATCGTTCCCTAAATTTGGTTGCAAAAATATTGTTGGTGTATTCTGTTTAATTTGCTTGTATTTAACCGCATGGGTACACATTGAAATGTGCATAATACGCAATTCGTTTTTATCTGTGTGCCTAAGAACTAAACAGGAATGTCTTGCATGTCATGTAGGATTTTTCTTCCATGTGTTGTAAAGCCTTATCCTCAATAATTTAGTAATACAATTTTTTTTTTTAAAAAAAAAAGCAAAAGAAAAGTCGGAGTGGAATCAGCTCCACTGGGAGGAATGCAGATGCGAGCGACCTTTATCTGACCGCCCGTGCGTCTTCCGAGAACGCCGGTTGAGCGCCACGTCGGCGCGGCGCGGCGCGGCGCGGCTCGGCTCGGCGTGATTCGGGTGCTTTCCGATCCGACGGCCAAGATGGCTCATTCTAATCGAGCGCTTTCGTAGATTAATCTTGTTTCACGCCTGTCAATGCGCGTCTTGAAAAATAGCGCCGGAGCATCTCTCCCCGCGCCGCCCCAGCGACGCGCCGGCGGAGCGGCGAGCCCTTCGCGCCGCCGCTTTGCTCCAGTTTTCCCAGTGATATCCATTCATTACGTGATGGATGATTAAACCGGGCGCTTAGTAATATATTCGTGGCGAGTTAATCGCTTGTCAGTCGCGCGCGTAGCACCAGGCGGCTGGGGGCTGCCGCGGACGCGCCGCTCCACGCCACTTTGCGCCGCCCCGCCCCTGCCATACCTCGCCTGCTAGTGGACGAATTGAGTTTTGTTTTGCACCCTCCATTCCTTTTCTCTAGTCGACTCTTCTCCGTTGATTTTGCTCCCTTACCTTCGCTCGAATTCTCCTCTTCGTTCTTTTGCAGTCTTCGATTTTTTCTCATTTTTTTCTCCAAATTCGCTTCGTTTCATCCCTTCTGCACTGTAGGCTTCACATGAGCCATTACTATTCGTTTAATCAGACCTACGTATCCCCACTTCTTGCTTTGACGAATCTTTTCTTTTCTGGAACCGTTAGTGACAACTCTTTTTGGTTTCTCCACTTTTTGTTCCTAATGTATTTCTTCTTCTTCGTCTTCTTCTTCTGTTTCATTTGCTCGGACATGCGTTTCCACCCTCAACCCTATTGACTGTAGTTTTGCCGTGTTGCCCCTCATCCGTTTCAATTCCCCCTGCGTTAATCTGTCCCATACCGCGCATCATTTTCGTACTGTTGTATGCCTGACCGTCCCTCCTGCGCCCTCGCTGTGGGCCCCGCCGCCCAGTGCCCTCCCCCTCCCGTCGAGGCGCACGATGATGGATTGCCCGCCGATCGCTCTTCAGAAGCGCCGCCGCGCCGCCCGTCTGTGCGCCCGGCCCGCCGCCGCCCCCGCCGCCCCGCCGCCGCCGCGAGGCGCGCTCCGGCGCCTGTCACTGCTGCCAGCGACGGCTCGTCTGCGCGCGCCGCCCGCGCGACCGGTTCGGTTCCGCGCCTCGCCCCGCCTCGCGAGCACGGCCTATTGAAAATGAACCGGAAAAAATGAGTATGAAGCAATTACAAAACTGCTTCGGAAAAAGTTGATTTGTTTTATTTGAACAATTTATTATTTATAAAATTATATTAATATATTATATAAACATTACATTAATATATTAATTATATATAAACATTATATTAATATATTATATAAACTTATTTTATTATTAAACATTATTATTATTATATAACATTATTAATATTTTATTTTCAAACTGTTCATAAATTGAAATATTCCTATTGAAAGTACCATACGATGTTTCTTTTAATCGTTCCTCGTGAACCAGAGCTTTGCTCGGGGAATGTGCAATTATGAGTGCACTTAGAAGACTGAATGTTTGGCGAGACGATTAGTTTGAGTAAAATATCAATTGCTTTGTGACGTTCTCGCGACCAGATCGATTCATCGTGTGTTTTTCGCTTTGACATACGGCTTGAGATTTAAAGATGGATGAATTAGTGAGACAGACTCGAACTTTGTTTTGGAAATTGATTGATGGAGACCCCGTTTTATTTTACCTTCACTCTTTGAAAACTATACACTAATTCAATTGGGCATACCAATGCTTTGGTCTTGCTTCCTGTGGAACTTCGAGGAGAGTGGAGTGTTGTACTATCAGCTTGTACAGCAATATGTAGGTGAGGCGTGCATATATGTGAATCCCGAAGGTGACAAAATACTAAGAGGTCATGAATGTGTGATAAATTAACTATTCAATTTAACACTATTTTCTAAACGCTGATTAAGTGTACATCAGAAACTGTTTCTTCGAAATTTTGAATCTTCGATGATGGTCTAAATGAATGAAATGAGAAAGCGTAAATCGGAGATGTTGAAGTACATGCTGTTTACTCTCTGCACATTATGTAGAAAGACTGTAACATCTACATAATTTCCTTGTATGTCTCATTTTAAAACGTGAAAAATCATTGTTGTTCTTAGTTGTGAAAAACTGAAAGTATAAAACTATAAATAGTAAGTGCCACCACTTGACTGAAAAAAGTAACGTGAAGAAAGTTGGGCGGATATCTGCTTCTTGAAGCATGATACAGCCATTACTGTAACCATAAGTAACTGATTGGCTGTCCGTGAGCGTGCTGCTCCGCAGGGCAGGCCCCGGATGTTGTTAATGAACAGGGGCATATAACTACAAATCGTTTGACAGCACGCCAGAAAATCGTTTCTAAGCAGCGCACTTCACTTAAGCTTTACTGCATTGGAGCACAGCCGCACAATCACTGTTAGATTGAGTTCCGTGGCTAAAAGCGATCTATTCCTCGCAGAAAGGTTAGAGCATTCGCCGCCAATGGCTTGAATCCACGAATCTTGATCTCCGATTCTCTTGGGTATACGACGTTCCTGGGGAATTAACGTCGATTAAAGAACTGTAATGTTTTTGTGAGTTTATTTTTTCACCGTTGTGAAATAATTAGTTCTTTTCGTTGTTGTCTCGTGTTTATAACTCATGTTTGCCTGAAACGATTCATGAATCGACATTTCGTGCCCTGGGATCTGAAAATTGCATGTGATGCCAGATAACTATTCTGTATTACATGGAAATGCTTTTCATTAAAAAAAAAAGTCTGAAAGTAGTCAACCATAGGCGAATCATAAAGTTCGTAGTATCATTAATTAAAAAAAACGTCTAGCCACATTTTTTGTCAGATGATTATCAACATCGCGAAGTTTTGAATTACTAATTATTCGTGCATCGTTTTACGCAACTCCGAATTGACAACACGGTAAATGTGTTGCCCTGCTTAATCATATTTCCCACCATTTGTTCGGTCATTAATAATTTGAATATATATCTAATTTCTGTGTCGTAATATTGCATTAATATTGAAAGCTTCTGGTTTCTTATTACGAATTTATTAAGAATCCGCTGTGCTCGGCGACCCACACAAGACGCAGGTGGAAGGAACACTCCTTCCCTGTGCCTCCGCGAACGAGTTACATCCGCCACATCGCAGTTAAACGCGGCTCGAGTACATCCTTCAACACAACCTTTAATTCGCGATCGACTCCCCGCGTCCGGCTACGAGTCGCCGCCGGCAGCCGCCCACACACACCACGATATTCACAATCCCACTATGGAAATCACAATCCGGAGTCCTTGGAAATATCTGTATCATATTTTCCACATTCCCGCGTTTGTGTTGTAAAGTTTGAGCAACTGGAGCAAGTAGAAAGTGTTTTTTTTGTGGTTTAAAGATAAGCCCCCAAAAAGGGGTTTTCGCTTAGCAAGAAATAAATAACCCCATAAGCAATAAAACAATTGAAAACGACTGATAGCTATTGATTAGCCGCAGAATTGGCTGCTATTGGAACATCTGCGAGGGACTATTCGGTAGAGTACGCAGCGCGCTGTTCGGTAGCTTTTGTGAGTTTGCGATTAGAACGTTAAACATACAAATTGAATTTGCAGAATACCAAGGAGGCTTCCCTAAATTGATATCTTTACGGTCTCTTAATTTTGTGTGGTGATGGAAACAAAAAAATTAAATATGTTTCTTTATTTTATTTACTTTAGTGATTTGTCAATATAGACAATGAAAATAAGGTCCAATTTTATTGTTATGTCTTTCTTTGACGTTTTCACTCCATAAATTGGAAAAAACGTTCTTCAGTTTCTTAAAATATATAATTAGTTAAATGTAGGTTTCTTAACTCTCCGTTACTGAAGCCATTTTATACGTTTGAGCTCTACATCCGTTCGTTGTTCTTGTCTTTTCTGCGAAAGGAACAATAATTTATTGGGGCGCTCTCCTAAAGGGACATTTTCTCACACGCAATCAATCACGTTATACTTCGACACTGTTATCGTGGCGTCTGTTCAAAATTCTCTCTTCCGTATTCACTTTTGTTCCTTTTGATTTTCAAATTATATTTGTAATTATAATTATTTTTGATAAAATTTGATGTCTAAACTTAATTCGCTACCCTTTGTTTATTATTATAACAAAATTGTTGAGAAAGTCATCTTGAAACCGCGTTGCATCCACATACTTTATAGAATTCAATTGCAATATTGTCGAGTACATGAATTTGAACTATAACAAAATTGTTCAGCGAGTTGTTTACTGTACTAGTCCACGTTTTACACAACTACTTTTATAGTGATAGATTAATTCGATGATAGGAATATTTCAATGTCAGACCGCAGATTACTTTTCAAGAAGGCAGGTATTTTTTAAGATTTACAGTTATGCAAAAAAGCCAGTCCTCTTGTATTGGCTCTTGAAATAGGACAGCCACGAAACCTTAAGAAAGATCGGTTGTGCCTTTCGAGTGCGATGACGCGTCGTCCACATTCACAGTGGTAATACTGCGTTCGCAGGCAGCTCAAGTGCTGGGCTTGTTACGACAGGCTATTGTTTAAATTGGGCGCCGATCGCTATTAGCGACCGGGGCGCGAATCTCGCCGGCGCGCCACACCGCAGCCGCCAGTGACCGCCCTTTGTTCGGCTACGCTGAGGGCCTGGACGACAGCGTTCGCGGCGTCGGCGGCTGCGGCAATGGCTATTCCTGCGGCTGCATCGACTGTGGCAGCGGCTGCGGCGGCGGGGTTAATGGATTTCGTGTCGGCGGGCGCGCACGCTTTGCGGGCTTATCTGGCGGCGGCGCAGGCCGCGGAGGAGGGGGAGGGGCGACGGGGCTTTATGTGGAGATGCAGCGGGGAGGTACGACAGCCAGCGACGGCGGCCGGCCGAGGCGGTCAGCTCGCGTGAGGGATGAGAGGCACTCGAGGCGTAGAGCAAATTTCCCGGCCGCGTGCAGCTTCCCCTGCCAGCGTGCTCCGCTCGGCCCACCTCTCCCCTACCTGTGGAGGCGCTCAGGAGCCGGTGTAAAAGGAGGAAGGCACGCTAGTAAACGGTGCTGCCTCAGAAGAGTCTGGGGTGGCCCGTGGTGCAGTGGTCAGAGCCCTCGCCTTCCATCGCTGGGGTCGAGGTTCAAATCTCGCTCGTCGTGGAATTTGGAATTTGTGGCGGCCACATCAAGTTCGCGGAACGTTTACTTGCGTTTCCAATTTCCCTTACCTTTCATACCTCTGTTGATCCATCATCAATTATATTTAACATTCATAAAGACATACACGTCAAAATCGTTCACCTATTCAAAGGTAGGGCTATATGGCTTAGGCATTGAGTCGTATTAAAAAAGGATATGCTTCGAAGAAGAGGTAGATAAACGTGTTTGCAGTTGGGTGTAGAGTTCTCCGTTGTTTTTCGGCATTTCGTGCCATCATTTCTCCATCACATCGCGCCCCTATTACCTACCCATCTATCCATTCACCAGCCAGAGGTACTGGAGTTGTGATAATAGCTGCTTCGAAAGAGGGCGGATATTGTGTGGACTTAAAGAGTCAATATCTGTCCCGGTCAAGGGCGAGAAAATGTTCGACCAAATGTCTGTGATACACTACAGAAACCTTTACAGAAAAACAGTGAAGCCTACATCCAGGGTTGATTCTTTGAGAAACCAACTCATGTCCATTAAACTCCAAAAAATGTAATAGAAGCTTCAAAATGGTCTCATTTGGTTGAATTTGAATTCACAATCAGGAAAAATCTAATTGATTTATGAATTCTAGAGAAACAACAATGGCTGAAACGCCAATGAATACAGTTGGAGCTTGGTGCGAAGCGTGTACGCTTTAAACGAGAAGCAGGTGTAGAAATGGCACCAATTTTGCTTCTCCTAAATACCCTTTTCTAAAAGGGCCATCATTCCGACCGGTGCGTGTACCATGGCTTAGAGAAGGCAGTATCGATGACGGTTGCCTATTGAGGGCAATGATGGCAGGTGAAGTATACGCAGCGCCTCCCATTGTAGTGCGCGCGACACTACAAAGCTGTGGAATCGTTGCTTCGTCAGATAGTGCATGGTAGGAAACGGGAAAGGCAAGGTTGGATCGGCGATGGCTACCCGATGCCCGGCCGGCCGGCGAAGGCGATCGGAGAGTGATGCACCACCACCGCAGGAGGAGCGTGATGCCTCGTTACTGCACTGGGAAGACGCAACCGCCGCTGCCGTCGGCAGCACGTTGATTGGCACGGAGAATGCTTCCCTGGGATGATCGCCAACTGCGGATGGATCGGCGCCCTAGGCTTCTGCGATGCGCCGGCAGGGGGTGACGTGGTTGCGCTTGTGAAGACGCAACGATACTCGAAGGGAATGATCACTTAGTTTTGGGAGATCTGTCCTAACCACTCAGAAATGGAAAATCGAGCATACTCACTTTCTGGCGAATTGCTCACTTAAACAATAGTTTTAAAGACATACCTCGATAATCTTTGTGCAGCGTACTTGGAAAATCTGGACAGTTTTCCAGCATACTTTTGTGCGATGGAAAAGTTGAGATAAAAGGGGAAGAAAATATTCCAATTTATTCCTAATTCTTTTGCCATGTAATGTAACAAATAACTAGCTCTTTGATGGATGCTCGGTAACTATAGAGGTAAGAAGTAAAATACATTGCATTATCTTGATGAAAAATATTTAAAGCGAGCTAGTTATTGCATGGTTTTCAACACGTCCTTCCAACTAATTAGCGGATTTTCCGTGAGAGGCATGTTACTCTTGTTCTAAGCAAGTCTTCAGATAGTTAACACTTGTTAATTGAGTTGGAAGTATCCTTTGTTTACAGGAATTTTGATCGCATTCCTTTTTTTTTTAATCTTACGAAGGCAATATCAGCAGAAAATCATCTGACAGTGACGAATACGTGTCGGTAATGATACGGCACTTTTCGTTTTCTCCCCATCCCCTCTCGCCCGCGTTAATGACACTGACCCCGTTCGCATCGGCGGCGCGTCGACAGGCCGTTACGTAAGCGCCGTGCATCAGGCGCGAGCCAGCGGGCGGGAGCGGGAGGAGAAAATATGAAGTCGGCGAGTGCAAATGTTACATCGCTTCCGTCGCTTGATTCATTGTTTCCACCACGCCCACCATTACCGCGCGTTGCATCGGCTGCGGGCACATTAACGCATACCGGCGCCGCGCACCCCGCGCGCTGCACAGCGCGCGATCCCGCGCCGCACAGTGCGCAGAAGGCGCGCGCAGCGGGCGCTAATTGAGAAAGTATTTCACGGGGGAGTCGATTTCAGTTCAAACTCCCGTACGTATTTATGAAATGTTTTTGTAAAATTCTTAACATGAAATTAGAGAAGTACGAATAAATTCGTAAATTCGCTTTGTATCTATAAATAGTAATTATTTTTAATAAATTGAGTAAAATTATCAAAATATTTATGGGTTGGGGGAGGGGAAGTCATGTCCCCGGTTTTACCTCTGGATCTACCACTGATTAAGAAATACTACTTGCTCCCGGGTATTTGTTTTCGTGCCTTCTAAAGAATGGGAGTGCACTTAATAATCATAATTATTATGAACATTTCATATAAAAGAATATGTTTAATATTGTAATAGAATAAGAAAGTTAAATCAGGAGAGCTCAAATTAAATGACAATATACGACGTAAAAATGTCACATTGTTTTCAATACAGAAAAACATCTTTTTTTACCTACAATATCTTCAATAAATGAACCTAATGAGAGTGAAGATTATATATAAGACGATTATATACGCACGTATATTAGAACACAAATAACTTTAATCATTATGGTTTTTCATCATAATGTATCTGTTTTGGGGGCCAGCATGTAACAATGCAATACTATAATATTTGTTGACAAGCTGTGAGTAGAATATGTTTTTGCTAAATACGTTGTTTATGAAAATGAATGAAGTGGAATACCTTCGAGAATCCCAATCATTATTCTCGATGTTTACGCTTTCGCCGTTTACGTATTATGAACTGATTTTTTCAAAATGAAGATATGCTGAGTATTCAAAGAGCAGACAGCAAATAAACATTTTAAAGTCGCAGTTTTGATCCCTTGATCAAAGGAATATGAAAATGAAATAAAAATGCATCCTATATTTGGATTGGAGACTTAACGATCTGCAATTAATGTTCAGAAGCAAAAGAAGGGACTACCTCAACTTTCGCTTCCTGCATTTAGGAAAGTTGAACCCGAAAACGGATTACTTTTTCAGCGTAATTTCGTGCATTAAATCGCAGACTTATATTTTTGAAACGAATTTTTCACGTTTCTGATATCCCTGCCTTGCTGTGTGCGGCTCCGGAGACCCGTCGAGTGATCGCATATGCCCAGAAATCCGGCCTCAGAGCGCTCACTCAAACGAAAAGGGGAGTGAAGGATTACTGAAGGACATTTTCTCTTAGTATGATTCCGTACATTAAATCGCAAAATTTTTTTTAAAAGAATTTTTGCGATTTTGAGATTACTGCCTTACGTGCGGCTCCGAGACCCGTCGGGTGATAAATGTGCAGCGGCGGCGTCGCGCCACGGCGACGCGGCGTGTGCGTGGCGCTATGCGCGGCTGGCAGGCGGCGAGGCACGCGGGGGCGCGGGCGCGGGCGTTGAGGAACGGACCGGAGGCGCAGCGGTTGTCGCGGATTAATGCCGCGAACGGAGGAGAGGTACTAATGATGGCGAGGACGAGCGCTTTTGTCCGGGCAGGCACTGATGGAAAGGCCGTCTCCTTGCGCTGCATTCTGTGAATTTTACTACCGACCAAAGTCGGCAGCTGAGGTTTACCTGGGGTTTATAATTTAAACTCCCACTGTAGAAATATTAGTACGTTGTAGGTGGAACGTGAATGTTCCTGGCATATTCGGCTTATGTTGCATATACTTTCGGATGTTGAGAAAGTTTGTGAGAATTTTACGGGCAATAATTATGCAATATACTGCCTTTCTTTCATAAAATTAGTTCCCAGAATGAGTACTATTTTTCGACGTGAATATACCAGTTAAATCGACTGACAGGAACTTTCATTTGAATTAGGTACTGAGCACTGATTAGATTTTATCAATCTCGGCAGCTTAAATTTATAAGAAGATCCTGTGGTTTATTAATATTACGTGGTTGTCATGATATCTAGAATATTCAATCACAGAATATCCTGTTCGTATTTTGTTCAACATGTTACTGAACCTTTCTGTAGTATCTTCTTGATGCAAAACGACGTATCTTTGAAGGGCGTGAGTGAACTTACTGCGACGTGTCTCTTCTAATCTAAAATGCACGACCTGCGCGGATTCGCGTATCGCAGCTATTTCTGGTCCCTCCAGACAATGGCTGCGGGCGGCGACCGCGTCCGGGGGTGGGGTCGTCCTCCGCGCGTCATATGTGGCGCCGGCGCATCCTGCAGAGAGCTCGTTGGCATGCGCGGCCCACTGCCCATGCGTAATCTCGGAGGCTGCGAGCGGCGCGGAGGTCGCGAGGCGGCGACCGTTGCCAAGAGCAGGAGGGGGTGGGGGAGAAGGGGTCCATGCACGACGCGCGCGGTGCTGGGTCCATTTTTATTGCGAACGAGACGTGCGAATTTTTTCAAATTTTGGATTTGTGTATGCTCATTCGTGCCCATGCGCCATTAACTGATAATACAATTAATAGCAAACTGTCGAGATATAAATATTATAACAAATGTGACAATATGTTTCATTGTGGGTGTTGCCGTCCCGGATGTTGCGAATGTTTCAGTTCTAGACGTGAAAAAATAAAGCAGGTACAAAAATGTTGAGAATGAAATCGCAGGCTGTGTTATACCCACAACCCTGTTTCCCTATTGTTGAAGACGTACTGGAAATAGGCGAACAGAAATAATTTGAAAGAGTGCGTTGCAATGTAAGTACGCCACAAGTATAAAAATTTCTATTATCGACAGCCCTCCATTCTACGGTGCTATTCATAACTTAAATTTGAATAAAAGTTAGATCTGACGTATAGTGCTTTTAGGGTGCTACCAGCATATGAAGGGTAAAAATGATCGTGAAAATATGTCTTAGAAGCCTGAAGTATTTTTTACAAAATAAATTCTCTACGAGAGCATATACAATTTTCAAAAAATGCTCTGACTTTCACTTTCAAAAAAAGTTACGTGAATAAAAAAATGTTTTTGTAAAAGATCACGTAATAATTTCATGTAAAATTCAAAGTCTCGACGATTATCATATGTCTGGATGGGAAGCGAATGAACATTGGTAAGCAAATGAAAATTTTATTAAGCTGGGATTAAAGTATTTTAAAATTTAATATAATCAAGAATCTGGGCTGGATAAATACAAATGAATTGAGCAACTATGAGTGAAAATTTGTTATAAAATAGTATTCAGTCACCTTTGAAATTAAAATGTGTATGGAGTAAAAATTGAGTTGTTTTAGAATGAATTAAACAATATTGCCTAGTTTCATTATGTACAAGTGAAATACTAAACCTCAACCATGCAACCAGACTTATTGAGGAACAATCGTGACCTATCGTTCTTGGTGGGTAAAGCCGATCACATCTTGTATTTAAATTTGTGCTTGTAAGTTATTTAAGTACTGATTGCGTTTTTGACACTGATTATATGTTTGTAAATGGTTAATGCATACGCTTTTACACTTTTAAGTGTTATGTATTTTATGAACCATTTTTGTTGAACGTGTAAAACTAGTAGCTATTGCTCTTTTTTTCAGAAGCTGCGATAATGAAAAATGCACTAACACAAATTCCATTTAATAATTGATATGAACATTAAGTGCTAGCTACCTACAACTAGTTATGACAGCGCTGTTAAAAATATGCATCCTTTTGAAAGTACGATAAAATCAAATGCTATATCAATCATGCGCGTATATCTCATTTACATTTCTCATGTTAACATTCGCAATAATTTTGCCTTTTCATTACAAGTACAAACTGCTTTTGTATCTTGTATAAGTAGTACTTAAACCTTTTTTTATGAATAAAGCAAAACAAGAAAAAATTTCTAGACGGAACGCGTTCATCCCTCATTATTCAGCGGACGAAGACCATTCGTTACTGCACTAATTTATTTCCCAGAGTGCACAGTGCGTGACTGGGTACACGCCTCGCTCATGCACTTTCTAGCGTACTAAGAGCACGCGTGTATGCAAAGATGCTGTCAATAGTTTCCTGTGTGCAGTGTACTTCGTTTTCCACCACTCCGCCCCGCCAATCCTCCCTTGTTGGCAGGTCGCCCGCCACCCCATAGTATCGCCTCCTTCCCCCCATGTTCGTTCCGTTTCACGCCAACTATTCTCTCTCGCTTTCGTATCACTGTTCTACCGATCGGGGCACCCGCCCATTTTGCAGTCTTCCCGCCCCCAAGGGATCCTTCGCGTTCCTCCCAGTCTCAGCCTTTTGAGTCGTATAACTTCTCACCTGCGCTTCGCCTACCACACCTCCTCCCCGACCACCCGCCCGCTTCCTCGGCGTCGCCCACCGGTCCGGCATGCCCTGTCGTTCCCGGCCCGCCCGCTCCTTCCCCCCTCTTCGCCCCGCCCCTCCCCGCCCCGCCCCAACCGCGCCGGTCGGATCAGTATGCTAAGAGCGTATGAAACGGAGGATATATATCTGTCGCCGCCCAGGATGACTTGTGGCCACCATTCACCGCGAGTATTGATGAACTGGTGTGAACATTTATCTCCGCGGGTGCGTTTGTGCGGCGATATCGGGGAATGCAGCCACCAGCGCCGCCCGGATCGTGCGCGCGCGCGCTCGGTCGCTCAGGGAAACGCGGTCGAGGAGGTGTATCTTAATCGCCCGCGCGCTCGCCTCCGCCGGTGGGGGATATTTGTATCGGAATCGCGGGGATGGGTTGCATCTTTAATGCGGCGATGTCTGTGTTAGTCTCAACTAATAGTATTCCGGGCTTGCGTGGGAATCGTGGATTTCTTGTTGGTCTGACGTGACGCACTCCTGGTACTGGGTGCAGATTAATTACGAGTGTGCTCACTGTCGTAGGAAAAAATAAACATGGGTATAGGTCGTCTTGTTCGTCATTAATACTGCGGATCGATGGAGCTTTATTTTATTACCAACACGTATTTTTAAACATGCTGACTTCAGATTGTTTATGGTGGTATTTAAAATTTATTTTAAGCTTTCTTGTAGGTCTCAGCAATGTAATGTTAATGTCAGGAATTTGTCATGATCGATATTCGTAACTCAGACTAATTTTTCGCAGCTAAAATCGTATATCGTGGAAATTCTGATTTTTTATTTGGTTGTCTACTTTCATACAGACAAATTAGTATTCCTGTATTGACCTTTGAAATTTAAAATACAGCCACAAATCAAGTAAATAGGATCGGAAGACAAACATTCCAAATTTTGAAAAAAAATCTAACTAAAAAATTCCAAATTGTTTTTACTTCTTATTTTCTTCTACCTGAAATTCATTTAATTATAGACTGTTTTTATGTATCTTTAGCAAAAACTCACAATTTTAATTAAAAAACTGGCGAAGAAACTTCATTACGCAGAAATTCATGTTAACTATGTTGTATTTGAAGAAGATGGACAATCTGATGTTCGTGACATTGAAAAACATTGAAGTGCCACGAGATCAGCCGCAGGCAGTCATCGAGCATCTCCACCGCCTGAGGGCCTCGCGTCCTTCGAAGGTCGCTGCGCGCCCTCTTATTCCGACAACCAAACTTCGCTTGCATGGCAGCGACCGGCCCTTCCTTCCATCGGCCGGGGTCCGGCAGCGCGCGTAGCGAGCTCACGGCTGGCCCAGCGCCTGGTTATGCTGGATGATGCGTGTAACGAGGATGGTATGTCGGTGAGGCTTCCCCCTCCGCCGGACGGGCTGCCTGCCTGCCCGCCCGCCTGCCCGCTCACCCGCCGCCTGCCTCCCGCCGCCCGCTGCCCGCCGCCACCACTTGCGGCCGCCGCCGGCTCTGGCGGTTTCTTTACCTTAACAAGCGGCCGAGAGGCGGCGGCAGCGGTGAGGGCGGTGGCGGCGGCGGCGGCGGCGGCCTGCCCGACGGGCTTCGCTAGCCTCGACCGCCGCCGCCGCCGCTGCTGCTGCTGCTGCTGCGACCGCGCGCGTTTCATACGAGGATCACGTCGGGGCGAACGGACGGCCGTCGAGGCTGCAGCAGCCGGTGCGCGTCGCGGTCGCAACCGCTGCCGCAGTGTCCGTGACAGTGGCTTTGAACTGAACGCTAGCGGTATTGCCTATAACGAGTACGAGTGAAGTCTCCTCGATTGTGATGCCGATTGAAGAGTGCATAAGATAGGGATGCCAGAAACAAAGGTTATGCTGGGCTTCAAAAGAGACGACGATGGCTTGGCGACGTGGTAGTTGTAAAGAAACAATGGTTGTTGATTACGATGACAGTGCATGTGACGACAACTGCAGTCTTGGCTGTGAAAGCGAAAATGGCAATGGGTGCAACGTTGGAAATCAAGTGATGCAAGATTGTGATGACATTGGCGCGGATATCTGCATATCCTCAGTATGCTTTTTACATTCTCGCCTACTCCGCACTTTTGCTGAAAAGTGAAAGTATTGTAAGAAAGTGCCGATTTTCAGTGCTGAAGGTGTCGATTTGCAGACAAATTCGTATTTTGAGGCCCTGATATTGAAAAGGTTGATTAATCTTGAACCTATATGAAGAAAATTCTTTTGTAACACGTGTAGCAGAGTACGTTTTGTTTTTCCTTGACACTGTAAAATTTGTTTATGCCAAAACGCTGTCTGCCGTCTATGGTCAACACTAGCGCCTAGTGTTCAGAGATTTTCAAATCGATTCCCTCAATTCAAACGATTTTCTCAAAACTAACATTCCTAGTTCGTTCTGGCTGAACTCGAGGCTCTGAATTTGAAATGAAAAATTTTGATTTTTGGGGTGATTTCCAAAAAGCCTTTTCAATTTTTTTAAATTAAATTTAAATTTCAGATTAAAAAACCTGTTTATTGAAATCTGTTGAAATTGCAAGATTTCAATTTCTTTTCCCTCCTACGACTACAATTTTCAAAATAGAGTTTTTTTTTGTGAATAAAATCTGTTTTCAAAACTTATGCACTTTTTCGAGAATATGAGTCGTTTTGCACAATTCTCCTTGAAGTAAAGGCAGTTTAATTTTTTTCTAAAGAATGGCTACTTTCTTTTTAATCTTTTCGTGAATAGACAAAAGTATACTTATAAAAAAGGAGCAAATTCCATTTGAGTTTAAATCTGTGAATTTTCGGAAATACAAAAATTACGAGAGGGTATGTGTTGTTGAATCACTACTAGTTAACTCTGAAATAGAAATGCTCAGAGATGATTTTTGTTGGAAGCACCCTTAATTGTGTAAACTTGTTACCTCTAGATATATCTCAATATTGAAATGAAAGGGATGATAATGTGTCATGTATCATTGACAATGTGTCATGTGTCATTGATAATGTGAATGAAATATCTGTGTAATACAAAGAAGTTGTTCTGAAAAATAATTGTTTTTGAAATTATTGGTGTTTGTTTTACCAAATACGTTTGAATGCTTTTTTCTGTCTCAAAATTCTGTACTTTATTGTTTCTGTATGCGCAGTTAATTATATCAATTTAATACATTGTCGTCAAACTGATGTACTATATTTGTTAACTCTGCTTTAAGTTGTGTAACAGTGCAAAACCTGTGACATTTTGCATTAGACATTACTTTTTTGTTGTTGATTAAAAAATTGTGTATTATAATCAAAACAAATACGAATAACAAACATCGAACTTCATCTATATCGTTGTGCCATGAAGTATGCTGAGAGTAGTCTGAGAGTGATGTGCAGATGGTTCATATGTCTGCAGCAACATCAACTGTTGTACGTTGTACGAGTTCCGGGAGCAACCCACTGCTGCTGCTGCTGCTGCGGTTGCGGGCGCGCCCATCCACCGCCACCCACCTTCCGTCGTCCGCCGTCGCTCTCCCCCTACACCTCCACCCACCTCTCGAAGTGCCTGAACGGGTTTAGGAATCGTTCCTACGTACGCAAGCGTTTCTTCGCCACGATCTACGATCTCGCGCGGGCGATGGGCCCCAGGCGAAGGCGTCTAGAGGCAACGGCGGAGACGTCGATGCGCGGGTGGGAGCGAAACCCCGGCCGCCTGCAGCTCGGCGCGTGAGGCGGCGCGTAGAACGCTACCGTGCCCGCCCGCCCGCGTGCTATGAAATATGTAATGCCCTGCGCCGGATTAACTCGCGTCTGATGTATCGTGATGAACTGATTATTTATGGTGCAATGTTGCGGTTTGCTACGTTTTTTCTTCTTGTTTCCGCGCGATATACGTGCGCGCCGGTCATAATGCTCTGGATTCTTATCCCAACTTAGCATTGCGAAATTCTGTTTGGCATCTGTGCCACTGAATGGGTAATGGATGTTCCAGATAACTGCATTAATGTAGTGTTGTGGGGAAATCGTTTTGTATATTTTTTCCACAGTCGTTGGAATGAAGCTAACCTAAATTTCTATTAGATAATTCCTGAAATTATCTAAAGAACTAGTTTCAAAAGATTGAGAGTTTGATCATTATTTTACAAATGGAAATCGATACATCAGTATCAGTATTTTCTCCGAGGACGAAATAATAAAGCTGGGATTATAAATATATAATAAATTACGACATATGTGTGCTGTTATAGTCATGGTAATAAGAAAGACAATATTCTGAACTCTACGTGAACATGTGTGTAATATATAATCGTAATATTTCAGATCTATTCTTTTACAATATGAACAAGAAACAGCAGACACATGAATAGGTTATGGAGTGCATTTTGTTTTGTTTTCTGCGGAAAAACGCATGTATGGATTCAAATAATTTCTGCTAGTATGACACTTCAGAATTTTCAATTTTTTTATTTTTAGAAATGAAAGTTAATGTTAGGTGAAGAAACTACCGCGACCTACTTAGCATTCCTAGATTTCGCATGATACGCCCATAAACGCATAAAGGACAACCTGCAACAATCCTTGTCTAAGATGAGAATGGGGACGATGAGGTTTGGAGTTCCCACGTTCGAGAAAACAAGGCGTTTGAGAGGAAGTTCCTCATTGACGCCGTTTGGTACGCGCGTTTCTGCTGCCGCACTCAAGACCTACGACTCAACTTTGACGTAAGATCTCCTTGCGGGGTACGTGTCGTTTTTATTTCGATTGTATCTCACTCGGATTCTCTACTGAAAATCGAGTTTGGCAATTGTGGTGTGGTTCCGCCTTGAGTTTGCTTTCAGATTTTCATGTCACCTTTAAGCTTTTATGTTATTTTTGCTTTTACGCTTTTATTCTTTATGCCTTTGTTGCTCCTCTAAGAATTATTGACTTTATTTCGTCATCCTCCGTAATGTTTCTGCTATTTACATTTATTTTGACACTTACCACTTCAATTGTGTAAATATATACACAAATATACATCAAAGCACAATTATATAATTATGCAAATAAAGCACGATCTGAAATATTTAACATCAGGGGTTGTTCAATTTTTTCAAGTCAGCAACGGACAATTACAATATTACCTTACTTTTCTCGCTCAGTTGTAAATGTGTTGTTGCAGCTACCTGCTTCATCGTGAGAACAATGCAGGCGTCAGATTTATCATAACTGACACACTAGCGACGAGCGCTCGCTCGTGTGCTGCCATCATTACTTGCAACTTCATACGCCAAAACAGATTTAACGCGTTAAGGTGATGTAAACCTTTCGTATTTTTTATCCATGCATTCTCTCTCATGGATTCTCTTTCGGACATTTGCACCACTGCCCACCTCTTCTCGTTTCTCCCCTTCGCGTTCCTTCCGAGCGCCCCCGAGCGTCGCAGGCGGGCCGCTGCGTGGACGCGCGGGGAATGTGGAGGGCGCCGCCACCGTCGCCGACGTCGTCGTCGGGACGTGCCGCGCGTCGCCGATCGCCATCCACCGCCTCCCCTGGGGGTTTCTCCCGTGGACCCACCGGAGGCGGCCGCGTTCCCCCGACCCGGCCCCGGCCGGCCCGCTCCTCGCCCCTCGCCCTCGCTCGCTCGCGCCCGCCCGCGCGCCCTCCATAAATATTAGAATTAATTCTGGGCGTTTGCTCGAGTGCCTCTGTGAGAAACCTCCCGTCGTTTATATTCCCGGGTTGCCGCCGCCGCCTCCGATGTGCTTTCACGCTGTGGCGTGATCTCGGACGCCACCCCGTCCGGCCCCCCCCCCCCCCCCCCCCCCCGCCCGCCCCGTTCCCCCCCCCCCCCAACCGCCCTGCCCCACCCCCCCCGCCCCAATTCGCCCCACCCCAACCCACCGCTCTACCACGTCCCACCTCACTCCTCTCTGACCACTCTCCTTTTCTGTCGTCGGCGCTCTCGGTTTCTCCCTCGCGCCCTCCGACGTCGGCGCCTGCAGCTCTCAGCCCCTCCACGTCCCCTTCCTCTCCCAGCCCCTGGGCGCCCGAGCGATTCGGAAGCCCCTTGACTCTCCCCTCGTAGGGGCGGCATTCGTGCCCAGGAGTGTGTGAAAGTGAGATCGGCCTCCCGAGAGCGTTAAAAGGTTGTGTAGGAGACGAGGGAGCGACCGCGGCCACCTTTACAATGCGTTTAATCGATTTCCTCCCCGCCTGTTCGTAAAAAAAGCTGTTTTCTTTTTAATTTTTTTATTTCTTTTTAGGTGCCCCTCCCGCCTTTTCGAAAGTTTTTGAGAGCTATAAATTAGCAGTTAAAGTTCTTTATGTAATATTACACAGACGACTAGTTTACCTTTTGAGAGGTTGATATTCACCTTCCTCTGTATAATGGAAGAAAAAATGTACTTCGCCACTTCCTTAATTCTTTGCCCAGACATTTCAGTACAATAATCCTGCTGTTACAGTCCCAGGATTGCGTGTGGGAAATGGCGCAATAAAAATGATATACTGCCTCGAAATCGACTAATGGACTACACTACTTCATTTAAATTGATCATGCATAATAGTTGCCTTCTGTATGAAGGAAAAGTTTGACAGAGTGTAAATTTCTGTAACAATTTCTTCTATCATTCCTTCTATTTCATTTATAGCTTCTTGAGTTTAAAATGTTAAAATCAGCACGTAATTTTCCTTTGGAGATTTCTAGATGAAAAGAAGAAAAAAATGGATTCATATTTATGATTTCACTATGTATTTGCAATAAAAATCTATTTACTAGTATAATTGTTGTGATGGTAAAGATAAAATTACTATTAGCAATTTATTTGCGTAATTCAATATTTAATATAAGGTTTGTTTCACAAGATGAATTTGCAATATCTTGGTACCGTGTACTTGTTAATAATTTACAAATATATTATTGCTACAAAGTAATTACACAGTAATACATTACATAAGTAGTTGCGTAGTAATTATTACTCATTATACTTTTGCAAAAATTCTGCATTTTGTAAATCGTTGATTTCACACTAGAAACACGTTAATATTGAAACCAAGTGCGAACGGCAAGGTTCTGAACTATTTGTTATGTCAACTGGACACAAATAATAACGATCAAAATCCAATAGTTACCTTGTGTGTACCGTCATTTTAGTACACATGTCTGTAACCACTTTTGTAATCATTAATCAGCTTCCGGGTTAATCACTTGCCCCTCGAACTTTTTTTATGTTTTGTTGTTCCATTGAGCAAATCCTGAAATGGCCATACTCGTGTGTTATGCTTCATAATAAATGTAGCATTTTCCATCCCAAACATTACAAATTCTCTATCGGTTTCTATTATTAAGTAAGAAAGCAATTGGGCATGGGTAAACATTGTAATATTGCAAAGCATATATTACAGAAAGCCTTTTAATAAGAATTTGGGAGTTTTTTTCGTGTGAGGGGAATGGGTTTAACGCAAGCGGCTGCGAACAGCAGGCGAGGGCAGCGACCGGGCCCTCGTCCCGTCCCGGCCTCCGCGGCGTCTGCTCCCCGCCGGCGTCTGCTCCGCGGCCGGACGCTTCCTCGTTTGCTGCCGGAGCGCGCTTGTTACGCGACCCGAGGGTTCCGGGATCGGCTCCCGATAAGCGCCCCGATGCGTATCGGCGGCACACGCGCGCATAAATACGCCCGCCCGCTGCGGCAGCCGCGAGGCTAGCCAAGGCAAGGCCTGGAAGTTGCGGGGTGGTGACGAGAGTGTACAGTGCCCGGAGTGACCAACGTTCAGGAAAATGGAATGAAATGGAGGACCAATTCTATGAAATGCTTTGTCTCCAAGAATTAGTGGTTCGTGAAATATGTGCATTTTTTCGTGGATATTTTAATTTGTGGCGATGAACGAGCTTAAGCTTACCGAAAATAAGTGAAGTCAATAATGCTCTTCAAGTATATCACACGATTGTTTCGCAAGAACGTTTAGGGAAATTTGTGCATTTTCTATTTACCGTCACAATTTTCTATAATGGTGAAATTGTTCAAGAATTTTTGGAGATATTTTTGTAATGCCCGTTTCCCGAGTATGACAACTAGGCGCCGCGCCTTAAATGGGTTGTAGTTTCAAGTTTTTTCAGACATGGTAAATAAATGTAATCGCTAATTGTGTGCGTAAAATAGGGTATAACCCGTACTAAAAATAAGAAAGGTCAATATTGGTTTTCTCTCAGTTTCTGTTATTCCGGCCAGTGCGCTTCGGCGGGGGATGCTGGGCGGCAAAGGAGGCGGCGGCAGCAGGAGATGCAATAAGCTGGAGACCCTGTGCACCACCGCCGTTATTTGTTCCCTCATCGGTTTCCGCTGACTGCCGTTGCTTTGCGAACAGCGTCTTGCGCTCGCCGCGTGTCTGCAAGGGAAGATAACGATTTCGATCTGCGTTTCTGTGAGATTGGTTCGGGCTGACAGAACACGCTTTGCTCATATTTGCTCCCATTATTCGTATTTGCAGTCATACTCCGTGAAGTATGGATTCTGCTCTTTAGCTGCAAGCCTTGCTCTGCTCACGTTTGTGAAATAATAGCTTATTGTAACATATTTACAATTTACCGGCATTTTGTGGCTAAGGGAACTTTCAGAGTGGATCCGTGTTCGGCAGAATTAACGATCGGGCGAACATTCTAAAGTGCAGAACGATATCAAGTAAAATGAATTAGTTTCATTAGTTCACAAACGAGAAGCTCTATTTAAGACTTGCGATTTAATTCTCCGCAATTATGGTAGGACTTTAGAGAAGAAAATGATGAAATGGCTTACTGATTTTTTCTGCCAGATATGAGCTCAAATCACTAATGCGACGTGAGCGTAAAGTTTCTTTTATAAACATAACTCTTTTGTCATGATAAGCGCATGACATATCCAACATGTACCTCAAAGAGCAGTTTTAATTTATCTTATTCATGCCCCCTATACGTAATGATTAGAAGACAATGTTTGGTGCTCTCGAATTTAGTAACCACTAACATTCGCAAGAATCCAATGGCCTTCGCGGCCCAACATTTTTAGGCCGAACACAATTCGAATGTGACTCTACACTGTGTGTGCGCGCATGTATATATATTCTTAATATTACAAAACGTCGTCTATCTTTAAAATATAAGAAACACTTATAGCGAAGACGTAGATTCTTTCCTATTTCCAAAACCAATCCTTTTGCATTTCCACAGTCCACTTTCCCGCTGGAATGTTACGGCAGGTCATGGATCGAGGAAAGAACACTGTCTGTAGGTATTACTTCTCTCGGTTCCCTCCATTTGAACGGGACCGAACGAGCCGCGACGCCGCGCTGTCTCCCGGAGAACGCGACAAAACGGCATCTGAAAGGTAGGTTCAACCGCTGTATATTGTCAGTGTGGTAGCCTCTTTACCAATTACACCTTTACCTTACACCAATTCTTTGACCGTGTCTTCGATGTTACAATTGTTGGTGTGGATGCTGCTTCCAAACCTCAAAAATTTAATGGAATATTTCACTTAATCAATAATGCAATGGAATTGTTTCCAAACCGCAGTATCGGATAGGTAACAGTAATCGTTATTAAGTTTTCGCTATCAGGTTAAACCTTTAAGTGGGTTCCACATTTTAACTCTTCTGGCACTGTACTCTGGTGCAACCTTTAGAAGAAATATGTATACTCTTTCTTACCTCTGTAGTAATCCCGTCTCCAGTGCAATGTGTAAGTTAAAATGACGCCACGCTTACGCTTACCAAGGGGACCGTTCACCGAGTTCCGACTAGTGGGGATGAGTTGTTTGCTCTTTGCCGTCCGCCTATCTTTCGGTGCTCCGTAGCATGTCGGTCTTTTGTGGCACACCAAAGGTAGCAAATACCCGCCGAGCACCTCGCCTCCATGGAATTGGGAGAGCAGACCCTCAGTATTCGCCGAATGTCGCATGTATGGTGCAGTCATTGCATCATTGTCAGTCGACGTGCCGCCCACAATGGTTCTCTCACATTTATGTATATTTTCTATATCTTAAATACTGTACCGATTCGAAACAGTGCTGGTCGATACTTGAAGAGCCGCGTTGATTGAAGTTATTTATTATTTATAGCTATGATATCGAATATGTTTCGCAGGAATCTTCAACAGAGTAATGCCATATTGGACTGTTTATTTCAGAGTACCTGGTTCCAAATGCAGTCGATTGTGTGAGTTTTTGGGGGAAGGGTGGAAAAAATTATTCGTATATCTTAATTTTTTGATGAAAGTAAAACCTATTACTCTTGTTGCAAATTTGCAGAAAATGGGCTTAAGCATCAATGGCGCATCTGAGGAACGTTCATAGACTTAGTATTTCGATCACTCGCTCGAAGAGTTCTGCGTCTTCATCAATACTACACTATCATTATTACTCTGTTCCAAATTTCTGTCTGAAAAAGAGAGTATTAGTTCTTCGGTGTAAAAGGCCTCTGCTACAGAACAGATCCAAACAGCTTAAAAGAGGAACATTGAAGTACGGCCACTTCCCTGCTCCGTCGTGGCGCCTCGCCGGCGGCTCCCGACACCCCGTGCTCGCCGGATGTGATTTATTCGTGAGTTTGGGCGCCGCCTCCCCAAGCTCATTAGACTTCGGACGCCCCGGCTCGCTACCGGGCCCTGCGCCCGCGCGTCGCGGCTGCCTGATCCCCGGCGTCCGAGGTCACGTTCGCGTGTGCCACGGAATTTATGAGGCGGCGCGACAGGTAGTAGGAGTTTTTAAACAATCCAATCTTTGGAGAAAAGCTTTGTGGGGGCATGGCCTCCTCCGCTCCCTTTTGTCTTTTTCCCTCGCGTCGACCCCCCCTCATCCATCTGTGTACCGGCCGCTGGTTTTTCTGTGTCGCCTTATTTCTTTCTCTACCTCACGGCGAGGCGCCTGCTTCCATCCCCAACGCGCTTTAGAGTTCGCCGGTTCTTTAATGATCACCGCGGCGGCGCCCCGTCCCGGACACTCCGCTTATGTGTATGTGTGCGAGTGTGTTTTTGGATTTGTGTACGCGCGTGTGTATGCATTCGTGTGTGCGTGAAACTCGAGCACATAGAAACGAGAAGCCCTAGTTTTTTTTTGGTCGAGTCCGAAGTGCTTTACGCCTGGCCCGTTTGTTTGCACTGTTCCCGGAGGGTACTTATGGGAACGCGCCCGCTTGCCTGTGATGCGTCGATTGCGAGCTGCTGGAGCCCAGAGATCCCACCCGAGGGAGAATGGTTGGAGGTGTTTGCTCGTTGGAAAATGAGCGTGGAAGAAGAATCTTGGGCTTCCGTGTGTCCCGAGGCGCGGCGTGATCCACGTTGTCGTTTCGTGTTACGATCGGCCTCTCCCGGCGGAGATGGGACTTAAGAGCTCTTATCGGAGGAGGTTCGTTAAATCCTTATTTGGTCATGAATTAAGTTCACGCCAGTGAACAGCGTGGTTCTGTGAGTTCGGAAATGTATTGCACATGAGTGTTAGACGGAATTATTAGGGAAAAGAACATTGTGATGATTTAAACCATATATTTTTAGAACACTTTCCTTTAGCAGTATTACGTTTTGGATATTACATGTTCAGTTTTAGGAAGGCATCTTGTTTGATATTTCACATTCATATTTTCTCTTTTTGTAACTGCTAGGCAGTTTTAAGATAGAGGTGATGCGGAGAAGATATCAGGTTTCTGTTTGTTATCGAAAATATTTCTTTGTTAAAAATGTTGACTTGTAAAATTTGGGTTCCCATCATTTACAAAACATTCTCAAATTATAAAATTAGATCCATCGGGGTACTAAGGATCGGATTGATAATGGAACAATGCTAGAGAGCACTGAGGGATTCTGTAAATTGAGAATATTTTCAGAATCGAGAATATCCTCTCGTTAATGCATTTATATTCCCATATATTAGTAGTTTTCAGTGTCGTTGGAATCTATTTCATATCCCGCAGTCTTTTGAATTCCTTTGCAGACTGATTCATCTATGCGGGAAGTATGAAGAAGTTTTGTAAAGCAATGTTCAGAGACGTAAGTGATGACGACGGTCCGATAAAGAGCAGTTTCATTATTGATTGTGCAGGTCTGAGTTAAAATTCTTGTATCTCTCATGCTCTGTCACGTCAGTATATAGGCGAACTTGCTCAACGAGACGGAACGAAACGGAACCGACGGGCAGCGAGAGGCCGTGCTCGCAGGGTGCCGTTGCCCGCCTGCCTCCCACCCCCTGCCAGCCGCCCTCATGCCAGCCGGCGCTTGCTGCTCGACATCCGCCCTCCTAACACGAAAGTCGGCCACTGCTGGCTGCGTTTTACTGTCCTCCTACCTTTCTGCTGCCGCCTTATCCCCTTTCTGACGCCCTCTTCGTGACGTGAAGTTTTCTAAATTTTCTTGGAATTTCTTAAGCAATCCATAGATTTATTTGTCAACTAAGCGTAACTGAGGTGGTGAGTTGGGTGGAATTTGCAAGAGTGGATAAGTTTGTTTTCTACATTTGAGCTAATTTTGATACTTATTAATTTTTATTTAGGAGTTGACGATATATGTGCTTATATTTCATACATTTCAAGAAGAAATAGTGATTGAAAACAATTTGAAAACTATTTCATACGTCAGTTTTCTCATTGTCATGATATTGTTTGTTTTTCTCAATGATCTTAAACCTTAAGTGTATGTATTTATAAACAAATTCACGTGTATTTAACCATCGACAATATCTGTAGTTTATTATACTCCTTGTTTTAAATGTTGTGGTGGGTCATCAATTGATGCATTGAAAACTTTGTATGGATTCGTTGGTATAATAAGTCGTTTTCAGAGTGACCTAGTACATGGTCGTACTTCTGTTCGTTATATTTGATTTTTTATATTATTGTCATTTTTTACTTTGTCTTGTTTTTGTTTTGTTACGCTGCATAATGAACGAAATATTTAGTTTTTTTATCTTTCAGGTAAGTTGCAGTTTGAACACTTTTTTTAAATGAATCAGGAAAGGTGAGTACAACAATAAGATCATAATAAATATTAATGAGTTAAACGATTGTCATTTAAATTTTTTCCGTGAACGTAATTACTCTTTATTCAGCACCATAGCCTGAAGGGGGAATTGTGAACTTCCTCTTCAAATAAAATTAGGATTTCGATTATGTGATACTTACTTAATATTTAGTACATAATTCTAATAAATAACTTGGTAAATTCTTTTACTCCCACAACAAACATTCCCAATTTTCTTTCATTGTTGTTCAGTTTTTTTACTACCAATAAAAGTGAAAAGTTTCTCGGAATTTTCCTTTTTCTAGACGGTATCTCTCCTTGGAGTTCTCTCAAGCAGAAATTCCGAACCTAAAAAGATACGGTGGTGCTCCTTCGTGATTGGCTGCTTGTTCGCCGAGATGTAAACGTTAGCGGTTGCCGTTGGATGTAGAATTAAGTGCGTCTGGCGCTTCGATCGCAAATCCAGCCGCTATCACCCGATCCCCTCGCGACCTGCGTGATGTGCATCTCGCCGCAACTCCCGCGCAGATATCTTGTACTGGAATTTGTAATCGCGTGCGTGTTATGCCCGCCGGTCGTCCCTTATCTGCGATCACACCTGCTGCTCCTCGCGGAGGCGGCCCGCGCCGCCGCCGGCGCTCACGCCGCCCCTCGGCCGCCCCCGGCCGCCAGCCCATGCATTGTTGCTTCTGGGCTGAAGGTCGTCCTCACGCTGCACCCGCTGGCCGCGGCCGCTGTCTGGTGTGGCGAATGAAGATTTGTTTGCTCGCTGGCTTGCTCGTTTGTTTGTTTTGTGTCTCGGAGCATGTTTCATGGAGTTGCATGGTTCGAATATATGGTTGCTGGTACGTTACGGTTCATTGTGTATATGTTTATTCAAAGCGGAAGCGTAACGAAAGAAGCATTCTCTGAGAAAAAATTTAATGTGTAATGTATCATCAGAGCTATTTATTAGCGAAGAAGTTTGATTTATAGTCCATCAATCTCATTACATTCATTAAAAATAGCTTTTTATTGATACACTCTTCGAACTGTGCAAGCGAGAAAGATAATATGATTTATTCGTATTTCATGTAAGTGGGAGTCGCACTTTCAACTGTGACATCGAATATATATGACCGATGAATAATTTCTGTGTATGGAATACTATCTGTTGAACGTTGTGACCAACAAAATCAGTTTGTGAAATGAAATGCTCTGCTAATGAAAGCTAGACTTTTTCTCCCCTTTTTCTTTTGTTAATTTACTGAAAAGCGGTTTTGAGTAGTTCTTTTAGAAAATTGATGGAAGACATCTCAGCTTAAAGCTTGGAGCCATCTCTTGGCAAACTGCTCAGGATCTTCTTGCGACAAAGACCTTACAATTTTCGATAGCCTATCCTGCCCAATACAAAAAAAATCCTTTTATAGGACATGTTTTCCGTAGAAAATCGTGCATTTTAGAGAGGTGTCAAAATTTCACTCTGCCTGCTACGTTTTGTCAGTACATGTTAAATAAATCCATTTCTATGGGTGTCCAGTTCGCTTTAAGCTTTAACACCAAGAGCCCAGACCTTACACAAGCCAAACGCCTTCTCTGCGATGCATCGCGCGCTGACGGCGGCACAATCCGACCACAGCGGCAGCGGCCGCCGCCCGGCAACGTCTTCATTTCCTGGAGAGCGTCATTGTAGCGCCGCCGAGATTCGTTGGGCGCGCCCGCCTATCCCGCGCCGAGTAAATAAACGCCGTATTTATACGCGAGGCGTTGCTGCCGTCCGGGTGCCTCGCCGCGCCGTGCCGCGTCGGCGGGAGCAGCGGAGACGCGGTACGACGCCCAGGCCGTGAAGGGGGGAGGCAGTTACAATGGACTGCGTGCATATGGCGAGCGGAGCCGTCTGAGAAGCCAGTGGGGCGGGGCGGAGGGCCCAGCGTCAACATGTGCTATCGTGTAGTGGCAGCGGCGCCGGGGCCCCCGGCTTAAGACAACACGCGCTACCGCTGCACGCCGCCCCGCCCACCGCCGCCATCGCCCGCGCCGCATCCCCCGGGGCCGACGGCCTCTCCACGCTCACGCCGCCCCTCCGCCCTGTGAGGAGACACCTTGGAGGAGAGTCTGACACCTTGCGACTGGCGCCTCCACCTTACATCGGTGGATGTCTTCTTTTTTTAATATTTTCTTTGGACACATGCTGAATGGTTGTATTAAAATACCAGTCCATAGACGCATTTATTTTTTGTGCTCTTGATGTCTTTGAAAAGTCTCAAAATTTTTAGATAAAATGGCTGTGAGAACAAATTCACTGAACAACAACCTTACCTACGTAAACCTTTCTTTCTCTGAGAAGAATTTCGGGTAAATCTTCTGCTTGTCATTTACTTGAGATAGTAGACGAGATGAATGACACATTTAACGGTAAAAAATTGTAGTGTCTATTTGAAAGAACTGAAAACACCTTTTGGGCTTCGTCATTCTCTAAATGAAATGAAAACACGATGATTCTTTAATGATTAGAATATGGCGACTTTACCCTGTCAGTTGCAAAGTCGACGTAAAAGCTGATTGTTTCAGTAGAACTGGTGGAACTTGTGCCTCCTGATCTAATGTATGGGACAATTTTTCCTGGCAAATATCCTTCCTCGCCCTCTCCTGTTTCGCCCCGCCCCCGCCAGTCCCGCCCGGAGGCTTCATCCATCCACCTGCCTGTATTCCGGCCACCCCTCGGCCAGTTGTTGCATGTGTCCGCGGTATGTGGGCGGAAGATGGGCATTGTGGTCGAACACTTAACGAAGGAGCTGTTACTGCCGCTGTCGCTGCCTTCCGACTCCCGCTCCGAGTGCCAGAGGATGTAAGCATTGGGAGCACCTCACCGCGACGCCTGAGAACCTGCGTTCTCCTTCTCTCCGTTTCCTTTGTTCACTGTCAACTTCTATATTGTGGACGCTTGTATTCGGCTCTTCCGCCTGCGGAACGTGCGTATGTTTGTAAAGCTGCAACTGTATCTATTTGTCCTTGGCAGTACGGTTACAAATAGTCTCGTGAAGGCGATACTCGAATGTGAAGGCAATACTAACGGCGGAATTGTAATGATCGTATCTTTTATATTATATCGTGTATATCTTTGTAGTAATGTACTTCCTATTTTTTTTCTTAAGAGAGAATGACAATTATTTACGTAATTTTAAAATATCGGCTTAGATTTGTTAGCTATGTCATTTCATTGATAGTTTGCGAATTTTATTTAGGAGTGTAATAATTTCCATTGCTTCCTTTTAATGTATAATAAATGACACTGAGAATTAGCGCTTTTTCGAATAATTTTTCATGCATTTTTTGTTCTTACTAATTTTTTTTTGTCCATTACAGTCCACGAATGGGAATTTTGATGTTCTCGTAATCAAACAAAATTTATATTTTCACTTTTCGAAACAAATGTTGAATAAGCTCTTTAAGCATACTTGTCGGTGAAACATAGATGATTTAGTATGGTAGCATACTTCGCATCTCATCTCATAACTAACAGCTACCTTTGATAAACTGTATAGAAGGCTGTTGTAATAAAGTGCATGCATTCATGCCTCCGAGCACTGTCATATTCAGCAATGGACTCTTCTATTTTGACTGTGCTAAATCACGTGCCCTCAGGAGATAATTGCGCAAGTGTATTGCTTCATCACATGCGTTCTCCTTTTGATGAAGCAATAAACGCGGAATTAACATTTCGTGCCGGAGGCATTAATGAACAAAGACTTTTTGTTTACATTGCGACAGAGGAATAGTAGTATATCTGTTCCAACTCCCGCAAGAACAGACGAAGGACGCAAAGTTTATTGCGCGCTTCATTACTAGTGTCGTGCATCAAACCCAGGAATGATATTTCATTGTTAATGGTTTACCTTTCGTGTGCAATATATTTCAATACATCCAGGCGTTCTTTAAGAGGGCGGCGAAGAGTATTCGAGGAAAAAAAAACTACTCCCGCATTTCACATCGGCGCCGGATAACACTGTTAGAATCCAGCGATAAAGAAACTACCTGTTTAGGAGAAGCTCTAAAAATTATTACGTTGAGAAATGACTACAATTTTCGCAAGCGAAATATAGGCCCTATTTTACGAACTCATTTTGAGTGTCTGGTTTTCGGCACACAGTTTTCTTAGGCGGGCGTCTTTCTTCTACCCTGAAGCTCTGGGCACCGACGAGGATGCTTTCTCAGACAGTCCTTGGGGAATAACCCTCCCCCCCCCACCTCCGCTCCCTGTTGCCACCCAACCACCCAACCCCGCCGGTGTCGGGTCGCGGCATACAAATGGGTCTTAAAGATGTCGAGAGAAGTTTTTAATTGGGAGCTCTAAAAGCGAGTACGCCCGCGAGTTTATTGCTTGGAATTCCGCGCGACGATTCCGCCCTGCTACGAATAATCGATTGATTAAATTCGGCCGCTGTGTCCCTATCGCATAGACATGAAGGTGAGTTATGAGGTTGTAACTGCATTGGGCGATCAACTGACGATCTCACTGTAATTTTGAGGTACAACAAAAGCGAACTAATCTACTAAAAAGTCTCGTTTATTAGGTTAGGTTACTGTATCTTTAGTTATGATATCTTTCTGGCCTGTATTTAGGAAATTTCGGTGCAATACTTGTCTAATTTGAAATGATCTTGATAAAAGATTGAAAAACGATTGTCACAAAAATAATAGAGGAAATAATGTTAATGTAGATGTTCGTAGTGATATATTCTTCAGTATTAATTAAATTCGTGGAATCGATACGTACTCTGCATTTTAGGAATGCAGTCGGACCTTTTCTTTTTCTACAATTTCCTCCACCTGTTTTCTTGGGAGTATAATTGAAATGCAACATGTAAATCGAGATGCAAACAGGCCATTCTAAAACTACATTTACTGTGCGCGGGGAGGGGGGATGTCCCACTACTGTGACAAAGGAGAACGAAGGAGGAGAGTTTGATAATGAACGTTTTCATAAACTTATTGATTTGTAGAAATGAAAAACATCACTTACTAAATTTGCTGATCTCCTGCACAACTTATTTCTTTCAGCACAATTAAACCCTCGATTTTTTTGTATTAATAAAAGAGAAGTTGCATTCCATTCGTTCTAGATATCAGTAGTTACACCTGGAAATGAGCCAGTGGTTCTAACCATCTTTAAATTTGGTTCAATTTATAGTTTCCAACAATTCGTTGGGACACGGAATAACTGGTAAACTTATCGAAATGTAAGGCTGCGTCGCAATGATGAAGTGTTTAATAACCTATAGATATTACGATACACCGTTTTATGTCCTGTTCTCTCAGAGCTAGCGGAGAAGAATTAAATGTACGTATTTCGGTTCGAAAATATTGCATATTTATTTTATTCGTATTCTAAAATATGCCAGTGCAGAGAGGCTATTTATCTTTACATAACATAGACTGTCACACACATGGATAAACCTACAGTTTATCGATGAATCCCGGAAGTTATTTGGTGCGAAAATTGTATTTAATTGCGAGTTTTATTCTTCAGAGTTAGATTAGGCCGGGGATTTTGAAGCACAATGCACTTAATGTGAGGATTTTTATTGGACTAAGGATATTGGTTTTTCTAATGAATTCCCCAATTCCGAGATGCACTTAAAAATGAATTGTTCATTAATATGAGCTGATAATTCATTAAAGGTAGTTTTGTTTCCATCAATATTCACTTGGGTTATTACCATAATCATCACATTACCAAGAATATTATGAATTTAACAGTCCGTTTTGACGTCATACCGAACATTTAGTTCGTCTTTCGTCTTCCGGGGCCCGAAAGTGAACATTCCAGCAGGTTGGCAGCAAGTATGTTAGAACTATGGTGATTGTTACACACCACTCGCATTTGATCTTACCGATTTCGCTTGAGTTGCCGTAACATATCGTTTGTTTTACTGACATTTTCGTTTTGGTTTTGTGTTGTTTTTTGTTATTTAAGGTCGCATCAACATCTAGGTCATTAGCGACCACTATTGGTTACTATGAAGATGAAACGATATGGTGATGATAAGGAATGAAAGGACGAACACAAATACAACCATGCCCGACGCGGGACTCGAACCCGCGAACCTCTGGTCCGAGATCGCTGACGCTACTGCCTTAGCGATCTCGGTCAGCGGACCGGCGTCATTTTCGTTTGTTTCTTGACGAAAAAGAGAGTAAGTAAATGCTTCTGTCTATGAAAGACCTCTATAGACGTGCTCCTGCACAGAGTGCGCGCGTCGCCGCGGGCGGCTTCCGTTTGGGGTCGGAGCGAAGGCGCGCGCCCGCCTCCGCCTCCGCCGCCGCGGGGCTGCGCGCGCGCACACGTGTCGCCGCCGTGGCCGGTCGCGCGTGTATTTATAAGCCGGCGAGAGCAGCTCAAATACTCGTCGTCCCCCGCCGAGTGTTTGCTCGCGGGCGGCGCAGCCCCGCCCCGCCCCGCGCCACGCCGCGACGCACATGGGATTAAATGCGACCCACCGACGGCCGTGCCGGGCGACGCCAGTCGAAGAGACGCCGTGGCCCGGGTCAGTGACGGAGAGGGACTTGGAGTAGGAGGAGGAAGGGACGGAGGCATGAAGTGGACACGAGAGGGTTTCAAGTGCTTGGTTCATTCAGAGGCGAGCCGTAGCTTGGCGGATAGTACGATGGTTTGCTACTTGGGGGCATTCTGCTTCGAACCCCCCGTCACTGCACGACAGATTAAGAGTGATTCAATCGAGTTCGCAGGGTTCCTTTGTTTTTGCCTGCTTTCAGTCACTCTCATCGCACGATTTCTCCATTCTCTTTATTACATCTTCTCTAACAATTATCGCCTATTTAATAAAAACTAATGTAAAAACTGTTCATTCATATACAAGACGTCTTAAAATATAAATATCGATTTCACATGCTCGAATTATTCAGAGAATTGGACATTCATTCTTATATTCCCGAGTTCAGTCATGCAGCTCGAGAACTTTTCGAAATTATTGTTTAAGAAGGCTACGGCGTTATCGGAATTGAAGTAGGGCGCTTCTATAGGCATGAAGAAATATTGCTTAATTATGTTTTTCAATGATATTTTGCACACGTTTCGAAACTAGCCGAGACTTAGATTATCCGTGTACAAAGAATCAGCAGTAGATCTCTACACAAATGAAACGGATTTTGTATACTGTCTACTATGATTTTAGTCTGTTCGTGATGCATACTTTTTGAAATTCAGGTTCGACTCGATGTGCAAACTTTTACAGACTAGGAAGCACATGAAATGTGTTGAGTCATTTTAAAATTCCGGGTCAGTTTCAACTGCAAATAAAGTTTAAATCGATGTTTGCAAACCTGGTTTGTGTAGCTTCTGCATATCTATCGCTTACGTGACGTTTTGCGTGTTCGGTTTTTAAAAATTTAACACATGAACCAGGAAGACAGAATGAAAAGAAATGCAGCTGAAACACGAGTACATAGACTACTCAAATGAACACGGAGAAATTCAAAGAGAAATGGACTTCACGGTTTGTCATTTTCCCTGGGAGGTGTGGAATACGTGTGTACATGCTGTTTCCGATCTAACTGTATGAACGTTCTGCACATTTTGTTTTGTCAGTCCTACTATTTCCCTCCTGCAATTGAAGGAGTCAGGAGAAGATTGTGCTATCTCATTTCGTTAATCCAAACCAAATGTCTCCCAAAAGCAACCATTATGATTGAATCGCTGAACAACCCTATTCCTAGAACTATAGTATATGACTAGGAAGCAGCCAAAAGTGTATACAGAAAATATGACACGTCTCAATTTGCTAAAACTTTGTTTTTCGGTTATCTGACAAAAAATATAGACATGTGGGTCAGCACTACGTTTTCCCCCGACCCATTCAATTGTAAGATTGTGTGTCAACTGCAACTCCCGTCGCTATCTGCAACGCTGTCACCCCCGGACATCGACGGGAGCTCGATGCACATTTTACATCCGCGTGCCGTGGCTGTGACAGCACGTGGCGTCGGCGTGACGTGACGGACACGTGTTGGGGATCCCGCGCCCCATTAGTTAAGCGCGCTGGCAGACGCATGGGCGTGTCTGTGAGTCTCCACTGCACGCCACGCCACACCATGTCGTCCCACCTGCCATCGCGCCCTCTGCCGGCGGACGTCTTGTCTTCCTCGTCGCTCCGCGATCGCGCGTCTAGGCAGAAGGTGTCCACGGCCGGCGCGCTGCCGTCTTTTCTCTTAGCGGTTCGAGGGTCATCCTCGCAGAGCGTGACAACCGGCCATGAGAAAGCATCTAATTACGGAATTGCCTTTTCAAGTATTCCTCGTCCGGAGGCTCGTTACGGAAATCGGGCGCTCGTAAGTTCTAATATCGCCCCGCCATCGCGTCCCGCATTCTCGCACGCTTGTCTGCTGCCCACCACTGCGCGCCTCGCGCAAGAAGTGGGGTAATTTCCGAGAGCGCCGAGGCTCGTCGATTCGTTTGCAGACTGCTCTGGCTCGACAGTCTGAAGGTCGCTGCTTGGAAATGTAGCTGTCTCGTCTGCCTTTCCGAAGGGTGCGTTTGAGTGCGGAGAATCCCTGATAAAGTTAGTCACTTCGGGTTGTAAATTTGAACAACGTGAAAAGATATTTTGGAACGTATTGTCACTCAGAACTGATTAGAATCTTAACTCAATTGTAATTTATAGAATATTGATCTTGAAAGGCCTGACAGGATCAGAAACCGCATTTCTTTAGCTGCGTGTTTCCCTATGTAACTGGGTGGATTTGTAGTTGCAGCATATTCAGGAGTAAAGAACCATTTTTTTATCGGACGTATTGTGTTAAGCATATTAAGGAGATAATTATTAACCCGGTCGTCAGTGATACGAATGAGCTCAAAATGAGCGGAACCGTAGAGGAAAAATTTTATATGAAAGCCTAAAGGTGTTTGTGAAACATCATGCCTTGGAGATATACAGTTACTTTTGGATGACCTTAACATGGTTATCAAGGGACAGTGTAGGATGTCTTGAAAACTGCTTGAAAAATGTTTATTTCCGTAAAATAAAAAAAAGTTCGAAATACTTAAGCAACAATAAATTTGTTTTCTGATTGACGAATTTCTATGTGTGTGTGTTACGGCCGGGAATTATTTTTTTGTCGGTTCAATGAAATCTTTAATGTGTAACACAAAACTCCATTGCATTTTCATTAGGAAAATATTTTTTAGGGTGTCCCATGTTTTGCTTTCCCCTCCTCGTGGATCAGCCCCTCGATGATCTTTACGTATCCACAGTTTGCGTGCACGTAAATGCATGTGTGTATGTCGACGTGTGTCGCAACGTGTGATGTCGTAGGCGCGTTGGTTTTCTCCTCCAATCTTTCTCAAAGGAAGGGTGCGCCAGCCGCCGGCCGTCTTCGTTGACTCCCGCCACTCGGCGACCCCTGGTCCCTCTGCGGCGCGGCGATTGCTCTCGATTTCACGGCGTCCCCGGAGGCGGCGGCGGCGGCGGCGATCTCCGCGGCGCGACGCGTTTTTCGAGCGGCCGCGCTAACGACGTGGCATTGCGTCGGCGGTGCGGCGCCCGTTTTTCGAGCGGCGCGATCGCCATCCACTGCGTTCCGCGAGCGGTGGGGGACGGGTGCTCGGGTAATCCGCGAACGCACCGCCGCGGTGCGTCCCCTCGCCGCTGGGCAGTGTTCGTTCCTTCGGTCCGCCGCTCCCTCCGCTGGAATCCAAATTTGGCTCATGTTGGGGGACGGTCGCTTGGGACGTTACTTATTTAGACAAGGTTGGTGTAGCTTTGGGTTTTGTCATTTCTTATAGCTGCAATCTGCTCTGTAATGCGGTGGGGATTGAGAACCTATGTCCAGTCCATCCAGCCCGATCAAGTGTTCTTACAGCCAAATGTCTTGCAGTTATGTAATCTCCATTATTTAGTATTATGATCATACAGTGTTTCACCGTTTTTATTCATTGCATTTCTGTTTTTGTAATTTATATGAAAGATGTATTTACGATCTTGATAAATCATTTCTTGCAGAAGGTGGTAGATGCTGTTCCCGACTTTCTTTGAATAACATAAACTAACGTATGACTCAAGAAAGTGAAAAACCGCAGTACATCTTTGAAAGAATGGACGTAAATTATAATGAGATATAGCATACACTAAATTCCGCGAGACGGACGTACGATCTATAAACGTGGAAAAACCGCCAAAGTGAAGGAGATGGTCGGCGCAGTTATTTGTTTTCCGAGACTGTGGCGATCTCCGATTCCGAAAGCGCCTGCCGCATTCTGCATGCCCCGGCCCCCGGGCGTTTGATTGAGGCCGCGCGCGCACCACCTGCGCCACTAATGAGCCCCGGGCGTCCCCAGCTCGCATGCCCGCATGCCGCGCGGCGTTGCGCACGGCCCTAGGCGGGGTCTATTTTTCACGCGCGCAGCCGCCCCGAGCCGCGCCTCCCACCGAAGCCCCCGCCAACGCCTCCACACAGCGACCCGCCGCGAGCCTCGCCATTGCCAGCACCACCTCCACCTCCATTCACCTCCACTTCCATCTCTATAGCCATTATATTCATGCCACATGTTCACCTCCACCCCAGTTGCCATCTGCTTCCTTTTCTACATCCACTCACCTCCTTTGCACCTCCACTTCCTCCTACTCCACTACTCCCATCCACCTCTGCCTCCAACCCCGTCCACCATCAACACCACCTCCCCTTCAACACCACCTCCTCCACCGTGGTCATTGCCGACCCCAGCTCAGCCACTACCTGCGCGACCACCACCTCCGCCGCCGCGCCGTCACCGCTGCGACACAATCGGCGCGCGCGTATATTTCAGCGTCGGCGGGAGCGCGCGCGTTGCTGCTAACGCGCCGGCATTCCGATCGCTTGCCTCGTTCCGCGCCCGCCGCCCCGGGGAAGGAGGAAGACGAGACGGTTGCAGGCCGAGCAGCTCTTCTGATGTGTTCGCGGAGCCGCCTTCTCCGCGGGGCGGGCGCTGTCGTTGGAAAGTGATATACGCATGCAGATTCAAGCTCGTCAACTTAGTTAGCAGGTGGAAAAGGAGCAGATCCTTGGTTAGGAATGTTCTCTGATGCGTTTTCTTCGCGTTTAGCAGGTCACTTAAACTGGGAGAAATTGTATTTGAAGATTTTTTATTTTTTATTTTGTGAAATATGTAAGAAGATCATGTGAGTGATGCTACTAAGTATTTTTTATGTTTTAATATAAGTAAAAACATATATTTCAAATTACGTAAGGATGCTACTTTGGCTTGCATTTAGATAAAAAATCAAATCGCTATCCGTCGTTTTCTTCAGGTCTGTTCTTATAATCAACATAATGTTAATGTACAGAACAGGAGGTATTGAGGTACGTGATTACGATTTTTTAGTGAATGGAAGCAGTCTGTAGAATTGGAAATCTTCTGTCTTTTAGGGAACAGTATTGCCTTTTTGGAGCAACGTGTTCGCACATTTTCCTCATTTTATATTGTTCCACTGTAATTATTTGTCGATTATGTTTACTGCCTATCAGTTAGCAAATTCGATTTTTTTAAATTGATATTGTAACACGTCTACGGTCTTTAACAATTACTGGTAAAGAATAATCAGGATTTTAAAAGTTGCTGAAGTAAATCGTTAGAATGTGGGCATCCTCCTTACGCAATGTGTTCTTTTCTTCAAATATCGCAATCAAAATAAGCTACATCAGGCAATGTATGTAAATAAATAAATAAATAAATAAATACTCTTAAATTTTAAATTATTTTATTTTCTGTTAACTGCATTCATTTAGTTTAAATGTATTCTTGTCATATTTGCGTACTCATATGACATATTTAGTTTTGAATCATTAAATTTCTTCATTTATATTAATTTTCAGAGTATTTTAAAATGCACATAATCTGACAGTAAATTTGAATCAAGAGTACACACAAAACAATGATTCTGATCAATATTGCTGGCAACAAAAAAATTATTCGATAAGACTCATATGATGCATTGGTGTACATTTAATACCTCGTAGATTGTGAGTAAACAAAGATTCCAGTTTCTGATGTACAATCACTGTACCTCATACCAACTCTAGATTAGAATCAACTGTGCATATATGCCGCAATATTCCGAATCCGGAAGAGCAGAAATATTCATATCGCAAGAGCTAAAGGCGAACAAGCGGCTGTATCGAATCTCTCGGGGCATGCTGGGGCAAGTCAAGAGCTCAGAGTCGTCCATAGCGCTTGTCTTTGCGAGATGTGCACTGCGATACTGTTGTGCAAACCTTGTTCTGCTCTTGCGAGTTATCGATCTGATCAGAGTGAAGGAAAATCATTCGAACCCAACGTGTCGGTGTCAAATATAGCGTCTGAAACGGGCTATATTTGTCCTGGACCTTTTTTCTAACGGTCCCCGAGCTGCGTGTGTACATCATAAATACGGATGTATTGCCAACTAATAGAGCGAACTGCCGTGTTTACGGGATTCGATTTACTCGACAAACATAGCATGAGTACTCTCTTTTATATGGCTACCTGCCAGGAGCTCTCACGCTCCGGTGAAATTAATTCCTATATACTGGCAGTATCGTCGTTGCTGGTAGACAACTTCCTGTGTGGAAAACAATAAACATTTACAGGAGGATGGAAAAACGCCTTTTGATGTTAATAATGTACAGTTGGCACTTTCTACACTTTGTATATAATAGTTTTAAATATTTATTTTTTGTAATATTTTTCTTAAAGCATATTTCGAAAACATTCCACGTGACTGTTACCATATACGAGATATTTTATTGCCAATAAATTGTAAAGACCACATAAAGCGTTTTTATTTTTAGGACCACAATTTCTAGTTTTCTTTGGAAATTTTCTTCTCAAACTAAAAAGCAAGCGAATTCTGAAACATTGATACCAGAATGTAAAAATCGTCAATTCCGTCACATAGGAGATTGTCCATCATCAACTACGGTATATTGACCGCATTTTGAAAGAAACGGACAGTTTTCCATCTGTCATTTATAGCTAAGCTTCATTATTTCAATTCAAATTGATTAGTTAACAATTTCTAATATAATACTATAATGTAAATATACTATTAAAATACAAAATGATTTATTGTAATTTGAATTGATAACCTGACAGATTGAAATATGTTTCTTTAAAACGCGTCTATATAGTATAGTTTTTATATAAAAATATAAACTGCCTATATTACTATTGAGTAGTGATTCGGGGCGCATCAACAGCTTTGGTCATTAGTCCCATAAGTGTAGTGTATATTTTCCGTCGGGAGATGGCGGTGATCTTCCTCCGCTGGATCCCGCGAGATTCAGCGCCGACCTACCGTCGACTACCTGGGTTTCCTCCTAACAAGGACTCTCCCACCAACGGGGCACCGCCCCAACCGGGACAAACTCTAAGCTCCCAACTGTTCGCGACCGGTCTCCCGGAATATCTGGTAGTGTAGTGCATGTTAGTGTAAGGGGGTAAGGATAGGAAAAGGAGGAGGAAGTAAAGACCGCGCGCGGTCCATGGCCCGTTTGTTAGGGTACTGCTCCGGCATTCGCCTGGTGTTGATCGGAGAAACCACGGAAAACCACCGATGAGAGCAACCGGCCACTAGAATTCTTCTCCAGACAGCGACTGAATTCGACCTAGCACTATTTAATATTAAATTAATTCCTCCTTGCCGCTCTTAATCTTGCGATCCATAAAAAAGAGAGTATGACGCAAAAACTGTCCCAGCTGCCGTACCTCTGGGAAAACAAGAAGGTGCGCTCATCGTTTTATTTCAGTAATATGCAAGTCCTGCTTAGCGAAGGAGTTTTCCGGGAAATCCCATGAAGACATTTTTCTTTCATACAAAACAAAGCTTGTTTTACCAACACTAAAACGGCGGCGCGGCGGCGTCGAACGTATCAGCCCCATCGGACGGTCGGCGCTCGCTCGTCTTTTTGCAGCAGCGTCGTTTCAGTTCTCGCCGCCGCACCGCACCGCTCCGCTCCGAGACCGGGACGACCTTGCACGAGCCCATCGATTCCTAACGACTTTTCAATCCTAGTTCACCGTCGGTGCTTCTCCGTACGCGGCTGGACGCCGGCAATTTACAATGGATGCTGAGCAAGTTGCGAGGATTGGCTCGGAGGTACTCTACGTCCCATTTGTGCATCCGCTGGTGGGTGTTGACGATGTTGTGAGAAGGATTAAGATTATTTATTATTTTAACTTGTTTCAGAAAGAAAGAGAGGTTCGAATTGCAAGTTAAGCTTCGTAGCAGATGTGAAGGCCGTAAGGTTACGTTTTTGGACTACAAATGCTTTTGGAGTTCTTTTGGAACCTTTTTGGACGTGATTGTGATGAAATTGTACTTTAGCTGAACGTAACCGTCAATGGTGTGTATTTCTCTGTGAAGTTACGCGACGAAATATAGGTTTCTGTATTCATGTTTTAAATTGTAATGTGGAATAATTTACAAATTATTTATGATTGAATATTACAGGAAGGATTCCTTCTCAATCTTACTACTCCCTTAACAAATTTGAGGCACCTGAAAAAATAAGCATTAGCAAAATAAAACTAAGGGGGAAAGCGGTACGGTAATATTATTTACTCTCTAGCTAGCGACAAGTAATCTGGAGAGAGACACACCCATCGAGAAGCTAAAAAGAGCAATCTCTGGTTATAATGCTCAATCTCTGGATCAGAAAAGGAAAGAAATCCTGCAATGTCAATCAAAGAATAGGATAGTAATTTCAACAGGGATTTTTGTTTGCAATGTGTTTGTTGCCCGAAAAGGTGCACTCGATGTCTTCAAATTACTTGAAACATAAGAGACTGTTTAATCCAACCGAAGATCCTGTTAGTGAAACATACTGTTAGTGAAGTATTGCAGTGTACTGTTTCGCAAATGGTCTGAAGAACGCTGCGTTGTTAGGATCGCCTTGTAGATAGGCATAGCGGTATCTTCCTAGCGTTGGCGATCTCTACGCGTCCATCGGCGTCGGCGTGGCGACTGCGTGGCGAGAGGGGCGGCTGCGTCCGGCGCCGTGAGCGATAGCCGGCGGCGCGAGCTCGGGCGGCAGTGGACGAGGGCCCGCGCTTATTAGCGAGAACGCTGCGACAGGCCGCGCCGCCCGCCGCAGTCCGCGGCTGCCAGCGTCGGCGCCCCCGCCGCCGCCGCCCCCTGGGGCACCTCCTCCCCGCTTCTCCGCCTCTCCGCCCCCGGTGGGAAAGCGCTGCGAAGGCGCACGCCGCGTGGAGCGGGAGGGCCGTTGGAACGAGGGGCTGGGAGACGTTGATCTGTGGTTTCCTCTAGTAGGCTGGAATCCTCGGCTACCCCCTGCTGTGCCCTTCGATGACCGTCGAGGAGAACGTGTTTCCACGATTTCTACACCTTGCGGCGTCTTCGATTTAAACTCTTTGCTCTCTGTTTTTTGTTTGATATGATGGAATGTTGAAAGGAAAGTTCTTGGACTATTTGCATGAGCCGGCATAATTTTGTGAGAAAAACATAATTTTTGTTGGTAAGAAGTGATATGCAGTCGTGATAACGCATGTGCCAATGCTGTGTACTCGTAGTATATGTGAGTAGAACAATATCAATAAATTTGCATTTTTTTCTGAAACATTTTTTATTTATATCAGTATTTATGGGCTGTTATCTAGAAATTTTCGAAATAATTTTGGAAATGGATTTTGGAATAATTGGTTGTTTCAAAAAATGATACTATATAGCTACATTTTTCTCTAGTTGTACTTCATTGTACAAAATATGTGGTGCGATTTTTTTAAAGTTACTTGGCATTTTCCCATTTTTCCCGCATTGTACCTATTTTGGGTTTCCTGCATCAGAGTAATTTCGACCAGTTGAAGTGCACATCGTATTTTATTGAACTTACCATGCTTCCTTAGACTTGGATTAACTCTTACTCGAAGAAAATGATTGTAAATATTTTTTGTAAAGTGTTTCCCGATCTATAGAAGGCACCAGTTGCTGTGATACTCGTGCGTTGCCTAAGCCTACTTTGTATGGTTCTTTTTGTGACGTCTTGTTGTCATTGTGCGTGTTGCACATTTTCTTTTCCGTCTCCTCAACGCTGGCGAAGATCACTTTCTACGTTGCAGACCGGAATTCGTCCGGAATGTAGTCCGAGATGGAAGCTTTTTCTGTTGGTTCGGCAGCCATTATTTGTGATTGGTCTGGGCAAATCCGACGTCTTTTACGTCGTCAATTGTCCACCCGATCCTCATTGTACTTACAGTTGTGAGAGTGCTGAGAGTACTGGTACCGATCTGGAAGGCAGTAAATGGCCAGGCTCTTCTTACTGTTTTCTTTTTCATTTTGTGTCACTTAACTGTGGCGTTTAAGTTCTTCTGTTGCAGCAAAAGGGTAACTGAAATGAAAGTGACTGAAATTTTTTTCTTTTCTATTTTTGTAGGAAAGAGTATGAGTGTAAAATGAGTCAACTTTATTGGTTTAGTTATTCACATCGATAAATAAAGCATTGATATATAGTGTCGAATAAATACTTTTTTATTTCATGTCACATACGCTATTACTCGCACGAAAGTTGAACGTTTAAGTGTTGTATTAAAGGGACTCCGGAAGGCCCTACCCCTCCCTGTTAATTTGACGGATTTTGTTTTTCCTTTTTCAGAACTATTCATAATAAGTGCATTAAAAATGAAGTGAAACTTTAAGCCCATAATCATATTTTAACACAGGGGTTTTTAAAGATACTTTTTGGCTTTTTAGAAAAAACATATGTAATAATTGCTTGTATTTATTGCACATTGTTGTGTATATTCCTATATATAAACCATTACCTACACAAGTTATTGCAAAGTCCCTGTGAGAATATATGGAGAAGAGTACAGTTGAAAATCTTTAAAAATTTCATTCAATTCTGCCCAGAAGATTTATTTATTTATTTTACGTAAAAAAAAAACAGTTAAAAACTGCGTATGACGTGCTATGGGGAAAAGTGAATTGTGTGCACATTTTCAAAATTCTGTGATCCCTACACTAAGTCATATACTACTTAAATTTTGAATTTTGAAAGGGAGAAAAAACTCCATGTAGTAAAATCTATTTTCAAAATAAATAAGCAATAAATTTTGAATTAATTTGGAGAAAAGAAAAGCATATAATTTGAAACGTAATCTGACAGGAAGCAACAATTAAAGTTTCTAGTGCATTCCAGCACCGTAACTTGTCATCATGGGCTTCTTCTTAAGTTCCTTCAATCTTCTTTCTTACGTTTCTTATTCTTTCAATGCCTTTGCCTTCAATGCTTTTGCTTCTATTTACTTCAGGGCTTGATTTGAAGCTCTCAGTATCTTTTATTAAGCGTTTCCTTACAGAACTGCTAACCTTCGTGAAATTGTCTTCACTTCTTCGTGAAGATGAAGTTGTAGCTAACAATTAATGTTGATTTATCCACGTTCTTCCTCTTCTTAAAACACGTAAACCGCTTTTAAGCATATTGAAAAGGGAGATAGATCACTAAACGTAATTAATCACTTTAACTATGATTTAACTACACTTTTCACTTCGAAAGAGAGAAATGCTCACTAAGCGCAGGACAACACAATGTCAACAAACACAGAAGTTTGGATTACATGTAGACCTGCGCAGACAAATTAAGTACCGAAAAGTGTCGCCACTTCAGAATTTGGCTTTTGGAATTGTACAGCGGTAATTCAAAGTATACAGAGCAAATCCCACTGTGATACAGACATCACCGGTGCAATTTGCCCGAAGATGGCCACGCCCCATCTTTTCCAAAGCAATTTTGAACACTTTAGAAGATACAAAGGTTCGTAAATTGTATATCAAATTAAAGAGGAGATTTTAAATATTAACAAGCTACCAAAAAACGACAATCCAAAATTTCATTATTGTTTGTTCTTTCGGAGCCCTTTAAAGCAATTCGTAACGAAGAGGAAAAATTTTCTACTCATTATCAAAAGATGGAAAGAGACATTAGTTACCAATAAATGAGAAAGGTAGTGTTAAAAACTGGGAAGAATATCATTAGCACCTCATCCAAAGATCAATATGAAACTTCTCAAATTTTGTTTGGGACAAAACGTTCTTTGAGAAACACAGGATACCATCAAAAGAAATAATTACCGTTTTTGGAATAGATTGGAAATTTCTCGCAGATAACTGTTGTCTTGTGGAAGGTTATACTATATCACAATCTATTTGCAATGCTCTGCAATACAATATAATTAGTTCTAACTGCAAGTAATACAATTTTTGCAATATATCTACGAATGTTAACAAAGTTTGCGAAAGTTTATAAAGCAAGGTGTGTGGGTTAAGTTTTGACAATTTTCCTTGCAGCAATTTTGTTCGAAAATCTAGTTTTTTTCAATCATAATATCATAGATTCTGGGTTAAAAGTTTTTATTGTTAGTAACATTAAAAAATACTCTTTCCAAAAGATGGTCCACATTTTCAGGAGCAAAAAGTGCCTAGGCCGATCTGGTGGCTGAGATCGCTAAGGCAGTAGTTTCATAGCGATCCCAGACCGAAGGATGGCGGGTTCGAGTCCCGCCTCGGGCATGGGTGTATTTGTGTTGGTCCTTTCACCCCTTATCAACACCATATCATTTTGTCTTTACATTTACCATAACGTTAACTCCAATAGTGGTCGCTAATGATGTAGATGCTGATGCGACCTTAAATTTAAAAATAGAAGTGCCTAGGCAATAGTATGAAACTAATTCGTACAAATAAAGATATTTTCTCTTGATTTTACTTTAAATTCTGAAGCATTAATCATGGAAAAACAAAAATAATTCGGTTTTTTCAACCTGAAATAAATTAGTATTTACCTAGAGAATCACATAAGGAGGCTGGCAATAAAAGAAAACACTCAAAAATGGGCGACCTCGCCGTCGATAGGTAGGATTCGTGCTGTTGGCAGCAAGCTAGAAACTTCTGGCTGGAGAACAAAATCTGACTGCCAGGTAGCTATTTTAGTGCAAGGTATGTTTACAATGAAAGATGTGATTAGATATAGGTGTAGACTACATTATAAATAGTGCTGTAATTCCTCCAGCCACATTCTTTCAAGAAAATGCACATCATAATGTCAATACTTAAAATACAGTTAAATAGTTCTTGAAAAGTTAACACTGAATATAGCCGACACCTGGGATAACTTATCAAAAATTTCGGGTGCCACTTTTAATCTTATTAATAAAGTATATTGGAACAATGTGGTGTATGTGTTTGAATCTCAGATCATCCTGTAATTAAATAAAACTTGTTCATACTTTGCGTCCCTTTATTTACGTACGTACGGTGAATTTTCTAGGTTACTTAACATTTCTTGCCAAGCTTCGTCTTTTCCCGTAAACATGTTCTCTCTACTTCTCACATCGTTCTAATTGTGAATGTCTTCCGCCTTGGTCCATACCCCTTGCGAAGCGCCGAAGCAAACGGACCCCGCCTGGCGGGCGGCACCCTCCTTGGGAGCGCCGTGGAGCGGACTTGTTGACGGCGGTGGGCGTCGCGGCGCACGCGGGCGAGGGGCGTACGCCCTTCTGCTCGCCCGCGAGCGGTGCCGCCCCTCGCCCTCGCCCTGCCCCCTCGCCCCGCTCTGCGTCGCGCCCAGCCGGTTGCTTCGATACGCAGCGTCCGAGATGACATCTCTGATTTTCTGCACAGTCAGGGGAGTGACTCGAGAACTATCGCTGAAACATTGCTTTTAATGATGTGTTAGTGGGACAAAATAAATTCAGGTGATGTGGAGGAAATTGTAGTGAGATTGACTTCGGATAAGGTGCAGTATATGATTTGTTTAATGGTATACTATACTGCGTCACCCTTATTTTATTAATGAAAGGTGACAAAAACTATTGGTCTGTTTTTTATCGCATTCCTTATTTGTTTATTTCCTTTTAATATTTCGAGAACGCAATTAATTTTGTTGCATTTTGTGATTGTACACTACATTAACGTAATATTACGTGTAGAAACTTCACAGATAAATCTATTGTGTATTTTTAAAATTCACTTCTTTCAGTATTCATAAACAGACTTGCAGGTAATCCTCATTATAAGAATTTAAAAAATTATATTTTGTCTTTTCCCGTTTACATAGCATAATATATAATTAAATACTCAACGTAAAATGTAATAAATCGCTGCCGTTATTGTTGACCAACTTCGTGTTTGAGCCAGCCAGAAGTATGTAGTTTCGTCAAATCAGCATCATGTGTGAAAAATTTAGTGTGTAAAATGAACTATTCATTCATCTAATTCATCATGCATCCCTTACATTGATAGTCCCAACACGTTCCCGCTGCATAAAATAGTGGAGGTGATATTCAGAGAGGAGCATAACTATTGCTCAAAAGCTGTGAGCAGCAACGGCCCCTGCCTGATCGGGCGAGACCTCTTGAGATGCGTGGCTCGGGGCTGCGGGCGTCGTGGCGCGAACTAGTAAGGGCGCATGCCTACCCACCGCCCGCCCGCTTGCTAAACCACCCCGTTCACCCAGTCTACACAATCCACAAAAACAATCCCATCCTATCCCCTCCACTCAACCCAACCACTCCTGAGTCAACCCACACTCCTCTTTCACCGCCCCCGTTGCCGCCCAACCCGCCCGCCGGCCACCCGCATGACCCAAACCGCTGTGCCGCCCATACAAACGCCCGCCTGCCCGCTCGCCCGCTCGCCCACTCAACCCACGCGCGTCACCCGCCCCCTCGCCGGCGAATTCCTCGGGCGACGCCGACGCCGGCGCGGAGCGGCGCGGCGCGACGTGCGTCGTTCGCAGGTGCAAAGTGGATTAATCGAGGCGCTCGGGGGGAGACAAATTCGTTAACCTGTAATTTGTGCTCCTCCGGGTAGGCTTCATCACTCCGGAGGAATTCAACTAGCGACTGTAAAGAGATGTTGTGGTGCGCCTCTAATTGCTTTGGTACAAAGCCAATTCGCTCTCCGTCTCCCTGCCCGGGCGGATCGGGCGCGCCGCCGCTCTCCAGAGGAAAAGCCAATCAGGCCGAAGGGGCCCTGGGGACGCGGGCGGGGAGGGAAGGCGTCTCGGTGCGTGTGCTCCGAGGGACAACCGGAGCGGCTCACTTAACTGCCGAGGCGCGAAGCGGGGGCGGCTGGCGGAGACGGCGCGGCGCGGCGCGGCGCGGCGCGGAGAGCCCGAAGGGGATGACGGGGGCGGCGCCCGGTGGAGGACCACTCCCGCCTCAATCGCTTCCCTGCTCGCTCTCCTCCTCAGGGCTCTTGGCGGAAAGCGCCTACCCGCCCTCCCGCCCGCCTGCGGCTGAAAGCGAGGAGGTTAAAGCGCGGGCTTCTGCCCCTTTGGGGGCGCACGGGCCCTGGCGGTGGAGCCTGGAGGACCGTCGACGCACGTGGCGTGGTTAATGAGAGATGTGCTCAGGCTGCTCAAGCGATTCAGGGAATGGGGAGGAGGAGGCAGAGTCACAGATCGCTTATGCATTGCGTGTATTAAAATAAATAAAGGAATATATAATTGGTCTTCTTCGGGAGGCAGAAGGGTCCACGTCACCTATGCGCTACGTGTATTAATGCTAGTTAATGAATATCTAATTGCCCTTCTCTTCCAGAGCTGCCTTCGTTATTGTAGATTTATGGCTACTAATGCGTCATTTTAGATTCTCGTGCATCCATTTCCTCTGGAGTGTATTATTTCATGGGTAAGCTAGTGACTGCCTTATTTATCTTTTCGTCTTTTCCTGTAATTACGTTTGTGGTTCAATTTTTATCTGTAATGTTGAAATCTAAATATTTTTTTTTTACTTTACTCTTCCTTCCCGCAATAAATAGCAGAAATTCCAGGCGTGAACTTCTCACAAGGTTTGTTTTTTTTTGTGATGAGCTTCTGTCTAGTACGTTCGGGTGTTCGAAACGAATGTGCCCGTCGAAGACGTAAACATTTTCGTGCCATGTCCAGTTAGTTGTAACACGAGCTGCCGGGTGACAGAAGACTCTCATTATGAATCATTTGAGTTCCGAGTCGCCGAGAAATAATGTCATACGCGGCCGCTGTCTCCTTCGCTCAACAAAGATATATTCGGCACCGTCGTGCGGAAGCGTGTAGTCGAAACGGGACATGGGTGCCGTGGGCCGCATACTCGAGCAGCTTCCCCGGAAGCAATCCGGCGGAGCTAGATATGACAGAAAGAAGTGAATGCCACCTGTGTCCGATGGAAATGAGTGAGGCGTGGTGTGAATTACGAAGATGGATTGTTGACCCTGGTGGAATAACTGCTCCCAAAGATAACGGTCTACATTACACGGAATAAACGGCCGACTCGTCGTTGCTTCCGACTCCGAGGTTGAGGTAACCGGCTGCGTAACTGGAAGTCAAATAATCGATCGCTGTAGGGATGTGACACGTGAGGATGGGTAAAGAAGCTGAAGCGATTTACGGTTTCGTGGCTGTAGGATCTGGAGACAGTGAGGTCCCCGAAAGTAGTAGTGTGTTCTGGTGACAATGGCAGCCACCGAACGAATCGAATGTAAGAGAGCAAGTTTGCTTAACGTGCTTTTGGGTCTAATACAAACAGTTTAAATCTGTGTGACAGTAAATTTTAGTTTTGCGTTGTCTTAAAGAGTTATTAACGGAGTTGTTCAAATGTTTTGTACACTTCCTTCGAATATTTTTTATCGAATGCCTGCTCTTCATTTTCTGTTATGGTACTAGCCATGATCCACCCTCCACCTTTTCTGTATGTCAGTTTCCTCCGAAAATCTTAAACTTTAAATCTGAGTAATTGTAAGGTTTTGCGCATTCAATATGGAATAGTCATTTTTAAGTTTCTGTTTCTGGAAATAAATGGGTTTTAATGAAAATACATAAGTGGAAATTAGTGGGTATTTCCACTTTTTGAAAATAAAGTACAGCATTCGACCTTGTGGCTCACTCTTCTTGCTTCTTTCTCATAATATTGTAGAAGAAAGGGAAACAAAATTTCGAATATGTCGAATTCTCGCTACTTTGGCTGATTGCGCAAGGTAAATATAAGCAATGAAGATGTATTGGAATTTTGGCAGATGTGAAGACTGTTGAACACAAGCTTAAAAGGGTGTAAAATTGGCAGTGGTAGATGTAAAGAGGCAAACGACGAGGAAGGTAGTGCTAGGAAAAGTACAGAGAAAGGAACGGACGCGAGACGGGACAGGTGGGTACTTGTAATCGCTGGGGCAGATCCCGTCGCAGCCGAGGGGCGGGCAGAGGTCTCGCCAACACTCGTCGCTGCCCCTCTTCCTCCGCGCCCGAGCGTCGTCTTCGACAGCGCCCCTCACCCCACCCCCCGCCACGGCCCACTCGCGCCGTGTTGAAACAAATTGCTAATGCCTTTCTGATCGTTCTTATTAATAAAGCATGATTACGAGAAAATGACAGAGCACACTGGCTGGGGGCCTGCCCCTCGCTCTCTCGCCCAGTCGCGCCTCCCTCCCTCTCTCCTTCTCACTCTCGCGCGCGCACACGCGCGTTTGCACTCGCGCATTTGCATACAATCACCCGGGGACGTTCCAGTTTTGTTACGATATATAAAACTTTTTGGGAGGAACATGGAGGAGGAGGAGGTGGGGGCAAGCGGACGGAGAAAAAAAAGCCGCCGCGAACGTTTTAGAAGCAGCAACGCCCCTCTCGGAGAGGCTGCGTCGCGGGTGCCGCTGTGAGATACGGTGGGCGCGGCCGCCGGTTGAGTTTTGCGTGGACCCCCCCCCCCTGACGTGTGTCACCTGGGCGTGTGTGCTGAGGAGGTTTTCGCTTGAACGATTTATCGTCTCTTGGAAATACGGTGACGGGTCGCGCTACCCGTAATGTGGGTGTTGGCTACCGAAGACGGCTGTCGCGGCTAGAGCTCGGCCACCGTCGAGAGGTTCGACTTTCGTTGTGGGACACGAGGACGCAGGAACTGGTACTGGATGGGTCAGTTTGGGATTATGCTATTGAATGAGGAGGGGTATCGTAATGTGTCTATTTCGGGAAGGGGAGGTTGAATCCCTCTTATTTCCCTTCTTATCGGTCACGCTTACACCCTAGTGTCAATGAAAAGTTGTTTTAACTGTTACATCTTCACTTGCAATAGCATCAAACTTGTTTTGCGTCTTAAGGCTGTAGAATATGAATACTAAAATCTGTTGGGAGTCAGAATATGTCCCCTTGGTCCAAACCGGATTTGAAAAGAAGAGATGCATTGATCTGTAAGCCTCGTGAACCGCTTGTGATGAGAGTTCTCGAGAGAGAGAGAGAGAGAGAGAGAGAGAGAGAGAGAGAGAGAGAGAGAGAGAGAGAGAGAGAAAAGAGGAATAAATATTCCGAGTATTAGCTCGTTGGTTGTACTCGACTAATTTAAAATTAACTAGCGTCATGTGACCCTAATGCATTGGAACAAGTAGACAGGAGAATGAAATAAAGGATATTGTAATTTTAAGATGGCTAATATGCATTTGTTTATAATAGTTCGATTTGTGACTGCCTTCCCACCGCAAGTTTTAATGTCTCATCAATACACTAATGTAATAACTGATATGTAGAACAAATACAATATTACTATAATCGGGATGGGAAAAATCAAGGAAGCAGTCTGCAGGGAAAGCCGGAAAAAATTATGGAATTTCATTAATCTGGAAAATTAGGAAAAATCATTGATTTGTAGAAGAATCATTAGAAGTCAGAGAAAATTCAGAGATGGTTATACAACTAGATATTATTTCTTTAAAAAACAGTAATATACCATTACTTTTGGCTCAGTTTTTATTTGTTGAGGAAATATTGTTAATTTGTAGTGTGTTCTGGCGAATCAGAGAGCTGTCTAATTAGCATCATGCTGCCTTTATTATTCTTTTTTAATTTGAAAATACACATTTAATTTGCAGGAAATATAAATTAATTAACTGGAAAACCGTAATTGTTAGGGAAATTTGTTAGGAAATGAAAGCAACTCTTAATTTATATATAATGTGTCCGGATTTCGTGAAATGACGATATTCTTGACAGAGTGTTTCAACAAAGAGACAACTCGTGTGTAGCAACGCTGATGCGAGTGCTTTTTCACTTTCAGAAAGCAATATGATGCAGTTAAATTTTTGTATCATTATCACAATTGTATCTAATTCTTGGATACGACAAACGTCGTGCTGGAAGTTTTCCTTTCACCTCGCTCTTCAAGCTGGGTATCGGCTGTGAAGATTGACTTCCCTTTAAAAATGATGATCACTCATTCATTCACGCCTCCCGTCTTTTGTTTAATAGTTACACCAACCGCGAGGCGATCGTTTTGTCCCACACGTATGTATTCATAGTATGGCCGGGCAATAGCGACGAGGACACGCAGCAACGACCCTTGCCGGTCTGTTCGCCCCCCTTTCCCCTCCGACCATGTGGTGGAAACGGCGTCGAGGACTCGCACCGACGACGGTTGTTTCTCGTTTTGCCATCCCCTCTCCCCGTGCATGTATTCATAGCGTGGTCAAGGAATAGCGTCGAGGAGCCTCGACGGCATCGCCGGTTCTGATGGACGGACAGACATACGAACATGATACTAATGCGCGCGGAGGCAGACTAATTAATGGACTGACGGACTGGTTCGTCCAGCAGGCGATGCGCGGTGCTCTCGGGTTGATGAAGTTGGCCGCGTTGAAATTTGGTAACATGATGACTATTGCGTCAAGTGGAAGTGATCGCTCGTTGTTCGCACTACATCTGGTTGACTCTATTAATGAGATTGCTGCGGGTACTGCTTTTGCAGTGCGTGTGTTCAGTTAGTTTCATTGCAGCGAACACGGAAGCATTCGTAACTCTTGACATGAGTAATAGGCAGACCGCAGACGATCTGCATTCTAACTAGAAAACTCGTCAGCGTCCTCGCATTATTTGCTGATGTTATGCGAATTACAGCTTTTCAAGTGAACTTGCTGGAGATGAATGGCGTTGCATTAATCCTCAGCTGGAACGGGATCGAATCTGCAATTTCCCAAGCCGGTAGCAGCTTTAATGAAATCATGCGTAACTTTTTAGTTGCGGCATATTGTAAATGTGTTTCACATTAATGTTGTGTGAAATTTCTTTTGCGCGCCAATTTGTCTTCGTATGCTGATTAGTTTCCATTGAGTTGTTACCTAGCTTTTTTGAGCGAAAGGTTTTTTAAATTTTATTTTCTCGTATAATCTTCCTAAACCGGCTTTCGAATGTTATCATGCCATGGACTTTTTTTTGTGAATGGTGTATGCTCTGAAAGTATACATCAATAGACGTCATAATCTGAATATTTGAAAAAAAAAAAAGTAAAATTACTAAATGAATATTTCTTCTGAATTTTAAACATTCTTTAATGTATGTTTCGCTTTGCTATAACAAATAATTGTTAAAATAGCTTCACAGAACTGGACACAACTTTTTATTTTTTCAGTATAAATTATGTTTATGAAGAAAAATATGTCCATGTATAGTTATTCGTATTTTTTCTTCACACATGAATTATTTAATTATTTCTTTGTGTGTTTTACGTACAATATTTTCATTCAGACATTATTTAGACTTTTACCCACCAATTATTCCGATTTCACTTCCGAATAATGTGCTCCAAAGATCAGGCAATTTGTCTTGCACTATGTCACGGCACCCGCGGCATTTTCCTTCTCCCCGGTCGCCAATGGAACAATTGCCATTTCCGGGGCGACTCGTGCAGGCGGGCTGGCCCTGGTCTTTCCCGGAACACGTGCTGCGCTTCGGCTAATTGGTCGGTCGGGTGGACGTCCGCCTGCTCTCCTCCGCGTCCATGGGAAAGTGCCGCGCGCCGGCCGACCCACTTCGGATGCGTGGGGGCCCATCGAAGCCATCGGGTGCCCCGGCGGTAGTTACATCCTGACGATCCCTTTCCCTCTCAACCTCTCGTGGCTGACCTCCTCAGGCGTCACGGAATGGAATCCGCCGTCGTGGTTGTTTGTGCTTTCGTTGTCCTTTCGTTGTCGTTGTTTGTTGTGGTAGTGGTGATGTGATTGAATTTGATTGTTGTGGCGGGCAGTGGACCTAGGGATAGTGGAGTTTGTGATCACGGAAGAAAGAAGATGGTGATGGTGAAGGTGAAGGTGGTGAAGATGGCGATAGCACTAATGGAGATGGTGAGTACTGAGGTGTGATAGTGAGGTAATGAAATAGGGTGGTGCTGGTCTATAGGTTGTTGATATTGGTGGTGACAGAATAGGAGTGTTATTGTTGTTTTATTATTATTATTATTATTATTATTATTATTATTATTATTGGTGGTTGTGGTGGCGGTGACGACCGCGCGTTGTTAAGAGGGGCCATGGCATTTGGGAGGGGCTCTCACACGTAGACAAATAGTGCGTTGCGTCGCGCGAGTAGGGGCAGGGTTTTTGCGACAGCTGCGATCGAGGGACGACACGGTCGCGGGCATTACTAGAGAGGGCGGGCTCACCCTTGTTAAAAGCGGCCGGTTCCGAGGAATTTAAATAAGAAAACGACGCGTGTGTGTTCGTGAGAGCAAATTACAGTGCTCGGATGTTTCTGGCGGAGGGCTGTCGTGACGTGAAAACTGCCGCGCCGCGCCGGGCCGGGCCCGAACCGGGCCGAGCCGAACACTGCCGACCCAGGCGCGCGTCCCCACCGCCTTCTCCAACAGGCCTCGCCGTCCTCTTCGCCCCGTGCGAACCAGCGCCGCGTTCTTGTACGTCGTCCACCCCTGCCGCGTCGCGTTGCGTTCAGTTCCCCGGCGGGTCCATCTCTCTCTTCTGTGTTATTTCAAGATAGATACGTGTGCCGTATTAATAAGGGCCCGAGTTGATTTTGTGGACGGCAGTGGGAAGCGAGAGAAAGCGACGAGCTCGTCGCTCGTGGTCGAAGGCGGCAGCCGGGGGAGGGGGTGGAGGCGGAGGCGACGGCAGAGGCGGCGTGTCCGTTTTTGCTGCAATTTGGAGACCCCGCGCCCGCCGCGGCCCGGGGACTGAATTGGAGCCGGCGGCGGCGTGCAGGTGGAGTAGGAGGGGGAGTGGGAGGGGAGGGCCCGGCCGCCGCTCGTTTGCGCTCCGCTCGCCTCCACGCCGCGCCGCCCCTCTGTTTGTTGTTGGCTGCGCCGTCCCCGGCGCGATCTGGAGCTTGGGATGTGTTTTCGTTGGATTGTTGTTGCATGTTCGCGTGCTCGTGGAGATTTCGTGGTAGAGAGGGTTCTCTCGTTGGGAGATGATGTTTTGCTGATGACGCGTCGAATAATGATAGATTTTATCATTTTCTTCGAATGAGGTAGCATCAAGTAAAACGCTTTTCTTTTCCAATCAATAGTACATTGAACTTGATAATATAAATAAACTGCAACATTACATGTCTCGTGAATGGCTTGCATTCTTCTCTTTCTCTGGATATTTCACTCGTTCCTGATAAAGAATTTTCCGCCTTATTAATTTATTAAATTCAATATTCCGTTATTGTTTCTTTTACTCTATTAGCATTTTGCAATAAGAATTAACCTTTTTAATTTTTACAAATTCTTGATAATTTAAATTATAAAGAAACTACTTGAACTAATTTATTCTATTGAACATCAATTTTTTTTTCTTAGGAATTAAACAGAGTCTTCACTGTCAATACCCAAAATGATTTTGGATATTTGCAAGTGCGTTTCGATAGCGAAAAGATGGTAGTTAAAATACGAAGTGTTGTAACAAAATGTAATACAGCTTGTTTTCTGTGTTCAAATAGGAGAGCTGCCAGCGTGACGTGGTAAAACTACCTTGCAAACCCATTTCTTTATTATTCTTAAACACATCTAATAAATTATTCTATTTATGTAATTCTGGAAATGTCTGCTAATTTTGAGAGAAAATAGCATCAACATAATGCAAAGTTCATTCCATTCGTTAAAAATTCATTATGTTGGGAAAAATAAATTCTTTGAAAATTATTTTTTTATTGCTGAATAATCTAAATGTTCAACCTCACCAAGGTCTAGAACTTTGGTTCACTTCATTGTCGCTTTACAACACTGCTTCTTTGTTACTTTTTATTGACATAATACAAAATGCGGTAGAGTGTAAATCAGTGGTGCTAACAGCATTGTTTCATACAATTCTTAAATCAAATAGTAGTTTAGCCATGCTAATAATATCTGATATGAAAACAGAAAAATGTAGTGTAATATGTGTTAGTTAATACACCATTGTATTTCACTGTCGTTTCTCAATTTCATTGCTACAACTTCGATGTTTATAAAGTAGTGCAAATGTATACCATTATTTTTGTTATCAGTTCTCAAATGTGATTGCGCGTCGGTTCTTTGAAAGTGCCCAGTTAATGTAACCTTTAAATCTGCCATCGCGAGAAGACACGGTCGCGAGCACGAGAGAGGTAACGCCTTTGATGTAAAGCAACATTCATTTTCTGTTGTTTTCGAATTAATTAATCCTTTTGCTTATAAAGAATAGTTCGAATATAACAATTTAAATAATTGCAGAAATACGATGTGATTCAGCAGAAAGCGGCAACCCGAATTGAGAAAAATTCTGGTTGGTTTGAATGTACTGCAACATTGGTATCAATATCTGCATGGAGGGTGGGTTAAGAATCCCGCCTTAGTGCCATGACAAAGTGTTTTCCCGGCGAATATGTTTTGGCGGAACACCAGCCCCGCAACAGTGCGGGCATCCGCAGGGGCGGCCCGCAGCTGCATGCGTAACTCCGCCTGCGGTCGTTTACGAGACGCGTGCCGCTCGGGGGCGTAGCGGTGGAGCGCTAGGTGCTCTTTGCGACCTGTGCCGGAACAATCACACCGCTCGCCTTCCTACGCAGGGACCGGGCTTCAAATCGCGGTCCATACCTGAGGAATTTGTGGTGGGCAAAGAAGGGTCGTGGAAGGTTTTCTTTCGGTTCTCCTTTTTCCTCGTCTCTCGTTCCACCATTGCTCCAAATATGTCAGATCGATCATTCATACTAGGTGTGGCTATAAGGCTCAGGCCCAAGCATTACCCCTGCTGTATTTCTCTCGGTCCAGAAAGGCGTTGAAGTTTTCTGGCCAGCGTGTAACCTTGAAGATTTGATGTTTAGCAATATTTAATATCAGTGTCTCATTATAATTAGAAGAAATCTGGAGATTAAATTTATTAAATTAGAAACCATTGCGTACCAAACGATTGGAACAGTAGAAAGGTGTGACGTTTTCTTTTATTGGTTTTTGGAACATTTAATTTACCGAAATATGTTGTTTATCGTCTCTGATAATGATGATAGTGGCAAGTACCAAACTCGGTTTCAAGTCATTTGATTACAATGGTGATATACCATTGTTGTCATCTGAGAAGATGCTCATGAAGAGTTAATGATGTTAAGATATGAACGATTGTAGATGGGATTTAGATTCCGACGAGATTCATGATGGTATCAGTAGTCCACCACGCCACAGCCCCCATGGTGGAAACATCGTTGCCCTTTTGCGGGTCTGAAACCGACATCCTACGGCTACGCGTTCTTGGGCGCTGCTCCATGCCCAAGCATCACGAAGCCTAGCGTCGTTTCTAATCGATTACTAGAGTTTTTTCTATACGTTTTGATTATGTTGTATCGATCACCGTTTGCACTTTTGATATCCATCAAATTTAGAGTTGATGTGTATGAAGGGACTGCCTTCATCCTATCAAATATAATTTAACAGGATTTATGGATCTTAATAATAAAAAGACAAAAAAATTATCTAAAGAATATTTCTAACACTGCACGTAGAAATATTCAATAAATAAAGACAATTTATGAATCTTCATCTGATTTCATAGTGTGTGTAACTAAACTCGGTGTTATCTGCTGTGCTGTCCGGGAGACGCCGCGTCGAGACGAAACGTTCGCATCTCTTCGCACGGCCTTCATGCTGCGTGCGACCTTTCTGGGGGTGAAATGCCGAAATGAGAGGAAGATTGCAGGATGACGGCCGAAACCATGGTATCCGTGCCTAGCATGCGGCGTCTTCCAGATAGTCAAGTAGATTAAGGCCGCAGAAGCCCAGGCTTTCTTTTAACGTAGGCGTTTCATAACATGTGAACTAGTTGGATCGTTTTGTAATGGTAAGTGATGTCATGTGGGTGTATATTTTCAATACTTTATATTGATTTACTTCTTGTAGATAACGTGTGGACTCTTTCAAGAACATTCGTGCACACACAAGAAAGGTCCGGGCTTCGGCGAATCAGCACGCAAGTGTTTACTTCTGGGAAAAAATGACAAAAACCGCAGAGGTTTTTACGTGTAAATTGTTAGCCGCATTTCCCAGAACTCTCGCAGTGGTGGAAACTCGAGAGTGAGAGTCTGTGCGTCGTAATGTGTGTTATTCTGTGCACACATGCTCGTCAGTATTGCACGTCAATAACGTACGGAATGATGAGAAAGTTGAAAGTTTTACGGCGACCCCGTTTCCCGTAGGTCATCGTGAACTGCCACAGTTTTGTACATGAAACCTTTCTGTGAGAATGAGCGTACGGTATACGGCCTTGGAAAGCAGGCATGATTCTCATTATTCTGTATGTTCTTCAAAACGGTTTTGACACTTCTTTAAATTCTGTATATCAAAAACTAATAAAACAATGTCTGTAGTTCACTATTCTTTTTGTAAGGTGTGATGGCAATTGTATTTAATTCTAAGGAGAAACAATATAGTTTTTATTTTGTTCGACTTGTAACTCCGACTTATAACTCATTTTCCGTTGACATATTGGACGCCCTTTTTAAAAAGGCGTTTTTAAGAGTTGTTAATTAATTGTTAATTAACGGAAATTAATGATTAATTAAGAGTTGTTAATTAGTTGGTAAGAAGAAGCGTATTAGTTATTTAACACGCTTCTTCCTATTTTCTATTAATAAACCTTTTCATTGTTATCTTATAAAACAATATTGCTATACATTTTAATTATATTTAGCAATTTATTAGACTTTTTTCTTCGACAAACATCAGAATGCAATTACATTATTTTTGAAGGTTTACGACACATGTTTTGGATGCACTTACCTTCGTCTGCCAAGATTCCACCTTCACTCCTTCATATAGTTTCCTCTTAACGATGTACCTGGGCCACAGCCAACCGATCAGTGTTATATTAGATCGTGATCACTATTTCCTTAGCAAATACCTAATAAAAAATTAAATATTGCCTGTCAGAACGCAGGTTATCGGTCGTGGGGGAGTGTTATACAATTGCCAAGTACAAAGTAGAGCCATTGGAAATAAATTTAAAAAATTCGGTCGCATCTTCTTTAACTTGTCAGAATACTTTTTCACTCTCCGTTACCATCATAATACGAGCACTGGCGTAACCGGTCAACATTATTCTTAATAGCATTCTGTTGCGGAATCGACGCGAGAAAGAAGGAAGTGTTAACTTGGAGTGTGAACTACACGAGCTCGCTTGTGACAATGAAATGCTCGTTTGCTAAGTGAAATGCTACAAGAAGTACGAGTTTGTTAAGAAAGAATGATGTCGTGTAATTTTTCGCAACATACACTTTATTCAAAAAGAACACATGCATCCTAGTTTTGACCGAAGGTGACTCCGAAAAGGGCCATGTGCACCCAATCATTCCCCGCCGCCATAAACATTTCCAAATAGAATTAAACATTTAAAAAAAAATGTCCATAAATAGAATCTTAATAAACAAACTAAAATTATGACAAAATTCAGTAAAAAACAATTTAACATAAGATGACCCCCATTTAAATATTTTGTGACGCTGCCCTGGGATGAGGCGAGTGAAGGCAGAGCACCTGTGTCTTTCTTGGAGGCCTGCGTTGCTCAGAAAAAGTCTCTCGGGACGTGTTGGCGGAGGCAGTGGCTGCTGGGAAAATGCTTACGACCGGAGGCGGCCCCCGCCGGTGCACACTTCCTGCGGGCCGCTGTTGTCGACGCCTCAATAAAAGCATAACCAAGTGGGCGCCGCGATTCGTTTATGAACGATAATACGCCGCGTCGGCCGGCCGAGCTCGGCTGCCCGGGGAAAGGACTTTCCGCGCACTTGCGCGGTTACGGAGCGCCCGACCTCGCGATCTGAGCGGTAACGGCAATCGGACGCCGCGGAGTTTTCATTCGTTTCGTAGGATCTGGGAATCGCGTTTATTTTTGCGCGGCGGATGTTGGCGAGAGGTCAATTCCCGGTAATTAAAACCTATAGTGGTTCCAAGTCGTGGGAAGGATGTAGAATAACGGTAGACTACTCGGAAAAAGGCAAATATTTTTTGTGCTAATTGTTGCTCTTCCTTAGAACAAAGATTTCGTTTAAGAGTTCCGTGCTAGTAACCTGCTAATAGTTTATCTGCATCGGAAATTGTGAATAGGCATTCTAGAGTGTTCTTTGTTCATCGTAAATAGGTTAATACGCGGAAGAGGATGTGGCAGATCTATTTCTTCAAGAAAAAAGTATTGAAGTTTGAAAGAAGAGGTGTGTCAAAACAGAAAATAGCCAATGTTAACTTTTGCAATCTCTCAGAGGCTTGATTTTGAGCAACACAAGTTACTATAAAATTTTCTTTAATAAGGTGTTTTATATTTTTTATTGCCAGGTTTATAAAATTTATAAAAATATATTTTTGATGGGGTATTTTCAACGTTGAATTTCTTTAGAGTGTTTATTCTGGGGAATTATCAGTTTGTACATTTTTATAATCTCTTAATACGACGGTTACGAACTGCTGATACATATTTTTATGAAACCCGTTTAATGTAACCTTTTTATTTACAACTGCGGAAGACCTCGACGTTGTTCACACATCCTATGCTACATAGTGTACGAGAATTTCCATCCTTGTAATTTCATTAGCTCTTTCGAAATAGTTCTTGAGATACAATCTTTCTTTTGGGGTCGAAATCCGGGCCGACTAGCCGTAGGTCACTCCACTGTGTTTTGGGGAACCCGCAACCCAACACGAGGCGAGCCAAGGCAAGGTGCGCGCTCCGCCGCGGGGCCCAGGTCTCGTTACAGGCGATTTACAGCGCCACGTAAATTCTGACGAGCGCCGCTGCCTAGGACGACGGCCGCGGGCAGCCGGGCCCGGCCCGGCGGCGGGGTGGGGGCGCCGGCCGTACCCGTTTGCTAACAAGGCCCGAGGCCGGCAGGCCGCGACCCCCCTCCGACCCGCGCCCTCCTGACATCGCCTGCCCGCAATGGCTTGCCGTCTCCTTTCCGCGGACCGAAGCACAGTGGCCGGCGCGCCTGCTTGCGTCCTTACTACATCTGGCGCGGGGGGCGGGGGAGCATGTACCTTTCTCCATGTTCGTCTTTTTTTGTGTGGGGGTCTGATTTAGACTTCTCTTTTTTTTCTTTCCAAATTTTTTTTTTTTTGTCCTGCGTTTCTTTCAACTGGACTTTTCGATTGACCTCAGGCTCGACTTCCGGTTTCACTCCTTTGTTGTTTTCGAGATTTGAACATGAGATGCATTGACTTGCACCGTCGATCACCGTTTTGGGTTAAAACTCTCGGATCTCCGTGATATCTAACGCCTCTTGCTAATAATCACTCGCGTACTGTGCACTCTTTTGGTTGTGAACTCCATTAAGCATAACACACAATTTCATCTGCCTGTCCCACTTCTACCTTCCTCTCCTTTGGTATCACTTTATTTTGCCGATGCGTCGCTTCCGTCCCGTTCCTGCCTGCCCGCGTGCCCATCTGCCCACTCCGTCATCTCAGCAGCCGCGTCGCCCCGCCTCTCGCCGCCCACTTTCCCAAACCCCGCCCACCCGTCAGCGGAGCGGGCGTCGACATCCCCCGCTCTCGTCGCCTCGTCGCGTTACGCAGTCGAAGGAGTGCCCCCGGAGGGGCGGCGCGGCGCGGCGCGGCCGCGGTGAAGTTCGAGGTCGCCCCCAAGTCGATGGTTCACTGCCCAAATGTAGCAACTCCCCCTCCCGAGAAAACTCTCAAGTTGAAGTTCAACGAGAGAGGGCAGAGAGAGAACCTGTTGTGTCTGGCGGCCCATTATTTCTCCGCTCGCCGCCATGCGGAACCGCTCGTCCTCTGGGAGTGCGGAGTGGTCTTTCTCTCTCACTCTCCGAATGTTGCGAATGCCTTTCTCCCTGTGCAAGTTTAGGAGGGTGCTTTATTTAAATGCGCAGATAAGCACTGCATATATCTCGACACGTTTACGGGCCTCTGGTTTATGGTAACTGCCCCTCTTCAGAATAGAAGAAAGGTGATATCTGTTTCCTCGTACACCGAACGCCGACATTCCGGCGTGCAAGTAGCCGTGTTAAATATTTCTTATTGGCGTCGTGTTTCTTTTGTTTTTAATGAGCTGCTTCCTGGCTTGCAGTGGGGCCATTGTTAGCGGTTACATTTTTGAAAATTGTGGGCAATTATTTTTTAAATTGTCGAGACGATTTTGTGATCTTATCGTGTTTTCTGGGTATTTGGTTTCAGTTCCTACATTTATTTCCGAAAATTTTATTCATTCACTTCACAACATTATTCACCTCACAACTTCAGTATTATCTCTTTGTTCGTTAATATTATGGAAATAATTTTGCCTCTTCTACGCGACCGTAATTAAAACTACTACATATATTTGGGAATCACTTGATCGGTATTTATTTTTTTAATTTGAAAGAATTTATAATTTCTGAAGTATTCACTAAAATATACAAAGTAATTTGAATTTAAACAAGGAAACTAAATATGTGAAAATCAACTGTTCATAGAATCTTCACATTTCAGCCACTCTAAGTGTCAGATAATTTGTTGAAGCTTTTCTGAAAGCTCTCTTTTCGCAGAATGGGGAGTCGTTAAGGTCACGACTCGTACGTCCTCAACTATCTCTCAAGAGATGTGTTTCGCGGAAACTACAAGGATTGACACCACTGGTCAAGAGGAAATCACAGGCGGCTAGATAAATGCGACTCGTAAATTTCAGGGCTATCGCGACTGACTGCCCAGCTTCGCCACCGCAGCTCCTCAGATCCGATGACGTGTTTGGAGAGGCACGCGGCGGCTGAGGTAGCGGGGAGATGGCAGCTACGTGCTGGGGCCTGTCAAAAGCGGCAGTAGGGTGGCGCCGCCGGAGACCGGGGGCACGGCGGCGGCAAACGTGGAGACGGTGATGGCGTACAAGTTGTCCCTTAAGAGGGCCCGTGGAAACGCCGAATTCGAAGGCTGTTGGTGTGCAGAGGGCGATGGGAGAGGCGGTGTTGGAGGAGAGGTCGAGGCACTGAAGGCAGTGGCGACGACGTTTCTCGTTGTCGGGTGTGATGGCGTCGGCAATAGCGGTGTTGCGCCGTGGCCGCCCGTAGGCAGCGGCGTCTTCTGCGGCAACCGCCTTGCGACGCGGCCCGACGGCGGCGGCGGCGGCGACCGCGACACACTGGACGCGGACGCCCCTTGATAAATGATGATGGTGAATGGAGCGATCTGCTGAAAAGCTAATGCCGGAGGAACCCTCCCACCAAAAAAGCCAGCGGGACCGGTTCCCTCGTTGACCGCGCCGTGCCGCGCCGCGCTGCCCAGCGCAGAGAGAAGCGTAGCATCAGGCGGCGAGCGCTACGTTGTTCGCTCTCTCGCTCACACATTCGCTCGCCTGCATGAGCGGCTCACCCGTTCGCCCACCTGATCGTCCTATGGCTCTCTGCTCAACTGGCGTTTCACGCGGCGCATCCCTACACCTGCTTCTTCATGCGTTCATTCATTGGGATTTTACCTTTGTGTCCCTCTGGCTGGAGCTGTTTCTATTACAACTCTCTTAGTTGTCAACCTTTCGTGCGGTTTACTCATTCTCGCGACGGTTCTGGACCCTGTTGTCGTCTATGTAAGAATTTACACCGTTCGTTTGAGCTTTTATGCTATTCCTAGTTCAAGCCCTTTCCCTTTTCCATAGAGGAAATACTAATATTTTTCCTCTAAGACTTAATCGATCCTCATAGTCTCAATCATTTATTCGTTCAGTCTCTGTTCCATTGTCTTTTCTACTGTAGCATCCGCTACAAAAGCATTTCACTTCATTCTTGCTCATTTTCCGTTGCGTTCTTCTTTCTGACGATCATTTTTCGTTTTCGCTTTTCCATTGTCCTTATGTTCTCTGCCCTTCATTCGTACTCCAATTTGCAGTTATTGTGGGTTGGTTAGCTCGGCTTCTTTCCTATCTAGCCGCTGCCATCTCTCTCCTTTCGACCTCTCTTTCCATCTCGCTCGTTCCAGGAGATCCGAGCCACACGGCCCCGGGGCGGCGTCCGCAGCAGTGGAGCCGGCAGAGAGCGGCGCTTCCCCGCTTGCGCTCCACTCGTCTAAAACGAAATAAACTCCTCCGAAATTGCCGCTCGGACTTGCGGTCGCCCGCCCCTGGATAAATATTCCCCCTACTTCTTCTCCTCCCCCTCCTCTTGCTTGGCCCCTCTTCTCCTCCCCGCCCTCCGTGTTTATGTTGCCGCCGGAAAAAAGTCTGTAATTATCGCTGCCTCGGAGAATTCGTCTTCCCTCTCCCGGCGAGGCGACCCCCTCCGCGCCACCGTCCGCTCCCGTCCCCAAATTAGAGGCATTGAAATAATTATTTGAATAACTTGTTTGTACGGGCCGGCAAGTCGTGTCGGTATTGAAAATGCGCGGAATCAATCTATGCGGGAACCGGTGGGAGTCGCGCGGTCTCTCGGTTAGCGTCTGCGGCAGGCGGCGATTTGTAAGCGAGAGGGCGGGGGAGGGTCCGCTTCTCGGGAGGGGGTTGTCCTCCGAACGAGTCGGAATGTGGGTGATTCCCGTTCTGGAGGCAACTTCGGCTCACTCGCCCTGGACTCGTTCGGGTTCTAAAAGTGCGGGAACAGTCATACTTTCAGTAATACTGCGCCACATCTCTTGCGCTCCACGAGTAGTTACACTTGTACTTCGCACTCGGAGCTCGACCCATATTCCAAACAAGACGCGGCGTTACGATCGGACGTAATTTCACTCCGTCCTATCGCCCGCGACGGGGGATTTAACTTAACTGTGCACTAGGCGCGTTCGTTTCGTCTTTTATTAAACACCTTCCCGCTCGTTTGCGGAGGAGAAATCGAAAGACATACGCGACTCCGAGGTGCTTTTCCGGACGGCCGAAATTAATTATCGGGCAACCCGAGACGCCGGGGATAGCGACGGAAATAAAAATTTGCATAGGCACATCGGAAAGTTTTGGCACGGCACCTGTCGCCCCCCGGCCACAACGCCGCCTTCCCCCGCCGCTCCGGAGCGAGGCGGGGCGAAGCAGGGGGCGCCGCGCGCGAGGTTTCGCACCCGCCGCGCCCGCGGCGAGCCGCGAGCGCGTGTTCGGCGCTCGGCCGCGCGGCGGGTGGGCAGCGGCGTGGCGTCGCGCTCGCCCGGACCTCTTGCGCTCGCGTACGCGCCGGAGCAGATGGCGTTGTGGTCTTCATTATCCCCTCGTCTTCTCCGTCATCAGTCTCTCGCCTATTCTCCCATATGGCAGGTTCTTGCGTTCGTTCATACCGTTATCATTGTTGTTTTGTTGTTGTTTTTTTAGCGGTGAAGCGTGTCCAAGTTGCTGTCGGATGCTGTATGCTTTACGGATTTCTGTTCGATGGGCAAGTGTTGGGGAACACAGTCGTTTATTCTTTTTCTTGGTTTGAAATTTATAATATTACTCACGTGCCTGGTCCCAGGGCCTTTCTTCTTTTCATTTTTAACTATATTGTCTATAGGTTTAATGCTTTTCCTAATCGTCTTTATGGATGCTGACTAACCATCACTTAATATTTCTACATTTTTTTACTCAATCGTACTTTTTTTTAGTGCAATTAAAACTTTCGACATAAAGCTTTCCCTAGAATTGTTAATTTTAAAATTGTGGCAACAGCACTTCTGATAAAGACTTGTGTTTGTTAAAAGACCAATTTCATTTTTCTTTTTTGATGTTACTCGTCGTTTACTTTTTTATTTCGCAAAATTATTGTAGTTTGAAGTCAAATTTGAGAGAAAAAAAAGTATATTGTGCTGTATCACTTATTTGTTTTAATCTAAGTTTTATCCAACTACAGCATCTTTAAGGTGCATTTCTCGCTACTAGCTATTGCGTATTATTTTTTTTCTTATTTGTCCGACAATATTGAAAGCAAATTCGAAAATTATTTAAAATATCACGGTATCGATGTTATTTTCCTAAGTAAATATTTTAATTATTACGATACATGTATATGGAATTTGTTTTTATATTAAGGATACAAGTAAGATGGAAGTTTCCATTCTGATATTTTATTTCATTACTGCAGTACTCAAAGAGTGTTTTCTGCTAATTCATATTTATATGCATCTAAGACGGCGTTTCAAGGAACTCTGGTTAGTACACTTGATCCAGAGGAAAGAGTCTTTGAGCGACACGCGCAGATGCAAGCCGAGGGCGGGCTGACCCACCGGGCCGCCCCCGGTTTCCGCCGCCGCCGCCGTCGCAACCAAACCTGATTAATTCCCATGCGCCGTCGCTGGATTAGCGCCGCGTGGCTTTGTCGCCCACCCCGCCCCGCCCCGCGCCCCGCCGCGCGCTTCGTCGCATCCATGCCCCACGCTTCACTCGCCACTTGGGGGCGATTTTTGAGCCCCCCGTGACAGTGTTTGACGCGCAAGGAACATGTGCCCTCATGTGTGACTTTGCATTGTGGGAGAGTAAATGGAAATGTTGGGGAGAGTGGACATGATTTGTTTGTGGTATTCATTTTTGGGGAATTAGCGAAATGTGCTGTGGGGAATTTTTAGAACTTATGTCTCTTATAAAGATTTATTATACCCTTGGAACCTGGAAATTTATGGATGGATTTGATGTAGAATGATGCACGATTAGCCATCAGTTTCCCGGTGAAATCATGCAACATTTTTAGCTTAAACGTGTTGTTTTATGGGTCGACTTTATTGCTCCCGAATTTAATATTCTAGTATTAATATTACTTTTGATGCGCTTTGCAGGGCGTTCTTTACTCTTAAATATTTTATTCAGCAACTAAGTAAAACTTTGCGCGAAAATATTTTTTGGCCGTATCACTAGTCCTTATCCACTGCACCCTCACAAACCTTGTTCTACAGGTAGTTTGTACCTTTCTTAAATTTAAGGGCAAACTAATAAGTGTTAATTGCAGCGACCTTGTTGTCCTGGTCTCACCATTTTAGATGTTTATATGATGTTAATCAATTTTTCCTAAAGTACCAGCAGTCATATTAGATTGTTTTTATTTTTTCGTAAGTCTACGAAGTCATCTTGGAAATAGAGTTGCAAAGCGGAAGTGCAGCTTTTTTAGAATAGTAAATGACGTCAGTACTGTTGCAAGTCATGCGGAGAGCTGCCACAGTGCGGGCCTTGGAAACAGGATGTTGAACCAGCCAGAAAGCATCGTAGTGGCCTTTCTTTCCGCTCAAGCAGAGATTTCCAGGAAGATGCTGCCAGCGACCGGGAACCTGTGCAAACGTTATCTGCGTTGCTGTATGAACGCCAGGGGCGCAGATGGAGAAGACGAAGGTCGGAGTTTCTTGCATCACTCGTTCTTTCACCTGGAAGGACCGCACCATGACCGGTGCTCTCTCTCTCCGCACCACGCACTCCCAAAGAAGAGAGAGAGAGAGAGAGAGAGAGAGAGAGAGAGAGAGAGAGAGAGAGAGAAGAGATGGGAGAAGGAAATGCCTCGTCTCACTGTGTACACCCATCCATCCACCCAGCTTGCTTCATCCGTCTTGGCGCACCCTTGCTCTCTCCGCTACGTCCTGCCGCGACCTCCCTACTCTACCCCGCATCACCACGCACGTTGACCGCTTGCCCCGAGCCTCACCCAACCTACCTCGTCTCGGCCACGCCTAGCCCCGAGCTGAACGGCACCATCTTGCTCATTCTCCGCCCCGCGCCTTCATCCTGATCATTCTCTGCCCAGTGTCTTCCGGTCGTTGGATATGCAAGACCCCATTAAGAGTGCATTTCAGTGTCCCCTCTTCGGGCGAAGGGCGACGACTATACTCCGGTTTTCACAGACCTGACGTTTCGTCAGCTGATCGGCCAGCTGTGACAGTTCTCCAATCGAGAGCTTACCCTACGTAATGTGTGCGAAAACCGCAGTATACGCTTGGAATTACTTGTGTTTTTTTACCTCATAATTGTAATTTCACTTCCCCTCATAGAAGACGAGGAGGGGAAGTTTCGGGAAACATCACTTGCACAATACCCCAAAATATTTTTAGACACATGTTGAGGCGTGCATAATTATTACTTATTTCAAAATAGGTTATGCTGGTGTCATTAATTAATGTAGACAATAATACTATCATATCGAAGTGAAAGTAAACAATGCTCTAATGAAAATATTATCGTTGATAACCAAAAATTAACTTGAAAAATAAAAACATTTCTAGTCCTCTTATTCTGAAATGATTGTAATGAATATTTTAAATTTTTTCTTTAGTTATTTCGTCCAAAACAACTGAGTCTTGAAAACAAAATCAATATTAGTGCGCTGAGCCAAAACGAAAAACCATACATCTTACTTTTTAACTATCAGGAAATCGAAAAGATAACTGGAAATAGTTGGTTTGGTCACAAAATCACTTTAATGAAATGAAACAAATGGATTGAATGAAATGCAATTGAATTGAGAGCAATCAATGCCGTTCCCTATCTGGAGCCTCCTGCGGTGCGCAGTAGCTGGCCGAGTGGCCGGGGCGGCCGCAGGAGCCGGGAGGGGGGGGGCGGTGTGAAGATCTGGCGCAGCCGTAACGTGGCGCGCGCGCCGGCTATCGCGCTGATGGACGCGACGGATACGGAGCTCTCGTAGCGCGACCGGTGGGCGGACGCCTCGGCACGCGACCGCGGCGGCGCGGACTATGGACCGCATTGGGGAAATCGCGGACAAAACACGTCTTCCTTCCTTAAAACGAAATTCGTGCCTGAGTTGTGACTTAACTGTTGATTGTTGAAGAGCGAAAGGAGCAGTCCCGAGATTTGTTAGACGATGGTGCAGTTTCGTCACCGGTTGAATCGTTGGATCGATCTTGTCTGTCTGGATGTGAGTGTTACTCTCCGACTGCTTTGATTGGTCGTTCCCTTTGATTGGTTGTTACCTCAGATCTGTGTCATTCCGATTTAAGCCGGAGAAGTACACGAAATGACAGGCCTAGTACCGCGGACAACCCTTCCTTCTTTACTACAAAATTTAATTTGAAGTTAAATAGATGTCGAAATTTCGAAATGAATCCTTCACGGATTTTACTTTCATGTTTTTGTTGTACCTTTAGAGGTTTCAGTACATTCCCAGGGTGTACATTTTTTGTCCAGAAATGTAAATGTGTTACGTAACCATAGCCAGATTAAGCTTAAAAAAGTTATTTACAACAAATTTGAAAGTATTAGATATGTTTTTCTAATACAGTATGTACTGAGAAGCGAGAGAAAATGCGATTTTAATAACATTAAGAATTACAGAGAAATGTACATTCCATTATCAGATTCATTCATGACCATGACCGGAAAAAATCACCATAATTATTTGTACCTTATTCACAAAATAGGTGAAAATATAACTAAACATGTATGATTCAACCTCTTTCTTTTGTGTTCATAATGATGCTGTGAAGAAAAAAAAAATATTTTGCCCGCTTTTCGCTTCTATGAAACAACTGTGCGGACGCGCGCTGGCCTGCCGTGAGTTGCCGTAGACGTGGGCAAATATGCGCCCGGCGTGCTCCGTATCGACACCGCGATAATTCGCAAGGTGCTTGGCCGTCGGCGGCCACTTCGGAGTGATATACGAGACTGGTCCCTCCTTGTGATCCAGACCAGTCGCTCGACGCGAGGATGGGCGGTTGAGATTCACTTTCATCTCTGAACTGACTTTGTTTTGGGGTCGTTGGACCTTCATTCAGTATTTTCGTTTTCTTTAAGGGATAATAAATAATAATATTCACCCATTCTCTGGGATGATAGGTCTTGTCCGTTGTTTAGTAGAAATGTGTGTAAATACTCCCGAGTTTATTGTTCTAATAATAAGGTAATATTTGACTTTGATGTTCTTCGTGAATTGATTGGTATTATTTTGAGATTGTAAAATTGTTCTTTGAAATCGTAACTTGTGGTTGCTGAAGTATTTATGCAATCGTCGTTCGTTAAGTATTACAAAGGAAGGATGAATACTTTAAGAAGTGGCAAAAAAATAAACGGTATTTCTTCTCCGTTATTCATTGTCTCTGAACAGTGTTTGAAACGAGCAAGTGTCTATATTTCGCCGAACATAATTGCACTTCTATAACAAGGCGCAGCCGTAAATTTCGAATTTGCATTCAAATGGAAAGGGAATTGCCTGTGGATGGGCTGCAGCCGACAAGGGGTCCTTGCTTCGCATCCCATGCGCCCGGCGCGGCGGCGGAGGCTTCGGCGAGCTTGGGCCGCTTGGCGTCGTTAGCGCTTCAATTTCAGTCTTCGACAGGCTCGTCTCGCAGTCGGCAGGTCCGCGCGAAGAGCGCGGCCCGAGGAGGATGAGAGAGGACGAGACGGGGGGGGGAGAGCGATGGGGGCGGGGCGGGGCGGGGCGCCGAGGAAGGGGAACCCGCCGCTCGAGGAACTCGTTGGCCAAGCTGCTGCCGCTGCGGCTCGGCGTGGCGGCGGTGGTGGCGGTGGCGGGCGAGGTCGCGGCGGCGGCGGCGGTGGTGGTGGTGTTGGCGGCGGAACAAAAGCTTGAGGGCGGAGGGAGACCGTCGAAGGCTTGCATCCGAGATGAGGCGCCCGGAGCAGCCGGGGGCAGAGGTTGACCCCGGTCGGCAGGCCCTGCCCCGGCCAGGCCTACCTCTCTGGCCGGGAACCTGTGCGGGTATTGCGAAATGACGCGCTGTGTGGGCGGCGAGCAGCAGACGCATACAGCCGCCGTCGTACTGTAGAAGGATTTTCCTAAGGATGAGCCAAAGTGACAGTTCGCGAAAACAAGTGATCATCACATGTAATTCAGAGAAGTATCCCTCCGCCGCGACAGCTGTTCAGTCACGCCCCTTCGTAAAGTGCTGTAAATGGCTCCTGTGAAAACATCCCTTACAGAGTCTTAAGAGTTTCGCTGAGGTATATGCACGTACGTGAGTCCGGGAAATATTTAAATTTAATTACGTTGGTGGAAAATCCCTTAACATGCTCTCACAATCAGAAAAAGAAAACTGCCACGAATGTAAATAGAAAGAAAAATGATTTTAAGCCGGAAACACTGCATCGGTACGCATTTCTCGGACTCGTTTTAAAATAAACATAATATTTATCACACAAAAAGTAAATTCAATGTAATATATAAGAAAAAGAATTTTTACAGACGAGCACATTACACTGCACTTCCTAATATCAATTATTTCTCGCAGTGCACTATATTTTTGTCGAACAAGGACACGACAAAAGGAAGTGTCGAAGCCATTTACAAGTTAGCCAACTGCAAACGAACGAATGCGGGAAGGGAGTCTAATGGGCTCAAGGGCACAACGACCACAGAACCTTCAGTTATGGCAACAGCCAGCACTAGCTGTCATTTTGGCTCATCCTTAGGAAAATCGCTCTATACAATGTGTGTCCCAGGGAAATTCGGTGCGAAATACTTCCAAATCGCATCAAACTCCAAACTGAAAACGTTCACCGTGTCTGCAGTTTAGGAATACAGGGGTTGCGCTTGCGCGACGCGTTTGGTGCTGGTTCATCAGGAACGTTCTCTGTATATTTAGGTGATACCTCTCTGACAGTTTTAATTTCATTCGCTACTGCTTTTGTTGCAGACTTGTGGTTCAGTTAGGACACCAACATACAACATTCCAGTTGTTAGATTGGATTTACATTTCGATAATGTTATGGAATATTACCTCTGGCAAAGACGACTTACAGATGTATTATTAATAAGCAAAAAGATAACTAAATACTCGCTAACACATTCTGGTTTAACGCCGGCATTGAAAGCTGCTGTAGGTTTTCCTTTATGTAACTCATATTGCTGAAAGAATGTTATGAGAGAATTGTGAAATATAATAGTTGACTGTGGCTTACACGATGTGTCGTGACGCTTTAGTTGTCGACAAGTTGTCACGCAGAAAAACTATTAAAATTTGTCAACAAATTTTCCTTGTTTGAATGGATATAACGATTCAGGGCGGCGATGCATTTCCATTCTAACAGACTGCAATGGGATTACATTTAAACGATAGTGAATTTACATATTTTATTTTTATTGCCCATTTTTTCGCAAATAACTCTTCTGTATCGTCATATTTGAAAAAATGCAAGAAACCAGAGAATGTGTCTTTTAAAATTTTGGCAAGTTAGTGATGAAGTGTAATGTGGCTAATGCGAGATAAGTACAGGTTTTTTTTCGTAAATTTTCTTTGTTCACCTGCCCTAAAAATGTATCCTGCTAATTGAATACCCTGATAGGAAACGTGAATTTTATAGGGTACCTTCGTGTGTAATACATTTATTATTTTAAAGAAGACTTTCTAAACTTTGTGATATGTAATGGCAATCGGTATCACCCTCTTCAGAATTGGCGTTTTTTGACGCAATATAAACGTTTTAAAGCCAAATCTCTATTAATCTCATTAACGAAGAGTAGAAAAAAAGATTGATAGTAGATATGCAATTCACAGAATCTCCAACTTCATCATAAGTAACCATGGTAAATTATTGCATTGGTTTTTACACCACCATTGCAAATGCATCGCTCGTCGTTGCCATTGCTTCGGCCGCCAACGTGCCTCTCTCCATCATTATAAACATCATCAGTCTCACATTACTACCTAGTTACGTACGGTCATTGACCGCCGTGGTTCGTATTGCTCTTGCTAGAAGCCGAAGAAAAACAAGCTGCCCGGAGCTTTCTTGATTTCATTACAGAACGTGATCTCTTTTGTTTCTCCGGCGTGGCGCCTTCCAGGGGCGTAAATTGCCGCTGCTGCTGCTGCTATTGCTGCCTCCACCTCCGACGCTGCCCGCCTTCGCCGATGCTCCTAAGAGGAGAAGAGGGAGAAGGGAGTTGGGCAAAAGGCTCGCGTGCGAGGGAGCTATCAGAAAACAATTTACGTCGGATTAATTGATATGAAGGGAGTATTTTTTAACAATAATCATTATGTGCAGGCAGCGTAAGGCGAGTTAGCTTAATTGAGTATCTCTGGTAATGTCTAATTAGGTTTGTTTCTGATAGCATTATGCTGGGAATAAATTTAAATTTAATACCTCAGCAGCCTGCTGAAAATCTCGCGTAAATCTTCCGACCGTTTAAGCTCGCGCCCGAGCACCCGCCACCGGCTTTCGAAGGCCTGCTATTTCCTGGGACGTGCTGGAAACGCCGTGTTTAGGTATCCATCCGACTCTTTGGTTCCGAGCTGCCGCGAGAGTTTGGCAGACCATTGGATTCCTCTGTGAAGTCGTAAGCATTCGTGGCTGGTCGAGTGACAGGCAGTCGTATTCTCATGTTTCTGCTATCACACCGTGTTCTTTTTTAGGGCTAATCAGCTGCTACATTCCTCGAAGTTTGCCAAAAATCGCAGCTTTCTACGGACCCTCAGAGGAAATAAAGTTTTGCACTAATGTCTTACGTCATGTCAGTGGCAGAGTGATTGTTGTTCTTAATGTTTTGATTCAAAATTACAGATAATTTTGAGTATTCAGGTAGTTTGTTGTATTTTTGGTACAGGCATATTTCCTTATTTAAAGGCTAGATATGTTTTATCAGTTGGGGTCAAATTAATTTCGCCAACAGCAGAATGGACTTTGCCTTCATATGCCTTTTTATAATGCTATTTAATGACTACGTCACATCTAAGTGGATACAATACCTTCTATTAATTTACCCCAATCCGCGTTTGTAGTTCCTTTTTCAGTGAAGCACTTGATTCATTACAATAAAATCAATGTTTTATGAAATGTCCCTTGCAGAAATCGGCCAATTGGTCTTTTGTAATCTTAGAAAATATGTGAATATTGAATTGCTTAACAGTCCTTAAGCTGTTTTTTTGTGTGGAATATTTGTACTTTGTTATCACATTGCATTTAGTTTCTGATTTCCATCCAAAAGGTCCAATTGAGTGATGCGATATCGCACTTCTCCTTGTTAGTTAGACGTCCAACGACCAGATGCAGTTGCGGGCGAAGGAGCTGTCGAATCCTGCACCTAGTGGGAAGCGGCTTTGTTTGCCGACGTCTTGAGTGGCGTGCGTCTGAGGTGGAAGACTCGGCGAAGTGTTCGTCTCGGAGTTGGTGTGCATATGCGTACGCATGCGCACAAGTGTGTGGGAGGAAGAAAACACTTCTTCTCTCGACTGCGCCGTGCTGACAAATCGGGCCAGACGCTCCTTCAGTAACGGTTGAAGAGAAAAAAAAAAGTCGGAGTTTGCGCGTAAAATAACCGCGATCTATTTTGCTTTTGAGGAATTTGCTTCCGATCTTTTCTGGCTTTCCTGATTCATTTCGTGGTGTAGAAGACTGAAACTGTAGTGAATTACTAATGTGAAATAAGAATTTATAGAAAAATCTTAAATGAACGGCGATTATATTCATAAATAATTTACGGGTTGTAGGTGATACCATATGAAACATGCATTGCATTCAGAGTAATCATGATTTTGTTACCTCGACAAGGCATGAAAAACTCTGAAACATTCTTTTCTCTCCGCATATGCAATGGTTGCATATTTAATGAACATATTTTCACGTATTTTTCGACAATCTAACTATCCATATTCATACAGTTATAGATTTAAAAATCTGAAAATGCAATTTTATTATATTTGTATTGTTTTTGGTGTTCGTTTGCGTGAACCAAGCTAGTTTCTCTAAATTCGTTCTGCAACCATAGGCTTGCGCTCAGGGGCCCGTTGCCCTCCAGAAAATTTTGGAAGGTGCCTCGAAGCAATAAAATGTTTTATTTCGTAAATATATTCTATCCCTCATTTGTACCTTTTTATTGTGACAAATTGGGAAAGAGACTCTTCAGTCCGTCAGGTAGCTCTGAAATGGTTCAACATAAAATCAATTGTATTTATGAAAAGTATCTTTAAACTCATAATTTTATCCTCCTTGTATGTTTTATTTATTTACTAGTGCAATAGGTGTCTTATATAAGTAAAAAAGAGTAATGAAAAAGGGAGCTCAGATGTGAACTTGCCTCCCCTTTCTTTTAGGCTGCGCACGTAATGCTTTCTTCTTTGTGTCTCAGCTACGAAAATGATATGGAAACACATTCCAGTCATTCGTGCCGCAGGAACTTTTTTCAGTTGCACCTTCTCTGCCCTTTGTGTCACTTGCCGCTGAGCAAAAAGAAGAGGTTTCTATTAGTTCTTACTAGACCGTCCGTTTGTGTTTTTCTGGATCGCCGTTATAATGTTCTTAACTAGCTTGTGCCTCCATTACACTGATTTGTGGATGAACTGAAACGCGCATTACTGCTTTCGAAAGTGCAATCAACGTGTTCGTGGTTTGTTTTGGCTTGTTTTGGTGTCGTCTTGCATTTCGAATTGTTAAGGCATCACTTCGTATTTTGTTTGCCGGTTTTGGAGAGATATAGATTACCATGATTTGTCTTGTTAATAATTTATCATTTGTTTCAAGCTGTGTGCTTTTAGACATTTAATACTTACCTTTGAGTGAATTGAAACTGTATTGACAGTAATTATCATAATGTTTATCAATATTACATACTATAATCCATGATTATTTGTTATTCAAATGTGAAAGTATCGTTCCATGTGTTCTCTTAAAATATATTTTCAAACAAAACTAATGAAGATTTATCATGTAAATAACATTGGTACAACGCCAAGATTTCATTCTTTTGTATTTTTGAATGATTAAAATATATTTCATTATGACGAAAAGCAATCCATCTGATTATGCATTGTTACAGTTTTATCTCACTCTTTCCTTTATTGAGGCGAGAATAATTTGTTGCATTTATGATACAAAGCTGTAGCGTTGTTGGACTTGATGTCTCCAATGCTTCAAGGTCTTTTTACCTGAGACCTTTTTACTCTCCACCCTTCCATTGTGTTCATTGAGAAGACGGATTAGTTGGCGGTAAACGCACCTGTCCAAAAATATTACTCTTAATGTATGTTACGCTGGTTATGTGCTGCTATTGTTTTTGAGTTGGGACTATTCTATTCGTTACGGGAAGGATGAGAACCTGAGGTAGTGTCTTTTTTTTCGGGCTTGAATTATTGACTTCGTGATTAGGTAATTGTAGAATGATTCGTCCAAATTTAAGCCATATTCGTGCACGTGAAACCTGTTCTTTTGGGATTGCCTTGTACTTTCTCTTTGTTTTTGTAAATTCCTGCGAGCATTCCCCTTTGTCATTTGCAACAACTAAAATTATACGAAAACATCAACCTTAAAATTGTTGTTATTCGGCGATGAAAACGAAGAGGAAACATTGCATTTGATTTGTAAGATTACTGTATAAACTTCTAAGGATTCGTGATATTGCGCTTAATTCTTATTACATTCCCTGCGAAATTATAGTGTATTTTACAAGTTATTATTTTATGTTTTGCTGATACATACTAGTAACGTTTCATCTTTCGCACATATCGGTAAAGAATTTTTTGGAATCATGGTTGTGAGTACTTATTTGCATGTGTCGAATTATATATGGGTACATATTATCACCTCAGAATATTAATTAAATATTGTAACTGATGGGCGAAAATTATTTTTATGACAAAGAAAGCTATACGTTTTCGTGATCGAAAGCAAGCGTGTGAATAAAGATGTGACAAGTGTTGTTTGACAAGGAAAGCTGAGTGTATTCGGTAATTTCATTTGAAAATTAAACTGGATTGGTAGGCTTGTACATTTCAGTCATGTTTTTACCCTTTCAGTTCTTATGAATTTATGATTGTATGTTCACAGCCCTAAATCAGGCTTTCGGGTCATTTCAGTTATTTCAGAGGCTGGGTTCACTTCACGGAACGCTACGTCGACTTGCCATTTCTCTCCGCCCGAATCCGTTGTTTAATTTCTTTATGAATTAGCCTCTGGGATGGATCAAAGGCAGCGCACTCGCTTCCTGTGCTGTGGTCCCGGGTTCGAGTCCCGGTAGAGGCAGAAAAAAAGTAGCTTTCCTTTAAAATCGTCCCAGTTTTTGTAGCTGTGTGACGAAGAAAAGCTGAAGCTCTTACCCTCAAGCATGGGCTTGGGGGACACCGGTAGCTGGCCGGCGAAGTCAGACTACCGACCCAACAACGCCAAATTCATACGTACATGAATTGTATCCGTTCCCTCAGCGGCGTGCCGCGTGCTGGCCTCGTGCGAGCGAGGGTACCGGCAGCAGGGCCGTCGCGTCGTAACTCGGCGCGCAAACGGCGCCGCTAATGAGGGCCGCGCTTTTGTTTTGTTCGCAGGTAAGCGACAGCAGCTGTTCTCTCGGGGCCGCGTCGCGTCGTTGGGGTTGCCCTTTGACGCGGCGTGGGCGTTCGCTGCTTCCACATGTGCACCGGCGCGGCGCGAGCACGCGTTTCGGAAGGTAAGAAGGACGGCCTTCGATACTCCTTGGCGACTCAAGGGCGACTCTATAAAATATGTAAGGGGGGGGGGAAGAGAAGTTGATCAAATTAATCAAAACATTTTTTTTTATTTCCAAAAATTGATAGCGTCAATTTGAATTTTAGAGAAGCTACTTTATATTATTAATATTCATAAAAATATAAATACTATCTCAAAGTCAGTGTAGGTAAAATATTAAAAAAACCTGCCCTGTTTTTATACTGCAGTTGCTTCGAGATAATATTAATAACCTGTTTTTTTGGGGGGGGGGACAACCAAGTGCTAACATTGAAAATAGTACATTAGAACAACATTTATCTTGGTTTTATTTTGACTAGATTATAAACGAAATATGTATCACTTTAAATATATTTATTTTGAAAACTATTTTGAAATTTTAACTCTATTTTTTTAAGGCGGGATCTAGCTCTAATAATTTGCCTCTTCTGTCCCTGAATAATCCAGTTGTTTCTTCTGTTATTGAGGCAAAAGGAGCATTGACGGTCATTTAACTGTTTGCCCACCCTATTCCCACTTTCGATGGTTCGAATTATCGAACCATCGAAAATTGGATATGGCATGACTGGCATAGTGTAATAATGAAGAAAAAATTGTGGGAAATGAAATTATATAATTTTTTCGCTCGCCGGTTTATTATCAGTGGAATTTCGGGGGCCCTATTGCAGTAATATTTATGCGCACCGAATTTGGCAGTATGGGCACCAAAATACCTCTTTATGAATGAGTAGAGTGACCAAATTGCATAATTTCATTTCATTCATCTAGCAATGATCACAAATATAAAGCTTGGTTTTCAGTGCGTTCTCACCTCGATGTGATTTGTGTCTAATCCTCTGGAATTACTTATTTTTCCAACTTAGCCGAATTAATAAATTGATTGCTAGAGACCACTTGAGAAAGAAGTACTCTATATAAGATCCAGAGAATGTAGTACACTATATAATCGAAGTGGTTAAAGCTCTTCTCGTTGTGGGTAATGAAGCTCGAAAAATTACGGTGGAGTATGCTAGCCAAATATCCAATTTGTAATAGTAGATCCTTCGGAGGTGTCATGGATATGGCACATAAAGACAATAAAACTGTCCTTCTACTTATTCATAGGTCGTTTGATCGCTTCTTTATCTAGTAAACCCAGAAAATAAATATCAGCCACTAAAAATCTTTATTTCAAAGGTTATATTGAGATCTTTCTTTGAGACATTCGGGATGCTGTTGAGTCTCGTCAGTATTTACCTATTTACCGATTTTTTCTATCCCAATTACAATTTTAATAAATTTATGATTTCAATTCAGTATATTTTTAGTAATGACCAAGTCCGGAAACTAAAAAGATGTACGTTTCGTGTGATTCGCTTATTTCAAATTTAAAGAGAAAGTTATGTGTGGAGAGAAAGAGAAAGTTATGAGCCCGAAAACTGCGAATTTTTGGCAGAAGAACTATTATTGCCTGCCGCTCATAAGGAAAAGTGGATAAATCCGGTTGCTAAATTTAGGAAAAATAATCCTGTAACACGTGGTGTAATCAGTATCCATAGTTATTCAATTGAAATTGGAGAATTATATCACTGACTTCTCCGGTGAGGTTATTAGAATAGAAAGGGTAATCATAAAAATGCAATGTATGAAATGTTCATTGACCGAAAAGGGTGTGCTAATATATAAATAACGATGGTACTGATGTGAGTATTATAACAACTTTGAGTAAATTGTACGTTTATAAAATATTATTCCGTTATCCAGAATGAATTCCAATGTAGATCAGTGAACAAGAAAAATAATTTATAATGAAACAGTATAGATTATATTTTTTGTAAAATATTTTATTTATTGTATTCTGTATGCGTGTGATCTTAAAATTCAGTTTTCCGAGTCTCTAAAAGTTATGCTGCTTCCCCCGCAATTTGGAAATTAGATATTTTGGAAACTTTTATTATTTTGTGTGGGGTTTAGGATTTCTGGATATCCCCACATTTCTTAACAAAGATTGTCGGAAACAAAATCTCTAAATCTGCATAAAATTAAATTGACAATCCGATATACATTAATTGGACGGGTCTAAATATTTCTGTTTGTTGCATAACTCTCAGTGACATGAGATAATTCAGAAAGTAAATATTGCAGAAATTACCAATTTGGATTCGACATATCAGCGTCGGAGGCTTGTACAATGTGCGATTCCGTGTATGGAATCCTGAACGCGCGTCGACCGACCGCGCCGATCCGCTGGAATTGACCACGGGGCTGCGCGACCCGCGCCTGGCGCTGGGCCGCGTCGGAGCAGGTTGCGGCGCGCGCGTATGATTTACGCCGCTGCGCCCGCTCGTCCCGAACGGAGGAGCCTTTTTCTTCCGCGCCGTCGCTTTTTTCCGCCCGCTCTTTGCGGGCGCGCCCTCGCGCGTAAGTGCGGATTTCCGCGAAACGGGAGCAAAACGTCCACTCGCGTCGCAGCCTCCAGGAGAGGTCCGACGCGCGGTCGGGTTTGTTTTCGAAATGGGGTTTGTGAAGAAACGACCGCTTGCGAGTGCGGAAGTGGCGTCTTGGTTCGTGATTGGCCTGGGGTTGACTGATGGTTTGCGGATGGAGTTTCAGGTTAACGTTTTCAGGTATTAGTACCAGTTTGAAGAGTTCATTTGGGTCTTTGAGCGGCTGTATTTCGATATTCACGAGAATGGTAACTTCATTAAAGTACGAAAGTTGTGTTAGAGGATATCTAAACTTCCGAAGACAAATTTATTTAAAACTCTATTTATTGTAACCTATTCCTTTTAATTCTAATTCCAGAAGAGTTCGAGAAAGTGTGACATCAAGTTTGGATACAACTAAAACATAAAAATGTTTATTAAATAAAATGATTCTTCAAAAATTGTTCCGCGTTAGCACGAACTAATGAAGTTCTTTTTTACTACCAAGTAGTTGTTTGAATCATTTTGAAAACAAACTGTCAATGTTATATTTAAAATTTAACACGCATTTAGTTTGGATTTGTGTTAACAAAGATTCTTACCTCATTTCTAAGGACATTGTTTATGTGTTTAATGGTGAACCTAATTATCTTTTAATTATTTCGTTCAGCACCTTTCGGTGTATTAAATTAAAAATTGATCGGAAGCTTCGCTTCTCAATTTCCATTTATTGTTATAGTTTGAAGATAATTTGTACATATTTATTTTTTTAAGATTCTTTAAGTTATTGATTAATTCGACTTATGTGCCAAATGATTTTGTGATGGTAGTTTTTCTCTTATTTCCTTTTGTCATTTTAACTTGTTTACGGATGCATAACGGCGTTGCACAACAAATATTACGTATGAAAAAAAATCACTTTTGAGTTAAGCGAAATATATGTTTAGAGAATAGTATAGTTTTACTACTAAATATTTCACAAATATATTTCACAAGACATTTGATACGTAGACTTAAACGCGTGTTTGGCCGCAGAATAAACAGCTTCGGTGAAGGTAATATTAATCTCTTGCAACGCGACAATTTTGGGAATGTGTCACATTTCATGTCCTCCGGCGATGTAAGTCCTGCAATATTTACTGTAGTCGCCCGAGGCTCCATATCTCCGCCCCAAAACCTCGTTGCCTGTCGGTTGAATTGTGTGTGACTCGTAAAAGGCCGGTGCTTGAACCCGCTCGTTACCCCCTCGCCGCGGCGCGGCGCGGCGCCTCCCCTTTGTCCGGCGCGCCGAGCGAGGCCCGAGCGTCCGCCCGGAGATACGAACGCCTCAACGGCAGCGGAGACGAATGTGCCGCCAGACAGGGCCTGTGCGAACGCGCCAAACTAATTGCTCGTACTCCATTTATTCGGGTTTACGGGGAGGGGAGGGGAGGAGGGCGCGTTGCGCTGTGCGAAACGAGATGGCGGTGTGCGCGGCCGTGGACGCCGGGCCCCGCCGCGCCGCGAGTCGCCGTGATTGCCCGTAACGAATGCCGGGGCGTCCGCCCGTCCCGGACGGAGAGACCGGCGCGAAACACGAGAAGAAAAACCAACAGGCGCGGCGGCGAAATTATGCGCCGACCGCCGACCGCGCTTTTGTCGCCCGCCCCGCCCCGCCCCGCCCCTGCCGGCGCTCCGTCACCCCGTGCCCGATTGCGTTGGCGCTGTGTGTTGTTGGTTGGTGTGGGTGCGTGGCGGCGCGGGTCGTTATCTCTCGGGTGTGATGGGTGGGTTGGATTCGCGAGACCAGGCGGTTGTTATGTTGACTGGTCCGGAATGCGTGGAATTGATGGGACGTGATGTGCAGTTGCTTTCGAGATACGTTTCGCACTCAGTTGGGTACAACAGGTTCGGTAAACTTATTTCCGAGTTGGTGTTTATGTGTTTGTAAAGAATAAACAAATAGGGAAGTGTTTAATACTATAATTACGGAAAAGAAAGTTTTGAAAATGTCATAAGGGTAGGCATAGTTTGGTTGCTGGAGCTCATTGAATTGAGAATGCTCTCATTCATTGATAATCATTCTCATATTCGAAGTTCTTACAACAAGCATCTTTCGAATAAGTACCGCTAAAGCATGTAAGTCTAGTAAGCGTAAAAAGATAAATTTATTGTCTTTACATCTATTGTATGATGCCGCGTCTTCAAATTTTGCGTTACGCTGCTGTTCTGCATTCTTCCAAATCCTCTAAGAGATTTGTTATCGTAAATTTCAAATACCTTCCTATTCCCGCGATAATTACAAGCATTTTGCTATTTCCTTTTTGAATGAGAGCCTTAGCTCTTGATGTGTTTGACTCGATTTATCTGTTGACGTGTGTATATTCGTCGATTACGTGTTTCGCCGCACTCCACGCGCCGTGGAGCGCATGTGGGTTTCCGTATTTTCTAATAATAGCGTGGTAATTTGCACGTTAACTGAGCCGTAACCTAGAAAATAAACCCGGCGCGCTTGGAGGACCCGTTTCCTCGTGCCAGGCCGTAAGAGATGGCTGCCAGAGCAGGCGAACAAAAAGGGCGCGGCGCTCGCCCTCGGAAGGCATTACCTATTCATGCATAACCATACATTTTATCGATATTTTGTTGATTAATATGCAAATACATGGATATTACTGGAGAATATCCATCTATTTACGTTTTTGTAACTCCGCTCTCGATTTACTTATTACAAAATTAAATCGTTTACTTTTATATGTTTAATTAATTTTTCTTTATAATTCGAGCCAGCGTTCGTGGTGATTTTCTATAAAACAGCAATGTACGGTAGTTTATTTCATAGTGCATCGGTGGTAATTCAGGGTTGGTCAGAGGTAATGCTGCTTACTTCCTTTCGGTTGTCAGAATGAAAGCTAAATTAAAATAAAATAATGCTAAAATAAAATTTTTAATTTTTCGTTATTTAAGAAACTGCACAAAATTTTAAAGTTAAAATGTTTTACTTTTTTCTTTTAATGTACTTCGTATACTGAAATGAGAATTTCAGAACATTAAGATTCGTAAGAAGGGTAGTAAAGAACTTCCGAAGGGTAAACATTCAAAGTATGACATGTCGACGGCACTTTCTTCCAAACAAAAGAAAAGTGTAACACATTTAAAATTTTACACTGTCTTTATCAGAACGTTGTACTTAATTGAATTTATTGTTAGGCATCTCACGTTTTGCCTGAAATTAAAACTTAAGACAAAATCTACAGTGGAACCCAATTTTTTCCAAGTGGACAGGGTACATTTTGTTTGTTAAACATAAGCGTAAAATGTTTACATAGGATTTCATATTTTCTATTTGCCTCACTCACTTGTATGGACTTGAATCAAATGTACTTTATAGAGTATAATTCTCATTGCTAAGCTTTTTTTTTTTTTTAATGCAATTCCCTCTTGTCCTTTGTTCTTGCTGCTGATGTTGTTTGGGTGATGACACTGTGATACATGAATATCTTGCGGCACATTTTTATATTTTCATCTACGGCGAAAATAGTATAACTCGCACATTCATTATCATTAGAATGCGCAACATATCACTGGGCTAAAACCTGAACTTCTTTTTTAGTTGCTTTAGAAACGGAAAAGAATACTGTTAGAAATGTGTGCTATTTAATAAACTTAATACTTTAATTGCAACTTTTAGATATGGCGTTATTTAAGAAATAATGTTTTTCTATAAAATTTGTGGAGTGTGTAGTCCTCATTAGTTGACACTAACGACCTGCCTTTATACAGAATGCGTCTATTATTATAGCATCCTGGGTCAAGAAAGGGCAGATATGGGATGGAGAAACGAGGATTTTTATACATCATACGCGTTTGTTTTTGTTTTTGTTTTGGTTTTTCGTTAACACTTGACCTCTCTCTCTGCATGATATTTTGACCATCCCAAATAAATTTCTAAATTTGCGATTGAGAGGGCTGGGAGGTTGTGTGAATCATGCTGCAGTACAGCAAACATCTTTAGGCCTACATCACCCTAAGCCATTTAATTCTGCGAAACAGTTCAGCAGTGTTGTATTGTGTTTTTCGAAATGTTTTACTTACTAAACCAACAAACTAAACCAAAGAAACTAAGTTATTAGTTGCAAATGAAGTACTTTCATTTGATGTCTAGCAGAATTACAATTTGCTTATAAGAAAATGAAGTGCTGAGCTGAATGATTATGACCTTTCTAGTAGATACCGCTCTTTAATATCTGAGTTTTTACTTGTCGAGTTTTTACTCTCTTTTGTGACGTCGACGTAGTTTCGCTCTATTGTGTTCTCCGCTTCATATATTCTCAAGTTGATGCAACAGTCATCTGAGTGACATCTCCATCTGCAACGCTTTCAAATGTTCCATCGATGAATTACTGACTAGTGAATGTATTTTTGGTGAAAAAAAGAAAGGTACATATTTATAGATGAGCTATGCAGTTTAATGTTGATCTTTGCAAAAAATTACGAAATTACTCGTAAATAATTTGTTTTATTTGCCGAATTTCATTAATCGTTCTGTTATAATAATTTTCATGGATGAACATTTGAGAGTTATAGAAATATAGGAGTTTGTGATATTGCGTCAGATTTTTTAAATTTATTTATTTATTTTCTGCCACATTCGCTCTTTCGAGTCTAAATGTTCTTTGGGGTAAAGTAACTGCTGAGCAGCTAAGGGATTTCCATCATAAAATGCATTGTCGAAGTTTTGTATCCAATTTTATGAACGAATTGACTACCTATCTTGATGTATCCAAAAAGTAGTAGGTCTGAATTAAAAAGGCTAGTGGTCTGAATTAAATAAGTTTAATAGTTTAACATTGCTCTAAACACTAGTATCTAATGAACAACACGAATGAATTCTGGATTGAAATCCTCGACGTATGACGGCAAATTTTATTTATCAATGTTTTTTTAATTCCCCGGACAAGTACCAATTTGCGAGAAAAAAATAATGTTGGTATTAACATATTCAGGAATTTACTTGTTACTTTAGAACTGACAAGAACATGATATTTCAAACAACCTGCAGATTATATTTAAGGTATGAAAACATTATTTACATCTGTGTAGTAGCTATATTGGTTGTCTGGTTATGCACTGATTCGGTCTCACTTTTTCGTTTGTCTACCTTACGGAGATCAACAGATCCAGAGTGAATCCAGAAATGGAAGGAATTTCCGGGAATATTATGAAATCAAATTTAGGTAAGATACATAGCGTTACCTATATGTTTCTGAATTGTGGGAATTCTGATTTGGTGTTGTTGACGTTCTTATAAGAAGAAATAAAAGAGGTCATCTTCGTCAAATATTAGCTAATTGTTGTCAAAATATTGGCTAATATGTTGACGAAGATGACCTCTTTTATTTCTTCCTATATGTTTCTTCTGTCAAGACCGCTAGTGTATTTTGTCAATAGCACAGCGCATTTGATAGATGTCAAATTATCAGACCTTATCAGCATTCTTCGCTGCCTTTGAAATACAAATGAATATCATGAAATCGGCATAGCTCGCCGGTTGTTACGACAACGATGGTTCAACAGTAATTATCGAGATTCAATGACCAGTTATGTATCCTGTGTCCGTACCTTTAGAAAGAAGTAGTGGTGTGATGGCCTAGAGCCTGCTTTTTTTACATTAAGTAATAATTTGCATTCGGCAGTAGGAAATTACTTAATATTACATGATTCCCCAAAAGCTTTGATTTTTTCAGCTTATTGTTATATTTAAAATGTATGAGGCGTAGTTCAGTGTAGTAGAATTAAAATATGTCAAGTTATCATTCATCTTAAGTGCACAGTTTACCTCTAATATTAAAACAGATTTAATTCGTTTTAGAACAAGCTGCTTTCCACATAAGAGGAAAAAGGCAACCATCATCTCCGAAGTTAAGTCCAAAGCAAACCCTTACAAATATTGATACATAATTACCACCCAATCAGTTAACATTTACCTATTAGAAAAAAAATCATCTTAAACATATTGAAAAATCATCTTTAAGCATCCAATGCCATACCCAGTGAACAGTTCGGAATTACTGTTAAAGTCTCAATGCAACATCAATTATTAAGAATTTCTGAGCCCATATATTCCTATAATAAAAATCAGACCATTGACGTCAAGCAAATTTTCGACACAACTTGTCATCAAGCTTTTTTATAAAATATCATTCAAATAGACGCACCACAATACTTAAAATCAACATTAATCAGTTTTGTAAGAAATATAACCTTCTCAATAAATGTCAAGAGTTAGTTATTCAATCCCAAGAACAATAAACGCCGGTGTTCCCCAAGGCTCTCCTCTACCACACACCTTATTCAACTTCTATGTTGCAGACCTAACCAAGACTTAATGAAGTCAATATTGCATGTGCCGATGACGTTGCCATATTCTCTACTGATACAGAACGCACTGAGTTAACTCAATTCCAACTTTATTTAAACGTGCTCTGTTGGTCTGAGAAATTTAAAATTTAGTTATATCCTAAAATGCCGCCGCTAAAGTATTTTCGCTAAGATCCTTGATTCCCTATCCTCTCTCATTCTAAATAACAATATTGTAGAATAGGAGCCCCTAACAAATTCAGAAAATATTGAGGTTTATTCTTGATACAAGCCTGGAAGAACTGGGAAGTACATATAAAAGCTAAAGAAATCCGAAATTAAAATAAAGCTTTTACAACTGTAAATATTCATTTACTGGAACAGTCCAATCCAGTAGAAATTTGTCTTAGCAATTCACAGACAATTCTAAGACCTATAATGTTATTCCCTTAGCCAAACTGAATTAATTCTCCTAAAAATAACCTGCTCAAATTTCAAGTGGCACAAAGCAAACTGCTAAGAACAGTTGTTAATGCCCTTTGGTAGGCAAGAACTCCCAACTCGACAACGAATTTAACTTTGAACCCATAAATCAGTATATTACATATCTGGCTTCTAACTTTTATTATAACCTACTTGAAATCCCAGCCCTGCTACATATTAAACTTGCCTAAAACCCCACTTAAATTACAATCCAAAACGAATAACCACAAAACATACTATTTCTTTTTAAAAAAGTGCTTATTTAGATCCCGGCTGAGGACCCAAATGGAAATCCCCCCTCTTGTAATTACTCGTAAGTTTTAAATTTAACATTGGTAAGTATCCCAGTAAGCACTTATAATATAAGTTTAATTTAACTACATATTTTTCTTCAAGAACAGTAAAATAAAAAAAATCAAATATTACGATGCTAAAGGGATTCTTTATTATTTTTTTACAAAAAATGAAATATGAGTAAAAAATGCATCATAAGATTAAACTGATAATCTCCCGTGTGGAATCTCCTATATTAAGGCCTTTTTGTGCAAATAAATATTACAAGTGGAAGTCGAGAGCGAAAGCGGTTGCCTGCCCTTTGAATCTAGCTAACGCGCCCAGCGCCATTTTCTTCGCGGCGGAACGTGCCCCCCCCCCGCCCGCGGCAGCGCCCTCGCCCTCGCCCAGAGGCTGCGCTCGCGCGGCGACCGTGGCGAACGCCGTGCCCTCCCCCTGCTCCTCGTCGCCGGGCGTGCGTTATGGGCGGCTTTATGACTTTATTTGTGAGCGTGTGGGGGCGAGAGGGCGTCGCTCCACGCCCCGCGCCGTGTCGCGCGTCAACGCCCGCCCCGCTCGCCCGCTCGCCCGCTCGCCCGCTCGCCCGCTCGCCCGCTCGCCCGCCCGCTCTTTCACTCGCTCACTCACTCACTCGCTCCCGCTCGCGCTGAGCGTTGTGGGTCGTCGCTGCTCCCCGACGCCCGGGTGTGGTATGGCGCGTCGTAGTGTTGCCTTGTAGTACGAACTCTTACACGGTTTCCCGGCAAAGAAACAACCCCCACCCCACCCTTTTTATGATTTCAAACGTGGTTTAAATAATCATGAGATATGTTTTCATATTAAGAACTATATTTCAAGATTGGAATCCCAAAGGTGAACGTATGCTTATTGAGATACTATGATCTAACGAAATATTTTGGAGATTCTTTTAAAAACAGCAATGTCACATACTTAATGCCTTAAAGGTTGTTATTGTCATTGCTGCTTGAAGAAAAAAAAATATATAATTTTCAATTGTTAAATCACATTTATTCACAAGTAAAGGCCACAGGGTAACACATTTCATTATTTCAAAATGCTCATATCCCCAGATCAGTTTATTTTTGTAGAAATGAGCACATTCGATTGTTAATATAACCGCATTCATATTGTCAAGATCTCCGGCTGAAATATCGTCCTAAGCGTGGAAAGAATGCCTTCCAATTGCTCTCGTGTGTTTGTTCACCTCCAATAAGCGTAATTGTTTTATGATTTTGTTTCAACATTTCGGTTCCTCTCACTTCGTATTATTCAGACCTCTAGTTGTGAAGGAGGAAAGTGACCCAATTGTCATCACTGATGTCATAAACTAAACCTCGGACGCACTATAGGAGTGAACTGGAGCGAGAGAGAGACACAGCGGCGGATGATGGAGACAATTGTTCGTCCAGTGGGTGCTCAGTGACGAGGGTAATTGCTGCACCGCAATGGAATGGCTTGACTGTGGGGTGTCGCGTAATGCGTTAGGGCGGGCCTGCGCTTTTGGAAGTTGTCAATAGATTCACTGCAGAAAAGGTAAATATTCCTTAAAGAGAAAATGACCTCTCAATGTTTTAATCTGGGACGTTCGCTCAATTGTAGCGATTGAATTCGGACGCGGAATGTAGCTCATTGGTGTGTCTACTTTCTTTGCAATCATTGATTTTAATTATGTGATTTTGCTTTCTCCTACAGTCTCTTAAAAAGATCCTTTGATTTAAAGCAAAAATATTAAGAAATTGTTGGAAAAATGTTTCTGGGAAAATAATAGATTTTATAGAATGGTCATGGATGTTTTGATAATATACATTTAAGAATGTGAATATGACCTAATTAACAATAGAATTCACTATCACATTTCATGCCTTTCCTTTCCAAAGGAATTTTTGCCATGCCGTATGCTCATTTGAACATTTTTTTAAAATTTGATGTGAATCTGGAAGAAACGCTTTTTGAAATGGTGTTAAATCAGAGCATGATTTTGGCGTGTTTACGTTTAATCGATGTGCCAGTTTACCCTAACGTTTTCTTAGTGAATATTTCCACTGTGCTGTACCGCGTCCTTTGTCCCTCCGTTCGAGCTGCACGCGAAGAAATCGCCTTGACGCGACCCCTTGGGTGTTCCTTCTTCTTCCACATTTTGAGCAGATAAAATCTCATACAAGCCAAGTTTAGTTGGACAGTCACTTCGTAGGTTGTTCCGAGGCAGATAGTAACAGCAGTTACTGCTCATAAGAGACAAGGAGCTGACATTCATTAGTGTCAGAATGTATCCACATCCCGAGTACAATTTTATGTTCGAAATTTTGCATCTGTACCCCTGAAAATGGAATGCCAATTTGAAATAGGAAAAGTCCATGGTCTGACTTGATTCTGTTACAAATTTTGGAAAGTTACAGCCTTTTGTTTCGATTTGGGACTCTTTTTTAGTTTGTGATGAAGGAACATCGTCGGAGTTTGTTTCAACGATTATGGCATTTTGTTGCCTAACTAGTATATTCATTGCGAAGTTCTAAAAATGTAAATAAATAATAACTCTTAAAATGGAAATATGTCTGTAACAAATATTGCACTTTTTATTAGCTCCTGGATACTATAAATAATAGTAGTCCTCGTACTAGCTCCTGGGTCAATCGACTCCATCTCGGTTAAGTTTTTCTTCCATTTTCACTTGATTCATTGAGAAAGTGCTGAGATGGTCCCTTGTTTAGCTGCTGGACAAAAAAAGGCTTCCCCACCATCTGCGTTGTCTTGAGCTGCTGTATGTGAGGTGTTAGTGAATAATTTATTAATTTCGTCAATCGTATCATTAAAAAAGTCGTTCCCCAGTGTTCTCTCGGTTGTGAACCGATTCTTTCACGTGCGGCACGATAAAAGCCAGACTCTGTAGCTCACTTGCCAATGCAAATAGTTTTATTACAAGAGAACCAATATATCTTGTTAACAGATTTTGTCAAAAACACGTGTTCCTTCTTTTATTCATAATTCAACTCACTATAGTAACAGAGCGGGAATACGTATTCCAGAGCTCCAGAAATCGTGCACCAATACGAGTGATGATCTTTACTTCCCTATACGTGCGATCAGCTGTATCCTATTTGTCGTTAAATAAGTAAATAAAATGTTAATTCTGTGCACGAAAGATGAATCTTAAAGCAGAAATAAAATTATATCGATGGCTTAGTTCACCATATTGTAGTTCAGAATTCCTAGTTTAGAGATAACCATGATAGAAAGTTTGCCAAGTTGCAGTTACTTAGGGAGAGACAAATTTTACTTCCAGGAAAAAGCTTGATCCATTTTATAAGGACATTAAATAATTTGTATACTAGGTCCACATGGACGACAGGTCTGCAAAAATTATATTAACTCAAAAATTACCATGAGTGGATGTAGATGTTTGAGCGCGATCATAGGAGCGTGCTACATGTATCCGCAAAACATTAACGTCCCTTTCCAAAACGTGAAATGACAAATAGGATTAACCAGAGTTAATCTGAGTTAGGTTACTATTGAATTTAAACGTAAAGTAATAAGTTTTTCTGAAAATACTTAAGTCCACAAATTCACAAAGTCCATTTTTTCTGTAAACAATTCTGTTATTTTGTTAAATAAGATAAGTGTCAGAGTTAAATTATTACTTTGCCAGAACTTGGGTGATAATTGTATTAGTGGTATTCTAGATATACTCAAGACGTAATTCTGAAGAATGCAATTGTATCTTGCAAATCCGACTATTTCTCATATTAAGGTATGACGAAAAGTAATATCAATTTGACGTCAGTTCTTTTTTCTATTAGTTTTATAACCACGAATAAATAACTAGCTTTTCATAGTGTATTACTGAAATAATTTGAAAGAATATTGGTAACATTTTTAATTATATTTTTATCCAATGTAATGTTAATGTTTGGAATCTATCTCAAACTGTTCATAAAATGTTCAGTTTGTAGATTATTTTATTAACTTAAAATTATCGAAGAATTAGATTATAAATACTAACTAGTAGAAAATTGTCAACAATCATTAAAACACATATTTTTTTTTTTTTAGAGAAATTTCATCGGAATTGTACTAGTTTATTGTGAGGTCAGCTGCGATAATTCAATAAACAAGAAAAGAAAATTCAACTATATAATATTAGTTATTTTTTACTCTGATTTGAAACTTAATTAGCTCAGTATAGAAATTCTGTCAACAACTGAAGCAATTTTTTTAGAATTTTATTTCACGTCTCTACAATTTATTTTTGTAACTGAGTTACAGCGTTTGTATTTTTATGCACTCATCAATTCCTATATGATGAATTATTGCGGTTTCTTAATGTTATATCCAGACCGTCAGTAACAGCAAACCATAAAACGAAAGCTTCATTGCATTTTCTTAATAATACTCTAGTAATTGCTGCTACTTTCACCTGAAATAATGTAATCACAGTATTCTAGATGATGATGAGTAGCATATATATTGCAAAAGCAAAATCGAAAAGAAAGGAGATCTTGATTAATTAATTGACGCTTAATACGGCCTAAAACATCGGTCAAGAAGTATTGTTATCATTATACAGTATATCATTGTAAGTAGTGTAGTGTCCTTTTTCTAAATTCTTGTGTTTCAAAAGAAACCCGTTCAGGTCAAGAACTTGCACTTCAGGCTCATATATTTCTCCGCCCCATCTATTACTATATTGCTTTATCAAAGGTCTGCCCTCCCGCCTTCGTCGACCTTAGGCGTTAACTCGCGTCATGCAACGGCGTCGACGGCCGCCCCGCGCCGCGCCGGGCCGAGCCAGGCCGAGCGGGCGGCGCACGCGGGTATTTGTTTACGCGTCGGCGTGCGTGCGCGCACGCGTCTTTGAGGGGGCGTGGGCGCATGCGTGCGCAGCGGACGTGCGTGGCCGTGCATCGCATTGATCACTGTCACGCGTCCCTCGACGAGGAGGCGAGCCGACGCGCGCTCTCTCACGGGAAGCGCTGGTGGCGGGCGCGGACGCGGCGTCGGCGGAGGGCAAGGCGGGGGGCGGGGCACGGGTGGCTGCGGCGAGTGCCTTGGCCCCCGCCCCCACCCCCGCCCTCACCCGATGACTAATGGCGCCCGCTTTTCGGGCGAGGAGACGCGTTGCAGCCGCTGCGTCTTTGGGTTGTGCAGTAACAACGGAAATGCATCTGCACTTTTGGGTCACTGTTGGTACGTTGGAAAGCTTTAGGGTTTCTCTGTTAATTGACCTGATGTGTAACACGTTGGTGAATTGATGACACTTCTCTATTATTCCTATGGATATTCTTGAAATAGTAGTATCTGTAGAAGGCAGAGCTGGAACTTAGAAGAGCGTTTGCAAGATGTCATGTCGTTATATTTCTAGGGTATGTAATATTGAAATTTTAATAATCCATTATCATTCTGTATATTCTCGAATTCTTTGCCTTTTGCAGGTAATATTATTTCCGCTTTTCTTACATTCTAATTGCATTAAATTGTTTGTATACTTTTGAAAGGGAATGTATAAAACTGCCCATGAATCTTTTTCCTGGTAATATATATCGTTTTCCTATTTTATCAAACCGAACATTCTAGTCCGTGTGTGTTGAAATCATAAAAAGTTAAGAAAGAGATTCTCTTGTGCATTATTTGTTATCGTTCTAGTTTTCTATCAGTCTTTCAGTTGCCAGATTGTTTCCAATCTTTGCTAATTTTGATGCTCATGAAGGGCAAACTACTTTTAGTAAGGGAAATTACATTTCAAGAAGATTAAGTAAATATATTCAAATGTTCTTAATGTATATGGTGTATAATGTATACTTATATAAAATAAATGTTTTGAATATCTAATGAAAATATTTCGTTGAAAGTATTCATAATAGTACACATTTACAATTACTTTTTAATTCATTACAATGTGTAGAGACAGTCTGCGTACCTTCTAACTTAGGCCTAACATTCCAAAAAATGATAGAAAATCTCAGCAACAATGTTCTTCAATATTCTGAATATTTTAATTGTAACAATTATATGCACCATATTTACAGTGAAATCTTAAATAATTTATAACGTGTAAGTTAATGAACTTGCTCATGGATTTTTCTCAAACTTTAAAAATTCAATGCTCAAGTAGCATGAGTTGCTAAAAAACATTTACCGGCTGGTACTACGAGTATGAATATTACTTTCTTCGTGCTGAGAGACGCAGACAATCAGTTCCAAAAATTTGTAAAATCCTCATTCATTAATAAACTTGTCAGTATACTTTGTTCTTTAAGAAGTCACTCTCAGCCAAAAATATTCCGATGAATCTTAGGTCTCAGTTTTTCATATTGTACATGATTTAATCGAATATTAATACATTTGGAATGTTTCCTCCCTTTTTTGTATTAACAAAGAAAATTTTATTAATACACCAATTGTCATTGTTCAAAATCTTTCAGCAATTTGAAACTACATTTTGAAGGATTGACATCCAAAAATGCGAAATGATGAATGTATATTGCAAAAAGTGGCATAAAATATCAATATATTTCGGACAATTATCCAACGTTAACATATAGTTAAAATCTTGCTTGTAGAAATTCAAATTTACTTTTCATTTTCGTAATTCTAGTATCAAATAGTATCTTTTACAGAAAAATTGTAAATTGTACTTCTGTTCTATTTATTTATTCTCAAAAATCGCCCTTGCCTTTTTAAAGAAATTGTCAATGATATACTCCAGCTATTTTCAAAATAGTTGCATTATGGGTTTGAGTGTTAAGATGTGTATAATGGTGAAAATGATAATGAATATCCTGGCAATACCTTTAATCCCTTTTTAACCTGTCATAGAACCTCGCAAATCAACGAATTCATTACTTTTGCCGTCTTTGTCATGAAGCCAGCCCAATTCCCCCTTGCCTGGATGTATTAGCAGCATGAAGGCCCGCTCGTGTGCATACCTCTTTCGCGGCTAAGTTACCTGCCCCACTGGAGCTTCGCCGCGATCAGACCGTCACAATAGTCGCTTTTTCGGAGGTTTGATTTATGCGCCCCCCTCGCTACTATCAGGGCTGTGAATCCTGTTTGCAATTTGCCTGTATTTGTGGAGGTTGACGTGCGCGCCCTTTTATAAATAACTCCATTTAAAAATTATGTGGCGCGGCTGGCGTCCCTAGTTTTTGTGATCGTTTGTAACGGAAACTAACCTTGAAATTTAGAAAGGCATTCATATATAACAACGCCGCCTGTTTACCTGCATCGTACTAACCCGTGGGATAGTAATATCCATATACAACTCAGCGCACACAACTTTGAGCACTCCGGCATCACGATTTTCACGGTTGAACAGGATCTCTGGGCAGGCCCTATCACTGGCCGTTTAATATTGTCGCGTCGAGCACGGCCCGGCCAGGAAACGAGCCGCGAGCCCTCTTGTATAGTGCTCTTGACCTTACATAAATGCTGTAATAATGGAGCCGTTCAGTTGTATTCATGTCACTTTAACCGCGCTCTTTATGTGGAAAGCAATAGCCGTATATTTTGAATTTGAACGCTGCTCTATACTGGCTGTGGAAGCAAGAATCCTTATTGGTCTGGTAGATAACTTTAGTGATTTTTCTTCTCTCAATTGTTTCCGAGATTTCTCTCGTTAAATAATAACTGAGAAATATGTACTAATGGGTGACTTCAGAAAGGGGAAAGGTACTTGAACATGTTTTAAATGATATGTTTCTGAACAACATCCAGATGGAAGAAAAACACATTTCACTGGTTCTTCCGTCTTGTGCTTTTTATGTTGATTGATCAACATTCAAACTTCAAAAAACTTATGATAAACAATAGTACCACTGTAGTCAACAGATGAAAAACATTTTATCACAATGTGTCAGTATTTTGTCACTCTGTATTATTTAATATTAACTTAGATGTATGTCTGCCAACCAATGAAAAATCAGCAATTTTATTTCAGATATCAAATAACATTTGCATTTCAGTTAGTATAATATTTAGGCTTAGGTACCGGCTTTTTGGTAACAAATTTATTTTGATTTTAAAACGCTTTCAAAGGTGTTCCCATATTTGCATCAAATAATTTGAAAATGTATGATGTTACAAAATTTCGATGTATTGAAGTTTCTGAGTACTCCTTTCCCGCCTCAACGAAGGAAGAAAGCTCTATATTTTGAATTAAAGAAATAAGTACAAATATGCTCACATATGCTCACTTTGAATCTGCATACACTTCAATTACTTGTCAAAACATGTATCTAGCATAAAATGCATGAAATTATGAAGATCTTTTCAAAACGGAAACAGTATTCATCTGTTCCAACAGAATGTATGAAGATATAGAATGACAGTTTTACTCACTATTGAAATTGATTTTAATTGTTTCGGCTTGATGCATTGGTTTTATTGCAATTTCAGAACAAGAATCAACATTGGGAATAATGTTTATTGCGTGAAATGAAATTAATTTGATGGGAGATATTACTTTGATATATATAAGTTATTCTTATTTCTATAATCTTTATTAGAATAATATTTTTTTCTAATTTTTCTTGATTCATTAATGGAATTAACTCTTTTATTACTCATTAAGCTAATACAGTAAATTCTCATTCACATTATAATTAATCAAGATACCCTTCAAAATGTTTATTCCTGAAATATTTTATTTGGTTCATTTATTAAAAAATCTTCACTCTCGTTTGTCTTGTGAACGATGGCTATACGTTCTGCTACTCAGTATGTTAGCACTGATGTGCAATAAATCTAATACGACACAATATATTTTACTTTTCTCGTTGCATTGCATTTATGGAGTAAAAGGAAATGCTCCTTGCCCCACCACGTCTTGCATGGTCGATTAGGACAGCTGGCCGTGGAAACCACTTCAGAGGCGAAGTTCTAAACATTTTGTTTAGGGCCTTCATTCCGCAATAGATTTTCGCGTTTTCAGTCGCACCCTTCACAATACTCGTTGCTGGAACGTAACTAAAGACGGCGAAGCGTGACCGAACCGGACGAAACGTGACGGCGCCGGCGTGGGCCACGACGGCGGCGGCGGGCGCGGCGGGCGGTCGACGCCGCCCGTGCCTGCCGTGCGTCCGTCCGTCCGTTCGTTCGCCCGCTGTCCCGTGCCCGCCCGGCGAGCGGCGTCAGGGGCCTAACTTACGCCTAGCGAGACGAGGCAAATCTGATGCCGAATTGATGGGACCTTCTAAATTGGTTTGCGGGAAAAAAATTGGTGGTGCTCCAGATTGAAAATGTAGAGGATTAATTTTATTCCGGAAATGTATTCTATTGTTAAACGTATTCTGTACTGGAAATTTACTAACAAATAACACGTATTGAGATAAGCCATTGTTATCACAGGTTCTTACAAAAGCATTGTTGCCAATTTGAATTGAAATCTGAGACGGAAACATTTTAAAATGAGGTGCCATTGTGACTAACGAAAGGGGTAGTAATGTTTTAAAAGTATTAATCTATTACATTTTAAATATACCATTAAACATTAAATGCGCGTTTTAGAAAATATTTAACAAGATCACAATAGTTTGCGGAGGGATGGTGAGATCAAAATGCGTAGGCCAAACATAACCCCAATTGACGGCGTCGCCGCAGCGGTCGCGTTTCGGGCGTCGTCCGGTGGGTAACGAGCCGGCAGCGGCGTCGGCGGCTGCGGCGACGGCAGCGCGGGAGCGGTGGCGACGGCCTCGCATCCTAAGGAGCCTGTTCCGAAGTCATCGCGGGCGGCGCCGACGCGAGCATCTGGTTGGCTCGCAATTTAGTGGGGCGCGCGCTAATCCCGCTGAATTAATGTGTCTAATGCAGCCGCGAGGCGCTGGCCCGGCGTAGCGGCGGCGCGGCGGAGAGGGAGAACGAAACGAGAGAGAGGGAGGGAGAAGAGAGACTTCAATGCACGGTCAGGCGGGCAAACCTGTTCCGCGGAGAGGCGGAATTTTTCATGGTTTGCGCGGAATCTAATGAATCACCGCGTAAAATAGCACGTTTCCTACCGGCAAAACACCGCCCTCGTCGCTGAAGAAAGTAGAGAGCGGGGGAGGAGAGGGCATCGTTGAAAACGAGAGAACGGTTTTTAAAAACTGTAATTTAGATTTCAGCGCAAAGGAAGAGGCTCGTTGCATTCTTTCGGAGCCGGACGGGCGGCGCCGCGCCGGGCACGGGTAACCACTAACTAGGAAGAAGGGGGGAGGCTGTGCAGTTTGCGTTCGCCGTATGGGGACGGCCGCGGAAACGCTTGCTTAATGCTATCCAAACACCTGCCTGCCGGAGAGCGGCGTTGCAGCGGAGCGACGGCTCTTGCGCGAGAAGTGGAGTGCTCTTTTGTTTTCCTTACGTCCCTGCGAACACCTCGTGCTGTGTGCCATGTTACCACGGCTCTGTTTTCTACCTTTTGACAAGTTGCTATTATTGCAGCCTACTTACAGTGAAGGACAAAAGGAGTGGGTGGCTGAGAGATTGAAGGAATAATGATTATCTTATAAATCAAACAAGATGAGTAACATTTATAGAATTATGGGATTTATTGTTCGCTTCAATCCCAATGATAGCAAGCTTTGTTTTCATATAAATTTATGTACAGTTCATTTAAAATTAAGACTTTTTTCACAAGACCAGTTCGTAGGTTGGCGAGTATGTATACTCAGTTTTTGTGAAAAGCAAGAATGTGGCACAGCCTTTTCGTGCTTTTCACTTATACAAAATCAGTCAGATGATGCAAGTTTGCAGTTTATCATAATATACACTAGAACTGATTATAGCAACAGTACATGAAGGCAGATATAACTACTGTATATCTTTACTGAAGAGAGCAACGGGCAAGTGTATAAAATGTAATATAAAATAATGTTTAGATTTACCTTCCATTATTGCTGCATAGTCGATGTTGGCAAAACTTGGAAGCTCGAATAGCACCAAAATCACAAGCACAAATTATTACAAAAACATATAAATACAACTGTGAACAACAGTAGCTGGTTGTATCCATGTGCTGTTTGACATTTTAAGCAGACTATAATAACTTATTTCTTGTAGTCAACACTTCCATTATCACTTCACTCATTTGCCGACGTATTTACACGAACACTTATTTGCAACTCACTTCAACAAAACACTGTGACTGGATTGTACACTTAAAATTATTATTTAATAATAGTCGTATTTCGTCGCATTTTTCCGTATATTACAAAATAAAATAAACAACAAAATAAAGAGCATTACAATTAGTATCACGTGTATCCTCTCGCGCACTTATCACAACCGTGTTTGCACGCGCACGCGCAAGCGGGCGCGGGGGGGGGGGACCCCACGCGATCGGCGGGGCGCCGCGCGGCCCCGCCCTATATGTGGATGGCGACGGAGCGCGGGGTGGTGTTGGCGCTGTTGCCCTGCGGCCCGTGGCTGTGGTTGTTGTGCCGGTGCACGTGGTGGTGGACCACGTGGTGCCGCGCGTTGGCCGCCGCCGCCGCGGCCACGGCGTTGGTGTTGCGCGGGCCGCCCAGCCGGCCGCGCTTGTTGTTGGGCACGTCGGGTAGCGCGAACCTCAGCTTCTCCCAGAACAGCTTGTCGCCCCACTGCAAGTACGTGTTAGTCTTAAGGTACAACCGGATGTCCGGGTCCAGGTCCTTCTGCGGGACCTCCCCGAGCAGCACCACGATCAGTCTTTTTCTGCGGTCCCGCAGGACCTGGTGGTGCGCCGACTTGAACTCGAAGCGGCACCACTCCGACTTGATGAAGTTCTCCGACAGGATCAGATGGTCCTGCGCGACGACTCCACGGCCTGGACGATCGTCTCGGCGATGAAGGCGCCCACGGGGAAGTCTCTGTAGTGCAAGCACAGCTTGTAGGGCGGGTCGCCGTGCTCGAGGTGCGGCGCCAGCTCCTCGGCGACGAACGTCTCGTCTTTGGAGCTGTAGCTCACGAACGCGTCGAACAGTTTGTCGCGGTCGTCGCGGTCCTGGTCCGAGGACCGGTAGAACAACCGGATGCCGAAGCGCGAGTGGAACCACACGCGGAGCTCTTGGCGGTAGATGAATGTCACGAGAATCATGAAAATCACTACAACTGCCGCACACAGCGTCGCTATGAGCAGGGGAATGTAGTCGTTGATTGGTTGTCGCTGAATGATGTTTTTCACTACTGTCACATTGTTGACAACACTGCTAACATTCACACCACCGTAGCACGTGGACGAGTTATCGGAAATCATAAACAAACCGTTATCGAACTCCGCATCTGATTCATCCGCTTCGGATTCGTTCGCACCACGCACACACTTAATAGCCGAGGCGTCTTTCACACTTTCTATGTTCTTCTGCAACCACTCGCGGAAGCTGTTGGTGTAGTCACAGTCGCACGACCACGGGTTGCCGGCGAGAGCCACCTCGGTGAGCGTGGACGGCAGGTGCCACACGATGAAGCGCGACAGGCGGTTCTGCGACAGGTCCAACTTGAGCAGGCGCGGCGTGGCCGCGAACGTGGAGTTGTGGACGGCCGTGATGCGGTTGCGCTGCAGGTACAGCTCCTCCAACTCTTCCAGGCCCTCGAACTCGTACCCGCGCAGCTCCCGCAGCGAGTTGTCCTCCAGGCGCAGCGTGCGCAGCTCTTTCAGGCCGTTGAAGGTGCGGTTGTGGATGATGTCGATGTTGGACGCGTTGAGGAACAGCACCGACAGCTTCCGGCGCCCGATGAACGCGTGGCTCACGAGCTGCCGAATGTCGTTTCCGTCCAGGTACAACTGCGTGGCGTCCATGGGGATTTGGTCCGGTAACCTCTGCACGTACCCGGCCGTCGTACAGTCCACAACGTTCGCGTTCCACGCCTGGTCGTGGTAGCACGTGCAGTTGGTAGGGCACGTCATTTCACAATCACACGCGTCGAAGTCACAGCAATGACAGGAGCTGAAGCAGTGCGTTTCGTAGCGACACAGGAATTGCTGCGGGGTCGCCTCCACGAGTGGTACGTACCGGCGGCCACGGTTGTACAGAAGCTTACAATAAATGTGATTCAAGTCCACAAGCTTCGGCTGATTTCTCGCACTGTTCGTGTTCACCCGTTGTAACCACTCCATATCACAGTCACATTGGTAAGGGTTTCCCCCGATATGGAACTCGGGTAGCTTCTGAGTGCCCGCCACGGACGAAATTCTCAGCGAGTGTGGCGTGAGGCTGCTTATGTTGTTGTTCTGGAGGTCCACACGAGTGAGGTTAGGTTTCTTGAAAAAAGTATACGACTGCACCTTGTTGATCTTGTTGTCGTTAAGAAACAGCAGCTCGACGGAGTCGGGGATGGAGCTGCCCGTGATTTCGGTCAGCCTATTAGAGCTGGCGTCGAAGGTGCTCAGGTGCAGCTGGCTCTCTATTTCGAAGTAATTGCCCAGCTCGGCGATCCGGTTTGCGTGTATGTCGAGCCAATGCAGCCCTGTCGGAATGAGCGCGTAGTCGAACCACTCCAGCTGGTTGTCGGAAATGTTCAGCCAGATGAGGCTGGGTAGCTTCGCGAAGAGCCCGGTTATGTCCGACAGGTAGTTGCCGTCCAGACGAATGGCCTGCAGGTTAATGTTGCTGTCGAAAGCGCCCGCTTCAATTTTGTGGATTTTATTGCGCGATAAATTAAGAATTTTTAAACCGGTCATCCGGTCGAAGGTTCCCTTCGTGACGTTGCCTATGTTGTTTTCCGTTAGCCGGAGGCCGTAAATGTGCTTCATGTCGCTCAAGGATGTGTTGGCGATGTTCACAATATGGTTTTCACCCAGATCCAATGTCTTTAGAAGCGGCACGTCCCTTAGTACTTCAGGAACGTCTAGGAACTGATTTCCATTCAGGTGGAGGTCCTGAAGGCTCGAGGAATTTTTTAATGCTTCTGGGTGAATGCTTCGGATGTTGTTGTTATCTAGGGAAAGGAGACTAAGGACATAGAGGCCGTTGAAGGTATAGCTATCTATTACGGCTAATTTATTGTTGGATAGGATTAATGTATGCAGATTGTAAAGGAGGCAAAGGTGTTCTCGGGAATGGTCTCGATAACATTGTCCTCCAGGCGCAGGATTTGCAGGCTGTAGAGGTCGCGGAAGACGGAGGCTTCGAGCTTGGCGATGCGGTTCCCGGACAGGTTGAGCACGACGAGGCGCACGAGGCCCGTAAAGGTGGCGGCGTTCACCCACTCGGAGGTAAGCTCGTTGCTCGACAGATCGAGCACGAGCAGTTGCGACAGCTCCCCGAAAGCCCCGGGCGAGAGCTTGTTGTGCGCCAGGGTGAGCACGGTGAGGGAGGTGAGCCCCTCGAGCGCGCGGTCGGCCAGGAAATTCATGCCGTTGCCCTGCATACAGGCGCGACAGGCCCGAGAAGACGGCGGGCGGCAGGGAGTCGACGCTGTTGTTGGACAGGTCGAGCATTTTGAGGTTGGCGCCGCAGCGCGACCCGGGCGGCGACGCCCCCCGCTGAAGCGGAAGCCGGCCGAGCACTTCCGGGGAGAACACGCCGTCGGGCGTCCACATGTTGTTTTCGCCCAAATCCAGCCGCTCGAGCAGACCGAGCTCCTCGGTGAAGGCGTCGGGGTCCACCTGCAGCGTCATGGCGGACCAGTCGGTGTTGTGCGTGCGCAGCGTGAGGTTGCGCAGCTCGCGCAGGCCGCGGAAGGCGCCCGCCGACAGGTTGCCGATCTTGCAGTACCAGATGGCGAGCCGCGCAGCTCCACCAGCGGCCGGAAGCTGCCGGCGCTGAGTGAGCTCTGGAAGAAGAGCACGTCGCTGCACTCGAGGCGCAGCTTGACGGTGTGCTCGGGCTGGATGACGCTGAAGTTGGTGTTCTCGAGTCGCTGTTGATGGTGCGCAGGCGGCACTCCAGCGCCACTTCCTCCGTGGAGCCACCGATTTCGCCGCCGCTCGCGAGGAAGTCGGCGCCGCCCGCGGTGATGGTGCCGGCGGCATGTTGGCCGGGCGCGCGCGGCACTCGTCGGGCGCCTGGTAGCGCAGCGCTTTGCTCAGCGACGCCGACAGCACGCCGAAGATGGCGCCCAGGAACATGGTGAACACCACCGGGCTCGCCTGCATCGTGCCGGCCACACTCTCTCTCTCGCTCGCTCTTTCCCTCTCTCTCACTCCCCTCTTACACCCACGCACGCGAACCACCGCACACGCACTCGCACACACGCACGCACTCGCCGCGGCGGCGGAGGTGGTCGAAGAGGAGTGCGTCGACGCGCCCGCGGAGCAGCTGGCTGTCACAGTCGGCGGCGTTGGCACTTCACATCCTTTTACACGCACGCACTTTGCACGCACATTCGCGGCAACCGCACGGCTTCACTGGCGTCGACACTGCGCACCGACATGGCTTGAGGACGGCGAGGGCGCAAGAGGCGGCTTCCAGGCTCGCTGCCGGTACCGGTTTCAGGGAGAGGAGGAGAGAAGACGGCGCACGACGAGGAGAGAGGAGAACGCACACTCCGGGATCACTCCCTGGAATCTCCGTAGCACTGGGGCGGCGAAGGGTCATCGCCGGTCACTCGGCTGGCCGTCGGCCGGCGCGGGCCATGGCGGGCGGCTGCGGCTGCAAAGCAAACGAGCACACGACAGATGGCGTGAGCGGCGGCCGCGGCGCCGTGTTGCGTGGCGGCGCGGAGGGGGAGAGCGCGGGAGGGGGGAAGCAGACCGACCGAACCCGACTGACTGAGGAACTCGCGCGGCGCGACTCAACCGCCTCGCTCGGCGCTCTCCAGCAGACTGAGGAGGGCCGCTCGCGGGGGTACCGGCGAGGCCCGCTCCGCCGCCACCGCCGCCGCCGCGGTGCGGTGCCCCTCGGCCGTGGCCTTGGCGGAGGCAGCGGCGGCGACCAACCAGCCCGGCCGGTCCGTCCCCACCCTGCGCCGCGGCGCGGGCCTTCCACTTCGCTCGGCCGCCCCGCGCCCCGCGCTCCCGTCGCCGCATGCGGTCCCCGCTCCGCGCCGCCCCGCGCCCGCTCCAAGACGCCCCGCGCGCGCGCTCGCTCGCTCTACCTGCAGCTTCTGCGCGCCAGCTCCAGACGGCGCCCCAGTCTTCGAGCCGGCCGGCTCGCGGCCGCGTCGACCACGACGGCGCACGGCGGCGTTGCGCTGCGCTGGGCGCCGGAGACTTGGCCGCGCGCCCCGATGCCTGCGATGGAGCCGCCGACGCCGCCGACACAGAAGACAGCCGCGCGCCCGCGAAGCGCCGCCGACGCGACGCGTCACGTCGCCCTGGAACAAGGCGCGCACCAGCGCGATTGGCGACCAGGGGCTTTTGGAAGGGAGGCGCCGCGCTCGTAGGGACAGGGGAGCGAGCGGGTAAAGCGGAGACGTGGGTGGAATTCCTCAGAATTCGGTCTCCGACGTATATATGCGTACGGGTAGATTTTAGAAGTAGTTTTCGGCGCAAGCTTTTGTGGCCAAATCTAGTCCATCGCCACAGAAGAATTCTATTGACTGAGGGTTCTTGTTCGAATACGTGGGGTTAATATTGTTTTAGGCAAAGTTATCCTCATTGCATTTTAGGCCTACTATTTGTTTGTGAAGGAAACTGACTGATAATGTCCTGACGGAAATTGTTTTTCATATGTTTCAATTTTGCTTAGATCATATCCAAAACTCCTAAAACTATTATTATACACTCAATGTCTTCTAAATTTCATGTGTGTATTTTCGTAATTTAAGATATTATTTGCAAAATTATTATTTTTTAAGTTATTAGTGTAGGGCCTTTAATATTTGTTGTGTACCACAATTTCGTGCTCCTCCGGAACGTCCAAAATTTCATGCCGGGAATTTCGCGCTTGTGCTAGAATTGAAATCTCTTGTCTGGAAATCGATAATCATGCAACAGGTTGCTTTTCGTTTCCAAGATTGTTTCTCAAATAATTATTTCGGTTCTCGCTCAATGAATATTATTTTGATATATATCGTTGTACTCGGCGAGTACTGATGCATTTTAAAAGTTACACATGTGGATATTATCATGTAATGGCATATTTATTCCCTCACATGTATCGTATCTTTATTCTGGTTTTGTTCAGCAATGTTAATTATTCCTCTGTTCAATGTGGTGATAAATACCTTTTTTTATGTTCGTAAAACAAGCAACTTCATGAAGGTTTCGCAAATTTTAGTTTCGGAAGATTTATTGACGGAGATCCGTATTATCAATCTAATATAGAGGATTTTGGTATTTTGCTTCTGCGACATTGATCTGATACTGTCTTTTCTCTACTCGTCTGTGACTGAACCAGGCAGCATGAGCAGGGTTGCAGTCTGATCGCTCTCGTAGTTCGTTCGTGAATATTATACTCATCATTAAAACGTTAATGGCCCGCACACTGCATAATTTTGTTCTTACCGTACGCTCTGGCCTCTATTTGATTGCCACTCAATTACTGTCCCCGAAATCCCGGATAATCTTCACTTCTATTTCAACTCTGATGTGAGTTAGGCTGCTTTTGTGTCACTTTTGTAAAGAATTTAAAACTCTATGTCATACAATGTGTTCATGTTTATTTTTATTTTAAAAAATCGCAGCCATTTAAATGAATCAAATGTCTGTTCATTAGAATTCAATAAAATTATATACGTTTTACAGTCTACTCTTTTCTTCATTAGAGTGATTTAACTGTATATTTTAACCATATGCATTTGCGATAAATTTTAATGAATTGAGTCGGTGGTTTTGGCTAAGTGCCACACTCGGTAATATTTGAGTTACGTGCCGTATTTATGAGATTGAGAAAATTGCAGGTTACTTAACTCGAGAAAATTTTCTTCTTGCTTAGAAACAAGCCGTGGACTTCGTCGTGCACATACGAACAGAGCGTTTACTTTCCGTGTTTACTTTCTTTTTTGCACGCGTGTGATGTGACGACGGCCTACCAAGCAGAAATAGCGCAAACTCTGCTCCACGGTGATATCTTTATACTAAAATCATTCTTTGTGTTCTTTTTATAACCTGTATATGCACATCTCCGAAAGGTAAATTAATCTGTAATTTAAGAAAAAAAAATTTTTGATTACTTTTAAACATGTTAAATGTTCCCAAATCTTTGAATTATCTCCAAAGTATTTGTAATGTCGAAATGGAGGAAATTTGAAAGCTGTTTTAAAGAAAGAAAATTAAGTATCGTTTTGTTTAGTAATTTCATTCCAGTATTTATCGGATCTCAGTTGCTCATTTTCTAGGCTATTGAAATGATTTTGCGACTATCCAGTCACTTTTGCTGTTTAAAATATACTGAATAATATTCTTACGGAGAAATAGTTAAATAAAATGTATAATCGTGACGTGTGTATTCTTTGTTTAGAAATACGTATTACGAGAGGGTGAACGTCGACTGCTTGAAAGATTTACTTGATTTGTTGCATCTCGCTTTGTACCGTCACCTAGTATTTGTACGTTCTCTAATTAAGTACCGCAATTAGTTTTGAAGTGGTATCGCTAGGACACAATCTGACTATATTTCGTAGACTATGATTGTATTTTTCGATAATTATCCGCGTATTGTCTGACAACTGAAGGTGTTCCGTTTTGACAGTGGCGTAGGTGTATTAGGTAAAGATGTTCGACTTAAAACCTGCATTGTTGTATATAAATATGTAGATTTTAATTCATTTGTTATGAAATCGTGGAAAAAGTTTCTCATATGTATAGATTCCCTTTTCAGAATTAGGATCTGTGCATTACTTTTCACGTTCTCAGCCGAGTAACGAAACATATGCCTGGGAATATTTGCTTTCCCCGGTTTTCCAAGTTCTCCCATTATTATCGTATTATTTAGGTACGATTTAGAATATAGGTACTAGTGTAGTTATGATTTCGCCCGCGTCTTCAGTGTGAGTCAAGGATTTTGGCCTACAGCGCGATATGTAAAAGAGACCAAAGTAACTTTTATTTAGCTCGTTACAAATCTTTTATTTCGTCAGACATTGAATGCCCAGTGTGTATGTGTGTTGTTATATATATATATATGATGTTTGAGGATGCAACTGAACCTGTGCCTTGTCCCTTGGCTAAGTAAATCAGCTTCTATTAATCCGATCTGCAGTACACATTTGTTTTCTCCGATTATCTTACCACTATGCACGTATGATTTTGAGTACTGGATTTTTGTGTTCACATGAGTTCGGGCGTTGTCTGGTATCTGGCCGGCGGCGGGGGGCGGGCAGATAAGTTCTGTTGGTTGGTGGTGCAGCGCGCGCGGCGGGCCCGGCACAGCCCAGCCCGCCGGGCCAAGGCGAGGCGCGGTGCGTCCGTGTTAGAACGAGGTGGCCAGAATTCGGTGTTTCGGAAAGCCCGACGCGCCCGCCCGTCCGCTTGCCCACCCCGTTTCCAAACAGCCCTGTCCCAACACCCGCGCCGCATCAGCTAAGCCGGCCTTTTGTCTCATGTTGACTCTGGGCGCCGCCGCGGCCGCCGCCGCCGCCACCGCCGCCGCCGCTGTTTGAGCTTCGGGAGAAGAAAGCTTTTATCCTGTGTTAATTGGTGGGCGGTTTACGGCGCTCCGTGTCGCCCCCAGCCTGCCGCCCGCAGGCCATGGGTGGGCGGGGCGTGAATATTTTACGAAGAGAATTATTGAGAAGTTTGTGTTGCTTATCTTCGCGAATTAGGCGTAAAATTTGACTTTAGGTTTCACTGCTGTATCCATGTTTCAAATAGTTTTTTTTTTCTGTGGGTGGGACATTAGTTTCTGAGGCGCTACTTTTAAATTATTGTATATTAAAAACAATTGTACAAGGAGCTGTATAACTTATCTAAAATTTGTTGCGAAAGAGCGAACGAATTTGGTGTTCTTCGCATCAAACCTAGACGATTCAGCAGCTTGTGTATGCTCCTTGATGCCTTTTTTTAAAAAAATATATACATAATGCGGCTGCCACGACAAACTTGCTTCCCCGAAATTACCCGTTTGGCGGGGAGTTGCGAAGTGTTTTTTCGTTGCAGTTTTCCGTATACGGATGCAACTGTCTTTATTGTGTTGTGTGTTTAGGTGTTTGCATTATGTGCGTCGCATTCAGCTGCACTACAACTTGTCTCTATAGTGTTTGCAAAGATTGTGGGAGTGGCAAATATTTGCTTCCAGCTGTGTTTTTTGTTTTGTTTTCGCGAACGTTGCATGTTTCTGCTGAAGGAAAAAACAGCTTTCATAAAACTTCATACACATGCTTGGGCGTGGCGTCACCGAGCGTGTAGGAGAAGTAGGCGGGGTAGAGATAAAGTGTGAATTCTTCTCAGGAGAGCCCTCAGCTTCATTGAAATTTGAGTTGAGCTTTGCGTTTCCCAGTGAGAAACGAGTGGACGATGTTGCTCTGACCCCGTCCACAATTTCATTGGCTACACATTTAGAATCATATTCACATGAACTATTAGTACTTGGTTCCGGTTTCTGATATTGATTGTGATTAAATAGTTATATAAACTATACAGTTTTTACTTGTACAATGTATACAAATTATATGTATCGTTCAATGTTTTTGTAAATATTATTGTGATGGCATGTTTTTCCTTTAACGTTCGTTAAATGTAATTCGGACATTGTACTCTCTGTACATAACGGGACGGACGGGCAGTTTACAGAGTCAAAGAAAACAAACTAGTCATCAGTAATATCAAGAAGTGTATGAATCATTCAGTGAGTAAGATTTCGGAAGTTGGTTTAACTTTTAGCAAGGTGCGAGTGACTAAAGCATTTGGCTACCCATCCTCGCGAAAAACAAAGTTTGCCCAGAGCTTTCTGCGCGCTATTTAGCGAGTGGCGGGCACGCGTCGGGGCGCTTTTCACGGGTACTCGCTAAAACCCATTCTCTGTCCGTCCGGCGCTGACGGTGGACCATTGCACGCGGCACGGCACATTTTCAAACGCCTGCCTTGCCCGCGTCCCCGCACGGTCACTAATGGCCTTTAACTGCCGCGCTGTCAGCTGAGCGGCGCCCCGCACCCAGCACGCAGCCCTCGCCGGCCCTTTGTTCCAGATGCCTCGGCGCCCCATTAGGAGTCTGTTATTGTAACTGTCCGTAAAATAATGCCGAGGATCCAATCACAGATAGGGCGGTCCGCGACGTTTCGGTCGCCCCTCGACGACCTTTTGTCATTGTCGTAATGGTCCGCTGGGCGTTTACTAATCGCGTCTTGCCTCCCCCTCCCGCCCCGTCCCCTGCGTACTTCATGGCGGCTGTCATAATTACTAAACTAATACGAGATCATAGAGGCAAATCACGTGCGTTGTGTTCCTTTCTCTCGCTATCTGCTTTGATTATTCTGTTAGATTTGACGTGCTGGAAGCTAATTATTACGGAGGGTTGACCTGGGCCCCGCGGCTCGCCGTACACGGAGGACACGATATTAATTTTGAGATAGCGGGCGGCGGAGCGGGCTGGCGGGCGGGCCAGCACCCGCGTAGGTGGGCGGACGCGGACGGGCGAGAGCGCGATGCCGAGGGAGAGAGCAACCTGTTGCACGGCGACCGACGCGACGTGGCGCTCCAGCGCGTGGAAGGGACATGTCTCTGTCGCTCGGTTTAGCTGACGTCCGACAATTCGGCTTTTCAATATTTTGGTTCCACTGGACGCTGTAATGTTAGTAGACATGAACTTGTATTATCTTATTCAAAAAACGCAAATTGTTTTTTAAAAATAATGTGAACTTTTGTTAATTGACTTTTATACAATTTTAATTCTGTTATATTCCATATCTTGTGCGTAATATAAATATATACATGTAGTTTTGTTGTTTTTTGAGACTTTCGTAGTATCTTACAGCTAATATTAGGGTATATGTATTTATTTTAGCCTTTTCCAACTATGTTTCTTGATAAATTTAGTGTTTCTAAATAATGATATTTAAAGGAACGTGTTACAAATGTCTTCATTTAGTTAGGAAACCGTTGATAATGTTAATTTTAGTGCTTTTGAACTTGCGTTAGATCGAACTATAAATGAAAAATATTTCAAAAATATCCATTGAAATTCGGCGCAATATAATGTTGAATTATTCTTGGAATACATTTTAAATGTTAAAATTTTGAAGCATGAATTGTGTGGATTTACAAAACAATACGTCTAAAATTACCGCTGTTGAGATGGACGGTGCTTCAGGCCCCAGCGCGAGACGGCTTACCTAGTCGGCAAGACAGGCGTGTGGTGTATGCTTTACGTAAGCAGCGTGCACTCGTATAACAGCATGCAGACTTCATCTCTTGCGTACACGCGCAAACATGCACATATGCAACGCGCCGAGGACGAGGCGGCGGCCGCTGGGGGCGGGCGCCTTGAGTGACTCACGCGTGAGGTCAGCGGCCGGCCGACCGCCCGACGCGCCCTGCCCTGCGTGGCCCTGCCGTGTTCTCGCGGCGACGTTCACGGTCGAGGGCAGCGAGGGCGTTGACGAGTGCTGTCGAAAGCGCTGCCCTGTGTCTACTACGCGCTTTTGATTGTAGGAAACGGACAGAGAAAATCCTGATGGGAAAAATGGAGGTGAGGGGGAAATTTGAGCTTTCAACATTGCCACGAAAAGTTACGAAAATTCATGGGAAATTTAGGTTCTTTAGTTACGTTTTCTCAATGAACTTGTGTGAGGATCAATTACGTTTTTTGTAGTTCTTCATTCTACTCAAGAAACCGACATAGAAAACGACGTGAAGCCTGTATTCCATTCAGTGAATTAATTAATATGCGTAGGACATTCTCCGTCGTTCTAAAATAACAGTGGTTGTGCTGTTTCAATTTTGTCGTGTTTTTTTCTTCTTATTTTATGTATACTGATTTCTGAGTGATTACAGTAGCGTGATTTTAAGTTAAATGTCGAAGTTAAAATCGTTGATGTAGACCAACAGAGACATTTGTGAAAATATTCGTGTAATTGCAGAAATTAATTCAGAAAATTAATATAACGTAAAAATCAAGAAAAAGGAAATTTTAGCTGTATTCTTGTAAATTATCCATGGAACGAAGAGAATAGTTGATGCTATACTTCTAATGTCAAGAAACAATTACTTCAAGATTTAAGCTCTACTCACCAACACAAACGACTTACTTCATTTAACCACAAGTACAAATATGCGTAAAATGTTGAGGCAATAGAAATGAATTTAAACATATTACTTCCATATGTCTCTAAAATTTAATTCTATCATATTATGAGAAATTGCGCAAACTAACATTTTTTGCCTGAAAAGTAAACATATTTGAAATAATTGCAATTTTCTTCTTTAAATTGTAAAAGCATGGATTTCATATTTATTCTTAGCGATTTTAACTGATGCATTGCACGGGAAGGTACGTTTTGTAAATAGCTTCGTTGTTTTGCTTCGTGTCATTGTGACCTTCATTTCTTTCATATTCTTAATTACGAAACATTGCTTTGCACTTGTTGACTTAGAGCTGCTGCCGATCGAGGCCTGAGTCTGATGTTCTCGCCGGCAGGCCTAAATTGCTCAGGGGGCGGAGACTAACTGGCGCGCGTTGTGATTTATGTTCTGCAGATGATGTTTCTCAAGGGCGTGGTTAGTGCGTCGTCCTGATGTGCGTGCGGGGGTGATTCATGCGAGTAACGGTAGTTGGGTCGCGCCTTCCACAACAGCGTAGGAAACGCTAAAAATCATTTGTCTTTCTCTCGGCCTTTGGAGCGAACGGGAGAGGAGCGTCGTCAAAGAGACGGAAACGGAGGCTTAGGTTGCGGTGGTGCCTTTTACGAGGTGTGTCCACAAAGCCGGTGAACTGTGCACGAGTTAACCTGAGAAACTCCCTTAAGTTGACATTCTCCTGGGAGTGCGTAAGGCGCTTGGAATGTGTTTTGTTGCCCATTCTAATTTTGTTCGCATTGGTAAGAAAGTATGTCTATTGTCCTCCTGATATACATTGATCGATTGATCCTTTGTTACATTTTGGTAGTCAATTAGTTCTTGAAACCCCCTGTGTACAGTGTTGTGAAATTTCTAACTAAGATTAGTGGCAGTTCTTGTATTTTCGACGGTAATCTCTTTATAAGGTGAGCTTAAAATCAATTTTATGATTATTTTTTGTGCTTTGTTTTTTGTCCTATTAAATTTAACTGTACGAACATTTTGCGCATCATTTGTTTTAAAATTCTAGTTATAAATATGTTTCAATAAGTTAAAATAAATTAAATGAGTCCGAAACAACTATATTTTAGTCGATGCTGTAGAATTGTATACAATTGCTGATATATGATTAATCAATTGTGCTGGAAGGCTGTAATTAAACATTTTTAAGTTCTAAACGAGGTTTTTTTCTGTCTACAAGATGGATGCCTCCTTTGGTTTCGAATGAGAACGTTTGAAAATATTTGTATTTGTGTTAAAGTTCAGTTTCTTCGGCATTTTTGTGGTTAATTGCTTTTAATAATGCCGCGAAGAGTACGTTTATTTAACCAGCTGAAATACATCAGGTCAACAAAAAAATATACCTTCCACCACTTGGTGTGAACGATTCAATTGCAATTGATTCAATACCGTCACATCCTCGTATAATAAAAGAAAATATCAGAAATAAAAAATATACTATGAATGCAATATTTGTCCTACTAGTTTAGTATTAAAATAACCTAAGGTTATAAAAATTTCAAAATTTTTTTTTTTCTCACTTTTTAGAAAGAACTTCGATATTAGATCAGTGAACTAGATGATGTTGAGAAATAACGGTTAAAGTTTCGTGCAAATATATTCATTATAAGCTGAGGAAAGAAATGTAAATGTATGAAATGTAACACTGGCAATGGAGTCCATTTGATCTCACCATAAGAAAATCGCCACTACGTACTTGCTTACAAGCCTTCGTTCATTGTTTAAAGCTTTTGATTCTTAAAAAACAAAATATGTTTGTAATATTCTCTTAAAAGAAAATTGAAAATGCATATTTATATATTTTTATGAATAGTATTTTTTTAAAGAAATAATCTAATTTATAATACGTTGTACCAAACTTCTTTGTGCTAGACATTTGAGAGTCACGTCATGACACCCACTGTGGTTTTCTAGTGTCAAGCAATAGTAGCAGCATTTACAGTGATGCAATCTTGCCTTGTTGCCGCAATCTCATAATGAATTGATGCTGGTGATGCGCGCTCTGCCACGCACTTACGTCGCCTAATATCAAAATACGATGATATATAAGTATCCAGACAGTGCACTGAAAAATATGGGAAGTATAGGAGTAAATGGCCAAGGTAGTAAAGCGCTTCAATGCCGTGGCCAAACTATCAAGAACTGAGAATGATACAAAGAAAAGATACAATAAGTCAATAATTATATTTTTTCTAAACCTAACAAATTGCTATAAAGAAAACGTGAGTTGTTCAAAAATTTGAAAAGAATAAGTGTGTTCTGTAACACCAAGAGTGTTGGTTTTGTTTAGGGTTGGCGGCGCTGCGTCGCCCTGGGTGCCGGGGGGCTGTAGGTCGTTATTAGATTAGAAGCGCTGCGGGGCCGGGCCGCCGGGCGACGCGAGGGGCCTCGTGTCAGTTCTTTGGGGAAACCTCAGCGCCGAGGCGCGGCCGCTAATAGCCGACGGGGCGGATCGGCGCCGCGGGGGGGCGGGTCCCGTTGCGCCTGCCATTGTGGGGGCGCGAGCCGCGCCGCGGGGATCTGACCCGCCCCGCTGCCGTCCCCGCATCCTCCGCCGCCCCCGACCCTGCTACCGGCCTCTGCCTCCCCGTCTCGCCCTCGCCCGCATCGTCGTTGTCGTCTGTGCACGGAGATTAGGCACAGGAGAAAACACCGATGTTGAAATGTAGCGTCGGATGCATGGTTCTTCGATTTTTCAATGATTATTGCTGCGTTGAATAATACATATGTATATCATACGACACTCTGATCTCCAGTTTTTTGTTAATATATACAAATATATTTGCATTTGGGAATTACTGTGTTATTTTATTTTAACACATTTATCTCTTTTTCTCGCATTTTAAAATTTCTTCAGTTTTGTACCAGAACATTTACTCTTAACGATTTACTATACTTCGCATTTTCATTTCATGATAATGACGAATATTGTCGAATTATTAGAAGTCTTTCACTGTGCATTCTCATCCTTCGTTGGATAATCACCTTCACTGTGAGGGCAGTTCCAGAAAATATTTAAAGGGGAGTCGTTTTATAAAATTAAAGAATATATGATTTTTAAGTACACGAGCTGATAGTATAAATTTGATTCTTACATATTTAATATTATTGATATTTGTAGATAATTACATTGTTTGTTTTCACGCAGTTTTGTTTTGTTTACAATTAATTACAGTGAACAGCTATGCAATGCTTACGTTTTACATAAGTCTCGCGCCTCTATTAGTGTTTCGTTTAATGTTCCTGGAAAAAATGTTTGAATGGAGAGGAGGTGCCTTTGTTTGGAAATTTAAAATCAAAATTGTCAATTCACTGTGTATTTTACTGAAAATATGGACATAAATTGAAAAAATGTTTATCATTTTGGAAAATATTCACCAACACCTTTCAAAATGTTCAATTTGTTCACATTTAGGGGGGTGGCCCTGCTTTCGAATCGCCCTTGCATCTCCGTTGCCACCGCTTTGCGCCTACCCTTGCTCTCGCCGCCTGCAACTCGTCTTGCTCTCCGCCCCCGTCCGCGTGGCTTGCCGAGCACACTGCATTTTTTCTCCCCTTTTCTTGACTCCGTATCCCTCGTTAACCTTCAGCAACCTTTCCTCCCTCGTCGCGCTCCCCCTGCCCCGCCAGAGCCCCGTGGAATCCCGGCGCTCGCCGTTTTTCACGTTCGGTCGAGGCCGCAGCCTCCGAATCCTCCTCCTCCTTCTCCTCCTCGCCCGACAGTGGTCGCAGAGCCCCACTTCGGTGGCAGAAATGAAGCGTTATGTGATTACGGTAGACATGGCCCCCTTCATTATTATGTTTAATTCGCAGTCGGGTCTAATTATATATTTTCACAAGATTAAAAACTTTGAACAATGAAATAAAATAGAAATTATTGTTAACATTATTTACACTTATTTTTTCAGTATTGGTTTGTTAAATAAAATGTGTGAACAGCGAAATTCGGATCCTACTCTATTGCATTTGCCTGTATACAGAAACGTAAGTCCGTGCAAAGTGTTTCATGGATTTGCAAAAACGTCATGCTAGTGAAAGTACATGCACGTATGCAATATTGATTCTCTTTGTTTATTTGCGGTATTTAAATTTGGAAATGTTCATTATTTCCCAAATAGCTTTGAATCAAATAATAATTCCCTGTGACTGTATGTAGAACATTAGCGAAAGTTTGTTTTTAATAAATTAAGCCTTTTCAAATGCCCGAGTTATTAATATTAAAATGGAAATGTTTATATTCAGGCCGATATTTAAACTAAAATCAACAATGAAATCACCTTACAAGTGCGAAATTTCTGCGTGGCAACTTTAAATCCTCCGTACCACTGTGCCCGTCCACCCCCCGCGGCCGTGCTTGTCCCCACTAAACTGGCGCGGCACAATGCGCGCCCCGCGCCGGCCCCTCCCGCTGTTCGCCGCGGGAGGACCTGTCGGAGGAGCCGGAGGATGAGCCTCGAATATGCATTCCCGACGAGCCCCACCCCCCCGCCCCCCCCCGCCGAGCAATCCCCCTTATTCCGCGCCCCCGCCGACGGAGGAGTGAGAGGCCGCAACAATGGGAGCCATTATGATTTCGTGGTTTTCACGAAACGTCAAACAGCGCGCTCAAGGGCCGCCGCGGCTTCGCACGGTGGTGCGGATGGGGAGGAAAAGCGGGCAAAAATAGCTTTATTGCGTAAAACGATTTTCGCTACCGTACATGCATCGACGGGGAGGTTCTAGTTTCATGTAGGTACTTGGCTGTCCGGGAGACGCCGCGTCCTAGGCGTAGGTGCGAACGTGACCCTTTTGCCAGGTGCCAAATGCATTTCGCCCTGAGGAAGGTAGCAGAATGGCGGCCGAAACGTTGGGCACGTGTGCCTAGGACGCGCCGTCTCCCGGTCAGCCAAGGAGTTACTGACTCCCGCCGCGGAAGCCTACGCTCTCGTTGTAACGGGTGTGGATTTTCGGCACCATATCGTACGTAGCTGGATCCAACCTTGACTACCGCGTAGGTGAGAATTGTAAGGGTCAGTGGCTTTGATTGGTCGTTTTTGTTATTTCTTCCGGTCGCTTCTCGCCGAATGCATGTATAAGCACGTCATTCAAGAGAGCCACGGTCCGCTCTATCTAATCCTCTTTAACCCCGAATATTATACCGAAAATACATTTTTAAGATTCGTAGTTGGTGGCAGTAAATGAGCCCATGTTTCAAGATCGGATGAATTTTTAGTGTTCGGATTCTAAAAGAATGTGGCACAACACAAAAACATGACATTCATGTAATTTTTGATCATTTGAAAAAAAATATTTTTGTCCATTTTTTTCGTTTTCAACCACCGTGATCGCCGCTGCCGCCGCCCCGCACGCGGCCAGAAGGTCGCGGTCGGCCCCGCGGGGGAGACTTGCGCATATTTGCATTCGGGCGCCCCGACTGGCGCACGGCGGTGAATTATTGGCACATGCGCGTCAAGGCTCCAGTCGTAAATTGGAGGAGAACGTACGGTACCTACTCCGGTTCGATGGGTAGATTCATTTATAGATAGCTGGCAGAAAGGAGCTCGAATGTTGAGAGAAAATTATAGCTTCCCCGCCCTTCCATTGAAGAAGACTAAGAATAGCAGGCATAGTTTGATGCATTTTAATATTGTGTAGAAGGGTTATTAAAGATAGATATGTGAGGAAAATGTCTATACAGTGTCAATTCGAGAAGGAGTGTTTTGTCAAAAATATAAAACTAATAAAAATGTATAGTTTTATCTATTATCCTGGAATATGATAGTGAGCTTAACAGTTTGGATGCAGAAAATTTTTAGCGTCCTAAATACTGAATAAGACGTCCGTGTTAGTTTATTACCACTGTTATATTTGTGATTGGTATGTAGTACTATAAGAATAGTAATAGTAATAACTTCATTTAGGTGTAGTACACATTACAAACACAGTGAACAATTAGTAAATAACATTCGATAGTTAACAAGGTAACATTAGGTAGGTAAAAATGTAATTCGCAGAGGTTAATTACCAGTTCGATAAATATTCACTTGTAATACTTTTAAAAACAATTTATTGTGAAATTGAGCTTTGAAATGTATCCGTTTTTGCCAGGATTTTGCGCTTCCTTGATTCATACGGAAACGCTTGTGAAACAAATATTATTTGAAAATGAAAATATCAGGCGTTCCAGTTCTAATGACGATACTCACACCACTTTCTTCTCCTCCTATTACTACTACCAAATATACCTTTGTATTTAGGTGCATTAAGCTTTGCATCATTTCCTTAAAGTTATTCTGACAATAATGAAAATTATTATCTGATGTTGAGTTGCCAGGCTTCGTTCACCAATGCGAAAATTAACGATCGTTGGATTGATTGATGTTTCAGGACTGCTAATGTCATTAGTTCCGTTAGTGTAGTAAATGTTTTCATCCCAAGAAATGACTGTGTACCTCCCCCTCTCGCCGAGATAAGCTCTAAGACTACGATCTATCCCACCACAGCCGCAATAAGCTGTACGTCGTAGGACCTCCAGATCATAGTCGCTGCAGAGTCAGCGGTAATCCTGAACTTGAGCTACACTCAGCCGCTTACTAGCGCTGGAAAAATGATCACTTCGTTGTACATTAGGAATAAAATGAGGGGGCAGTGAGAGTGAAAGCATTCAGCGGGGCATCGCAGTCAATTGGCGGGGACCCATGCGCCCATAGCTGTGCGAAACGGCAGCAGGTAGCAGAGTGCGAATTGGTCATTTTCTCCTGAGGGGAACGTTTCAAAGCGGCGGGAGAGGGGGATTGGCCAGTTAAAAGAGCATTATGTATTACGTTATACAATGTCAATAAATCGGTAGAATGTTCTTGGGAATATTTTCTTTTGAAATTTCTTCATTGATTGGAACATTTGAAAGTATGGAGACGTTGCCCAATATGCATAAATCCCTAGAATGCTCTTGGGAACGTTTTCTTTTAAAATTTCTTCAATTGAATTGACATTTCGAAGTACGATCATAAACGTGGCTCGTAGATAAGGATTAATTGTGTTACTAGCAGGGTCAAATTAGTACATTCACATCAAGGAATATCAAACCCTCCAAAGACGCAGCACCACCACTCCCCCTCCGCCAACTGGCTCATCCGGCCCATCGGCGCGCCCAGGGCTGCAGGCCCGACCCGCGCCGTGATTTACGCTCTCTTTCGAACGCTTTAGAATCGTTACGTGCCCGCCTCTATATGTAGCCGATGTTTATTTATCCTTGTTTCACACTTGCGAATGATATACGATTCTAGAAGCGAATGTTTGCGAATCGGCAGGGTGACTGTAAAATTCCGACCGCCCGCTGCTGCTGACGCCCACTCGCAGAATCTTCTTTGCACCCCTAGCGTTCGTCTCCTACCACAGTTTATAGCCTTCATCTTCTCGTCGATTCACAGGTCTTCTACGATTCGGTTTTCGAGGGGTGATAAAAATTGGGGGTGACGCTCACCCGTGGAGGAGCTCAGTCTTGCATGAGATATTCTTGTGTATGTTTTTTGTAATATTTATTAACGGTGTCTTCGTTTTACACTAAACAATAAATAAATTATGTAGTACAGGTGGAAATGCATAGATATTTCACCCTTTGAGAATTTGAACGATTTATCGGTCTTCGAAGTAGGGTATAATTTACAGGCTTTTTGTTTGTTCCGTATGTATTTCACGGATGTTTCGTGTGTAGTCGCATTTCCAATTCAGTCATCGAAGCTGCCACCGTTTAATCCTCGTCTAGTTCTACCATCGAATTCGCCTTAGTATATCTGTTAGCTGTCCGTCTGTTATTACGGTTCCTTATCGTGGTGTTCGTTCGGTCACCATTAGTTCACTTGCATCTCTTGTCTTTTCTCTTCGCCGGCGCGTCGCGCCGTTTCGTTTCGCAGCTCGTTCCTCGTTGCAGCCCCCGTCCGGCGCGGCCCTCGCCCGCCCCTCGCCCCCCGCTTGATATACGGCGGCGCGGCGGCGGGCGGCTTTTCGACAGCGCCCCGTTGGGCGCGGGAGAGCCGTGACTCGCGGCGCGAGATGGCGCTGCCGGCGGCGGCGGCGCGGCGCTGTGTGTTTGGCGTGCCTGTTGCGCCTTGCTCCGAACTCGTGCGCATGGGCTTCGTGCTTGGAGGCAGGCAGCCCTTACCCAGGGTTCCCCTTAGGCTCCCACCTCCGTCTCTGATTCCACAGGTGCTTCCCTTACGTCATCGTCTTTGTCTATCAGATCCTGCTTCAGTGCTGGAGCAGCGAAGGAAAAGTATGTAGTGAAGTATTGTCATTTGTAATTAGGGTAATGTATGAGATAAAAATAGTAGAGTTGGAAGAGTGAAATCTACGCAACATTTGAGGGAATTGAAGACTGGAAGTATAAGAAATGCCGTTGTACATGCTAGTAAATCAATTAAACATGTTAGACAATTGCATATCATGATTTTCCCAGCCATGTAATGCAACATACTATTTAAATCTAAGAGGCCGATAGGCTTCCTGGCGCAAATTCGTAATTCGCTGAATAAAATTATTCATTTACCATTAAATCAGTCACCACCTCTAAATTTACTCAAAAATAAATGTTGTACAAATTGCTCTATAAAATCTACAAGTTTTAAGGCCCTTTTTGCTGTGACAAATTTCCTTATAATTACGAATATTAATTTATAATGTTCAAATATCAATCGCGTGCGATTACGAAATTCAAGAAAGTGCTCCGTGATAGGTATTGCAGGATGAGAGAATTCAAAAGACACTCTTATTACAACCTGAGCTAGAAATGTTTTAATTCGTAGTATTCTTTTCTGTAACATCGTTCTTGTATAGCTGATATTGATTTTCTATATCAATTACCAATTCGTGCTACATTATGAAGTGTAGTTTCTTCCTTTGCAACTGTAGATAGTTTGTGGTAAAATACATACATCGTAACGCTTCCTCTTGGTTTTATTCGGTTCGCTTCGAAGTATGAAAAATGGCGGAAAGGCGTTTGTACATTAATCCTTCGCTCTTGCACCCAAAGAAAACTCGCCGGTGATAAATATTCCCTTTCAGATTTTAATGTAGCAATCGTTTTCTTCTTCTTGTTTCGTCATCATCCGCAAGAATTGACGCCGCAAGTAGTCCAGGAACTTCACCTACCTCTGTTACACTCGCGTAAGAAACGCGCGATCAAAGTATAAATACAGCAGTCGTACATTTTGCCAACTGTAACGAACCAATTGCGCGTTTTTAAATCACGTCGTAAACGGCATCGGCGCGGGGACGTGCAGATCGGCTCGCGCGCCGCGCCGCGCCGTGGCGCGCTCGGGCAGCAATTCGAGCTTCCCGCTTAATCGAGGGTTGGGCCATCAAACTGCTCGCGAGAGTTACGAGCCGGCGCTCGAATATGTTTCGCGCATAAAGAACCCGAAGCACGCGTCGCATGATATTTTGGTTGCAAGTTATGGCGAAAACCGCCATTGTGGTCAAATGCTTCACGACTGTTGACCCACGTGGCGTATTATTTACTGTAGTTGTAAATAAGGGCGACTGGGATTTGTGTTTTCCTTTAGTCTCTCACCGACGCGTGCTTCCCCCAGATATTTCTTGATGAGTTGGACGTCGGCCAAAGGTCGGTTGTGTTTCTAGAATCGATGGTAAATTGATTTTTTTCCGCCTTCGAGTTCTCAACGAGAAGTACGTACGTGGTTATAAGCTGAAGGTCGAAGTGAAGCTCGCACAAGAAACTGCTAGATCGTGGTTTTCAAAATCAACTTCGCATCGGCCGAGAATCAGAACATCAGGCATAAATCAACGTGCGTTTTTTCGCGCCTGTTTGGGAGGCATTGAAAGAAATGTCCATTGTCAGAGCCTGCTCGTCGGTTTACGCATTTGTGAAGCAACCGCTTCCAGAGACGGCTTTTTGTGTCGTTCACCGAGCAATTTTCGAGCAGAGTTTGTCCTGAATACACGGCGAGTACCAAGCTGAAGCGGATTCGTACATTTAACGGGCTGTATCCTTAGGTTTTTCCTAGTGAGATCCTTACGCCGAGCCGGGGGAATATTGGCTGCGTGCCGCGCACGTTTCTCAACGGTTTTGGGCTCGTCCGCGCGCAAAGGTGTGTCCAGTAGCGAAAATTGGAACGTTTTTTCCGCTACCAAGCCGCATGTCCTCATGTTTCCTTTTAAGAGTCCGAGTTATTTTTAGTGGCTTTCCTGCTGAGTCCATTCTGCAACGTTCCCGGCATTTGGGTATCGCGGCTCCATTTCCGAGAGTCTAACGGTTATGAGCTTATCGATGTTTTTGTTGGCTTTACTTTCACTTTGGGCTGCAGGGGTGCGGCGGAAATGAGGGTTGAAGTGTCGAAAGCATAAAACTGTACCCGAGCAGGATGCCCGGTGTAAAGAGCATGACTGCGTGGGAGAAGTGTGCTACTGTCAAATGGGTTTATTGTGCTTTTGAAAGATGCGGAGCAGGACGTGACATGAGTTATAGAACAAAAGCTGTTGCTTGGTCTTAGCGCTGCTAAAAATATAGCATCCGATACACTGCTTTTTGCCTACGTGCCCTGTTGCTTACTAAATTTACTTCAAGCAGGTGTGTGCTCATTCATCTGAAACGAAAAAGTTAAAATGGATGTGTTCCATAATATGAAGCGTCGGTTACGAAAACATACGACGTGTTGGTTATGAAAGCGTATATAGAATGCATGTAGTTTTACTAGAAATCGCCCAATTTTTTTGGTCAAGTACATAAACAGAGTCATCGCTTCTTACGGTGAATTTTGAATTAAAAAGGTAGTATTCGAAGTATCATTTAAAATTCTTTTAAAATTAATGCTTCAAGTAAATAATCTATGGATATAGTGCCAATAAAATGCTACTAAAACCATACTTTAAAGTGTAAATAAAAAGTACTATGTACTTATGTGTGATACATTTAAAATATTGTTTAAAATCAGTATATTTGATAATTTCTTTGGGTGAATAATTTCATACCAAACTGACCCAGAACTATTCCATCTGTGAATAAGCCTTTGTTGAGCCAATAGGGACGCTTTTCCCTTTCCTTCGGCGTGTGCGATCGTTGGGAAACAAAACACCAGGCGAAGTCACCCTGCACACTTGCAACATTTACTAGTATTCATCCAGGAAAAAGGAAGCTGCTTGTTTGATTTCCAAACCGTTGTGTCGGTTGGTATAGCGCCTCCTTAGCAAACAGATTCCGCGCGCCAAAACACTTAGACATTCCCTCAAACGCCGAGTCCTCTCCTCCATTCATAAGATGCCGCTCCAGCTCTTCCCCGGCAAAGACCCGCCACCCGCCCGCCCGCCGGTACGCGGTTGCGACACGCACAAAGTAAATTTGCCAACGGCGGTTTGGCGCAGTTTGCCCAGTGTCAATCCGCGGAGAGAAAGAAAAATGGTGGCAAACACCTTGAGGTTTTCCTGCGAGGGCGAGGTTAGTGAGAAAAGACAACAGGCTGGGAGCGTAGGTCAGCCCCGCGTTGGAGTGTTGACCCAGCAACCAGCCTTCCAGGGTGCCCACTGCGCGGTTGCGGGAGCCTACCCCGAGAGCTCTGCTGTTTTCTACCTGCTGCTGCTCCTGCGACCAACTGTCTGCTCGGTGTTGCCAACTCGACGTTGCCGCCACCCCCTCCTCTTCCAAGATGATGGGGGGTGGACCAAGGGTTCCCAGTGCATTCCGTAGGCCCCTTCGGAGGGTTGGACTTTCGAGTGTTGTGTTTTTGGACCTGCTGAATCTGCTGACGTTTATTTTTCGCCGTCCGACTGGCCGTCGAGATAGTCTTGTGGAGACTTCAACGCCCGAACTTTCTCTATTGTATCGACAATCTCCTAATTTACCCCCATTTGTAACTTTTAGTTTCTGTGAAACGGAAAGTCATGCCAAGGTGTTCACACCAATAGATAATATCAGGGACCGTGGGATGATACTTTTATAGAAAAAGTCAGGTAAATATAACATAAAAGCTTTGCTTGGCTCTTTTTACTTATAGAACATATAAAACCGAAGAACGTTTTCGAAATTGTAGAGATCATGTACCCTGTGTGCGTTGTGTTATACTTCTCTGTATTTTCGGTTTTGGTGAGTAACTTTTATATGCAAAACTTTTATTAGTAGGTTTGAACATTCTTTATAACTTCAGCAGCTAATATGGCTGCTAGCAGCTAGAGTAGCCGAAACGATGGTTTGGAAAACGACTTGAATGCGAATTAAATCCAATCGAGCAATTATAAAACACAATAGTTGTAATTTTGTATATCTTGTTTTCCGCTTTGTTGCTTTCGTCATGGTTGTCGATTGTGTCGATCTTGTTATACCTACGGCATTGTTATATCTCTCTGTTGTACATCCGCTATTAATATTTCTCTTCCTTCTCATCTCAGCGTTCTCGTACCTCTACTTTTCCGACATACGCCCAGGTTCAGCTCTCATGCGGCTGCATTGATTAAACATCAGCACAATTAGTTCAGCTAGTATAGACAGCGCTTGTGCGTTTTCTCTTTGTTCGCCTATCTTGTAAAATACACACTTAACATGTGTTTTCTGGGAGGCGATGTGGATTTTTAAATTAGTTTCCCCTGCTTCCTGCAATTACATCCGCCACACGCAGTTTCACGGGCTATTTTAATGTTAATGTTTCTCGTGTTTACCATATCACGTTCGTTAACATGTCGATCAGTGGTCGCCACGAATGTACAAGACTGCTTCCGGACACGCGTTGAAGAGAAGTCACTGGGTCCAGAGCAACAAATGAAGTTCTGGATGTGGAAATACTATACTAGTAGTGAACGCTAAATTTGTTTTTGTTGTTGAGTTCGAAATAATGTATACCTTCCTCTACAAATAAATCGGCCAAATCAAATTTCTCATTCATTTATTGCTTAAAGTGTATTGTGACATAATTGAACTCCTTTACATTTTTCTGAAAGTATTAAGAAAGCTATAAGAAATTTCCAGGTATTCAATTGGGGATGGGTTCCTTTAAATGAAGATAATTGAGTATTGTTGTACCTACTTCAAGTTAATAAATACATCCTACCGAAACTAGAATGAAGGTTTAATGAAGAAACTATCACCGTGTTCTGAAACGATGTATTATTTCATACAGTTAATCATATTGTGGTTAGTACCCAATGGACGAGATGGCTTCTGTGCTCCAACTGAAAACGTAATAAGTGCCCGGAGACCGTCCGGTGACGTCCGCCTCTCCCGCCTTGTGACGTCCGTAATTGAATGCAAATTCGCTTTCGGTTTTCCGTGCCTCCTTTTTCCCCCTCTTTCTCGTGTAGATAATTCGTTGTGTTAGTTAATGTTAATTTATGTGCGGCCGGGCGGCGCCGGTTCGGGACAATTACCGCAGCTGCGTAGGCCGCGGCCCTTCGGGGGCCGACGCGCCCTTCGCCCTCTGCAGGTAGCGGCGCCCCCGCACCCTCGCCCCCCCACCCTCTGGCCGGGCCTTCCGGCCCTTCAAGGGATGCCGCCCGCCCGCTCGCCGGCCCCCTCTGCACGTGCACGCCCGCCAGGGCCAAAACGATGAGGGCGGGACACGGTGTGACTTCATGACGGAAACCTGGTCACAATCTCAAAATTGTAAGTTTGTTTTGGGGAATTTCGGTTATTAGTATTAGTAACCTGGGCGGCTCTAGAAGGGAGCCATTGGCTGATCGTTGAATGTCCGAAATTGAAAGATTTTTAAACAACGATTCTTTGAAATAAAACATTGATATATTTATTTTAATAAAATTAACAATTTACATATTTTAAAAACATAAGCTTTGCTTCCGATTTCGAACTTCTTCAAATAGAGAAAGTCAAGCACTACATAAACAAATTTTAAAAAATCTTTTAAGTTTTCAAAAGTCTTCCTTTTCCTTTAAATATTTTCTGGACCGCTTGGTTGAGAGTGTTGGATGTTAGTTGTGAAAAGTATGAAAACTCACCCATGCCTAACTGCCGTGCGCTCATAAAGCGCGAACTTGACATATACACTCTTGTTGCGTCGCAGGGGAAAGTAAGATACGGTATCGTTTAGAGGTTCAGGTAATGAGGCAATTTTTGCTGAAGTCTTTCAGTAATAGATATCTCTCCTGGCAGAAAGTGAAATAAATTGTATTGTTTTCGACGTTTTGACCACGTTTTCGACATTTGGTTACACCGTGCGGCGCGACGGTTCAGCGGAACGGCGATGGTGGTAAAGGTGGCGAGGGAGGAGGGCGGCCCGGGGAAATTTTCTACCCTCTGAAGGGCCAAGCGGAGGGTCAAGCCGCACGGAGGAGGGTGCCCCCGTCATTCGGAGTTCCCATGGGCGCCGGCAGCTAATTTTTTTTTTTCTCACAGGAAAAGTGTTTTTGGTGGGTTTTAGGAAATTGTTTTGTAATTGAACGTCGCTTTTGCTAAGCTCTGGGTTCGCTTGGTGGGCGGAAATTGGAGGAGGCGACGTAGTATTTCATGTTGCTTTGCGCCAGCCTGCGCGCCTGTCGTTGGCAAATGCAAACTATCTCTGAATCATTTTCTTCTTTTTTTTTTTTTTACTTGTGTGTTGTTCTGGGTAATTTTGTCAGTAATAGTAATTTTCTTAAAAACTTGGTTGATTTTTTAAAAACAAGAAACTAGCGTTTGTTTTTATACAAATGTAAGTGCTGGAGACATCTTCGGTACGTACTAGCAGTGCTAGTCGTAGAGGATATTGGCAGGGTACTTTCTCTTATGAGTGAAATAATGTGAAAACACAACGAGGAAGTGAACGCTAATATTACGAATAATATTATTTTCGTGTATTAAAATGATAATGTCGTGTATACATTTTAAATGATAATGGTAGGTCTTTATGTATTGCGACGTACTCAAAGGAAAATTTAACAATTATTTAGTTGTTTGAAAATTATGAATGTGAAAGAAAAGGAAAGTGAACTTTTGCAATGATAATACCCACTTTAATTATAATCGCAGTTTCGCACATTATAATATCATCTTCTAAGGCAATTTGGTTTTGTAAACTTTTCTTGTAAGTAATTTTAACGTTTTCACATTTTGTTTAATACACCTTTGTATGTTTCTGGCACTCCACCATAAATTATGACGAAAACGTCTAGTATATCGCGATCACGGTTAGCGAGTATCACTTCTACCTGAAGACATTCAGGGACGGGGTTACCCTCTCTCCTCTCACAACCGGCACATATGCTAGCATGCCGAACTGGCGGCGGGAGTGGACGGCGACGTATGAATTGCTTCACGGCGGGGATGAACGCCACAGCGCAAAAACGGCTTTTACGATCCGCCGCTAAATTAATGTCGAAATAAACACCGCCGCGCTGCAAAATAAACACCAAGGCGCGTTGGGCGGCGCACCGTGGGTTACAGCGGCGGTGGGGGCGGGAACGGGGGCCGAGAGGGTGTTCGCGGACGGAGGCTACTGCGGCGAGGAGCGTAGTCCAGCAGCCACCGGACGGCGTGTCGTCTCATGCGGAATCGGCATTTCACCTGCGCGTGCTGGTTGAATAGCACGCCCATTCCATGATCATATTTTAGTGCCGTCTTCAAGGTATTGCGTATTAACTGTTGATTGCGCACATCGCATCGCCGGCTCTATCGTAATATTATGTTATATACAATGTATTGTGAATCGGTGGCATCTTTGTTTCATTCTACCTGCACTGAACAGAGGGTTGACGATTGAGATGATAACGACTCAAAAACCAGTTTCGGAAACGCGATTGATAACTTTTCTGAGTTCGTTTGTGCGGTATTCTGTGAAGGCTGCTGACTGGAGAATTTCTGTCTTGAAGCTCCACGACCTAGTATGTATCCTACAGGTTAAATACTGGATTTTTAGAATCATTTTACTGCCGTTTACTGTCTAAGATTGATATGAACATCTTGTAGATTATCGTCTAAATGTATGAATATGGCGGGGAGCTTTCCCTCTAGACGTAATATTTTCTGTTACAGTTTGTTTTTTCATCTTTTATGAATGAAAGAAGTTAAAAGTAGAAAAAGTATTAAAGCTGTGAGAATAGAAATTCAATTCAAGCAAGAAATTCAATTCAAATAAATATTCAACAAAAGTAATATTATGTTTTTTTTTTTTTTTTAATTATAAGAGAGGATTCTGAAAAGGAAGTGATTGGAGTGTTGAATCACCGTGAGTCAAATGTTGTAGTGTAACAGAATTATTCCGATTATCTTAGTTTACATTTACTGATTAATCATATGCACAAGTAACATATAATTAGAGTAATAAATGCCAAACATATGTAACGGTCCTTTTATGTGGAGCGTGTGACATTTAAGCCAGATCTACTAATAAGCGAAGTAAACATCATGTGTTATTTTTCTCCATCTTGTGCTTTGCCTTCTTTTCTGCGCATTGTAAGGAGCTGAAAGTGAAGTCGTATGGGAATAACGAACAAAATGGCCTTTGTGCTGTAAGAAGGAAACGCTGCTCCTGTCTTTGCCATCATTCCGCCGTTACCGCCACAGCCATCGCCATCACCAATATCGCCGCCGCCACCACCACCACCACCCGGCGCGAGAGGCAGCCGCGGCGACGGCCCCTCGCCCTCGTAACGATGTATCTACGCATCTCGAACGCTCATCTAAACCACAGGGCGCGCTGTGAAATTTTCAGCGAAAATTGCGGTTGCAGCCTTCACGGGCCCCGAGGCACGCTAATACGCCGGGGACTTATTAAAACACACATTAGGTCGGAAGGGAGGGGAAAGGAGCGGAGGCGGGTCGTCGCAGCGGTCACTGCCCAGCGGTGTCGCAATCTGCACCCCAGGAGCATGGGGATGGTGATTCTGTTGCTGTCGGGCTCTTGAATCGGTTTTCAATTGGATTTTTGGAATTTGACTCTATGCCCACGTGAAAGTTACTACTCATTTTAATTTTTTAAGTGTCTAGGGCACTGTGTTAACAAGGGCCATTCGTAAAAAGTTGAATGAATTAGCGTGTGGCATGTATATTTGAACACTTTCCAATATACGCCACGTTATTGCAGTGTTTCTTTTGTTTAATGAAAGAAAGGTTCAGTAGTTGAATTCAAAGTTTTTCGAAATTTTTACTGGTGCACTGCAATGAAAATTCAAGATATAGAACAAACCGGGCATGGAAAAAAAGAAAAAGGATTATTTCAACAACTGTAATATATGTGTTTTCAAGAGGTCTTCATGATTTCTTTGATGAACATAAGTACCAGATACAACAAGTCGTTTAAGTGAGAACGCAAACGATAGCGATGTGAACTCTTTGGCAAATTTATCTTCGCTGAATATATAATCTATAACGAACCTATGATCCGCTATCTATGTGTAATCGTTCTAAATGCTAAGGAGTGAAGGGCGGAATTGTCTAGAAAATTAAATGTAAATAAGTAATAAATTTATTTATTTTTACAAAAACATGCCAAAAAGCAGTTCAATTTGGAATTCACTGTTTAAGAAAGAGGGTCTTTCAATTAAAGGTTAAAAATTTTGCGAAATATATCATACGTACACTGTGTCAATAATGGAAAACATTTTAACTTCATACACAGTACTAGACGGAGTCACAGAACCTCTTCAACTTCCCAAACGTGTTATAAGTGGAAAATAAGCCAATATATTTTTGGTAGCATAATAAGCAAAATGTTTCTCTTGTCGCAACTCATCTGCACGATCTCAGATCCAGTATCCAATTTCCATGAGACGCATACATAAGAAGTTGGCGAATAGACATGTTCTCGATGATGTAATATGTACAGTGAAGCGTTGGAACGTCTGCGAGGAAATAAACATCTATCAAAGGTCACTTTTTCAGCGTGAGGCGCGTATAGAGTTAGGAATGTGTTCTACCACGGACGTCGTGATACAGCGAACTCGAACCTCGTCATCAGGCCTCCGAGTTATCTTATTTCACGAATATTCGCTTCCGATACGTCTGTGGTACATTATCACGATACAGTAAACTTACTTAGAAAATAAAATACTGTACGAATATACACAATCATGGGTTCAGAAGATCGTAGTTGTAAAAAAAGTTTCGTTAAATGCAGCTGAGTTCTGTTCCTCAGTAAGCTACGCTACCTACCAGAATTGTTTTCCTTAAAAGGCGAATGAAGATGAAACTTTTTTTGTATCGTGGGTTGACCTTCCTATAGTGACTTAATATTTATCAGTATCATGAACTGTAAATCACTGCTAAGGGAGGTATCACAGAGCGTGCCTACAAGTACGAAAGGCCTAGAAATAGCGCAGCGAACGTTGACGTCATGTAGTATGTCCGTCCACGAAGAAGTAAACATCCATCAGATTGCACTTGTGCATCTGCACGCGCATCGCTCCCATCGGAACGCTTCGTGCGCTACCACGGCCAGACAGCGAATAGGCAGCTCATTGATCCGTGGAGCTCCTTGTGGCAAGGAGCAAATACACGCCGCTTGCCGCCACGGCATAAAACACATAAGGCCCGCGCTGTTCGCCCCGCGGCGCGAATCCACCGCGCGCGCTCGGACGCGGCCGACAGGAAGAGGTCACTCCGGGCTGCGCGGGTCACCCGCCACGAGCAGGTGGGAGGGTGGTGGCTGCCCTGACCGTGGCAGTGGCGGGGTGCGCGGTGGTGGCGGTGGCGGCCGGGGACACGTAGGAGTGGCAGAGGTGAAGCGATTGTTGGTGTGACAAGAGAGATGGGTGGGAAAGGGGAGGCGGAGGATGTAATGATGGAAGTAGAAACAGCCACAGTGATGGGTCGAGACACGTGACGATAGTGGTGTGCGGTAGATGGCAGAGGCAGTGTTGGATATTGCGAAGGCGGTGGTGGCGATGGGTGTAAAGAGACGGAAACTGAATGGTGTTTTGCGACATCATTGTTTACAGGAACTTTAAAGTCATACGTCACAATTGAATAGAGGAACATTTTATTTTAAAGCCGAATTTATTATGAATGTATTTCATCTGAGGGAATAAGTAGACAGAAATGTGTTCACAAATTTCGCGGGAGTGGCAAAGGTGAAGTGATTGTTGGTTGACAAGAGAGGTGGTTACGCCTGTGGTGGTACTAAGAACGTATGGTGGCAAAGGTGGTGCGGGTGGGCCGTGGGTTACGGTGGTAGGCGGAGGATGTAGTGATGGAGGTCGAGACAGCGACTGTGATGGGTGGAGACACGTGACAGTAGGTTGTTCGGTGGGAGACGGCGGAGGCAATGTTGGGCACTGTGAAGGCGATGGCGGCGATGACTGTAAAGAAGCGGAAAGTGAATGCTGTTATTTTACCGCTTTGAACGTTCTGCATTCAGTGCTGTAGTTCAAGAGAACGGTGGTTATCGTATGCTATGAGAGCAAAATTCACCGCATGTAATAGGATGTGTAATAATACAACAACAAAATATAATAATAATAATAATAATAATAATAATAATAATAATAATAATAATAATTCGTGTATTTGAATAAGTTTTTCTCTAACCACATTTTTGAGTCTGATGTTCTAGAGGCAAGTATGTATTTTTTTCTTTCTTCATTGTTTTATTACACTTTATTTGCAGAATTTTTTTTGTCTAAAACTTTCTTAAGCAAATAAACTATTGCTTGGTTTATGTAAGATGAAATGCTTGTTTTGCGACATCATTGATTAGAGGAACTTTATTTAAAGTAACACGTGACAATTGAATACGAGCAAATTTTTTGTCATTTTATTATTTTCGGTGATTAATATTTCTAAGTGATCAGATGCTTCTGTAAGACTAATATGTTTAATTGGAGGAAGTATTTCATTCGTTTAAAGATTAAAGTATTATACTTCAATTTCTAGGTTCTACAAAAGAGGAGGACATAAAGTATTCGTACTTTCGTCAAGTCCAAATCTTGTTCTCTGCATGTTTAGGAGGGTGGATCGAAAGACGACGGTTGTAGAACGAATTGAGGCCGTTCAGTTGAAGCCCTCGCGCGTCCCTGTCTCTCGGAACAAAAATCTCCCTTTCTTTGGCTTTTCTCCCGAGAAGCAGTTCCTTCCTCCGCCCGCGGCTGGCAGTGCACAGGAGACGCCGCCGTGCGTCGAGCAAACACGCGCAGCTTTAGCTATTATTCACCGACCGCGTCGCTTTGCGTCGCGTCGCGTCGCGTCGCGGGTCGGATCGGATCGGGTCGGGTCGTGTCCGGCTACTCGCGCGCATCAGTGCAAACACGCTGTCTCTCCCCCGGCGCGGCGTCGCCACAGACCGCGATTGTTCGCCGCGCGCGGCTCGCAACGCAAACATTCAGAGCTATTCATCGGGACGCGCCTCCCTGGAATCTACTCAGCTGCTGCCGCCGTGGTGGCCGTAGGAGACATTGGGATGTGGAAGAAGGGAATGGCAAGGCCACCTTTGGCAAGGTGTTGGTCTGGGGACCAAACGATTGTTCTTTGACTCTTCCTATTTATGCCAGGTTGTGTGAGATTTTCTGGAAATAAACGTTTCAGAAGTAAATAAACGACGGTGTTGTAAAATCCCACATGTTCCTTTTCCATTATAATTTTCCTAAAGTCAGTCTAAACGTCGTGTTTGCCTTTGGCAAGGCATTGGTCTGGGGATGTATCGAAAAAAGAATGATTTTGTTTGGCTCTTCCATTTATGTCAAGATGTGTAAGAGTTTGTGAAATAAAAGTTTCATAAATAAATAAACGATGGTATTGTAAAATCCCGCATGTTCCTTCCTCATTGTCATTTTCCTAAAGTCAGTCGAAACCTCGTGAAATGTACAATTTTATTTGGTAAGTATCAAGGATTTTTGAATCTTCTTTCTTGTGAAAGTAATATCATTTATAGATTTATTATTGTCCTGTTAAAGCAAGGAAGCTGCATGTTCATGCTTTAACCTCAAGTTTAAAAGGACAAATGCCGTGATCACGAGTCGAATTATGTTAGTTAATTCAACGTCACTGCCGTTGCGTGAAGAAGCGAAACACTGAATGTCCCACTCCAGACGTGATGCTCATATAGATGTGTATGAAAAGGCGAATGACTCGGGGAATGCAGATTGTAACAAAATGAGCTTTCATTGCAGCATAGCGACTTTTGTTGTTCATCCCGCTCCATCAAGAACGAGTAATGCATGTTGACATCATACGGAAGAAAGTACCTTTACAGTTCATTAGTGCCGTATTCTTACATTATTTGTCGGTGAATTTGATATCGTTGGATTAAAAAGAGTTGTTTCTTTAATTTATATCTGCCTATTAAATTATTTCATTTAAATGGCCTTTTTAAACCAACTTGCATGGTGAATGTACTATTTACCAACATACAAATACACAGAAAAAATTAAGACGACGATTTTCATATTTTTTACGATGTAAAGAAAAGTACAATACGTTTAAAAAGAACTGTGTAAGTGTTTTAATCTACAATGCATTGAAATCTAATTTCATGATTCGTGAATAAAGAAACATACAAGAATGTGATATCACCAGTGAAGATTTTTGGCATTTTAGGAAGGTATATTTGTAGGAAAACGTCTTTACAATTTTCAAGCTTCGTAGACAATATTCACGTTCTGTTTCTGAGCTCATTGGTAATAAATGGTAGATATTTGAAACATCTCGCCAAAGAAACTGTCAGTAATTCCATTCTGTCACAAATAAAATGGCAGTATTTAATCAACAAAACCTGTAAAATAATTGTATATATTCAGCAACAATATTACTGTCATCTACACCAACTTAAGAAGTTTTGTCAAAAATGTGTTTTCACCCTCTTTCAAGGTTCTATGCAAATTTGGATGGTCTACACTAAAGATCTACTTTATGTTAAATGCCAAAATTGACTTTCAAACCTTTCCCAATTTAATAGATTTCCGAAGTTGTAAATTAGTTCTTAAGGGGAGGACACGAAAAAATCGGAACAAATTCATTTTCATATTTTGCGCCATTTTAATCTGTCTTCTCCTGAAGATGCTGATATAAAGTTTGTGCATGTTTTACAAAGTTTTAGTCCCTAAAAAGTATTTAATGGAACTATGTAGTAGTCAGGGCATTTAAAGAGTGGACATATCCCATGGAGAATAGGAAAACATATTATTTTTTTGATACTTGCTAAGTTCGAGATATTATTTGCAATTCATGGCTGCACTGTTCGTTTTTCGTTTAGTGTGTTTCCTTTGTTTATTCTAAATAAAACGCATTTTGATGTAAATAAGAATGAAGTAATTACATTGTTGTAGTCTATTGTTCTTAATAGTAGTTGAAAAAAGTAAAGTATTGTTATGTAAATAAAACGCCTATTGTAGTGATGAAATAATTAGGAATGTCTGTTGGAAGAAGTACCAAATTTATCTTCCCAACGCATTGCCAAACAACGTGCAAGCAAATGCGAAAAAAACTCGTAAAGAAGAAGAATCAGAAAGCTAAAAGGAAAGGAAACAATTACGAGGTTTTGAACAAATAGGAGACCCAAAATATGGAACAGAAATGCACTGAATGATAGAGTACAAACAAAATACAGCACCAAAATTATGAAGTCAATTAATTATAATTTTTGATTTTTTAACTTTCGGAACATTTACCTTCCGGAAAAATAGTAATACATGCTTAAGGTTTTACAGCGCTATCTGCAATGTTTGTAAAGTCATAATAAGCAACAAAACTACCCATAAAGGTCAGTCATTTAAATTTTTAAAAAATATAATTAAAAAATGTGTATTTTTTTCATAATTAATTAACATTCCTGTTCAAAAACTGATGATTGTATATCAGATTTTTGTGCTGATTTGCTTTAACGAAGGATTAAAGGTTAAATATTTTTAAAAAATCAACCCTGTAAGTAAAATAGTTTTTGAGATATGTGTACCTAAAATCATAATATTAATGTAGGCAAGATAGAGATGCCCTTCTCCCCTTAAGCCAATGAAGTCAGGGTTTTAGATTCTCCAAGTTTCGAAGGATCAACTAATTTGACGATTTATCGTGGTTGATAATGATGATAGTAAATTATTCGTACTGAAGTTCTTAATTTGCAAAATCCTTGTATGTTTCGCTTAGCTTGAAAATATTTTCTCATCGACGAATCTGGATAAATCCAGATTTCATTAAACAAATTATATTATAGTTCGTTTTACTTCAAAACCGTGCAATAACAATTCTCTTCCGCAGTCAGCCAAGTGAACAAGTACGTGGGTGGACAAGCGAGTTCCATAGATGCTGTAGAAGCAAGCCTATCTTGCATTATCTGCTATTATTTCAACGGCACGCTGTCATGCTCGGAACGTTCTCAAGTGTCACCGCCAAGCAAAAACACGGTAGCTGCGCAGCGGGCGTGTATCGTCATCCACCGCCGTCCTCCTCCCGTGGAGTGCACTTGACCCGCGTTCATCTTGGAAGGTGACTCCAGCGATCGTGCGCAGAGGGAAGGCGCGGCGCGGCGCGGTGCGGTCCGGACCCGGCCGCGCATTTCTAAAATGAGCTGCTGCGAACATTACACCGCGAGCACACGCCGCCGCTGCCCTGTGCGAGTTATTTGTTCAGCGGAAGGCGACAGTTGGACACTTCCCGGGTTAAAGGTCCAGTTACGGAGCACGGAGCTTGTCTGAGAGCATTTTTGCCCGGAAAGGCTAGAGGGTTTTCTCTTGAGGAACTAATGAATCGTGTTCAAAAAGTATTCTATAACAGAAAAAAATCGGTGATTTTCAAAACGTTAATTACAAAGACGGCTACATATATTGTGTGTTTTCAATACGAACTCCCCAATTTATTATAATTTAATATGCTTAGTATATAAAATAGTGTCTAGGAATACTACTATTAGAATGATTTTCAGATTTCCCTGTGAGAATTTGTTCTTATTGAATACGTATTGGTGAAATTTTGTCGTGAATCCTATTCCATGTGAAGGAGTGTGTGTAAATCACAAAACAGTGCTGCTTAAATTCAAATTTGATTTCTGTAAAATGAATGTGAATATACTATCGGTTAGCTAATTGCTTGATCACAATTTAAGGTAAAACATTAAATAGTGAAATAGGTACAATTGGAAAACAGAGGGACATTGGACAGGGGAAAATTCTACAAATGTACATTTTTTTTCTCTAAATGCGTGAGAGTTCAGTGTTGCTTGAATATTCAACACGCCGTGATTCGAATTTATGGAATTCATACAATTTTCACTTTCATATAATAAAAAAAAAGCCTGTTTAAAAGTAAAACAAACGACGGACGGTTTTGCTAGACAAAGACGAGGCATGGTTAAAACAAAATATTTTTAGCTGTATGATTGTGTTCGGAGGTATTTCCAACAGGGAGTTGTTTAGTGAGGTAGTAGGACTCGTCCTTTCCATTCCATTCGGCAGCGCAGCTCAAGATTTTGTGGGTTGGGAGGGCCTTCGCCTGGGCAGCTGGGCGGCGCCCCGGCGAGCGGGTTCAACGCTCCTCAGGCCGGCTGCCACCGCCGCAGCCCTGCTAGCCCCAGCCGCGGCAGGGCCAGATCGGATCTGGCGGCGCGAGTGCGGGGTCCCGCGGCGCGGCCCGATCCATCACACGCGGGCGGCGCGCGCGGCCCGCAGCGGCGGCAGAGGCGGTAAGGGTGGGGGGGTGGCGTTGGCGGAGCCGGCGATTGCGGTGGTCGTGGCTGTGGCATTGGCAGGGACGGTGGCGATGGCGGCGGCAGCGCCGGGAATGGTGACGGCGACGCGGCGGAACGGCGCGCAGCGGGGCCAAGCGGTGGAAGCGGCGACGGCGGGGGAGGGGACGGCGAGGACCGCAGACACGCCGCGCCGGCCCGGTCGCGCGCGCTGCGCCGCGTGACGGCCCGACGCCTCGCCCGCTTACCGCGATGCGCCTCCGCCCCCGCCCCCCCTGCGTGGGTGATGTACTGCCTCCGCTCGCCCTGCGCCGCCGCACCGTTTCGTCGAGTAATTCGTATTGCCGCGCGCCGGAGGATGACCGGGAAGGTGGGGCTGGTGGAATGTGGTGAGCATTCTGACCAGGGGCAATGAGATCAGAGGCTGGGACAGGGATAAATGAAGTGCCCTTGCTGTGGTGTTACGGGGTTGCACTCTCTGGGTGAAACGTAGATTTGTTGTTTGTGAGAATATTAGTATCATGAATATTTAGAGTGTACGGCGAAATTATTGTACTCGAAAAGTATTTGCAGTTAATTTTAAAGTTTCTTCCTACGTGAATTGGTGGATCATGCAAAAAAAATCTCAGTGGATTTTACTTATTTTGTGCATTTGAGGATGGAGTAAAATAAAAAATGATAATTTAACATCGTAATAAAATATTTACAATGTTAGAAATCAATTATTTTATATCCCTTGGAACTCTTGGTAGGTACGATGCGTTGTGGCTATGAATTTTATTGAGAGCGTAGGCTTCCGCGCCGGAGTCATGGTAACTTGCTATCGGAGACGCCGCGTCAGGGCACAGGTGCCAACGTTTCGGTCGCCATTCTGCGACGTTCCTCAGGGCGTAGTACTGCGCGCGGCAGTACTACGCCCTGAGGAAGGTCGCAGAATGGCGACGAAACGTTGGCACCTGTGCACTGACGCGGCGTCTCCCGATACCAAGTTAACTCATGAATTTTATTGCTTTTTCTGATTGTGTGGAAGGGTTTTGCAAGTCACGGTGAATTTTTGGTGAGTTCTTTCTTTATTGCTTTTTCTTTTTGTAAAATGTTTAATCGTGTTTTTTTTTTAAAAATTTACTTTTAAATTTTGTGACATTGCGCCGAGAGTTCCACAATTGTTTGGAAACATTATTGCAAGTGAGGAAGGAAGTTTACTTGTCACATCTTGATACAGTGATGCTGGCGCATCGCCCTTGGGCGATGTACAGTTTTCCTGTGCCATGGCGGCTAATAACTGACCAAATAATACTGTAAAGACATTTTACTTGATCCATGTGCACTATGCTGTCATTTTCATTACTCGTGCGTCTAATGGACTGTGCCTTGACTTGGAGTTCTGTATTGTTCCCTCATCTGAAAAAGGAAGCTTAAAAAATCTCAGAATTAGGGGGGGGGGAGTTTCAACTAAATGAATGAAAGACTCAGTACTCTAAATCAAGTCTTTCAATCAAGTTTTTTGTATTGTTTTTATACAATAAATTCCTGTGTACTTCGAGTGTAATAATTAAATGAATAACCTACAGAACGGTAATTTGTTGTGATTATTTACAAAGAATTGGCTCTACCTATGCCTTTATAATTTCCTTAATGAAGTACATTGGCCCATCCCATTGTAGCAGTTGCACCCTGGACGTCACATGGCTTAAAACGTGTGCTTGCTAAGAGCTTCCATTGAGTCAGCCGCACTAATCTCGAACTGAGGATACTGCACACAGCGCCCCTCGCGCCGGGCGCCTGGCGTTCCCCAAGGCGAAGGGCGTGGGCGGAGGCAGAGGTCGTGCCCCGCGGGTGCCACGGTGCGCCGCGTGGGCGCGCGTCATTTCGCGCGGGAGATAAGCCTGAGAGCGGCGGGGGCGCCGCGGCTTCTGTTTCCACCCTCTGACCCCTGGCGGGCGTGGCGCGGCCCAGCCCCCTCACGAGAGACGTCACCTCTCCGCCCGCGGATTCGCCGAAGTGGTCCCGACCCGACCCGACTCGCGACTGACGCCGGGAGACGATGTTTCTGAGGAGAAAACCTGAGGGATATTACTGCGACTTAGGTAGTAATGTAATAACTAGGGAACGGACTTTATTGTAATAAAAAAGCGAAATATGTACATGTATATGTACTTATTTTTTCAAAAATATGTAACAAAAAATAGGAAATATGTGAAATAAATATTCGTTATAAAGTTTACAATTCCATTCTTGAAGCGTTTTCCGAGAAGAGTACGTTGAAGTTTTACATCTACAGAAGCAATTATTCGCTAGTTTCATCCGAAACATAATACTTACGTATTATATACAATGTTGTTTACGAGGAGCCGCAGCTCAACTGAATAGTACCATGTAGCCTGAGATAGAAGGGGGGGGTAAAGGGAGCATACTCCCCCCCCCCAACTCCCGAAAAGGGATAAGACAATAATCAGAATGTTTTATCGAGTTACGCATGGGGTATATGAGACATGAGTAATCACGTGATTGAAGTTCCTTCTGCTTTACATACTACATCCGCTCATAGTTGATCCCGACTACGCTGTTTCCAAGAAGCAGGTGGGGGCGGGGGGAGATAAGTTTGACAATTAATAGCGATTGTCCGGCGTTAATACAAGCGCATTGCGTATTTTTTAAGTATTTCAGTAACTAAGTTTTCACTTAACATATATTTCGAACATCACAAGTGAAATGATCATTTTCGACCAATAAATATATTAAAATGTAACGAAATATGTAGCTATAGATAAGATAAGTAATTATACCAAAATATGTAAAATAAAAATGGTTCCAATTAGTTCAGAATGTCGTGTTAAGTGTAAAAAATATTACTGAATGCAGGTGTCTTGTCCATGTAAAAATATGTATTTACATGAAAATCCGTTCCCTAGTAATAACTCTGTAATATCTATCGGCCGAAGCGAATGTGAAGTAAATAGAATGCTAAACGTTTCCATTTTTTACCGCAGAAAGTTTTGTGAAGGAAAAATATTTATTCAGTAAATTCTTTCTTCGAATGAAGTTCAAAATTTTGAGCAAACTGAAAGAGTATTATGGAGAGATCACCACCAAAATATAATTTATAATCCATAAAAGGTAAATTATGGATCAAATATTGAACCGTTACTATATCGTGTACAACGTTTATGTAACTGATCGCAAGTGTCAATTTTCATTTCGCTTGCCACAAAGAAATGAAAGCATTTTAAAAAATCAATAGAAGCAGTAAACAATGACATGACGAAAACCGGATGGTAAGAATATCGAGAGTCTCCTAAATCTTCGTTATTTGGACATTGTGGTGCATGGTACAGTGCCCAAAATTAAAACACATTAAAGTTACCGTTCCATCCCTGCATTCATAATTGTTTCTTTTAGAAGCACCGGCAAGGAAAGCTGTTTCTAAGTGTAGTCTTCGTTATGAACTTGGTCGGATGTGTTGTGTAACTTAACGGGTTATTCTCACTATCAGAGTAATTTGAGTCAATTTGCCGACCATGTTGTCTTCTTTGTCATTCCTCTTGTGAAGTAAAGTAGTTTAAATAGAAACTGAATGGCAACAAACACGCTGCTTGTGCGATTGCGAGTAAAATTTCATTGCGACCTACACGTTAGTGAAGAATTTCCTTTTATGGTACCTTTTGTATTTTACATAAGATCTTGATATTCTGACTGATGCAGCAAATGAAACAAACATGTTTTCATAGCATCACTCGTTTGACCAGGAAGGTTATTCATGAATGAAGAGAATGAATGATAAATGCGGGATCATGGTCACAAGTATAGATTGTTATTATTCCCTTCCAAGCCCGGTCTTCGTTGTATACCACAATCCCTTACTTACTTAGTGTTAGACCTCAGTCGGGCGCACCCTTTGCTCTTCACATTGTCCCCGACCGCACTCATTCCCTCCGCTGTGTTTTCGTTGGCGACTCGTGTTGATTCTCGTACCATCTTGGGGCCGGCGCGTGAATGAGGGGCGTGTGTTCGTGACCGCTGACGTCCTCCCGCAAGCGCCGATGACATTGGCGTCACTTCGACCCACGAATAAACGTTTGAATTGCCGTGTTGTGGGCACTTCCCCTCCCCGCCTCCGCCGCCGCGCCGCGTCGCGTCGCGTCGCGTTCGTGAAGCATTCTCCGCGGGCTCTGTACAGATGTCCGGCGGCTCGCCCGACAACTCCTGTCTTTGTTGACTGAGTGATGTACAGCGAGCGAGGCGCAAGAGCAGCCCGCTGTTCCAGCGTGTGGACGGAGGGGTGAGGAGGACGGCCGTCCCTCCGAAAGCGCGCGGTGGAAGAACATTTTCAGTGTCTGTGAGAATGGAAGTCGGCGGGCGGGCGCGCGCGCGAGCGCGGGTCGTTGCCCGCACCCTGAGCTTCGCCTCCGCCCCCGCGCCCACCGAGTGGGTTTCAGTGTTTTCGTTCCGTGCTCTCCCTCAATAGGACGGGCCCTGTTGTAGCGCTGGGCGTTTAGTCGGAATCGAGGAGTCACTGGCCTCTGGAAAATGAGTGTCCGCCCTTTGGTAGAATTTATGGACGATATCCTGGTCTCCGGGTCAAAGTCCTCTCGTGGGCGAGCGAAAGTGTCTTTTGACGATGCGGCTACCTGTAGGTAAGGGCAGGATGCAACCGCAGGTGAAGACAGCACGCCACTGAGGGAAACCGTAATAAAGGTTTACTTTGACAGTGCTGCTGGTTTTCAGCCCTTCAGGGGGTATTAGAGCAATGACGTGGACCTCGGAAAAGGATAAAATGTTTTCAAAGAAATGAAAATGAAAAAAAGGAAGATATCTTTGTACAGTTTTGCAGGAAATATTCCTCCCCGATGCTTGTAATGCCTGTTCTAAGGAAGAACCGAAAGTAAGAGAGTGTAATAGAACAATATTTTACTTTAGGGTTTTGTAGTTTTGTTAGAATGATTATAGTATTAAAAACTGAGTAATTAACGTTTTCTAGAGGTATTTTCTAATAAAAAGATTAAGTCGGGCAAATTTGGTATTCCCTTCTGAAGAATGCTTTCAGGCGTACAAAAGTTCATATAGAAGTAACATAATTGTCCGAGAGTAAATGACAAAACGTGGCACAAAAAGACTTTATTCGAATTTTTTGAGCTTTTTATTACCAGTATTAGTGACCTTGTTGGAGAGCCCCCATTACCCGTCACCGTAACTAAACCAACGAAAGACTCCCCGAAAATGAAATATCGACCACCTTTTCAGAACCATTTACGTCCTCTTAGTACCTCGAACAATATTTTACATTCCGATTGAAGCGACACTCCGTGAGCTAGTGGTACTTAACGGTGAAAACGGCGCCCTTTGTGGTGCCAAGAGGCGCGACTCTCTTTTTCCCTCCCGCCTCGCACGCGCTGTCCATTGTCGCGCGCCGGGCGGCGGGCGCGGCGGCGGTGGTTTTACATAAATTTGTAATATAATTGAGACGTGAGTGATTTCCGTCCTGGCTCGTGCGCGTGTGCGTGCGCCCGCGGCTGAAAGAACGCCTTGTGGACGCAGTGCGTGCCACGGGGAGGGCCCGGTGCAGCGCGGGCGCTCGGGTGACGCGGGTGGACGGGCGTCTACGCAGCGGGCGCCCACGCACAGTGGGGCAGATGGGTGCGGACGTGGTGTTAGTAATATTGTTGGTTAATGGGAGAACTGTGCCGTGAGAAATCAGGTTATCGCCCGTTTCCATAAAAACGTGTAGTATTTCAATGAATAGCTATTATTCGTAAATGCGTGCTATTTTAATTTTATCAACGTCGATATCTACAAAATTACTTTTTTTTTCAAACCTCTGGGGTAGTGGGATAATGTTTGACATGCCTTTCCAGTACGGACAGTTTTTTTTTCAATAATAATTTTTGTATCAGACCTAACTGATTTCAAATTGGAACCAAACTGTTTTCCAATGTTTTATTTTTAAAGGACATATAAATTTTGTCATTTCTTCGGGAAGAACAAGAAGAGAAAATGATGATAAAGAGAAGGAAAAGAAAAAGAAATAATACTAAGATTCCTGGAACTCAACCATGATCTAGAAAATGTTGTTAGAAACGCAAATGACAATTAAAAATGTCAACTGAAAATGTACGTGACGAAAATTTTATTATATTATAATTTTGAAGGCAGACTTGATCTTGAGTTTCAATTAGTAATCTTTCTGATACGGTAGCGCTGAGTTCGGGACGGCTATTTCCACGGGCGCATCCCACTGTGCGCGACCGGGCCGCGCGGGGCGAGTCGGAGCGCCGCGCAGCGCCGCGGCGCGTGTTGGTTTTACGCTGGGAGCATTTGCGGGGGCGCGGCGCGGAGCGGAGACGAGACGAGCAGGAGCTCTCGAGGCGCGTATTTTCTCAGGTGCCCCGTCCGTCTTGGGCTGCGAGGCCGTCGGCGCGGCGTGGGAGGGTGGCGGGGCTGCGGTGAAGTGGGCGCCGTGATCCGCCCGCCCCCGCCGCTGACAGCCACCTCGGGCGCTCGCCGTGAGAGGCTGCGACGCGAAGAGACGGGTCTCGACGCCGCGCCGCTGAGGCTCGTAGGTGCCAGGTGCGCGAGAAGCCCCGGCCGTGTTTTCTTTGCGCGTGAGTGTTTTGTGCACCACCGAACACGAAATGAAGCTTGATGTATTCGTCTGGCAGCAATTAGTAACATTTGTTTATGTTTGGTGTGTTTGGATTACTAATCGCATTTTCTTGTGACCACGATTCTGGTAACCAGAATGTTCGCTATGATGTTATTTTAGACATGAGTTCAATACCACGTAAATATGATATGCTGCAGTTTTTTTATTATAAAAGTGGTATAAATTATATATTATTGAAGTTTTTTTTCTTCATTACTAAAATTGTATTATATTTACAATGTTTCTGAAACTTTACGTTTTATACAAATTTTGTGAATTATGTCTATTTTAATAAAGACTCAATGCTACATAATGCATCTCATTTTATTCCAATTTTCTTTCTTTCTGTATCAGGTAAAATTATTTTTCATCTCCCGTTGAAGCATACGAATCCACGTCGTGCGTTTTCTCTTCTTCCACACCGAGAAGAGAAAAACGTCTTTAAAAAAAAAAAAAAAAAATCCCCGAGGAGAGAACGTGAACAAGCAGTGTAAACACCCAATGACCCACTGTAATGAAATAAAAGCGGAACTTGTCTGAAGAACCCCTGTTGCTGATGCTACAGCAACCGTCCGCCGACAGCTCCCTTCCCAAATCGTCCAAATGTCCGTTAAGTGGGTTTCTCCGCCAGCTGGCGCCTGCGTGCGGCGACGGCGGCGGCAGCGCGTCGAGACTCGTGCCCCGGGCGAACCGCCGCGGGCTCCGCGAGCGCGAAGGCAACAGGTGCTGAAATCTGTTGGCGCCAAATTGCCCGCCCGCCCGCTTTCCCACGAAGCCCCGACGCCGCTGCTGCCGCTGCCACCGCCTCGGCAGACGGCGAAGGCGCCGCCCTATCACGCTCCGTGTTTGTTTAAGCGCGTTGGTGCCCGCCTCCCGTCAGCGCTGCGCGCCAGGCGGGAGGAGATGGATGTGTGTGCGTGCTGGGGTGTCATGCATCTGTTGTCGTTGGGGATCGCCTTCGAGGATTAAAAGAAGGGAAGACGAAAAAATACGCTTGATGGACGTTCATGTCATCGCCATCAAATTGCAGGTTTAGAACACTTTTTGTGCTACTTGCCACCAATCGACTTCGCGTCTCTACTGTTACCTTAGAATTTGGTAGAAACAGTATCAAAAATAATAAATATGACGGGGATTCCGAAGATTGGATTCGTAACAATATTATGTTTACGCTTCAAGGTCCAAATTCCTCCCCCTCCAAAAATCCATCTGTTCCTCCCCTCTCTCAAGAATCTATCACTGGCGTAAATACGTAGTGTAAATAGCGAAGATATTTTCGACCTCGCACCAATCCACATTAGAACACCTTCTCGTTGGGTCTACTGCGTGTGTTTGCTGTCGCAAGTACTTCAGGGGCGGGGATTCCTTGTCCCAGCTGCTGCGCCGACCACGCGCGGTCGCGGGCGAGGGCAAGGCGAAGGGCAAGGCAGGGGGAGGGCGGAAGCGACCGCTTTGGGAAGCGCGCGACGCAGGCCGCGCGATTCGTCACAGCGCGCCGGGTGCTCGTCAACGTCACGGGCGCCCCAGCTATGGACGACGGTCAGCGGCCTGACAAACAACGGCGGCGATATGCAACAACTGGAGTGAACGATACACATTCTTCGGGGCCCGCGTCGAAGGGTAAGAATGGGCGTGGGAGTGGATTGTGGATTGATACTTAGCAACAAACGATGATATCGAGAAGCTGATGAGTGATGTGCAATCGGCTGTCCTGTTACAACGTATTAATGGACCACACTGCCCCAAACCGTTCGTTTAATGCGTCCTTGCGTACAGAGGTTTGTTGTTCTGTTGACTCTTTCTCTGATAATTTCTTCGAATGGTATTCCTGTAAATTTTTAACGTTAATTTTTTCTATTTATAATGTCTTCTCGAGAGAAAGAAATGATCTTGTTCTGTGTTTGGATCCTTCTTTAAACCTTAATAATGTCTTTCTCAGCATTTTCGTTTGTCTTCCTGTGATTTTTGTATTTCTTATGTTAGGATCTCGAATTCGATAACATTTACCGGTATTTACCGATTGATAAAAAATAAAAATTGTTACCTAACTAACGATTAGCCTTCAAAAATAATGCTTTAATTTATTTATGGCCCCTATACAGACAGTTTTTATTTAAAAAAACTAGTTTTTGAGAAAAAAGAAAACTATTTTTTACACTTTGTTTGCGAATAGCAATAAATATTTCATTCAAACTGGTCAAAGATAGTTTGAGATAAATGCATTAAATTCGAATCCATTGGTGAAATGTCAATATTTCTATGTACACTGGCTTGGCACATACCTTCGCTTGGCACATACCTTGGCTCTTTAGAATATGTGTTGATGGATATCTGTAAATCAGTCCCACTCCTAATCAAAGTTGAAATAAGTAGTGTCCTTGGTTTCCCTCTGCAGCACCACCATACCAGTCATCTTTTCTCTTTTTAGTCATCTTCTAATGCATCGCCATCAACACTCATGCTTGTGCCCTATTTCTGTTGGGTTGCATCTCCTACATCTCCGATGCCTGCTCCGGCATAGAAAGGCCCGACTTCGCGGCTTTTTGTCTTCGGCTCCTCCCGAGCAAAAAGGTCCCCCGGTGATCCTGCGAATGCCTTCGCTTTCAGCGTCGCCCAGCGGTCGACGCAAGAAGCTCCGAGCAGCGAAGAAACAATGCGCTCGCGTTCATCATTCTTATAACGCCCCTGTTTCGTTCCGATACGATAATATTTCCAGGATCTACCTTGCTATTCGCGCCAACTAATGCTGCGAGATTGAATTCCGCTCGTGGCCTCGTTATTTTGTTTTTGAGACCGTGTTTTCCCTGAAACGTTGGGTGTCACATCAAGGCATTGCTCTTCTTGCGCCTGGCATCCATTGTATACTTTTCAAACAATACTTTTTCAGCATCCGGCGACTATTATTCACGGGGAGCAGTTCTGAAAAATATAGAACTGAGCATTTCACGTTGGAAGTTGTGAACGGAAGGTGTTCAAATTTGACTCATTGTAGAAGCTCGATCACGAAGTGATAAATGTAGGATGACGACCCGGATGTAGACTCACGTGACAGGAAGCTATAGCGAACGTTAATTTTGTGATCCGTGACCCTTTCGTGTTGTATTAATAATGAGGCATTTTATGCTGATTTGATGCTATAACCACTCGTTTCCTTAATTATGATGGTGCTGCGAAGAACGGTTTGGTTATGCTACTCGTTTTGTTTTAATGATTGACAGCATAAGGAACACATGTTCGGCCATTAAAGAAATTACGTAAGTGCACAATATTCCAACGTTGCGATCAATTTCCCTGTGATTATAACGATACTATCAGTAGCTAACTCATTGTGTCTTTGAGTTATAAGTTATTGGTGCATGAAATTCACAAGTTAACTTTGCATCTAATTTATTTTCTTTGAAAATGACGCTATGCCTCCAGCTAAAGACAGGTTGCATGCGTTTCCAACTTTACATTTAATTCACAAATTTTAGTAGTGACATATAATTTAGTGAATCAAAAATCTTAACTGACCCCTGCAATGATCATTCATTAGACAGTAATTTATCAAATAACCGTTAATATCACAACGTCCTGAATTATTAAGAACCTGCACGACTCGTTAAAAATTCAACTCGCGTAATTGTGCCGATTTTTACTGAAGATTTCTGTGAATAACATGTTTTTATGAATGAAAAGATTCCTCCTGAGTAGAACATTCACGAATGAAATGTTTTGAAGTGCAGATTTTGAGCTCCGACAACAGTTTAGTATGAGATTCATAGTAATAGCTTTTTGATTGACGCATTCTAATTGTATTGTCACATATCGAAGAACGGAGTTGTTTCATTCGTGCATCTGATACACACACGTTTCAAAAGAAACTGCTATAGTGTTGCTGGAATCCGACACTAATTTAGCTGTACAATTTTTAGCATCTTATTTCTTTTTTCAAACTAAAGCTCTTTTGTCCAACGCTCTCAGCCGGGCACCTACACTGGCAGAAGATGGAAATGGGATTTCAGGGTGCCTCTGAACAGCTCGATCGACCAGAAAATGAACCAAAAGAAACCGCGTCCTCCAATACGACACGTCGTCCCACACAACATATCATTTGCTCACCCTGAACAACCGTGAAGATGTCTTCTAGCGGAGCCTTCTCGACATTAGCACGCCGCCTGCACGTCTCCGGGATAACAAGGCTCCTAGGAAATTGCTCGCCTTCCCCACCTCCTCCGTCCTCCGACAGCTCCGCCGCCCAGAATACGTCAGCTCCTCCTCCTCCTCCTCCTGCACCGTCGCGCGACCCCAGACTGACCCCGCGCCTCCCTTCGCTTACAATACACACTGCCGCAATAAACACCCAAATTACCCATTGTCCGCGCAGCATCATACAGCCCTGGCTGGCGCCTCGAACGCCGCCGCCTCCGCCGCCGCCCCCCTCGCCCTCCGCGAGCATCGGGAACGCGGCCTCCCCCCATTTAATGTATTTCGTTTCTATTTTCGAAAGCACGTTTCCAGATAAGCCATCGCCGGCGGCGGAGTAACGCTTTGTTAAACCCACTCTCCGCCCCGCGGAGCGGCTCGCTACAAAAGCCGGCACCGCTCCGACCGACGCGTCTCCAGCGCGAGGCGGGCGTGTTTTTGAAAAATTACGCCGCGGACAATGAGGTAATTATTATCATTTTTAACGAAATAAAAATTTTTGCGTTTATCGAAGCATCTCTGGCCGGGAGGAGCGGAGAAGGAAATAAGCGCGGCAGGCGCCGGAAATGAATCGAAAACGACGGCTTCCGCGTCTCGTTGAGGAGTTGGAGGAGGTCTTGGTCCCGCTTCGTGTGCGTGCAGAGACACGACGCTGTGGGCGTTGCGGTTCGGCGCGCGCTGGTAAAAGGAGGCAGCGGAATGATTGTTTTAATTTTGCGTTTCAGGAGGAGAGATGATTTGTGGACATGATTTGTGTTAGTCCTGGTGGTTCGTATGACTAGTGGTGCTGCGTTGGTTCGTATGAATGGGGTTGCTCGCTCAGAGTTTTTGTAACAGTCTTAATGTTTGGATGGGACTGAATTCTCGCGATGAGATAATCTCGATGACGATAATACCATGATTCGTGATACCGCATCAATTCAACTAGTCGTATTTAATTTTAAAACATGAAATTGCTTTAAGATCACATGGATGTCTTATCCAATGTCAATTTTAAAATATAAAAGTTGTTCACTATTGCTTAAAGCAAAAAATCTTGCTAATGTACATGGAAGTTTTTATTAATTATAATGTTTATTCCCATTTCATTGTATATGGAAATGTTTATTATTACAAATGATCGAAAGAAACTTGCAATTTTTTCTTCGTATTTTACTGCAAATCGACCTTCGTATTTTTGAAAGCTCTTATGTTTACTTCGAAACACACTTAATATATTCCGAGCTCTCTTAGCGATCCTCTTTTCACGTTCAAACAGGGCCGTTCTTATAATGCAGCAAGGCAGCGTTCACCACTTAATAACACAGATTAGCAGCAATGGAGCCGCCAGAAGAAACGGCGTCGCGTCGCCTGGCCGCCCCGCTTTAACCATGCAGCGCGGCGCGCGGCATTGCCATTGAGCGCGCTCGGCCGCCCGGGGCGGCGGGGCGCTGCGCGGCGTCGCCGGGGCGTTTTTTACGGCGCGCGCCGGCCGTGAGTCAGCACGAGGCGCAGCGCGGCGCACAACGCTACGGCGCGGGCGGGTGAGCGGGTTTGAGAGTGAGTGGGTCGGGAGAGAGCGGGCGGGCGAGAGGATGGGAGGGAAGGCGAGCGGATGTTAAAGGGAAAAGGGGGGCGAGAGGATTAGAGCGCGAGGGAGCGGGTAAGAGATCCGATGGGTGGGTAGGTGGGTGGAGAAGAGAGCGGGGAGACGAGTGCGGTCGCGGGGAGGGAGAGCGGACTAGAGGGTGAAAGGCGGGGGGAGGGCGGGGGGGGGAAAGCGGGGGGGGGGGAGAGGGAGAGACGGGTGGGCGCGGGAGATGGCACGCGAACGGGGGGAGGGCGGGCTAGTGAGAGCGAAGGCCGACGACGGACCCCACGGCAGCGGCTGAAAACGGAGCTTTATGAGACACCTCGCGATGATAAGCAGATGCCTCGCGGTGATGCGCTGCAACACTCTATGGATGGCACTTGACGCGTTGGTTGACGTGAGGGAGAGAAACGAGGACGAACGTTGAAAAATGTTCCAAGTGCAAATCTAATGTACTACTCGAAGTTGAATTGCAGTTTTGCTTGTGCGCATAGGATTTGCACACAAACCCCCTTTGCGGCCTACCCTTATTTCCAGCTTGAGAGGTATTCATTATACCCCAAGCGATTAGAGAAACATTAATCTAATTTGCATCATCATTTCCAGTGAATTTGTAGGTGGGAAATATATAGAGATATTGACTATAATTTCTCGAAAGATGAATGGAATTGATTAAAATTGATTGCCACATTTCCCAGAATCTTGTTTGCTTTTCATGATGCAACAAGAAGAGATTGAAAAATGGTATTTTAGACAATATTGACTGATAACTACAGTGTGTATTGCTGGAGTTCATATATCGTCCATAATATTTAGAGATTTAGTTTGTGTACTAATTTTTGAGGTAATGTTCGGATGTAAGCCACTCGTGTAAATCAATGTAGATGTATTATCTTAATTTAATAAATTTATTATAAATTCGTAATGCAAATTGAAGTTGATGTGCTGAAGTGAGATGACGTTACTTACAATCAGAGATAAGATAAAAAAGAAAGAAAGATGCAAAATGCATGCGTTCTATTTCGTAACTTTAGTTTTCTTTACGTTATTGCAAATTTTTATTCTAATTTACAAATATTTCATTATGGAATTTACCCACTTGGCGGTTGATTCGTTCACAAGACACCCGTCCAGGGAGTTCCAATTTCGTGATTATTAACCGTATTTGTTGCGAAGAGGTTCTCCTGCTAGTCGCCTGCTCCGCTGACGGCAGCGGAGCATCTGCGCCACCCCGCGTAAATCTTCCCTGCGCGCGGGGCTTATTGAGGAGAAAACCTGCTCCGCACCCCGCTCCACCCCACCCCATCCCGCCTCGCCCTGGCCTGTGCGCTCCCGCTCAATTGGAGCGACTGTGTGCGCCTCCGCGGCGGGTCGGCCGGCAAGAAAAGGCCGCTAAGTCTATTAAATCGCATAATGGCGCCGCTGTTTACACGGGCCCGCGGCCGTGCCCGGGGCCCTTAAGCCCCCCCCCCCGTCCCCTCCCTACAATGGAAGCTACCCCCTCCCCCTCTGTCCGTGGGGCTCCGAGGTGCGCGCCCTCTTCGACCCGGCCGCCAAGAACTTCTCGGGTGTCACCCGCGCACCCCCCGGTGCCGCAAAGTGGGTCTTCTTCTTCGCCTGCTCGGGCCGCGCCGTGCGACGCCGCGCCGCGCTGCTGTGCAGAAATTGATGGCCCTCCGGGTCTCCGCGGTGCCCGAGTGCTCTTGACAGCCGCGCGATCGAGTTGCGGCGCTCCGTCGAGTCGGATAGCGGCGTCCGCCCACGCGCAAGTGGCCCACGGTCGGTTTTCGGCCGTCTAGACTTCTAAAAGTGCTCGGGCTCAAATGGGTTGGAACAAATGGTGTTCCGATTTTTCGCGTGCTTTTCTGTAGGCTGTAGCATTCTGTGAAATTTGTTCTCGTGTACCTTCTCTACCGTTAGCTTTCCACTGTCCATTATGGTGAAATGAACTGTCAAGATTGGTAATATACTTCTCAATTTTCCAATTTTTTTGTCTATTTTTCTTTCAGCATTTTGAACGAATATGCATTATTTTATTTCTGTTTTATATTTTTCATTGTCTCGTAAAAATGCCAGCTGTGTATTTTATTATTATGTACATTACAAACCTGACTATACCAACTGTCGTTGTAAACCATTTGCATGTATTGTGATGCCATAAGTACTATTCGCCTCCAGTAATATCGACGCTCTTTCTATGGTTACCGTCTCGAACTCCCCTCCGTCTCTCCATGTGGCTTGGTCGCCGCTCGTGCGCCCGTCCCTGCTGCTCTTGCTTTTCTCCCGAAATCGCCTTTACGCCCCGTCGACTTCCGGTCCGGCGCGGCCGTCGCGGATCCATTCGACGGGCCCAGCAGAGGGTCGCCATGGTGCCCATGCTGTTCGCCGCCACCTCTGGTCCTCTCCACCCGCTTTGCTCTGCTCTGCTTTGCGCTTGTGCTCACGCCTGGCGCAGGTAACTCCAACCTCAATCCGCCACTTCTCGTTTCTAGGGATGAGAATAACCTACCGGTTATAACCAAACACGGGTTTTGTTTAGTTCACCGATTTCGGTGGCTGTTTATAATTGTAAATTGAGCTCAATGAAGTCCTCGCAATGTCTAGGAAATGATCGAAAAAATGTGGGGTTTTTGTGACTAATTTCTTGTGAAAAATGAAAATGTATTGCTCGAAAACTAGTACCGGATAAACTAAATTTTGCTAAGTGTATAGAAATATTTCCCGACAAAATTAAGAAGTTACAGTGGTAAATTCGAATTTAAAATATTTTTTTTAAAAAAATTAACAAACAGGGACGTCGCTCGTCCGTACTCTTAGCTCGATGAAGACCCCTTCTTCCTCTGTTCTGTTCTGACCACAATCAATCAAGTATATGTAGTAGACGCTATCCTAACCTGATCTTCCATTTAAACTCCTTAATCCCAGGTGAGTTAGGAGAAGAGGCACCAATGTCTCACGGGACTTCAATATTGAAATGAAACTTCCATTAGATAACAAAGCTCCCTCTTCTAACTCGCCAGGCATCAGCAAATTTACAAAGAAGAATGCACTAGTCACTGACCGCCAACCTTCTTATTCTTTTAACAATTATTTTTAAAATAGTCGTATGTAAAATAAATTATATTGCTTCAGTAAATAATGTAATTATTTTTGTGAGCAACTATTTACAAAAAATCAAACATAGAACAGCTCTTCACAAGACCGATTATTTTATAAGTCATAACCGCGACATTAAACCAAAATTATAAAAACGAAATGACCTTAGCAGGCTGTTTTTGTATAAAGCGCCATCCCTACTAGTTTCTCATTGCTTCAAAATGGAAAGAATCTACGCAGACGTTAAATCCTCCCTTTGGCAAGTAGAGGATCCCCGAAGGCTGATCTCCATTGAAGGACCGCCGCATTCTCCTGAGAGGTAGTCCTAATCCTGCGGACCGCGACTCATCCCTTTGAACCTGAGCTTCTGTCGGCTGCTGTTTTGCGATTTCTGCGGGACTGTTTGTCCCGTACTTCTTTTGTTGTAGAATTCGTTGCGCTGATTCTCTGCAGTTTTGCGTCCCTTGCTGCAGAGAATATGCAAGCTGAAACTGAAAGCATCCTATTTTGTCTCCTGAGTGTACAAACAAGATTGCATTAGTACCTGTTGTATTGTCCGTTTTGAAACTTGTACATTCTGTAGGTATGGGTCGTACTTATCCTAACTTCATAGCGATTTCTTATCTCGACCCAACTAGGGAGGGTCTCGGCCTCTGCCCTTTCTTCGTTGGAACAGTGGATCTCATATTACACTATTCATCATTCTCTTTTCTTCGGATTATTCTATGAATCCGACTCGTTGAAAAAATCAAAATAGGAAACAAGATAATCTCCTGAAAGATTTATCTTTGTCGACTATGACAATTTGCGAAGACGTGCATCTCGGATAACGTGGCTGTCACAATGCCAAATGCAGAATGTTCCTGATGCTGTGCCCACGTGACTCTGTTTTCAGTTAACATGCGACTGCAGCTTCGTGATTTCTAACGAGTAAACACGTGTGCATGTACAAGCTAGATGTAATATATAAGCGACTGTTAATCTTTGTGGACAAAAATCACCCACTGAATTCGTGAATTGAATTGACGAAATGAAAAGAGTATGAACTAACGGGTTGAAGTGTTTGGTATTTAACAGCTTTAAATTCACAATGCCGTATTTAATTTAATAAAAAATATATTTAAAAATATTGTAATATAAATACGTATTGAGAAAACGTCGTGATAAAAATGGGAATGTCTGTAACTTTAATGCGTCGGACTGCATCATCAAAATCAAGCGTAAGATTATTGAAACCGGAATAAGGATTTCCCCAGAGTAACATCGTCAGCTGTCGTTCCCAGGAAATCCCGTCCACGTTCTTCCCTCGTCCAATCCGTGAGGGCTTCTCTGACCGGTCGCGCGTCATCCCTCAGGAGCGCTTCTTCCCACGGGCACAACGCTGAGGAGCGTGGCCCGCCGGCGGCCGTGTCGAGTGGCCGGTCGCCGTTGGAGGCGTAATACCCCCGCGCCACACGTGGCCGCTGCCAGGGATTAAACGGGCACCCGCCGGCCGGAGAGGTGCACACTCCCGCACGCTTCACTCGCTCGTTCGCCCGCACGACCTGCCGCCGCCGTTTGTCCCAGCGCAGCGCGCCGGGAAACTGGCCAGACGCGTCAGGCCACTTCCTGAACGCGCTGCCGGATCAGCCGCTTCCGTTGTCTTGTATGAGGTTTGAAGCAAGTGAACCGTTAGTCCTTTGTCGCCGTCGAATTTGAGAGCTTCAGTTTTCGTAGGTAACTCGGGAAAATTGGGTTTGGGAAAAAAAAAAGGATTGATTCGCTTTTCCCATCTGTGATTAATGTTTCTCATTTTGTTCGTCATTCGTATGTATGCTTGTCGAGCGTTGTAGTATGTGGTTAACGAATTCACCGCACGTCGTAATAGATACTTCAAATTCTTTCTTTTGATTTACGACGTACACGACAACGACATATATCATTATCGTTTTATGCTGCTCCCAACTGTTGATACCTTGACAATAACTTCCATTCTTGTGATTTGGATCTTCAAATGCAAGAGCTCTACGAGACTTTTGAAAATCCTTTTTTATATATTACATGTGTACATTTAATAAATATTCCTTGATTTTCATATGACATTGCCTAATTCTCATTTGAGTGCCAACGGATACCGTATTTCAATTTGTTCGCGCACGCTAGAATCCTTTAGAAGACACACTGCAACCGTACAATGTCCCACACGTGCACTTGCACTTCTGATCTCTCCTCAAAACGGTTGAGATCACATCCCAGTTCCTGAAATCCTTAAGACGTGCCACACCTTGCTCCCCGCGCTATCCTGCGCTCGATCCAGCTGTGGATAGGAGTTAGGAACCCCCTGCGGCCTGGGCGTCGCGGGTCACCGAGCAGCCGAGCACCCCGCGCGTGCGGCCGCACCGCTTAACCCTCATCAAGCGCACGTTACGCGCAGCCGGCTAATCCACCCCTTTCAGCGCGACCGCGAGCAGGCCTCCGCCCCACGCCCTCCGCTCTCCTTCATCCACCACGCGGCCGGGCTCTTTTAAATATAATTTCCCCGCGAGCACGCCCCGAGGAGGCGGAAAAAAAGAACCCGCGCGACCACCGCATTCTCCCGCACTGACACTGCCGCTGCCTCCCCGACCGCACGGTCGGCTCGTCCCTGTGTAGCTTCAGGTTCTCCTCGCGACGGCGATGTGCCCCCATTGGGCCACCACCACCGCGCCGCGCCGCGGGCCGGGCCCCCGGATTCAAGCGCGCAGCAATTTGTATAACCTCAAATCCTGCTGCGAGACAGCGGGCCAATTCTCGGCGGGGCGGGGGCAAGCAATCCTTTATGCTGTCGCTGAGGTAAAGAAGCGCGCGCGCCCCCCGGAGACGACCCCCGTCCGGATCGAGACGGCTGCCGCCGGGCCCGCCGCGCGGCAACCGATACGTTAACTAGAGGTTTTAAGGGCGGTAATGGTCCGGAGGGTGCGCGCCCCGGGACAAAGGCGGCGCGAGCGCAGCCGCGCCGCCGGAGGGGGCGCACAAAGCGAGCGGGGCCGAGAGGAGAGAAGAAGAGAGCGAGCGAACGGAGGAGGCCCCGGCGCGCGCCCCTGCGGAACGCCTGGAGGCTCTTCGAGGGAGGAGGGGAGAGCGCGACAAAGAAGGTGCACCGTGTGTCACCAGACGCGCAACGAGGAGGCGCGGTGGTGGGCGGTGGGCGGGGACGCTTCGCTCCGCTCTGAAGGGTCGCAAGGCTGTGGCGAGGGCGATTGGCATTGGTGAAGTGGGCGCAAATAGCCTCGTTGCTACGGTTTTGAGCTTTGGATTCAGTAAGGAACTGATAACTGTTGTGAAGGTGTTTATTGGTGCTGATGAGGATGTTGTTGAGGATGTAGTGATGAGGTGCAGTCATTGTGAACGAGACTGGAGGTCATTTAAGGCGAAATTAATGTAGTGGAAAATGATGAACATTGATTCGTAATTTGCAGTTCAATGGTCTAAAGTCAACCTTCATTTTAAGGTGATTAATTTAGGATTGACGTTGGATTATACTGCTGCAGTGGAGTGTAAGGCTATTCATAAAGAGGGTGTGAAAGGTGGTCCAGAAATGCTCATACAAAATATACTTTTGTTAGTGAGTGAAAATCTATTATTTTTGAATATTGGTCTTGTTATTCGTCCTGTCAGTTGTTCAGGGTATCCATATTTTTTTATTTTACCAGTTTTATACCAAAAAGAAAATAGTAATAAATATCGATAAATGAATAGCGTAGAAGATTCTTTGAAACATGTTATATGCAACACTAATAAATTGACGGAGAGAGAGTGGAGAGAGCTCCAGATATAAGAAACACAGAACAGGCCAGCTAAGTGACAGCGTTAACGTTCCTCAGAGGCGGCGAAGCCCAATTTTTGAAACGTTGCCTCAAGTGGTAGGAGGGGCGGCGCTCCCCGGCCGGCACCCTCTGCAGGGTGGCGACGACAGAGGGCGGGATCGGGCGAGTGCATGGCGACCAGATGTGCGCCTCCTGCCCAGCCTCCTTCTCGAGGGACTCCCCCTGCGACGTCGCAGGTCGCCGCCGCCGCCGCCGTCTCTGAGACGCGCGCGCCGCCCATTTTGCAGTCACGGCGGAGGCGCTTTCACAGGCCGTGGCGGCACAATGCTACGGCGAATTAGTGCCGTTGTGCCTCAGCGGCGGCCCCCGTCGCCGCCTCCGCCGCCTCCTTCGCCGCCGCGGCGTCCCCGGAGGTCGGCGCAGGGTGCGAGGTGACACAGTAGGGCGGCCCCTCCCTCGGACGACCCACTGAATCGACAATGCCCACTGTAAAATAGCCCCGGCTTTGTGCGTCGCTGTTTTGAAGTGCACCCGGTTTTTGGGTGGCGCGCCTTAAATTTTTCTCCCGATTGTCTTCTCGACAGGAGAGGCGGTTCAGGTTTTCATTCCTAAGTACACATGATCACAACATACTGACTTTTGCTGTATTTCCCGGGTTCTACAATGCTTTCCATTAGTTTTCACAAGGGATTTCATTAGGTGGTTGTATTTCTCATTGCTGTCTCGCCGAGGGTGGCCTGGATAAACGCGACTCGTGCAGTTTCTTCTCACCGCGCATCATTTGTGTCAGTGCACGTGTGTAATGTTTGCGCTTTCCTTTTTTTCGCATCGGAATGAATTTTCGGTTTAAATGACACCAGCGTATTTGTGCAAGTGCGAGGACAATATTTCTGCTAACACGAAGCGTGAGAAAACGGTCTTGGCTAGTTTCATGGAGGCGGGTAATCTTTTTATGCGAGAAGTGGCAGCTTTTCTTTTGGCTTTCAAATGGCTTCTTCCGGTTCATCAAGCCGCACCCGGATGCGAAGGCACGCCCCCTTCCCGCCTGCCAGGGCGAGATGAAGAGGGTCATTGTGCATACGAGGTGGTGAGGAGCGTTTGCTGGTGCAGGGAGATGTCGCCTCTAATAGGCAGGTTACATCCGTTTAGAGGACATGTGGGAGGTGGTGCGATAATATCTCCAAGATATTATTGATGGAACTGGAGAATTCGAAATCTCACTCTCATGGTGTTCAATATTCACGATAATGTTATGTAGACAAAATGCACTTTCTTCTCCTGCATTCTCTCAATGAGATGTTGGTGACAAGCGCAGAAATCTTAAACTTGTCTTCCTTGGCAAAGAACGATGAATGATTTATGATAATGATGAATTGCTTAAGACTTGCTATCCATCACACTTATTAAGAAAGTGAAGATATAATGACCAGTTGCAATATTTCTGAGACGAGGTGCAAGAACCATCAACGTTGTAAAGAAATAGGAAAGTGAGTGACAGTGGTTCTCTCCTCCAAATCCGTGACTTATGTTGTCTGCTCTCTTAGCAACTCAAAATTGACATCGTCATTGACGATGGAAAGGTATCGTCCAGTAAAAGGTCGTATCAGTAATTTTAGACTATATTTTGCGCAATTTCGGACTATATCAAGTTATAACTTATATAAAGGAAGAATAAGATATTAAATATAACAGATATTGTACTTGTTCTTGCTCACTGGTTTATTAACGACGTTCTGAGAAATTTAAACTTCTGATGACATTTCCGTAGGATTTGGGTTTTAGAAATTTTGAATGACAATATAGCAATGCTGTGTTATGGTGCATGGATGTTATGGTTTTGGACACATCATCAATTAAATATTGTTCTAATTCTCTTTTGCAATTGACTAATTGTCTATTGTCTTTAAAATTAATTGTTCTCTTTCAACAACTGCCAAATGCATTTTGTCATTTAATTTGAACTCACACCAAGTACCCTTTTTGTAAAACTTAGTCCAGACTAAGTTTACATTATCATAGTGTCGCATAACAGAAGGCAACAAAGGTGTTTTGCTTTTTGTTATAATAGTCCCTACTTAACCTGGATATTAATTTGAATACTGTTTGAGGTTTTGTCAAACACTTCTATTTGCATTTGATTAGATATTATGGAAGGAGTGAATAAAACTACAATAGTACGAAAATGGACGCTCAAATAGTATGTGTGATTTTGAAAAGCAAATCTCTTTGTTACTTAAAATATGATATGTAAAGAGTTTAGAATACATTTCCAAGAGAACCATATTGTGTCTATTGTTAATGGTTGAGCTCTTCTTTTTCAGATTTGAACAATATGTCCGAACAATATGACCTCCAGCTGGGGACAATAGCTAACACACTCCATGTTTACCAAACATAATCAGTGGATAAGCCTGTTCTAATCTGTTTTCACGCACCTCGTCTGATCCGTCATCTCGTGTTTTCGCCCTCTTTCCCGGAAAGGAGAACCCTTGCAGGCGGGCAGCGTGCGCCTGTCGATTAGAGACCATTAAGCTGCTGCCTTGGGGTGCACGCGTGGGCCGCTAAGCCTGACTGGCGTGACGCAAGAGAGCAGATGGCGCCGTCAGCGCCTGCACTCTGGGTTTGGCACATGCGCTTTTCGCGCATTCGCAAATATCCGCGAGACTTGGAGGGGGCAACGAATGTGTATCCGGGTTTTTTTACAATAGTTCATGTGTAAAACATGTGTAAATCTTGTCTAATATGATCGATACGTATGTCGGAATGATTTTCTATCCAGTCAGAAAACTAGAAAGACACGCGGGAAATATATCGGGGAGGGAGGGTATAAAACATTGTAAACCTCGAAGCATTCACTGCTATTTCTAATAGTTGTGTGTGTTCTAAAGTACGAATTGGCGTATACAACAAACATATTCGAGATAGGGGTATTGCGTAGGTAGTTTTGTTATTGATGTAATTGACATATTTTCACTTGGCCCCCGGGATAACCAGAGGTGAGGTGTCAACAGGACTATAGTACAAACACAGATTCAGTTCGCCGAATTAGTATTTATTTGGAAGTCCAAATGTATTGATAACGGCGATCAACTAAACCTAGACATACGAATAATGCATTAAAGGATCAATAAGACGCCGCCGAACTCAGACTCGGAATACGATCTCGAGAATAGTAGTAAATAACACTAAGTTTTCTGGCCTAAATATTTTAAAATCAATAAAATACATATTGCTAAAGATCTTCTATTTCAAGTGCATAATCGAAAACCGTATGCATTCAAATTCTTAAATGCTTTGACAATTAGAACACTGGTTATGAGCAAAAATATTAACGTTTGCCGTTCACGAGTTGGAAACTTCCGCTCACAAGAGAAAAATGGTTTGTTGGCGAGCGCGCCTGCGCCTTTCAGCTGCGAGCAACCGTCCTTCCGCATCGCGCCCCGCGGCGCCGTCCGGTCCCCCGCGTCACGACAACCCCCCGTCACCCTCGGCGCGCCCTCCGCCTCGCCCTCCGCCGCGGGGGCGTTGCTCCCAAGGGCCCTTCGCCGCCCCGCACCCTCGCTGCCCGCCCGCCCCCTCTTCGGCTGCGTGCTACCTGCCCGGCTTTGTCGCCCGGCGGCGTCCCGCAGGCTCTTGACCTCGTCTCCGGCGCCGCCGCGACGCCGCCGACCGGGAGGAAACGGCCAGCCCAACCCAGTCCGGCTCCGCCGAGCCGCGTTTTTCAAAAGCGCTCGTGAAACGCGTCTGGAAGAAAGTCGAATTTCGTGGACGTCGCGGTCTCGTCATTAGTGGTCCGCGCGCGGGGGCCTCTTTTCAGCCGCATTCTCGCTTTAGCTGGTCGCCACTGCCCCCCTCCCCCGTGTCCTGCACGGCATGTTAAGGCCCCCAGCGAGTCGCGCTTGTCTTGGTCGGTCGTCAGCGGTCACTTCCCGGTTCGGCTTTTCGCGTTCGGTACGGCACTCATTGCCTCGCCCCCACCCCCCTCGTCTCCCGCAGCGGTCTTCGGCGGACGGGGCTTTATTAAGGCTCGTTCCCGGTAACAGGTGAACTGGACAAACGCAACCGTACTTGGTTCGCGCGTGCAAAGGAGCTGTCTCAGGCAGAGACGGCAGAGAGGGACAACGACGTCCGTGACGTCGGAGGCCGAAGAGGTGATGGTGGTGGTGACTGTGATGAGTACGTGACTACTCTGCCTTTAATGATAGTCATTGGGATAGAAGGGGTTGTAGATGTAGATGCAGCAGAGGTGGAAATAGACCAGAGATGGGAGCAATCAGAAATAGAGGGCGAAGAAGACGAATAGGCCAAAACAAAGGCGAGGACTAGGGTTAACGCCAATGAAAGGGTAAGGGGAAAAGCAATCACTCACGAGCGAAGACGAAGACATTGAATTTGAAACGTTGCTGACTTTCCGATGCGTGAATTATCGATATTTTTTCCTTCGATATTTATAAAATTTAATCCATTTAAAATGTTGTATTGATAGAAATCAATGGAGATTCGATTAGATCAAAATCTAGCTGCCGATACCCCGTTGACATTGTTTATATCGATACGTAATTATCCAAGCAAGATTTACAGCACCCTAAGTGCTAGAAGGAGGAGACGATACAGTGATGGTGGGTGTGTAGAGGTGACGTTGCCTTTGCTGTGACTGTGGGTGGAATGATGGCTGTGGTGGGCGGCGTTAAGGTAAAACCGAAAGGGGGACGAACGCAGCGACGTGGAGGGCGGTAGAAGGGGGCGGCGGCCACGGCGGCGGTGAAACGACGGAGACGGCGTCGCTCGGCGGCCACGACGGCGGTCACGCGCTGAATTGGAAAAGTCTTCGGAAATCCACAATGGCCGGGGCGATTGGCATGCAGCGGGTCGGCCGGCGGCGGTCGCGCGCGCGCGGAACGCGGGCTGCCCGGCCCGGCTCCGCGCCGGCAACGAGCGCGCGCAATGCGCGGACGTGACCATTATTTAATCAGGCGAGCGGTGGGCGCGGGTCCGGACGCGGGCGCGGGCGCGGGCGCGGGTTGCTCGGCCCGGGACGGGCAGGTACGAAGCAAAAGGGGCTACCTCGGTACAGTGGACGAACGTCCGTGTGAGACGGGCACGTGGGGTTAGGTTTATGTACGATATTTTTGCTCCAAGTTTTGCGTTGGTCTCAGTTGTAGAGGTACTATGCTGGACAAGTAATGGGCTGGGGATTTCACTTCTGTTGAGACTCGTATTTGTATGTTACCCATAATTGAGATTAACCTTGTTTTATTCAGTAGTGAGTTCTACGTTCTTCGCACAATAGCCCTGTTTTCTTCATTAGATCTTGAAGATGGATTGTTTATTACTAGGTATTATTTACTTAGATATAATTGATAGAAACAGTGTTATTAGGGGACGATCCTAGTAATTCAACTTTCCCTTAAGTTGTAAAGAACATGGTGATTGTAAATATATTCCAGGGCTAGTCTAGGCTGTAGATATTGTTTTAATGAAAGATTTGTCATTACTGTGCGTAGAGTGAAGAACTAGTACTGACTATGAAAGATATTGAAAAGAGATGATTCGCAATGTGCACTGTATAGTAGAGAAGTTCTTAAAAAATGTTTTTATACAGCCACTAGTAAGAGCAGTTACTATTAGGGCATGCACAGCGTGCTAAAAGATCAAATTTTACTAGTAATGCTAAAAGCGAGACGATGACATATCATCTTCGAATCGCAATACTACGAGCAAAATAAAATCCCACTTTTACCTCTCGTATCCTAAACAACGATTGTGACTGCGCGCGAGCTCGTATATTCGTCCACTGTGCGAGTGCGGCGGAGGCGGCGCGCGGCGGGCGAAAGAAGTGTCGCGACGCGGCGGTGACAGCGCGACGCGTCGCGACGCGCCGGTCGTTAGTTTCACGTCACGTCGCCCCTCGCTTCGTTTCTTCGGGCGCGACTCGCGCCCTCCGGAGGCTGCGGCCGACCGACCTTCGCGCGCCGCACGAAGCGATTGATAATCGAATTCGTGGGAAAAGATAACTCGATTAGATGGCGTGCGTGCGTGCGGTGCCGGTCGGCGGTCGAGTTTTTCGCTCGGGGTGGTCTGGTTTTTCGCGACAGCGTTCGTTGATGTAAGTAAGAAATTGTACTCATTTATGTCCGGTCGGTAATTTATTTGCTGTGTACGTGGCGTGCCTTTCGGGCAGTCAGGCCGGATGAAGAAACAATCCGGACCGCGTGTGCCATTTAGGCATTGCTCCTGTTAGCGTTGTTATCGTGCTGGTGAAATAATAAAATAAAATTGCGCGTGCACAAGACAAAAGGCGAGTCACTCTTTACAACAACGAAGCAGCTGCGACGTGTAAGCTCCAAGTCTTCTTTCTTTTCGGGAGAAACGAACTCTCTCGCAAGACCCTCCGGGCACGAAGTGCAGTTTCAGTTGTTAACGGTGGATGTGTGGAGCTTGGAAGGTCTCAATTTGAGACGCGTCGTTGCGTGCTGCCCACGTAATTAGTTACGGGACTCATTCATGAAGAGCGCGTTCATTGACGGAGGACAAATATTTCCAGTCTCTCTCCTCCTCCTCCGCACGGCCAGCCCCCATCGCCGGAGGCCCGACCGCTCGTCACCGTCAACAGCCCAGAAAAAGAGCACCGTGCCGTACTTATTTGTATACCGTATTGTGTGGCAGTTAGACACACCGATGTATGGCATTCGTTACGCGAGCCGCCTTCCACACAATTTCGTCTTTGCCGTTCCCCCGTCTCACCCCCGCCCCGTGCCTCCGCGGACGCCCCGGCCATCCCCGCTCCTCCTCGCCTTTTTCCCTTTGCCCCACCAGCCCCGCACTCCTCCGCCCTGTCCAACGCCGCGGACGGTCCGTCCTCCCCTTCCCCGCCCCGCCCCGCTCCCCCCCCCCGCTCCGCCCGGCCGCCCACTCGTTTGCCCGCTACCCACTCGCGTTATCAGGCCTGCCAATTTGGTGTCTTTCACTGCGTCGGCGGTGGCGTGCTGGCGGCTTTTTTTTCCACCGCGGCGCGGGTCGGGGGAGGGGGCGGGGGCCGTGGTGAATCGGAGGACCGGCCGTCGGAGCTGCGCCCTCCTCTCTAATAGAGCGGCCGCGAATTACCCCATTCGTCCCGGTGCCGTCGGCGCGGTGCGTGCGGCGCGGCCCGGCCGACGGAAACGCTGGCGGAGGGCGACGGGGATTCGGAGGCGCGGCTGACGGCGCGGGGGCTTAGCAGGTGCCGCGCCGAGGCAGAGGGCTCGGTGGAATGTCGCGGGGACAAAATCCCTTCTCGTAATATGTTGTTCTTTTAATTTCGGCGCTCACCGATTTGCGAAGAGTCAGTTTTGTTTCTGGACTTGCCGCATGGGTTATCAGCATATGTTAATATCTGCTTGCAGTTTTAAATGGCGGAAACGGAGTTGCAACTCTTAATTTAGCATTTGAAGTTAGGGTTGTGGGCCCAGTTTTTAAATGTATTGCATTTCTTTTTGAAGACATTACATAAACCGATTTCTTGATTTGAAGAATGGTTTAAGTTCACAAATGCCAGACTACGAATTTTTGAGGGACTAAAAAGATTAATTTACTTGTCTTTGAAAATCGTCATCCTTTACACGTCTTTTTATTGTCCAGTAATAAAATGTAATCCAGGTTCAATTGAGATAATAGTACGTATCTCAACATTTTGATCACCGCTTTTCGCTTCCGAATCCACTGTTCCGGAGGATCTGCAACCGTCTTCACCGCCACCGCAGCGGCAAGAGCAGCGGCAGGGGCGGCAGGCACGGGCTCCGGGGCGCGCGTCGAAGGGCGTCCCTAAAAGGAGCGGCGCGGCGCGGGAATGCGTGGCAAAGGCGTCGCTGTCCACCGCGCTGTGCTCCGCTCCGCTCTGCTCCGCGCGTCGCGTCCACGACGGACGCGTGGCCAACGCGAGGGCAGCGCGGGCTCGCGCGCGCCTGACGCGACGCCGGGAATGCGCCCGCTTCTCCATTCTCGTCGCCGCGCTTTATTCAAACGACGCGAGGCGAGGCGAGGCGCGCGAAGGCAGATGTCGTCGGTGTTCGCTGATTGCCTTTCGCCGGTTGCAGGTTTCCGCGAACGCGGCTTTTGCAGGGAGATTAATGGCCTGAGGCACACACGGATCCAGGAACTGCTTAAGGGGAGGAGAGGTTATTTCTTGTGGAAAAGTTTTATTTTCGCTTATTGTCAGGTATTTCTTTAAATGTACAAATACAGAATGAAAATATACTAATTTGTAATAAATTAAATATGTTACTGTCTGTTAAGAAATAATACGTATTTTTATTGGTCCAAATGCGTGGAGTTGCTCGTGCCCCTAGGCTCCCGTTTCTTGGGTCCGCCTCTAGCGAGGGGTTATGATGTTGGGATGATTGCTAGTTTTCTGCATGTTTCCTGTTCTTATGGAGGGTGAGTGGAGATGGATGGTTGCTTCATTATGATTTTCGGATGGGATTCGGTAGAATTAAACGAATTGAAAGTGGCCGACTGGGTCGTTGACGTCGGTTCATCTTGAGACCAACAATTTCCGTTCATGATCTCTAAATAGCGGTCTTGTTTGCATTGATAAATTGCAATGGTATGTATTCGTCGATTGAACTTCTTTCACTGAGCAATAGACATGTTTTCTTTACTCTCCATTTCTCTCGTGACTGGCGCTTGCTTCAACGCGAGGCAGAAAAGGAGGAACTAAACTTGAGAAAGACGTGAATGGGACAGTAGACAGGAATGTAGTATCGTCCATTTATTGCTCTTGTCAGCGGATGTGAGCTGTTATAAGGGGTTATGGTTTTATTACCTCCCTGATCATTGTTAATGATTTAATTGAATGATGGAAAATGTCCTGAGGATCTGTAGAAAGGAAACGAATGCCGGAAATGTCACAGTGCGGTTCTAATTAAAAAAAAAAATAAAGAAAAGAATCATCGCTCGTGTAAACGTATTATTATGCTAAATGAGAAGAACAGTTTTAATTTATGGCATGACAAACAAGAAAATCGTGTATTCTCTTAAGAAAACAATACTGAAGCTTCCATTCAGCAGTGAAATATATTACATGTTCTTTACGCAACGAGTTCCAGTGTACAAGTCTTTCATAAGAATTTAATTCAATCTCACACTGTACTCCTCATTTCTTTCGTCGTGCCCGCTTGTCACTTCTCAAAGGTTCCGCATTCTCCCGTCATGCGAATGTGTACTTTGTAAACGCGTCGTGCCATCCGAGTACTTCTGCAACAAGAGTTCGTAATATCGCTGCGCCGCGACGCATGGCATATGAGTAGCGTTTGCACACGTGAGCTCCGTCGAACGGTGGTGTGAAATATGCAGAAACGGACAAAATATTTCTTTAACTGTCCAGTTTTCATTATTTAAGAGGAAAGAAATATGTGCAGTTCTCCACATTCCGTATGATCGATTTTGTCAAATTTTCTTAAAATTATCCTGCATATTCTTTTTATAATAATAATAATAATTATTATTATTATTGTTGTTGTTATTGCTACAGCATTGGCTTGCATTTCTTACCAAACCACTTTTATTACTTTCATATTTGTTGTAAATCAGTTTGTAATGTTTCAAAGTGTATCGTACTAACATTATTTAAATCTATGTTTCATGAAATAATAAATGTACCTATTACGGAACTTGTGAAAGAAACTTGGCTCATTGTTTAAAGTATTGCAATTTGCTTCCACCTGGAAGTCGGAGGAAGCGACACAAGCCACTGACCTGAGTAGCCAATCTGCCGAACTCTCAGTCAGGCAGTGTTCGCTTTGACTTGTCTATTTAACTGGTGTCGTTTATCCACCACCGACGAGATCTGGATCTAATGATCTTCGAAGCTACAGTTCGGTGTTTCGTTACTCAAAGCTTGCATTTGTGTCGGCGTTCCCGCCATCATGTACCAGAGGTAGAGAATGTGAAACATTTTACTTGTTACGAAAATGGTTGAAAAAACGAAGAAAAAGTTGTTTTTGGAATATCGTAGATGTATTGCTATCAGCTTTAGTGAAAGTAAATATAACGAAGATTGATAATCCTTTACTGCTTTTCTGTATCGAGGTATACGAAATTCCTCTGGCTTGAACAAAAGCAATCTCCTACGTATATTACGAGAATTCAGGTTAGGTAGCCCAGAATTCAAAATACAAGTATGTAGGGAAGAAAAAATGTTACACCTACATATTGAAGCGATTTGAGGAACTGGGGAAATTAATGAATATTGAACCTTTCAGAAATACTATTAGAAAACAAATACGTTGAATTCAGCTGTTCTACTTCCGTATTTAGTAGTTAACATGCTAAACATCACGCAGCAGATTCCGAATGACAATCAATATATTTAAAAAAAAATATAATATCGAATACCTCTTCTACAAACTGTCAACGATTTTAGACCTCCTTCAGTTCTTTTACTTTTTCAACAACTAAATGGAACGGGTAGACATTTCGAATAACGTCTGATTTACCTGATTCTGCTCTGAATTTTTTGTAGATACAAGACATGGAATCATGTGTCCAATAGCTCTTATTTTGAATTTTCTCCGTTCTCCGCTCCCCATTCAAATAAAAGAGCTTGAAATCGAACAGTTCAGTACCTCACTGTTTTCCGAGCCGGATTTTCCGCTGTGTTATCTTCCAGTGGCTTGTTAATAATCGCGATCCGTTTCCTGACGCCGTTGCAGACAGCTTCCGCTCTCACAGTTCACAAAACATCATAAATGAAACTCATGCAATTATTAAATAAATTCCATGCTGTGTATGAACTCTAGCCATACTACGTGTATTACTTACTCTAATTTGTGTGCATCAATGTTGATTTATTTTTTATTGTTACTTGTAATCACGTGACCATTTTCAATCACGCTAGTGGAGCAAATGTGTGTGTGTGTGTGTGTGTTTTATTTTGCGTTTGGACTTACAGGTATGAAGTGTCATCGTACTTTAGGGAGGATATAAGGAGATAGAAAGAAGAATACTGATAATTGTATTGAAATATTTGCATCTAACATTCGGGACATGTTTCAATTTAGTGAAAACTAATATAATTCTTTATTAATACGGATCTGCTCAGTTGTAACCAGCAAAGAAAATTTTTAGATCTTCCAGTTACCATACTTATAAATCCAGTGTTTAGCGAATGAGTAGGAGGGGTTGTGTTGCAATAATGAGAGGATGTCGCAATAGTATACTACGTTAACGATGTCTACTGGTTATTGTTGGAGCCGATGGTAGCTCTTACTCTCAGCTACTACAGTAGCGGTTGGCAGTTAAAATAATTATTTTGACAACTGGGTAATTGATTTATAATTTACAAAGTATTTTACTAATTGTCTTGGATTTCTTTAGGAGTTCTAAATTCGGCCAACACTTGTATCATAGAGGAAAAACTTTCGTCTATGCTTGTATTATACATTTACAACAAACTACGTATAACATTCGAAGAATCATTTTTTACGCCAAGAAATCAATCGTAATTGCCGGTAGAGGAAATGTGGTAGTTCGGCTCGGCTGTCTGACTTTTGTGACGGTGACGGTTTCTCGCAGAGGGCGAGGATCGCTCGATTTCGCCCACGCCTCCCGCCCGTCTGCCCATCGCCCGCCGCGCTCTGAGCCCCGCCCTGCCCTCGCTCTCCTGCGCTGTCTCGTTAGCCGCACGTAAGGTTACAAGGCGAGGGCGCTCCGTTTATTTCGCGCGCATAAACGTTTTCATAAATAGTGCCAACTTGATCCGCACGAAAATGTAGCGTTTTATTTTATGGGATATAAATAAAACCCTCCTCAGTGGGTATTCATTTTATTTTGTTGCGCAAAAGAACAGTTTTATGTCTGGGTGTGTTGGTGTGTGCGTATGGTGAAGATTTTTTTTTGTCGACATAGTTTTTTGCTGTTATTTTATGAGTTTTCAACGCGGTGCTCGATGAGAAAGTGTATATTAGTATCGGTTCGTTCGTCTACAAATCGTTATTCTACTACCATTTTATTGCATGGATTGGGGAATTATTTTGATGGAATAATAATTTTCACCCTAATAACCTGTATAATACTTTTCACGAACTTCAATGAAGGCGTAAATACTTCCAAATAAATACAAACTACTTTGCGATGTTAATTAATATTCTGCTTAATCGTGTTTGCGATATTTGCACCTTGAAACAAACATGTTTTTTAATGGATCTTTTAGATGATGTGGTCAGTGCATACATGTGGTAAACATAGGAGTCAGAATGAATGCGTTTTATTATGTGACAGAAGGTAACTTTGTGAAAACAAGCTGTGAAACCTGAAAAGGAAGCCGCAGTGATGTATAGGTGTGCCGCACAATGCTGTTACTTGCACACCTTTGGTCTCGGCAATTGTCGCTCTGGCACCGGCCCGCGGGACGGCGTCGTCGTCGGCGTTCCCATGAGGCGTTTTTGCCCGTCGCGTCCCATCCGCGCACCTCGACGCGACGCGGCGCGCCGCCTTTCTTGTCAGGCGCCCGGGGATATCCGTATGGCTCGTCTCATTCAGAGGCGATTGGCGGCGAGTCGTCGCGTCACGTGTTGCGGGAAACCCGCCGCCGCCGCCGCGTGCACCCCCGAACCCTTACCCCATTTCCGCGATGGCGACGCGGCGTTCGCGGAATTTTCGGATTAGCGGGTCCAATGTTGTTCCTTATGGATTCAGTGGTGTAACGGTCAGCCAGTGTACCTTATATATCCGTGTTTGTAGCATGCAACTCGCTCTAAGTCATGCACCTTTTAAGAGCTAAAACAACATTTATATGCTTTTATTATGATAGGAAATGAAACTGGTTGTCCCATGTCGCAGATTTGTGGCGTGTAAAAAACCCTCAGAGTGTGAATGATGCCTCTAAACAAAATTTCAAAACTTCTAATAGTCCTAGTAATTTTCACTTTCTTTTCTAGACACTGGCGATAGACCTGCCCCTTATTTATTATACGGTAGTGAACGTTTTCGATAGTCAATATAGCAGAAAAAATCAGCTTATTTTACATTTCCCGTTGTCATGTTTCATCACCTTCTCTTATTACGGCGATGAAATTTTAAGGGCTAGTTCAACGGGAGTGGGGGAGAAGGCAATTCCTTCGCGTGAATTCATTTCTATATTTTTCCAGAAATCAATAAATTTTATGTTATAAATAAGTACTGTTGTGTGAAGTTAATGTGGTTTGGAAGGTCTTGTGAAGCTTCAAAGTGTATGCACTATCGCCCGAATCATAATTCAGCGTTTCAAATGTACCAAAGACGAAACCAAATATCAGTTCTTTTTTAAATTAATGTCATTGCTTAACATTTTAGAGACCGAATCCTTGGAGAGGGCCATATCTGTGACCCTAGAAAAAATAGGAACAGGTAATGTCAGCAATAAAAATGCACTGGATGGAAATGTCTTGTTCACAATAGTCCTAATATATACCATGCCAAAAGATGCCTCTCACTCAAGGTGCTTCCCTGGATCCACAGTGGTATTGCGCACGTCAACGATCTCCCTGCGATTTATTTTCCCTTTCATTTTTTTTATGTCAACTTCATTTCTGCGATGAGTGCTCCCCGCCGAGGCTCGCCGACGGCCCCTCTCTTCGCGCGGGCGACGAGACGCGTGTCGCCGCGCAGCCTCACGAGAAAGGAAGAGGCTCCGAACGCTAAGCGGGTTCTCATAATTGAATATACGCGTCGTTTGCAATTCATACGCTGCTGGCCGCGCGCGCGCGCGAGCGCCCTCACTAGCTGGCCGGCCGCGGCGCGTTTTGTAAATACGTTGCGACCTGTTTTGCGGCTCGGCCGGTGATTAATCGTTCGCGTTTGAATTACAAAAGGGCTGAAGAAAGTTGATTTACGGCCGTCAGCGCCCGCGCGCGGCTTCTTGTCCGCGCTCCGTCGCCGCGTAGGGGCTGCACTACACGCGCCGCCCCGTCTGGGACGGCCAAGTGGTAGTTGGGATGCGATTCGCTTACGATGTTTCGTATATCAATAAAAGTTATCGGTTTATTTATTTATTTAAAACAGTTATAAGCTATGTGAGGTTCTATGGGGAAAATGGAATATGTGCATTGTTTCTTGAGCTCTGTTCTCGGTATTTGAGCCATAAACCAACTAAGTTTCAATTCTTAGATATTAGGGAGTTTAAGCTCACCGACGTGTTGCAGGAATCGACAGCAATAACGAGATCAATAGTGTTTGTAGTCCAGAAAGAGGATTTGCAGTGAACTTAACGTCGAAAGGGAAGAAGTCTGAACTCTTGCAACTAGTGCGCTAAATTCCCATAATGCCACATCCTCTTGATTTACATTAATTTGACTTGTACTGCCTAGCAATCGCTGATCTGTATATATTATGTAATTTTAATGTTATTACATAAATTTAACTAATGCCGCATAAATATTTATAATATATACAGATTAATGCCACCAACTCCATCTTTTGTCATGGGAATTTACAGTTCGCAGTTGGGAACAAATTAGATGTAGCATATCCGAGTGATCGATCAGCATACAAGTCGCCTGCTAAAGCCGGCGACTTAGCGGGCCCCACTATCATTTCGAGTTTAATTTCGAGTGGGCGCATGCAAAGAAGCTCAAAAATGCAACCGATTGTTACTCGTTATATTGTGCTTAAACTTCGTATTCACCAAACTTATGAATGAGTACTTCAATATTATCGAAAGTAAAGAATGGTTGCGATTCTCAATACGTTAAGCAGCACTATTAAAAGTGAAAAATAATTTTACTGTTTTGAAGATGAGATTTACACTGTATTAGAATTCATAAAGTTTTCAAATTAATATAATTTTAGTTATTTATTTCATGTATTATATTCAATGATGATATTTCGCAGCATGAACGTCTCTTTGATCCCGGCACCGCAGTTGTGATATGGATACGACGACGTCAATTGCTCAGTTTTTGTTGTGATAGAAGAAAAGAGTGTACCAAATTTTGGGATTATTGCAACAGCCCTAATAGTGTTTGCGTATGCACTACATGATGGCTTTTGGCTGATGGGGCAACGCCGTCGGGGAGAGGTTCGCAAACCACATAAAACCGGCGTCGCCCAGGTGCCAAGGAGTAGTTGTCCACCAGTCGTTTCGTAGTTCGGGAGATGGGTGTAAATTTCAGGCACAGATGGGGTGCATGTTTCGAAATTAGAGTGAATAATCTTAGTGATGGAGATGGGTGCTCTGATCGGCTGTTTCCTAGGTTCTATTCAAAACGTATTCCATAAAAAAATAGTTTAAACAAAAAGTTAGAGACTACCCTTCACCCTTCGTTTCCCACCTTTCTCTCCTTCCGTATCATTTTAAACACATTACACTACACATCACAAAAGCATTCGAAGGTCGTACGTTGAACCTTTGTTGATAGCCTAGTAATAACTGCGAATCAAGCCGAAAGGTTGCATACTGTCGCCAATATACCCGCATGACGTTTGTAGATTCTCAAGAAATACCGTCACTTCGTGCCACTCACCGTCCCCCCCCCACACACACACAGGTACAATGTGAGCAGAGTGTTGCCAAACATGAAATATATATGAATGCTACACATACTAATCGGTTAAGTTCGACGCAACATTGTTTGTGTAGTGTCTTTAACTGTTGCCTTTCGATAACGTGTTGTAGTGTCTACTTCCCAACATGTGCAACGGGAGGCATTCACCGAACGAATTAATTGCACAGATCACATAACCCGGAAGAACTAAAGACAAAGTGAGATAATGTGAACGTAGTTTCATAACGCGGAAAGTTTCAACATGTATCTCGTTCAACGAATGAATACATGGGTGTTTGCAAATATGGAGTCAGATAACTCTAAAATCCACGCCCTTTTCGTGAAGCCGTATGTTTTGCTTTCGGCGGCCGCCCACTGGGAGAACCTACCATGACTGGAGGTTTTTGTTCCATGGAAAGCTATTCATAGACTTTTGTAGACAAACACGCAAAATCCCCAGCTCACGTGTAATTTACATACATACCTAGTGAACTTTACATAGTGAAATTTAAGGTTTTGAGTTTTTTTTGAGCAAAAACAAAATCACACGAAAATAAATTTACTTTAATAATTTTTTTAAAAATTATAAACTGTCATTGTTCTGTATTTACTTTTTCATGCAATTGAAGTTCATTACTTAAGTTACGAGATTTTTTGTATACTCAGCCAATCCTCGTGTTTCCCATTGGTAAAAATGGTTCGAAGTTCGCAAAATAGTTATTCATTGTGATAGTTTCCGAATTTCTTCAACGAAGGAAACAAACGTTTTCCTTTTAGTCGACGTTTACTGTCGTACTTTGTATGTAATATTTAAAATAAACCTGAAGTTCATTTGTTTATTATCTGTGATATCAACGTTACTTCGACATACTTCTTTGCTGTGAAGTTTTCTTGTTGAATATATTTCTGAGATGGAATTGTCAGAAAAAGTCTCACAAAGAATCAGATTTGTATTCCTCGTTGTTGACCTGTTACACTACCTCAGCTTGTGCAAGTGCGTGAATAAATGGTGGATATCATTAAGAAATAATGGGCAGAATGAGAGAATATCGATATACGGTTCTTTCCGGTCTCTTGAACTCACTCCAAAAAAGGCTCAGCTCTCATTCGTGCAGTTGCAGTTTCCTTGCGACTGAATGAAGTCTTCTCGCGTCCGCCGGCTACTGGCGACGCGAAATCGAGCCGCGCCGCGCCGCCCCGCCGCGGCCGGGCCAGCCGCCCGCGCTGTCTGACGGTCGTGCAGCGTCGCGTCGAACGGACGGACGGGCGTCGGCGAGCGGCGACGGCTGTCCGTCGACTGCGCGCCGCCCAGCGGGAAGTCTTCTTTGGGAGCGACGTTTTTGTCCTTTTAGCGCGGCTGCCCCTGCTTCCATTTCGGCCGCCTTTTCTCCTTTGCCGCTCTCTTTTACGTGGAGAGCTTGCTAAAGGGATTTTTTTCGACTTTTTTCCCTATTGAGTAATTGGATAGTCGACCAAGAGTTTATTTTTGTGTTTATATTACGTTCGATTTAAAGTGCAATATGTGTATGTCATTTGAATGAAATGTTCGAGAGAGAACTGAGTAACAATTTGGAGAATGCTATGGATTATTGTATCTCCCTCACAAGAAAAGATCGAATATTGAATGAACTCTTTAACATTCAAGACATCAATAAAACAGTCACTATGTAAAAATACATCGGAACTTCATAAAGATTCCTACGAATTACGGTGTGTGTAGGAAGAACACAGAAAGATACCTAAAGCGTCCGCAAACTTTCGAGTGGAATTGGAGATAATTCTTAGCCCGTCAAACAAAAGGATTCGAGACTATTGGGTGATTGTTTAAATGTGACACTTTTTTTTATGTTATCAGCGGTTCGCATGTTGATCAGTAATTTCATTTCATTTATATTACGATATTTTGCAGATCAGTAGAAGCATAATTGAAGTAACTGTTGACTCTAGTATCTTCCTAAGCAAGCATAACCCATTTTCCTCTTCAATTACAAATAGAGCTCCTGATATGCGTCGGCTCCATATCTTCCTGGTTGGCAAACACACGCGAGCACACACGGTCGCAGCCGGTCGCGCCTAATCTCAACCGTCGTCGTCGCCTCGGCGTCCGCGACGCGGCGTCGCGGGACGCTTGCGCTTACACGCGTAACGACCGCGCGCCGTCGTCTCCCCCCCTCTGCCCTCTCCACCAAAAAGAAAGCAAAAGGTCGTCCGCGAAATAAAAGGAGAATCGGTCGGGAGCGATAAACCGCGCGCCAAGCCGACACGTACGCCGCGCGCGCTAAAAGCTGCCTACGCTGACGGCGACGAAGGCGACGCGACGCGACGCCGGAGGACGGTGACTGCTCTAGCGGCGCGGTGGTGATGGCGGTGGCGGAGCGACGGCTCTGATGGTGGAGGTGGTGGCGACGGCGCGCTGCGGTGGGGAGGGGTTGCGGTTGGTGAGGGAGATGAAGTTATTAGAAGAAATTGTGTGTGACGGTGGTTGCGACGGCACAGCGATCATGGCAGCGGTGGCGATGGTAATAGGTAGTGGTGGTGGTGCTGGGAAAAGTGTTGTGCTGCCCACCCGTTCGCTCGCGCGCCTGGCGCGTTGACACAACCGATGTGCACCATTTACGCGGTCTGCCCGACCCAGGTTGCGAGAACACCAGTGCTCGTGTTGGATGACGTGATAGTGGGAGGTAAAGGGAATAAGTAAGAGGTAGTGTCGGGGTAGAATTTAGGATTCGCGAGTTAACAACTGCATCGATGAAAATGGAAAAATTACTTGGAGTTATTGATATTGGAGAGATTCACAATCTTTACGAATAAAGAAATGTCAAAAATTGGTTAAGGATGTGCTATTACAGTACGATGTCGAGAACATTGACTAACTCCTATGGTAGGAACTATTTACAAATGCAATCACCGAGATGGGTAGAGATGGAGGACTAGCATGTACGTTGAAGTAAGAGGATGGTACTGGATACTTAAACAGAATAAACGATAAAGGGGAAGGGGAAGATAGTAATAGTTGAAATCGATACTGAAAGGCTTTATAGCATGGAAAGTACTGGTGAAGAGGAGGATGGCTTTTCTCACCGAAAATTGAAAAACGCAGATTACAAAATGTCACGAACTTGTGATATACTTTGAAAACAAAATCAATGATTTATAAACTTTGCAGTCAGCGGGCAGGTAAGCTGGGAATTTTTGCTGTGCTCTGCCGTATGCAGGATGGCAGTATAGGACATTTGATTTGCTACGTTGATAAGTAAAGTGTATCGGTAGGTTGCTGGTTTTTTCCTACAGTATATGAACATTATTAAGGAAGGACATAAAATGCTTATTTAATAGGGAAATACGAAGAGCACGATATCACCAAATTCCCCTGCACACTCATTGGAGTCTACGAGCTTCGGATGGAGGGGCAGAGGAAGAGTGACCGCATTGATAATGGGGACAATAGTTCAGAACACAGAAGATTAGATACTGGGGCAGCAGCGGTGCGGTCGAGGCGTGTGAATCGCAACGCCACAATCACACTTCCGGTAGCGGAAACGATTACGACACGATGACGATGGCCTGGTAGCTTCATTGTGCGCAACAAGTTCAAGGGTGTTAGTGGTACGAGAAATGCTAAGGAATTAGTTGAAGTTATTTAAGTTTTAATTTTTTTCATCAGAGTTTCAGATTTGTATGGATGATCGTTAGTTTTGGAAATTATAAATTTTCAGGCAATATTAGTTTGAAACATGCGACATGTTTCAATGGATTGTCCTGTCTTTATGTATTAGTGCTTTAAAGTGATGAATTATAAAATACCTCGTTTTTTAGAAGTGAACTATATTCTGAATACTCGTAATATTCGTCTGGAATGCGCCACATAAGAGGTGTCAGAGGCTTATTGGCTTCTCTGTTGTATTCAAAGGAATAATTATCCTTCTGACTACAAAGAGTAGACGGACACAATAAATTTTCGAATACATATTAAAACATATTGTTTAGGTTCGAACAGTCTATATACGAGTCTTTATGTTTATTGCTAAAAAATTGATCTTTTTGGATTCAATAATTTACGTATGTTATACCTTGGTACATAAAACAGTGATATTTTGTGCGTTAGAGTTCAAACCGAACGATTCCCGACCCAAGGAAGTTGGAGAAGAGCATTAATTGACTGAACGAACTCGATGAGACATTGAAAATGATGGCGTGAGTGGAGTAAAATACTTGATAGTGCATTATTATGACGGCGAATAGTCAGACGGAGACAAAATGGCAATTGCAAACGCATTCCACCACTAGTTCCGCGTTCAATCTCCGCTGCCAAGTGCAATTTTGTGTCGATATGTTCTCTCGGGATTTTCTCGTTTCCCCTGTCTCTCTCGTTCGACCATTGACCTCACCATTATCAGTCATTAGGTCAACTCTCAAAGACCTCAGCAGTTTAAGGATAATTAAAAATCAGTACATAAGTACATAACGAATAGGGCAATGAAAAATATTGTAAATGATACATGACTGAATCGAAACGAACGGTGAAATCGACGGAAGCAGCTGCAAACTCTCGAAAGCTGTTATCTCGCACACGAAGTCGACGTCTTATTCTCTCATCCAGGAGTCGTTGCGTTTACACAGCAAGCGGCGATCCCGGCCACGCCCCTCGGCGTCCCAACTCTCTTGGTATCTTCACCCTCTGCCTTCCGTGCGACGAGGCGGCTCAGCGCGCTCGCGCTTTCTTTCCACTGCCGCTGCCGTTGCCGCCGCCGCCGCCGCCGGTTGAGAAAACAATTGCGACACGGGGAACCGCGCAATCCAAACATTCTCTCCAATTCCACGATGGAGCGGACGGACGCGACGGGTCGGGAGGCGGAGGACGAGGAGAAGATGATGTGAATTGGAAATGCTAACACAAACCGCCATCGGCAAGAAAGCGCTCGCGCGCCCGCGCACGTCTTTTATATCCGAGCGCAGACAAAAGCACGGCGCGGTCGGGGGCGGCGGTGGGTGGGGGTGGGGGGCGGAGTCGCAGACGACGACCCACCTCCTCCACCAGCGCCGCCAGCAGCATGGCCCTGGCTGAATTCATTACGTAAGCTCGCAGACGCGTCCTGAGAAGACACCACGTGCCGCGGCCGCCCCCGCTCCGGCCGCGTCCCGTCTCGCCACCGTCGTCTTATCTGCGCCGTTATTGTAATTTCCGGGGGGCGGGCGCCGGCAAAAACGACGAAGACGTCGCAACAAAAACACAACCGCAACCCTCTCCCGACGCGCTCGGCGACCGGTCTCAAATAGTAATTTCCCGTTTAAAAGAATATGAACGAAATTCCCGTGGCGGCACGGCGGCTGCTGCCGGGCGGGCTGACCGGCGCTGCTGCTGCGGCGTACAGGCGTTTTGTATTCTGAGAAAGCAGGCATTAGGTCGAAGAGGAGTGTCGGAGGGCATTCGCAAATAAACGGGAGGAGGAGGAGAGAGAGGGAGAGGCCCGATGGAGAGCGGCGCGTCTGACTTGGATGGGGCGCGCGGCCGCCCGGTCGGCGTGCTGGCGGTCTAGGGAAAAAGAAGATGTGGCAGGCAGCGCAAGCCTAGTGACGGACCAAGGTCCGGCTCTCGTGGTCCGCCCGGCGGTAATGGCGAATCTTCACCTCGCATTAGCGCGTTGAAACAAAGTCTAGATGACCTGATTTTGGAGGACCTGTAAATCGATGCCGGCGTAGTGTCGAGTGATCGCTAAGGAGTAGGTCGAGGATCTCGAGAAACCGCCTCGGGCATGGTTGTATTTGTGTTCCTCCTTTCACCGCTAATCATCACCATTTCGTTTCATCTTCATAGTTACCATACCGTTAACTGGTACGGTAATGACCTAGATGTTGATGCGACCTTAAATAAAAAATATAATAAAAAAAGATTAAATGCTATTCGGAAACGAACTAATTTTCGTCTCGTGAGAAAAAACCAAATCGTATGTGCATGATGACTGAATTGACGGATTCAAAAAAAAGCTTTCTGTAAATAATTATTTTAAAAAACAGTGCCTGTAAATAATAATAGTTGGATGAGGGAAATGGAGCATTGTGGAATATTGTGTCCGTTATAAAAAGTGAGCATTTCTATAGGCATCTAGAGATGTACATAAATTTATATTTAAAATTTCCTGAAGAAGAAATAATCGATGTGTTTGCAGGTAATGAAAGTTATAATTGCTCTTCCTCTTGGCGGCGAGAGACATAATATGGCATTCATTTTTGTTTGATATAGAATATTATTATTCCATTACTTTTACAATAAATTATTGAATTGTTAATGATATACAATATTTGAATTTCTGAATAATGTACGAATAGTTGTAATTATACACATCCAACTTGCTGAAAAGAGTATGTGTAAATAAGGTTTGCTTTGCTGCCGAGTCCATGCAGTTAATTTTTTACAATTCTATTTCTTATGCTTTCCCGTGAATACAGCGCCAGATATCAAACAGTATCAATCAACAACCTTCACATGGCTTTCAAAAAAACCGCTCCTAACGATATACCATTTAATAAAACGGTATTCCGCCATCTTGTATTTGGCGCATTGCTTCTCAGTAAGTGCTGTCTTCCGTGCCACTTCCGGATACGATGACTAGGACAAATTCAAAACCTTTTTTTTTTCTTTCTTTTTTCATTTCACTTAGTAATGCATACTTTTAGTGCAACAAGAAGTCAATTGAGAGAAAATACAGGTTTCAGCCTACCATTCGGATGAGTACAATTTATGTGTGTCTCGATCCATAAATACATATCATGATGTATAGGCTGGCTATGCTAATGACCAGGGGACTATGGCGTTGCGGTCAGCGCTTATGCCGGATGTGCGCCGAGGAGACACCTGCGCGGCGCGGGGCTGCCTTGGAGAGCGCACGGAGCTACGGGGACCGCGGCGCGCCATAGCTTGGAACTGGAATGGGAGTCGGCGTCATAAACGAATTTCCATCTGGACTTTCTCCATGAAAATACGGTGACAGCGTTACAGCAACTAATAAGTAGTTCCAGGATGACGTTATACTGTTGCTTCATAAAAGGAGTCATTAGAATGGAGAAACACCCTCCCCTATGGGAACGATAAATATAGTGTGTAATATTTTTTTTTATGAAATGAGTGTTTTTCTGGGGTATGTAAGATGTGTTTTTAATTATGAGCATAATTTGTTATGCTAAAATGTATAATGTATCTTATGTAATAAATATATAGTGTAATTTGCGAGTACAACACGAGAAATTAACGAAAACGTGACATGAAACTAAATTAAAAAATAAATTGCTTTCTCGGAAGAGAAATTCAATCCGTAAATTAAACTCGAAAGTGTTGGAGTTAATTGAAATATTGGGTTCGATGGTAAATAGAACCGTACCTTAAATAGATGAACGGCAAACGTTTTATGATTTTAGGAAGTAGTATTTAATTTGAAAATTTTAAAATAATTAAGTTTTTTTACAATGTTCCGATCAGTACTTTATTCCGCCATTGAAACATCGCTTCACCTCTTTCTCTTTAATAATGTTAATAAAATGTAAGACCGTTTGCAGCTACTCAGATGGCGTAGAGTTTCCTTATTCCTTCAACATACATGCCATTGAATAGTCCTTATCATTACTCATTATTTTGAAGAAATCGAAAGCTATTGAACATCGCTCAAAAAGTCTGTTCTCTCGAACAAGATTACCTCCACATCCATCACCAGCGCCAACGCCTTTGCGATCATCACCAACATCTATTTCTACGCCATCTCTGCCATTGCCATCGTCTCCGTCGCCACCTGCGCCTCCGCCTCAGAGACGCATTTCCCGGCGGGCCCCGAGGGTGCATAACCCGCCGCCGCCGAGGCAGCTTGTTTGCTCTCCGACATATTACGGGGCGTTCTCTCCGTATTTACCTTGTTCCCCGGCGTAATGCGCGGGAAATCGAACTGTAAACCCGCTAAAGGCGCTCTGTTCCTCCGCTTATACGCTTTTTATTAGATTTAAGCGCGGGGTGGAGAGGGGAGGGACCGGCGCGGTGCGGCATTCCCGGATTCGAGAAGAGAGTTATCACGGTCGCCCCCGGGCGGTTCGGGCCGCCCGGCCCCACCCCGCGTCGCCCCGCTCCGCGCCGCGTGCTGCCACCGCCGAATCATATTCTTCCCGGGAGGCGCTCGAGTAATTGCTTAATAGACCGCCCATGTTCTCCAATTGACGGGATTCCTGCGAGGCTCTCCCGCACAAGAAGCGGCTCCGTTCGGGGAGAGAACCGCCCATCGGGTGGTGCTGCCCATTAAATTTTTTTCGCCCTGTAATGCGTGTTTCTTTGACTGCCTTTCGTCGTTGTTATGTGTTGATTTATGTTTTACGCAAAAAAAAAACCTATGGTAGTTTGTTTATTTTAATTGTGTATCAAATTGTTTGAACTGTGTACATTTCTAAGTCAATTTCGGGATGTGGCCAAGATGAATCTCAATAAATTGTCTTTTAATCGAAAAGGAGTGGATAAAAGAGTAAGAAGATTTTAGTTTAGATTTTAGAATAAATGTTACGAAGAAACATGATTAATGAAGCAGTGGAAGTGACAAATATTTCCGGATATTAGCATATTTTCTTTTTGATGATTTATCAGCCCTATAGTACACCGCAGAAATTTTCAAAAGATTGCGTCTATGTGTAGACTGATTTAGAAATTATCTACCGGCGTGGAGCTTTTTCTTCGTTTCCGCCACCCTGAAGGAGTAAGACCCATTCGCCGTACCCAAAAGGAATGAAAATTACACTGTCAGAAATTTCTGTACTTTTAATGTAAAAGTACACGAAAGTAATTTTCATGTATGTAAATTAAATGTAATGTACACGTTCAGTAACTTTAATGTATGTGTAATTAAATTTGATGTACCAAGTACGTTAAGTTAACAATCTTACATAAATCTACATTGATTTTAGTTTAAACATGAAATTTAATGTACAAACACATTAATCTCCAGTTAATGTACAAGTACATTAAAACGCTTGTAAGTCGTACATTAAATGTATATTAAATTTAATTTCTGATAGTGTACAGAGGTTAAAGGATCCGAGGTTTGATTGTTTTACTTCCTCGGGGCTTCCTACGCGGGCCGCCACTTTCAACAGTACTCTTGGGGTTCCTGCTGTAACTAGCCCAGGCAGGCGGAGGTTGATTGCCCTGCTCCCGGAATTGTCGCGGTGACGTCGCACGCGGGTGCGGAAGCGGGCTTGATCTCGCATTCCGTGTGTAATGCAGCGGGCGTGCTGCGGTGGCCCGTCGCCGCCGGGCCGACGGCCGCACCTCGCGGTTGCATCGGCGGTCGGCGGCGGCGTCGACGTCGCCGCCACAGCCGATGACGTAACCCGGCGCGTTTTGCGATAGCCCTTGTTTTTCTCTACGTGCGGAAGATGGTTCAGGGTTCTTGGGTGACAAGTCAACAAGTGCGGAAGATCGTTGGGTAACAAGTCAAAAATATTCCTGGAGTTTTATTACGCGTTTGATAGTTATTTGTTATGGCGTAACGTATTCGTTTGGTTAAATAAGATTAATGACCAGAAATAAAGCAAATGTAATTGAAAACCCAATTATTGTATTCTTTTACAAACTGTAATTTTATGCTAATTCATATTTTTCTGTAATTTTTAAAGATACAACTTTCCAGTGATTCCACTAGAGTTAATTTTTTTAAATTGTAGTAATATATTGTACAGCTGACATTGTAAGCTGTTTTAAAAGCCGTAGGTTCATAATTTTGCAAATTATTACATGCGAGTGACTATCCTTGCGTATTTAGCAATATGTCTCACATTAAGGCTGCTGCATCCTGTAGAAAGAATGAATTTCTTCAACCTCTGAAGGTCTACAAGTTCCAGTCGTAATGAAGAACCAGAAACATTTGTAACTCTAAATGTATGTGTAGTCTTTCTGCATTTTGTCCCGTTATACCTTTGGAAAATAAATCTCGGTTTATCGACGGACGCTTTCTTCTTCGGTGTTGGTAACATGAGTCCAGACACAGTATTTCGTGGGCCGTTGTTGGTTGGGGTCCTGTGAACCGTCGCGCGCCTTGTTATCCTACACAACTCGAAAAGGAAAATTCGAAATATTTATTTATCCTGCGGCGGCGACCAGAATCTCCCGTGGGGTCCCCTTGCACCTGGCGCGTTCTGTTTCTCTCTTCTTGCCCTGTGTTTTCTCCTCGTTTGTCACACAAACAAAACGCGCGCCGTCACCTGCTTTGTGTGGCCCGCGCATTAGGAGGGGGCGGACCCTCACCCCCGCCAGCGGAAGGAACTGTCCGAGAACCCCTTCGGGGTGGCACACACACACGCACACAGTGTTGCCAGCGCTGGAGAATTGTTCACGCTCACGTATGTTTAATTAATGTCGTTGGTTTGGAAATTTATTATTTGCATAAGGTTATACGTGAATGCAATGTAATAATGTATTACGTTAAAAGTAAATGTTAATCTTGGAATTCCGAACAGGCTGAGGAGGTTGAAGGCATCAAGAGATGTCACTGCAGTGCCTCTGATTCGAGTCCTGACGGTGACAGGATTTTGGACACTAGCTACACTTGGGTCAAATTCAGCCACTGTTTCGAGGAGAATTCTAGCGGCCAGACAGTAGATTTCCGTGTTCTTTCCATCAACTACAGCGGAATGGTGGAGCTATACTCCTAACTAGTGGACAGAGCGCGATGTTTCTACCTTCTTCCATGTCCTATCCTCACCCTTTACTTATACACACACTTACATGCACTACACTACTTCACATGGGAGGCACTACTGCATCGGGGGCGAATATGTAGATCAGCGCCGAATCACGGCATTCAGCCGGGGAAGGTCACTGCCATTTCCCATGATACCGACATGCCTTACACTTACGGGACCAATGTCTGTAGTAGTTGCCCGGAAACACTGAAGCAATAATCAATCAAAAAAACGGAATATCAGTGCACAAAACTATCCTTTCCTTTATCATTCATTCGAAGCAATCAACTTGCTTTTAGCTTACTGTTACCATCACCATTAATACCGATAGAACAGTTATGTATTTTGTTTCGGTGGAAGTGAGTGTAGCATCTGCACAATGTACTACGTCATTAAAATACTACGAAGTCAATGTTGACCAATGCATTAAAGATGGCCCGAGACTTTTTAAACGGGATCTTGTCCCTTGTTCTTTTATTGTGTTGCATACCTGCTTAAGCTTTTTCTACCATTGAACTTGCGTTCCTCTCTTGTAGCGTCAACCATAATAGTGAAGACATGTAGACTGTTTAACTTGTCTCTCTAGTTGTTAATTTATTGATTCATTAATGGATAGGTGGATGAAAAAGAAAAAGTGCCGACATATGAGGCTGTTCACTTGATGGTACTGAGCAAAATAACTTGTTTTTGCATGATAATAAATTATGTCCGAGTACCGAGTTCAACCGTTTTATCTAAAACTGATTTATTAGTATTTATTTATAGTGCACGTAATTATGTGTGTATGTATGTATCTGTAAGGTGGAATAACAGATTGTAGTTAATGTTTAGTACTATACAAACAGGTCACGTTGCTCTTGACTTTCAGCACTTTATGCTGTGAATTCCCTATAGCCAACGTTATATTCTATCCTCCTCGACAGTAATGTTGACTTAGGATATGTACTTCATTGTAATATTCCAAGAGTATTATTTAAGCAAGGTGATTCACTAGTTGCTTAAACTTATCAAAATCTATATTTGACTGATTTATTGTATTGTTCACCGTTTTTATAATTCTACAAATTTCTATTAGAAGAAACTTGTCTTAATTAATAATGAAGTGAATGTTGAACTAAATATTATAGAGAAGCAGATGCTGGTTTGTGGGAATGAATTCTGTATTTAGCGACAGGAAGACAGAAGGATGCTTGAACAGCCATCTGAGAAGTATGTCACGTGCGAACTAGTCAAGTCTTTATGAGATTTCTAAAGAAATAGTGACGCTGCAATATTCCTCCTGTATTCGCAGTTAATAAACAACTTAGAAGAAGAAGCGACAAATTATAGCTAAGATTTTTTTGAATCATCTGTAACTGTGAAACATACATTACTTTGCTTGTGTGTCGTGGATGTTGATGCGAAGGATTTTTTTCAGTATTTGATTTTCGGGATTGAAATCTGAACAAGGACAAGCCTATCAGCATATAATATTGTTATTCAGCGTGTTCTCTGATGTAACGTTACTATAACTATGAAGTTCCTGGTCCTTTGAATATCTACTTACTTTGAATAACTACTAATCACAGCTAATTAGGAGAATTTAAAACAGATCCTTTCAGAAGTGTAGAAGTGCGAAATTCTTGATGAAGGTGAAAAAACCAATAACAACAACTCGAGATATACTTTCTACAAACTTTTCTTGCGATCTTGAAATGTAACCCTGTTATCAAAAAGGAAAGGAAGAGGTGAGGGCCCGGCGGGGCTGTCGAAGAGCACGAGATAGATGGGAAAAACTATGTAATTGGACTAGTAGTTTTGGGAACCCACGTACACGACACAGAGAGGAAATTCGATTGAACGAGGTGGTTGAGGCAGATAGAAGAAACACTTTGGATGAAGCAGATTGGTGAAATCAATTACTTGAGGTCAGGCACGTTTCCCCTACACCACCAGCACAACTATTACGTGAGGTCATAAGGAAACCGAGAAAAAGAGACAGTAGGAATAAGGCGACACTGTAGATGGAAGATGCGTGATTGCGGTGGCACACACGCGACATTCCGCGAGTACCGAACGATCCCGATTAGCGTAGGTGCTCAGTTTGTGAGCCGTGCCTCAAAAACTTGTTAGCTGCGGGTAGGAAAAGCACCCAAAGCTCGGCAAATATTACGCAACTCATCTCCAGAACTCGGCATTCGGCGACCAGTCACTGGAGACTTGTCGAATGCAAGGCGCGACGACGATGTCAAGTGCAACGGGCCCGGGCGAGGGCGCTCGGGTGGACGGACGGGGTGGACAAAGGTGGCGGGCAGGCAGGCGCCACACGCTCGGCAATCCACGAGTACCGAATGTTCGCCGAATCTCGATTAGCGTAGGGCTCCGTTCGTTGGCCATGCCACGAAAAGTGTTAGCTGCGGGTAGGAAACGCCCCGACAGCTCGGCAAATAAAAAGCAACTCATCTCCAATCGTCCGTCCTCCGCGTCCGTCCACCCGGCATTCGGCTAGCAGTCGCTCGGGACTTGTCGAATACCGTTCGAGAAGACGACGCCCAGTGCACCGGGAGAGAGGCGGGCGAGGGCTTTGGGAAGGGCAGACGGGGTGGACGAACAGGGTGGACGAAGGAGCCGGGGCGGACGAGGCGGACAGGCAGGCGTTCGCCCCGGGGGACGTGGGCCCGCAATCCGACGCCGGAAGGGGGGGTGTAGGGGCGGGCCACGGCGGCGGGGGCGGCGGCAGGTGGCGGGCCCTGTCAGCGAGGCGCGCCTCCTCTGCCCGGTGTGACTAAGAGGCTCCGGGGATATTTATCATCCTCCCTCCCGGGCGAGCGCCTCTGCCGCCACCGCCGTCGTCCGGGGAAAACGCACCTATCGCCTATGGAAATCTTAAACACTACAAATTGTATCCCGCGAGTTTTTCCCCTCGCCGGGGGTCGCTCTTCCCGCCCGGCCCCGTTGTCTACCCGTGGCGGCGCCACGTCCCGTTACTTCGTATGTGCCTCCACCCCCCGAGGCCCGCGCATACGCCAGTCCACCGTCAGCGGGATACCTGGCAGAACAGCGTGCATGTAGGAAGTGAGGTTGCAATGTCTTGACTGCGTATATTATCTCTGTCGTGCCTAGGATGAGTGATATTAAGTTGGTGAAGCCTGATATTTATTGTGAAGGACTACTACACAAATATGTAGTCCGTAGACGTACGTATAACTAACACATTTTATCCACCGACTGGGTTAAGAACAAACCAAATAGAAAGGCCAGCGTAAGCGTTTTGTTCCAGTAAAGGATGGAGTCATTCACTATGTTTTTGGTATGTATCTGTTTGTGAAATGGCTATAAATAACTTCACCTGCAGTCATTCACATTTATCTTGTTAGGAATTACTCAGAATCACTCTCAATAAATCTTGTTTTACTTCTTCCAGTAACCACGAACAAATCTATGAGAATAGTGCTTTGGTTTATTCATGACAAAGAATACTATTCGCCACCAACTGTTAGGCTATTTGGAAGCAGTGGGCTATGCCAGTCGGAATATATAACAAATTAGACCACAAATGAGATAGAACTGAAAAAGTTTCAAGTTTCTCTCGTTACTTTTAAGTGGTGAAATTTAGAAGTTGTAAGCTGATTCATCAGCCACAAAGAAAAAAGTCTTGCCGCCTAATGGCCACAAATCTTGCACTTAAACAAATTGTTCTCCCGTTGATGATGTCCATGTAGCGAAGGCCAGCGGTGGCGCATTCCCCTTTATTAGTGTGTTATCTCGAATCCAAAGTGGAAGAGAAAATTGAGTGAACTAATGAAATTTGAGTGGGCGTAGAAGTCAGACTTCCCATCTCTTCGTACCAGAGTTCAAATTCTGGTCGCCCCATGTGGAAATTGTGGTGAACAAATTCGTGTTTGTGTAGGTGTTCAATTGTTTGTCATTCTTCTCTGGACTTTCTCTTGTCGGCATGACCGAAAAGGCGGATGGAGGATCACAGTAAAAAATTAATGTCATTATTATATTTGAGTTGCGATTTTGAAACGTAGGTGAAGAAGAACGAAGAAATTGGGACATAGTCCTTTGAAGTGGAGTTACCAAGGTTGGAATCAAAAGCAATCCATTTGGCTCACACAAATTTCGAGTTAGCTAACACTGTGATTAAAGAAAGGGGGAAATGACTAATTCTCGGGATGTCAGAAAGTTGGTGTTGTCAGTGTTCGAATTACGGAAATTGTACTCCACTCTCAAGTTATCGAGCATGAAATTGTGGAATAACGGAAACGTAATACCGGAAACGTACTAAATGATAAGTCGCAACCCGAAGGCATTCCAGTCATCGATTTTTGAAGTTACGAGCTCCCACTGTATCAATATTCCTGACAGAGGGCGGACGCGGGCGCCTCGACCGCGTAGAGGTCTCGGGGCGCGGCGCCCGTGTTTATGGCGGGGACGCTGCCCCGCGTCGTGGGCGGCGACAGGCGCGTATTTCGCGCCGTCCGCCCCTGCGCGGCGACGCCTCCCCCGACGCCCCGGCTTCGATTTACGACGCGCGTCCAGTCGTCGCGCCGCCCTCCTGCCCGCCGCGGGGCGCTGCGAGTCTTGGAGGAGGCGGCGGGACAGGACGGGGCGGGCGGGGGGGCAAACGATGTTTCGGTGCTGGGAATGAGGCAGGCAGTTGGCTGCACCCGGTGGGAACGTTCGTGTATCGACAGGTGGGTTGCTTGTGTGCATTTAGCTGTACGAGCTGTTCCTATGTACCTGCGAGGTATCGTCGTTCTATTCAGGACCAGTGAGCATCTAGAGCAAATTAGATCACGTAACGATTGACTGTACAGATAAAGTACTGATAAGTAGAATGGATTTATGATTGCCTTATTTTCTGAATGTTTAATAAAAACATGGCGTAGGGCCTTGAATGACGAATTATGCTCGTCCTCCGTTGGCGTCTCTATAGGAGAATGCAAATCATGTAATTCATTCTCATTTGCAATCTCCTGCAGCAAAGTAGAGGTGTGTGCATTAAATTATTCTCTATTTTCAGTATTGAATTCAAAACTACTTTCGTTTTGTATATTTTTGCTGCGAGCTTGAATTTCTTGAGCAGAAATTAAGACTTTAATTGACATGTTGATTAAGGCTCACAGATCGTTGTTTATATGAATGGCTCTAAGTTTTTAGAAAATAGTCCACCAATACTCTTCTCTCTTACATAATACTCATATCGCTCTTGCATCACGCAAATAAACGTTCGAAAATATTATTAATTAGACATTAATTTATCGGGATTGTGAAATCGTAGTCACATGGTTATTTGCCAATTCTTTCTCAGGCAGGCAACATCTTACTGTCAGGGAATGCTTATTCGTTCTACTGAGTAATAATCTATAAATAGATTTTAGTTCCTTCAAGAAAGAATTGTAAAAAAAAAAAGTATTCCAGTGCAGGAGTTCGCGTGGTGTTCGCCTACATTGCGATCACTCGCAAAAACTGGGCATCGGAATAGATAGGCTGCATTCCTCGCTGCCCCCGAGTCGCAGCGGCGGCGCCCAAAAGGTCAGCACGGTGAATATCAATACGAAATGAAACGTGTCAAAATAAAAACTTTTGGCGAGCGGCGCGGCCCGAGCGGTGGCGGCGGCGGCGGCGGCGCGCGCGCCTTGATAAATCTTCGGCGGCCCCGGGTGGCTCAAGGGGTTTGGAAGTTGGTTAATTGTTACTTGTCATTCCCGTAGGAAGAGGTCGTTTGTCTAGCTACTTCGAAGGTCAGTCGCGGCGTGGCGTGGCGTGGCGCGGCGCGGAGCAGCCGAGGCCAGGCGCGCCCGAGCCAGCTGGAGCCCCGGCGTCGCGACGCCGCGCCGCCACGGAATGCAGCGAGTGCTGGTCGGGTTGTTGAAGGGAGGAAGAGGACGTCGTGTTCCTTGCAGATATAGCCGACCATAGTCTAGGGCTTATCTTCCATGCTACATATGTTGTCTATGTGCTGCTTACAAATACCGGGGAGTACTAAGTGGTGGTTTTAATGAGGTTTTCGTGTGACATGCACTTTGGATTGACTATCCTTGTATAATTCACTTTCATAATGGGATTTTATCTCGGTTGTATGCAGTTATAACTCAGGTATAACAAATTTCGATGTGGGTTACATGCACGCTCTATGACGATGTGCTTACTCCATTTGATTTCTGAACCTGAAGATTTGTTGATTGTCAGTCAGATCAGCTCTTCGCTCATACGATCTTCGAAAGTTTCCTTCAAGCTGTTTTCGCTGGCTCACATTTCCCTAGAATTTTACGTATCTCCAACACCGTTTTCTTTACCTGTGCTGTGGATTTGCACGCAGTTTACTGGGGTTTTCATTATTTTAAACTAATTTCTCTATTGAATTCTTTCGATGCTAAACCATATTCTTAATTTTCAAGTCCGGATGTGTGTGTTAATATGTTGAAGTCTTTTTATGGTCTTTTCTTCTCTTCGTTTGTGCGTATTTCTTTTATGTTTTAAAAATCCTCCCCCTAAAATGCTAGTTATTTTGATATCCGTTTTTTGTAACCTCAAGTTTTCCTCACGTGTATTCTTAGCGTTAGCATGAATTCTTTCCGCTTCCGTTCGACTCCATCTTATCCTTGCGCGATTGCTACTTTGCCCCCTTGGCTGTCCCCGTGTCTGTTGCCCGTTCCGCACCTGTCCCTGAACTCACGCTACCATAGACTAAAGAGGTAGTTCTTTTCTCTACGACGCTACTGTTTGTTTTTCTCGTCCGTCATCTTCCATTCCTCCTCCTCCCGTCCTCTTCCGCCGCCTCCCCGTGGGCCTCCCCCTCTGCCCGTCCGTTCGCCCGCGCCTGTCTCCATTACGATATCGAGATAAGAGGCCCCGCGCGCCCTCGCTTTTTGAGCGCCCGCCCCGGGCCCGACGTGTCGTTTCGACCGCGTTAACTTCCTATTTGTGAGCATATTATCATATCGCCCGCGGCTGGAATTGTTAATGGTTCTCTTTGTGTGTATTGCCCTGTAATAACGCATCGTGAATTAATTCCTACGTAGCGGCAGCAGTCGCACGAGCTGTTAAGTAGTTGATGATCTGCGGTTAATTAATGCAGGAAACAGATAATACCCCCCGTCGCCAGCCCCGCGTGCGTCCGCTATCAACTGCGTTCGTCTGCCCGCGTAACAAGACGTTATTAAAGCCAGATTTATTTCCCGCAGCCTGAATCGGAGTCGAAAGAGCGGAAGAGCCGGCGCCCGGCTGTATTAAAGCTTGAGAGACGGGCACAGTTCATTTTTGGAGAGGAGGATTTTTTTTAATAAGAGTGCGCTGCTTTTTTTCTCTCTCTCTGTCTCGCGGCAAACGCTATTTAGATTGAAGTTCTTAGTTTTTGACGTTTCCATTAAGATCGGTGACAGGTCTTTTAGTCTCTTGCGAAAGTTTTTCTCGTTTTTGTTCCGTGGGGTATTCATTTACGTCAATATGTTTTCCGCGCAACGTTTGGTCGGGTGACGGAGCTCGGATTGACAGTGAGTTGCCCGTCCCGCGTCTCGGCGCCTTTCTGGAGCGACAGGCACTTGTCACCAATCGGCCTCCCGGCGACAGGGAGTCCTGACTAGGACGACTGGCTCTACCTTGAGCTTTGTTCCAGATATTTAAAAAGTGTGTCAGTAATAAACGAGATGGACGACTTCTCGCATAATGTATTTCTAACGAAAGTTTTTTTTTGTTAGATTGGCATTGAAGATAAATAGCAAGATACATAATTTGTGTAAAAACTGTTACAGTTTTACAATTTCCCGTAACTGAAAAATAATAATATTATTAGCAATGTAAGATTCAAACATAAATATTATTATTCATTATTACATAGAAGAGGAACGAAATAGAGAACAGTGGGAGACCTGAAACTCATGACATGTAACAAAGGAATAGCCTTCGAGACTTTAAAACATCAGAAGGATTAGAGACTCAAAGATTATATTTTTAATCAGAGTTTCTGATCTCGTTTGAATGTCTTCAACCTTCTGTTAAGACTCCTCCACAGCAACAAAATGTTTGTCCTTGTAAGATTGACTGAATACATTGCTCCCAATGAAGAGAAGTAAATTATTCATCTTAGATAAATCTATTATTAATTACCGTGGTATCGTCTGCTTAACTCGAAACTCATTTAAACTAATTGTAAATAGTATTTTAATAATTTTTTTTGTTATGTTCAACAGAATCGTGTTTAAAAAATGGAAAGTAGTTATTCCAAAACCACGATAGATGATTTCAGATTGTTGAAGGTACTGATTTTATCTTAATCATAACATTTTGTTGTATTACGACAATCTGATATGATGGACTTTAGATGTGGCTAAGTCAGTCTTCATTCGCAGAATTGCTAGTATCAGTTGCAAGGACAGTAATTACATTTTGAGATATAATAACTTCATTCTTATGATTCAGTCACGCTGATGGAAATTAGAATGACAATTTAATATCCAATGCATGCAATACTACTAAAATAATAATGATCCACTTTGTACGCTGTCATAAAACTGTAAATTGATAAATCATTTTGTATTGAGCGAAGAACGAGACGAAAGTTCTGTCAAGCTGAGTTTAAAAAAAATTCTAGTGTATTTCTGAAATAATATCTTCACCCACATCATAATAAAATTATTGAATTCACGTAGTTTTGTGTACTGCCAAGTATGTCAGAGTTACTGCCAAGCAAATAAAGATCTGAATCATGTTGTAGGTACAACATTCTACTACTGCCTCTGCAGTAGCTCTTAGTTAAGTAAACTTATCGCTCAGTACTTCTCGTTGAAAGTTGCCGAGCTTTCAGCCCGTCTTGTCGTTAACACCCGCTACCTCCCGCCTCCATGACGAGCGAGTAAAAGGGGTGCTCTCGGAGCTTTCCTCGAAAGGGAAAGGCGTCCCTCCCCCTCACCTCGTTAACTTGGGGATCCGTTAATACCGTATTGTGTTGCGTTTAGGGCTAAACACTGTACTTAGCCGGTACCTCGCTAGTGTAAATAGGCGCCGATCGGCGCGGGGGTGCCGCTCCCACGGGCGGCAGGGCACAGCATGGCCTCGGAGGGGGGAGGGGGGGGGGCAGGGCGCTTCTCCTCGTAGGGCCGAGATTTATCGGACGACGTAATGGCGCCTGCCCTCGCGCTGTAATTTGAAGGGTGTGCCCGCCCCCGCCGCGCAACCCTCCCCTCTCCCTCCTGCCCCGCCCCTCCACCCTTCACGCCCTGCGGTCGAGCGGTGCACCGTGTGGCGTTCCCGCGGGCAACCTCCCTCGGGAACCTTCAGTCATTCATAACGCCAGCCACTTAACCTCCCGGGACCCGAGGTTAATCGGAGATTGTTGCCGGGCCTCTCGCGCCCGGGCTGGGGCCAACGTGCGCGTCCGCGCTGGGGCTGCGACGGCATCCCTCGTTAGAGGCCCGGCCGCGCCCGGACCACTCACCCGCGCCCTCGCTCCACCCCTTTCCACGCGCGCTCATTGGGCGGGGCGGGGCGCGACGGGAGTACCTGTCGATCTCCCTCATCGACGAGATGGTGCTTTCATTAATTGACTTGGGTTACGCCAAACGGATTTCCCGTCCGCATAGGGGCTGCGGAGGAGGTAGCGTTCTTCCCTTTTGATGATTCGACATTTTTTCGTGTAATTTTTACTACAACTTATTATTACTTGAAATCGCTTTCTTCAAACACGTAGTGACTACGTTCGCTTTGCTGGTTAACAACTTATTTTAATCCTGAATGTATCAATTTTCTAATTTTTTAAAATAATGGTTTATAATGTATATGCTGTTATTTGTAGTCTCGACCTCAAGAAACTGTAAAGCTTTCATCATTTAAGAAATAGGACTCGATTTTTCAAGCTCCAAGAAATTATGACCTAACAATTATGTGGGGGAAGACGTTTTAGTGTAGGAAAAAAAGAAATGGTTCATTGGAACTTATATCCTGAAATATTTTCGGATTTAGACTGCCTCTCGCACATAAAGGGGAGTAGTAGATCCCCTCCATTAGTGTTACTTCATTTCCTTTCAGTTTTACATCAAATAATAAACAATTATAAATTCCTCCACTGCCTTTGAGTACTTATAGAGAATGATCCGTCGCACATAGTATGTCATCCTTCCATGAATGGAAATGGCATTTTGTAAGGTTTTGTAACGAGTCAAAGAGAATAAGAACACTCCAGATGACTGCAAAGTGTGGAGATCACAAAAGAAAGTATGTCTGTTTTATCGAATATTCGTCGCTCTCAACACCGCAGGATAATCCTAATGGGAAGTAGCTGATCACGGATGCGCTGCACGCAAAGTGCCTATTCACTTCAACGCTCGCAAAACCCGCAGGTATTGGGCTCGGATATAGAAGATATACGCGATGCCCCGTACTCTTGGGCTCCCGCGCACGAGAACGACGGAGCTGACAAGCCGCATCCGAAGGGGAAGCAAAGTGGCTGGAGCACTCGGCTGCTCTCTTTCGCCAAAGAGCCCTCCCCCCCATCCCTCATCGCCATGGACACCTCTCCCACCGGCATCACCGCTTATACCGTCGTCATCAGCGTGCCCCATCCTCACCACCGCCTTCGCCCCCGTCTCTCCAACCGCCACCGCCCGCGCGGGTGACTGAGCGAGTGAGCCCTTCAGCCAAAAAGAGCGGGCGGGCGTTTCATCCGAAAAGGACGACCGGCCCGACCGGGCGATGCAGCGCGAGATACGACAGGCGTTCGCTTTTAGGGCGAAGGCGTTTTGTCGCGCGGGCATGCCGCCTCGGGCACGAGGCCGGGAACGCAGCCGGCCCGGCTCAGCCCGGCGCGGCGTGGCGCCCGCTCCTCTTATCCCGCCCTGTCGGAAGATGTCCTTGCCTTGTAAAAGCCACAAAGAGGAGCGGCGCCCGAGGACAGCTGCGCACTTTCACAGCTTCTTGTTCTTCTTCTTGTGCGTCGCCTTCCGTCTCGCGGGAGGTGGCCCGCGCGGAGGTGAGCCCCGGCCGGTAGGTGGTCGCGAGCCGATGCAGGGGTGGCGAGGTGGAGAAAGTGCGTTTTCGTTGGTTTTAACGACTTAACTGCGAGGAATGTCTTTGTCACGGCTATTGTTCGGGGGCCTGTCGAGACGTTGTCGTTGTGTCAAAGTGATAATGTATTTTCTTTCTGTGTTCATGAGGTAGAAAGTGTTTTTGGGCAAATTTGGAAACCTTGAAACGTACCTAATTTCTATCCTATTCTTCTTCTTCTCTTATTCTCCGATTAGAAAGTGTGCGTAATGTAGAAGGAAACGTTCTACCTTAGTAATTTTGATTTACAGTCGACAGATTTGTGTACTGCCACCCGGAGTGGTAGTTCAATGGAACAGAAATGTCATGTCTTGAAGTTACTTTATCCTCTACTGCTCTAAATGGTGTCACTTCCTAAGTTAGTCCGACAGTGTCAACTTTGTTTGTCCCTCGTGTCAGCACTGTTTTCGCAATGACTCTTAAGTGGAGACGTAACCTTAAGAATCCAAGTACTCGTGGTGTTTTAATGCACTATTTATTTTTTTAAAACTTGATAACGAGATACTTTAACTTACGTAATGTGCGTTGCACTTTGTAGAAAAACTAGATTATACTGTCATTTTGTGCACGTATAATGAAATCTCTTTAGAAAATAATATACGACTTTTCGAACATTTAGTATTCTTAAAAGTAATTATGTTTTTTCTTATTAAGGCGAATGATTAAAATAAAAGTTTATTTTCCTTCGAAATTTATTTCATGGAGTTAGAAACAGAAGGTTCATCTTTTGCAAGTCGTTAGGTAATGTGATCATTGTTTTTGTGCAATGTAGGGGAAGTTGTGCTCAACAATTTCATTGTGCATATTCGTAATTGTTCGCAACTTATCATCTGCTTTTCTTCTGCGTTTTGTTCTAGGTAAGAACGACTTGTTTTCTACGAAGTCCGCCCGTGCTTCTACGAAGACAGCATCCTCGCACGAACCGGCGCCCGCCCGAGTGAGTGAGCTTTAGTAAGGCACCATAAGAATTTATATACATGCTGTGTAATGCTGTGGTCCAAGCAGCTACATCGGACTTCAACACTCACTCAAGGGACCAAGATGGTAGATGACAATACCTATGCGTATCGTGGTTTAGCTTATCAATTCCCTGAAAGAAACAAACCTAGACGATTAACCTTGTAACGTAGACGTTTACGTTCTCGCTCGTTAAGTATTTAACACACCGTTGCTGAATAAGGGTGCCAATATATGTGATATCGATTACGAAATAATCGAACAGGAATAATATATCGTAGAAGTAGTCGTAGAAAACAGACTTCTTAGGAGTCTTGCCTTGAAATAAACGACAATTGGAACCTTCTCCTATATGGATCCTGCGCAGTAAATCAAATTTTCCTCTCCAGCTAGTATTTGAAATCAACTCTTGGAAATTCTCAAAGATAAGGCTGAAATAGAAAGTATTTTATCGAGAAAATTTAGAGTAGTATTATACTATGTTCCTAATGATTCTTATACAGTTATTAAATCATTTTATTATATTTATAAATTTATTGATAATCTGAAAGAGTGGTATGAACAAGAAAAAAACTTCCACTGCTTCTCCTTAACAATCCTGTTATTGAGATTAGTCAATGAAACATAAGATTGAAGCAAAAACATAAAATCTTGACCCATGCGCTGCAGCGAATGCCATCGCGACGTCAAAGACGTACGTGTTATCTTTGATCACATTGCTGAACCGTTCTCGTGAACTGAAGGGCTGTCTAAGGAGCAGACAAATACCCTTGTGTTGGGTTTGCTAACACAGCGTGAAGACTGTCAGACTTTTACGTCCCTTCCCCCCCCCTCGGCCCCACCGTCACCGATGCGGCCGGGCGTGCGTCTCGCCCGCGCCTGCACTTCGCACGAATTTCCGTGCGCCTGCCCGTAACTTGCTGAAAGCCCGCGCTCTCCTCACCCTCACTTCCCGTCGCCTGCCCCGGCTCGCGCAAGTGCTCTCTGAAAGGACGGCCCGCTTGGTGCAAGCGGATGAAGCTACTACTTTTTCCCCCTTCTTCTTTTGCTTAAAAAAGAACTTGCCCGCCCTATGAGTAAAGGCGCCGGTGTCCTCGTCGGCGAAGTGATGCTGATAGCTGGAGCCATTTCGCGAGCAGCGGCCTGTGCGACTGTCGTTCAGAGCTTACGCCTGGCGCTTACCCGTGGCGTGGATTAGGATTTCGTTTCACTCAAAGAGAGATCTTCGGAAAAAAAAATTGATGTAAAATAGCCAACACGTGTGCATGGGAATAAAGGGAGTAATGAAAGCAGAGACTATATTGTACAAATCGTTGTTTTGTACCCTTGCATGATTGTGTTTTCAGAAAGTTTTGAATAGAATAGTTTCTTAATTGAGCGTGTCTCTAATCATTTCTAGAAACATTACGTTTGACGGACGCCGTGTTATGTCAGAGCGTCTCTTTAGATTTAATGAATGGGAGAGGTGAAGATATATCGTAACCTTTGAGATACTACCATACTTCCCCTTACGTCAAAAGATATTTATTACATACAGCTGTCAATCATCTTTGCTTCAAGTGCATCAAGCTGTATTAATATATGTAGATTTCATGCTTATTATCAGTGCTTTCATTGCACGTGTTTTCTCTCACGCTCGTATATGATTGAATTGCAACTAGGCTTGCTATTTGTTAGGTTTATTTGAAAAATTGAGTTACACGGCCACTATCATTACCACATTTCTTATGACTAGCCCGCGCTTCTTGTTCTTTTAAATAATTAGTAATAAATTTCCATGTATTGCGAAGTTATGTCTGTCAGTCAGTATACAGTTGTACAGTCTCTCTACCACTGTCTTGCACAAGTACCATCTAGTATAATATAAAGCAATTTCATTGAATATTGTCATTTTGTTAATTGCAGGTATTTTAACGAACATTTAATAATTCTAGTTTCTTGAATATTGACTCATTTGTAAAATATTTTCTAGTTAGTAATTTATTTACTGTCTTCAAATTTATATAATAAAAATAACAAGTAGTCTCTTGTTCTACATGCAGAATTTGTTCGGCTCGTCGGGTTTATCGTTGCGAACTGGGAATACTATTGTAAATGTGTTTGGTGTTCGAATTCGAAGTCAACCATTCATAAAAAATTACATTATTATCCAATCTAATTCATTATATCATGGATCTATTAATTGAAAAACTTCTTACATCAGAAATAGTTTAAATCTAAAATCAGAGACACAGTTTAAAATGTTATATTTTTAAAAATATGCGTATTGTTAAAAATTAATAAATAAATTCAAGTAGATTGTTTTGATGCATTTTTATAATACAGGAAACCCTCCTTAGCATGAACTCCTTAACACGAATTTCGCCGTTTTCCCGGCAAGATGTACTAGTAATACGATCATTAATAACAATCGAATAATACTTTTTTTTATGACAAACTCCGATTATTTCGGTCTCTTGGAATTCGTGCTAATGAGGGATTACTGAACTTATTTTCCATCCGTTATAGAATAATTCTTACAATTGTTTACCAACATTTTATGCACCTTCATTTTCAAGAAGGGCATAGCTCTCATGGCTACCCCTGGAGTCGCCCGTATCTGTCGGTTGATTCAAGCTCTTTCTTAGCCATAGTGCCTTACGCAGCCGCACAACCCCTGGATTATAAGCGGTTTTTGCGCATCCGTCCCGCCCCGTCCCGCCCCGTCCCGCCCCTCCCCGCCCCGCTCCGCCCCACCCCACCCAAAACCACACATGCGTTCCGGTTCCGCTCGCGAACACGCTGGGATTTACGCGTGGTGCTGATAGGGTCGTCACGAGGCAGAGATCTTTCGGATGGCTACATAAGACCTCCTCTGTTCATCTGAGTGTGGAGTGGAAGAGAGAAAAAAACAAGGAAAGATACAAGGAAGAAAGAGTGAACAGAAGAATGTATACTTTAATTTCTTGATTTGGGGGGACGTGATGTGTTAGTATTGACATGTCGCGTTGTGTTTCTGCGTAAAGTGCGATGTCTTTGACCCGTCGTTTGATGGTCACATAATGTGACATAAACATACTATTTCTTTAATTTCAAAATATGGCGAAGGAGGGGCTTACATAGTGTTTTGAAAAGATTTGCTCAAGCCGAATCTTCGAAGAAACGAAAGCAAATTTGTATTTCGAAAGAGGCGCTTAAACATATGCATTATTTTCAGCAGTTTGTGAAATTCTGTTATTTTATATGATTTATAAATATACTATATTTATAAATAATATGTTCGACGAAATTGATATTCGACATTAAAACCAGGTTTGGGAATTAGTGTTTTTTCTTGAATTGACGTCGGTAGAAATTAGTTGTAAAGGGAATGCTAACCTAGAAGTGGAAATAATGGTTTCACAAACTTTTAACACAAATATTTTCGAGGATGTACTATGTGTATGCGTTCAGCATATCACACATAAATGTCAATGCAAATGTGTGGAAATGAGAATGTCACAGCAACGACTTATCGGATTTTTTTTTCAATGATGAATTATTTTTAAGCTTCATTTCGGCAGCTTCGGATGAATTAGAAATTTTACATTAGTTGAAGTTTTCTGTGAACACCTTAGATATGTCTCATTACCGGAAATTTGTGAAGAATCCGTACTGACAGCGATAAACGTCTTGCACATACCGTTTATTCGGTTATATCCGTAAAAATGTTGATTTTGCTTAATGTGTTTGCCGTGCGAGATTTTCCTATACCATTTTGGATAATCAAATAAACTCTCTGGAAACTACTCTTATCTGCTCCACCCTCTCAATTAGGAAGAAATGCAATTGGATCTTTGAATCGTATCATAGTTTTTAAAAAATCTGGTTACAATATGCACATTTATTTGTGACATTTTATGACATGTATACGCATTTTTTGACGTGTTTTCATTCATATTTGTTTTCTTATACCTTTTTAACTTTTGTAAATAAGGTAGGCGAATGTGCTGATCTTAATAATTATGCTTTTAACTATTAAAGTGTGATATTCTAGATGTTTTGGAAGGACAGTATCTACTGAACATCTTCACTCTACAATAAAAGAAATACTCGTTAGATTAATATTTAGTTGAGGATAATACATAAAGGTGTTTGTGAAAAGTAGGCGGTATGGTGACTATAAAATGTAAAAGTGGTTAACTTTTCCAGATATTAGAGGCAAAAATGAAATTTCTGAAGCAAAAGCGTAAAATGGGATATAGTGGAGAATCGTTGAGTTGCTTCCTTTTTTCGTATGTAAACAAGGAGTTGTTCTACAGACTTACCAACATGACCAGACAGTTCCTTGATGCTCTAGATTACGAACCTAATTACGTGTGACGGTTCGAACCAGCGGGTGGCTGACTCGACGCCGGCCATGACATCGCCATGCACGGCGCGCCGCCGCAAACACGATAAAAGACGCACAAACACCTACCACTCTCACTGCTGGCTCCGTCGACGCTATCTGCTCGCGTTGCCGCCGCCTCTCGGAGAACGCACACAGCCACACGCGACGCGCACACGCACTGCACGAACAGGGTCACTTGTCACTGAGCCTCTGCGGCGGGCGCGTCCTGCGGGGTCGGCCACGCTGAAGACGTCTGCCTCGATGGCGGCGTCCCGCGCGCGTTAATGAGCGCGGAATGCGCGCCGCCGCCCGCCCGCCGCGCGCTCTCCCGGTCTGCCCCGCGCGCGCTTTGCCGGGGCCCGCGTGGGTTTTGCGCGCTGCTCGTTCGCCGAACGCCCGTGGCTTCCCAGAGAGTGCACTTCAGTTGTCCTCCTCCTCTTCTTCTTCTTCTTCTTCTTCTTCTTCTTATTCTTTCTCTTCTCCTCTTTCATCTACCGCCTCCTCTTCCAACTCCTTCTTCCCTTCCTCTTTCCCTTGTCCTCCTTCTCGTTCTTCTCCTACTACCTTTTCTCGTCTTGTTTCTTTATGTCCATCACCTTCATATTCTTTCTTCTTTTCCTACTTCCTGCTGTTGTACATTCTCTTTGGCATTATTTTTTTTTTCGTCTTTTTCTCATGATGTCGACTCCTTTTTCGATTGACCAGGACAGGCGCACTGATATATGGGATGAATAAGTAGTGGAGTGAAGGAGGGACTGAAACCTTGCGGTGAGCACGACTTTCCACAAATTCCACACTGAATTGTACAGGATTTTGTACGTACTTGTTAGGGATGGATGATCTTTTAGTTCGCTCATCTTGTTCGAAACTGGGAATGTAGGATTACTAATTGGAATTTTAAAACAGAGGTTTATATTCTATAATATCCCACTTTGAGTCTATTGTTCTAAAGGCATCAGTAACGGAACACGTTAGCAGTGTATTTTGGGCCCAAAGCGTTTAAGGGCAAGCGTCGCCAATAACGTATCATCAACGTTTGAAGGGAAGCCATCTTTAACAAAGAGAGGTAACATCTGTCGGTTCTTTTTATTGGGTTACAACGTTGCCACGGCTTCTCGTTTGTTAGGTCTGCGCCGATTTTTTGCAAGCCCAAATTCACTGTAGTATGAAATTTTCGGATACGACGTTTCCAAAAACTTGGTCATTTTTTCTTAAATCGCGAAATTAATTATGGATTTAAATCGACAGATATTGTGAGAATTTAGCAATAACATGTGGCAACATCTGTAAATATCCCTTATCTTGCTTATCACCCACAAGAATATAACATTTTCAATGCTGAAATGGAATCCATGTTACAAGAACTTAAGTGTAAATTTATAGATTTTTTTTTTAGATTATTCCATTGTGGTTCTTGATTTTGTTACTGTTGTATTCTAGTATGTGTTGATAAGGTTTCGAGGAGCTTCACATGTAATTTTTGTCGGTAATCAGAGTTGCTCCACTGCAACCACGGAATCAAGTTCCCTGCACCCCGTTTGTTTCGCTTCAATCTTCGTCACTTGAATTCTCAGAACTCTACGCGTTACTCTCTCCCACCGAACAGGGTTTTCCCATTTGTGATCTTTTGTTTTAATCTTTGACACTTGATTAGCCGAGTTCGCTAATGAAAGAACTTGACGTAGATACCAGTTGCGACATTAATTCGTGTTGACCATGTAATATGATGACTTTGATACTGACATTGTGCCCACAATGCTCTGAAACACAGTTCTTCCCCTTTCTGTGTAAAGACATTTGAGTTTGACCATTTTTCTTTAAAACGCAAGGCCTTTAGTTGGCCGTTTTTGCATTGCTAACAGCAACGAAGCACTCGAAAAGAAATACAGAAATGCACACTAAATGTATTGTTGATTGATTGATTTTTTCGTGTTTCCGGGCGCGTCAACGGCTTCGGTCATTAGTCCCGTTAGTGTAGTGCATGTTTTTTGGCGGGAGATGGCGGTGATCTTCCCCCGCTGGATGGCGAGATCCGGCGCCGACCTACCGTCGGCTAGTGGGGTTCCCCCTAACCAGAACTCTCCCACCAGCTGGGACAAGCTCTAAGCTTCTGACCGGACTCCCGGAATATGTGGTAGTGTAGTGCATGTTAGTGTAAGTGTGTGTGTAAGGGGAGAGGATAGGACAAGGAAGAGGAAGGACAGATCGCGCCCGGTCCGTGGCCCGTTTTGTAGGGTACTGCTCTGGCATTCGCCTGGTGTTGATCGGAGAAACCACGGAAAACTACCGATCAGAGCAGCCGGCCGCTAGAATTCTCCTCCAGACAGCGACTGAATTCGACCTAGCTGAAAAGCTAGTGTCGAAAATCCTGCCGCCGTCAGGACTCGAACCTAGGACCACCCGGTCAGAAGCGCTGCAGTGGCATCAGTTGATGCACTGAGCTACCGCTACCGGTATTCTTTTGTCGTTAAATTGTTTTCTATATATAAGCTGTTACAAAATTGCTTAAGTTATGACTGTATTATTATTGAAATTTAATTATATGAATGTATTTGTAGACAGTCAAATTATTGTGGGCAAAATGTCATATTGGGAAAATAATTCAATTCAGGTAATTAATTAAATATTTTCAATAAAACGTTTCGGGAACCTGTCTTGCTTCCATCATGGGGTTTTATAAAAACTCTAATTCCACTTTTTTGTAATATTTTCTTTTCAATGTTTAAAATTATTGAATTTGTTAACATTATAAAATAAATTATTGAATTTAGCTGATTTCTTTCAGAACCTACGTGATTAAATTGAGAAGTTTGTTTTGGTCCAAGAACACCGTGAACTCTACTTTGGGTTTCAAAGGTATGTGCATTACACTTCGGGCCGCAATAAAATTCTCTACTTCAACATAGGAAAAAAAAAAAAAGTGAGTCCGAAATGGCGAAGACGAATTAGGCCTTTTTATGGTTTCTGGAAATTGGCCCTTGTTACTTAGGTTGAAGGGGTGTTATTACGTACTTGAACTTTGGATATGATATATTGCGTGCAAGATTTTATCTCTGTGCGGTTCGGAGAAGAGTTCAGGATGAAGAGTTGGGTCCCGAAGGGAAGGATTAGATGAGGGCGGTCGTGCAACATGACTAGGGGAACCTAATTGGTCCCAATTTCACAGAATTACAAAACAAAAATGTGATAATCCAGATGGAACAAAAAGAATGAACGAAAGAAAGTTGTTAATGAAAACGATGTTTTCCAATTGACATCAATGAGAGTTTATATTCTGCCACTCAGATATGATATGATTTCTGTAATTTACTTTACAATCGGAATTATCCTCTGAAATTACGCTGAATTATGCTTTCTGAAATTAATTTTTCAATATCGGAATTATGCTCTGTCGATTTTCACATTTTTCATTATGAATGGTGATTTTCGGATCTAGAAAGTGTATTTTCACTCAGAACCCAGGGAGACCTATAGTAATTTCTCACTTCTTCTATTTGAGAACAGAAGTTAATATAAAACAAATGTCTCCACGCTATTATAATAATTATCTGTTAAATTATGTATATATTGCTTGTCAGATTAATAAATTATAAATCTAAACAACCCTTTTTAACTTAAATAAGATTTTCATCAAAATCCGATTTAATAGAATAGAACAGAATATTGATTTTACTACTTGGAAATCCATAGAAGTATTTTCGGTGGTAGCGTTTTCTAAATAGTTACGACAAATACACAAAACAAACAATCAAACATTATTTATATTATAAGTGGGTAATTGAAGTAAAATATCAAATTTAAAAGGATCATTGTTTGGTGTTTTCACCGTGCCTTCTTGTAAAAGCAAACTTACGATCAGATCACATTTTATCTACAGTATTACCACATAGTCTTTCGAGCAGTAAATTTCGAGTACCGACAAAACAGATCTTAATTTCCACGCCGTCCCCAGTTGGTCGGTTCCCAAGCTCTCTATCGGCGGCGTGACGCCTCCCCTCGCTCTTTGAGCAGATCATCCGCGCGCTGCTCGCTGGCGGGGCCGCGGCCGGCGTCGCGTCGTGCCTCGGCGCGAGGCGGAAGCGCCATCCCCGTGGCGGGAGGGGGGGGGCGGGGGGTGGACCACCCGCGCTCGCGGCGCGCGCCCCTCCGCGCCGGCAGGTGTAAATTACCTCGGCGCGGGGACCTCCGGGACCCCTCCGCGCGCGCGCGCGACCCCGGCGCCGGGAGGTCAACCCGTGCGGGAAGCGACGGCCGCGGGCGCCACGCGGATTCGTGGCTCGAAAGCCATCAACGAGCCGGAGATTTACCGAACCCGAGCAGGTGTCGAACTACGTGAAATCCTATTGAATAATACGCAGGTACTTTTTTTAATTTTTTTTTATTTTTATTTTATTCTTCCTCGTTTACGGGGGGTGCGATAAACCTTTGGCTCGCGGGTCGTTGCCGCGAACAATACAATTGTTTTACGGGACCGAGGTCCGTCGGCGCGAGCTGTGCTGTGCTGTGCTCCTCGTAAACGTTAAAATCGACCCAAGCGTCGGTATATCTCCAGGGCGCGGCGGCGGTGGTGGTGGAGGAGGAGGCGACGGCGGGGCGGGGGCGGTGAGGGCGGCTCGTCCGCCCGCCCGCCGGCGGCCGAAACAATCTTATCGGCGCGTGTGTTCGCCGCAGCGCCGGCCTTCGAACAATGCGCCCTTCCCCCGAGCGCACCCCGCCCACCCCTGGACCTGGGCCCGGTCCCGCCGCCGCCGGCCCGCAATCGAACGCTGGGTAAACTGTTACAATAAACCGATCCGGCGTTTATTGCTGCCTGCGTGTGGCGGGGGCGGGGGCGCAGGGCGGGCGAGGCCCTACTCCGCTCCGCGTCGGAGCATGCGGTCGACGAGGAGTAAACAAGGGGGTACTAATACAGTGGGGCGCGGCGAGGATTTATTGAAGGCTTCGCCGAGGCGAGGACGCGTTCCCGCCGGCCCCGTGAGGAGCGGACGCCCGTCCTCCCGCCGCCTCCTGCCGTTTACTCGCTGGCTCTTCACTTCACCATCCACAAATCCCTGCTCCGAACACGAATGCTTTCTACTTGTCGTCCACTTCTCCATATAGAATTAAACAACTATCTAGCGGAATCAAATATCGAACAAAAAACAAAAGAAATTGCACGTTGTGTGGTATGGTAAATGAACATGTTGTGGGCGGTGATGTTTTCACTACAAGCTTTTCTTGTGTTTTCTGTTTCTGCACTTTTTTACATCTGTTTCGTATGCACCACCGTTGATTACGCATACATGGTGATGAAAGGGTTAATCGGGAACACTTTACCTCTACATTCAAAGGACGGAAATAAGGTATGGTTTTGCTACTATGTTTAAGGAAGTGCTGTGAGGAGTGTGAAGAGGGGATAAACATGATTGGTAGCTGTGTCACTAGTAGTGAGTCGCAGAAACGGGCGTTGGGGAGTCGGTCTTCTGAACATTCTGTGAGCTCTGGCTTTTGTGTTTCTTTGACCATGAACTTTCCCAAACTTATCTGATGGTCGACATGTCCGTCTCATTGGTTTGTGTGAGCTTTTCTGTAACCAAAGACTTCATTGAACGGGAATATTTTTTTTCTCTCCTCGATGAGTGCCATTGGTTGGCGAAGGGTTAGGGGTGTGTTTGTTTAGTTCTTTTGTTTGTTTTTTATTATTGTTTGATTATTGGTTCGGCGTTGCTGTCTCGAATGGTGTGGGAAGCGCAAAGTTTGAGTTTGGGAATTACTGTGTTTACGTTTGCGACGGCAGAATGCTGACACCGCGATTCAATTCTCTACCTCGTTATTGGCGTCACGCAAATATGTTAACGAATGGTTAGGAATAACCGCGTTACGATTTATTTCAAACGCCGTCAGCAGATGTACTCTAAAGAACAAGGTTCACGAATTTTAAGTTCTTAGACGTAAGAGATCGTTTGAGAATTCATGTTTCCAAGTGGATAATATTGAAGCATAATGTGCAACTGAATGCACAGTGATTCCATCAGGTTGTTAAGTCATTTCAGATATAAGAATGAGGAAAACACATAATTTTTGGTTGATGTACTACATGTCATTGATATATATATATATATATATATATATATATATATATATATATATATATATATATATATATTATAAGTCTTTTTTCGTCAAAATATTCTAAATGTTAAATTTTTTTAACTGGTTTTTAAAGCATTTTTGGACGAGAAACAATTTCATATGCCGAACTTCCTGAGTGGAAAATTTTCATATGGCATTTTTATGCCTTCTTAGTGAGTTTTTCTTACAGTTAAAGTAATGTATGGTACCTAGAAATTATGCAAGAGAGCAATTGTTTTAATTCGTTTCCTTTCCCTGATGTTGTATGATCAAGTAATGTAGAATTAGATTCTTCAAAGTAATCAAAGCTACTTAAAAGTAATCAAAATGTGAAGCCGAATATTGCCATTAATGGGCAGTAGTTTACCATGTTAGCAGCTCGAAAATTGTACGAAACGCTAAGCACTAATAAAACGATTGAACTAACAGTTTCCAAAGGTCTTCTGAGCTGAATATCATGCAGTTACCTCTAAACGAGTAATCGAATTTGAATAGCCTCATTAGAGATTCGCTTTACATTTTGTACATCGTGGGTTTACGATAAGCCGGTCCTTCTTTTAGTTTTCTGCATTCAAATTGCATTTCAAACAGAAGGCAGCGGCGGTAGATGGCAAAGCTAATCGCCCTTATGAACAGCAGACGAACATGGCGGGTCTTCACTAATGAAGCGGGTGGGCACCGCTTCAGCCAAGAGAATTCGTGGAAATTCCAGCGACCGTAGCTAGGGGGATCCTGCGATGAGCTTTTACAGCTGAGTTGTATCCGTGGCGTGTTTTCGAACTCAAACGTATTATCCTTTATACACAGACGGGGTCGCCGCCGTGGCGGCAACTGCAGGTAGTAATACTATCCTATCTGCTAGTAGAGCCGCGTGCAGTGGCGGCGCGGCGGCTTTGGGACGAGCGACGGGGCACATACATCGTTCTGTTCTTGGAAGAGATTTGTGATTTTGTTCCTAAGGTTTTGGTGATTTTTCGTTACTGCCCATTAATGGGTTTTGGTATACATTGGAAATGATGTATGTTGGGTTATGAGAGAATGGGAATTGGCCCAATAGCAGCTCGAGGAAATATTTATTAGGACGCCATTTCATAAGAATAAAGGAAAACCTTTTTTACATACTGAAAATCGATAAAATTACAATCGATAGATATTGTTTAGTATTTTTGCATTTAAAAGGAATAAATGTTTATAAACATTTAGCTTGCATTATGTAAATAATCAACTTTCCACGTTATTTATTAAAAATGTCAAGATTGTAACTATAAATCGTTTAAAATTTCTGGAGAAAACGTTCAAAGATGGGTCTAACGTGTAGAATTTTATATTCTTAAACTATGTTTTCTTGTATTTTAATTTTTAATAGTATTATAACAATTTCACAACTATGATACAATTTTACAAGGGATCCCAATAATAATATGAATCTATTTTGTTATAATATCCAGTTTATCAGCTTGGAAGAGTATCAAATAGCATTCAATTTGCCGACATGTCGCAGGCTTCATCAGGGTATGACTGCGACATGTCAGGCGAAACGTCGGCCTTCAGCCACTACCGGCGTCACCTGACAGCAAGAAGAAGTCATCGACTCGAGCCGCGGAAGCCTACGCGTACACATGAATCTATTTTGTTATAATATCCAGTTTATCAGCTTTTGGAGAAAGAGTTACTCAAATAGAATTTCAAATAGTATGCCAGATAGGAGGAAAAGGAAAGAGGCCACATAAGACTGAAATATTTCGTCAGATTGGGAAACACAATGTCTATCGACATCTACATCTAAACTATTACTGGCTTGTACCTGAGCTAAACTTTCCTCACTAAGAACAATGCAGACAACGAACTATACATCTCTGAATGTGAACTGTATATCTGTGATGGAGAGTGAGGGTTCTAAATAAAATAGAACCAGAAGCTTCATTTCATAAACATTCGCTATTCTATGAACTGATTAACTATATACCATTCGTCTCCTCCCAACGGTCCGTCCCCGCGCAACCCGCGCGGTATTTCCGCTGCCCCCTTCCGCGTGGGATTTCATTAGCTCTAATAGACGGGTATCGGCGCGACCCGCTTTAGCGGCGCCGCGCTTAGCGTGCTTCCCCAGCGTCGAACCGGCGACCCCCTGCAAAAGCAACGCACGTGCAGCGGCGCGGCCGCGCCCGGCGCGGGCTGCGTATTGACGACGTGAATGCGGTGCCGCATCGGCGGAGAATCCTGTCGACTGTTTTACTCCCCCTGCTTTGTGTGTAATTAGTTTCGCGTGCGGTTGTTTTATTAGGCAGGGCACACGTGCGTCGAGCGAACTATTCAAACGCGCTGAGAGATTAAGTGGCTAACGTTCCACGAACGGTTCGTCATTGCTAGTAGATCTATCGGCTAACTGAAACCGGGCTCGTGTAATTGTTATGTGTCTTTTTCCCAACATTATTGCGATGTCTCCCGATCGTACACTTGCTTTCGGTAGGAAGCAATAATTAAATTTTTTGGATAGATCTATTGTGTGTACTGTATTTTTTGTAGGGTACTTATATATTAATATAATATAATAATATAATATTTCTTACTTATTAGGAATGTGAATAACCCAAACTAAGGTTTATTTGAGAAACAATTGATGCTATTGTGAAATGTTCATTGAAAATACTATTTTGAAATTCCACCACAGGAAATACATCGGGGTTAGCGAGGAAGTTGTAATTAATGGTAGAATTGATATGTTCGATTCAGAAGATCGTCTTTTCGCTACGTATTACGTGATGTGGCTGATCACAGCTGCAGAATGTGTAAAAATGGTTGAGTTGACCTATAATTTTATTCTTTTTTCCCTAAGAAAACTTCATTATTAAACAAGACCGAAAAAGAAAATATCAAAAATATGCTCCTTTAGTTACTTTTATCACTTTACGACTTGCTACAACAAAAGATTGATATTTTTAGAGGTTCTCGTATTTCGTGGCGGTGGATCACACATATTCACCTGACAGTATTGTATTCTGCATCTTTTGATACTTTCCTGTCAAAACCTACCTTCCATTTCGTCCAATTGATTACCAAGAAAGTGTGTTTTTACCGATACGAATGTGTGTGATGAGTGAATGCATTCGAAATATCATATTGTAATTTAATTTTGAAAATCGCTTCTTAGCCAATGAAAGTAGATAATATGAGAGTAGTAGTCACTTTTTCACAACACGTGAAGCAAGGAATTAATTGAATCTATTCTGCGTTCGTACCGATGAAAAGCTCTTTTGAAAATATACTTCTTTATTACCAAACGCCCTGCATCTTGGCAATATGGGTGGACCGTTTCTTTCTCTAAAGCAAGTCAAGTTGTGATGGTAAAAATAGTATCAGTACAGTAACCGCTAGCGAGGATGCCCTGACAGTCGAGATCTTAACACACACTGTAAATCACGGTGTCCTCTTCATTCACAATTTGGTTTTCAAAAGAAGTGTGGACAGGCACTCGTTCACACTTTCCATTCCTGTGACGCGGGCTCGTCTACCTCCGCCTGACGCTCTGTTCGGTCTTGCGTCGACGCGGCTCAAGCCGCCGTCGCCGCCTCCGCCTCCGCCTCCGGCCTCCGCCTCCGCCTCCGCTCCGCCTCCGCCCCCGCCTCCGCCTCCGCCTCCGCCCCCGCCCCGCACCTACCGCCGCCGCCTCGCCTCCGTCTACGTCTTGGCCCCCGCCTCCGTCTCGGCCTCCGCCTCCGCCGCCACCACCGCCACCGTCTCCCTCGCCCGTCTCGCCTCCCGTTCCGTCTCGGCCTCCGCCTCCGCTCGCCTCCTCTCCGCCTCCGCCGTCGCCTCCGCCTCCGCCTCCGCCTCCGCCTCCGCCTCCGCCTCCGCTCCGCCGTCGCCCCCGCTCTCCGCTCGCCTCCGCCCCGCCACCGCCCCGCCGCCACCGCCTCCGCTCCGCCCCGCCCCGCCCGCCTCCGCCTCCGCCTCCGCCTCCGCTCCGCCACGCCGCCGCCTCCGCCTCCTCCGCCCCGCCGCCGCCTCCGCCTCCGCTCGCCTCCGCCGCCGCCCCGCCCCACCGCTCCGCTCCGTCCCCGCCGCGCCTGCCGCCTCTCGTCTCCGCCTCCGCCCCGTCCGCCTCACCCGCCTCGCCTCGCCTCCCGCCTCCGCCTCCGCCTCCGCCTCCGCCTCCGCCTCCGCCTCCGCCTCCGCCTCCGCTGCTCCGCCCCGCTCCGCCTCCGTCTCCGCTCAGCCCCGCCTCCGTCTCGGCCTCTGCCTCCGCTTCCGCCACCACCGCCGCCGCCGCCCCCGCCGCCGCCTCCGCCGCCTCCGCCGCGCGCCGCGTCGGAACCTTATGGGCAGCGAGTCAGAAGGCTTGGACCGCTTCACAGTCCAGGAAGGCGGGCGCTGGGCGATGCAGCGAGACCAGCCCGACGGGGCACAGTCACGAAGCGCCGCCTTTCTTTGCATATAAATTGTTTAAGCAACAGCTACGCACCCGCGGTTCTCCTCCCGCATCTCCTCTCTCTCTCGCTCTCCCGCCCCCTCCGTCGTGTCCCCCTCTCCCCTTCCCACCTTCCTGTTCCTCTTCATCTTTGCTGTCAACCCTCTCCCGCCTCCCACGTATCCTGATCCTTCCTCGCTCCCATTCTATTCGCTGCAGTCCCACTCTTTCCCGTCTCCCGTTCCCTCTCCTCGCTTTGTGTCCGAGCTCCTCGTGACGTCACGCCGCTCAAGCTGCTTTTGTTCCGACTCCCCCGCGCTCTTCTTCTCTCCACGTCGCCTTCCTATCTCTCTCGCTTGAGTCTTTTTTGTTTTCGTTTTCATTGTTACTCTTATCGACGTGATGTGGAGAGAATTTATTAGCGGTCTTCTTTTCAAAATCTCTTATCCGTTGTTTGTTATTCATTGTTCATGACGTCTGCCACATTAGCATAATTCTCGAATACGCTCGGGCGGCCGACCGAGTAGATGCGTGCGACTGTGTGTAGAAGACGTGTGGTAGTGAATGTGTGCCTGTGTGGGTGTGTGTGTATATGTTTTGTATGTTTTGTGAGCTAGCGCCCCAACACGGAGCCTTAGAAGAAAGAATATTTAAGGTATATCATTAAATGGATTGGATATTTAATTGGTAATGACCTATTGGATTGGGCCGGTTCCCCCCCCCCCCTGCATCGGGGCTATCGGAGCGGGGGCGGCTGCGGCTGCCCCGGGCATCGCGAGAGAGCTTCTCCGGCCGGACGGCAGAGCGCGGGGCGGGCGCATAATACCAGGGTTTCTCTAAGCCAATAAATCCACTCCTGCCGAGATACATCATTTTCAACCTATTATCTGCCGCGCCGGAGCCGGCAGAGGCCGTCGCCGCCGCTCGGCCCGACCGACCAGGGCACGCCAAATTTTCTTCCGAACTGCTCTTCTCCCGAGACGTCTCTCGGCTCGTCCGTCGGCGCGGCGGGGCGGGGTGGGGCGGGGGCGCGCGCTCGGCGATGCAGTGGGTCGAAAGTTCCCCTAAATTTCTGGAGTAAATTACACGGTGTCAGTTGGGTTACCAAATCAAATAAACATTGTGTGAACGTCCAGCGCTATCGGGATCCGAGGCGGCGGCGACGGCGCAAGAGGGAGGAGGCGCGGGGTTTCGCGAAGCCGGCCGGCCGGGCGGCTGGATGGTTAGCGCTCTCATCGCCTCGACAGGCGGTGGGGCGGGGGCGGTGACGGTGAGCGGGTCGGGGGGAGGACGCGAGGAGTGTGCGAGTGAGTGGAAGTGCTAAGAGCGGTTTTGAGGTGGGGTCAGGATCGTCTTAGGCGTGTGAAAACGCGCACAGTGAATGGTGAGTAGTTTCACTGGGTTATTATTCACTGGTTTGATTGCTGGATTGTAATAGATGTTCCAGTATAGTAGTGTGGAACATGTAGTGTGGAACATGATAGAAGAAAATAATAATTGAGGATAAGTCATCATTTTGTTTACATTAGGTAATAAGAGAAAACACGAATATTACATTACACATTTTAAAGAACATATTCGTTGTTTTAGTCGTCGCGAGAAATGTATGAATTTGAATAGGCAATTGAGGGGTAATGGGTGTTTGTATGTGTAGCCAATAACCTCGGGATGTGTGTTTCATCCGAATCGTCTCTTTTGTGAGGCAGAGTACATTTTTCGAAACCAAATTGGGACATATAATAACCCTGTTTCATTAAGATAGTGTATTCATTTTTACTAGCTCAAGTAGCCCAAAAGCAACGTCTCCTCTTCCTTTGCTTTGTTAATCAACTTGTTGAGACAACACATTGTCTGAGCGCAAGAGATAAGTCACAGCGGTGACTGAGGACCTACCTGTTTGACACACGTTGTGATTCCCCTTTGGTTTCTGAAGAAAATTCTCTTTTCTAACTCTTCATAATTCATTTTTATTCTCTTACAGAAACATTAGGCACACAATTTAATAATATGTTCTTAACGCGTACCATGAAAACTTGTTGAGAGCGACGATTCGTCGCCACTCGCGCGTCTCAGAAATTCATACTGGAATACACACGTTAGAAATAGTACATCTGTACCTGTGGAGATGCGTGCGTCTAATTAAAAAATATGTATTTATATTTCAGTTATGATGGGAGTAATTGTTTTGCGATAAAAAATAAGCACTTGCTTTATAACAGAAGTGAAACGGGATTTGACGCAGTATTTTAACGTTCATCGTATCTGCATGTGAGCGCAGGGCGAGGTGATACCAGAGGCGAAGATGAGAGCAGACGGGCGGCAGTAAGGGGAAGCTGGGACACACCCTCTGGATGCCTCTGGGTCGCGTATTTCGAATTGCGGTCAGGTTATTAGGGTGCCTTCTTCATATTCTTCTTTTTTCGCATTTTGCATACTCTCACATTCTAGTAGATTGTATTTTACGTGCACGCAAATGAAAAAATCTCTGTTTTAACATGTCCATAAAGCTGGCAGACACACTATAGCAGAACAAAAAAATTAGCTCATAATTTTAGGCTAATTATAGGCTAATTAAATGCTATATTCCCAAATTTTAGGCTCTTGTAGTTTTCTCGAAAATTAATGTTCTGCCAGCTTTAGAATAAAGCCAGCAGACACAAAATCAAATATAAAGTTAGAACAAACTTACTTATACACAAATTATAGGCTAATTTTAGGCTCACCAAAATATTAATATTATTAATAAATATGAATATTTACTAATGCAAAATAATAATAATAATTTGCAATACCATTGAATTGCAAAGACCATTCAACTGCTAAACTTTTACATAGACACAACATCAAAATTACAGTTAGAACCAAACATATATACCCAAATTATAGGCTCACCAATATTAATAATATATTAATTATTAGTATATTATAGTAATTAAATATACCAAATTGCAACACCATTCAACTCGTACTTTTAAACGAACAAACAGAATATACAGAACATTACTTTCAACATACTATTCATACCATAACATACTATTTGTCCATATACGAATCGTTGAAGTAATCTCGTGAACTTTAGCGAAAAATGTTGCTACAATTCAACAAAACCTCTCAAGTACGTACATCTTCACGGCATTCAGAGCTTCATAATTTTTAAACTAGTCAGAGAACACAGCTGTATTTTCACATATTACTCGTATTGTTATGTAGTATTTGTTAATATAGCCTTGAATTAAGTGCTCGTAAACCTTGTAGGAATGTTGCTAAAATACAACAAAAGCACTCAAGTACGGACATCTTCACGGCATTCAGAGCTTCATACTTTTTAATCTAGACGGCAGAACACAGTAGTCTTTTAACATATTACACGTATTGTTATCTAGTATTTGTTATAATAGTTCTTGAATTAAGTGCTCGTCAACTTTAGCTAGAACTGTTGCTAAAATACACAAAACCATTCAATTACGGACATCTTCACGGCATTCAGAGCTTCATACTTTTTAATCTAGACGGCAGAACACAGTAGTCTTTTAACATATTACACGTATTGTTATCTAGTATTTGTTATAATAGTTCTTGAATTAAGTGCTTGTCAACTTTAGCTAGAAATGTTGCTACAATACAACTAAACCACTCAAGTAAGGACATCTTCACGGCATTCAGAGCTTCATAATTTTTAAACTAGACGGCAGAACACAGCTGTCTTTTAACATATTACTCGTATTGTTATGTAGTATTTTTTAATATAGCCCTTGAATTAAGTGCTCATAAACCTTTGCTAGGAATGTTGCTAAAATACAACAAAAGCACTCAAGTACGGGCATCTTCACGGCATTCAGAGCTTCATAATTTTTAAACTATACGGCAGAACACAGCTGTCTTTTAACATATTATACGTATTGTTATGTAGTATTTGTTAATATATCCGTTGAATTAAGTGCTCGTGAACTTTAGCGAAAAATTTGCTACAATACAACAAAACCGCTCAAATACGGACATCTCACGGCATTCAGAGCTTCATAATTTTTAAACTAGACGGCAGAACACAGCTGTCTTTTAACATATTATTGTTACGTTATGTAGTATTTGTTGATATAACCCTTGAATTAGGTGCTCGTCAACTTAAGCGAATAATGTTGCTATAACACAACAAAACCGATCGAGTACGGACATCTCACGGCATTCAGAGCTTCATAATTTTCAATCTAGATAGCAGAACACAGCTGTTTTTAACATAATATACGTATTGTTATGTAGTATTTAATTATATCGCCCTTGAATTAAGTGCTCGCGAACTTTGGGAAAAAATGTTGCTAAAATACAACAAAACCACTCAAGTACGGACATCATCACGGCATTCAGAGCCTAATAATTTTTAAATTAGACGGCAGAACACAGTTGTCAATTAACATAGTATATGTATTATTATATTAGTAATTGTTGATATGGTTCTTGAAATAAGTACTCGTGAATTTAGCGAAAAATGTTGCTACTATACACCCAACCACTCATGGATGCACATCATCACGGCCTTGAGAGCCTATCAATTATGACCCCAGACGGCAGAGCACAGTTGTCTTTAACATAATTTACGTAGTATTATGTACTATATGTTGATATAGCCCTTAAATTTAGTGCTCGTGAAGTTGCGAAAATGTTGCTACATTACAACCCAACTCAAGGACCCGACCGCTCAAATTAAAAAAAAAAGATATTTTGGGCGAAGATGATTGTATCACTCAAGAAGGAAAGGCAAAACTACAGCACCCGTCGACATCAAAGAAATTATAAAACTTTACTACGAGATAGTCTGTGCCATTCCTAGCACTTCTCGTTTTATTTATGGAAAGAGCACCAAGTAGTACTCGGAATAATGTTTATAACATACTATGCATGTTATTCTATTTTTGTTTGATATCCGTTTGAAATTTAAATGCTGGACAACCTTGGCTTTAGACTGTACGAATACTGTATTGATAGTGTACAATTCTAAATCACCCGCAAAAAAAGACTAACGGAAAATGATTGGCCATCATCATTTTTTAACATAAAAGTTTGATAATAATTTGTAATTTTGTATTAAAGAATCAGAGTTTAAATATTTCATCTTTAAGTTTTCGTTTGAATTTCTGTGACACAAATATTACACAGATCTACGAGAAATGAAGGGTAATGTAACAAAATAATGCAATATATTTTCAACAAGTATTTAATAACAAATATAACTCCATTTATTGAACAAATATTACAAATGTACATAAAAGAGACATTTTCCTTTGGATCGTCCTCACATCAATCATTACCTGACGGAATATTCTCAAACTGAAATAAATCAGCAGTAATCCCAAAAATGTTGCTAACAAAAATCATTCCTTATGAGGATTAAACTGATTTAGAGCACAATCTAATGTAGATGACAGTGAACTGATATTTATACCTTTGCGTCCACTCAACACCAGCTTCAATGACAAGTTCAGTGCCATTGATTTTACCTTAACACTACCGGATGTATGTGGCTACTCTCATTATCACAGATTATTTTCCTATTTTTAACAATCTTATCATATAAGCATGATAAACATATCTGTTGTCTCAAAATAGAGTATACAAATACACAATTCTTTTTATTGAAAGTCGCTTATCAGTATCCTATCCTTCTCTATAGTTACTATCACACAATACAAAGTATCTTACTAAAGTAAACAGAGTACGAAGAAGAATGAAAGCATACCAAAAGGCAACGTCTGCAAGTAGTACGATTTTAGTAAAGGAACATGATGGCAACTACATCCTTTCCGTGTAACTGAATGCTACGGAAAAGTAAAACAAATAATATCCATCACAAACAGGGATGAACATGCAAAACTTTTAATGTGAAATGATTTATATCAATACGTTTATCATATCTCTAGTTCTATCCTCAAGGCAATAGGAAGTAATTCAATCTTGACGAGTTTATTAATGAATCACGTCCATATGCAATTCAACTAATCTCAACTAAACATAGGAACTCTTTTCTTTATAGGTAGAACGTTTTATTTTTAATTGTTCAATCTTCTTAAGTTGACAAATAATAAATAATAAAAAATACTACCAAATCAACTAGAAAACCCGTAGAGAATGTTGTTTTAAATATAACGATATAAATGTGAACGATTCGCAACAGTGGCTAATCTCTTTAACCAATACTTTTCGAGAATTGCTGCCGATCTCACTAAGGGTCTTCAGGCACAAATTCAAAATTCAAAAATGTCTTACCATTTTGTTTCCGCAAAAAATCAACGTTCTTCAAGAAGTTTCCAGCAAAACAAATTCACTCTCATTCATGTAATCTTTTATTAAAATAACCCCATATGGTGCTTGCAACCCAAAATGGCTAGTCAATCTTCTCTAAACCTTTTAAACCATTATAGGCAGAGGAAAACCTCCAACGAAGAATGACAACGACGTTTTAATAGAAAATCGACAATCATGTGTTTTATCCACAAGCTCACGGCTGGTAGGAGACTGCCCTTCCCACCCAGACGTGGCAAGGTGCTTCCCTCCAAACTACTAAAAGGCACACGTTCTGATATTCTCTATTGTAGCAACCATTTTTGCAAAAGTTGAAAACACGTAATTCAGGACTAACAACAGCACATTATAATACGTATAATATGTTAAAAGGAATCAGTTATCTGGGTATATTTAAAAAAATTTAGGCGCTGAATGCCTAAATATGTTTGAGTGATATGGTATATGATATGGTTGAATATACTTGAGTGATTAGGTTGAGTAATTGCTCAAGTTCACGAGCACTAATTCAAGGGCAATATCAACAAACAGTACATAATAATACATATATGTTAAAGACAACTGTTTCTCCGTCTAGATTAAAAGTTACTGAAGCTCTGAATGCCGTGAGATGTCCGTAATTGATGGTTTTGTTGTATTGAAGCAACATTTCTAGCTAAAGTTGACGAGTACTTAATTCAACGGATATATTAACAAATACTACATAACAATACGAGTAATATGTTAAAAGACAGCTGTGTTCTGCCGTCTAGATTAAAAATTATGAAGTTCTGAATGCCGTGAGATGACCGTACTTGATCGGTTTTGTTTGTTATAGCAACATGTTTCGCTAAAGTTGACAAGCACTAAATTCAAAGTTATATTAACAAAATCTACATAACAATACGTGTAATATGTTAAAAGACAGCTGTGTTCTGCCGTCTAGATTAAAAATTATGAAGTTCTGAATGCCGTGAGATGACCGTACTTGATCGTTTTGTGTGTTATAGCAACATTTTTCGCTAAAGTTGACAAGCACTTAATTCAAGAACTATTATAACAAATACTAGATAACAATACGTGTAATATGTTAAAAGACTACTGTGTTCTGCCGTCTAGATTAAAAAGTATGAAGCTCTGAATGCCGTGAAGATATCCGTAATTGAATGTTTTGTTGTATTTTAGCAACATTCCTAGCAAAGGTTTACGAGCACTTAATTCAAGTTGAAAGACAGCTGTGTTCGGCCTTATAGTTTAAAAATTATGAAGCTCTGAATGCCGTGAAGATGTCCGTACTTGAGTGCTTTTGTTGTATTTTAGCAACATTCCTAGCAAAGGTTTACGAGCACTTAATTCAAGGGCTATATTAACAAATACTACATAACAATACAGTAATATGTGAAAATACAGCTGTGTTCTGCTGACTAGTTTAAAATTATGAAGCTCTGAATGTGAAGATGTACGTACTTGAGATGTTTTGTTGAATTGTAGCAACATTTTCGCTAAAGTTCACGAGCACTTACTTCAACGATTCGTATATCGACAAATAGTATGTTATGGTATGAATAGTATGTTGAGTAATGTTCTGTAAATTCTGTTCGTTCGTTTAAAAGTACAGAGTTGAATGGTGTTGCAATTTGGTATATTTAATTACTATAATATACTAATAATTAATAATATTATTAATATTGGTGAGCCTATAATTTGGGTATATATAGTTTGGTTCTAACTGTAATTTTAATGTTGTTTCTATGTAAAAAAGTTTAGCAGTTGAATGGTCTTTCCAATTCAATGGTATTGCAAATTATTATTATTATTTTGCATTAGTAAATATTCATATTTATTAATATTATTAATATTTTTGGAGAGCCTAAAATTAGCCTATAATTTGTGTATAAGTAAGTTTGTTCTAACTTTAATATTTGATTTTGTGTCTGCTGGCTTTATTCTAAAGCTGGCAGAACATTAATTTTCGAGAAAACTACAAGAGCCTAAAATTTGGGAATATAGCATTTAATTAGCCTATAATTAGCCTAAAATTATGAGCTAATTTTTTGTGTTCTGCTATAGTGTGTCTGCCAGCTTTATGGACATTGTTTTAACACGAGCCGAGGACAATGCGAAAGACCACAATACGGTATCACCCATGCATTTCGAAGTTCTTATTAGTCTACCCTAGGATGCCGCTAGTTCTGGAAAAGTGTCGCCTTATTTTTGCTGAAGCAAACTCATTTGCCGTGACCATCGTTTACATTGCCTTCTCTACCACTGTCTCGTCCGCTGCGTTGCTGTCACGTACACCTTTTCCTGCCCTCACCGATTATGCCAAATTCAAATAAATATGTTTACGTTGTTTTTCAGACTTGACAGGGTGTAGTGATGGATTTGGGCAAACTCGCAATCGTTTGCCGATACAGAAAGGAATTGTCACAGTTGTGAAAGATCGACTTGTATGTCTCTTTGGTGGGCGGGAGGTTGGGAGGTGTGACGTGGACAGGAGAGAAGTGGCTGTAACTCTCGCTGTTCGAATACAGAACATTTATGGATAAATTCTTGGAAGTGCTTTTGATTTTCACACTTCTCTTTCCATATAAATCTTCATTCACTTGGACAAAAATGTTTTCTTTCTATCCTTTGGTTTAGACTGCTATGGCGTCACCCACGGGTTGCAAGTATCCTGCACTCTGGTGATTAATTTGACGGAAAAAGAGTTATTTATAATTTAAGATTGGTAGGGTATCAATGGATTTTTGGCAACTTGTGCTTGTTGGAACAGAAGCGATTTGTCTCTTTAACGAAGCATCTTGTCTGACTGCCTGTGGGGCCGGTCAGGTGGGCGCGCTGGCAGCGTAGCAGCGTCCCGCGCTTCGAATTCCAACCAATTTATTTAGAATGGTATTCTCAAAATATTCTCGACACTCGACCGTACTCCATCTTTATGCTTATTGGAACAGAAACGAAGCAGGGTTTGTCACAGATATGAAGCAACATGTTTAATTGTTGGTGTGTCGTATGGGGAGAGCGAGCGTTAGGAGATGGGGCCAGGTGAGGGGGTGGGGCTGGTGCGCATAGGGTGCACCTGTTCGAACTCCGTTCTTGTTAATAGAACAGCTTCCTCGGAGTTCTGTATTCCATTCGTCCCATTCCATCACTCTACGCCTTTATTTACTTATACAAAACCGCGAAGATTCGCATTCTTTTTTTTTTCCCATGAGTACTTTTCGAGCTGTGGATTGAGGCAATGTGAAACCTCCATACGTCTGCTGGAACAGAAGCGAGTCGCGATTCGCCACAGTTATGAAGCATCGTGTTTGTCGCCTGGGCGGGGCGGGGCGGGCGGGGGCATGACGGCTGCGGTTGGGCTGCGGCGGCGCGCGCAGCGGCGTGGGCGGGTGCGAACCCGCCGCCGCGTGGGGGCGCAGCGGGAGCGGGCCCCGCTTCGGCCCGGCCCGGAATTCCCCCGCGGGCGTGGGAGCGCCCCCCCCTCACCCACCTCACCCCACTCCGCCTTTCCTGTCATATGTTTTGTTCGTTTACGAGGTGAGGACGGCCTCAAAGAGGCTGGTGCCGAGAACATGCACGTTCTAGAGGTTTACCGACGGAACCGGCCAGTGAACGTAGTTTTCGTGATGGCGGTAGCAATGCAGACGACTTTGCTTAGTTGCTGCTGTGGTGCGGAATGAGCAAAATGAGATGGAGACAATGCAGGCTTTGGGTAATCATATTAAGAATTTATTTTCATCTTTATGTATTCTTGTATTAATTTCCTTTGTTTTTTACTTATTAATAAAATAGTACTCAAACCCTGTTTATATTACAAATTATAGTGTTTTTTTAATCATTAGGTATCCTTTCATAAAAAAACAAAATAATGAAATAGTGAATTTGCAATAGTCTCAAATTAAAGTGTTTTCATAAGAAATTATTGAAATGTTTTTTGGTCATGTTAAATCATTCATATCTCGAAATATACCCATATACGTTAGTGACTAGCACTTGTTTATTGATTTATATGCCGGGATAAAATGGCTCACCTCTGTTACCATTTACTCTTCTGTAGTGATCTAGCGCAGATTTGATTTAAAAAAATAGTTTTTCTTCAAAAACTATTTTTTCTGCAAATACAGTTTGTGTTTACATCTCTGCAGGTTTACTGTCTTTCTCGCCCAAGATCAGAAATGAGAATGACATTCATCATCATTACCATTAGAGGATGGGGATCCAATAGACAGCGGAAGCGAAAGGCAAACCACCTCTGTGGATATCTATCCAGAAGAGGGGAGGATAAAAGGCGTATACCTCGTGGTTTCTCGCCTCCGCTCAGAAACGAGTATCGCACTCATCACCTCATAATAGCTGGAGACGGGGTCTCGTAGTGAGGTGCATCGCGGTGGCGGGCAGGTGAGCGAGCGGCCTGTTGATCGCGCGGGGCTGCGCGGCGGGTGGCGCGCGGCCGCGCGTGGGTGGGGGGTCCCGCCCGCCTAATCCCGCGGCCGGGGGGCGTGGTGCGGCGGGCGACGGGCGGCCGACCACTCCGAGGCGCTGTCGCTCCCGGATGAAGCAGACCTCGCCGACGCGGCGCGGCGCGGCGCCGGCGGTGGGAGCGACCGCGGAGAGGCGGGAAGCGAAGGCAGGGATGTGCGAGGGCGAAGTGGTGTTGATGACAGGGAAGAATCTGAAGACGAAGGGGGATAAGATCTCGGAAAGATTCAAGGGGGATGAAGTGGAAAGTATAGGGAGACGTGAGGGTGAAACAGGAAAGTGTAGGGGAAGGCGAACGGAGGATGGAGAAGAACTAAGGAATTAAAAGCAACGCGTTGGGGAGGATGGGGAGGATCGATGGTAATTTGTTGGTGAAGGGTGAATTGGTGAAGTGCTGACTGAGGTGCAGAAATCGAGTTGCAGAGACGAGAGAAGACAACGAGAGTCACTCCGAGTGGCGCATCCGAGGGAGCGGAGGGCGGCATGAGAGCCTACATTCTTCGTCATTCGCGGCTCGTGGTTTTCTAAATGGGAAGGCTGTAAATGCATTACATTGCATTACATTACATTGCATTGCATTTCTGTTCATAATCTCTTCCGGTCACGAAGACTACAGTCCTGTAGACTTCGCGCTGATAAAGGCTTTAGGGGTAGCGCTCCTACCGCATATTGGGAAAACTAGTTCATGCGAAATGCTACTCGCTGAGCTGCATAGTAACGCTATCTCGTGAGCACACCTTCTTCAGACCTTCGCCCCATCCTCGAAGGCTGCCTGGCGCAGCCTTCATCCGCTAGTAAGCCTGTGCAGTGAATGCATGACGTCTCGCCTCCACGTTCTACACAGGCCTTATGGCGGAATGAAGTGGGGCCTAACGCTTTTCTCCTCCCGTCAGTAGCTTCAAATGCGTTACGGTCGACTGTTAACGAACTGACCAAGAAAAGTTTGATATGATTGTTATATAATATAACTTAGAAATCCTTTATTAATAAATAAATACATTTATAAATTTATATTTAAATTTCTTTTAGGAGTGATTTCTCTAGAGAGGCTCGCTGAAAGCCTTTAATGACGGCCGCGCCTGTTCTTCATCAAGGCAGACTTTTTGTAATTTGATTCCATTTATTCCACGCAATTACAAATTATTGATCACATGTGCAAAGCATTATTCCAATGTGCATATAATTTCTTTTCAACCTAATAATTTTTTAGTAAATATTAGTGCAATCATTTTTATGTGAAGATTCCGAACTAATAATGCCTCTCGAAATTCTTTCTGAATCCACTGCTGCCCGGAGGAGTAGGGATGTGGGAAGAAGGCGATTGTGAAGGAGGTGGAGGAAGCTATTTTGGAGATACAACTGTGGCGGCGGGGCGAGTGAGGGAGGGGTGGGGTCAGGCGCTGCCGTTGTTTGCGCGCGGCGGAGGCTGCCTGTCGCGCGGGCGACGGAGGACTGGGGCCGCATGCGCACCGCGTCCCGAACCTGTTTAGCGCGGGCGGAGACGGACCCGGGCGCCGCGCCCCGCGCCGCGCCGTGTACGGCGAAATGGAGTGGCGATAACAATCGGCGGAGTGATAATTTGAAGACGGTTCTATGATGTTTCGCCAAGCGGAGAGAAGGGATAACATGCATGTGCTGTGGCGCCTGTGCTTGTTCAGCACCACCTTCTATTCAGATGGTATATTTCGAATGACTCGTACGAAAAGCTACACTCCCGTGATATTCGCGGTAGTGTTTTTGTTTTCTTTCCGCATTTTCTTTTACAGATGTGTCCTGTGTAAATGTACCAAAATGAAGGCAGTGTTGGAACGGAACTAAGGAAATCAGGTGAATAGTTCTGAGAAAAAACCTATATTTACTATAATTTGCAATCCAGATTGCTAGATGCTTCCAGCGTAATTCTTTGGTTGTTTTCAAAGGAATGGGATAAGGAAAGTTAGCTGTAGTCGTGAGTCTAAACTACTGTTAAAAAACTAAAATAGTACAGATTTTCGGTTTCCGAAAACTATTAAATGTCTAGTGAATATGTTGTAACAGAAATTTTAGGTGAAATATTCTTGTTATAATTGAAATTTTCTTAAGCAACCGAACGTATGATATTGTGAAATAGACATGCCGTTGTTTAAAACATTCCATCCAGGGCCGGCTTCTGGTCCCGATTGTGAAATGTTCGCAGCAAGTTTTCACCCCCTTGGCTCACCTTGGAAGAGAAGACGCAAACCTGTTTGAGATAATCAAAGGGAATATCAAGGCTGCTGTGACGGGCCGGCATCGCAGTTGGCACCGGCTGTCGACGCACGGCTCCCGCCGCTGCTGCCGGGCACCCGGAAGCGCCGCTGGGCCGCCAGCCGCCCGTCACGCCCTGCGACGCCCTGCGCTGCCCCCGCGCCGCGGGCGGGACGGGCCGTCGGGCTTCTCTGCTTATCGGCGACGGGTGGGCGGGCGGCGATTGAGGAAGGATTTGGAAACGGAGATGGAAGCGAAGATCCATACGGAGGTAGAGACTGGGGTACAGGTTGAGTTGTACTAAAGAGGTAGAGTTGGAGTTGATAAAGAGTTGGAAATGAATGATAAATTGCAGGTGAATGGATTGGAGTGGATAGTTGGGGGAATGAAGATTGGAGGAGAATGAAGAGTTGGAGGTGAATGAAGAGTTGAGGTGAATGAAGAGTTGGAGGTGAATGAAGGTTGGAGGGAGAGGAAAAGTTAGAAATGGAAGATGATTTCAAGGAATGGAGTTGTAAAAGGAGTTGGATGTGAAGGAGAAGTTGGTGGTAGAGACGTACGAAGGGTAGGTAAGCTGGAGACGATGGAATCGAAAGAGGAGGTGCAGCGAAGCAGTGGGAGGCGTGTGGAAGCGAGTTCTGGGATGGAGAAAAAACAGTTGTGGAGGCGGGGAGTGAGCGCGATGCGGAAGGCGATGCAGGGCCGCAGGCTATGGCGGAGACGACGGCAGCAGCGGAGGAGGAAGAGGAAAAGTTGGTGCGGCAAAAACGCTCATATGCACCGAGATCTGCCACTGCCTTGACGTCCACCCGCCGACTGCCCAACACCTCGCGCTAGCTCTACTCCTTACCCGCAGAATGCTTGCTATCCTTTGGCTTGCCTTTCTCCAAAAACGGTTGTTTCTTGCAGTTTGCTTCTGCGTCAATCTCAGATCAACAGTCTTTTTTTCCCTCAAGATTCCACCTGTAAATATAATAAAGGACGATGTTAATATTTAAAGACGGGTGTATTCACGTTTCTTGGTGGATATTCTTTTGACGTAGTATATAAAAGTTAAATACCAAGTTTCGATTCCCCAACAATACTAATTTTTTGCGTCAGAAAACTTCACAAACTTATTTTGATTTTAATTAATAAAATTTGAAAGGTATTCCAGAAAATATTCTCACAGATCATTTTATTTTCATACTCCAAAATAGAAAAATGAAGGTGCAACTTTGTATAATAATGCGATCACAAGTGAGGAATGTGAAGCTAACATTGGAATACGATACTTTTTAAACAGTATGCATGATGATCTTAAAATAATACTTTTTATTTAACATGTATAGGAAAACACCATTTGCTTGTAGTGGGGTGCACTTGTGGGAGTGTGGGTGCACATCTGAGGTACACTTAGATTCTGTATGCCTCTCTGCTTTTACCGCCATCTCCGACGTCTCGACGTGGCCACATCTTTCTATCCCAGTCTCGCCGCACCGCGTGCATGGCGGTCAACGAGTTCGTCTTTTCGCCGCCGCCGCCGTCGACTTGTTAAAATTTCTTACCGCCTCCACCCGCCGCACAACCAGTTGTGTGGTGGCGATTCCGGCCAGCAGCAGCGCGGCGTTGGCGTGGCGGCGCGCGGCGTGGGGGAGGGGAGAGACAGCGGACGGCCGCGGAGGGAGGGGGTCTGAGGAGAGGGACGGGCGAAATTATCAGCGGCGGCGGGGAGGAGCCACTGCTAACAGGCGCTCAGCATCTCTACGGAAAGTCGGCAATGGGATTTAATAATAAACTGGAAAGCCATAAATTTGGAGAAGACATACAAGAGGAGAGGTGCCGGGACTTCTCTTCTTTTTCTTCTTTTTTTTTTTCCATCTCTCTCTCTCTCCCTCCTTCCTCTCCCGAAAAAGGAGCAAAAGCGCGCGTGGACGTACCAGAAAACGCCGCTCTTCGTGATTCTCGGGAGGAGTTGATTTTTGGAAAGTTTTTCTCTTTCTGTTTGTAAATAAATGCTTGTTTTATAATCAGGTTTTTGCGGAGAAAAACGGCCTTTGTGTGAGCGTCTCCCCGTGAGTGTTTCCTCACTCTCCCGCAAGTGTGTTTGATTTTGCGTGCGAAAGATATTAAAAGGCTTAACAAGCGGACACCCGGTGCCCCGAGTACCGGTTTCCCCGCGGCCGTCCAGCTGCCGCGCTCGTCCTCATCACCCCGCCTTCTGGCTGGGACGGCGATAATTTAAAGATGGCGGCGGCCATCCGATCGGGAGGTCCTGTCATTAAGTGGACGAGTGCGTGTGGCGACGAGATGCCGCGCGTCGTTTATTTATTTTTTCGACGTATTTATTGCGTGCGATTATGCATCCGCTGTGCTCGCGGAATGCGATTCGTTTTTGCGGTGAGTGAGGACTGGGCGCACCCGCGACCGTCAGCGGTGCTGATGAATTGCGGTGTGAACCAGCGGCGGACAGGACGTTCTTCGGCTGCGATGGCGAAGATTTGTCGCGCGCTGGACGTAGGCGGTTTGGACGCTGCTGTGCGGTTTGTGAATTTTAACTCAGAGTTTGAATGCAAAGTTGGCCATTTATTTTTGGGATCGGTTCGAATAAAAGGATTCGTGTTAAAAATTGCTCCGCATTACTGGAAGAAGTCATCCGCAGTATGTGAGAGAAACGTGAGTGAAGTTTTGTTGAGTAAATGAATGATGTCAAGTGTTTCAACCATTGTCGAAAAGATATTTTGAAAGCTACAAGTAAATGATGGATGATCTGATACTCCATGTGCTCCATAATAATACAAACGATTTTGTGCTATAACGGACGTTCATGTTTGCTGCACAGTGGTTCTACTTTTATTTAATAGCGTGAAGGTGCCAAATGACTGAAATATCTTTCTGTTCTTTGTCTATGAATAATTTCTTTATATTAAATGTTGGCCTATCAGGATTGCCACATTTTATCTTTAAATGATCTGTGCTCTTTTCGCTGTTTATTTAATAATTACACCGAGAGAAATTATTATTGAGCAAGAGAATACCGTTTGTTTGATCTTTAAGATGTCATTAAGAACTATATTCTACTTAATGAATGCAAAGTTATCATTCACTTGAACTAATTTCTCCCGTTTCTTAGTAGGCTATACAGAGAACAACGTATAAGTCTTCCAATGTTCTGTGCATTCAATTTATTAATAGTTCTGTAAAACATTGATACAAACTCTTGTAGTAATTCTTTGTTTAGACTAAAATTATTACTTCGTGAAACATGGGATTTAACTTCCTAGTTGTTGGCTGTGTGTTTAGAAGATGGATATTTTTAGGCAACTGTCTTCTGAATAATGGATATTTCCAAGAATCTTAGAAATAATACCGTTCTTCGTTGTTTCCAAGCTGTGTTCATTATGGTCAGGTTTCGAATATCTCCGTATTTGTTTTCGTGCTTCGGTGGGTGGAAACAAGGAAATGCATATGACAAACGTGTACATTTGTTTCGGTAAGGATTCTAGTCAATAAATTAAACGCAAAAGAAATAGATAAAATATGCGTAAACAAAATTATAAAACTTACAAATTCGTATTTCTTCCATCACTTGAATTTTCTCGTGACTCAATTTTAATCACAGCCGAGCCATTAAAATTTTTAAACTCTTGATCAGGGTATTAATACTTCGTGTACAGTTACGTTGTCCAAAAGTTATCATAAATCTAATCTTAATGCAGTGGCACGTGTGCATTCTTCCGACGTGGTAGGAGAACTGTCTGTGACTTGTGGCTACCTGCTGAGAAGCCAGCGACAGAAACTAACGGGAAAGAGAAGGGTTTTTAATCCTGCCAGACGTTCCTGGGAAAAGAAACCTTCAAAGGACGTGAAGGGACGTTTTGAGCCGTTGAGTCACGCCCCGTTGCTGTTTCGAAAGAAGCCTCAGTCTCGCAAACAATGAAGGCAATCTTGCAAACAAAATTGAAAATATTTAAAGTGATACTTAAACACGTTTTGAAATGTCAAAGCTGCGAAATGACATGACTGCGTCTCTTGTAAACAAGTAAACAGAATTCTGAGAAGAGTTCCAAAACACAGAATTTCCGACCGAACGCACTGAATTCGCAGAAGTCATTGTCAGAGATATGCTATTCCATCCAGGACAAAAAAAAATAATGCTTGTTAATGTGTAATTTTCAAGGTTTTGTGTCGAGACCATTATGGAACTTTGCTATGATATACCTTGTGTTGACCTGCGCGAGTTTAAAATCTTAAGCTCTTCCATAAATGCTTTCAATTGTTAGTATTTATCGCATGGTGTTATAACTGCAGACTGTTTCCTAACACACTCTTGTTCAGAAGAAACTAAACTTTTACATAAATAGGACAAGGTGAAGGAAATATAATATAATTCAGAACCATCTTATTTACACAATATATCAAAATAATCTCAATTCCTTATTGTTTTCTTAAATGTATTTTCATATTAAAGCATTGACTGTTTTCAAATTGAGTAATGCTTTTTTTATATGCCTGTGATGTTTTTCTGCGAAAGCCAGGGTATGGGGGTGGGTAATGTGTCATGACGGTCAGTGAGTAGACGTTTGCTGCCATGGGCTGGGGAACAAGAGAACGTACACGGAGATGAGTAAGTAGGCAGTGATATGGTAAGTGATAAGTGATATAATGTTAAAAATCCGTTTAACCACGTTCCCAATTGTCTACTTCTTGTTCGGCGACTACCTCACCGTGGACTCCGATTGTATTCCTCCGGTGCGTGGGCGGTCTCGGCTTCCAGCGCAAATACAAATAAATCGACGAGGCAGCGTCGGATGAGGCGAAGCAGGGCGAGAGAGGCAAAGACAGGAGGAAGGGAATGCGAAGCGGGTGCCGCGAAGAGCGGGGCGTGACAGGGTGCACAGTGCGGTGCGGGGTGGAGCGAGAGAGGAAGGGGCGAGCAGCGGCGCGGCCCAGCGCGCGGAGATTGGCAGGCGGCGGGCCCCGCCCCGCGGCACCGCGCAGTAACGAGTCTTTCTGCAGCTGTCAGGCCGCCGCCGCCACCGCCGCCGCCGCCCGCGGATCTTCGCTCCTCGTACCTCGATCCGACCACCGCCGCGCCGCTCAACTCTCCTTGCGGTGCCACGTTTACCGTAGTGCATCCCTGCAGTTGGAATGTTCTTCTTAGTGATGGCAAATTTTGCCAAAACATCGATACATCGCTAAAGGGTTTTCGATGTCGATGAAAATATCGATGTTTTAGTTATAGATTAATAACTGTTTCTATCCATTTTTAGTTACAGTACGTAAAAGGGATATACTTTATCGTTTGGTTATCAGCAAGTTAGTAGTATGTTAATAAAAATTATTATAGAATGTAAAGAATAAAATTAACAGTAAATAACATCGTGTTTCGCTACTTTACCCTTCAGTCGTTTCTCTTCATACATCATTGAAGTAAAACCACCTAAAATTCCCTCAGATTGCACAGGCGAAATGTGCAGCGTGATAAAGAGGATGACGCAAAACAACGATATGGCTGTGGATTGCTCCTACTCTATGGAGCGTTTAAGCATTTGATTGCGGTACAGCGCTTATGGAGGACAGCGTTGCCACTTCTCACACAGCGCTTACGCGCAACACTCGCCATGCTGATACTCAGATTGACTTGAAAATTTTACCAGCGTGTGAACACTTTTCAGAATCCATAAAAATAAATTCAAGTGTGATATGAACCATTACATATAGTGTTTTTCCGGCAATTGGAATTCAGATGTTTCATTACGTGCTGCTGGTCAAAGCGCGAAATTCTCCACGCGTCGCCGCTTGGTGTCAACATGCATGGATAACCCAAACAATTAATAATAATCAAGTTATAATCAAGTATACAATTAATTACTGTAATATACAAGTTTCATAACATTTTTGACATTTTTATACGGTATTCCTTAATTAAATATTAAAATATTTTTTTTTTTTTGTCATCAAATAATGAAATTCCATTTACCCAAAAGGCTTCAATTTTGTAGCGAGCGTAAATTGCATGACTTTATTATAATTATCAAGATACATTAACATATAACGTATTTATGCAAGAAATCAGCTCTAAATAAATATTAAATACTTCATTGACAGCTTCTCAGTTGAAAAATACACACCTTGTTGACTCTATTAGGACTGATCGCCGATTTTCAATGCACAATGCGCCACAACCCAGTACTATGACTTTCTGATATCTCACATGGCGTTGAGCAGTGGGTATGTGGTCGAAGGGTTATGATTTTCAGCATGGGGCAGTGAGACATGTGAATTGAAGCCATACCTACAAACCCTTCCCACGTCAGAGTCAGGACAGAGGGAATTCCCCTACTATCCTTTGAAAGAGAAGCGACCCCAAGGTCGAAATCTACGCCGAGCTGATGCCCCCTCTCCTTCAATGTTCAGCTGCCACGAATAAGACGCATACCACTGGAACGAAAAAAACGTGAGTAAACAAAGATATGTTGAATGATAAATTGTTAAAAAAAGGTTGCTTTGCGTAATAAGATCTGGGAATGGAGAGTAATACATGTTAAAATCGAGTAATTTTGATGAATATAAAAATACTATTTTTAATTATATATTTCTATCTATTTTCATTTTTTTATTGTATCAGCAATGATAATAGGTGTGTACTCCATACGAATTAGAGGTCATTCGTACTTGTAACTGTTGTAACCCGCACTTATAAAAAGGCGATATGCTGCCTTTCGTTCGCGTTAATGTGAACTAATACTTTTATATATTGTAGAATTTACAATACAATAGTGTTAAAAATTACGATTATATTTTTCGATCTATTTACATTTGTTTGCTACCGCTGTCAGTATCGTATACCCTATACAATGAATTCAATCCAGAAATACATTTTCGTTTAAAGTTTTGAACAAAATGTATTGTTTGAAACTATTTAATTTTCCATTAAATTACGATTTCAATGTTTTACAAAAATTGGTGACTGAGATGAGTTAATTCGGAGATAAATTGGTATAATATAAATATTACTAAAGGCGTGAAAGTACGTGCTATTATAGCTATTCTAGTTTTAGATATGTTTATCTGTATTTCACTGTTCGTAATAAGTGAAATTCAAAAATGAATACTCTACTTTTTCCTTTCCCCATCGCCAGTTTAGAATCATTAAGACGTATTAAAGATCACCGAACGACATGAGATGTTCGTTCCGAGCGCACTGAATATTGTTTTTATTATCGTCTAACTCAAGAACTATGATTTACACAGAAATGTGGTTGGTCTCATATCAACATTTGGACTTCCGTTGTCGTTTCATCCGTTGGATGTTTGCGCTTTTCTTCAACAATAAAAAAAATTTCTCGCATGATGAAAATTTAAGGACGTCAAAATGTACAAGTAAACACACGGCAATCATTTATAATTAATTTCTTCGTAATTAAACCATGAAACGCAATTACAAAATAACCATCACTTTCATAGAAGTTCTGGGAATGACCTTTTTCAGATAAGAAAGTATCGTTTTTGTCTAAGAATCACAGAATTGGCTAAGTCTATCTGTTAGAGTAAGACATGTTGAATATTTGCAAATGATCGGATGACTGAATAAATGAAACTTCGTGTTAATTGATTTTAACAACAATGATTTATTCAAAACTCATTTTGTCGATTTATTTCTCGGAAATCATTTTTCCAAAAGTTCCAATTTATCGACGATGGAATGGTAGACTTAAAATTCCTCTTGAATATCTGCAATTCCAATCTTTTCCTACCATCCCGCGAGGCCTACCTGACATCCACTCTAACAGGAGATCTCGGCTAATGAGGAGGAAGCGAGATTGTGAAAAGCAGTGGCAATGACGAGAAGCAGATGGTCTTGTATGGGGGCGGGACCGCGCTTGTGGAGACGTCCATGGTCCTAAATGCGGGACTGACATTGGCATTGGCGTCGGGTGCACTGCGGGAACAAATAGTATGGCAATGGCAATAACTGGGACGTAGGGTTGGGCAACTCACGGCGCAGTGGTTTGACATCAGGCTTTTTCCTTATGAATAATTCTCGAGATGGGTGAAATGGAAAACATGACTCATGCTACTAGATTATTTGTAGTACGGTATCATCCATTTGTAGTCGCTTAATGAGACTGATTGTGAATATTAATCGATGCCCAACTATCCTGATAAGGAGAGAACAGGATAGATAGCATCCATCATTAAAGAACACCCAGATAGCCAGTCAAATGACGATTAAAGTCTGTAGCTTTTTTGTAAGAATTGGAATCACTGCAGATTATTCTTACGGAATTTGAATTTCATATATTCACTCGCTTAAATATCATTAATTTAACAATCAAACCAGCTGTGTCACGGATGGAAGCAGCCATAATATTCGAATATGAGCGCGATGTTAGAGCTGGGACGGAAATGGCGCTTGGGGTAAGAAGCATTGGTGGTAACACGGGTTATGTGCAGTGATGTTGGTTTTCTAAGGTAGCTGGCACAGCGTGGTTTTAAGAGTAAACGGTAGACTCAGATTCAGTCATTGTAGATAGGCCCGGGTCTCTGGTAATTTTTGCATATGCTTGAATATGTAACATGTAATGTAAGTGTAACATTTCACAATCATTTTATAAAAGGTCAGTTTCAAGTGTTAGGTTTTTGCGTCCTCTTCTCTTCTTCTCTTCTCTATTCTTCCCTTCCCTTCCCTTCCTTTCCCTTCCCTTCACTTCACTTCCCTTCCCTTCCCTTCCCTTCACTTTCCTTCCTTCCTTCCCTTCCTCTTCCTTCCTTCCTTCCCTCCTTCCCTTCCTTCCTTCCTTCCTTCTTCCTCTTCCCTTCCCTTCCCTTCCCTTCCCTTTCCTTCCCCTTCCCCCTTTCCTTCCCTTTCTTCCCTTCCTTCCCTTCCTTCCCTTTTCCTTCTCCTTTCCTTCCCTTTCTTCCTTCTCTCTTCCTTTCTTCCTTCTTTTCTTCTTTCTTTTCTTTCTTTCTTCTTTTTTCTGCCTCAGAAAGTACTTTTCTTCTTTTTGAGACTTTCCTTATTTTATTGCTCTTTTGCCCTTTCCCCTTTCTTCTTCCTCCTTGTGTCCCTCTCTTAGACCGCTGCTCCGGGTCCCCCCTCCCCACACCACACGCGGCAGCTAACAGGCGGCGACGCTGCGGGTCCCGGGTTCGTGGCCCCGCCACGGGCGTGGGGCGTCGGAGGGCGTGCCCGCTTGCTGTCCGTTGCGTTCGTCGCCTCTTCCTCGTCTAGCGCGGCCGACGCGGTAACTAACCTGCGCCCCGTTGTGCCCGCTTCGTCCGCAGATGCGCTTCGCTTTAGCTATTGTGGTCGCCACTTGCTGGCGCGGGGTGGGTGTACTGAACCTTCGCCATGGTAATTCATTGAAATATTTACTTTATTCAGAAAGTTAAAGACGCGTTAATACGTTGCTAAAGTACTTTTTTACCCAGTCACCCCATTTCTGGACACCGTTTGCGGCGGCCTTGGAAACTATTTAACCTGAGTGATGTTATCGGGGGGATTTTTATTAATTTTGTATTTTACTTAAACAGGGTAAAATATGTTACAGAAAATAATAAACATATTTTTTCAACTCGAGATTGATACCTTACTTGCATCGTTGACGCTCGTGAATGGAGTTTCTTCTCCTACATAAAGTATCGCTTTATCTTCGTATTTAATGAATTACTAGTGTACGTAACTTATATTCTAAAGAAGCAGCGACTTTGGAACGATGAATACTATTTGAAGAGCTGAAACTATTTCATTTTCTATGATTTTGTCTAGTTAAAAAGAATACCTGTCGCCGTCCCGTCGTTATCGATTTTAAATAGTTAATAGGCATGTAAAATATGCCAGGTTGAAAACGGTTGCATGTATAGAAGAATCCGCCTAAGAATGAGTCAAGATGACAGTTCGTTAAACATCACATGTAAGTCAGAGAAGTATTTCTCTGCCCTGACAGGTGTTGAGCCACGCCTCTTCGTAAAGTTCTTGGTTATGACTCCCGTGTTGACATCACTATGCAGAAGTCTCAGAGTTTCGCTGGGGTATATGCACGTACGCGAGTCCGAGAAATAATGAAATTTAATTACGTATGTGAAAAACTCTCTTAATGTGCTCTTATATTCAGTAAAAGAAAACTACCACGAATGTAAATACAGTTTGCCATCTTACAGCACAGGCACCGGAAACACGTGAACTAGCACGCATCTCACATTCAAGACTTGGTTTTAAAATAAAGATAATACTTATCACACAAAAAGTAAATTCAATGTAATGTTTATAAACAAATTAGAGAAAAGCACATAGCTTTGCACTTCCTAATTTCAATTAATATTTCGTGGCGCACTATATTTTCGTCGGAAGAAGACATCACAAAAGGAAGCCTCGAAGCTACTTACAAGTTAGTCAACTGCAAACGAACAAATGAAGCGAAGAGAGTCTAATGAGCTCAAGGACACAACAGCCACAGAAACTTCAGTTATGTTGCTAGCACCAGCTGTCAAAACGTCCCTTTCTTATAAAAATCGGTCTATAAAAGATTGATTTAGTATACCATCACTCTATCTGTAAAATTAATGTTGTTATTGCTGTTATTCCAGAAGCAATCTACCTAATTGCAGACTTGATCAACAAATGCTTTTCTCGTGGCTGTGAACAGAAATTTAAAGCTTATATGTTTATGACAGATGATAGGACTACGTAGAATGATCTCAACAAACATACCCAATATCTGCATCTACTATTGCCAATATCTTCATCTACTCATGCGAATATCATAAGAATAAGAATAAAAGACACAAAACGCTCAGAAAGTGATAGGTCAGTATTGTAATTCGAATTGTCATTTCCCGGATTATTCGTACTCCTTATTTCATATTGACTGTCTTCTCATGAAAAAGAGAGAATTTTCTGTTTAATTTTGTCGATAACAACTTATTCATTCGGTTCTTTTATGAAATCGTGTTATTTTTCGGCAAATCAAAGCCTATAAAAATTCAACTCTTTCTCAGTTTCGCCACTTTCGAAATTTCTCCCTCTCCGAAACCGTTTGCCTTTTCCAAAATTGTAACTCCAACACACGCAATGCTTCGCTTCCACGAAGATGTCTTGAGCTCAAGGAATGCGCAGTTTCTTCGTCTCGCTCATTATTCCGCTTCTACTCTTATCCATCGTCTCCTCATCCATTTTCTCGCCCATCTCTTGCTCCGTTCGTTCCCGCCGCATTCTCTCCGCCGCCACTGCCCGTCCGTCCCGCGTCGGCGCTTGCACGGCGCGCCTCAACACGCTCTTAATGAAATAATAATTTAGTGCAATAAAGCTTACACGGCCACGGAATCTATTCATTAATGCTATGCATAACCATAACGCCGGGCGAGTTTTTTGTGTGCGTTCTGGTGGCCCCGCTCTCGCGCGACGCGCTTCGTTTGAACTGCTTCGCCTCGCGAGGCGCGCCGCGCAGTGGGCCGCACCCACACAGACAGAATTGAAAATACGATGGAAAAATTAATGGTACCCCAACATGAAAATTTGTGTACGTTTTGAGATAAATGGACTATTTGCGGCGACCGTTGAGAAAAATGGTAACTAGGCTAATTTTTTTATATCAATTCTCGATTTTTAATTTATTTTCTATGGTTATTTACTTGAAACACGAATTTTTAGTATTAAAATATTTTATTTTTACTAGAAATGCAGAGTGTGTGAAATGTTTTATCCTTGTACGTATCCTCCACTATATCTCCTTTTGTATAGGTTCTTGAAATCAACATTTTTGTTATTATTTAAGTTACTTTTATCATACCTTCACGTACTGTTGTTGGGACTGACACTGTTGCTGAAAATCTATATATTTAAAATAATAAGGTATTCTGCCACGGCTTCGTTTAGAGCTTCTATTGAACCGATTGTTGTATTTTTTTCTTTTAAATGAAAGAATATAATCCCTAGATGTGTTATCATATATTGTTTTATGTTATTCACCAACATTTACGTGTAAAGTAATTAATTAAATCAATCTTTAATAGTACGCTTATCAATAGTCAATTATTTTCTTTCAAAGGGTGGCAGTTTCAAAATCGATATACATGAGTCCATAGATGTGAGTCCACGCTGTTTGATGTTTTGTTTGATTGTTGAGATTTGTTTACAATTCGTCAAGGTTTTGTTTTAGTGTAATAATTGCATTGTGGTGTTGACAGTTTGCATGTATTTGCTTCTATGGTGTATTTTGTAGAGAACATTCGCACAGTGGGTTTTGCTCGGATGTAATACTTTAGTGAAGTTGTTTACAGGTTATGTCGAATTCCGAATCGTTGTCCACGCGCCCCAAAAGACGCAAATGTACATTAACTGAACGCAGGGAAAGAGAAAGTCAGCGTATGTGTCGTGATAGTGAGGTCATTTCGTTTTCTATCGGGTCATTGTCTATGAAATGTCAATTTTGTTCTGCTTTGTTCATTCCATGTGAGAGAAATTCTGCAAACGATTTACTCTGTGTTGCTTAAATGGGAAAATAAGTATACCTTCGAGCAATATGCCAGAAGAAATCAAACAGTTGTTTATAGGAGATGATGACACATCAAAAATCTTTAGAAATAATATCCTTTAGTATAATAGTGCTATATCTTTTTTGCCGCTATTGCATTGCCATCTGGTCATGGGCCATACGTGTTCTAAATTTTGGGAACTCCTCATCATCGAATATCTTCGTTATACCCTCAACATCCAAACAATGCAATATATTGTGAACATTAGTCTGGGTACAGTATTTTACATTTATCTCAGATCTCACCGTCAAATTTTGACGGGTTCTCACTAGTGAATATTAATGTCCTCATTTGTCTTACAGTAATTGTATTATTTTTTCTTGGACACATGAATGAAAACGGATGTGTTATCGCCATTCGTGCATTCAGACTTTGAAGACCGAAGGATGCACTTTACCGCACTTTACCGTGAGCTACTGTTTTAAATTTCTGAGTAATGCACGAACATACACACACCAGCTAAACCGTACTCTCTTCCCTCAGATCTGCAACCGTTTTGTATCAAGACATTGTAACAACTTTAACCACATCATATATTCGAATCGACCTTTTATTTATTTGTGTCGTAATCGCCATACTTATTTTTGTGTGAATTTTCACTCATTTCGGACCACCGTGTAAGGGTCTCCGCGTGTTATCTGCAGGCCCAGGTGCTGGGAGCCTTGCATTAGGAATACACCTCGCCACCGTAAAATGATTAAAATTTGTTGGTTTTAAAATTGGACGTCGTAAAAGACGCAAAGACAAAGAAATATTATTTTTATGGAGGCCTTCCGGCAGCGAAGAACGACGGCGGTGCCCGCCGCCGCCGCCGCCGGCGGTTTCGTCTCGTTTGCTTTGGCGCGGCTGCCGCGGGGCCGCGGGGCCACGGCGGCGGCTGTCTGGGTGTCGCCGGTGAAATCGTATAAAATGGCCTTCACACTCGCCTCGTTCGGTGGGTGGATTCCGAAGCGATTGGTTGTAGATGTATCCAATGCTAGGATACCATGATTCCGCAGGATTTGTGTGAATTTGGAGACTCTAAGAGTGATCATGTTGCGATTATATACAACACAATAATCAGACCACTACTGCTTTATGCATGCCCCATATGGACAAACGCAGCCCCACAAATGTCAATAAAATTCAAGTAATGCAAAATATTTTTTTAAGATTAATCACAAATACCCTCTGGTTCATAAGTAATAAACAGCTTCACTCAGAATTAAAACATCAATACAATAATAAACCAAATAGCACAAGTATCACACAACTTCTACCAAAACCTAACAGACATACCAGCAGCATCCGATTACAAACTACCGAAAAATCCAACCCACACTCGAATAAAAAATAGATATCCTTTTGAAGCCTTCCTCAAAATTTTAGCCAACCATGATTCTTAACCCCGAGGTTCTCCCCTAGAGTATCCTCTTCAGTGTATAGATTAAGTTAGCTTAGATATTTTAACTAGAATAAGTCTAAAAATACATCTGTAAAGTAATTGTACTGAACGATGTAAACTTTCCAAAATTAATAAATGTGTAATATATAAAAAAATGTGGCGAACAAAGAGGACTCGTCACCTGCGGTTTTTTTTTTTTAATTCAAATTTGATAAAATCATATTTAACGCCAACGGTTTAATTTCAAATGTAGTATTGTGAAATGGCTTCTCAAATGTGCTCTGACTATTATGATGATTTCTCTATTTGATCTGTTGAAGGTAACCATTAACATTCCATTGTGAAAATTCTAGCTTAACACTTTCCTGCATTATTTTTATATCTTTTATAAAGTGTGTTTCAAGTAATATCTGTGGGCTTTGGAGAAAAAGTTTTAGTGTTTAAAAGCAATTCCCCCTTGGTACTTTTTTAAACATTTTGATACGGAGCATGCATTTGATGGAAGTCTTTGTGAAATTTATTTTGTTACAAGCAGTATATGATTGTTTTCATTCCTTGCCCCTAGTGTTTCAATTTACTGCCGTATCAGTATTTACGTTGTCAATTTAATTTTAGGTGTCAGTTAATTGAAAAGAGTTATAAGTTAAAAAAAACTAATTTATATATCAATTCAATCCCTTTTTTCTTTACAGGCTGACTGATACTATGACTGATTTGTACGTCTCTGGCGGGGATACTGTAAATAGTACTGTAAATAGTTGCGGACATTTACAAGTGGTCTTTTTTATGGCTGATACCCACACGCGGAGAAACGATCGAATTCCTTGCGTCCTGTTGCGGCTGTTTGACTCTCTCGTTAGCGTTATGGTTTACGCGTTTATTGGAAACGGCCTTTCTCTCTACTGCTTCCGGGAACCACAGGCGAAGTTGCCAATTAACGAGTTAGGAGCTCAGTTACAAAACTTACACACGCGATTGGACTCCGAGCTTTAAGGAATTCGGGAAGAATTCTTTAAGAATGTTTATCATTGAAAGATGACTTCGAAGATTTCTCTTAAAACTTTATTCGTCATTAGATACTTTTATATATGAACAGGGTGTTTCATTTTCTATTTTTATACTGAATATCAGCTGTCTTCATTGGTGTTGAGTAGCCACATTCCTAAACTCAAGTTAGAGTGTTCAACCCGGCTGAAGGTTGCTTTTGTTTGTTGCTGTTGCAGCTATTGTGAGTCAGGGGGCGGAAAATCTTGGGCGTCTTGTCAAGTTGAGGTTCATAAAACAACTCTGGCAAAATGCTCTGTAAAATTGTATCCTTAGAAAACACAATGGATAAAATTGTATCCTTAGACAAACATGGGAGTCAAAGAACAGTGGATAGAGTTGGGTCCAAAGGTGGTGCCAAATTGCAAAATTCCTAAGTGTCCCTGCAGCCTATAATGTGGGTGGGCAATCAACATGTTTCCATATCCCGGATATCGGTCGGCCTTTAATATTCAACTACTATGCATGTTAGGAGAGACGGACCGTGCCAGTGGCAGGAGTGCGTTACTTGTGTGCTCTATTTTTTCTCCCTCTAGCTACGTTTAGTAGAGCGTAATAATCATTCGTGTGGAGAGCGTAATGATCATTCGGTTGAAGTCAATAAAATGTAGACATTCCATCAAGTGCTTGGAGTGCAATCACTTTGTTGTCGTATTCAAGACACTAAGGAATGAAATTGTTGGTTCATGTTCAAGAATTTTAAGTGTACAGTACAAAAACAAGTTGGCATGCAGATTAATGAAATGAAATGAAATGATTGACATATTGTAGGTTGATAATTGGATCAGACGGGGTTTGTCTTAAGTAACAATATTGTTACCAAGGCGGTGAAAGTGTGCAAATTCCCCTCCCCCTATTCACACCAACAAGGAACTGTCACGAGGTGTAAACATTTGATCCTACCGGGATCAGTGCTCAGGACCATCTGTGATTCGCGCAGATGATCCGCCGACTGTGCAACGGAATCATAATTTGCAATCGTGACCATTTAATAGTTTTAAAGCGATCAGCGATCTTGTATACATTGTACAATTCGTCTGAAGCATGAAGAGAAGCTTCTGGGTAGGAAATAGACCCTGGTTTGGATCCCGGTGTGATCAAATATGAAAACTTTGTGATGTTACCTTTTTAGTATTTTGATAACATTTCCCGATCGAAATTCTAATATGCGTATTAGAATTTGTTCAACTAGCCAAAGAACGTTTGATCAGACTGCTATTAAAATTTGATAACGAGATTTCTTTAAAACAATCTACAACTTACTGTCAAACCTTCCACTTACCTTTCTGAACTTAAATGACATGACTAGACATTTTGTCTTGCGTTGCGCAAGTGTGACTTCATATGGAGGCGTCTTTAACCGTGCGTCATAGACCCCCAACATGTGCGGGTGCGTTTTGCCTTTGTTGGGATGCTCGTCGGGTGATCGCAGCTCCCGAACGGCGCCGTTCGTTAGAAGAACGCACGCAATTAGCGCTCATTATCATTATCTGCAGAAGATGGCGCGGCGGCGGCGGCCGCATTTGCATAGAGGAGAGATCGCGTCAGCGCTGCTTCGTCTGTGCGCCATCGCCCATCTCGCGGCCATTAGCGGGGTGGCCGGACATCGCCCATCGCGTCGTCCTCGGGGCGGACTGCCGCTGCCGTTGAGAGACGGTCCCGCCCGCCCCTGTGCAGACGGTATCTGCGCGAGCGAGCGCGGGCGCGGGCTATTAGAGCCGTTGGCCCCCCGCCTGGGCGCGGTTCCGTGGCGACCCGCGGGGCGGACGCGCAGCGCGGTGGGGTGGGTGGGGTAGGCGTAGCGAGGAGTTCCCTCTTGCGACGTCGAGTGGAGTGCAATTGTCATTGGCGTTGGAGTGGCGATGTGTGTGCGTTTGGGAAATTGATGCTGACAATGCTGTTGTAGGTTGCTGATGAAAGAGGCGATTAATAACAGACTGAGGTATTTTAGAGTAGAGAAATGTATATATTTTTGTCACCACATGTTAGACAAATTGTTGGATAGACTTTAGTTACTGATTTCATGGAGGTACTATCATTATAGAATTGATAGTCATAATTAGAGCCCGTGAGTTTGGTAAAATGCCTTTATATTATTGTTGCGATTTTATGACTATTAACAATATGAATAACTTAATTGTACTTCTGGAGTTGATTTCCAGTGTCAGGTTGTGTTAAAAAATTCGAAAGAAATAGGAAAACGATATCAGTAAAAATTGTTTTAATATTCTTCATTAATGCTTGGAGACTTGTTCGCCCAAGAGAAATATCCTGTTTGTGATTGGCCTGGGATCCCTTTTGCGGACAGAGCTGTCTGTCCATTACATATCCTTCTCAGTTTCTTGTTCTTTCTTCCCTTGAGGTGATTACACAAGTCGGAAGAACGAAATCTACAATTTTTTTTCATTGATACCATTTGAAGATTCAAAAGGGATACCAGATGGTCATGTGTAATCAAGATTTAAAGTAGCTTACGTCCACGAGGGCTAATGTAAATTTTAGTTAGAATAGAAATGTGACTCATTTTAAGTGTGTTTTAACGCCTACTTTAACGAGTGTAAATGCCTTTATTTGCATGCCAATTTCAGCATAAATTATGCTGCAATTTTTCAATGGTACTTGCGTCCACTGGGAATCTTACACGTCTCTACAGTAAGATCACAATGGTGGCGTTCAACCTTCCGTTTGGAGGACACCGGTACAGCTGATTCACTTCACAAGCAGCTTTGAATAAATCACAGTATAAAGTTCTTTTGGTTTTGGGCGGAAGGTGCACTCAAATACCTCATGTTATTCACTATATACAACATTACAGGTTTTGAGAGTAAACCGTGATATAAAGTTCTTTACGTGATTTATCATGATTCAGGACTTTGTTTTAATTAATTCTGAGGCTATGCTAAAGCAAGCCTATTCTAGATAATTTAAAAAGAGCAAAAAATGTAGCCGTAGCTAACCCTTCAGTTGCAGTGTCGGATTGCCCTTTCAGATGAAAATTGGAACACGTATGGAACGTAATGACATTTTACACTATATACATTTGTAATTGGAAATGCATACATTTATTCTGCATTGCGTGTAATTTATATTTTTTTCCACAGCGATATCATTAATAACGTTTGTACCTTGTCGTGTTGTATGGAAGATATTGATTATTGATTTGCATTTTCTCGGTGCGAACTGCGCTCTGGCGAGTAGTCGTGGTATCTCGCAAGAGCGGGAAATTCAAATGGAAGTGACGAGCTTGAACGTTGAATAGTGGATGATTAAAGAATTGTGTGTTACGGATTATAAACTTGTAACGAACAATATAACGAATATATTATAACGATGTCTTTTGTTTATTTCTAGATATTTCTAGACATTTCATTTGTTTACGTCCGCAGCAGATTGTGTATAATAGGTTTCGAAAACCAATAAGTTATGTGCTGGACCTCTTAGTCCCTCTACAGTTAATGAAAATTAACTCATTTTTATTGATTTGGTGAAATTTTACTAGTTTGTTCAAAAGAAATCGATATTGCAGTTAGTTTGTGACATAACTCGATTCTGACAAAATTAAAAACAAACAAACCTGGATACTACCAATGTACCAATGTATGACTGCGTTTATTATCTAGTTTGAAGTTACCATCGCTAATTGCGAGGTAATGCAAATGTAGCTTTGCAAAGCAATATTTGTAGTTTCGAAAAATATAAATTACTTATTTATTTATTGTACGTCAAAAACAGTTAAAAACTATACGTGACGTGCTACGGGCAGAAGTGAAATCTGTGCACGTTTTCATAATTCTCTGATCCCTACCCTAAGCTTCTACTTGAATTTTGAATACAGAAAGAAATGAGCGTGTATTCCAAGGATTGTTAACAAAATATTCGCTCTGATGTAATAAAATCTATTTCAAGGGTAAATCAGCTAATGTTTGGGCTCTTATCCCTCATCATGTCCTTCGTGAAACAATAATACATCCTTCCGCGACCACATGGAGAAAGATAATTTGAATAACGATATTTCCCAATTCTAGAAGAATTGAAGATTAAAGACTTGGCTCTAGAATTCTAGAAGATGTGCTCAGATAATGCAGTTACATGTATGTCAAGAAGCTAAACAAGGGACTATCTCAGCATTTGCTCAAAGGATCAGGGAAACTGGACGAAAAACCTGATCGAGATGGGGTCATTGACTCAGAAGCTGCGTTACAATACTTGTTACAGGTTGTGTAGAATTATACATACCAAATGGTATATAATACATTTAGTATGACTTAAATTAATCTTACTTTCCTTTTGATGCTCAGTACAGTCTCTAATTGTATAGAAAAAGTTATATATTTTGGATGTACAAAATATAGTGTGCATCCTGAGCAAAGTACTCTCTACGATATAACTTCTTTTCATGTATTCCACAAAACGTTTTATGATATCAATTTTTATATTTATTAAATTATAATGATGAATTTTGAAAAAAGAATCGAGAACTTCTCAAGCATCGAATTGAACAACGATATCGGCTGATTTGCGGAGGAACACCTGCAAGTTTAATACGTTTGGGATACATCGAATATCTGTGGCTTTGTTCCTTTCCTCTTGGAGGAAATTGCATAGTTGTTCATATCTCATGTGATGGTACGTCATTTGATATTAATTCCATTTTCTACGGTTGCGTCGTTGTTTCATTCGATGCGATAACTGATCAGTATTTACGAACCTGGCTAAACTTTCGTTAGAACCACTCCTCATACTTTTGTCAGGGCGCCCAGAGAAAACAAGAGGCCGACACTAGGTTAAAGGCATTAGGTTCTTTTTTTCAAACAAAAGTCCTGCCCCACCCCCATCTTCATATTTCCGTACATACATTTCCGTACGGGTCCCCAATTACGTCGGAGCCTAGAGCAAATTGCCGCCCCCACATTCTTTATTATTGTTTTTAGCATCTCTACAACTAACGGGGTAGCGTTCTATCTCTCTCATAAGCTGGCGGGCGCACGGCGCCACCCCTGCGTGCTGCGCCGCCGTCGCGGGCGCCTGATCGGCGTCAACGCGCGCGGTGTCGCGTCGCGTCGCGTCTCGCCGCGGCCGCCGCCAATTGGCCGCCGTGTCCCCGCGCGCGAACAAGCGCGCGTCGCGCCTGCGGACTCACTGCCGCCGCCTCCGCCGCCGCCTGTCGCCGTCGTCGCGTCGCGTCGTGACCGCCAGCGCCGGTAACGTCCTCCCCGCCGCGCCGGGCCGGCCGAGTCGAGTGCGCTCGCTCGCTCTCTGGAATGCGCGCTCTGACGGAGAATATAGTGCTTCAATGTCTTCGAAAAGGGCTTACAGTGGTGTTATTTGGGTTTGACTCCATAGCTCACGACCCCTAGCGCAGTACTAGCGAGTAGTTCAAAGCAGCAAGATGACGTGAATTCACGATAATAATATGCGTTTTATTAGGGCGCAAAAACATGTCATCTCCTTGTGGTCGGCAGTCACAGACGGCATTAGCAACGGGTGACCCTTTGCTAAGCATCAGGTACTGTGTGATGCATCGAATTGCACAATATACGTAACAACGAGTCTTCACACTACTTTGAGAATTTTCACGAGAAATTGATTATAATGAAAATCGATACTGCCTGATTTTACTTGTACTTATCCCGTTCTCTACTAGAGGGTTATTATCTGACAAATGTGTCCTGTTTCATGAAATATTAGAATGACCTGGGAGGGTGCTAAATCTTTATATAATGCGGTAGTTGAGAAAGACTGTTTCACTTTACTGAAAGACCTCAAACCACTCTTCATTCTCAATATCGTAGTAATGCTAAAGAAGGCTGAATAAAAACATACTGGCTAATTTCTTACATTTAGATGGCTCTATTGATCATAAATGCTTGTTCTACTCTGTGTACCGTCGTAAACAAAAGTTGTTTTCTTCTTGGGAAACTATTGAAATTATAAACTAAATTTCCTCTTTGTTGTTCCTTTTCTTTCCTTCTTTCTTTATTTCTTATTTATTGTTACGCAGGTCGGTGACCTCGACGATGTGTCGACTTGAGTGTTGATTTAATATTCTTGTGTGAAGATAAGCGCCTGTGCCATTTTTGCTGATAGCTCGGGAATAAGTGTCTTCTTTGTGTTGATGGACAGGAAAGTTTTATCATTCAGTAGGTACTACAGTGGAAATACATGCGCTTCCTGGCGATAAAAGATTTGCTCACAAGGTAGATTATAGAACTGCACCTGGTATCAAAAAATACGTTATATTTTTTTAACGTATTTGTTTAGAAGATTATGTTTCGGGAAGAAGAAAGAAGTTGTATAAGACTGACAAAGAATTGCGGATGTTAAAGAATAATATAAAAATAATAATATAAATTATTTATATTTCATAAAATATATTCTAATAATTAATTGCTTAGTAAAATTAACATTTCAAGACTTTCCTGCGAGTTTTTAATAAGAACAGAAGCCATTTTAAAGAACAGAACATGCGAGTTTTTAATAAGAACAGAACATTTATATCTTAGGTAGGAAATATGTATGCAACGAATATTACCGATTCTTTTGCATCCACCTGCATTATTGTCTGCCTTGATGTTTACTTTTCTATTTGTACTTCAGTTATAACTGTTCTGTCAGCGGTAGATACCATCGCATTTATGATTTCCATCGTTGGAACCGCCGCGAACGTGACTTCGGCTCCTCCCCCGCATAATTGTATTTAATTGCAATGAACACCCTGCATTCAACTCCGGTTCTATCACAAGTTCCACCACCCTTTTCGCCGAAGCTTCCACAGCCTCTTCGGTGAAGGGTTCCACACACGCCCGCCTCTCGTGATTGTTTACCCGTCCTGGTTGGCGCGTCTCGTCTTTAATCGTAACCTGAAGGTTCGACGCCCGGTTTTCCTCGACCGGGGTAGTCGCGTTTGCATGCAGGTTGTCTCAACTTCAGCGGCCGTCTGACTGGTCTATCCGGCTACCTACCCTATGGTGTTTCAGAGCTGTATTCGATATCTGTGTACACACACTCGAACTCCTAATCGTAGAGCAACCACGAATCCGTAATCGAAAGAAGAGAACCGAAAGGTTCATTCATAACAATTTTACCTGCCGTCTAAACTGCTGTGGTCTCTGGCGCGCGTGTTTGCGCGGATGAGTCCACACGAACAGGTAAAACTGTCACATATCCACAGTGTGTGTTGGTTCTTTCCTTTTATAGTTTATGTCATCGAATGTGTTTCCATTCCCGTGGCTCCCGATGTAGCATTTCCCGTCCCTGAGCTTTTCGTGGGCACCGCGATCTTCTCCGAGCTTTCGCCTTTAGGTCAACGATGCAGTTGTCGGTACCACTTGTGCACCACGATCGTATCCGTCATCGCCACAGCCACCACCACCGTATCAGCTAACCACCCCAGCCACCGTCTCATGTACCAGGAGAGGTGGCTCGGGGGTTCATTTAATGTCACTGCAGTGATTGACACTTTGTTTGGGAGGGAGGTCCTAGGTTCGATCTCCGACTGTCGGAGAATTTTCGACACTATCTAGATAGTTAGGTCGGATTCAGTCGCTGACTGTAGGAGACTACTAGCGACTGGCTGCTCGGATCGGTAGTTTTCCGTGGTTTCTCCGATCAACACCAGTTCCCTAACAAAAACGTGCCACGGACCGCGCGCGATCATTCTTTCTTCTTTGTCCTATCCCCACCCCCTTATTTACACACACACTTACACGCACTACACTACCTCACGTACCGGGAGACCGGCCGGGAGCTTAGAGCTTGTCCCGGCTGAGGCGGTGACCTGTGGTGGGAGATACCTGGTTGGGGAAAACTCCCTGCCTACGGTAGGTCGGCGCCGCTCACCATCCAGGGGAGTGAAGATAACCGCCACCTCCAGAGAAAAAAGCATGCTCGACACTTACGGGACTAATGTTTTCAACCGTCAACAAGCCCGGAATCACTAATCATTTTTTAAAAGTCCCATGTCCCCACCGCCCCTCAGCGGTCAGCACCATCACCGCATTCACCTCGTCTGCGTCACCCCCCCCCCACCCCTTAGCGTTCTCCAAGGGCGGGGCCCGACCTCCGCGCTTCCGCCCCAATTAAGGACGCTGGGTTTTTCGAGCGCCTCCGCTCTCCGGCGGCCGCCCCCAGCCCTTTGAGCGGCCAGCGCCGCCTCTGGGACGCCCGGCCCCGGCCGCGCTCCTCTACGCGTCGCGCCCCGCGCAAGTGACTCCGCCCCCCGCCCACTTCTTTTTTGCAACCCGCGCTCCCCGCACTTGCGTAGCCTTTCGGCAGCACCGTCTCCGCCGCGCTGGATGAGATGACGCATTGTATGACGTCTCGCTGCTACCGACGTACGCTTTTTGTGTGCTTTGCCTGTACGTCGTCGGTTCCGCCTTGTTGAAGGCCTATCGGTCAGTCATTTGTCTCGGGTGCCGTGGTTCGTAGTTCCTGTCTTCTTGACACTTGTACTGTTACAGAAGGCTTTCTTGCGCGGTTTATGGCGCACGAACATTATGTGATAGTCTTTTGTTAAGAGTGATGCGGGAAGAAGGCGTTTTTCTTAGTGTTAGTTCTCTAGGGTGACTTAAGTCAACGACGTATCATTAACAAGTAGGCGTATCAATAAAATAATGTATACTAGCGTGGTATGTCTTTATATCATCATGGAAAGTCGCGGAATGAAGTAACTTCCTGGGAGTAAATATTTTGAAACTTTCATCGTCGTTGATGCTTTCTAGTCTTAATAATCTCGAGTGTATGTAATGAATCGTCAGTTCCCGTTAATACCCCTAGATCCCTGATTCTCAGTAACCATATATTACGATAAAACATGAATGAATGTATTGTGCACATTCTTTCGGAAATTTGGGAATGTCTTGTAGTTTGTTGAAGTCAAATGGTACGAGAGCAACCCTTCATAGGACAGCAAGATTTGTGTATTTATTTCGAGATTTTCCCTTTTCGTGGATAACCTTAGCTTACTCTTGCTTTCAGCGCCTGCTTTCTTATGAGGTAAAGCTCTCTGTTTGTGACGCTGACTAGGCATGGTTTACGATCCCATCACTTGGTGTAACCCTCTCGAGAGAGAAAAAAAATCCGCCTACGCTCGTTAATCGTCTGCTTGCCAACGTTACTGCTTGTGAGCTGTCGCCAGTGGCTGCTGCAAGTCTGAGCCGCTGCTACTTGACTGCCGCGTGTAAAGTCAATTACTCGTCATACCTCCTTAATGGTGGCTACACGCACCGTCTGCAAGACCTCGTGACACACGCTGCTGCCACCCCGTCCGCCGGCAGCTCCTCTCCTTCGGCTGCCCTAGACCTTGCCATCTGCGCCTTTCTCGCCGCCATCTCATCTCAGTCTCTTCTTTTCATTTGTAGCACAGCGTCACTCACTTCCTCGACAGCTATCGTCTCGATTTCTCTAATTTGATCATCTGTAAGTTTGATTTTTCCACGCCGATACATTCGCATCTCAGGCTTTCTGCAATTTATTTGTGAAATTCTTTCTTCAATGCAGCTAATATTGTTGAGTGATGCCCTTCATGGGCTTCTGTGTCTCAGTTCTATATTATTTATTATGAATATCTAGAAATGGTAGGTTTAAGCAATTCCTAAAAATGCAAAATGTTATCAAACGCTGAAAAAAATAGTAGTTGTGTGTTTGACGATGCAGTATATTTCTGAAGGTTTTTAATAACTACAATAAATACAATTTCAATAGGTTCTACAGTAAAATGCAAAATCACCTACAAAGTGAGAAATGGTAGTGAATCTGCGAAATACTTGCTAAATTGCATTTTTTGGTTTCCTTTGTTTTCGCTCTTTAACTAGGAATGCGACATGGACAACAACCTGTCGATGTTTGAAAACATTTTATTTGAGAGTGGTCACGTTTATTAATTAATAATTCATATTTAACTAAAAAAACAACAAAAAAATAATAAGAACAATTAAAAGAACTGCTCCTGAAAGCCGAAGTGCTCAGGGTCTTCTCAAGGCATCTCAGCTTCCTCAGTTCGTTGTACGGAGGTCACGGAAAGAACAGGAAGGTCCTACGCCTAAGGCGCATGCCTTACTTCTTACGCTTTTATATTTGTTGAAGTTTACAAGTGGCGAAATATTAAATTAGTTTCCATCGTTTGCTGATTTTAATGGGAAAATCTAAAAATCATTGAATAAACATTTTATCACAAAGAGTCCTCCCTTAATAATACTTGTCTCGACAATACTACAAATTTCTATATATTAATTTGTATAATGCTATAAAATCCTACAGCCTTGTTTTCAAATCGCGAATTTTTTAAATTTAAAGTGCTAAATTCTACCATCACAACGAATATCCCAGATCAAATATCACTCTGAGTTTATATCACCATCTTCACTTTAGCCTCTATGTCAGCCTCTATTCAATCCCAGCCCCCCACAATTCCAGCCACTGGCACTACCCGCATCCACTCAAGTATTCCTTTCTTTGAGAGGATTCACCCTCTAGGAGTCTTGCCCCTCATCACCATCACGTGTTTGACTAGGGAGTTTCATCGCTGCGTCTTCCGCATCGTCGGCGTGTTCGCGGCGCGCGTTTCGCGTTGTGGCGTCCCGACGCCTGTAGTTCACCCCCGGAGAACCTGGCGCCGCCCGCTGTAACTCGCTGACGGCTGCTTGAGATATTTACGAGCCATCCCAAACGTGGCAGTTTGTCCTTCGGCGGCGAGTGTCGTTTGAAGTGGCCTGATCTCTGATCTTTGCCCGGCGAGAGCAGTGTCCCGCGGTCAGTGCACCCGTCGACTACTGCAGGCGTGGAGTACATTCCTCTTACTGTTTTATGTGACTTTCGCAGATGGTGTGGAACTGTCGCTGTGCGAAGGGAATAAATCTTGGGTTGGTTATATTGTCAGTAGGCTTTTAATTTTCGTTGCTTCTGCTAATCAGTGGTAATGAAAGGTGGAGGCTATATTGGGATTCAAGACGGGGAGTGGATGTTACAATAGGTGTGCATTTAATAAACAAGAATGTATCTGGTTAATGCTAACCTCGTACACGAGGTGATAATCGTAATGAGGTTTGAGATTTGTAATTAATTCTATTAGAACTCCGAATGTGTACTACGTTAACATTTTTGCACGATCTAATGAATGCGTTGCAAAGATATATTCTCAATAAACAGTTATATCTATATTAGGACTTTTTGAAAAATATTTTCCAGTTTGTTTTACAAACATTTATCTTTGATTTTCAATTTATTTAATTGTAACTCAGCGTGTAGTGGAAATCGCGTGATGCTGACGTAGTTGCGACGAGTAGACAAGAAGTATTTTACACAAGAGACCAAGAGAGGGAACATTGATGCATCTAATGGAATTCAAAACATCTTATTCTGCAGTCTATCTCACCCTGTCGTTCAACATTTCATTCGACCTTGAGGTATCTTGCAGTGTAACATCGCATAAATCATGATTGGTGTATGTCTACTTCTTCTTTTCTTCTTCTTCTTCTTCTTCTTCTTCTTCTTCTTCTTCTTCTTCCCCTGATGCCTCTCAGAGCTCTCTAGCCATTCGACATACTCCTTTCTGTCTTGTACCTTGCGTTTCATCTCTCCTAGTGTAGCTCCGCTCATTTGGCATATATCCTGTATATATATAATCATGTTCCTCTTGGCCTTCCAGGTGACCTCTTTCCCTGTGGCCTGGCTTCGATAATTTGTTTCGGCTTTCTATTCTCTGCCATTCTGGCAACATGTCCGTATCACTTCAGAGCCTTGTTTTCCATTTCTTTGAGTAGCGGAGTAACTTTTAGTTCCTCTCTGATTGTATTATTCCTTATATGTCTACATAATTAGAAATATTATCGCACATTTGAACCCGGTAAATAATTGCATTTGCATTTATTGGTAATTTTATGAATGGCGTTCAAAATATTTTTATAAAGGGGGTGGCCATTATCAACACCCTCTTCTATTACATGAGCAGCCGTCAGTGAATTAAGCTGTTCGTAACTATGGATACGCCATCATTATGAATTTCATTGCTTCCAGCATTGGGCAAATACGCTATAATCTTGCATGAATTTCTGGATATTACAGTAACGTATTAAACACCCCCATTGACGCCAGCATTAACATCGCTCGGCATCACATGCTCAGGCGAGTACACGTCGCCACTGCCGCCCGATTGTCCCTCCGCCCGCTCCCTCCCTCGGTCCCCCGCACCCCGCATCCCGCAGACGCGCGACGTCTCTATCTGCTCGGCGAGGCGTCAAGCACCCGCTATTAGACCGGCAGCATATTCAGTGGTTATTGTTATCAAGGCGCTTTATGTTAATTGCCGAGGCGACTGGGCGGCGGTGGCGGCTGCGGGCGGGCGGGCAGGAGGGCGCCCCGGGAGCGCGTCTACACTAACCTTTCATAACGGAGCGCGCAGGTGGGCCCGCCGCCCGCACGCGCTGGGCTATCCGCCCGCCCTTCCCCGCCTGCGTCACTCCGCCCGCGCCCCCGCCCCGCCCCCGCGCGTGATGTATGGGGCCATTGTCTGCGCGCGCGCCCGCCGTCGACGGGCCGAGGGGCGCGCCGGGTCGGCGCGGCGCCCGGCCCCGCCCTCTGGGCCACCGGATCGCCCGGAGCTGCCCGCGCCGCGCCGAGCCCCGGGCCGAGAAACGCTGCCCAACGCCTTTCCATGTCTTACAGCCACACCCGTCGTAAATGTCTTCTAAAACTGTGCATTATCCCAACAGCGCCTGCATATCCTCTGAAGCTCCAATGTCTTGCACTGTTCCTCAAATATCGTGTAATTTCTTCAAGAGCCTCGCAAAGAATTGCAGGTGCACCGAATATATTGTAAATAAAAATATATACATTAAAAGTAATCTGTGAATTAGTCATTACTGTAAATCAAATTATTAATAAATATTTCTTCGAATTTTGAAAAAAGTTCTCCCAACTCAAATACATTCCGCTCCATAATTTCACGCAGGACAATGAGTCTGATGATTGGAAGGTTTTTCTAGATTGTCCCCTCGTTTAGTTGATGTTCAGGTTTCGACAACGACCGTTTAAGAGAGTGAAAAAGTTATCTGAAAATGTAGTGATCATCTATAGATGAGGTGTGTTCGAGATTATTAGTTTTTCTTTGTTCATTTCTATTAATTACTTTTCAATAATTAACGAATATCCTATTTATTATCACAGAGTTTGTTCATACTACATTTTCATATTGTATTACGAATAATGTAACATGATTTTTTATTCTGTGGAGTTTGTAGCAGGGATTCTCACGGTAGTATACGACAGCTGTTATATACGCTCCCTCATAAGTCGTGTGGAGTATTTAAATGAAGTTATACCGTGAGTTAGATCTCCGGTTTAGCGATGGCCCGCTCTAACAACTTCATTTATAGTTTACTTTTCCTGACGCCTCTCTGTTGTCTACGACTTACATCATTGAAAATTGTATTCATATTTTGCATTTAGCGTTATTTATTCTCACTTTTTGCCCCTGCGAACCACCTTCATTTTCCCTTGTTGGTTTTGCGAGCTGTCAAATAGGCTAGTTAACTCGAATGTGTGACATATGTGGTTTGTTCACCTCATTAGCCGCAGTTTATATTGAGGTCGTAAAACTAAGTGCATTGGATGGCGTTCGTTCTACATGTTGTTAACGAGCGTCTTCTCCGCTGCTTCAAAGCAGTCAGACGCTCAAGCTCGCCTGATTTAGCCGCTGCGCGTCTGACCCTGCACTTCTCCGGAGGTCACTACAGCTGCCCTCTTGCCCATCGCTACAGCTGAAGTATTGCTTGCTCGCTTTTTTCTTTCTTTTTTTCTCTCTCTCGTTTTCATTACCGTGTTGAGTAATGGAGAAATCGCTGTACCTTTCTACATTCAGTGTAAATGAGAAAACTTGTTTTGCCTGCAATATAAAATATTCTGAAGAAAATTATATATCAGTTAAAAATATATTTTTGACTTAACTTTGAACACTAACTTTGAAGTAATAGAATTAGAACATGTTATTTGTTTGAATTAAAGTTGATTTTATAGAATTTCTTTTTCCAAAATATCGATTGGTGAACACCTCTCGTAATATCAGTCGATATTACTGGATTGCATTATGATTTGTTATTAAGTTGGCATGAATGAATATTTTAAGTTATTAATCTGTAGTATGAGATGAGAAACGAAGGGAAGCAAACGGGCAAACACAACAAACTTGTAAAATTCAAGCAACTCACTCAAAGAATTGCATCTCTCTCTCTCTCTCTCTCTCTCTCTCTCTCTCCTTCTTTCTCTCTCTCCCTCTCCTCTCTCCCTTCCTTCTCCCTTTCGCTCTTGCTCCCTCTCGATTTCTCTCGCATCCTCTCTTTCGCGCCCTTTCGCTCTCGCTCTCTCTCGCTCCCACTCGCTCTCGCTCTCTCTCGCTCCACTCGCTTCGCTCCCACTCTCTCTCTCTGTCTGTCTCTATCTGTATCTTTCTCTCAGTCTCTATCTGTATCTCTATATCTTTATCTCTATCTCTGTATACGTCAAATGTCAGTGACGTTAGTAGCTGACACTCAGCTACATGCCTTTGAACTATTGTTCATGAATCTCCGTTTAGTCATGGTAGGAATACTTCCACACAGTTCCACCAGTCATTGTACCGACGGCCGTACATCGCTCTGGCCGCAGGCTCTCTCTTCCTGTCTTCCTGCCATTGTCGACTGCCTCCGCACCTCCTTCGTGATTGCATTTCCGCTTTGCCCGAACTTCGTCATTTCGCAAGATCTCTTGCGTACAGTCAAGTCCTTTAACCTGACACCGCCACAGTCTCCTGATCCCTCGCTGCCGTGTTCTCAACTTCGAAGGGCCTCATCACCCTTCATCCTCCGCCCCGCCCCCCTCCCGTCTTTTCCCTTGCTGCGCCTATTATTAATGCGCTGCATCAAAGCGGCGCGTGGGGGGAGTACACCGCCATCCCACCCGCCCCAGCCGAACCGAGCCTCACCTATACTCCCGCTTCCCAGCCGCCCCCTTTGGAATCAGTGGCGATGGCAATATGGCACGTGCCAAGAGCGCTACCTGCAAATTACCGCATTCAGCATTCTACTCCGTACATTTGTCTGAAACTATTGACTGGTAATTACATTTATTTATAAATATGCTCTTCCCCAGAAAAAATGGAATAAATATATTTTTTAAGGAAAAACATGTGTAACACAATGTTACACATTCCAAGCCTTCCAAATGCTATATTGAATGCCATTTTCACTGATTTTATTAAAAAAGCGCGCTGTGAAGCATATGTAATTAGAAATATCGTACATCTTCGCTTATTTACTTCTTTCGAAATTTTCACGACGTTACGAAAATTGTATTATGATTTTTAAATTTTTGTTATTATACATTATTATTTTTAAATATTTTAAAATTGTAATGCTTTTTGTATTAACTGATTGAACACGCAATTAGTTACACGTAATAAGAAAATTAATTTACATTTTGAGAACGTGGATGTAGCTTTTATTCGGTGTGTAATTTTCTTTCAATTCAATGGTCATATTACGATACATCTGAACTGGCTATTGGTACTTTTTCCCGTAAATAATATACTTTCCATCATTTTACACTAGTACTGAAACTATTAATAGAGGCGCACGTGAATCGGAAATGGGTGCAAATTCAATGCTCGCTTCGTGCCTAGATGCGTCTCCGACTCCACCCGCGTCATGGACTACCTCTTCCACCACCCCCACCCGCCGCCTTCCACCCTCCACCCCGGCGATCGAAGAGCGCTCCAACTGGGATGTTTTGGAATGCTCGAACGACGTGCACCCCGCCGCCACCTCTGCAATAGCAGCGTCGCAGCAGCGTGTGTGTGGCATTGGCACAAAGCAAGCCATCCTTTGCTCTCGCCAGGGAAGGTTGCCGTGTGGTTTCTGTGAGGGTGCTTTGCTCGCCAGTTTCACTTTGAGCACGCGGATGTTGGTCAAGGCTTTACTGGCAAACTGGGCTTGAATGGGCTCCAGAATATCGTAAAGAATTGTATTATTAATGTTTTAGTAAGCGACCTAACTGGTCAGTAGGGTTCGCTGATACATACCTTATATTATATACCATGTAGATCAATTGAACTTTATTAATAATGTGATGTGTTGAAATTATATCTTGCTAAGAAAATCTGTTGATTTCTGTTAAGCTCTCTTGAATTATTAAATAGTTGGAAACATCCAAGATTTATACAACCTACTATTTTTTTAAATCCCTAATAACTTTAGTGACTGTTTCATCGAAACCTTATTCTATTACCTTTAAACGCAAAAATGTTGTGTTTACAAAAATAGTTCAATTGAAAAAATAAGTAAATTTATTCCAACTAAATAAAATACGAATAAATACACATTGCGCTAAATATTACTTTTATAAAACATTCCGTCTTTCATTGTGTATCTAATATTGTCTGTAATCTAATTTTTTTTATATTTCAGAATGATATTGATTCCATTATCTGTAGTACAGAAAAGAGGCAAAAAATAAACAAGAACAATGAAAAATGAAATGAATACATGAGATAAGCCTGTTATTTTTCTATTACACACTCTGATAGTAATTACAACAAAGTGATAGCAGAAAACAAAATTACCAGGGAAGCGATATAATCGCGTCAGGTAGTGAAATGCACATTAATTCAAAACCTGAAGATAACAGTACATGCATTTGACACACATCCAACGATATGTCGTTCTCGCTCACTTTCAGGTTAATAGTTTGTCACGAGTGAGTTATCTAAATTGACGGTCGTTCGTTCAGGTGTTCTCCGTCCCATGGACACTGAAATCTAAATGATGAATCAAGAGCTTCCGAAAAAATGTGAACGAGAAAAATGTTCGTATCTTCAATCACTACTCAGAATACTATATCATCATGATTCCTATTATTTTTTATTTCTTTCATTATTTTCAACAAATAAGCAGCATTTGTCTGCAAGAAAAAATCGACTACGGCCATGATCGGCATTGCTCTGTGTTTAGTTCAATGAATTCCTTAAGCACTTGGCCACTATTTGCAGTAAAATAATGTAAAAGTAATTTGCAAAGCTTTCGTTCGTGCTATTTGCCGACATTTCTTTGGTGTGCTAAACAATGGATACTTATTTCACCGCACCACTTAATTTCAATCATATCTGTTTCTTTCATTACATATTTTTTAGTCATCCTTTCGTATTTTACTGATCCTTGTCATTTTGTTTGTGTCTTGTGTTGTGAGTATAGTTGTTGTTCCTCTCAATGCTTGGTTAGTTCTTATTTTCAGAATGGCTTTGAAAACGTGTAACAGATAAGGACCCAAAAATAATCGTACACTCACGTATGACACGTATACGCAAATATTCACAATAACAGGGACATACAATACGTCAAAAACACATTCAAACATGCACAGCTCAAAACACATTTAGACGCTGAAAACCCAAATATAAAGATCTGACAAGGAGCACTAATTCCTTAACAGCAGTGGTCAACACCGAATGCAACAAAGTCGGCAGAAAGTTATATGGGTTTTGCAAGCCAAGACAAATAGTTTTTAGCAAATGATGCATGCAAAGCGACATAATGCATATTCAAATGCGGTATCTGCGCAGTACCCTTAGTTTCTCTTGATAGGTGTCACATTTTCAAGATAATTTCTTATGTTTTTGTTACTGTTTCTATGTCATAACTAACTGTCCCATTGTGATGTTTGTTACTGTTTTCCGGAACATAATGTTACATCAAAATAATTCAAGCAGAAATTTTGTTTCTTTAATTTCTAAATTCTTTCTTCTTTGAGAGAATTTATGTTCTAAGTTGACACTGCCTCACAGTACTATAATTAATACAGCCATAGTAGAGTTTTTCTAAATGTACTAAATATTTTTAAAAATGTACATGTCTTGTTGTATTTTGTAATGTCTTTCTTATGTACTGTTTAAACATTTCCATCTTGTTTATAATCGCGTCTAAGGATGTATTGATGTAATCAATATCAAAAACAGGTTACCAAACTACATTCCAATGCAATCGATAGGGAATTAAGAAATAAGTGCGGTATGCTTTTGTTCATTACGGAACGTAACAACCGGAACCCCGAGCGACTGGCCGTTCGTCGTGTGGCCAGCCATTGTCGCTGTAGCATTTGTGCACACGTATCACGTGCGTCGCGAGACGACAGGACGAACCGGCTGCAAGTGACTGCAGGCGATTTCCTCGGCTCTCATCGGCGTCCGCCCGTTCTTCGCCACCACCTCAACTTCCGTCTCCACCTCCATTCCTTCCAGGCTTTCTTAGGGCAGGTCAGCTTCACCTGAAACTGTGCCACTACTGACGTAGAAAACACCACCCTGCCATTGCCTCCTATCCGCTTTCTGTCTGTCTTCTCATCCTTGTCTTTCCGCCACCTCCTCGTCGCTGACTCGTCGCTAGCACCTCCCCACGATCGTTTTCTCGTCCCATCTCTTCCCCACTGCTATCCTAAGGAAGCCATTTTACCACTCCCTTCTAGCCATTTCACAATCACCTCTGGTTTTGTCGTCGACTCACGACAGTCTCGTCGCTTGCAACCCTGTTGCCGGGTTTACAATTTCCAATATCCCTGCGACCATAATCCCCATTGCCGACATTCTCTCTGTCTCCGCTCCGTCATTGTCACCTACTTCAAATCACTGCCTCATCCTCCGTCATCAATAATGTCTCCAGCCTCTTCTGTCACCGCGATTCCGTTCCCCCCGCCCCATTACCTTTGCTTAAAGCAGAGCCTTCACTCCCATCTTCTGGCTCTTCCCCCGCCGCGGCGCGACGGCGCGCCCGCTTGTGTATGCAGGAATCCGTCAGATACGGCGGCGCGGCGAGGGAGTCGTCGCGGGCGACGCCTGTGAGGGGGCGAGGGCCGGCGCGCCCGCGACGCTCTGTACAAATTAACACTTGCCAAAGTCAATGAGGCTGTCGCCGCGAGAGCCTCGCGATACGATCGAACGCATTTCAACGGCTTCCCGCCCGCCCCCCCCCTCCGCATCCCTCCTCCCCCCCCCTCCCCCGGCCCCCCCCCCGCCCCCGCCCGCCCCGCTCCTCCCGCCCCGCCCCGCCCGATCCCCCTCGCCCCCCCCGTTCCCCCCCCCCCTTCCCCCCCCCCGTTTCTCCCACTCCTCGCCCCGCCCCGTTCATCCTGCCTCACTCCGCAGGCCCCGTCGCCACCACCCGCTCGAGCTCCGTCTGCTTTCTTATTCAAATGCCGTCGTCGCCAGCCGCCGCTGTTGTATATCAGCGCGGGCCAAATGCAGGAGAATGAGATTTAAATTGGAATGTTTAAAGACAGGGTAATTTTTAAACGCCCTATTTATTCTGGTAAATGGGGTGCCTCGTTGGAGTGAACCGATGTGCGCGAACGACGCTCTGTGTTCGCGATGACGCAGACACTTCTGCTGTTGGCGGTTGGTTGGATTTCGTCTTTTCTTTCTTTTTACGAGAGATGACATCAGGCAAGCCATCGTTTGGGATACGCGCTGCTGCTAGCGCTGTTTGTGTGTACCCCGCTGAATGAATTTTCCAGGAATGTTGATTGTAGACAATATATTCTACCGTTGATGTATATCAATTTCGGGTTAATTTAATTATGCAAAATAGCATTCCCGGCACTTGCGCTTAGGAGAGTTTTTGTGGATTTGTCGTTAACGTGCTGAAGAATGAAGTTATGTCGAGCGCACGAGCAGCTGATAAACAATTCAAATGCGCAGCATATTTCCACGTTGCTTATGCGAGAGCAAGGGGTCTTTTTGTGGGATATTAATCTTTGATCCGAAGAAATATTTCTGATTTATTCTCGTGAATCTTGTTGCTGACAGCAAACAAATGAAAAATTAAACTCGATTCGTGTTTATTTCCTGACTTCCGAAATAGAAACGTCACTTCTCTTAACAAATAGACAGGTAGAATGTAAACTTTGTATTGATACGTTGCACCGTTGTGCATAATGGAACAGCACAATCGATCCGTTTTCACAGGCGTGAAATTATTTATGTTTCACTGTGGGTAGTATCTATTTTTTGCGTCATTTTATATATCTCTGAAGTAATCATGAAGTTATCGTTTATTTTATGGTGTTATGGTGAACTTCTGGGGACTAACATATTTGATTCACTATATCCGAGGTTCACTATATCCGATGATGTCAAAATTAAGTAGAATTTTTTCATAACAATTCATTTTCTTAATAGGACACAGGAAATTCATTTTGTTAATAGAGATACAGGAGAACACATTAACAGCACGAACTGAAAATTTCAATATTTTTATTTGTCCACTAAAAATAAATTATTTTCAATTGTTTGCTTCGTACATTTTTCATTAGTAATTTCTCTAGATCCTTCTCTATTGTTCGTATTCTTTCCAGTCTTAATTCTGCATTGTCCTCTTCTCTCTATGTATCGAAATGCAGTCGATACCTATCAATGCCTCTTGCACTTTTGGAAACCGCTCCACTCTCCGAAGGCCATTTTACTGGCCTAATAAATACGAGATCCAATTAATATCCAAGACTTGCTTGCTACGTTCACTATAGCCGAGGTTCTGGTTCACTGTAGCCGAATCTTCTTACGATTATTTGTAATGTAAATGAAATGATACCAGTGACTCAAGTTCACTACAACCGGAGATGACTATTTCATTCTCTTAGAAAGCTGAAAGAAAGGATGTCGGAGTCTTGAAATACGTATTTGTTGGTGGTTGAGCACATTAATAGGCGTGCGTACGGGTCTGACCAAGTGGGCTGCGGGTCCCCAAAAATTTGCAGAGTACAAATCTAGAAATAGAACATTTTACTTCCTAAATCTGATCAATTCCTTATTTCCCTCACTTGTTAAGTTTACGATTTACATGACATTCGGGGAACAGTTTCTCCAAGGTCATAGGGATAAGGCTATACCATCTGGCCATCCTATACATGTTTCAATATAAAATCAATTGCATTTGACCTGTGCGCAGTCACTGTGAATTAATTTTTATGAAATTTTTGAGAGAGAAGTATTTCCTCATCAAATGGATCCCATTTCTATTTATTTTCTTTTTAAGACTGAGTAACAAACCAAGATTTTCTTAAAATACATTATGAGACAGTATCTTCAATAGGTAAACTCGTGTTTTTTATTAAAAGTTTTTCATTATTTATTTTATTTCATGAATGTATTTATTTTGTGATTCATTATTAATTCGCATTAAGTTTCCTTTGTTAAGTTCTTATGTTAGGAAGTGAGTAATCCCACCGTGTCTGGAACAGCTGGAAGATATGCTCTGTCCTTACCAGCGAGGTGAGGTATTATTCTCAGTCACGTGTTGCGTTTCTACCCGCATAGTTAGTTGTCAGCCTAACAGACCAAGTGGTTGTAAACAATTGCCAATCGAGAAACGTTCTTTGTGTTTCACGTCGGAATTAAGAATGACGGGGCTATCCTTTTCCTTTTCTTTCTAAATGCAACAATGGCTTCTGTTTCATGTAAATGATCGGCGACATGCCAAAAGTGATCAAAACGACGACAACTTCAGATTTTATTAGAATAGTACGGAGTAAACGACTCTTAAAAAACACGTGCTGAATGGAAATATTTAGACTGATATTTATGGGCAAATGGTGAGCGAGACGTTTACCTTACAAATGAATGTGCGGATGATGAGTAATGTCCAGGCGCTGGAAACTTGTCCCAACTTGAAACTTGAAATATAAAGCTAACTCAACCCCATCACGTATATGGGTCTCCTACTCCACCAAACAATATTCGATTTCTACATTCGCCTTCAAGGACGTAATCATGTCAGTCATATTTATTCGTTACTTGCGTCCTTCCGTAGCTGAGCGAATTTGGGATCTGATAAAATCGCGACACTTACACGTGTCGGGGGGCGTGGAGAGGTTTTTGTGACACGGAATTTTTACAAGAGCGAGTCCGTTCTTGCTGCACTAAAAAGGCGGCGTTGGTTGTGAGTCGCCGTTGCAGTTGCATCGCACGTCCCGATCCCCGTGAAAAGCAACGCCTCAGCCTGCAGGATGCTTGCCGCCCCGGCCAGCCGGCTACTGGTTGATTTGCTCCACGCTTCGCGGCACCGTACCGGCGAGCGAGGACGCGTTCGGGCGTGTTTTTCTCAAAACACTCATCCGAATGCGCGTGAACACATGGCCGTATAGGGTGTCTTTCTTCGCACTTGGCTGTCGCCTACCGCGCCATCTCACTTGGTGTGCAGTAGAGGTCTGTCGGAGGGGCGGGGTGTGGGTGATGAGTTGTTGAACAACAAAGGAGTGGCATTCATTCTGCTGGATTCTCTTCTATTCTGGGTTGTTCTTTACAATTTTCTTAACCACCTATTTTTTTCCCCTGGGGGGTTGCCAAGGGTGGACTTCCGCCTGGGCAAACATGCAGCCACCCAGGGGCCCCACCTCAGAGGGGGCCCCCAGATGATACTTATATAATAAATTATTCCAATAAATTTTGAAACAGAAATGTTTTTAGTTCATAAATATGGAAGACAAATTTTTAACTAATTTATTAGCTGTACAACTTTGTAAATATATTTATTTAATTTATAATTGTAAAATATTTCGACTGCTGGAATATTAATTATAAATAAGTAAAATTATTAAACAGAATTATGTACAATAATATTGACCTGGCGGCTGGAAGTGTGGTTAAGACTTGTCTTTACTACTTTGAACACAAATTCGATCTCGGGTGCAGTGTTATCTCCCAAGACGTGGGAATGTCATTTATCATGTGTCATTGTTTTTTGTTGTTGTTTTTTTTCAATTTCGAAAAAGGAAGGGCCACAGGTTTTTGATTGTGTAGGGGCCTTAGTCTTTAGAGAAGTTTTGACCAATCATTTTATTTAAAAAAAAAACATCTATGACGCACGTATAGCGTCAATCTCTCGGTTCTGTGCAATGAGTTGGTTTAACAAATACGGTGGCATCATGTTCATGATGTGTTAACAAATAACTCCTATAACCCTAGGAACTTGAAATTGTTTTGGACATGTAGAAAGAATGTTTCATAGGAATATGATTTAAAGATAGGAAAGATAATCTATTAGTACTGGAAATTAATTTTACTCATAAAAATATGAAATATATCATACGAATTCTTGTTGATTGTGGGAGCAAATTCCTTTAGTTTTTTAAACATTTTCTCGGCTCGTACAATTCCTTGGCATTTCAAGAGTATTAAATAATGTTTTTAAGTGTGCGAAATTACTTGCAGACAATCGGATATTTCCACCTGTATTGTGCAATTGTATTACAATATCATTCAAAATTTCTCATTGGTACTTGACAATAGTAAGTCGTCCTTGAATGCTCATTAACTACGATTACAAATGCGCAAGTGCTGACAATTGCTGTTTCTAATTTGCGTTACGTTTAGTATCGTATTCTTGAGAAACAGCAGTTCAAACAATAATGGATTCATTAGGAGTAGATTGTTGAAGGTGAGAAATCCATGTCTTTGAGTAATATCCTGCCTTTCAACAACGTATGTTCCTTAAACGACGCCCAGATGTCAGATCATTTTATTGCCTTCATGGGCCATTGTCCTTGGATGGGAATAGGTTGTAAACATTTTATAGTCCGCTTAGAAATCGAAACGATCGATTGAGTTGCGACGTTCCAACAATAGGGTCGTATTCGAGATGATTGACTCTCTGCCCTTGTGGCCACAGACTTCCTACGTTGACACAATTCGAAATCTGACTTTCGACTACTGATATTTCTAATTGATCGGACTTTTGAAAATGCACGTGAAGAGCCGGATATCCGAGGCTCAGGAGTTTGAAATGTACAATCATAGTTGAGATGTTCGATGAGTGATTTTTCTATACAAACTACTTGTTGAGATTCTTTTTGTGGTAAATTGATTTTAGGGTGCATAATTAGGTAAGAATGAATTTCAGTGAATCACCTTTAGTTACATTTGCAATCTAATGAAATATATTCTATTTTTACTACATTAATTCTTTCCTTCAATTACTAAGCTAGAAAAAGATAAAATCTTTTTTTGATAACTAGCCTAATACAAGAGGGATTTTGACCCGCAGATCTAAGTCTGCCATCAGAATTCGCTCAGTTTTCGTAGCACGAAAATAATCAAAATTACTTTATTTTTAGAAAAGTCGTGTAAACTTTTTCTATATTTTTGCATTAAATTTATTTTTATTTTTTTCACAATACTTTTCGCCATTTTGATAGCTGTAGCGATATTTTTTTCTACTAAGTAACTGCGATTTAAAAAGGTTTTATATGAACATTAAAAAGCTTAGGCGTTTAATGAATTTAAAATTAAATTACTGAAGTCACACCTGGATAGGTTCCCGAAAACTTTGAAGAATTTAGTGAAGAATGATGTAAAAGGTTTCATGAAAATATCAAATTGATGGAGAACAATATCACAGTGGGATGAAAACATGACGGATGATTTTTATTATTTTAGAAGACAGTATTAAAGAAGATATAATTTGGTTTAGCGATTATTTGTCGTTGGGATTTAAAATGAAATAATTTATTTTCCTGACGGTTTTTAAACGAATCGTAATAAGTGATCTTAGTTGTTGGAACGAACGTATCCTAATCTGTACGTATGAACATCGCGTAGTTGTACGCAGCTCCGGCTGTTGCGTAGGGCTCTCGGAGATGGCGTGCAGGGGGCGCCGTGAGTGACAGGACAAGGGAGGCGGCGGGGCGCCGGGCTCGGCCCTCAGTCCTCAGTCCTCGATGGAGGAGCGGGGAAGGGGCGGGGCGGGGCGGGGCGGCGACCTTTGTGTTAGCCCCGCCATTGTTCCTGCTCGCCCCGGGGCGGGGGCGGCCATCCGCCGCTGCTTCGCCCTGCGGTCGCGTCCGTGTTTTCGCGTTAATTGTCTCCATTTGGCAGTGGCATGTGAGCACCTGCCAGCGGAGAGATACGGAGCGCGACTGTGCAGTTAAGGTGTTGCTGGGGTGGATGATTTTGATAGGAGTTGTTTAAATATTCTTAATATTCCATTTTTATTGCCGTATTGCCGTCTTGCCGTGCTATTTGTTTTTCGCGGTAAGAAGTAATATAGTATTTTCTTGTGGTTTGTGTCACAAATCATCGAGAGAATATGATTAAGTGTTGACGATCACAGGGTGTGAGAAAAAAATATTTTTTGATGAAGCACTTTCTGGACACTGGTGTATTGTAATACTTCAACTTCTCCACTGTTATCCTTCGCTATCTTTTGACCCTTCGCTGGTTTTGGTCTGACACATCACCGCCGCCTTCGTTCATATCCTTTTGAGTTTCATATCATTCAAATTGCATATTAATATAAATGCTTTATTACTACTTTTACGGTTACGATTCACTTATAGAGAAAATTCTATAATAATGTGCAATTATCAGCGAAAAATAATTATTTTTCAATCTTCTTTGACTTTTTCTCAGAGAAATTAATGAAAAAAAACCCACCAGCATTTATCTTGTAAATTATGAATTTGATTGAGCAGAAAATGGAAAACGAGAAAAGTTTCCAGGGACGTGAACATTATATTATTATTATTATTATTATTATTATTATTATTATTATTATTATTATTTTATTGTTGTTGTACTGTCTCTCCCCTAGCTTGAAGGACCGCGTGAACGCTGCAGCTGCCCATCCGTCAGCTGAGCCGTCGGTCTACCGTCCGCGGCGAGCGCGCATTGGATTAAGACGTCGGGGGTTTTCACGCGGTAATCAGCGTCATTAATTACGCTGGCGTCTGTGGACGGCTGCGGCGGCGGCTCTTTGAGTCTCGGGGTCGCGCCGCGGCCGCACCGAGCGTGCCCTCGCTCCGGCCCGTCCTCCCCCGCAGTCCCCGCCCGGCCCCGTCAGCCTCTCCTGAGCCCGCCGCCCCGCCCCCCACCGTCCCCTCCGCCTCCCTTTCCGATCGCGTCCATGCGCTCGCTCTTGTGCTGCCCAAATCGCCCCGTTTCGCTTGTGTCTTTGTCACTCCACTTTCTGACGTTCTCACTGTTCATTCATGCTGCGATCCTTCGCGATCTATCTGCTTAAACCCTTTTTTTTTACTCCCGCTGCCGGCCCTATCCGATGCTGTTGTGTCTTTGCCAATGCTGGGTGCTCGGTTGTTGCAGCGTTCGTCCGTCCGGTAACCCACAGTTTCGCTACGCGCAGATGCTGGCCTACCTCTTTACTTCCTCCGCAGTGTTGCATTCGACATGCTTCTTCGACATTTGCTCCACCATTGTCACAGCTCTTCTGTCGTACGTTGTACATCTCGATATTTCCACATCTGTCTTCCTTCAGACCACAATCCAATTCATACGACCGTGGTTTTTTCATCATTTTCTAAGCTCTCTCCTAAATGTCTCTGACAAAGTCGACCTGAAGTCATTTCCATTGCAGGCTCTTTTTCACCATCCTCACTGACCGTATCTTTCGTTCTCACTGTCCCGGTTGTCTCTGATGCCTTCTCACGTACGTGCATCAACGAGCACTCTCCGTCTACGTCGACCATAGAGCTCGTTGTGTCCTTTTTCTTCGTTCTGTACCACGGTTCATCGTCTTCCCGTGCACTTCGCTTCCCGGTCCACTATCGCGTCCCTCTCCCTCCTAACATTTCGGAATCTCCGCTTTCTTCGCGTCCTCCCCTGCAGACGTTCGGCCGCGCTTGCGAGCGTGTCGCTTCCCGTGGCGACACTCGTGTCGCGGGTGAGCGTGGCCCGGTCATTTGCATCCTGAACGGACGTCCCGCCGCCCGGCTGGCGTCACCGGCGCGTTTCGCTCAGGGAACTACACGCGACCAATTCCGCGAACTCTCTCGGCTGCGGCGCCGATCGCTTAGCGCAGGACCTGCTGCGCCGAGGCGACACTCAGTTGTGGTTTCTTGGAAATCTGATGTGGATGATTATAAATCAATATTTACTATCATTTGTATTGTTGAAGGGCGTCGAGATGAATATCCCTTTGCTTTTCGTCTGTAAATATTAGTTATGGTATTCCAGGGTCTTGATTTTTAACCTACTGTAAAGAGGTACAAAGAAAATATTTATACAATACGTACCTACGATCAATAATTTTTTGACTACTTAATGCTGTTGTAGATAAGAAAATGTTGTTTCTACATCTTCTGATAACGTTTTTTCGGACTACATTGATTAAAACATGAATTTCTAACATTTTGTAAGAAAATGTGAAATGCGCATGGATCTATCAAATGATGTCGAGTATCTACTTATTTTATTGTGTACTAATGATTTTGGAAAATAAGAAAACTTATTTAATGTGAAGTGAAAAGGCTGTTTTTAAACTAATCCTCTGATCGCGCTAGGGAATTTCAGAAGTATTTAGTTTACCAAAAATACACGTATGTTCAAATTGTTCTTCGAACATGCTGAGAGCCAGCGTGTGAAGTCATCGTTCTCTCTGTAGAGGTACAATGGTTACAGTTTGAGAACTGTGAAATAGATAATATCGGAATGCAGAGATTCTAGTCCAGTAGAATTTATAATAAAGACAAGTCTAATAAAATTTGCACATTTCGAAATTTGCTTCCCTTTTTAATAGAATTGCAATTTGAATTTGAAAGGGGAACTGCTTGCCGGCATGTTTTACCGTGTAGATTACCGCCTTGCCAAAGGGTAGCCCTCAGCGCGACTAGTCTCCCACGGGAAAGCGATAGCACAAGTGAAGGCGGAATGTAAATGCGAGCGCGCGGTCGCGAGGCGAGTTCTCCGCAGCCGGCGCGGGGCGGCGCTGTGTGGCACCGCGCGCGGCCTCCTCCACCCGCCGCTCAATGGCACTCCACGCGGCCGTGTTATGCATTCACGCCGATCATCCTATCTCCCGAGCAGCCACTTGCGCTCTCGCCGCCCAGCCGGGTATCGCTTTCAGGCCGTGAATGAAGGCGCGCGCCGCCGACGGCGGGCGCAGCTCCGGCGCTCCGGAACCCGTTTCGGGCACGTGACCGCCGCCGCGGATTTCGTCGCTTCGCTTTTCATCCCGTGCCCCGCCACCGTTAAAGTAATATTTTGGACATTATTAACATGTTTCAAAGTGTCAAGTGTTGCTCAGTGATTTTTTTACTCGTGTACTGGAAAGTAGACAATAATTTTGAAAAAATGCAATCTGCTCTGCAAATAAAATGTGTATCAAAAATGTTCCAAAATCATTGAGATGTCCAAGAACCGCTGCATCTGTTATTTTTTATCATAACATTGTTGTCGATTCATAAACGCTTCCTTCTGGGATGGCTCATCTATTATCGAAGGTCCTTCATTTGAGAAACATATACTTATTTCTATATTCGTTTAGTTTCACCCAGAAAACGTGAATTCTGAAACTAGATGTCGCTTTGATGAGTGTATTTACTTTGAGAAGAAATGAGAAAAGAAGGAGGAGAGACTGTTTAATTTGTAATTACGAGAAGACACTGTAATTCGATAGAGAGTCATGTAAAATAGGATGAATTTTACCACCGAAACCATTATCTCACCAGATTCCTTTTTCTTTGGATTATAAGACAATGCTGCTTCAAAATCAGTAATATCCAAAGATCCTGCCGCTAATGTGTCATCACGGCAGCTTAAGCACTATTTGATTCATTAGTATCACGTTCATCTATTTACTTCTCCAATGATCGTCACCAACACCATGACCACAGTATTCGTCCTGGCATGACCACGCGATACTCGGGAACTCATGATTTCTCTCTTTCTCATTCCGTCTTAGCTTTGCCAACTATGTTCATGTAAAAGCCAGGACACTCGATAAGGGAGGAAAAAACACACAATGCATCAAAAGATTTCTTTTTGTAAATATTTAATCTAGGTATATATCAGCTTTATTTCTTTCTTCCCTCCATTTGCGATTCTAGTGAAAATTTCCTTCAGAAAATGCAGGTAAATATGATTTGAGCGTCTCTTTTTTCTTTTAATCGCTAGACACAGACACAATCACACATGCGTGGGTCTAAGTTCAGAAAAAATATTTTAATGTTTTCTATTCTAAATTAAACAATAAACGATAGAACGTAGCAGATGTTAGTCACGCGATAAAATAAATGACAAGAAAAGTTACAAATTTACTAAAAGCAGGACATTTAAAACACAAAGGAGGACGAGACGTCAATTGACGTCATTGAAGGACTGTCCTCCCAAATGAGGGATGGTTGGCAACCCTATTCTGTCTCCTCATCCCTATTGTCCTCCGCCTAGCGCTTGTGCTACTTCACCGTCATCATCGTCCGTTTTTCTTTTCCTTCTCCTTCATCTCCTCCTTCGTCGGCGTGATCGCGCTCCGCGTCAGCGGGTGCAGGCGGACGGTCTGCCGACCGTCGCGTCTCGGGCGCCGCGCTCCGGGTGTCGCCTTTCCGCCGCGGGCCGCACTCCAAACGACGCCGTCTCCGCCTCCCCCCGCTTCCCCGCCGCCGCCGCCCGCGCTCCCGAGCTCGTTTGACGCCTCATTTGTCCCGAGCTATGCGTCTAATGACCGACCGGCGATTCGCCGGCGGTTTTTTCTGCTCATCGCGAGCCCCTCCGCCACGGAAAGATACGAACTGGTGATCTCGGGGCGTCGGTCATAACTTTGATGGAGATCTAAGCGGCAGCCCCGATCGCCGGTGGGAAGTGTCGTCTGGCTGCTGATAGCGCAGATATATAGGAAGACGTTATGAGAGCGAGTCGGTTGTTGGGGGTAACTCCGCGCCCAGTAGCACATATTTCGCCGTAGTTTTTTTCTCCCAGAGCCGCTTTTTATCCCTTGCCGATAAGAAGTTGCTTCTGAAAAACGATCTTAAAGAGGAGATAATAATCTTCTTGCGCCTCTTTCTCAGTTTTCTCTCATATTATCGTTTCTGTTGCTATGAAAAGATAAGAGCGGGCGATAAACAACGTTGCTCATTACGCTGATGAAAATTTAAGCAAGAGAACCGATAACGTCCTGGTTAGGTAGTTATGTTTATGGCAGACGTAAGCAGAATTTAGAAATGATATTGGACAAGCGATAAAAAGAATTTGACATCCTGTGACTTCGCCTAGGAATACGAAATTAGTGATGTATTTATCTCATTTACTACTTTAAAATTCGCATTCAGTGTGTTACAACCTACAGAAAGGATCTTTAATGACGGGTTGAAACCTGAATAGACGCTGAACATTTGTAAATGAGAGTTGGCTGTCTTTCTTATTTTGATAGTTGAAATGGATGTATCGTCAACTGAGGTGATTAACTAGATGTGACGTGACCTTTCCAAACGTTCTTCTCAGGTATCAAATTTTGGAATGATTGACTTAAATAATCTGGTTTTGTATTAGAGAGTGAGATGTCAGATTCGTTTTCAAGGTTTTAGCAGGTTAAAATCAAGGCGACATCTTCCAACACGACCAAATTCGTTCAGGTTAATCTCTCTGCAATTCTAAAACAGTGTTGAGCTAAAGTTTCTTATTTCTTAGTAATCGTTATACTTTTACGTTTGTGCTTTCTTAAAATTATGTGTTGCTTTTTATACTCGTATTAAACTTATGTGTGTTGTTTCTTATACTGTAGTGAATTCAAACATTATTTGCACCCGTGAAATCCAAGTTGTTTTCTTCACCGGATGATTGCTAGGCGATGCACCGCGGCAACGACGGGGCTGTGCCCGAAACACCGTGTTGAGAAATCGCCTCATATGCATTACGGCGTTGTGAGAAGGCGACTTGTTTGAGACCGCTATGAAATCATCCTAATGAAGATTTCCTTGTTTTGTTCGCAGGTAAGAAGCCGGTCGCTGGAGCGCCGTCCGGCGGCGGCGCATCCATAATGGGGGTGACGCGTTAGGGAAGGTAAGGGCCCGCCATTGTTCTCTCCCTCGTCGGAGGCGCGTATAACGTGTGGCGGCGCGCGCCGTCCGTCGTTGGTTTGGGCGCGAGCGGCTTGGGCCAGGTCGCAGGCCACTGACCCAGCCTGCGCCATTCATCGTGCGGTTGGTGTGACTGTCGAAGGGACGCTTTCTGTTGCGCTTCAAATGGTTGCGCTGATGCGGCGAAGTAGCCATGGTTTTCTTGTGGGAGGAGCGCGACAAGGGAAGTTTCTTGATTTGGTCATTCGTGAGTAATCTGGCTGTTTTAGACAGTTATTTGGGCTAGAGAGATGTTCATATGATTTATTCAGGGTATTTTTAAATTTTAAGTATAAAATTAGTTATTAATAAGTTCCAAAAGCCAAGAAGCAGGTAGACCAATATTGTAGCTATTTTTGTTTTGTTTTGGAGTTTGCGTTAAACCCGTCATATAAACTAAATACGTGCACATTTGGTGAGAATGTGAAAGAAGCGATACACAATGACAGAAGAGAGAGGCCGCGAAGCCAGTTTAAAGGACACCCCTCTGACTTATTACGTAGACCAGGTTTGCATTAACTTATTACTTTGCATTGTATGTATTAAAATTTAAAGATCGTAATCGATGGCACCAAAAATTATAGTAACTTGGAATAATCATTTCGTTGCTTATTTTTTGACTTCAATATTTTATAAATACCTACCAACGCGACGCCTGGGAATAATATTAAGAATTGCACGATGTGTATCTGCCATATTATAGGAGTTTCAATGTAAGAAATTGCACATATCATTTTCATTACAAAATTAATTAAACTAGTGTAACTATTGAGTTTAAAACTACATTATCGTCTTAAATTTTCGACAGTATTACGAAATGTTTTAAGTAATTGTCTTATTGGAAGCCAAAACAACAATTGATCTCGTCATTAAATATTACAGGAATAGCACGAACGTTTGAAAACTTTAATCCAACGAGAAAGTATACAAATAAGGATATATTTTTCTCCTATTTTTAGTAATGGTAACAAATCATATGGGCTTTCATTTTATTATTGGAATATTAATAGTATCCATTGTATGTGTATATAGTATCTAATATTAATACTTTCCGTTTGTATGTATTTTATAAATCATAAATTCGTTATTCATTTATGGTTTTTCTGCACTGTCTCCACCTAATGTTTACATGGGAAAGCATAAATATTATAATAAAACATCAAAAGGAAACGGCTTCGATACGTTCTCTCAACTGTATCATATTAATTGTTCGTTCTCTCCTATTTCCTCTTTCTCTCGTTACGTGTTTTGTGTTCTTATTTTGTGTCTGCCTTCGTCTCCATCTCTCTTGATTTCTCTCTCCCCTCCTCCTTTTCTCTTTCGCTCTCTCACTCATGCATTATCGTTTTTTATCCTCCTCTTCATATGCCGACCTACGTCTCTCCGTTTCTGTCTCTCATACAATGCTCTCCTCCCGCCGTGGCGTTATCGCCACTTAAAAAAACACACACGCGGTCACAGCCTCCTTTTCCGAAACACTTAACTGTAATTGATGACTGGGGGAAGTTTTAACTGGCTGTTAGCGGCCGGACGGGCTCTGCCGCTGGCGGTTGCAGGGACGGGGGTTGGGGGGGGGGCAGCGGAACAGAGCGACTTCCTTCCAGCGGCGCAGCGCTCCCCCGCGCTGGCAAAGCCCAGCCCGCAGCCACCCCCGCGCCGGCCTCGCCCCACTGCCCTCGGCCACCTGTTCCTCTCGGCGCCCGTCCGTTGCGGTAATTATGCGGAACAACCAGTCGTGAATATGGCCTAGCCAGCTGGGTACCTAGAAGCGTATGAATGTTTGCGTTGGCATTCTTCGTTAATACTTTTTATTTGTTCCTCGCAAGGGAAAAGTTTAATGTACAGTTGTGAATATACCTCCTCCTATTTTAGTTTAGAACAATCTGACTGAAAGAACGACCTTCAAGTTTTTTGTTAGAATTATTCTATTATTTTTCATCAGAAAAAATCATACAGTTGTTTTTGGTACATTGTTCCTTCTGTCACACTTCTTTTTGGAACGCTTGTAAGTTTTTGCCTGAACGGATAATTCTCTTTCTTTTATGTCAGCTCTACGTATTATGTCAAAATTCTGGAATGGCGATAAGTGCCTTACGGCCCCATCCCGAAGAGCGCAAAATTTCTGCATTGAACAGCTGAAGGAAAGAAAATATTTTCCTTGTCAAAACAGACTGCTGCTTCTGCATCATTGTATGCTCCTATGTCGTGCCAGTTTAATTCGACCTGTAACTCAAGTTCACTTATTCGTTTTGACCGTACGCTGCTTTCTGATGTGTTTAGATAGGCGTCTCTAGTTTCAAAATAATGGTCACAGAAACCGTTGGACAAATTTCTCTTCAGTACCCCGCTCCGCTGCTATCCATAATGCATGGGAGTTTATCTGCTCCCGCATATCTCTTCCCCGCGCCGCGGGTGTGTATTACCCCCGATCCCATATACGGGAGGAGGTATTTCCCGGCGGTGGACTTCATCTCGCGCTCTGTTTGAAAGAGAATCACGCGTGTCACGATGTTGTCCCGAGCATTCCTGCCCCGCGCGCGAGGGCTGGGGGCGGGGGCGGGGGTGGAGGGGGCGCCGGGTGGGCGTCAATGACGCGTGGCCCCCCCGCGAGCACCCGACACGCTCGCGCCCCGCCCCGCCCCGCCGCGCCGCGCCGCTCGCCCGCCACCCGACTGGCGCACGGTGCAACGGTTCATTTCGCCCGGGTGACGGATTTCTGGAATAGCTCGGACGCGGGGAAATATGCCAAAAGCGGTCTGTCAAGTGTGAAATTGTAAGGGGGAATACAAGAGGGAATACAAGACACTTCAGTGGTGATTTGCCTGTCAATTACGTAATGATTTATGGTCGATTGCCAATAAAACAACAATCTATTTTTCAAAACTCGTTTATAGTGTTATTTGGGGGTTAAACTGGTAGCAAAAGTACATTTTTAATAGAACTCTTAATTAATGTAGTACCTGGTAAGTATACATTTTTTGTCACGCTAAGTTTTCTTAATGACTTCTCCCCTATTTGTCGAAATGGCACGTAAAGGACCTGAACTGTGCCGAGAACTGTCACATTGTTGTTGTGTCCAATTTATGCACAGTGTCCAACATCTCTGAATTTAAGCCATGTTCCCTCCGCTGATTACCTATGAGAATGGGTAAGTTTTTGATTGAAACGTTTTTGCTCCCAAAACGACACTCAAAAAAAGTGAATGTATTATTTTTAGTGCATGTTATCTTCTTGCATTAAGTAGTACAGTGCATTACTTTAAAGTTCAAAGAAAGTAAAATGGTTGTGAATGAAGGTTAGAATGTCTTTAGTGTGGGTCCGCAGGTCTAGAAGCAATGTCTCGTTGTGATATATACCTGTACGATGTCGTTTCGTTTAGCCACGCTGTTTCTGGGGGAGTACTGTCTAAAGAACGTTATCTACCAAGTTATATATTTCAAAATTGATGGCGTTTATTGTAGTGAAAGGTTTTAAAAACTCTTAGTTTATTCAGTATTGCGAGATAACATTTCAAATGCGCTACAGCATCGCATTTACTCAATTTTGCTAAAATACAATCTGTCCAAATCCTCTTACCAGATGTCGATCAGAACGTCGAGTGCATTCCAGCGGTGTTTGGACAGCAAATCGTGAGCGCGCTGTCAGTGGCGGACAAATGCAACGACGGCTCCAGACTTTCGCTTCCCCACGAAGAATTCTCAAGGAGCGATTTCGTTTCGTTGAGTAATCTTAGCGAAAGTATAAAATGAAGGTTTTGCAGAATCGTGTCCCAGATAAAGGTTACCTTGCCGGATTGTTGGTATTCAGAAGTCTCCGGAAGTTGTTTGTTGAAATCTGACAGCAAACCTCAGCTACGAAGTTTCGACCTCTGTCATTTCCTTCAATCTCTTCTGCACGAAGAGCAGATAAATTGGCACCGCGCCTCTCCCTGTAGTAGAGAGGGAAACTTTCTCTCGAAAAGCTGCATTTTTGAATTCATTGCTTGGAAATAAAAGGTACTTGTGAATGGAAAATAAATAACTACTTTGAGTTCATTGTTTTTGCTTCATAGATATCCTCAATTTGTTTATGTTTCCTCAACCAGAGTTGAGTTTATCTCTTTGAGCTATTTATTTATGTTTATTATTTTGAATGCTTTTATAATTTTTACTTAATTGTTTATATATCTTTTTGAATTGAATGTATACTCCATTGAGACAAAGTAGATTATAAGACAATGTATCGAAACAGGAATCTCGTAGAAAAACATTAAACCTTGTCAGAAAGTGATTTTTTTTTTTTTGGAACTCCAGTGTTCGAACTGTTGTAGTGACAGTATTAAATTCTTTTGGCTGGAAATGGAAGATATATTGGTGAATTCTCTTTGATAACAGTTTATAATTGAAGGCCATTTGGTAAGTATGTCCAGTTTCGAACTGTTGTAGTGACAGTATTAAATTCTTGCGTAAACTCTTTGAGATAGGGTAGTCTATCACATTCTTGATGTCACTGGGCGACAATTCCTTTGCACGGCGTTTCGCTCCGTGTGCCATTGACTTTGCAACTTGCTGGTGTCCCCCGGAACACGTGGGTGCAAGAGACGCGTGCTTCATCACGAACCAAGGCTGCGGGCGGGCGCTCGCTGCCCATCGCCATGCACGGCGCAACGCTCTCTTCGAGGCCTGCGCAATCAACGAGAGCGCGCCCGGGGCTCGAGCGTGGGCTGGGCTAAGTGGATTGCGAGCCACTTGCTATGACCCGCGCCTCAGCTCTTCACGCGTAACCTCCCAGCGGTAACGCGCTGGCAACTGATTTGGCCCCGCTGCGTAGCACAGAGGGTGCAAATTAACTAGAAGGGGGCGGGGGCGGCGGACAATCGTTCCCTGTTGGAAGAGCTTGATGTTCCCTATAGGAAAATAAATTTCACCCTGCCAGGGGCACAATTAATATATATATATATATATATATATATATATATATATATATATATTAGGCATCTCATTCGTTATTCCACATTATCAAATGTTCAAATCGAGGAATCCGAAGGGAATTGGACGCATACATTCCCGAAAACATTCTTAGTATTCATCCGGAGTTGCGTAAGCAAAAGTGTTCTTCGTTTCACTCATCATTAATTTGTATCGCCTCCTCCCGGAGTTTTGTGTGTCCCCTCGGAAGTGAATTGCCAATTTGCTCAGTAGCAATAGAAGTGCGTTTGCGCCCGGCGTCGTTTTCGGAGAATGGATTCGAAGCTTCTCGAGGTCGTACGATCGATTCGGCCGGATGTGCAACTCATTTGGAATGATTTTATTTTAGTAGCTGTCATATTTACCCTTAGATAAAATAACTATCGATTGATATGTATACCGTTGAATATTCAATGTTCAGTAACAGTAACATTCTTCTCCATTTTAGTCTTTCACATTCCTAACCCTTAAGTCTATTGAATCTCATTGGAGATTGGAGAATATCCTGAAGTTCAATTCTAAAGATTATATTTTTATATGACTGTCAATTCAATTGTTCAGGTCCACGATTGATCTATTCTGTCTTATACCTCAGCTTTAGTTTGTTTAAATAGTCTGTAGTACCAAAAATTTACAAAAATCGGATTGAGAACTCGTCCATTTTTCTCAAGATTTGTCCCAAGAAAATTGATGCTTTAAACAGTACCATCCTTTTTGAGATTGGCGGAATGATTTGTCTGAATGCTTCATTAATTACCTCGCATTGCAAATTAGGAAGACGAGCGTTGAGACGATATGTGTGTTTTATAATGTTCCACGTCGTGAAATCTGCTGGAGTTCTCCAGGAGAGAAATTGTCCAAATCGCCTTTTGCTCGTCCTCCGACTCTTTCAGAGTCGCGCGTTCGCTGCATCGCCAGTGGTCCTCGTAACTTCAACGCGACGGCGCGGCCGAGGAACGTTTTTCATGGGTGGTTGAGTTGAGTGCTTCCGTGCGTGCGTTACGACCGAACATATTGCTTCGGCTGTATTCCTGTTTCGTAAGATAGGCGTATCGTCTGTGTTTTCCTGTATTTATATGACGCCGAGACCTCATATCCTATTACAAACAAAACGGAGCTCCATTAGACGCCGCCGTGAACTGTTTGCCTCGTACGTCAGCCGTAAAATTTCGTGTGCTGCGGCGTTGGCGGCCAGCGACCGGGAGCGCGGAGCGTGGACGCGTGCTCCGGGGTTTGGGCAGCCGCCCACTGCCCACTGCGCACCACCCACGTCGTTTGTAGGCCGCAGAAGCACTCTCATTGTCTTTGCTCCGACGCTGTGGGATCTTCAAATCGAGATGTAATGGAAACGTAACGGCAGATGACATTGATTTACCATTATGTTTCATACTATGGGAAGCCGTATATTTTCCGGTAGGAGATAATTTCCTGCTGATCAAAAGGGTTTGTATTTGAGATCTCAACTACTTCAACAAAACACTGTGTTGATTAAATGCCATTTAAGTAATGATTTTAGAGGAATGCACAAAATTGCAAACACTACTTCATATTTCGGAAATGCGAGATTTTTCGTGAGAAGTGCAGAATTTGTAGAATTTCTCGCGTATTGCGCGCGCGTGTGTGTGTGCATGCACGTACATTGTGAAAGTTTATTCAACCAAACGTATTGTGGGGTATTTTTGAATCCTCCACGATTCGTCACTACGCGCGTTGACGTTCACACGGGCGTTGCACCCACATCGCCTCGTTTCGTCCTCTGCTCGTTGCGTGGCCGCAATGGATGGGCGCCGACCGCCCGTTTGGACGGCCGGACCTTTGTTCGCCAGAGATGAGCTAGGAACGGTCGGCGTTCCCCTCCCTCTCTACCATTGTGGGGGCCGCTGAATGGGCGCATATGAGTGGATGCCGGGTCACGTGACCCGCGGCGAACCATTTTCGACAAGCGCACGTGCGGCTCGTATTCGCGTTTTGGTTGTCGGCCGTCGAAAATATAATTTTCTGTCGCTCGTTTTCGTGACATATCGCGGCGAATAAAGTGGCTACTTTGCGGGCATTTTTTGATAAACACGCCTAAATGTTGCGAAATTTGTTGTAACGCGGTTGTGCGATTATTTCGCCTCGTTTCGGGAGAATGGAAGTTTGCAGCTTCGGGCTGTGTGTGAGGTTGACTGAGGAAATATGGTTAGCAATAACGCGGAGATGAAAGTGACATAATGATCCTGTGCTCTAATGAACCTGGACACAAGATTCCGCCTTGAATGGTGGTACTCGCAGTGGTCGCAATTTCGTGCGTATTCAAGTCCGGTATAATGAACCTGGTGACTCGCAGCTGCGCGCAAAAAGCAGAATAGGATCTCTAACATTCATTCATCGCGATTTCTTCTCTGCAACACTCGTAAACGTTTCTTTGCTGCGTCGTCGAACCTGTGTCTCCTGGGAAAGCCTGGTTTCCCCATTCGGGTATCTCCTTTCGTAGCTGCGTTCCGTGGGGGTGCGCCTAACGGCGCAGACTATTCGCGACGTCGTCATCGTTATCGTCGTCCTTTCCTATCGTGACGTCACGATTCGCGAGCGTGAGAAGGGAGAGGGGAGCGAGTGTCACGTGACTCACTTCTTTGCAGAGGAAACTTCAAAGGGAGGGAGATGATGAAAAGTTGAAGCATTGGAGAATCGCCGGCAATTATAGCGGAAAATTAGCAAATATGATTTATGACGTCGTAAACAAAACATTTATCTCTAAGAGGCACTTGGCTAACGCCATACGAGGCATGTTGCGCTCTTCGATATTCAAATGAGCCGCCCACGTTCGCCGCCTGATGCGCGACGCGACGGCTCGGCGCGTGGTTAGCGGCTTCGCGTGCGCATGGCGGGGGTGCGAGGGCTGTGAACGCGTGGGAATCTGCGTGATGCCCCCCCCCACCACCACCACCACCACCACCACACCACCACCAGTCCCTGACGTGGACATCGCGCGCGCTTCGGAGACCGCGCTAGTGAATATATCATGCGTAACGAGCACTAGCACTGCAATGGGAAGTGTGTTCGAAAGATGTGTTATTTCATTCGCGATCGCGTACAAGCTCTTGCTTTTTAGTAATGTTGTATTGCGTAGTAAGACATGTTGGATAATTTTGTGCCTGTCATTTGCAGGGAAATGATCTCGTATTTGTATTGTCGTTTTATGAAATGAATTGAGTAATATAATATGTTACATATCTATTTGTGCAATAGTGAATTCCCTAATAATGTGATAGATACAAATAATTATCATTGTGGACTTATTTTATTATGACGATCCTACTATAAGTATGAATTTCTAATCATTATGTATATCGATTAAAGATCCACAAAGATTTTTAAAATGTATTTGGTGTTATAAATAATTAATTAAAGAAGGATTTCCAGAATCTTATCCTATCTTATTCTACAATTTTCTTCGCTAAAATGCCACTGAAAATGGGATACGATTCGCGAAGCACATGTCTGGTTAATTATTTATAATATAAAATATATTTTTAAAAACTGTCGTTGATATCTCCTGGATCTTTAATCAGAATGGACTATCACAGTATCTCTGTAGCCACCAAGGAATTTACAGTGTTTTTAGTGCTGCCATTACATTGAAATTGACTATTTATGATTTCATGTCATTTCTTACGTGCGCGATGATTGAAAGTTTTAAAGAAGCGTTTAGGTATTATTATAGTTTTCGTCTTTTGTTTTCATTGGCGTAAAAATAGTCGTTTTCCCACATGAATTCTATCTCTTCTATAAGTATAGAATAATGGTATTATAAGAATAGATGCTTCCACTGCTCCAGAGGCCCCTCATTTGGATCCGTCGCGAGTTATTCAGCCGGTGGCTGGGTGTTTCTCCTTAAGCGACGGCGTCGGCGAAAGCCCGACATTCCTGAGAAGCCATGTCCTGCCTGCCTGACGGGGTGGCCAGTAGCTGGGCCCTCCGACTGTACGCTGGGCGGTGACGCGGTGGGGACGGGGTGGGGTGGTGAGGGGGCGACTGCCGCCGCCACCGCCGCCGCGCGCCGGGGGACGCGGGGCCTCATATATCGAGCGCCGAGCCAGGCCCACGGAATATTTCAGTGAGGGTTGACAAGTCTTCTAATTCTCCGTCTCCGCGGGTCGTGTCCGCGTCAGGCGGGCGGCCGGGCCGCATAGCTCATGGCGGCGGCGCAGGCAGATGCCCGGCCTCTCCACCGCCGCCGGCCTCCGGGCGTGGGTCTTCGGCCACTGGTCCTCGCCGCTGCCGTCCCCGCTGCTTCCTCTACCATGTTAGCCCCCGGTCCTTGCCTCAGCTGCCATCTCCCCCTGTCTCGAATCTTGTATTCATTTACCATCTTCAACATTCCCGGTGCGTTGTCCTCGGTTTATATCTCTTTATCCCTCTCCTTTTCTTTCATTTCCACTGTCTCCATTATCTCTTTCTGTTCCTGTGTTGCCTTTTCTTTCTCCGTGAATGTCGCCGTCCGGTTCCCTTCCCTGTGGTGAGCGTACCCCTCAACATACAACTTACCAGCATCTTCGCCTGGAGGGAGACGTGCTTCTGCGGGAGACGAGCCCGAGGATTGAGTGGAAAACATCGCTGACGATATTACGACAGAGGTTTTCGGAGTATGGGTACGAGTCGGTACCAGGAGAGTGCCAGGAGATGGACATGGGTGGACTTTCATGAGTGGACTTCACGTTGTTGAATGTTAGCTTGTTAGGTGCTGACGAATTGCTACGTGTGTCTGCTAAGTGTAAGTAATTTAAGTGTACATTATCCGAGACACGATGGATTCCGTCTACATGGAATACCACTGTAAGTTTTACGCTTCTTTTCAGAAAATAATTAAGTAATATTGATCCATGTCACTTTCCGCTGGTGTGCTTTTTGTTTGCAGTACAGGCCTTTAAAATATTTCTAGAAAGAATCATTTCTTGTTTTGTAATTTTGTGTGATACAGCTCTTTTATCCTCTTGTCCTTGGTAATACCAAAGAGTGAGACAATCTACGACTAGTTAAGGATTCCACAGGGAAATCGTGCCAGATTTGCACACCAGCTTATTAATTGGTGAGAGGAAACTGTCGACCTGACAGTTCCTTTTCTATACGTATTTAAAAAAAATATTATATTAATTGAGCCATTAGCGTTTATTTCTTTTGTAGAATACGCCATTTGTAATTATTTATAGTACATTGATACATAGACTCTATTGTCCGTCCATTTATTACATTGTAACGTTAGATAATGGCAACGCCATTTGACACCCTGCCACCCTGCGTGGTCCGTGGCCCATTTGTTAGTGTACTCCAGCATTCGCCTGGTGTTGATCGGAGAGCCACCGCTCCCGGTTCGTTTTAGGTGATTTGACGTTTAGCGTCCCGTGGAGGTGGCGCTGATAACAGGAGGCAGGGCGCGGGTGGGCGGCGCCCATGAATTGCGCAGGGCGCCCGGCCCGCCCACGCGCGGGTCGCGCTCACCGCCGGCGCCGCAGCCCACCCCTGCGGTCGGCAAACTAGGGGGCAGCCTCTAGGTGTGTTCATTATTGCAAGAGGATTGCTCGTTCGACCATATTTTTAGATATCATCGTGTTCTTGATTCCGTTCAGGGTACTCTTCAGGAAAACACCTACTATTGAACATTTACACGCTGCCGATGTGAAGAAAGGAAAGAAATTGTTTCTATAGCTGCACCTAGAGAACTTTTAACGTGAAAAATTGTTTATTGCCTTGTGAATGTGTGTATTTCGGCATTTAATTATTTATCGACTTTACCTCGACCGGTTTTGTTTATTTGACTGTTCTTCTCTTTTCGGGTATTCCAAACATATTGTCGAAATAATTTCTCTGACATTATAATAATAATGACAATAGTAATTATAATAATAATTATAATTATAAATTTCCGTATAACGTGGATTTTATCCCAAAAATCATATCGCGTATTTTCCATCACAAGTTACACAATTTTTATAACAGGCTTTAACAGGTAAGAGATGCCCTTTTTTATTTCTGGAATTCCATTAAAAATCTTTATGCAACATCGTTTATTTTCATTTGCTTCTCATCAATTAAAATTAATTTAAGTTATCATCGAGAGAAGAATAGACAGCCTGCAATAATCCCAATATTCAGTGCAGATATTTCCTTCTGAAAATTTTAATTTACAGTCATTCAGTAGTTTCTTTCATGAATTAGACCTGCACTCTCATTCATACTGTAGCTCTTTTGTATTCTGTGCCTGAAGTGTTCTCCGAAGTGTACTGAAGAGCGTGAAGAGGCACGCACAGGCTCTCACCAGATGCAGTGGTCCTCCTTTGAGGAATAAAGATTGAAGTTTCTTGTGCTAAGAGGCTCGTTAAAAGAATCCCCCGTTGCTCTGTGGAAAAACTCGAGAGGATTTCTTCTCGCCATCTGCACGCGCCCTTCACCGTAGGCAGGGGCTCGTTCGCAAGCAGCTGGATCTTGCTGGAGCAGGCGCACACCTGCAGCCGAAGGAGTGCAGCCCGGCAAGGAGCTCTCCTTTTGCTAGTTGTGATAAGAGTGGACCTGGGGGGGGGTGCCATTTTTTATCAATCCTAGGACATTAAATGCTGTGGTTCGTTTACCGATGGAAATAAGTTGTCAGTTACTGGGGACAAAAATGTCTAGTTTCATATGTTGCTAACCATGCTTTGTTAGCACTTTTATTCATCATTCTAGTGTGTACAGTAAACGGATCGGGTGGGGATTCTGGAACTCAAGAAAACGCGCGCAGATTATACTTCTGTCCGTCACATACAGCTTTTACTTAAAGAAATAAAATATTCTTGGATTTTCTAGTCGATCCTTGTTGCGTCTCTCCATTGAAGAACCGCAATCTCTATTGCCATATTCTTGTCTATACTCAAGGTTTACGCTGTCTTCGATTTATGCACTTCGCCTCTTGCCCGAAAAACATCTGACTAAAAGGTCAGACAGTATATATTGTGAAGAAATTCATATAACTGACCTTAAGTGGTGGAAACATGATACTTATTGGACTGTGAATTTTGAAAATACGACTCAGTCTGAGATATGCGAACAAGTGCAAATTCTCTTTTACCAATTGTACTGCGTAATGTAAATGATATTTTTCAATCTGACTGTGCTCGTATAAAACCTATTATTGCCTAGTGATACCTAGATGTCTCAGTATGCAGTAACTTTCATGTAAAAGACTTAAAGTGTATTGTGCGAAAGAGAACTCGGACACTACAAGGACTCGGATATGTGGCCAATGCCCGACCTAAGCTGCACCACCAATGGAGTAAAAAGGTTTTTGCTTTCTCGTGTACGTAGTATAGACACACCTATGCAGTACTGAAAAATCTCAATGCCGAGATTTTGACGGAAATACAACTTTTGAGAGGTCCCTAAAACCGGAAAAGGCGTTGTTGTTGTTGTTTTTCCTTTAATTTCTTCAAAACAGTTACATGTTCGTCTGTACTAAAACAAAGTAGCCCTTTTTTTTCAAAACAGCTACATGTTTGTCTGTTTTAAAAAGCTAACAAGGGCCCAACCCTCATTTTTGTGAGACAGATGAAAAAAGAAAGTTCACGAATATCAAGACATTCCTTAGTCTTTGTAAGGTATAAGCACCAGATTGCATGCTGCTTTCTGTACAAGTTGAGATACATGAACATGTTTCTTCACAACCTAGTGGTTTTGTTTGGGGAAATTCTAAATTTGTATTTCGGATGTATGAGAAAGTTAGACTCGCATTGTGTTGCTCCAAACTTTTCATCTGCGAAGTGCGGAAGCGGCGGAGAGTGGCAGTAATCTCCAGCTCCACGCACTGTGTTCGCAACCTGCGTGCATAGACTGAGGAGAAGCGTACTCCGCCAGTCGCCACCGCTGCGCGCGCCGCCGGCGACCGGCCATCGGACGCGACCTGCGCCTCCGCCGCGCGCCCCAGACAAATCTACTGTTTGCGCGACGCGTGTTCCTATAACTCGCCGCCGCCGGTGCACCGGGCCCGGCGCGCGGCGCGGTGCATATCAAGCGCCGCTGCGCCGATTGTGCGCCCGCAGCCCGGCCGACGTGTAAGGGCGCGCTCGCCCGCCGCCTCCGCCGCTCACCGGATCCCGCCCGCTGCCGCGACGAAGGACGCTCAAGAACGGCCGTCTCCGGCTGGGCCGTTGGAGTATTTGATAGAGTCGGATATGTGTGTTAATGATTTCGACCGCTCGATTTTATTATTATTATTATTATTATTATTATCAATAGTATTATTTATAATAATTATTATTTTATTATTATACCCATTCAATCTCTTGCGAGTAAATACCTCCTAAAGATTCAGGGACAGCTGCAGAGTATACATCAGGTCAGCCACTTCGGATGCTAGGAATAGGTAACATTTCATTAAACCGTTGAACACAGTTTACATAGAGGATTATACTACACTTATGGACTTAAAGGTTTTACTGATTCTTTGTCTATTTAGTTCTTTACTATTTCACTCTATTAAAGTTACAGTTTCCTACTAAATTTATTTTTATTAGATAACTTATTTCGCGATTAGTATTTCTGGATTGATTTATTTTGCGATTGGGCTGTATTGCCTATTCCCAGAAGGGCAGAATGCTGATATACTTTTGGAATTTAAGAAAAAACTACAAGGTATACTACGGGAACTAGTAGATAGCTCATGTGAGTGACATTAGAACCGTGTTTGCTGGGCAAGCTATGAACCGTATTCACAGCCAGCGCAAGTATCATGCACTTTGCGGTTGAAAAGCGCAAGCCCTTCAACATTTCCGCTTGTTTGAAGTGCGATTTTCAATTTCAAATTATTATTACAGCAAATGTGTATATTCATTCGTACATGCATGTTTGCTCACTCACCACCACACTGGCATGCGCCATTTGTTTACCAATATGAGAATGGAACGCTGGCTTAGAATTTCTGCCAGTATTCTACAAATCATCTGCATTTGGCTTTTTGGTTATGGGTAAAATTATGTTTCTTATTATCATGATCTATTTAAACAATTATTAAATGCCATCTGCAATTTCATTGCAGAGACATAACAACAGACATAATTCGTTGAATGCTCGGTTTTACCCAGGACGTGCACTGCAGTATACTATAGTCTTATGTTAGAGAAAACTTTTGTATTTGTTCTTTATATATTCAATTTTTTCTGCTAGGTATGAAGTTCAAACTGACTTCACTCAATGTCAATGGGCTGTGAATGACAGTTTGTATTCCCGATGTTTTTGTGGAATTAGTTCCAGTACACTTGTCACTCCAGCACTTAGTCAATCCCTACTGTCATTTATCCGTTATGCACATCATTATGCAGATCATTCATTCTTATCTCCCCGTCGTCCTCCTATGACCTGAAACAATTTCTCGGCGGCGTGTGTGGAGTTGCGTTTCTGTTTATCGACACCGAGCGTGGAATGAAATACAACCTCCGTTTACAATTCGGTAGTGGTGATACAGAAATGATGAGTAATAATTTCTGTAGGGGGCTTCGTACACATATTATTGCCGTTAGAGAATTCCTTAATAGACGACGATTCACTTATACAAAATTAATCACATATTGTAAAATTGAAGTTTTTATTGTCAAACGTATGACGTGGTAAAGGTATTTATTCTTAGTAGGGTAATGTATAATATTATGAGCACATATTATATTCTCTTTATTAATGAATGTTAATTTGAGTAAATGAAATGGTGATGATAAAAAAGAGTTTCGTTCTCTTTACTTTTATTTCTGTTGACAATCTTTGCTAATGTACTCATTTGCCAACTAAATTTTGAGAAGTCTTCCGAAAATGTTCCATTCATTAAAAAAAACTTAATAATTTATCATTCCTGATACTTGTTAAGCTTAGAAATGTACTGCTAGACAAACAAGAAATGCGGAGGTGCTCTGATAAAGTTGACGAAGCTGAAGAACACGCCAATCTTGCTCGAGCGCTGTTTTATTTTTCCGTATCGCTCTTGCGGCCATATTTATGAAGCGAGGACTCCAGATGTATTATTTATGGTCGGCGATATTGTCTCGCGTTCGGATTCGTTCTTCACTTATGGCCACGACACAGCACTTGCATGGTGTCCGCGGCGGCGTTCGTCTTCTGTCACCGCGGCGGGACCTTCGCGCCCGGACGACGTACAGGCCGCGCCCCGCACACTGCACCCACCGAGCGTTTCTTGCGCCCAAGCTGTTTTCAAGGTCCTCGCGCGGCGATTTTATCTCGTGGAACTCCTCTGTGTGGCCGGAGATATTCTACCTCTTTCAAGCCCCTCAACCCTGAACACGCTTGCGGACGATTCATTAAGGCGCATCGTCTCCCGTCTTGATGGGGACTGTCACCTCCGGTGACTTCTCGCCCGTCGTCCCCTTAAGGACCTCTGGCGTAACCGCGTTATGTTGGCTGTCGTTTGTTGATGGGGTTATTTATGGTGGTACTCGCCATCTCGAGTACCCGCATGTGGCACGTCCCGTCCTTTTTGAAGCCAGGAGGACGGTTGGTGTGCATGAAGTATTCGGTGGCGCGTACGTTTGTTTGTTTTTGTGGAGAAATTTAATTATTTGCCGTAAAGGGGAAAGGGGCGGGGCGGAGGAGCTAACGATGACCTTCCGCCGGAGGTGGCGGTGCTGCTGGCGTGGGATGCGCTGGATACAGTGCGAAGTTGCGTTTGGTTCAAAGGCCACACCGAGGAGCTCCCCGTAATTGCTTTTCATTTAATGACTTCACATATTGGTATGTTTTGTTTTATATCCATCATACAATCAACTAACAAGTAGACATACATTACTAGACCTTTTTGTTGAAATATTTAGAACGAGCAAGTACAAGCAATACATTTTCTTGTTTGTAAATATACTTGGTGGTCGGAATAAATAATATACGAGTCTACTCATTTTTTTTTTTATTCCCATGAAATTGTTAGAATTATAAAGGAGATACGTACTAAAGAAAATACTTTTATGTAATGTTTTATACACCTCTTTTACAAGAAAGTGTGTCTCAATGGAAGATTTGTTACTGTTTTATGAAATCGTAGCAATTTTTCTAGTTAGATTTTCAACTGTTTTCCAACAGCTCGGAAACTCATTATTCTTGTCATTGTACTAAGTTGTTTTAGACGTTCATACAGTGAACAGTAAGGTTTCTCGTAGCCCCTTTAAAAACGGGACATTCGAGTTTTCGTCCGTGGAGATCTACAAAATTCCGCGCTGTGCTCCGCGGAGACAAAGGCACCGTCCACAGCCGAGTTTTTGCGGCTGCGTCGTCGGCCGCCTAGTGCCTGCGGAGAGAGAGACCCAGCCGCCGCGGCGGGGTGTGTTTCCGCAGCTCGCTCCATCTATCTCCGTCTGTCTCCTCGGCGCTCGGCGAAACAACGTGTCGGCTTTCGTAAATTGAGTTAGGTGATTGCCTAGAATCAATGAAAATTCATTGGCAGTTTTATGTGTTTTTAGAAGCCGGCGAATTGATGGCCGTATTCCTTGGGTCCAATAGTACGCGTGCAGGTTTTGCGCTGCTTACCTCAGTAATGGGGCTTTGAAATATGTCACTGATTCTAAAGAATGAATTTCTCAGAATTAATAATGCTGTAATTGATCCAGTATGATTCTTTTATTATGGAATGGAAAAAGGTTTTTATGTGAATTAAAGTAATCAATCTTTCAGCACCAATTAGTATTGGCATTTAAAAAAATATGATTTGTAAGTTCGTTGTTGAAGCAAGAAATATCTAAGAATAATATTTTATTCCGTTTTTACTATTGGCTGCATTACAAGCGAAGCACATTAGTGTAAAAGTATACATACAACAAGGAATGCTACCGCTAGCCGACAGTAGGTCGGCGCCGATCTCGCCATCCAGCGGGGGAAGATCACCACATCTCCCGAGGAAAAACATGCACTACACCTACGGGACTAATGATCTAAGCTGTTGACGTACCCGGAATCACTAACAACCAACCAACCAACCAACAAGGAATAAAATTTGTTGTGCACTCGAGACTCACACAAGTTGGATTCTGAGCGCGCGGTTGCACTTACTCCTTTTCATCACCTTTTCATTCTGAATGCCTTCTCATCTGTTAAGGAGCACGCTCTTCTCCAGTGTTTCACGCCTCAGTAATACGCCTAACGCGAGATACGTGAGATTTGTGTCCGTCGGGCTATCTGCCTCCGTGACGTTGACGCGGGCTGTTTCCCGTCAACAAAACTTCGTCGCGCCTCGTGGTGGCAACAGCAGCGTCTCCTTTTTTCCCGGCGTGACGTACCGGTCTCTGGCAGCCCCGTTGGCCACGCCGCTCCCGCCTTACGCGGCCTGTCCACGCTTCTCCCTCCCCGGCGAGCGCCCTTTCGGGCCCGCTCCCAATCGGCGCGGCGCGGCGCGGGCGGACCCTCCCGAAGGCAGCGGCGCGCCTGGTGTATCATCCTATTAACCTCCGAATTGAACGCCCGGCAGATACGGCTAATAGCTCCGGTGGCGGTGCACGCGCACGGGAGTAGGGGGAGTAGTGGGGATGGCGGCTCGCGGCAGTGGAGGAGGCGGGGGTGGAGACAGCGACGACAGTGGTGGTGCTAGGGGTGGTAGTGGCGATGGTGACGGCGTCGATGTAGCTGGTGATGGTGGTGGTGGTGGTTGGGGCGGCAGGCGGCAGGGGGATGGAAGCGGGGCAGGCGACCTGGGCCACCGGGGCGGCGTGAGCGCGCTTGGGAGGTCCGCTGGCGCGGCGGCAATGGAAACGGCGGCAGCCGTGTCACCGCCGTGATAAGGCGTAAAAGGATCTGCCGTCTCTGTCGCTCCGGCGTCCTGGCCGGCCGCGTGGCCGCCCGGCCTGCTCCCGCACTGCCCGGCGCCGCGCTCATTTGGTTTGGTGATGGACTCGGCGGCCGGGGCGACGCTGCACGTTCCCCGTGCGTTCGAGATAGCCGCCCATGCATTCACCCCCTCCCCCCACTCACCTAGGCTGCGCGCGGGAGGGGGCACGAGGAGGAGACGTGAGGGCGCGTGGCAGCGGAGCAGCTGGGGCAGCCCGCTTCAGCTGTGCGGCCGGCTGGAAGGGATTGGCTGCATCTGATACTGTCGCAAATGACACACGTGCTTTGAAAATAATTTGAGATGTATTGTCGTTTGGAGGAAAAAAATGTCTAGAGTACGCAAGAAAAAAAAAAAATTAAAAAAGCACGGCTAATATTTGCTTACTTACTACATGTAGGAGCTTGTCAGAAATACGTGTTCTTGAAATATTTAGAAATTTTAGGAGTGACGATTAGCATTCTGACATATATTTACCAAATAATTGTAGAGATGCATGGACAACAGAGACACTGTAACTTTAAAGAGTGGATATTGTCAATATAAATATCACGTTCATTTAATTATATCGTCTCATTTTTCTTGTAACATTAGGAACCCATTTGATTTTCGTTCCTCTACCATGCACAGTATTATTTTCGGTAGTCTCAAACATTTTCCATGAGCAGAAAAGGAAAATTTGTACATGTTTATTTCTCCAGAATAGAGCATTAGGCAATGACTAATCAATACGTCTAAAATAATGTGGACTCCCCGTTATCGCAACCAGTTAATTGAGCGAATTGCGGGAAGTAATCGGAAAATCATTGCTTCCCAGAATAAAGTACGAGCAGTTGACGAAAGGAAAGTCACCGGATAGCTTGATCTACCTTATTCACCGGAGAGATTCCCTATTCACCGGAGAGATTCAGTTTGTTTCTTCTTATGCCTCTGCTTATACTCATGACAGTTCAGAAAGAGTATACTCTCTTTCTGTATAGCGGTGTTGATAATTTTTTATTTTGTTAAATTACAAATATTTAAAATTGTTTTAAGTAATTATTAGTAATTTACATCTTTAGTTAGCATTCAGATTCGGATGTCTTTGATGATACATTATACGGCAAACTCACTTCTAAGAGTTATATATACCAGTTGGTTTGTGTACTTCAAGTATTAAGTTAATATTTTGAAGCTTTTTGCAAATTGTGAAAAATGATACTTGGGCTGTATTATCGTATCAATGTTTTTTTTAGTGTGTTTCAATCATTATGCTGGAGGTTGTATCTTTTTCTGCTTGACAGTTTTTGTTGTATCTTTTCTGCTTGATGTTTTTATGTTTAATATCTTTTTAAAAAAATTATTTCCTTACCTTTTAGTAGTTTGGTCAGTTTTACAATAATTATATCCCTTTAATTATTGGAATTCATGCTTTGTTATTCATTCATTCTTTTTTTTTTATTTATTTTTTTTTAGTTTGAATAATTTTCTATTGTCAATCGTAATGCTGTTACTGCTGTCACCGCCTTCAAGTCCCTTCCTCTGTATTGTGTCCCTCTGCTGATGTTCCTAGAAGCCCGCACAGCTTGCGAACATGTCCACTAATGCTTTCCCGCCGCTTGTGTCCCCTTCATAAAAAAGATAAGTGTATAATAAACTGCATTGCTGCTAATCTGTCCGAGGCGCGTGTTGGTTTAGCCTCTGCATCCGGGCGCAGGGGGGCGTGCCCGCCTAATGTGCTGTGCCGAACGTTTGTGTATCGAGGATTTTCGCCGGCCGGCAGGCGGTCTGCGCCCTCCCGTCTCTCACGGGCTCGTGTCCCATTTGTCCCCGTCAGCGGGACTGGGGCTCGACCGTCCAACGCCCGCCGCTCCGCGCACACAATACGTCGCGTACCTGCGTTTCGGGGCGGCGACGATTTCCGCCCTCCCCACTCCGTCCGTTGTCCTCCTCCCCGCCCCGCGCGCGCCACGCACGCCGCGGTGTTTGAGGCCCGGTCGCATAATTGGCCGCGACAAGGGCATTAGCAGGAGTAGTCACCCTTATGATGTCCGCACAAAGGGTCCCCGCTGCGCGGCCGCCGCTGGAGCGGGCGGGGTGGGGCGGGTGGACGCGGTCGCTCACACAGACCCGGTTTTCGGGGGCCCCGCTACAAAACGCGGTAATCCCTTCTTTTCGGGAGGAAAAATCTGTTTTGGTCGCTGTGGCCCGTTATTGAGTCCAATTTGGAACACAACAGGCTCAAGCGAGCGGCGCCGCCTAAGCCCCGTGCCCGCGCCCACGCCGCCCGGCGCGGTGCGGCGTGGCGTGGCGTTCCGCAAGGTCCGATCGCTGGGCGCAGGGAGCGGGCGAGGGAACGTGGGTGGCAGCTGCGGCGGCGTGTGCTCAGGTCGATTTTAATAAACACCTTAACAGGCTTCCTTTTCTTCTCGGGTCTGTGGGAATGGGCTTTTGCGGACGCTGCTCAGAATGGAGCGGAAGAGCGGGGCGCAGCTGCGGGGCGCAGCTGGCGGAGACTGCGGAACGCCTGAGGTGTAGATGTTGCGCGGCCCTCGGCTATCCGCACAGTTCTGAGCCGGTCACTCGGACATTTTGTTTATTTTCCATTCGGCAAAATGTCGAGGGATATCGATTTTGGCTACTTGCATTCTGTGTTTTTCCACATTGTATGATTATTTTTTAAGATATTAATTTTATTAATAAGTACTGAATGTGGACTTGTCTTCAAAATTTCTCACCATTATGGAAGTAAACCTAATATCAATAATTCTCAATTATGTTGTCAGGTTATTTGAGAAGAAAACAACACTTTTATCATTCAATTAAAAGGAGAATTTTATTAGTACGAACAATTGTAAATCATAGACATTATTTTAAAATATTTCTTGCGAAACATAATATACTCCATCATTCGAAGTATCCCTGCGTGACAGAAGATTCTCAATTGCCTTCACAATTTCACCATCACATTTCTAAATCAGCATGAATAGCTTCCGCACCTAACCTCACGATGGCCCGGTGCACTGGACTGCACTGACGCGATCGTCAGTGCAGTTTAGGGCATCCCGAGTGCGCCCTGGGTCCGTGTCGATGTGCGAATGGAACACGCAGTTCTTTGTACTGGTGCGCCCTAGCGGGGGAATGGAACACGAAAGCTGCCCTGAGTGCGCACTACTGCGGCGAATTGAAAACGCTATTAGAGAGATACAGTTTCTATTAGGTACTTTGATACGTTGGATGTGAAGGTCATCCTGCACAGCGATAGTGTAGTATGACAGTTGCAGATCGTTGCACGGTGCTTCGTGCCTGGTACACGCATGCGCCCAGTAGCTTTTCCGTTCCAATCGGCTGTACAACTATTAACTACACTGTTGTTTTGTGCTTGCACTCAGTAAACAAAAACAGTTCTTTTGCTTATTATTTAAAATGGGTATGTAGAAGAAGTTTAAACCCAAACTTAACGGTAAAATATATGTATGTTAATACATTCTCACAATTTAAATTCTTCATGTTTGCTTTGCGCTTTGCTCCAGCTAACACTGCACAATGATTTGATGGAGTTCTTTGATTCTCATTTGACTGTTTGCATCATACGAAGGAAAATCGTGATGGAAAATATTTCTTTTTCGCTCTACTGACCCTGGACGACGAGCACTGTGCAGTGATCTGTAACTTTCTTCTCTCAAATTACACATTTCTATAAATGTATTGCGCATGCCTTTTGTGACTTGTGGATGCGAACAGTCCTTTTTCGTAGTCAAAGTTATACAAAATTATTAGAAGAGAACTGATGAAATTTGCGAATGGAGACTGATTCGACGTGTGATTTCGCGAGTGCAAGGAGAAGACAACATATTCTAAGTATTTCTTTTATTGTCACGTTGTTAGGCGTATGCATTGGGTGGAAATGTGTTCGTATAGCTCGTTGCTATGAAAACACTGCTTTGACGTGCAGATAAAGTTACATACGATACAAGAGATTGAAATTATGGGATGAAAATGTTGATGAAAAGGCAGAGTGAGATTAAAAGGTTCCTATATAAATGAGAATTTAATTGCGTTTGTTCGAAGATGTTGGCCTCTGGATGTACATGTTACAATCCTTGATGATAAAGAGTGCACAGAGGTAAAATTTTTAATCAATTTTTGTAATACAGAAAAAATCCTTGATTTATTAGATTGTCTATCTTGAATATTATACAAACCTTTATTTTGTGAGTGAATCAATAACTTCGACAATCGATGATAATTAGTTCACAGAGGTAAAATGTTGAATTTGCAGTTAATTTGTAAAACTGGATTGCTAATATATGCAAAGATATAAAATATGTAATTGGTTCTGTAATGTATTCTTGTTTGTTCTTTTTTAGTAAATATCAGTTTGCTTGCAATTATTGTTCGAAATAATTTTGGTCTATTCAAATATGAGGAGTCACATTATTGAAGAAAATGGTGCGTGACGGGAGTAACAACTGTTATTTAGCTTTAGTATTTAATTAGCTGGGTTGTTATGTTTTGCTTCTGTGTCCCAATTGTAATATAATAAGTAGTCTTGTATCCTTTGTTCACCTTGCATTGAAAAAGCGTTAAATGGTTATTACGCTGTTGTTCTTCACTTGTTTACCTCACACGTCATATCGCTTATTTTCACCTCTTTCAAAGAAGCTTGTCCTTCAGTTAGTTTTCAACTCAAACAGTATGGCTTCAGCTTTTTCCATGTCAGATCGCTGAAAGGAATCTTTTGAACATAAATGACGATGATCTACGTTGAATGATTTAGTCAAATTATTCAAATTGTGAAGTCATTATTTCAGGTCTCCTACAAATGTTATTGATTACAAATTAATGACACTTAATGACACCTTTTCTTAATAAATGCAGCACGCAGTCAGCGGAAGTATGTTTGCGAATCGCATTGCAGAAGCTAGATCTTCCTGGTAATGAAAACAAAAAATCGACACGCAACAACTCGTCAAATTGCGAGCTAACCGCGCCCCCTACTTAGTTTGCCGGCAGTGCATCTCAGAAAGCAAGAGGACGTAAAGGGAACGGTGGTCATTGGTTGTGCGGGAGACGCTGGCTTGTTTTCTGGCTCTCCCGGCGTCACCTACCAACTCCCCCGCCGCCGTCGCCACCGTCTCGTCGCCGCACCTCCCGAGAAACGCCCCGCTTTTTCCAGCTCTGCCTCGGCGCGCGGGAGATGCTACTATGACTTTGGTGACTTTGCCGCGCGCACCACTTACGGATGTTGCAATACTTGAATCGATACATGTTTGGAATCGATTGCTTCTTACATTTTTTATTTTTACCCTTTGTCCTTTTGGTAGTAAATGTATGCTCCTACTTAGGGTTAGAAGGTTGTTAGGAATGCCTTTTTTTGCCGTTTTCTACAAAAATAATTCGCAAACATTTAGTAATTCTTTTATTTTTTGTTAAAAGTACAAAAATGAAACTCGTTTTACTTCGCATGTAAATCCTTTTCTGATATTTTTAGTAAAATAAATTACGTTATCATTATTGGCATTGTTCATTGTAATTATTTCATTTAGTTTCCATTACAATCTGATACTGATACGTTCTTTATGTGGTTATGGAAAGTAGTGTTCTTCGTGACTGACCACTTTATAGTAGGCATTTGAAGTGAGACGGCAAGAAGAAAGAACGCGCGCGAAATATTAAGGAAAAGAGCAAAGAATTTATTCCTTGCAAGTAAAATAGTTGTTTCGTAACCTTGATATCTTAGTTTCGGTATCGATACAAGGATACTATCAACTTCACTGAATTGATTATGATAACGGGCATATCAATAACCAAAGTATTGATACTGTAAGTTTTGAAAGTATATTTCATCATTCCTAACCATACTTCATCTCCTCTCTCTCTCTCTCTCTCTCTCTCTCTCTCTCTCTCTCTCCACCTTCTCTATATAGCTTATCTAATAAAACAACCACTTGCTTCTCTCTGATCCTCGTGCGGCCCGCCTCCGAAATGTGCCGCGTCGGTCGTCCGTGTCTTCCTCCTCCACCGTCGTCCCGTCCCCTCGGCCTCCCGCGGCCGCTATCTACCTGACAAGTGACATCCGACTGTGGAAAATGTGTTTTGACGTTGACAGTGGTCATTTGAGAGTGATGGCCGCGGCGCGGGGCGCGCGGAGGACCCACGCGAAAGCTTTCGGCCCGTGGACGGACTACCAATGGCCCGCGCGGCCGCCCAAGGGAGTCGCCTCCGCCGCCCCGCGCCCCCCGCGTCCCGCCCCCGCCCCCCCGCCGCTGCCCCTGGTTTGGGCTCGCCGCCGCCGCCGCCGCAGCCAAGCGGCGCGACCTGCCGCAGCCTTCGCGAGGTGGCGACCGTGCCGCGCCTGGTCTCGTGGAAGGCCCCTGGACCTCCGTCCCTGGGTCAGAGGTGTTGTTTCCCTAGGGTATATTGTGAGAGGAAGTCCTGCAAGATGATAGTGGTTGAATATTACCATATCGATTCCAGTTTACTTGATATATTGCTTATAAAATAATGATATACTGGGAAATGGTCTGAATACAGAGTATCTGTGTCACTTACCTGATCGGCTGGATTAGATTGGATGCCCTAGCGTTTGGGTCTGGATGTCACTTTTGACCATAATTGTTCGTAATTATTTCGAAAAATATGTCAGAAAGATATCGTTATTTCTGTCATTGCTCCATTTCTCATTTCTATTCTATTGATGGATTCTAAAAAATCAATGCCGTTTTATTCTTATTCATACAGGAAACTAGCAGATAACTGAAACTGAATCAAGCATCTCGTTATAAAATCGTCCACTTTCTTTTTGAATTTCAGTACTAAACTACTACCAATTGTACCTTTATCCTAGCGGCAAATGTTTAATCAAAGCATTATCTTGAATTGTTACGACTCTTTTCGGCTGATTCGTTATATTTGATGTTGTATAATAACTGCTTATACATAGAATGCGAGCTGCATTGATGTAATCGCAATCTCTCTGATTTCGAAAAATGGGCCCAAATATTAGCATTAAACGAAGCAGAAAGGGGAGCGCGGCGCGTTCCTGCACCTTTAACCGATTGGTTCCGCGCCCGCGAGGCAGCTGTCATCCAGTTAGTCCATAAAGTGCTTTTCAAAGGGCTCAATGAGTCGGAGAGTCGTCTCGTAATTGGCGATTCTCGAAAACAGCCCTTTGGCTACCACTGGGAAACCTTGCCTCCGGAGCAGCAGCTGGTCCGTCCGCTGCGGTGACGTGCGCCGACGCGTGGCAGCTGCCCTCTTCCACCGCCCTTTTCCTCACCCTTCCTCTGCCGCCCCCGCGACCCCACACTCGGGGCGGCCCTTCGTCTACGCCTTTTTTGAGCAAAGGCTGAGATGGCTCCTTTAACCGTACACCGGCGATCTACGACTGCGGAACCGTTTCGTTTTGGTATGCAGCATTATTTTAGCATTTGAAAAGGCTGATATAATGAATATACACACAGCTAAGAAACGGGAATGACACCCTCTCGATCGGGTTTTCAGCCAGTTTTCATTAATATATTGAGCAAAGGTGAGATGGCTAAATGTCTGAACACTTCTTCGTGAATGTAGCTTTACTCCCCAGAAACGTAATATACACATTTTGTTGCTTTGTTTTTTCACAGAAATTAAGTAGGAATTATTTTGTGAATATTTGTTACATTCTTTTATTTACCGAGAAGGACATTCATGACATCCGCTGTGATGGTAAGCTATCGAGTATTAATTGGTCAATAAATTGCTTACTTAATCTCTATTACACTCACAAGGAGCCAATTCCCTCCAGGGAATGTGATACACAGCCATAGGTGGAAATTTAAAAAATAAAAGCTTAAAAGAAAGGTTTAAAAGTAAATCATTAACTGCTTCCGATTATTATGCTGTAATTGTGCCTCCTTGCATGTTTAATTTATTTTTTCTTTGCTATGTTAAATAGAGTTTTCTTAGTAAAATGTCTGTCCGTCCAGAAAACGTTCTAAAATCCTTAGCGGCCAGATGCTGCTTTAAGAGCGCGGTTTTCCCACCCCTGGGCTAACCACAGCCTCGTCGGCTGTCAATCGACACTGTGCGCGTGTCGGCCGCTTAAGCAGTGGGCTAAGCCACTCCGCGCGACCCTTTCCCCAGCTGTCGCGCGGTGTCGGATTTTGAATAAATGAGCAACGCGTGCCGCGGCGGGGAGAGCGCGATTATTCGCGGAATCCTCATTGTGCTGTGCGCGCGACGCGAAACGGGCTTCTAACACGTCGGAAACGGTATTTTCCGAGGATTTGCTCGTTCCGCGGTTTCCCGCTGTGTGTTTTTACGTGAACGGAGGAGGGAGGGGCGTGCAAGCGGACGGATGTCTGGTTTGACGTGTTCGCGTTCTTGCGCGTCTAGCAAAGATGCTAGCTGAGTTTCTATTTCGAGATAATGATCATTTGTCGTTCGTGGCCTTAGATTTTATAGTACTGGTTGAGCACGCGCAGAACTGTAATATTTTACAAACTTCAACAAACAGGAACTTACGATGTTGCTGTGTTAAGTTGTTTGGTAAATGATTTCCCGATAGAAACCTTTTTGCGGGAAAGAAACATCTCTTTAAGTTTATTTAGTGTTGAGAAATATTGAAGGACTGAAGTATTTTAGAAAAATGGGTTTGGAAATGGAAAATTGATCTTTCAGGACAGTATTTTTCTCCATGTGTACATAATTATTTTCTGTGGTATTTAAGATAGATTTATGTAGGGCAAAACATAGCTCTCTGAATTTTTAGAGGTTGTTTAGAATTAATTATGATATTTCAGACAATCCTTTTTCTTGATTGTTTTTTTTTACTAAAATTAAAATATTTTTAAAAAACGCAAGACGGAGATTCTGTAAAGAGATTAAAGCGCTCTTTATGCGTTCAAATGAACCGACCCCCTACTGCTCTAGGGGGTTTTCAAAGAAGTGCCAAACGACAGGATAGCCCCGCTTTTCCCCGGCAGGTTTTATCGATTTAAATATTTAATTTAAAGATTTACCCTGTTTTCAAATGAGCCTTCAACCACCTCTGTGAGCTTCATAACGGTCAAACTTTAGGCGTCTGGGTTATTCAAGGGGAACTCCGAAAGTTTCCGGAAAAGTAGATTTAATTTATTAAGGAGTGTATATAGCGGGCCAGCCTCTGAAATCATTTTTGACATGCTGTACGTCATTGTTCTTTCGGAAGCTCTTCGCCTAGCAGCCTAGAAATGCTTCGTAGGCTGCTACTGCGTGTTCTGGATCTCAAACCGGCGTCCTTGTTTCTTTAGCTTTTGGAAATAAAGGAAGTCGCAGGGGACCAACACCCCCACCAGTCTGGACTGTAGGGGTTCTGTAGAAGTCTGACATGATTTTCTGATAAAAATTCTTTGCTTTTTGAGCTGTGTGAGCTGGCAGGTTGTCATGATGCAAAAGTAGACCACGTACACCTCTCTTTGTTCGTCTTTTCTGAATGATCTCGAAGACTTTTGCGAGACAAACCGAGGGGTACCAGTGTGCTGTCACTGTCCTTTAGGCCTCAAGTGCAAAGTTTCATGATCACTGACTGAAAGGAAAGAACATTTTCTTTCCAAATCTCCGCGATCTCTTGGACGTTGTTGGTGCTCTTTCGTCAGAGAAGATTCAGATCATCGATTGCTGTTTGGTTTCGTAGTCAAATTGGTATATTTAAGATTCATGTCCAGTTACGATATCAAAAAATTGCTTTGCACGACCTTCTTCAAACTTTTGCAATATTTTACACAGTTCACACGACCTGCTTTTTGTTCCTAGGACAAACGATATGAGATTCATCGACCGCAGACCTTCCTGACACCAAGGTTTTCAAGCAAAATTCGTGACACTGCGGAGGAACCAATACCCAAGGTCTGCTTATCTGCTGGTAAGTGCAGCGTGGATCATCCTTCAACATCATCTGCACAGACGAGATATTTTCTTCTGTCGTCGCTGTCTGTGATCGTCCCTCGCGAGGCTCACCTTCAAGTGACGTTCTCCCCCGCCGAAATTCCGAATGCCATTCATAAACAGTCGACTTGGACGGGGAAGGATCACCGAATGCACTCATCAACCGTTCAAGACAATTAGACAAACTTTAAAATCATAGAAAATCATTGCTCTAAAGTTCACTCTAGACAGATCCATCATGTATCGAGGCAAACGAACAACTGCCTACATTAAATGAGCCAACAATAAGAAACCAGTCGACCGATCTGAACCAGATAGCTAGGAGGCAATGATAAGACTTCTTAGAATAGGCATTGTTGACGGCACATTTGAAAATAAATTATTTCCTTTCCATTCCGGAAACTTTCGGAGTACCCTCCGTGTAATGAATAATACACCATTGGTGGGAAAACAATTACTATTGGGAAAAACACATGACAGATATCCGCGTTACACATTGTTCCATATGACAATGTAGGTTCTTCATTTCAACCATTTACATCAGAGGAATTGTTGTTACGTAAGAAAACTCTAGAAGAAAAGGGGATTTGTTAGTTCCACCATTGCTACTATCTACCTAAATTGCAACTCTGATCATTTCAAAATACTACATTGTATTTCCCTCGAGTAGAAAAAGAATCAGTTTTGCAGAGTAGAAAAAATCGTCCAGAATCCTCTCTAAAAGAAAGTATTTACGTTTGTAGAACACATTACACCAATAAAACTTGGTAAACCGCGATCCAAAGGGATGGACTAAAATTATACGGAAGCTCATAGCATATCAATTCGGTAACAAGATACTCCAAAAGCAATGTGACTTCATTTGGTTGCAATATGTTCTCTTCTGGGAAAGCCATAGTCCCTTACCCGAAATGCTCGTCCCAGAGAACGCCCCACCGGTTTCCGCTGTCGCGCGGCGAAGGCCGGCCGCGCCGCGTCGCCGCGTTCCTGCGCTTGCATTTTACAAGGCGTGGCACCGATGGCCATGCGGCGGCGCTTGTCGCGCGAGTTATGAAAAAGCGCGCGGCCGCCTCTTCTTTTTGGGCGGGAGCGCGCGGGGACACGTCCGTGGCATGCGCGGGGCCTCCGCATCCACCTCTCCATTCGCCGCCGCCTCCGCCTCAGCCTCCTCAGCCCCCTTGCCCCGCCCCGCCCGCCCTCCCGCCTCCCTGCCTCCGCCTCGCCTCTCCTCGCCCCGCCTCGCCTCGCACCGCCTGCCGCCTCCGCCTCCGCCTCCTTTCGCCGCCGCCTCCGCCTCCGCCTCCGCCTCCCCCTCTCCTTTCGCCACCGCCTTCGCCTCCGCCTCCGCCGCCTCCATCTCCGCCTCCGCCATCACCTCTGTTTCCGCCTCTGACTTCGCCTCCGCCGCATTCACCTTCACCACCCCTCTCTCCCTCTCCTCCTCCCTCCTCCTCCAATAATACATCGCGAGCGTTTCGCATCCCGCGCGAGGTCAAATTGAAGGAATAAGAGCAAAAGCAACATCCTGGGTAGAGCTACAGGGCGGTAGGGATGCGACGTCGCCGACAAAACTTTAATGTTTCAAAACATCCATGTTTGAAAGTAAAATATCTATGATAATAATACATCGTCCAAAACCCATAGATATTTCTCAAGATCGGTATTTTTAAAACTGATTTGCAAAAGTCAGATGTTAATGTTGAGGATGGAGGGGATTTAATTTGATTCTAGTAGTGATTATTAATTTATAATTGAGGTTTAACAGGTATAATAAAGACATCATGAAATGAACAATCAACAAAACTGTAATTATCAGAGAGGACAAAACAAAATCAATAGACTTCACTTATCGACGAAAACGAACTTATTTACTACTCTTGGTCACTTTACTCTCAAGAATGTCCGATTTATGGTTATCTAAAAAATATTATAGTTTTCTTTTATGACGATGTCGTTTTTCTTTAGAAAATGAAACATCACTAAATGACAACGAGAACGAAAATCGATATCAAACAAGCATTGCCTTCAATAAATCAATGTTTTTGACGTTTCGATGTTGATATTGATGTTTTTATAAAAACACCGATATTTTGGATACATCGGTGTCTTATCCCCAGTTTGAAAGAGGGGGGGGTGAAATGAGATGTAGGAGTGAGGGATGGCGAAGGGCCGGGGAAACAGGGCGGGAAGATAATATAGGAATCGCACGTTCGGCATGGGGAAACAGGGCGGGAAGATAATATAGGAATCGCACGTTCATGAGAGTTAGGGGAAGTGCGGGAATGAACGGGTAGGGACGTGAAGGTGTGGCAAATGAATAGTGCCATTCGACACATTTGACTTTTGGAGGCGTAGAAGAGCTGGGCCTTGCGTGCTGAACAGCGTGCGATGGGGCGGGATGATGCAAGGTATCGGGCAGCTCTGTGCTGCTGGAACCGAAACGGGAGGGCTCGGTCTGGGACCGGGTTTCGAGGGGCGGGGTTTCGGGGGGGAAGGCGGCATCGTCGGAGATGGGGATGGCGACGGCGATGTGACGGTAATGGCGAACGCCTGGGCGCGCGCGCTCGTGTGGCCTTCGCATTCTTCGCGGCGTCGCGTCCGTTTTGGGTCGAATTTAGCGAGTGGCTGCTCCAGAATGAACAGCGCAGCTCGCTGGGGACATTCCGACACGCGGTTCGCGTCGTTAGCGCCCGACTCGCCACTGGGCTGTGGGCTGACGGAGCCTCTGCTGCCGGGTGAGTATAGGATGTTCCAGAAATAATGGTTGCTTTTGAATGGTCATACTTGAAAAAATCACCAGATTTTCAAGCAGTGTCTGTGATGTTAATAAATCTATTAATAGCATGGTTACGAGGTTTTGAAGAACAAAGGTCAATGATCGATGAGCAAAACTGATCATTTTTTTCTCTGGGCATCGCTGCTCCAGATAAACCGTGTTGAAGCAGAGCACCAACATTATTAAATGAATGGATTCTATGTGTCCCATTGTGTCCAGCTTTCTTGTTATGGACGTGTGAAGTCCACCGGATATTCTCCAAGGAAAATAAATTGATAGATTGTTGGCCCGGATGCATTACGTCTTTCTTTCTGTTCCCTGGGATAGTTCTCATCAACGCAAAAATGATATATTAGTCTATTATGTGAAACAACCAAATGCTTGATTTTCTGCGTTAACTTTTCCCTTATTTTATCTTATCCGTTTTATCGTTCGCGGCGCCAATTTTCAATTTTTTCCATTTCCTATATATTTCGTGCATCGGCATTTTATGATACTTTGGTGGATTCTACAGACAATGAATTTCTTTCAAAATGCCACCTGCAGTATTATTCAGTACAACTTCTGGGCATTGATTTCAATTTCTTTTTTCTGTTGTCACTTGTCATAGTCTTTCGGCTTCCCGTATAATGAATATACCTGAACAATTCTAGTGGGTACGTTACCACAAAAATGTTTTATGTAATATATTCCAATGCCCAACGTCAACTGAACTAGAGGCTTGTCTTAGAGAGCTGGCAACTGAGTGATGAAATTGGTGGTTTGTAAGTGCGTCGTAATGCCCATCGTAAAGAACTAAGCACCAAAGCAATTTGTGAACGAGCTGTCTCGTATAGACATGTCCCTCTTGGGACGTCGTATCGCAAAAAGTCGATGATACTGCTTTTTCAACCCGCCACTTGCTCGGCCCGGCCTCGTGATTGTGCTGTTATTTTTTTAACCTTAAATTACCCAGTTTACTTCTCCATTATTCTGTTCTTATTGGCATAATCCAGTATGCGTTTGCCTTTGACCGTCTGATACCCGCCCGGATGCATTACGTCTTTCTTTCATCATTGAAATAACGTTTCTCATTGATGAATTCCCGTGCATGTCGCATTTTATGTTGTGGGTTCTTTGTTTCGTTTTCATATTCCAAATCTATTAGTTGCCATTATGTCTGATCAAAGAGATTGTTAACAGCTTTTCTTTCAACGTATTCTTGCCGTGTCTGAGCTTAATGCCCAGTGAAGTTGCAGCCTGAAGCTCAGCCTTGGAAGAGAAGTAGTTAATTGATTGAGGAAAATATCTTTAACAAGATAATGTATTCCAAATGCGTAATATACTGAAGATGTAGATAATGGTGTGTTTTCTTTGCAAAAATTCAAACATGTTTTGAAAGTTGTGCGAGCTTCTTGCCCGAGACGTTTCGTTGGCGCGATGTAATCTTTGGACATCCCTACATTAACGCTGGCCAGGAAGGGAGCGAACTTAATTACAAATAAGTTAAGACGCGGCGCGGGCCAGCTCTCTATCAGAGAAGCCGCCGCCCCCACCCCCCGACCCCCCTCTTCCCCTCCTCCTCCTCCTCCCACTCCTCACACCCACCCTCTTCCCCGCTCTCTTCGCCCGCTTCTTCTCCTAATTGAGTCGCCTCGGAGTAAATCATACCGCCGTCGCCTCGTCTTTTTGCGCCAAGTTCATTTTTTCTGCCAAGCTCCCTCCCTTCCTCCCCTCACCGCTCTTTTATGGCCATTCTTTCATTCATCTCGTTTCCGCTGTGCGTGCCGCTCATTTCGGCGCCATCCTCTCCCGCATCCCGCACCCTGTCTCACCCCTCCGTTCCTGGCGGCTGGAACCGGGAGGTCCTAGGTTCGAGTCCCGACGTTGACAGGATTTTGGACTCAACCTTAATAGGTAAGTAGAATTCACTCGCTGTCCGGAGGAGAATTCTAGCGCTCGATTGCTCTGTTCGTTAGTTTTCCGTGGTTTCTCCGATCAGTACCAGGGGAATGCTGGAGCAGTACCCTAACAAACGGGCCTCCCACCGCGCGCGATCTTTCCTTACTCTTTCTTGTCCTATCCGCACTCCTTACTTTCACACACGCTTACACGCACTACATTCGCACACATGCCGGGAGGTTAGTCGGGAACTTAGAATTTGTCCCGGTTGGGGCGGTGCCTCGTTGTTGGGGGAAATCTGATTTGGAAAAATCTCGCTAGTCGACGTAGGTCTGCGCTGGATCTCACCATCCGGCAGGAGAAGGTCCCTAGGGGAACATGCCCTACAATTACGGGAATAATGACCTTAGCCGTTGACGCGCCGGATTCACGAACTAATCAGTCAATTAATCTGGCGGCTGGGCTCTTGCTGTTGCAAATCACGCCTCCTCGCAGTGCTTCTGTCCTCATCCCTCACTTGCTTTAAAGACCGTATTCAAGAGAGCTCCTTCCTCCCTGCAAGCGCACATGTGTATGTGGTTTGTGTGTGTGTGTGTTAATTAAAGCGAGCGACGGCGCCGCGTTTGGTTCTGAATTCGTCACGCGTAATCTGTCAGCGAGTATACTCGCGCAATTTTCTTCGTAGCTGTCGTATTGGTTTTGCGTGTTTATTTTGGCTGAATGCTGTTAATGAAATGATTTGCGCTATGTAGCAGCGAACGTGGTAATTACTCGACGACAGTATTCTCCTGAGTGCGACGCCGCTCGTGCGTGTGCTAGTAGTTTCTCAGAGCTTCTCTTCTTTAATGATTTCGTAAAAATTTATTATGTGGTACTGTTGAGTGGTTATTTGTTTATGGCGTGCATCTGTTTTATGTTTCGTGTCCAATTCACGAGTTCTCTGGGACAACGTTAACTTTTTCACTGTATCGCTTAGCAGCTTGTTCTGTTGGATTTCATAGACTTCTATTCAAGAATACGCGAATTGTAGCTAATCCTAATGCACCTAAATTGTCCTTGTTGTGATTTTTATCCCTCGCTTATCGTTCCAGCCAATAATCCTAACTATTAAAAAATATATGGTAGTAAAAGATATTCACTATATTTAGTGGAAAACGAGAAGAAGAATAAATATTTGGTAATTATGCGTAATCGTTTAAATTTTGTATGGCCTACATAACAAATAGCTTGAAATTACGAAAATATGTTATTTAAGCCAAAAATATGTAAAACACCCTCAAAAAAAGTGTAAAATTGTTTATCAATCAAATATTCAAACTATAAAAATCAGATTCAGATACTTTATGGAATGAAAAAACTATTTATATTATAAATAGTGAGAGCTTAGAAATGTACAGTCTAAATTGCGCTGCATAATTTTCAGTCGAATGGCTTCAACCTCTTCGACATGATCACCTTTAAGGGAGTAAAATGCTGCTGATTGTTTACGAATAATAAATAACTCACTAAATAAAGAAAATATAGAGTATGAAAACATACTCTTGCACCTCACTTTCAATAAATTGCATAGCATCCCCCTAGCCTTTGCCATAGGGCCTACATTGTGCCTGAATTTGCAGTTCGTTGCACAACGCACTGGCTCTCCTTCATCTTTATACCGGCGGCGGCCCATGCATTTATGAAGGCCGTAGATCCAGGAGCCGCGCCGATGTCGCGTTGACGTTATGGAATGCGGTTGGACGCGTCGTGATGCATGGCCTCCGCGTTTTGTCGCGGCGCGGCAGGGCGTCCGCAATTGCCAATTACGTGCGATTGACAACAGCGCCCGGGCGCGCGTTTTCATGGCGCCGCGCCGCCGCCGTTTGTTTTCCTTTTCTGAAATTATGAATCCGCCGCGCGGTGCCGCGGTTCTCGGGACACCTTTGCGACGCCGCGCGATGCACCGGGGCGAACCGAACCGAATCATCGTTCGCTCCGAAAAGCATGAGCAAAAACAAGCATATCTGGTTATTACTAGACAGGATGTTTATGTAATTACTTATTTTTTGTCTTTCTATTTACCGTTTTCAAAACTATAATCTTGGCAAATCGTCGCCTCCTAACACAATATTAAATTCTTTCGTTAGATATTTTTACAGATTTCGCACTCTATTACATATTTTGCTATTTTCTCAAAATATTTTTTTTTATTTTATCAATTTTCTTCTATTTTATACCTATCTTTTTATGGAAAGAAGTATTTTCGCAGAATCCAGAATTTTCCAACATTATTACTTAGTGCTGTCAAATCGAGATGCGCTACGTTAAGAGACGGTCGGATATTGTTACAATTCGGCGGGTGTGCTCCAGTTACCTCAGTGGCGGGAAGTGCACGTTAGGCTCAGATCATTTTCACCTTTAGGCGTGATAAGTATCAACGACGCCGGGTTTCGAGACCTTAATTTCCGAGGTACTTTGGTGATCGCCGACATGTAACACTTCGATGAGAAAACTGCACGCTGCAATGATAGTTTTCTATTCGTAGATATCGCCAGTTTGTTCGAGGGCTTCTATTGCGTCTAGACTGCTAAACTACCTGGATAGCAGTTAATAAACCTTTTATTAGAAACTGGAAAGTTGTACTATTTAAAACTATTTAACTGGCGATATGTTTTAAATTTTTTATCACCAGACAATAAAACAATACGGTAACAATATATTACGCGTCGACTAATGTGTTCATCAATTTGTCATCATTATAAATTTTAAAATGTATGTTTATGTTCTATACGACTTTTTATCAGGATTTTAATATAATTATTGAAATAAAATATTTTAGTACCTAATGATTTTGGGCCCCTTTCACAATTTACCGGAGGGAACAAGACCCTCCCCCCCTTCTCCTCCACCCCTGTATAGACGCTTGTGATCAGAAACTGAGTACATTCACTTCATTGAACTTTATTTGTAATTACAAATGTTTCAATTTTTTTTGTCGCTTGGAGCGTTTGCACGTAAATCACAGAAAAATGTGGCGTTCGCAGTTTTGTGTACCATTCGGCTTACTGAGCGTTGCATCGCCCTGCCCTTCGCCAAGGGAACCGACCCCTGTCACGTCGTAGGATTAATCGCTGCGAAACGATGTGTTTTGAGCTGATCCATTAATAACTCGTCGTGTTGCAATATTTGCGGTACAAATATGTTAATTTAGGTTAATGCTTCCTCTCTGGCGAATAATAACTGTACATTCGACGCATTGCCGCGGCTTCGGTTTCGCCGAAGCGCGATTATCGAAATGTGTTTGGTTGAATGTGATCGTAAACAGATGGATACGGAAAGTGTGCATCTGCGATTTTGGGCCATCGTCTAGTGACTAGATTCTAGTCAATTCAGGGGATTTTGGATGAGAGGCGTATTGCACTTACTTTCGTATTCTTACTAACAAAATGGTCTGCACGATTAAGCTCTTCTTGCAATGAGCACGATCATGCGATTGGTTTAGATATCGTGTTATCGATGGCTTAATTCTTCCCGTTGTATTTGAGAACCTACATGATTTGGGTTGTCCTTTTTTATGATATTTCAGTAGGCTCTCACGCGTATTCATTTTTTAAGCCTACCAGTTTTATTGTAAAGATATTTTAAAGTTGAAACATTTCCTGTAATTGAGAAGCAAAATAATTTCAAATGTTTTAAAAACCGAATAGTAATTTGGCAAGTAAAACTCTGAACCATTCAGACACTTACATACCATTTTCGCACGTTTTTTTTTTTTTTTTGGAAAATGTAATGTTAAATAATAAATTGCACTTGATCAAAATACAACTTGATAGAAGATTGGCACAAATAAATTACGTCGAGACTTTTATATAGAGGTTTTGTGTCCAATTCGGTAACCCCAAGAGACCGTGTGTAAGCAAATGGGATGCGTGCAGCAGGGGCGATGCATCTGGCGGTCGGGCGCTGCGGCGGTCGGCGCCAGGCGCACGGCAGGTGCGAATGACAGAGCGCTGGGCCGCCCCCGCCCCCACTGCCGGCGCCGCCCAGCCGCTCGCCCAGTGCACGTGTGTGCGTCTGCCACTGCGTCCACCGCAAGAGGCGTATCCCTCCCTCACCTCCCCCCCACCCCCGCTATCTCCACCGCTACTGCCATCGCTGCTGTCGCCACTGCCACGCCGCCGTGCGTCTGCGTCCCCGTGCGCCGGTCTGTCCGTCGCTCCTACGGATTCGTCATTGTCTGCCTTAACGCGTGATTACCCCGCCATTTATTACCCAGGCGGTAATGCCGCGCGCGGGCGCGCCGATTATGTCCCGCTTTGCGCGCTTCGCCGCCGTCCACCGTCCCCTCGCCGCGCCGCGCTGGGCTAGCTCAATCGACGCGCTGCCCGCTGCCCAACGCCCGCTCTCCCCGCCCCGCTGACGGATAGACCTCTGCAGGTGCGTGAGTCCGTGCTCGCCTCCTCTGTCTGTCTGTCTCTCTCTGCTTCTCTTTCATCTTCCTCCGCTCCACATCACCATTCACGTGCGTGCCCATTCCCAATTGTTATGACGATTATACAAAGAATAGGGCACGTTTTTCATGTGCTGTTTTCATTTTTTGTTTATTTTTAATGTTAATTGACACTTGTTCATATGCACGTTCGTACGTTCGCACTATCGTCCCCTTTCCCCTCTTGGGTTTATTACAGCTTTTTCGGGTCCGTCTTCTTTCTCCATTTCTCTTCGTATCTAAATAATTCTTATCGAAATAGCAGAAAGCTATTTCTGCATAGATTGATACGTTTTGCACAGACATTCCTGACAGTGGACGATTCACTCAACAGAAAATTTTGCGAAACTTTACCTTTGGTATTGTAAGTGTTCTATGAATTTAATTGACGATCTATAAGTTAGATTTCTTGATATTTCATAATTTTTTTTTAATTGCAATTTCTTTTTACAAGTTATTTGACTATTATTTCTCTATTTATTCTTCGTAGCTACTTGTCTTGCACATCTCCAACCACCGACAGTTCTCGTTCTAGTCCGTGTCTTGCTAACATCGTAGGTTCTTTCCTTCTCTACCTTACTCTCTAAGTCTTCTAATCGGCTTTTACTTTATTCAGTTCTGTCTGTAGGATCTTTCCTTTGTCGTGGTTTCCAATTCTCGTCTCTGCCGAACACCCCTTTTCTCTCCCGTGTGCTTTGACGTTTCCTTATCCGTCCTTGCTTCCATTGCATTCTCCACCCACTTTTATGTTGGTTGTCATCTTGGTTCAAAGCTCTCGTCTTTGTTGCTAAATCCGCTGTATCCCTTTAACCACAGCCTCTTACCACCACTATTGAGTTCACCTCATGGGCGCTGGCGTTCACACAGCCACTTACTTTTATGCCTCCGGTTTACCTGAGATGATTGTCAACCGACGTGTGTCCCCAGGCCATATTCGCCGGTCTGGCTGCTAATCCGAGTGGCAGCTGGCAGCTTTTGTGTAGATACGCCCCATTCTGGGGTTCAGCAATAGCACGGTTCCTGTCGGTGTTTCTTTGTGTTGTGTAGATGTCTTATAAACGAAAACGTTTAGCAGTGAAGAAACTCGGCATTTGTGCACCTCGATCAATAATAACGTTCTCTGCACATATCAATACATTTTTGAAAAGCTATATATAATGCGTTAATATTTAAATGCATTTTATATTAATAAATGTTTTAAAATATAACTTCATGCTTTTGTCAATACCAAAATGTTCTTTCATAAGAACAACCCGTTAGATGAATGTATGAAAAAGCGGTGTGTTAAGGATTACTTACTTATTTGAAGTTTATTCGTTCTGCTCTTACGGAACTGGTGTTTCTATTTTCGTAACGTCCGCCTTTTTTTTTAAATTTACAACATCTTACCGATATTGGCTCTTGTTTGTCGCAAGCTGCGTCTCACCTGCACCCTCGTCAACCCCCTGCCAGGGTTCTTCTCCCCAACTCACCGCAGGGGGTAACACTACCCCCTGCCAGCGTGCTGCCGCACCTGCCCGGCGCGCCGCGCCGGTGCTTTGTGTCTCGCCCACGCCGTTAGACGCGGGCCCCGCGAGACGTTTCGGCTGAGGAAGAAAAATCGATCCGGCGCCTAATTTGTATATTCCCCCAACGCATGTGGGTGCTTCCCGATTCGTATCGGCCACGCTTGGGACATCGAACTGTTCGAGAACGCCCATCGATCTTGACCGGCAAGGAGGGTCCGTCCGTCAAAATCGTTTCCGATAATTTACCTGGCGTTTGCCGTATTAGGACTGATAGCTGATTTCGGTAAATGGATACGTTTGCCGTACCTCCTATCCCGAGTGGGCGCCGCCCCCTTTCCGGTGGGCCCCTGTCATAGTCACTTTCTTTAAGCCATCTTAACTTCGTATGTGTCCTCCAGCGTATCCTCTGTATGCGTCATCCTCTTGGATGCAAGCCTGTATCCTTGTTTTTAAAAAAACATTACGGTTTGATGTCCATGTGTCGTTATTTTCAACGAAATAAATAAGACTTAGATACTTACAGAAGTATTTCCTTCTATCGAAAATTGTGGAATTAATCTTCCAACAACAAATCATTGTCATTCAATTATTGTTCGGAATATAGTTTAATTACCGTCTTGTAGAAAAAAGAACTATGTACCGTATATGGAGCGAACATTTATTTGGTATACTTTTAATGAACTCTCAACGAGAAATGAGGCGCGAATGGCAGCCGAAAATAAAGAAATATGTATAGATGAGTATTTGTGGCAGTGTAAGCGTCAGGTTAGTTGCAAATTATGCTGAATTTCCATCCAGTACGTCGCTTGTTACATCCCAAACTGTCACGACGTCCCGAGTCTGCGACGTCGCTGCTTCCCTGGTCCTTTATCTCTCGAATGTAAATCGTCTCATTTGTCACTTCCAGATCACATTACCCTCTTCATGCTCTTCCACCACCGCACGCTCTACCTATGAAACAGCGCCGGCCTGACAGGCGAGCTTCGATCTCGGGCCGCGCTTGCCGAATCAATCGACGGGGATCCGGCGTCATCGGCATCTGCCTTGTTTCAATACGCCATCGTCCTCGCCCCCTTTCGTGCTGCCGCTGCCATTGAAAAGGCGCTGCCATCTGAAATGCAACGAGCGAGTGAGTGAACAGGTTGGATTTGGTATTGTAATGCGCGGTGATGGTATCGTTATACTTCTACCGCCTCGCCGCGCCGCCCTGGCCGGGCCTTCCGCGGGTAGTGTCTTCTCGCCGACGTCGGAGGCTTGTCAAATTTGAGCGCCAGGTGTCGGTCGGTCGCTCGGGCGGAGTGACAGGAGGCCGCGTTGGGTTGGGTGCGTGGGAGTGGCAGGGGCGCGACGCCCTGACGGGCGATGAGGTGATGGGAAGCGGGAAAACGAGGGACGTGCTGGAAGGTGGAAAAAGAGTCGCGGTGTCGAAAGACGGAGTAGATGGACTCATGGGCAAGGAAGAGGAAGGCGGACGCAATGGGCGGGGCGGAAGTAGTAGGCGCAGTGTGGTGCTGTCGGGGATGTTCGGAGGCAGAGGAGCGCGCAGAGTGGGAAGGTCAGGGGTTGATCGGTGGCACGGCTGGAGGCAGGCAACCACGGGCAGGGCGAGACTGACGCGGGGGTCGGGCAGTCTGAGGACGGAATGGGATACGAACGATGGTTGGCACAGCTGGACGGCAAGGCACCGAAAGGGGAGTGTGCAGACTGGACGACGCAGGGTCGGGCAGTCTTGAGGACGGAATGGGATACAAACGATGGCTTTGAAGCTCGTAGAGGACATGGGAACAGGGGGTCGGAGAGGTGTGGTAACGAGCTATGCAACAGGATGAAGAGAACTGAGGTCGAAGTTGGTAGTTGGAACTGCGTAGAGTCGATTCCAAGTGAAGGTAAGGAGAGATTGAGACGGATTAGGAGAGGGTGCGTGTGTGGTGAGGGGGTGAAGTCGGCGTGGAGAAGAGGCGTGTTATAGGCATGCCGGGGACAGCGGTGGGAAGCGGGCAGGTGGATTGCGAGGGCGCGGGACGGAGGGCGAGAAGGGGTCGGCGCGGGAGCGGGGTGTCGGGGTTCGGCGGGGTCCGCGCCGCGCGCGCCGCCACGGGGGGTCCGGCGCCGCCCCGCCCCCCTCCGCGGCCCTCGTGGGGCCGTTGCCGACGCCGTGATTGATTAATCGTGCAGCGGCGTCTGACGGCGCGCGTCTCCGCCGGCGCTTTGGGCTTTGCGCGTCGGGCTCGCGGCGCGGGGCTGGGTGGTGTGGTGCGGAGCGAGACGGGGCGATGCGGAGCGGGCCGGAACGGGGCGGAGCGGGGCGGAGCGGGGGGGGGGGCGGGGCGCGGGGCGAGGCGACGGACCCCGGGGATGGAATCGCGCGTCGCCTTCGGACCAGACGGGTCGGGACAGACGGACACGAGGCCTGCTCGCAGACATGGTGATGTCGGCGAGTGCGAGAGAAAGGTTTCGGTTAAGAGGATGTGGATTAATCTGAACGGTTATGTCTGGCTGTGTTAATCAGAAGTATATTCAGAAAATATGAAAGCGATTTGTGATTTAAATCCACACTGCTTTAATGTTTGCGAATTGTGAGTGTAAACGTACAGTCATTGAAATTTTAAATACAAGTTTATGATCTAAAATAAAATATCAAAGTAAAGACAATCTTCGAAATAGATCTTCCCTGTTATTTCTTTTTCATTCAGTTGTCTAGAGAAGTATTTTAATTTGATTTGAAAATGAAATGTGAGTAATACTTTCCATTTATAGTTCCTTGATGAACGCGTTTTCTTAGATGCGTAAATTTTATACTGACATTCCGCTGTAAATTCAAAAGTTGCATTCGAATTGCTGGAAATATAGGGATTTCAGTAACCCATAATATTCTGATACAATTTTTCTTTTTTCATTATTATCATTGTGTTACTAGGTGTTAATAGTTCTGTACAGTTCTATAGATTCTGGTACCTTGGCACCGAAAATTCTTTCTAAACAGACTGCTCATCCGCACATATGACAACAATGTCCCTCCTGCTTAGTGTTCCTATTTCCAAACCAACTCGCCAAAGATCATAGAGTGATGAGCACTGGTAATAAAAAAAAAAAAAAACGTGAATGGCGGTTAGGGAAACATAATTTCTCTTTGGGGCTAGAGTTCTCTATTTCCTGACACCTTGAATGCCACCGCCCTCAGTGAGTAGCCCGTAGCCTCCGCGTTCCTGAGCTGACCTTTCTCCTCCTACGCAATATCGCCCTCTCGCCTCACGCGCTCCCGTTCCGCGCCCACGGTTCCGCCTGCGCCGCCCGGCCCCGCCCCGCCCACCCGGCCGCCCGAACGTCCTCCCGAACGCCCGCCCGCCCGCCCACCCACCGGCCGAGCGTGAGACTCTAATCATCTAAGCATCCTGCCGCGGCCATTACAGAAGTTGCAGCGTAATTAAATCAGGGCCTCGCATGCAAACAACGAACGGGAACGGAGCGGAGACGGATGGAGAGGTGCGGAGCGGATCTGAACGGGACGCCCGCAGCTCCGCCTGCGATGCCGGCCCCGCCGCCCGCGTCGACTAATGGCGGTAATGCGTTCCCAAGGCCGTAAGTCATCGCTGGTGGATGCGGACGGCGATAGCGAGTCGCGGCTACTTATAAACACTAAGCGCGATCGTTGCCTCCGCCGCCGTGGTCCGTCCGGCTTCATTCGCTGTTGGAAATATGATGAAAGTTAATGTCAGAACAGAGCGCGTTGGAAAGAGATGCATTGAAATATTGTGCTTATACTCTGTATTTTTATGTATTCTGTGTATTGAAACGTAATATAACGAGCATCCTTATTTTTGGCAACAGACTCTAAATTAAAATTCTATAACAGCAATTTTATTGAAATATCTTTCTGTCTTTGACGCAATGAACATAAATGTAATTATAAATATATTTGTATATATATATATATTATATATATATATATATATATATATATATATTGCATTTAAATACTGAGTACCTTTGTCTTTGACTAGAATCGTTAGGCCCTGAAAGTTGTATAGTCCCTCAAGGCATTATCCAATTTACTCACGTTCTTCATCCGAGTGGTATACGTAGTTTTCGTCTGGTTCCCATAGATTAATTGAAAGAAATGGAATGTTTAGCGCAATGCGTACAATAATGATGTGGATAATCTTTGCCTTGGATGCTCGCTCTCAGAAATTGGCATGTATTCTGAAGACTCTTGCCAGAGGTCATACAATCCTGATTATACCATTGCCACAATGCCGGCAATCCTTTTTTGATATTATAATCCTAACCTGGGATTAAGCATTCTGCTCCATCTTTGCCAAACTAAGCAACAACCTCCTCCTTAAATACTCATCATATCGGCTCCGCTATGCACCATATAAACTTTGGGTCTGCTTTTCGTATAGTGTTGCAACCTACTGCCTCCTTGTAGCCAAGATTTCTTTCATCTTCTTCCACTACTGCTTGGAAAATTTAACTGAACGCCGCCACTGCGCCGGAAGCAACGGCATCTCCATCACCTTTAATCACACCTTTTATTCCCCGCCTCGATGTCTGATGCGACACCGGGCCACGCTCGGCGATTGGAACACGTAACCCTGACCATCGACCGCGCATGTAATGCGCACTCAGCGGGGCTGCGGCGGGTGGAGGCCGCGCGCGGCGCGGCGCGACGGGCTTGGGCGACTGCCCTGCTTGAGCGCTCAGGCCCGCGCTCGCCCGATGAGGCGCCGCCTCCGTTTGTCGGAAGGTGGAGCAAAAATTATCCAGTCGTCCGCGCAGTGAGGCCGCCCTACGCCCTCTGCAATCAAAAAGTTTTATCTGGATGATCAATAAGTAATACACAGTGAATTTCGCTCAGACCTCTCCGCTTGATACGGCGAATTGCGACGAATGATAGTGCTACTCGACACTTACGAGCGATCTCTATCGACTGATTTTTCTCAGAAAGCAAATTGTAATTATTTACTATGAGGGCACTTTCTTGACTGTTTCCTTACTCATTTCTGACTGTTCTTTTTGACTTTTTCTTTTCTGATGTTCTTGCGTATTCGAACTTTCTTCCTTCAGGAGATGTATTGTTTTTAATTAGGGTAATTGCATCGCAGATTTAATTTTCAATTTATTGAAATTTATAAAACTTTGACACGTCCATGTCGCTGTAGCTGAGTAGTGAAAGATGACTACTCAACGTGCCACATTCACAGTTCAGAAACTCCGATTTTCCATACGTTTTTCCTATCATTCCTGATTTCCGTTCATGGGCAGAACTCAGAAGCTCGTCTCATTTTGATTAAACCAGCAAGATTTTTTTCAAATTCTTGACGTTGATAGTAATGGCAAAAACAATCTTGTAACACCTTTTCATCTTTCTCTTTCTAAGATCTCTTTTCACGATTTACTGACCCTAAATTTTGATCTTGTGAGACCAAAAATGCTTTTCTTTGAAAATTCAATACAGTTATTTTTTGATTAATAGTGTAATCTCTTCCTATTGCTTACATTCAAAATCCTATTGAATGAACGATGCTCATCACGTAAAGTAATATCTTACCCGCATTGTTCAGTCTTGTCAAACATTGAACTCCGCGCGTCCCTGTTGCGCAATCCACGGATGGAACACGTTGAAAAACAAGGGCTTCGTCCGTAGTTACCAATCGGTATCGATCGAATAACCTCATTTGAAAAGTATGCCTTGTTGAAGCTGGTTGGACAGTGAAGGTAACTTTACAGTAGTGCTGATTAAAGCAATATTCATCAATAATTCAGGTAAACCACTGAAAACATGGACTTTATCAAATATCAGTTCATGACAATTCCTCTGCATAAGCCAGTCCATCCAGATCTTTATCCAATTGAACTTGATTGGATTTATAAGCGTCGTCAGCAGAAATTATGATCCTTCTTTCAAAGTTTCCAATTATGTCATGAAATTCATTGCATGGTACGCATGGTAGGGATGAGCGCGTCTTAAAGCGTCATCGTGATGAACCAAAACATGTAATTTTTGACTCCTGGCTCGAGTTTTTTCCGAACAGTGTACTAGTAGCGCGATGAGTACTTGATAACTCTCCTTTGTCGTCGCTTAGGAGGAAAGCTAGAGTTAACTCCTTTCAGTACTCCAAATTTTATTCGCATAGTCTCATTTATTTCTCAAAATAGACATTAAATCTATTTGATCATTATTTCAATTCACTTTTTTTATTATGATTTCATCTTTGTACGATGTAATTCTTTTGTATTTCCATCACTCTAAATCAGGAATCAGTTATCTACCTCTTGACATTTTACAATCTTATCAGAAATGTTCTCTATAACGAAAATTTTGATGGGTACTAGAATTAGTCCATTTCGAATAACTAACCTCTTACAGCAAATGAGCCAGACGTGCGTAATACCAGAGCATTGTCATCTATTTCGAGCGTTTGTATCATATTTCATTTATATTTTGAGACATTTTTCAACTAGTTATAATTATTCGTATTTAGTAGTGGCCCAACGTTGCTTTTCGTGATCTTTCAGAGTCCGTTATGTGACTTCCAAATGTGCTTCTACCGATGAATTGTTTGGCAGTACTCAATTGTCCATGACGGCTCATCGTCGCGTTACCAGCGATTCGCATTACGGGCGGCGGTCTGGGGCGGCGCGTCGTCGTGCGCCGTAATGCCACTTGATCGATCACCGCATGCGGATCCCCCAATCCAGGCCCGGCCTTCTGCTTCGACTGATCTTGTTCGATCTTCCCCCGCCCTCGACACTGTGGCCGTTTCCCCGAAAGTTGAGGCTGATGTTGGTGTCACGCAGCGCCCCGTAATTCTTGCTCTTTTTTCTTCCTCTTTGCGCTGCGTTTGTTTGTGGGGGGAATGGGAGCTTTAATGGTGGTCTTTCTCATCCGTCTCGTTAATTGGAAATCGAGTATTTCGTCATTTCGGGAAAAAATTATATAAAAGGCCTGAATTTTTCTTGTTCTGGTTTGTGTCTCCGGTTCTTTCGTTGATTAGTCTGAACCTTCCTGAGCATAGAAGATAGCGTTCATTCTCGTGTTAAATATTCCTTTGCAAATATTAGCGTAATATCTTACAACAATCAGCTGAAATGCTAATGTAGGTAGAGCACATGCTTTCTGACTTAAAGTTTTATCTTGCTTTATGAAAATATATATAATATAATAAATATATTATATTATTATATATATAGTAGGAAACATCACTTTATAGTGCAAAATTTTCATTGCGGCATGCATCGTCTGTCATTGCACCCGCTGCAACTCGGCGAAAATTACTTCAGACAAGCTATTCGTTTGGTTGATGATCTGATTTCTGATTCTATTATCTATTTGGGTAAAATTTTGAGCCATTGTGAAAATTTGCGATATTTTGAGAAACGGTTCAAGAGTTTCTAACCAAGTTCTCGGTTTTTGTAAAATCTGATATAACAAATGAGTTTTATATTGCTCCGGCAGACGACTAAGAGCCATAAAACTGTCTAGTGCCTTTAAGAAAGAATACGGATGCTCTTCGGGAGATCCCGAAACTTCAAAGTAGGCGGCACATTTACGTTTAACGGGTGCGTTGAACCTACGGCGACAGGCATGGTATTCACCGTTGCTTGTAAGTCGTTTAGTTTCGCTTGCACTTCTAAACGTTCTTGCGCGCCTTCTTCCACCCGATCTGAAATTACTTTCAATTCTTGTACGACCTTGTCTTCATGTTGTTTCGTGCGGGCTTCGACGAAGTCTGTTACTGCATCTATTCTAGTGTTCATTTCTTCACACTTATTTTGTACAGTTTCTATTTTCTCCGCCTGTTCTTCCAACTTCTCCGCTTGTGCTTCCAACTTCTTATCAACTTCGTTCTTCAATTCGGCCGCCCAGGTTTCCTGCGCGCGCTGAATAGCTTCGACCTTGTCGTTGACGTTATTTCTTGTCTTGTTAACTCCGCAACCGGTTTTTTAATTTTTTAATTTGTTTTAACTCTGCAGCTATGGCGTGGTTCTGTTGTTGAATATTCTCCATTTTATTTGTAAGGGTTGTATGGAAATTACCCAATAATGCCCTCATTAGGTTTAGCATGGGGTCATTCGGATTGACTGGTGGTGATTCCATCCCCTGCACGTCCAATGATGTTTCTGGATTCTCGGTTCTACGATCCGCTTCAATCGGCGTTCCTCTTCCTAGCGACGCCCCTACTCCGCGGTCCCGTCCTTCCGAATCCTGATCTGAATCACTGCTTACAGGATTTTCTCCACTAGCCCCTAGATTCCATAAATCTATCTGCCATCGCGAGAAGTTGAGTACCCGTTTACAAGTATAATATTTCCACAATAAATTAGTTGTTCACCAAGTACCCTAACACCTCCCCAATGTACAGAAAGAAATATCACTGAAGGAATCACAATGTTACCTTGCAAAAACACTATGAATGCATGACACACTTTAAGCAAAACGAAATCACAAGACAACACTGCACTGAATAAACAAAATGAATCACTGCATCTATACACTTTTAAAGATAACAAAATCACAACATATCACTACACAGAATAAATACAATAATTCACTGCTGAAAACAAAACAATTTTCCACAATGCGGTACAACAATGTAAGGTGTTTGCTGCTGTGAATTGTGACCTTCCTTATTCTACCAATATCTGTTAATTGGAATGGTAAAATGTTACCAATTTTGCAATTAGATAGGAATAAATTTAACTGGTTGACACAATTTCAATGAGGAAAATCCAGGTCTTGAAAATAATAAGATAAGAAATCTCCTCCAAAATGTGCGCCTGCGCGTCCGCTAAATGACTGACGAACACGCGTAGAAACAAAAAACAACTACTTGATAAGGTAATACCGCGTGGCGCTTATGGATGCACGTCTATCGCGCTCCGTAGTAAATGCCAACATATGCGGGTCCCTGTTCGGGCGCCAAATTATGTGACGGAACACACACGCCGTGGACTGGCCTCGCGCGCCGCACACAATGCAACCTTGCTTTGACCAGGGTCGTTAGCCCTGAGGTGTGAAGCACCGCTCGGGCGTTACCAGCGCCGTGCGGCAGCCTACTGTCGCTCCGACGCCGGCCTGTCAGGTTGTTCGTTCGTCTTGCCTGTGAGAGGCAAATAAGGGTAGCTTGCAATGGATAGAATCAGGATGGATCGAATTCTAATGAAACACTTGGATGGCTCTGGTAAAATTAGGCATGTATTCTGAAACTTTTCCAGAGGCACATACACATACACACTAGATTATAATAAACAAATTGCAATCCTATTTTTATGATAATTATAATCCTAATTCTGGATTAACATTCTTACTCCATCTTGTGCAAATAAACAATAACCTCCCTACCTTAAATACTCAAAATCATATCTTGCCCGCAATTATAATACTCAGGCAATTTTATTGTTTATGCAAACCTACTGATCTTAGCACTAAAATGTTCTTTCAGTCTGTTCGTTCCACTATGTTGGATTGAACTGAATTCCCGTGTTATGCGTTCGGTAAGAACACTTCCTAGTTATACCTTTTTAATCACACCTTTGGAAATATTACGACCTCGTGGTCTGAATGTCGCACGGGTACTCACGCTTCGGCGATTGGGGAACACGTAACCTGGACCTCGACCAACGCAGTGACTGACCTCAGCTGCTTATCGCTGCGAACGGCTGCTCGCGCCGCGGTGACGCTCGACCTCGCCCCTCGCTGCGCTACACGCTCACCGGTCCGCGCTGCTCCTTGGCCCGCTCCTCCGTTCGCTCGTGAAGTAGTACAATCTTCTCCAGTCGTCCGAGGACGGCCGTGCCTCTACGCCCGTCTTCCGTTCCCAACAAACTTGTTCTTTGGCTGTGTTGCACCAGGAATGTCGCCTCAGCCTTCCGCTTTGGCGATGCGGCGTAGTTGCGACGTAATGATAGTCTACTCGACCCTTCGGCGATCTCTATCAGACTGTTCGGCCTTTCCTCAGAATGTGTCGCGATTGCTACCAAAACTCTCCGGCGGCCTTTCTCTGACTGTCCTTCCCGACTGTCTTTCTCTGACTGTCTTTTTCTGACTGTCTTTTTCTGACTGTCCGGTTTCTCGGGAACCCCTTCCTCCCCTCGGAGACTGTTCCCTCGTTTTCTTTCAACGGGCCAATCGCAGGATTTAATTTTTCAACGCTTATCGCCCCGGGAATTCATTGGCGACCACTCGTTACGTCCGACTTCAGCTGCGGCTGACGTCAGATGATGACGTACCAACGCGCCACATTCGAAGTGGTAAACACCGCGATTTATCATGGGCGTTTTTGCCTGGGGTTCTGCTTCCTCGCTGGGAGGCTATATCAGACAAACTACCAAAATATTTATTTCACGTCTGCGTCTCATATATATATATATATATATATATATATATATATATATATATAAATATAATGCATTTAAAGTATCTTGTACGTACCTTTTTTAAAACAGTTTTGAACATAAGAATCACTTGCCAAACTTCGAAAATATTTATTTCACGTCCTCTTCAAAATTATTCCTTGCAATTTTTTTTACTCCTCACGTTTTTATCACAGCTGGTATAAGTAAGATTTCACCCTCGCATGGTTCCCCATAATTCTAATATGAAAACAGAAAATGGAAATGTTTAAAGCGAATGTCGCGGTACCAATAATGAATTTGTATTTGTGTGTAGTATATCTTTCCTTCGTGCGGATACCTTCCCTCTCAGCTATTCCTTGATGTTTCTTCGAAAGGAGCTCCACTCCCTTGACCGTGGTCGTAGCCTCGAATCTCTGTCAGTGCCATTGCCACAACCACGGCCAGCACCACCCACGGGCGGCGCTGACATTCCTCTTGTTTGTTTCTTTCGCCGCAATCGCCACCGGCGCCGCACCTTCGCAGCTGCCATCGCCTGGGCCGCCGCCCTGCGCCAGCGCCTGCGAAGCAAAAAGGACGTAGCCGTGCGCGCGGGTCGCGCTTTATCACACCTTCGGCTCCGCGTGGAGGTGCGAGGCCATCGTAAACGCCATTCGGGCTTCTGCCTCTTTTTCGTATCGACGCCGTCCGTCATGCCGCATCTCTGCCATGCCTCCACCATTGGTACTGCCACGATTTTTCATCATTCCACTTCATGCCATCTACGGCGCCTTCATCTCAACCATCCATGAAGCGACGCCGCCACCGCCACGGCAGCACGGCGATCTCCATCGCCACCTCCTCAGCGAGCACCACCTCTTCTTTCCCCGCCTCCACCGATGCTGCTGCCGACACCGCGGCCGACCGCTCGGCAGGCTTGTCGACCACTTTTCAAAACGCCTGACACATCCTATTCCGCTCGCAAATCTGATAATGCGGGCTTGACCTCAGCTGCAGCGGCGGCGGCGGCGGAGGTGGTGGAGGCGCGAGCGCGGGCGCGGGCGCAGGAGCGGGCGTTGGGCGACGGCCCCTTGGAATTCTTAGAGCGCCCTGCGCCGCGTCGCGTCGCCCCCGATGGAGGCGCGCGCGAAGAAGCGTCACGTCGGCGGAAGGTGGACCGCGGGGGAAATATTAATCGGCCGGCGCGCGCTCGCCCCGCCGCGCACAGTGGGCCGCCCTGGCATCGGCACTAACTGCAATGAAAAAGTAATTTTAATGTGGATAGATCAAATAAAGTAATACTCCACAGTAAAAATGAATTTACGTTAGAGTGTGGAACACGTCCTCCTGCATTGTACGAAATTTGTTGGCAACCGACGAAGACATGGTCTGGGCAACTCTACGAGAGGTGCTCGGGGATGACGATTCCGCTATATCAAAGCCTTTTTGTTTTTTGAGGGAAAGCAGAATATATAAATTTATTTGACTGATGAGGGCAATAATTTTTGTATGTTTCCTGACTCATTTGCAGTGAGATTTACGTTTTTGAACTTTGTCTTATCTACTTGTATGTTCTATGCGTAATTCAAGCTTTCTTTTTTAGGGTATGTATGTGTTTTTAAATTAGCGGGTAAGTTGCATCTGCAACACTTTTACTAGATCTTTAATTTATTTATTTATGAAATACTTCGACACGGGTGCCAATGACCTTAGTAGTTGAAGCGCCCTCTAAACCTAAGCAATCAATCAATTTACATTTGATAAAATATGTATTTAGTGTAAATATTCCTACACATTTTTTGTTTAAATTGTATTTTGTAGTTTATATTAAAAACGTATGTGTATTTAGCGCAAACACATTTTTAATGTGAAATATTACTTCTTTTGACCTCTCCATATGGATTTCCAAAAGATTTTTGCGGTTACCACCGATTTTATTTAATTTTGAAAAGTTAAGAAATGAAAAAGAAAAAAAAAATCGTTATGACGGCCTCGTATCCCTCGATGGGCGGAGGCTTGCAGCAGCGACTGTGACCGCGGAGTCGAAGCCTGCAGATTTGAATCCAGCTTAAGGCATCTGGATTTGTGTGTAATGTGATTTGGTTCTTACTTTTTCAAGAGTCAACCACCACCACTTTCACCAAGACACCATTTTCTCTCCCGTAACCATTTCTCTCGCATTATCATTCACTCCTCATGATTATCCGTTCAAGGGCAGAACTCAAATGCGTAACTGAACTGCACCCTTTAATTATTCATGTGTCCCTTCCGTGAGAACCTTTTGAGAACATTTATTCTTTTTCTTTTGTAAGATTATTTTTTTAATTTTCAATTTTTGTTTAAATTTTAAAATAGTATCTGAATGCTGTTCAACTAGTTTACACTCGTACATGCTATTTCTTCAAGATGAAGACATTTGGGAGAATTTCCTTTTTGCAGTGTGAAATATATAATCATCTTTTACCGACAACTTCGTGTTTTATTATAATTTGCTCGAAATCGCTTTGATGACTGCGATGTCCAATTTCTTTTGTTATTTGAGGTCGCATCAACATCTAAGTCATTAGCGACCATACAAGCCCCGAGGTATCTATCCCACTCCGTTTTTAACATTAGTTCACAAAATCTGTTATCCAGAAATGTTCCCCTCCGTATAATCGAAACTATTTTGCATCAAAAAACGAGCTACTGATTTGACATTACTGTCCGGTTGTCGAAATAACCAAACCCGCACTCCTCTCGCATCCAGCAAAATGAGGGCTCAAGAAAACGTGCGGGGTAATACCAGGTAGCATTGTCATTATTTAAGCGTTTGTAGATGATATTTCCACTTAATATTTTCGAGACATTATATGAAATCAAACTAGTAAAAATATTAATTTTAGTTACTGTGATTTTGGAGTAGTGGGTCCAATCTCTGTTTGCTTTCTTCGTGTTACATTTCCTAGAACGTTCGTTATTTTGGGTTGTACTTCCCCAAAATGTGCCTCCATACCCCAAATAATTGTTTTTAAGTACTAAGTATACTGAATTGTTTTGCCAATGGACTGAGGCTCGTCGTGCGCTGCTTTCAGTCGATTCGGGCCAGTGTGCTACGGCGCGGGGCGTCTGGGGTCCGGGCGCGGGCGTGGGCGCCGCTTTGGAATGGCCACTTGATGGCGAGGGTGGCACCGGCCAGCGCTCGCCCCCACCCACGCCCCGGCCCGTCTGCTCTCGCTGACTGGCATCTCGTTCGATCTTCTTCCGCGCCGCGCCGGCCGGAGAGCATTCTCGTCGTGCCCCGCGCGTTGAGTGCGCCCGCGAACAGAGAGCATCGCCGCACCGTTAGGTGGCCACCGCGACGCGCCGCCGCGTTTTCTTCGCGCGCTCTTCTTTTGCTTGCTGGCCTCTTGCGCAGCGTACGCGTTGCTTGCTGGTGGCGGAGGGCTGCGATGCGGTTGGTTCTGTTCGTCGTTGGGAAAATTGAAGGGCCGGTGCTCAAGAATATAAAATATGCGAGGGTTGTTATTGTGGATATCCGTCACTTTATGGGACGGAAAGAAATGTGGATGATAAAGAGATGCGTTTGGAAATTTTCTCGACGTTCTGCGTTTAGTGTCTCCATGGAATTGTCTTTCGTTTTTTATAACACCATGACTCTTGTTAAATAAAGAAGATGAGCTGAATTGCATTACTCAAGTGTTAAAATAGTTCTTTGCAAATGAATTAGGCTGTGTTAAATCTTACAGAAGACTGCAGCTGCTACAGCTTAATAGTAGGGATATGAGTTCTACTCATGCCTCTTCTGGACTTGTAAATGTTTTATCTTGTGCTTGTTCAGTGATATATATATATATATATATATATATATATATATATATATATATATATATATATATAGGAAAACCACAGGCTTCTCATATTGATTAAAACATTTTCTTATTACGGGCAATTGCTATCGGTTTTCTGTACATTGTCACCTCTCGGCAACATCCTGGCAGGAAAATTACTCTAGACGAAAGCTATTCGTTTGGTTGTTATGATCATGAGTTCTTTGATTCTATTTGTCTCCTGTTGGTGTCTCTGAAAATCTGTTGGAGGCCGATTGTAGAAAAATGTTCGCTGCAAAGTCATCATACGTGCAGTATGCAGCAGAAGATGAATGGGGGGTTTTCAATATTTTCATAAATTGATCTGAAATATTTATCATCCTACATTTGGATTTGCGTGGGTATTGACTTATTGTATCGGCGACACTGCCACGAGAGGCCCTTGTTCTCGCTCGTGTGTGTTTCTTTGTGCACCGCGGTCGTCGCCGTTATGCACCGAAAGTGTCGGTTCGCCCACGCTGGGTCCCAAGCCGAAAGGAAGAAGGAGCGTCCGTCCGATGCGCGCGATACCCAGCGGTCTGCCCGCCCACTCGCCCACTCGCCCCGCCTCCTCGGCTGCTCGCCCGCGGGCGACGCGGTTCCGGGAAGCGTTACGGGGCAGCGGCAGCTAGGCAGACCCCCTTCGAATCCCACGCCACCCCGCCCCGCGTCCAACCTCACGCCACAACCCGTCCCGCGCCCAGCCCCGCTCCGCGCCCTTCGCCGCCCTGCGGCCCTCTCCGTCCCGCGCCACTCCCCTCTTCGCGCCCCTTCCCGCTACACGTCCCTCCCCGCTCCACCGCCCTCTTCGCTCCGCGACACTCCGCGCTCCGCGACACTCGCCGCTCCGCGCCACTCCCCGCTCCGCGCCACTCTCCGCCTCCGCGCCACTCTCCGCTCCGCGCCACTCTCCGCTCCGCGCCACTCTCCCCTCCGCGCCACTCTCCGATCCGCGCCACTCTCCGCTCCGCGCCACTCTCCCCTCCGCGCCACTCTCCGATCCGCGCCACTCTCGCGCCTCCGCTCCGCGCCACCGCTCGCACTCTCCCTCCGCGCCACTCTCCGATCCGCGCCACCTCCGCTCCGCGCCACTCTCCTCCGCCACTCCGATCCGCCCACTCTCCGATCCGCGCCACCTCCGTCCGCGCCACTCTCGATCCGCGCCACTCTCCCGCCCCGCGCCCCGCCTATCTGCCTGCCGGCCGGCCGGTCCGCGAATGGTCCAGGCTGTGGATAGACGATGATGTGCACCATATCTGCAAAAATTTAGGAACTATTAACATTTATCATATGTCGTGTTGTTTATTATGGGACACCGCACACATTCCTCAGATGAAAAACGGAGGCCAGAGAAACGTTAACTATTAATGTTAATAAAACTTATAGTAAATGTTTAAAAAATTTAAATTCTTGAAAGTCGAAGTGTGGAATAGCTTCGTTGTGTATGAAATAGGTAAATGGATAGTTCAGTTTCACAGAGGAAATTTCGAATATTTTCACGTAAAGGATTTCATACGTAAACTTTGTGTGGGTGTTCAGGAATCCTCCCCAAAAAGATAGTTTGATTAAAAAAGAAAATCATATAAAGTAATTATTAATGTGAACTGGGGTCCTTCAAACATACTTTGTTTCACATTTTCAATAAAACCACCCATATTAACATGGATACAGTTTTCTTAATTGAGAACTGTCGAGCAATGTTGTAGAAACAACTTTTTCTTGGATTATAGCATAACCAGTAGTCTAAAGTGCAGTACCGCGTTCTCCAGGATCCATCCTCAACGCGTGCGCGCATTGTGTCGTGCGTGGAGGATAAGGGCGGCGCGGCGCTGCGGCAGGATGAGGCTGACTCTGCGGGCGCAAGGGCCGGGCGGCGGCTGCTGCGGCGGCGCTGTGGGATTCGGCCCTGGGATTAAAATGCATGAACAAAGAGCAAGAAGAGCCCCGCGGTGATTGATGGTTGGGAATTAGAGATAAGCGGCCACAAGACAATAGACAGCGCCTGTCGAGGATTAGCGCAGGCGAGTGAGTGGATCAGGCCAAATTGATAACCCCCAGCCGAGAACCTGTTTGTGATGTTGGGGCATTCTTGAAAAATGCGCCGTCTTATGTAATCCCCAGCGGCACGTCGATTCAAATCCTGCTTCAGACATCTATTGACAAACGTGTTCGTTTTCGCATGCGTTGAGAGACAAAAAAATCGTCTGTTTTTTGCGAGATCTTCCCTGTTCACGATAGGCGAATTTTTTCTTAAAGATAATATGTGATTAACGTCATTACCAATGAGTTGATCTGAAGGAAATACGTGATTAAAAGTGAGGAGATGAATATTGATGCAGATATTTGTTGCAAGGACTGTGAAGCGAATTTGCGATTGTTCTAATTCTGGAGTAAATTCACCTATTCTGAAAATAAGCTTAACATTTCACGTTACTATCGTACTTTGGAAATTTTATTTTAAAAGTCAGGGATATAAACAATTAAAGTTTCTTTTACAAGACTTAGACTGGATGTGCGAATGTCTCGTGACCTATTTGAAGAAAGTGATTTGAAAGATGCATCAAGTAGGCCGTTATCATTCGATTCGCGAAATATTTAAATATTTATACCTCATAAATATTGTGAGTCGTTCACAGGACACGATGTCCATTCCGGTCGGTAGAAAATATCGTATACAAGAGAATTTTTTTTGGACGGAAGGTAGTTAAGTGTCCCACGACATTCACTGCGGGTGGAGTGAAGCATTGGTTTTCGCGCCGTGTAAATAAATGTCAGGGTGTCTGGAAGTGTTCCCAGAATACTATGACCTGCGTGGGAGAGACGGGTAGAACCGAAATTTATGTTCCCTACTTGACAACGAAGTTCGTCGTGGAAGAGAGGACGTGTACTGCTCGAAGCAATCGCGTTCGATCCCACTTTTCATCATGGACTTTTCATGAAGGTAATGTTTGTACACGTGTGCATTTTGTGTAAGCATGTTCCTCGTTATGTCAAAGAATTTACTGCCGCGTGTTACTGACCTTCTCTTATCGATTCTTCTCTTCTCCCATTCTTGAAAATAAGTTTTTATATGTTGTTCAGTGTGCGACGTGTGTGTTTGGCTTGGTATTTATCAGACTGCTGGATGATAAAGTTTATATCAATATAGTAACAATTCCTTTTACCTTTCTCGAATCCGACCCTAAGAATTATTGGTGAAAACCAAAGGATTTGAAATATTGTTTGCCTATGCAACAGAAAATAAATAGATTCAAGTTTGAAGTAATAGAATGCATTCAATATAAGATTGATTTATGATACAAAGTTCCAAACTTTGGAAGAATATAAAATAGTTCGTTTAAGCACGTTGCAAAAGCTCTTTCGAATAAAATTGCACCGTCAAGCTCTTTAAGGTATCCATTTCGTTTCAATAACGCGCTCTCTTCGATATCGAGCATTGATCCCGATTCCCATGCCAGGCATGTGAATTTCGCCGACCGGCCAGTGGACGCTAACGAGGCAGTAATGTAGCTGGTAAGGCCCTCGTAAAGTGACTGCTTTTACTACGACGTTCCGTCAACGTGGTGCCAGCCTTGGGGGTCACCGTCGCTGAACGCCGCCCTTGCCTCCATTGCCCCCGCCACTCCCACCGTATGTCTCTACAGCATCCTCACAGCCCACCACTCCCCGCCACCGCAGTTCTAGCCGTCTCCGCCGCCGCCGCAGCCCTCTCCCCCCCCATCACGAGTGCCGACGCTACATCCACCGTCGCCGCCCTGCCGCCTCCGCTTTCCCCGCCGCCTCTCGGTTATCGATGGAATTGTTGGTCATATTTCAAGGTGCCCCGCGGGCCCTTAACGTTTATGATTGGGTTCTTTATTGGCGACCCTTGGGCGGCCCTGGTTAACGATGAGGGCGCCAGCGAAGGAAGGGAATGGGAGGTGGGCGGGGCGGCGCGCGCCGGGGTGCCGCACCGATGCGGGCGCGTCCGCGGACGCATGGCGAGAGGGATGGGGTGGCAGGGCGGCCCAATTAGCCGCCGGCCGTGGCGGCCGCCCTTCGGAGCGATGCTTATCGCTGGCCCCGGCGCCGGCATGCCCCATTCCCTAACCCTGCGGAACGCCCTGTTCTCCCACGTCCAAGTGGTCACTTGGACGTACTTACTATATCGAAGTCGCCCTTATGCAACGCACTACAATACGCCTTTGGCTTGGAACGTCGAAGATTCCTGGAAAAAATACGATAGGTCAAATACAAATATTTATTAGGAGGCATAATTTTTGGCAACGAAAATATCACAATTATTTTTCTATCTGTTGTCTATCTACAAGTTATCTATCTGTGGAATCTCTTGCTATGCTCTTTATTGTTCTAAACTAGCTGTATTTAAAAGTTGTGAGTTTCATATTTCAAAAGAATAAGGATATTCTGAACTATTTCAAAAGCACGATAGTGTCTATAAAATCAACTTGTCTTGAATTCACGTCCACACTTAAATTCATGAGAAAAGTTGATGATTGGATAGTAAAGAAGTAATTAATAATAATAATAATAATAATAATAATAATAATAATAATAATAATAATAATAATAATAATAATAATAATGTCTTTATTAATGGCGAGGTTCAGGCCATAGCACCTGCTCTTCCGCCTAACCACTGAGTCTACATTGATGCAGGGTAGCAACATGTGAGAGGGGAGGGAAATCTGTATATTTACGTCTGGGAGTGCAAAACTAGGGACCATCCCGGCATACGTCTTAAGCGATTGAGTAAACCCAGAAAACCTCAATCAGGATGGCGGCTTAGGGCCGAACATTATCAATATATAGAAATGGAAGAGAAGGGAATCATAAATGAAAATGAAGTAGAAAATACGAACGAGAAAGAAGAAAGGAGAGAGACCAAAGGGGACAAACTGTACATTTATGACTGGGAGTGCGGAGCAAGGGACCATCCCGGTGTACGCCAGGATGGCGGCTTATGGCATTAACATAGAAAATATGGTATGCATAGTAGTGAAGGTGAAGAGAAGAGGCGTTTAGGGAAAGGGTCGTAAAGACATATTTGTAACCAGAGAAACACAATAGGCTCTAAGTTAATAGTACCAGTACTCTAAGTTAATAGTACCAGTAATTTAAAATATAATATTGACAGTATTAAGAAACAATGTAAGTACAATAGAATATAAATATCAATTGTAATTATTCTTAAGGCCAATATATTGTAGTTACGATAACAATGATGAGAGTACAAAGATAGCTATAAGTATTTTATTTGGGCGTGGCTAATCACTTTTAAATATTTTATTTGAACAATTTAATTCGGATACACCGAAAAATATGTGGTTGTTAATAATTTAGATGGTGTGAGAGGGAATGAAAAATGAGAATAGAGTAATGAGGTATGGGGTGTAATTTTGAATTTAAAGGTGAGGAAAGCGGCGTTTAGGGGGGGGGTGTTGGAGGGAAAAGTCTGAGAATGAAGAGGACATTAATGCCATTCTATATGTCGTTATACCTTACCCAAGTAGTTAATTCGTTTTTGAATTAAAGGAAAGTATTCGAATGTTTTAGACTCGCTGGTAGTTTATTGTAGGCTCGGATAGCTGTAATAGTGAAAGATTTATTGAAAGAAGTCGTGCTGTGACGTGGTACACAGAGCAGGGCTGAACTACGAGCTCGATTTAATTTCAGAGGATTGAAATTACTTATTAGGCGTGTTATATGAGAACCGTGTAAAATTTTATGAAGAAGTTGTTGTTGTTATTATTATTATTATTATTATTATTATTATTATCATCATCATCATCACAATTTAACTTGTTTCTATTCGTACATCTCGGTTACCATGAACAAGAGATACACATTCCAACTGTCATAATCAGCACTGGATCAACCATCAATGTTCAGAAACTTCCTCACGATGTTACATGTGTCCAGTATGACAATCTTTTGCATCTGGATGAATAACCCCTTCTTCAGTTGCAGTTCAGCTAGGGATTCATGTAGGAACTTAGGAATTTCACCAGTGGCGCCTAGAATTATTGGTACAATCGTCACCATTTCCACGTCGCTCCACATTTCCTTTATCTCATTTGCCAGAGGTTGATATTTTAGAATTTTTCACTTCTTTTCTTTGGGATGTTGTGAGCTAGCGGGACTGCGACATCAATCAGATACACCTTTTTATTTTTCTTGTCATGCCATACAATGTCCGGTTTATTAGATGATACAGACCTATCTGTTATTATGGACCTGTTCAGTACATTTTGTGATTATTTGTGTCAATGACTGGTTCAGGTGTGTACTTATAGTATGGTGTTCGGTTACCCGTCAAAGGTTATTATTGTGGCATGTTGCTGATAAACCACTTTACAAACGTCGTCATGTCGTTTTGTATATTCTGAGGATGCTAGAGAGCTGCATCCACTGATAATGTGGTCTATATTTTCTCTATGTTCTCCACAGCCGACATTTGTCATCACGAACGTTATTGTCTTTCAGGATAAATTTACGGTAGTTTTGAGTTGATACTACTTGGTCCTGAATAGCTACCCTGAAACCCTCTGTTTCAGCAAAAGTTCTCCCAAGCACAGCCATTTAATTGACGACTTACGGTCCATCAGTTCTCCTCTATCTGGTATGGGTAGCGTCCGTGAAGTTGCTTCTCTTTCCAGTTGCTGATTTTCATCTCATTGGTCTGTATTTGCTTTTGTAGGTTCATTGTTTCATCAGACAAATTCAATGGTATAATTTTCCGGTCAATGTATGTTACAATCCGATGTATCTTGCTTCGATTAACTTTTTCGTGAAGTACTGACGCAGTCTCTCCAGTTGTTGGTGATGGAGATTCACTATATCTATGACACCTCTTCCTCCTAAAGACCTAGGTAGGTGGAATCTCTCAACTGCGCTTTTAGGGTGGTGACATCTAAATCTGGTGCAAAGTACTCTGCAGTTTGTATTAAATGCATCTAGTTCGGTTTGTGTCCATCTGACAATACCAAAGCTGTAGGTAAGCACTGGAATTACATAGGTATTTATAGCCTTAATTTTCCTGCCAGCACTGAGTTTAGTTTTCAGAATTTTACTCAGACGTGTATTAAATTCCTGGTAATGTTAGATTTTGTAATTTTTGGTCAACATTAAATCTTTGTAAATATCCAAGATATTTGTAATATTCCTCAGGATTCATGGCATGAATTCGTTCGTGTTTAGCATTTCCTTCTCAAGGTGTAATCCATCTGATGTTGCCACTTTCCTTTCCGCAGTGCATTTAGTTTACATTTCTCGACGCCAAAATGCATTTCAATATCATTGCTAAATTTTGCAGTTTGCCAAATTATTATATATTATTATTATTATTATTATTATTATTATTATTATTATTACTATTATTTCTTTACTATCCAATCATCAACTTTTCTCATGAATTTAAGTGTGGACGTGAATTCAAGACAAGTTGATTTTATAGACACTATCATGCTTTTGAAATAGTTCAGAATATCCTTATTCTTTTGAAATATGAAACTCTGAAAATTGTAAAAGGTCATGTACAATTTTTTTAGAAAAATGAGTAGTTTTGCGTAATTTCTGCTTGAAATTAATGAAATACAATGGACTCCGATTATTGTGACTTTCCGAGGACTCACATGTTTGGTTCACTGTATCCGATGTCAAAATTAAATAGAATTTCTCCACGAGGTTGATTTTATTAATGTAGATACAGCAAACGAACATTCATTAACAGCAGAACTGAAAATGTCATTTGTCGTAAAAATCAATTATTTTCAATTGTTTGTGTCTTACATTTTTCATCAGTAATTTCTCTAGATTCTTCTCTAACCAGAGTTCGTGCTCTTTCCGTACTTAATTGAATCTGGACCAGTGTCTAAAGTTCACTATAACCTAAATTAACTTCCAGGACGTTGTATTTCGTACGTTAACTTTAGCCGGCTTCAGGTTCACTATAACTGGATCTTATGCTATTTGTAATGTAAGGAACGGGACCAGTGACTTAAGTTCACTATAACCAGTGTTCACTATATCCGAGTTCACTATAACCGGAGTCGGCTGTATATACAGGTTTCAAATCGACTTCGTGCCACGTGAAAAAATTAAATGAATGTTATTAAACAAAATTAATTTAATTTTAATTATCATTTACTATTGAAAATGCCAATATTAATTCTATTTTACTTTCTCGCTTTTTTCCTTTTAAATCAATGTGTATTCTCAACGTATTGATACATTTCTTTTTAAACAATCTGCTAAGATTCATAGAAATTTCGCAACAACGCCGCATCGATATTTGAGAAGCGAATTGTTGTGGAACGTGGAGATGGTGGCGGTGATAAGATACAGCTGTTTTATTTAGTCGATCTGGTGTTTCCAAATAAACCTTTCAGAAATTATTCGAAACCTAGTTGAAAATCCATATTTTTTGTGGCGGTTTTCTCTCGTATCCGAAGAGAAGCATAGCATGATTTGTACAGTGTAACTCCTAGACCGAGAGTCAGTACTTCCGTTTGCGATAAATTTTGCAGTTGTTTAAAAATTACTCCCTATAATATATATATGTTATATACCATTTTATCATGTGACCTCTTAAACATTTTACTGCGTATTGAATCTAATTTAAACTTCTTTTGTTAAAAAATTAGGCCCGTTATACTTTCATTTAAAGTATTTTTGGGGCTACTTCACCGTGGTCAATGTAACGAATACACCACCTTAGAGTTTTATTTTCCTGTGCTTCGTTTGAGGAGGTGCCAATACGTATATAAAAAGGCGGTAATAAATTAAGTTTACACTAGAACGACCGACGCCATCGTTTGACGGCTATGAGATATTCAAATAAAGTTATCTTTATTAAAATGAACAGTAGGTCATTCTGATTACTTGACTTTTTCAATGTGAAGTGGATGTAAAAATTTCGAAAATACGAGGAAATTACGAACGGCAACTCACGAGTAAACAGCCGGAATTTTTGTAATTATTTTGATGACAATTGCATTTTTCTGACTTCTGTATTGATATCATTAGCCCAGCGAATGTACATAATTTTGAGAACGCTACGTTGACATCAGTGCCTTGCTCGCTTTTTGATTGAATTGGAACTTTTGAAATAATATCTGAGGTGTTAGTAGTACCACCAAAAATGCAATATTGCAATATTACGTAGCTGTTTCTAAGAACGCGAGAAAGTATATGCTGGTGTAGCACCGCTAGTTCTATTATAAAAGAATTATTGTACCTATACAGGTCAATTTAAAGTTTGTGGCGTTCTGCTATCTTCCCGCTCATTGAAGACTTCTCGGTTGAATCCCGCTTGAACTGTCACCACGCGTCTTCTTTCTTGATGTCACCTCGTTGATGCGAATTCCATCGGCCCTTCTAACGTTGTTTCCCAAAGTCAAATAGTTATTAGAATTTCACCCGTTTTATTAATTCGGTCCGATTCGCTGAATAATTGTTCAGATTTATTACGCGTCCGCGTAATCTTCCCTATTCTATACCACGTGTGGGTATCTATTCGCGACCACCTAATGTTCAACAACAATTGTTCAATGCAGAAACATTGAAACATCGAAAAAGACCGAACTCGCCTTTTTATGCCTTAGCACGCCTCCCACACACATTTTCTTTATATTTTATTAGGGGCTTTGCTTCCCTCTTCCGCCACGTCACCATACTCTTTTCTTCCCGGCTTGCTTTTCCCATCGCCCGACAGCTATATTCCGTGATTTCTCTAGCTAATTCAGTTATTACATACTGTACATGTATGATATATCTACGATACTAATAATACTATTTCATGTAATGTTGCCTTGTGAAACGTAAGTTAAGAAATGAGCTCATGAAACTTATTAAACTGTTTTCCTATTATTCTGTATGTATCATCTATGATAATATCATCTATGATATATCTACGATACAATCCTCTATAGAGGAAAGCTATTAAATGTAAATAATATACAGTTCTTCCTCTGTGCCTGTATTTATTGTAATTCAAAGAAATGCTTTGTTTTGTAATGGTGAGCACGAGACAGACCCACACTGTTCCATTGTTTACGAGGTGTAGTATGTCCCCATTGATACAGCATTCCTTCACAAACGACATGGGTATGTGAACTTTCATTTTCACTTTCACTTACGGTTATATCTCTACTTGGGTCATTATTACACCGGTTTATATCGCCCTCATTTCGTTACTGTATTTCTTCTTCACACAATCCTTCCATTTTATGAGCCGTCACATTGTCTCAAGGATCTTCCGTGAAAGACGAGACAAGAAAGTATAATGAGTCCCATTCACCTACGTAACATATGAGGAAAGTTGCGCAGTGTGTTCTCTTTCTGCTTCAATGAACGTAAACCTGTTGTTGTAACTCGTATATTTGTGATATCCTGCCTATCGCATCGTTTTCAATAGGAATGCATTATAAGGTTTGAATTATCTGAAGCTCTAGATTAAGTGCTGTATCATTAACATCGGTCCGGGGCTTCAATGAAGACTTTTACGCCGTCGCCCGCCCCTTGGCCTCGCGCCCCCCCCGCCTCGGGCACCACTGACAGTGGCCGCGCCCACCCCCCTTCCCCTCGGCACCGCAACCCGCCGCATGTCGTCCCACCCTCCGCCCCACACCGCTTTGCCACCACCTCTCCATGGATGCCCACCCCGTTTCAACTCATCACCTGCCCGTAGCCACCATCGACCGCCTGCTTCATCTCGCCACCACCCGCTGCCGTGCGGCACTGTCCTCCATCGTCACCCTGTCTGGGTACCTTGTTTTCATCACTCTCCACCGTTTTCCACCATCATCACCCACTCTGCCGTCCACTGCCCGCCACCAACTGCTACTAACGGATGCTCCCCACGACCACTTATTATTGACTTCAGCCTCTACCGCGTTCCTCTGCCCTTTCCTGTTGACAACACTTCGCGCCTTGTAACTCCTCTCCGACCTTTCCTTTTTCTCGCTCGAAGAAGGGATGCAATATCGACAGGATTTGAATGCAGCGCAAAAAACATCATTATTTTTAAACCTGGATTAGTAATCTCTAATAGCGGTCGCACGGGCAAGAATTTAATTTGACAATGGCTGCATAATTTATAATTAAGATTTAACTGACGAAAAGTAAAAATAATGAAAACAATTGGGATAACTGAGCCTGAAGCCTGAACGCTCCTACTCCCATCGCTTAGGCATTGACCCCCTTCTCCGAGTTCGATATACGAGGAAAGACAGACTACCAGGGCACCACTATTTCTTACGCCTACAGGTTCATCTCGGGAGCGAGAGAAATTCGTTTCCATTAAAACATCGATGTTTTCATAACCTCGGAATCGATATCGCAGCTCTGGTCCGAAGGTAACCTACATCGGCGGCGTTCTTTCCGTTCCTACACCTTTCACTCTTCACTGCTCAGTCACGCCTGTTGCAAACGGACGTAAACTACTGACATTTTCCGCCTAGTTTCTCCCGTTTACAGCCGCCTATTGCTACCGCATTAGTGAATTCCTTATGATGCTGCTAGTTCGTGTGCACTCCACCACTGCAACTTTCCTTGACTCGTAATATCCTTGGCATGTGTTTTTCCTCTCAAATTCGCCTTACTTGCTGTCTCAAACACTGCTCCCTGACGTTCGCTCTCGCTTTGTCTTTGCCGTTACATCTACCATCCCAACGTCTCCACCATCTTCGCCCGCTGATCGTTAGTTGATCATCTCTCCAGACCACTCTTGTTATCTGCCAAGATTTGTCCTCTGTATAGCTTCATAACCAGCCCTTGGCTTCTCGCTTTATCCTCACGATCTCTTCCCCTCTGTATCCTGACCCCATTCGTCTCAAATGTCGTCGCCGCCTTGTCCAGTTCACCTCCGACACATACCTTTCCCATTCCCAGCTCCTCTCCCTTTCCAGCCCCTCTCTCCAGCCGTCGGCTTTAGCGGCCGAGCTCCACATATGAATTTTGCGGGTCGCTCTCTTCCCGCTATAAAGTATGCGCCCTCCGCCCGTTTTTCCACGCCACCCACTTTCCTTTCACTCACTCCTCTTTGCCGGGCCGCGTGTTCGTCGCCCTGTCGTTCCTCCGCCCCTCCGTTCGTCCGCCGTCCGTCCGTCCGTCCGTCCGTCCGTCCGTCCGTCCGTCCGCCGTCCGCCCGCCCGTTCGTCCGCCCATTCGCCAGACCCCCCCCCCCCCCCCCGCCCACCTCCCGCCCTCCGGCTGCCGCGAACACGCATTAGGCGCAGCGTTTTTCGGCCGCGGTGCCCGGTGGCGGGGTTGTTGGCCCCCGCCTAATGCGCGGCGGCGTGTGACACCGGCCGCATGGCTGATGCGTCCGCCTGCCTGCTCCGCCTCCCGCGCGTCTTAAAACTGTCAAAGGGGCCGGATTCCGACTCGCAGCGCCGATGCCCGCCGCCGCCGCCTCCGCGAGGCTTTGTCGGGGGCGGCGTGTTGACGAGAGTGGCGGTTATGGTGATAGGAGAAAAAGGGTGCGAAGTCGGTTTCCGATTCTTTGGAAAGACATTCCCGGATTTCGCTACTTTGTTAGTGCAGAAGGGGAAACGTTCTGTTATCGTTCAAGGGAAAGGAGAGGGTATGTTGGAAGCAGTCAGTGCCCTCTGGGCCGCCTGCTCTGAGATGTTTCTAATCTTCGTTATCATATTCATTTCTGAAATTTCTTCGTTTCGTCTGTCCTCGTTTCTATGTAGACATGAATAATATTCTGGTGCCTCTTCGGGAGATTCTATACCTGTGATTGAATATTGAAAATGGCAAAGTCAGATGAATGCTATTTCATTAAAATACATGTCACATCGTACTTTTTCCGGATGAGAAGTCGGTTGAGATCTGCCTAAAATATCTGCCTGATACCCCATTCCCACCCACATTGCAATGACTCTAGGAAACTCAGATGTCTGACAGTGTTCCACCTCAAACTAGAGTCCAAGAGATCTATTGCGGAAAAAGTATTTTGATTTGGATTTAATACACATTTTATACTGGTAAAAGGGCATTTCAAAATTTTTGTTGTCTGATATCTTTAATTTCTAAATTCTGTTTCGAAGCTTTTTCTAGTCACTTGTAAATCCAACATGCCTGAAATATTTTCACCGTATTGAACAATTAGTTGAAAGGAAAGGACACTATGTCGCATTTTTCTGAATTTACAAAAGAAGCAGTTCAAAATTACGTTATGTTATGTTGCATGATGATGTTTACGTTACATTTAACTTCGTTCTTAATCTCTTTTGGTCAGAGTTTCAATTCCGTCAATGACATGACTTGATTAAAATATTCCATTTCTGCAAAAATGAAACATTCAACCATGAACTTCGGAGGTACAACATGTTTAATACTCCGTTATCATATTCATTATTGAAATTCGTGATACAATTAACAACTATACGGTAGATTGCTCATTTTTGTTATGTGAAACCAAGAACGTGTGACTGGATATTAAGTTCTATGAATTTTGTGGTTGAGAAAGTGTTTCCCTCTCATCCCATCCTAGTACATCGCATTCCTCAGTGCGTTTCCTTTCGTACGTCGCCCCAGGCGCCGGTAACCAAACCGACGTTCGTAACGTTCTTCACCCAAACCACGTCATCTCCGCGAGAGCGCGTTGCACGAGCGGCATCGGCTCGGGGCCCAAGTCGCTTTTCGAAGACGGAGGAAGTGCCGGCAAAAACACGGCAGGCGGCGGCCACCCGCTTGCGCGGCTGGCCGGCCACCCGATCTTTGGCCATCTTTGGGGGCCAGTTGCGAGCCTTTACCAGCTCTTCTGGCGACGTGTCCCGAATGGCGCGCGAGGCGTCGGGCCGCGCCGCCGTCGCCTCGCGGAGCGCGCGTTTTTACGCGGCGCGCACTGGGCCCGAAGCAAACTCTCGCCGCCGCGCCCACGGAGCTAGCTGCCCGTTTGAAAGGAGGTGCAAAGCTTTTGAATTACTGAAGAAAAAGCGTGTGTTTATGAACACCAGCACATTTTTCGGACTAAACCGATAACGAAGCGAGGTGTGTTATGTGTGTTATCGGCCGTGGGCGTTCATTACTTTTCGTAATACCAACTAATAAGTAAATAATCATATAAACAAGAAATACCATTTCTTGGAATCAATGTCATCATATGCGGTTCTTACTAAGATCCTTTGTTTGGGTTGTTGTGTCCGTTAAGTATGGCGTTTTGTTCCTCTGATTGCGTTAAGTAGATACAACAGTGCAGAATTGTAACGGAGTTTATTTACACAATACCACGAGATTAATCAATCAATAAAAATATTCCTGAATGACAATAATATATTGTTAATCGCTTATTAGTTTTATACTATGTCAAGTGCAACTAACAACTTGCTACCACTCTGCATCTTTATTCGTGAGTGAAACAGTGAGTAAACATAATTTATTCGAGGTGTCTCAAGAGGATTAGTTACATCTCCAAAACTTGCATTTTAATTCTATATCGTATGAGATTTATACCAATGAGCCTGCAATATGTTTTACGACGGTCATTATGGGAGTTTCGGTCAGTTCGAGTCAGTTTCCAGCAATTAATCCGTAACACATTCCCATAACCGGTTGACGAGAGGAAACGATAGACGCTCTGTTTGTCCCACTGTGCGGCGCGACGCGGCGCGGGGAGGCAAGGTGCGGAGGGGCGGGCGCTGACGGACGCGCGCGCCGCGGGAGGGGTGATGGCTTATTGCTTATCACGCGCCGCCCATCGGCGTCGGATCTCGGCCGCGCCGCCCGCGCCGCGCCGCTCCGCTCCGCAGAGGACAGTCCGAGGACGGTGCCTCTCCTCACAAAGGCTTCTTCTGCACTCGCGGCGCGGCGCTGCTCGGCCACTCTCACCGGCCAATTACACGTGTCCCTCGCCGCGACACTCGTAAATACGGGAGACGTTATGGCGCTCGGGAGCTGCAGGCCGAGCTGTCTGTATTCGTTTGGCGGTGTATGTATTAATAACGGAATACGGAATGCTGGACGGTTCAAGTTTTTCGGGTTTCCTGTAGGTGCAAAACGGATCGTAAGAAGGAACGTGTCAAAATGGTTCCTGCAGAAGAGGGGTGAATTGTATGTTTCCCGGTGAGGAGCTGAGTGAGAAGAAGTGAAGTCACATGAAACAACTGAAAAATGTTAAGTGGGGCTGGTGGTCAAATTAAACCAAGAACAGAGAAAAGTCATTCACAAAAAATGATCACGCCATGAAGATGCGAACCATACGGTTATTACCGGATCGTATCTGCAGATCATGAATTCAATTCATGAAGATAAGTCTCCCAAGTACTAATAAGGAATGAAGGCAGAAGGAAGAATTGTTGATGTGGGTGAAAGGTTCGTTCGCGATCTGGAAAGCGAATGTGTTCTTTCGCTTCCTCCAGTTTTTTGCGTCCCTTGGGCAATCCTCTCAGTATTTTTAAAACATGAGATAACTCGTTTCTAAACATTAAATTAAAAATTCAAAACTCTTTGAAAGGTTAACTGTTCGCTTACCGTGAACAGAACGTGTTCACCGTGGAAATTGTGTTCCAGAAATAATAAAATGTCATTCTGTCTACGTCTACCTTTAATTTTTTATAAAGGCGTTCTCATTTCGGGTAACAATCGTCTAGTAGAAAAAAAGTTTTAAACGTGAACACTGTTTTTGCTTACTGGGTATCAGTTTTGTCGAAACGTAATGAAATAAATATAACGCACGACGATCAAATGTATACGATAACATTGTTGGTTGTATTACTTTTTTTCTCGACCTTGCTCTACTACCATTGCCATTCATTTGCAAGATGAAAATCTTACAGAATCCCTACTTCAAATAGATTCTTAGAATGGAAATATTCTTAGAAAGAAAATATTGGAATTTCATTCTTCGGGCGTTTTTGAGACATTCAAAGCATTTCATTTCCGTTTACGTCCGTAAATCATTGTTGACGAATTCTAAGAGTTGATGTATTTTCGACACATTGTCGTTTCATACATAAAGCATTTTGAATTCTTGAAACACTTGAAAATAACCTTCATTCTTAAAACAACTATTTAATGGGAAGTCCTAATTGGGATGTCAGGTCAAGACAAATTAATTTTTTTTTAATTTAAAAACTTTTCTTAACCTTATCTGTCTGCCTTCTAATTATTATCTTTGTAGGTAATGTAAGCATTTTTATCACAATAATTTCAATTATTGATGATTAGAATGGTTGCTAATTCCAGAAAAACAACAACCAAGATGATATCCGAATATTTTATCTAAATTACTGATTAAATCGATTGCCTACATCACATCCATTTCGGAGAAAACTAACGATGGAATTATCTGGAACGGTACAGTGGGACGGAAATACCTTACGCGGAATACGAGCGGAACACCCCAGGTCGACGCAGAGAGGTCAGCGCCTCACCCCACCTCACCTTCTCCGAGCCGTCACCTCAAGCTTTAATAGGAACCAACTGGACCTTGCATCGCCCATTAGCGAAGCTCTCATTAGACGGCGCTCTCCACTCTGCGCTCATTAGGGCTGGCGGCTCCTGGGCGACGCGGCGTTGGGCGCGCGCGCGGGCGGGCGGGCGGGCGAGCACCCGGGGTGGGTGGGCGTGCGGGGGCGGCGCGCCGTTTGAGTTGAGGACAATGCGTCTGGCCACCGCCGCCGCCGCTGCTGCTGCCGTGGATCCCGCCGCCCGCGGTCTGTGTGATTCAGCTGTTTCGCCTCCGAGGTGTGAAAGCGTTATGCTGTGCTGCGTGCGTTGCGGCTGCCCGGGGACGCCCCTTGTGTCTTTCTCGGTGGTGGAGGCGTCGAGGGCCGCACCTACCGGATCCGCGCTCCGTCTTCCTTGTTACGCGCGCCCAGATGCCGCTGGATTACTCACACAATATCACCGCTAATACTGCCCACCGCTCGCGGCAACAGGTGTATCGTGCGGCGGCTCTTGAGACCTCTGACTGCCTCGGCTCACTCGCTGAATAGCCGCCCCGGTCTTTAACTCCTGCGCTCCTCGGCGTTGTCGTGAGACTCCACTGAGTAATCCTTCCATTCCGAAAACTGTGTTAACATGAATTGCTTTTAATCCTAATTCTAGTGAAATATAGTTTATTATTTTGCGTCTCTTGTAGATCTCGAAAATGACTTGCGTTACTTCTATTTAATTGTTTGTATTTATGATTCACCCTTAAGGCATGTAATAGAGAAGATACAATATCTCCCAAGATTAACCGAGACATTTTTAAGACATAATGATACAGATTAATTATGTTGTTAGAATAGCTGGCGCCCTTCAGGACACTTGAATCGTGGTACTCGTTGTATCAGCAGCTTTAACGAGTGAACGTTCAAACAACACGGAAAATGCGAATAATAAAGAACTTTGTTTCAGTTTTCACTGATTGGCGAAGAACAGATAACGAACTATCGATAAAGAGATGCCGATTGGGCTTCAGAGAGGTATGGAGCTGTTGATGAGCTGATGGGACCTCCAGGAGACATCCCGCAGACGTTTAACAGGCATCGACCTGGTGTAGACGTGAATCGAGAGGATATCGAGCTGGGGGTGGGCGTCGAGCGAATACGTTGTGGAGCGAGCGCGGAACAGACTTCGAGCGGGAGCTTAGAGAGTGTGCTTAGAGCGGGAGTTTAGGGAACAAGGTATTCGGGAAGGCACAGTGTGCTGTAGACCAACGGATATCCAGTTGTCACAGCAAGTGTTAAACGGGCTTCGTCCAGACGTTTTCCGTCCGGTGTGAGAGCCTTCCAGAGCGCGCCGCCTGGCGGCACTCCCTTCGCCTGCGAAACCGGATCGCGAGCGCCCACTTCACCCCGCCAAGATTGTGACCTTTCGCTAAAATGGCGGCCCTCTCATTAAACATTGCATTTACCGTTTGCAGGCTAGAGGTGCTATCAAAGAGAGCATACACCGCGGCCTGACGTGACCATATAAGGAGCAAATTTGTATGTGCCGAATGGACGAAGTCAAAGTTTACATGCAATTTCCAACATCATTGTTTACGCTAGCGAATTACCCGAAACGGTCATGCAATATAGTTTTCCGTATGCAAGTCATAGTTGGTACATGTGAAATGTTTCGCAATGTTCACTTCTCTGCAGGAGAAGAAACTATACGCGAGAGTGGGATGTTATTCCGACAGATGTAATAGAAACCATACCTCAAGCATTCAGGTTTTTTACGACTTTCACAAACATCTTTCCCTACAGAGCGTCGTTATACCTTTATTCTCCATATATATTAAACGAAATTATGGAATATAGCCTATCTCAAATGCAAATGTATTTCTGAAACGGGAGTAGGTGCTGGTGAAGTTTAGGACAGCAAGATAATTCTTCACGAACTCTCCATAATATTTCTAACTTCTTTGTCTTCAAAGATTATTTAGGTTATAATAGTCGTAGGTCATTTTATATCACACAACAAGCAAACTAAGGGTAACTGGGATCGTAGTTAACAACCACGCCTATGGCACTGATTGGTCCTCCATTAATTGGTTGTTGTGTACATACATTCCTCAATGTGTACACATAGAAGATTCTAAGGTAATAATCGAAGGTAAACGCAGCGCATGGGAGGCGCCTTGCCTTCCACGGCCGCCACGCGAAGCGACTCCCAAGGCGCTGGCAGCCTCCCAGTAGCAGCCGCCGCCGCCGCCTCGTCCTCTGCCGCCGCTGCGCCGCGCCGTCACCTCCGCCATCAGCGCCGCCATCCCCGCCGCCGCCGCCATCGTCGCCGAGGAGCCACTTAGTCCGGAACCGGTATTCGCCGCCCGGGGCTGTGTATATAAAAGTGACCTCCAAATATGCATTAATTCACAAAATTATATTTGGTTTACAAGTAGGTTTTTGTCTCCTCCCCCTCGCCCTCTCATTATCCCCCTCCCCGCGCCTTGCTGGGCGGCGCAGCGCCGTGCCGCGTCGCCCCGCTCCGCCCCACTCCGCTTCGGCCCGCTCCGCCCCGCCCCGCACTCCTCGCCCTTCGCAGGCGGAGGAGATGGTGAAGGTGATGGAAGAGGAAGGGAGATGAACAGGATGTATTAAAGTTGGAGGAAGATGGACAAGGGCCTCAAAAGAAGGGGCGGATGTTAAAAAGAGAGGGTGGGAGAAAACGATAAAAGTTCGCGGGTATTGAAGGGAAAGAGGCAGGGGAGTACGAAGAATCTCGAAAGGGGGTAGAGAGAGGAAGCGGCGGCAAGAGGGCGATGGCAAATAAAATAAGGAATTCTGCATGCCCAAGCCAGCGGGGTGGTGATGGGTGGTGACGGCGGAAGCAAGGGCGAGGGGGAGGGCGACGAATCGTTATTAGCTTCCACCCTTTGTGGCGCGTCGGGCGGTGTCATTAGGAGCGGCTGAGGTGGGAGGAAGGGGCAGCGCGAGGAAACGAATCGTTTGGGCGACGTGGAAGGTGGAACGCTTGGGTGCCGTCGCCGCCGCCTGCAGACCCTTCCGACTCTTCGGTCCCCGATAGCTGCTGCGCCCTCAGCGGCTCAAGCGCTTATGAACGGGCCCGGCTTTCGGGCGGTGGGTGTGGAAGGAGCTCTTGAGACTTCGTCGTTACGTTGAGTCGGTTTATTACTGGTTTTTGTTTGATTTTTAGTGACTCCGGGCGCGTCAACTGCTATGGTCATTGGTCCCGTAAGCGTAGTGTTTTTTGCTCAGGAGGTGGAGGTTGCCTTCCCCTCACCCTCTGTATGGCGAGACACGGCACCGACCTACCGTCGGCTAGCGGGTTTTTCCGTAGTTAACTATCTCCCACCAGCGGGGCACCGCCCCAGCTGGTACAAGCTCTAAACCCCCGACCAATCTCCCGGCATGTATGGTAGTGTAGTGCATGTTAGTGTAAGTGCATCTGTAAGGGGTGAGTGTAGGACAAGGAAGAGGTAGGAAAGATCGCGCGCGGTCCGTGGCCTGTTTGGTAGGGTACTGCTCCGGCATTCCCCTGGTGTTGATCAGAGAAACCACGGAAAACTACCGAACAGAGCAACCGGCCGCTAGAATTCTCTTCCAGACAACGACTGAATTAGACCTAGCTGACAAGCTAGTGCGAAAATCCTACCGCCGTCGGGACTCGAACCTAGGACCTCCAGGTCAGAGGCACTGCTGTGGCATCGGTTGAAGCTCTGAGCCACCTCTCCCAGTGATTACTGTTTCTTTTAAGAAAATTCTCACTAAATCAAGTATCAATAATTAAAACAAATAATTATGAGTTTTTGAACATGATTAGAATGCTCTTTACCAACAGTTGCACAGTAATCTTGGAAATACTTGCCTAATGTTCAGGTTGGACTGCGTGGAAGAAATTTAGTGTGTCATTTTAGGAAACTTTGATCAGTAGTCTAAAACTCTTGAGTACGTGGAATATATTGAGTGTGTCAGTTTAAGTGACTTTGATCGGTAGTCTAGAACTCATGGGTAATTAGTATTGTGTTCTAAAAATAGTTTCTCAGTATCATAGACATGTAAGCTCAATAGTTTAACTGTATCCGATAAGATATCAATAGTTTCTTTTAAAATGTTTAGAGATCACATTGATTTTGGTTTAGTTCTGGAGAATTGTGAGAAATGTAATATTTTTCCTGTCCATTTTCATTGTATGAGAAATAGAGATGTTTCAATGTTTGCTGCGTGGCAAAAGTGAAACACCTCGACGTGACGAGAAACCTAGTCATTTTACGAATTAGTATTTTATCTATATTGTTCATGTCTATGTGAAAATGCTGTATAAATAGTGTTTCTGGTAATATCACAAGTTACGATACTACCTTTGCATAAATATCCTTGTTGTGCCTGAATGTCATTTATTGCTCACATCTATTCTAGTAGTTTTAATTTTTTAATTAAGTTCTGACACTTAAATATTTCATTTGCAATGAAATCTGTCGATTGTCTCTTCTTTATATTTGTTTATTTGAAATTACTGTCCCACGGATAGATTTGTCCTCCAATTGCTGCCTGTATACACAGGAGAACTTCGCTTTTATAATTCTCTGTCCACAGTTAATAACTCCTAATGACGGGGTGACTAACGAGTTTTCTTTTAAATATAGTACGCGCGAACGTTCATTTTATGTGTACACGGACGAACATCAAATTATTTTGACGTCGCTTGCAGTGCTAAAGACATAAACCTCTTCTCGAATGCCCTGCCGTCCGGTGAGGCGGCTCGATGTCGTATTAATGAGTTTGTACATTTGCTCCCGATGACTGTAAGGTATCATTTAGCTTTGCCATTAGAACGTCGTCCAGGGGATGCAATGGATTTTTTTCTACCGAGCTTGGCCAGCTTTACGTCTCGTCAATTCACTTTACAATTTTAAGAGCGGTGCTCCCAACGCGGACCGGAATAACTTTACCCTTCTCTCATCAAACGCGGCCTCCTCCTTCCCCTCCCCCTCCCGCGTCTTCCCCAGAACATTCGCGTGCGCCCCGCGCTCTATTCCTCTCCTGATGAATGCACCATTACCCGTGCCATTAACTTTAATGTCCAACACGAAAAGAAATTAACAAGCCGTCGAGACGGAGTGAGGAGCCCGCGGGTCGGCGGCGGCTGCAGTGACGAACGTCATTATCATGGCATGTCTGGTGGATGTGTGTACAGCGCACCCCTCCCGCGCGCCATCTGTTAGCTGCTGATGCGCCTCGCACGCAGGGCGGCCCGTCGCGGCGCGTCGCTTCGCCCGGCCGGCGCGGCACGGCGGCGCGGCGGGGCGGTGCGCGGGTGCACGCACAGAGGGAGCGGCGGTGGATTTACTCCGCCTTGCGTCCCAGATCGATCTCGCATACCCTAGTTGCAACGTAAATAAATACGGATGCAAGACACGCATTCCTAACAATATTATCAGACCGAGATGAAAATGTATGAGGTGCCGACGTGGATTCTTCAATGTATGTTCAGTGCGAGCTTAAGTATTAATAAATTAATATTTCTTCTTGATTGTCAATATATGTTTACAAATAAAAGTATCCAAAGTTTTTTATGACAATTATTTATTTCAGCAATTGCACAACGTTTCGTAACTCGTTTTGTTACATCATCAGGTGCTAAACTTAGTGAGGGAACGCTATCCCATAAAATTACCTCTGCAGCAGAACATTCAAGGAAACATTACTAAATACCTCACTCTCACTCAGGTGATACCACATAACTAACCGTTACGAACAGACACTCCATTCAAAGTTTGAATGACACCAACGGGCGCATGCAGATACGTCCATTTCAGAGTAATTGGGACATCGACACCTTAATAATCTAATACACAAAAACGAAATTCTGGGAAAATTTGATGTTTGTGAGCTCAAATACCATCATCTTGGAACACACTTTTTGAAAAATTATGTTCTATATGAACATTAAAATGTAGCGTACTGCGTGTTTACCACTGGTTGCATGAAGTCTGGTACTTCAAACATCTACGTCGATGAATGTGAAAAAAATTGAAAAACAACCTTTAGATTTTTATATAACAAATCTTTTGTGACAAATGATAACTGTCCTGCCAAGAAGCATCTACTCTACATCATAACAGATCTCCAATGAAACTTTTATACATTTGACGACAATATCTTCTAAACATGAACTCTGTACTTCAAAATGACAACAATCCAAGATGTCACGTTACGAAACGTTACAAGATTAAGGCAAAGAAACACGTAAATTCATTTTATATCTTATATTTTTTATGTAAAAACCACAACCGTCTTTAATGTAGATGGATATGTGTTTTCTAAATGATTGTCATTGTTCCACTCACGACTCATAAGACCAATTGCCGCACTCGCTGTCTTTTCTTGAGCGTCCGATATCTCGTGGTCGCAGGGGTCCCGCAGGGCCCGTTAGGCGCGGCGTGGACCACTCCCTTTTATCACCCGTGCTCCTCTCATCCTTCCCGCCTCCTCTTTACTCTCTCCTTTCTCGTCTCTTTCGACCCCTCTTCCCTTCTGCTCTTCTTTCATCCGTCGCCTGATCCTGGCCCCCCTTTCCCCTCTGCCCTCCCTACCACTACTTCGCATTCTCTTTCCTCACCTTCTCCGCGTCTGCCCCGGTTTTAATCTTGTCTTCCTCTCTTTTGCTTCTTCCCCGCCTCTCCCATCTCCTTCCCATCTTCCTTCTGTCTCGTTCACCGTGTCTTCCTCCCTCTCTTCCCTCTCCCTTTATGTCCCCTCCTCGCATCTGGGGCATCCCCTCGTAAATCGCTCCTGGGAAACAGACGCTCTCAAGGTTGCCGCCGCCGGCCTATTTGCGTTCTCGCCCTTGTTTAGGGTGGATGCTGTTCGTTCGTAACGTAACATTTTTTTGTTACGTAAATTGTATACCCAGTGTGTATATGTGTAAGGGATGCTGAGACTTTTTAAGTAGTGTTTTGAAAGGATCACGAGCTAGCTTATGTTCACGTCCTGTGTTAAATGCATTGTCTCATTAAGTAAAGAACTCGTTAAATGAATAGATTGATCAGGTGAAAAAGATTTCATCAAATACTCCAAGGCTATCTTGGTAGTACATGAAACGAAGAACCATTGTTTATTAATGAATGGCTTTGAATGTTTGGAAATTTATGAAAACCTAATATTTTGTTTTAACATTTATTGGGCTTGTAGGTTTGATTATGACAAGATGCCACACGACAGTTGCGTGATTATTTGGTTGTAGGTGCATCACATATTCTCATGTACTTTAATTTGTATTCAGTCATGAGAAACTTCAATATTTTGAAAAGCAGATATTGCTGCTGGTCAATGAACATATATTTATATCATTTTATAGGAAATTCCTCTTAAATAGTATAGTATAATATATTGATATGTGTTGTATTCTGTATCCATGGTAGCATATTTAAACTCCTCCGTAATCAAGAAATTTGCATTGATAGAGAGTTCCTTTTTTTTTCCCGAACAGTAGAATGAGAGGAAGGATTAATTAACTTGGGCCTGGACATCGTGGGCGGACGAAACGTGCGACAAATTCAGGCAGACTGAGTCAGGCCGGCACACTGTGTTGGCTCGCATACAATGCAGCGGGCCGGAACTTATTCGCATGTATTAAACATTTCATGGTCCGCGCCTGCAAGCCTGGGCTGCCCCCGAAAATCCTTGACCGCCCTCACGAATTCGGCTGCATGACTGCCCCTCCCCCACTGGACTGCCCACGCCCTGCAGTTCTCGGTCCCGCAAGAGGAGTCACTCACTGCCTGATAATAGGAAATGCTTTCATTGGAAATTCCGTCTCTTTTCTCATACAATCCTGGAGACTCGCTTCATCTCACAACCATTTTCATTCCATCATTTGCGCCTATAAACCTTTTTAATTCTTTCCATCATATCTATTATTCCTTTCTCCTCTTCCCTCATTTCTCTTCTTCTTCCATATCCTCCTTCCCCTACCCCTGTTAGTGAGTGCGTATTTACTCATCACGCCCGACGAGCCGATCTGTAGACCGGAAAGAATGTCTAAATTCGTGCGTAACTGACTCTCTTTGCTGTCAATATTTTTAGAACATTTTTTCGTTTTGTTTTCTGTTTGGGAGAATTCCTAAAAATCGGAGCTCGTAGATGGATTGTTGGCCGGAACGCATCGCTGCAGTAGAATCGCCCGAGGGCACTTGTGGGCACGCGGGTTGCGGCCAAATTCCGCGGCTTCACCGCCTCCCGGCTGCGGCTGCGTCGGTCGAGAGCAAGTTGCGATGAAATTTTCTGTTTTGACGATGGAGTATACTCACTGTGCACTCTGAAACAAACAGCAACACTGTTTTATTCGGTAGCTGGAAATATTTGCTAACGATGTATTCAGTTTCGTGCATTCCCCAGGGAAATTCAATGGCTTTTGTCTACAGTTTTTGTAGATTGATGAGAATGGGTGAAAACTATGGAACGAGTGCTGTTTGCTGACTTGCTTTGGTACACAGTATGACGAATGATGCAGTGGTATAATGAAGTAAATATTGATCTGTGAGAATCAACTACTGTAACTTGCTAGTTGCGAATTAAACTTGGGCTTTTCAAATATCGCGCAGGATTACAACTTTCATGTAATACTGAAATGCTTTTTTAAATTTTGGTTTTTTAAGGAAAAAAAACAGTTATCTGTTTTCATTATTTCAAATGCAGGTTAAGCGATTGTAGGTAGATATTCAAGTGAATTGTAGATGATTTAGCATCAGTACGTGGTTTATACAAGAAGAGTAATTTCAGTACAGTTCAAGATTGAAATTTATTCGTGATGTTAGCACGAGGCCAAGAAATAATGAAAACATGATGGGGTTTGAATATTAACAAAATTCCAGGAAATTTTGTGTGATAGAACAATTTGATTTAGTGAAATCTCGAAACGGAAGTTAACGGACACATCCTTAATCTTCGCTCACGTGGAAGACACATGGTATCAGCTAAAAATAATTAAATAAAAACAGGTATTTGAGGAAACGATTTTTTTCTCGTCGAAGGTTAATTGCGCTCCAGGTCGTCCGAGAATGAAACCCTACTCCACCCTGCCGCGGCGCTCCCCTCGCCGAGAGGCCCCAGGTAATTGCCGGCCGTTGCTCTATTTGCTACTGGGCACTTCCTTGTCGACGCGGCGCCCACTCGTTAGACTCGTCGGAGCGCCTGACGGTGGTTGACGGGCAGGTGCCTCGGCGGGCATTGGGCTTCTCCAATTTCCCTCTCGTCCCGCCGTCGCCTCTGCCACCACCACATCCAACACCCTTACCATCACCATCATCACTCCCTCTACCAACTGTTGTATCTCCATCAGTTCAGTCACCACCCAAAAACATGTCGAATCCAAATTTACCAGCTGGGGCACCACCACGGCTGTTACATTACTGTTACCTCAACCATTCCCACTTCTTTTATCATCGTCATCATGTCCTGCTCTCCCACGTATATTTTTACCCCATCACCTCAACCCTCGAGTACCGCGTTTGATCGTGTATATGGGTTGCAAAATATTCCCCTCCGCCGTTTACACCATCTACCATAAACGATGTGATTCTCATAACCACTGACAATGTGGATTACCTTTTGGACCATCAGAATATACCACTGTCCTGTGTGCTGACACTACTACCACTAATGAGTATTACTTTACTCCGACCGTTGTTGCCCCCTTTCTGTATTTTAAATCATCGAAGACGTTCTGCCACCGATACCGTACATAACTCTGTCTTCTCCATTTTCTTAATTACTAAATTTACCGCCAGCCATTGACATTACTAACATACGTACATCGAAATGACATTCCTCTTATTCTTCCTTTCGGTGCTGTCAGCGCCTCCATCACCATTTTACCGCGCTAGCCTAAAGGCCTTCCGGAGACTCCTTTCCCCTCCTCTACCTTCCTCGTCTCCTCCCCTTTCTCCTTTCTCGCTCCTTCCCCGTATAAATATGAAATTCCGGGGCCCCGTGACGACGTGGTTATTGAGGAAAATCGATGAACTCCCCGGAACTAATATATCTTCCAAACTGGTCGGTGGGGGCACTCTTTTATATAAACATGCGGCTCCGCATATGAAAGAGGCCCGGCTCCCGCTGAACTAGGCGTAAAACTATCTTGGGAGCTTTTTGGGGCGGCGGCGAAGGAGGCCGGCGGGAGACGTGATTTAGATGGTCGCGTTTGCGACGACCCGGCGCCGCCGCCGCGGACGTGTCTATCCAACCTGTCTGTCAATGGGTCCGCTCGGTGATGGGCGATGCAGGGCTACTGCATCTTTGTTCGTCTTTCGTCCTCCGTAAAAGGTATTCCGCCTTTGTGGGCAGTTGCTTACTTGTGAAGCTTAACTCTACCGATACCCGTGTGTGAGCGATGGTCCTGTTTTCACGAAATCTTCTTGCCCACATGTCGTAATTGTGTAGTATACTGATTCATTATTCATATATTCGTATTTATTATTCTTTCCCTGTCTTTATATCAAACTAATGCATGTTTTAGTTTAGTATTAGATGTGTGGAAACGTATGACCACAGCAGTAAAATGGATCGTCAGTTTTATTCTTTTGTAGATGTTAGCTTTCTAGGAAATTGAATGATCAGTATTTGCTAATTTGTTGAATTATGATGACTTGTTCCTTTGTGCGATTCCGCGAAGACGTTTACGGGGATCGGTGAGTCGCTGTTCTCAAGGAAAGGACTTTTCTACCCACATGTTATTGTAGTTCTTTATTAATAGGAATGTCAAGCGACATTTTAAATGAGGAGTCAAGAAGTAAAGTTTCAGGAGTAAATTTTGTTGCCCCTTAATTCGAAAGTTTGTCTATAAGACTCAGCGAAGGACTTCCGAACCGATGTGACATCTTCCTTTATATTTATTTTTCAGTTGTACTTCAGAGTTAATTAATCAATTTTCTATTGACGTAAATATAAGACGCCTGACAGACAAGATTAAAAGCAATATTATTCTAGAGCTGATCGTTTTGTCAATAATTATTTCTTCAAATATATTGGTGAAGTATCTAGTTATTTAATATAATAATATCTGCTTGTGGATGAATACAACCAGCAGACGAGGGTATTCCGTGGGATTTTGTCGCAGTGCTTTAAAGACCGTTACGTGCTCACTGACATAACTAAAGTCGTAGAGTGTATAAGATTTCGTTTCCGTTTCTCATTGATATGATTTGCTCAACGATCCTCCGCACGTGTTACTTTTATTGAAAGAGAATTGCCGCTCCCGTTGACGTTCGACGAAGGCACTTTGGATATCGAGGGCCTAGAGGGGCCGGGGGCGTCCGCATGAGCCAGTTGCGTGGAATCCGCCGTCTCGGCCGGCGAAGGGCCGCAGCCACGAGGATCGCTCCCCGCGCGTTCGTGCAGCCTTTGTTTGTTATTGTTTTTTGGACCGACCCTCCCCCTCTTCCGCCCCCTCCCCTGACACCGGCGGCGGCGGCGCTGCGGCGGCGAGGCTGCGCGTTCGCACCTCCGCCCCTCCTAATGGGCGCGGGGGCGGGGCGGGGTGCCGCCGGGGATAACGGCCGAAATGAAGGGGAAGGGCAATGCGGGTGGGTGGAGAAAGGCGGCTAGCTGCTTCGTCTTTAAACGGGCGTTTGCTTTGTGGCGGCATTCGCGTTTGTTTTCTTTTTGGTCTTTCCTTCGAGGCCTTCCCTCTCCTGCCCCTTCCGATATGGCAACCCCGCCACGCCGAAGTTTGTGTGCTGGCCATCAAGCCTTTCGGAGATGCTGCGTCGGATTATTGGGAGGTGCAGAGGAAAGCTGCTTCTCCTCATCCTGCTCCTCTCCTCTCGCGCTCATCACCGGGTCGTCTCCTCCGCGGACGGAGCGGGAGGGAGCGGATGGGAGAGGTGGGGGCGAAGGAGGAGGAGCGGCGGACGAGGGGCGGTAGAGGGAAGGAGGGAAGCAGGTTGAGGAGGTCGTTGTGTTGTTTAACAGGCGAGCATTCCAGCATAATGATTGTGGCCGCTCTCGGTCGACGGGTCGGCGGCGGCGGGAGGAGCCACGCCGACGCGGCCCGCGCTGACAAGATCGCCGCCGCCGCCGCCGCCTCCTTCGTCCTCCACGGGAAGTGATTGGGCTGCGGCCGGCCGTCGATCCGTCCGTTCGTCCTCCGCAGCCGTCCATCGTCACGAGCTCCCAGCGCCGCAAGTGTCGATGTCGCTAGCGACGTTTGTATGGTGGATCCTCGGGCTCGTTTGCGAAGCTGTCCGTACAGCGATTGCGAAATTCAGCGTGCGTTCGCCGCTCTTTTCGTTTTGCCGGAGTGTGCGTCTTTTATTCCGCTCCGAACATTTTTGTAGAGTTCGTTTCATTTTGTTGCTGGAAGTGGTGTTCGGCGTAGGTTTACAAACGGAGAACAATTTGTGTAGTACTCGCTTGAGGAGAAATCTCATTAACATTACATGCTCGACCGAAGAGAACTTGAAACATAAGCACTTCATAATCTTCTATCTCGTTGTCAACGGCGATATCTGCTTGCAGGTAACCGCAGACTTGTAGCTAACGCTTGGCATTTGCAGGCGACGCGTGAGAAACTGGCAACCGTTGCCGCAAACGAGAGGGAGACGAGGGCACGAAGTGGCATTTCGTTGCGACGAACCGCGATTACAAGCCGACGCTCCTCAGCCCCTTATCGAGCTGATGTATAAGATCGTGCAGAGGAATGATCATGGTGGAGTCGAAACAATTCAAGGTTGAATGCAATAGAAACAGGGGTAGCGGCTGACAAACTGTACAGTATGAAACAATAAACCTTCAGTATTCAGCAATTGGTTTTAGACTTGAGGTGTAGTGCTTTAATTTATTACTGTATACCTTTAAACACGTGTTAGAAATGTTTAATCTTTTCTTTATGTGGAAAACACTTCGTTCTTGGAGAAGTTACGTTTGTGACATTGTTGAAAGCTTTTAAAAATAACCTATGAATTGTTGCGGGACGTTCTTGAAGCAAAGAATCTGTGATGAGTGAGTAAAGCATTAAAATTGTTTTCATATGTTTGTGTTTTACATTTGACTTACAAGGCTTTCTTCCTCATCACCTTCAAGAAAGGGGAAAATTGATTTAAAAAATGGATTTCGTTTTGTTTCATCAATTGTGCTTTTCTTGCTGGATATTCTTCTAAATTAAAAACGGATTTCCGTTTAACGTCATTATCATTTAATCAAATCTCAAATTACCCCACACGAAGCCGATCGACTGTATGTTATGGCTGAAAAAATATTTTCTTTGTGAGATTTTACGAGATTTCTATTTAATTCAAACATAGTACTTGAATATTAAATTCAATTGAATTGAATTTTATGTAGTTCATATTCTATTTAAATTTTTAGCAATGTTGTATCAACGCTTTTCAGGAAGAACGACTCAGACGAGGAGCAATTCTGATCTTCCTTAGGTGGTGTGTGCGTGATTGGACGATTACTGGTGGCTTAACTGTATGGGTTGAATTTCTTAGTGATATGATTACATTTGTAATATGTACGTCTCTGTTGTTTGGTCTTCCTACAGTTGAATTTTTCTCGTACTCCTGGAAATATACAGATTCAGTATACCTGTTTCTATCAGATTTTAGATTACCTGGAAGGTCACGGATGGAGAAGCTTCGAACACATGTTTGATGTGTGTTCATTGTTGTCATTTACTTGATGAATGACGTTTTTTGTAATTGATTAACATTTCCGGTAATGCCATCTGCTAATTTCATTAGTCTCGTTAGTTTGGTGATTTCTTTTTCGGGAGGTGGCGATGTTCCTCACCCAATGGATGCTGAGATTTGACGCCGACCGATATAACTGCTTACGGGGGATTTCCTTCTCAAGGTATTTCCCTTCCTAGCGGGTCACAGTTCCTGCCGGGACAAGCTCTAAGCTTCCGAGTAATCCGCCGAAATGTGTGGTGGTGTAATGTATGTACGTGTGTGGTTTTTAAAGGAAGAAGTCAGGACAATGGGGAGGAAGAAATGATCGTGCACTGTCCGTGGCCTGTTTGTTTAAAGTACTGCTCCGGCATTCGCCTGGTATTAATTGGAGAAAACGATCTACCGATCAGAGCAGCCGGCCGCCAGAATTCTTCTAGAGACAGTGAGAGAATTTGACTCAGTTATGTCAGTGTCGGAAATCCAATTTTATCTTTCTTGAGTTAATAGCAGACGAATATTACAATAAAGAAGTGATTTGGACATCATTGTGTCCGAAATAGTCCCTCTATCCGTTAGAGTGAAATCATGTCAATTAACAAATTTCCTTCCTTCTTATGACTGTTTTTGAGGTAATATTTCATTACGACTCATTCAGACGTGATTAAAATGGAGAAATAGAGGAAAATCTAAATGTTTAGTCTGTAGAATTAAGAATGAGGGAATACAGAAGTATATGGGAACTGCTTTTTGAGAGAATTAAGGTATCAGACAAAAACATGGCTGTAACCCAGAGGAACAAGAGAATTATGGAGACCATGAGATAGAGGGAAAGAACTGCTTTCTAGATGGAAAAGGAGGCAGTCTCTCCCGTGCAATGAAGTTTATTCCTGATTTTCTCCTTATCGCTGATTATACCAGCAACAGTTTTAAACGTTTATTCTTTACATGAATGGGCTAATCCACACATCAAACTGCGGGCTCCCTCACCCTTCAACTTTGGTTTTAGCCACCTAGGAGCCGATTCGTGGGCTCGATTCGGAAAGCAACCGCGCCCCGATCCTCCTCCCCGGAAGTTGCTCGCGAAGTCCGGGCGCGCGACGAGGCGAAGAAGGCCCTACCCGGTGCAACATTTTGCAAACATCTCTCTGTGGGAGTGAGTCGTTCACCTTTAAATCGTTTTCCATAAACGCCGTTTAGAACTCCGCGGTCGAATCGTGAGTTCGTGAGTGAGTCGTTTGCGGCGCCGCGCGCGCGGTCCCGTGATGGATTTTTCGTGTGGGGATCGTTCGGGGGCGGAGCGGGCGGGGGTGGGCGCGGAGGCGGGGGTGACAACGGGGGCAGGAGGGTGGGGGGGGGCGGGGCGGGCGGGCGAGCGGCGTGATGCCATCGGCCAGCGCCCCTTCGTGATGGTTCTGCTCACTGCCGACACTCCTTTGATTGATATTTATTGTGAGAATGCTTTTTTTTTGTTGTTGTTCGCGTTATTACAGGAGAGAGGATCTGGATAAAATTGGATAATAGCGAATTCCCCCGAGAGAATTTCTTTCTTATTTACTATCGTTCCGTAATCTCTTGAGAACGCACGACGCTTTGCTCTGGTCTCGTTAGCTGGCGCATTCGGGCTTCCAGATAAGAGGTGCATCGGATTAAGACTAACAGTCATTGTGATGTCGGGCGATTTTTATGAAAAAATCTACTTCAAAGATGGATTTGACAGCTATTGTATCTTTTCATAACAATTAGAGAATTTAGTTTTTCAAAAATATAATTTTTGTGTTGTACTTAATGAATGTGATAGTGCTTTAAGAGTTGTAGTGAAGGGAGAAGGAGAACTGAGGTACAGTAGCTAATGAATAAACTTTAACTGATATTTTTGCTGGTAAGTTAATTTTACTTTATTTATTTATTTTTTGTTACAGGTAAGGTCAATACGAATTCCCGGCATTTTGGCGTAACGCTGTCTTCATGAGTTCCTCCTTGGTGAGTTTCTTAAAAGAAACCTTTGCTTCAATATAAGTAATACACGGTTCACACGCCTATTAAATACGTTTGTGTCCCTCCAAAAAAACATATTTTTTCTTCCCTTTTCTTCTTCCTTGCTTTGTCTTCGTGTGAGAAATTGACAGATGCAGCTCCGGAGCCATGCGACCGAATGTCCCGCGTGAAGTCGCTGATACACTGTACACCGCCGTGCGGCGACCTTTTGGAGTAACTGATCCCGGCCTGTGGGAGATATAGATGAAGAGCATCTGCCATTGCCCCCTTCAGAAAATCGCACGCTGCCCGTGATCTGCAGGGGTCGATTCAGAAATTAGTTCAGGAGAGGGTCTGAAGTCTAATACATTTCATTCCTTCCGCATACTGTATCCAATACTTCTGTATTCTCTCATTCTTATTTCTGTTCTTTAGGAGTCTGTGTTCGATATTCCTTTTAAATTTTTTAAAAGAAGACATTTTTGAACACAATTATTTTTTTTAGCTTTCCCAACGTGTCTTTATTCTACAAAGAAAGAGCGATTGAAAAATACATCTTATCATATTGTTTTAAGATGTCTTATTAGAATGTAATTCTAAAATTTTGCCGTCTTGTAAATCACCGCTACCGCAGCTCTTGAGGGCATTCTACGATGATCATTTGAGGAACGACATCATCTCCTGCAACATATACGCGCCTGTCACTCCTACTAACGTCCTTGGCTACATTAAATTGCTTGACCAGAATTATGCCCTACATGAATGGGATTGGCAGTTGTAAATGACATGGATTAGGCAGTTAAGTATCAGTAACATATTTATATTAATCTGATATTAGGGTATGAATGTCCATGTAAGCAAATATTTATTTTCATTCAAAAAACAAACTAGTTATTGGAATTAATTATGGCATCGCTCATGGATTGTAAATATAGAAGTATGTATATCTCAACGTAAATTAAAATATTATTGGAGATTCCCTTGGCGTTCAGGTTCAACGAGGAATTGTTGTGAGCGTTGATTTAGACGTTCCATCCATAATTCGTCAGAATGTAGTGCTCAATTTTATAAGTTTTGTAGGTCAGACGAAAACTGCAAATCCAGAGATTTCTCAATTAGTGGCTATACTTTCTAGAGGTTCCTACACACATAATTAAATTCTATTAACACATTTGGAGAGCGTTTGAATCTTAGTGATTGTTGTGGAGGAGAATATAAATTTTGTATTTTGGATATGTCAAATATGGGTTAAATCAAGTTGCCTGACTCTTTCATTTCGTATCGAGAACATATTCAGGCTGGTTCCGGCTTCTTCTCCACCATATTTTATTATGCGGACCCTTGCCTCCTGTATGTTGAACTGTTTGTAGAATGTTGCTAAATGTAAATTAGAGGAGTGCTTGCGTATTTTCAATGAATAAGGTCGGAGTGTTGCATGGCAGTTAAAAGTGCCGCGACAATCTGTAGCGAACGCGGTAGACATTGCGGGCTTGTGCTTTTGGCAAAAGCGCACCATCTCATCGATAGCTGTCAATCCCGAAGTCCATATTCCGGAGAATGGTGAACTTTTTTCTTCGCCATCTTACCCCCGCCGCTTTCCCTCGAGTACGCCCGACGCGCCGCCATCCCCACCACGGCCGGCGCAGTGGACACCGTGGAGCGCGTCCGTACGGCGACTGTGTCACCGCCGTCGCCACGAGAAGCCCGTGCCACGCTCCGGAGGCTCTTAAATCGTGAAGGACAGCCCGGGCATTTGGTGCCTTGTATTGAGAAGGTCCTAATTTTTATCCTTTAGACACGTTGTCCCAGTCCGCGTTTGTCTTGGCTTTGCGCGAGAGCTCCCCCCGCTATCTTTCCTAATCCGATTACAGACGTCAGGAGAGCTTAGAGATGAAAGATGAAGGGCCAGCGGGCGGCGGCTGCTGCTGCTGCGGCAGAGGACGGCTGGCGACCCGCCCCCGCCCCCGCTCGCCTCCTGCCTCCGGGCTTTCCTGCTCCACATCCCGCCGCCCCCGGCCTGCGTCCTCAGCTGACAGCCTTGAAAGGAGACCAGGATGACACGTACCGTTCGGGAAGTCGCTTCCTTCCTGCTCCTAACATTCCTGCTAGGATTTTTATTCCAAACATTAAATTTTAAATATTAATGTAATGCAAGAAGCCTGAAATATTGAAATCGAATGGTACTGTGTATGTGCAATGGTTTCGGCTTGACATGAAACCATTATATCAGTATAATAAAAAATAGTACATTAGATGATACTGCTTGTGGGAAGGGCATACGTAGGACAACTGTTATTTTATGAAAAAGCTTCTTTTCTGTTTGTTTTTTTGTAAATGATTTACAGGTATATATAAATAACAGTATATATAATATTATTTTGAAACAAATATTTTTAGTAAGAAAGCTAGAAAAGTTGATGTCCATATCATACGATACATCATATAACATATCGTATTAAGCCACCACCCAAACATGTTAATAAGAATCGGGATATTCCCGTACTTTTTCAATATCTTGATTATTCTGTTTGAAAGGCTTGTTCATATAATTTCAAAATACATAATTATAAAATTATAATAGTTTTATAGTCGCAGTATTTTAAATATTTCGTCACAAAGGATAATTGAATATAATTGCGTGATGAAATTAAAATATCGAGATTTTACAACTTTCGTCCTTATGGAGAAGGAACACATTTAATAGAACCAAAAATTGCTAAGCGCCGTGATTAATTCATGGCGGAAACCGGCGGTAACGATAGTTTAAGAGTTACGTTTAGTTATGCGTTGAGCTGTGTCTGTAAACATAAAGATGATTTAACTTCCATCAACACACCCACGCCCCTGCCTCAAGGAGCGTGCTTCTTCTGCGTGATGACTTCCTTCATTCCTGTATCTCGACGCGGGGCGGCCCGGCCCGGCCCGGCCCGTCCGGCTGCGCCCTGGCGCTTTTCGACAGCCAGTTTTCCCAGGCTCGGATGCGATTAGTTGCCCCATCAATCATCCGCGGATTTCGACGCGTATCGCTTGGGTAAACGCTTTGTTTTACCAAGTCATCGTGTGGACTTTTCCAGCGTGTGCTTGGCAAGAAACATGACCAGCCGACGTGAATAGTAATGAAATAGCAGAAAGGTTCCGACTGCTCTGCTCCGTACGTCTGAAATATTTCGGAGGAAGAGACGTGTAACTTTCCTACAGTTTATGCGTCATCTACGAATGAACTGTTTCGCAATCATCTGTGAATATTGATTTTTATATGTTAAAGGAATTCTACAATATTAAATATGTTATCTTATATTCTATAATATTAACTTTGAAGAAATTCACTTTTAAAATATCCCGCATTTCAGGTACCCGCACTCATTAATTTGCATTCCAATTTATTGCATGCCAAAATCGTATGTAAAATGGTCTCTTCATTTACCTTTCTTATTGTGTTCATTTAGTTTTTATCATATTGTCATACTAGTAATTTCAGTCAATTAAATAAGGATAAGTTGAAACTTGGATAGAAAGTGAATCAGGTAAACTTTGAGAAAGAGTTTATAAATTGCTAAATAAAATAGATAAATATCTTTATTGATGCTATGTAGTTCATGAAACAATCACATCTGCCAATCTAAATAACCACGAATTATTTTCGCTCTTTGTTAATGGCGATTGTTTTAATTGAAGGAGAGGAGAGTATTCACCTCCCAAGCTATCCTTTTCATTTAGCTCCGTTGCCTGGAGGGGGGCCATGTACACCAACTTGCACAAAAAAAACCTCTTCCTTGCAATGTATATTTTATCTGTTGATGACACGTCCACATAAGTTATATGACGCTGCAGCAGCTGCGTGCGGAACGTCACAGTTATTTCGTGAGTCCCACGTGTCTCCCGTGACTAATGGAGGGGCCAATCTGATCGCCATACGGAACTCAATCCCGAGAAGAGAACACAGGTTGTCGCGTGGGCGCGCGGAGTTCAAGGGCCGCGGCGAACAGCGCCGGCGCGGGGGGAGCAGTGTTAACACGCGGTGAGGGACGGGGAGGAGGGGGAGGGTCCATGTGTCGCCCTTCGGCCCCGTCATCCTCCGCTGCGCGCGATGCCCTCGGAACACGACCCGCGCGCCGCCCCGCCGCAAGCCGCGACGGCGCTGCCCCGCCCACCCGCCCACGCTCACGCGCCTCCGCTCCGCCTCACCCCACCTTGCTCGGCCCCGCTCCGCCTCGCCCCGCCTCGTTCGCCTTGCCTCGCGCCGGATGGTCAGTGTGCTCTGGTCTCGGCATGGATGATCTCTCGTTAAATTAAGCTGCCTCTTTCCTTATAGATTTTTTGTCAATTGTCTTTGATATTTTTGGCTTTCGACTGCTTTCGGTCTTTCTTATTCTGCCATATTTTATCTCTTCCTCGTCTCTTTTCTTTCCCTTTTTCTTTTTTCACTCCTTTCTTCTCGCTATTCTCAATTCTTACTTCGCTTTTTCTTTCTTCAGTCTCTAACTGTTCCCTAGAATCCTCCCTTAAAATAATCTCATGCGTAATATTTTGCAGAAACCATTCTTTCTCTCTTAGTGATTTTGGTGGCAGAATGCTCCATTGAAACGCACGAGATGCATATCCATTTACTTTTGATTTATTAACAATATTTCTTGCCCAATCATTCTACTGACTCTGATTCCTATTTCAGCCTTTCTCATCCACATTTTTCACATAGAAGCTTTTGGATTGTATTTCACCTGCCATGGCCTTTCATCTCCAAACTCGCGTTCTTTGAGCTCAGAGTCATTCGCCCATCGCGTCCACTCATTTGCCCACGCGCTACCCTGCCCACCTGCTCTCACCCACTGTCACACGTGTGCGACGTCAACCGCCCCCTGGGCGTTACTCAGCGTTTCCCCGGCCGCCCCTCGTTACCATAGAACACGGCGCTGCATCCTCGCACCCGCCCAGGGCAGCGCGGGAACTCGCCAGGTCGTGGACTAAGCGCTTGGGGGATGGCCGGGGCGTTGCCGCCGGGGGAGACCAGGGGAACTTACGGAGTAGAGAGAAAGTTACGTAATGATGCGCGAAAAAACGGCGAATTTTCGGCAGAAAAACTCCTATCACAGGGCCCTGGGAACGAAAAAGCGGATAAATCCCGTTGCTAAATGCAGAAAAAAGTCCTCTAACACGTGATGTAGCCAGATTTATGTTTTGTGGGTCCTTGATACCGAAAAATCGAATGACTGCAAAAAGTCAGTCTATCCGTCCGTCTGTGAACAACGCTAAACCGTTCAGCCGATTTTCTCCAAAATTGATATTCTCCAATCGATCTAGCTGATGTCGCGGCCCCTTGAATTTGAAATCGATATTTTAATTTTTGGGGGTACTTTACATGAAGCCCCTGAGACATTTTCCAAATTTAAAAAAATCCATCGTTTTTAATTATTTTTTTTAGATAGTGTGAAGGACTTTAAGAGAATGGTGCAGGTCTCATGTTCGTTGAAAACCCTGTTTTTCAAAAATTTCAAAATTCCTGCTACTCTTCCTTCTACTAAAATATTAAAGATAAATATTTTTCCTTAATGAAATCTGTTCCTGAAAGATTGGTTTTGAAATAAGCTCATGCACAATTTTTTGAAAATTTTAGTACTTTTCGCGTAATTTTGCGTGAAGATATGGGCGAGACTCTACGTGCTGTTTTAGTACCACTAGTTTTTGTTGGTATTTGAGGTGCATTAGGGGGAACTCTTGGAATTGTGCCTTATCTATTGCATCGTCCCGCACCATTAATTTCGTGCTGGTCTCATCCACGGGGTGCTAGCGGAACTGTGCAGGATCCGATGATGCTGAGTTCTAGCCACAATATCTATGTTTTGCCCGTATGTGACTCTTCCTAAGATTGTGGCACTACAATAGGTGTTTAATATCTTTATGTCTATTTGCCGCGTTTCAGATAGCTTAAGTTCTTACACCTGTCTTCTTTAAAGGTAAACACAATAGATGTTTAATATTTTTATCTTTCGAAAATTAAATTTGGTTTTTTTGGTTTAAAGATATTATCATATTTGGAACAGTAACAATTATATTTAGTTTTCATTAACTTCATATTCTGTGCAGATGCAACGCATTTGCCGTAATCAAAGTAATGGAATGATAGTTAATTAAAATAATTTTGTATCTTTGTAAAAGTAACAATTATAGTGAGTTTTGATTAATGCCTCGCAATTGCAAACGGATGTGCACTGTAGTGAATCCATGGGATGGCGGCTAGAAAATTCGAAATTAAAATCATTTCCTCTATGTGTTGTGTTGGATGCCAAATATTGTTACTTGAATGCTTAGAAGTACTGCTTAGGTCCGTTTCCACTCACCCATTTAAAACCATTTTCATGGGAAACATTGTTAATTGAAACCGTCGGTTCGCGCGTGCGGTTATGTTCTGGACTCAGTACCCGCGACTACTTTAGATAGCCAGACAAAGTGACTAGCTAATCTGTACTTCTTTACCAACTTTATTGTTCGAGTATTTCAAAGGCTTTGAGTTTATAAAACTTTAATGCACAAAATTTGATATTAATTATCGAAAGTGTAGATTAATTATATCTGAATTCCGTCAAAAAGAAATAAAGTATATCGTTAATTTATTCAGTGATACCAAGGAATGTTCTTTCTTATTTCTTCAGAATGTGTTAAAATGTACGATTTTTTTAGAATTATGTTTTTCAAATTGTAATAACAGCTCATGAAGTCTGTAAGCTCAAATTTTATCTTTTTATCTTCCTATATTTCATGTAAAACCTATCAATTTTTCTTTTACAACACTGAAGTAGTGGTCGTGAAGAAGTAACGGTAACTTCATTCATATAAACCATCATCAAAAAAACAGCTTGTAGAACTTCCATAAGAACTTGCTGCAAACTAATCTCTTGCACTAGGTTTTCATTCAAGAGGATATCTCGGCATACTGGACACAATTGGAGAAAAAGGCGAATGTATTACAATTCCGTGTTCAAGTTCCATACTTCTCTTGGTACAGCACTTCGCCAAACTAAGCCTCTTCGCATTTCAAAGGTGATGTCATTGCTATAAACACAGGGTAATAAATATCGTTTCAGGCAGCCTGTGATGTGCAATCTAGCCCCGGCTCGACGTGGAAGTGGTATTCCTGCCTACAGACAGTGGTTTGTTTTTCCTCATGTTTGATAGCTTCTCTTATTTTTCACAACGTCGATGGCTGTACCACCTGTCAGCATTCCGGAGATATCGACACTTAATTGCAACGCGTTTTCAGTTATGGCTTACGTCAAAACGCGAACGAGATGATAAAGGACTCACTCAGGGAATATTTTCGTGTCTGGTGAAATTACTGTAATGTTACTATAATGTATTTATAAATGTAATGTAAATACTGTAATATGTAATAATAAACAATATATAATAACAAAAACAATAAATAATAATGTAATTACTGTAATGTATTTATAGAAAGCAGAAGAGCTGATATCAAAGATTCATTCTTCCGTTATTCCATTCCATTTCGAGTTCCTTTTTTGAGAATTTTGTTTTTTGTGTTCACGTACTAATGGTTTACCATAGCGAATTGGTTTAAAAGAAAAACAACCCAAATTATTTTCACAGCATGAGAGAGTGCTTCAGAAGAATTAAAAATGTGTGTGTGTGTGTGTGTGTGTGTGTGTGTGTGTGTGTGTGTGTGTGTGTGTGTTTTGCATAAGCTATTTCGAGTAGATCTCGATCTGAAGACGAAAAAATCGAATTATTGAATATTTCGACTTACCAAGATTTGTGTTACGACACACGGTATATAAGGGTTGAAATGTATTCGGTTTTTAGTCTTGTTCATTATCAAGAATTAGAGATATCGTGTTCGAAATAACGAGGTATATTATTTACCCGAAAAACATTGAACATAAATGTGACACAGAAACGATGGATACGTAGGTGGGCCATTTCGCTCGTGAGTGACGTTGCTTCACTCACATTCGATGTCGCCCGTGCCCTTCTTTGGTCAGCACTGCACTAGTTCACGACGCTCGTTCCGCCGCCACGGACGTTTCCTCGTGGAGCGACGTGGCGGCGCGGCGGCGGCGGCGGCGGCGTCTTCTCGGAACGGCGAAGTCGCCGGCGGTGGCGCCCTGCGGCGCCGGCGGGGGCGGCGGGCGGCTTACATGACGCACCGCGGCGCCTCCTCCTCCGCCCCCGCCTCCACCCCCGCTCCCGCCCCCGCCTCTTGCCGTGTGTTTGCTCACCATTGTCTGAATCTCCGCGCTACGCGCTCGCGCCGTATAATTTGGAGACGCCGTGATTTGAAAGATCCGCCCGGGCGCAGGCAGGAATAAAACGAATTTACTAGTATGCATATTATAGGGAACCCCTCTTGATTGTTACATAGCGATGCAAATGTACCTCTTGCATGTTTTATCAGCTCGTGAATTTTAAATGACGGTAAGGTAATCCTTCAATAGAGCGCGGGCTGACAGGCGCGCGGACGGTAACCCGGCGGAGGGGGCAAACCAATTACGCCGTACAAGCGCGGGCCCCTCGGCCGATAACCGGCGGGCGGGTGGGCGGAGCGGGCGCGGCGGGCGCCGCGAGGGGGGCTGTGGGTGGCGTGGGGGGATGGCACAGGGCGCACGGGAAAGGGAGGTGGCAGGGTTGGCGACGAGTCTATGTGGAGGAGGTGGGACTGTTAGGGCGTGGCCGGCGAAGGCGGGAAGACTGCGAACTTCAGAAACGATACGCTGAGGGCAGGGAGCGGCGGATCGTCTATGGGGAAGGAACTAGTGAGAAATGCGATGTTGTTGAAGTCACATGGGCTGTGAAATGAGTTGGTAGACGGAAGAGAAAGTATGCATGGTGAGTGATGATGGGTGGGCAGACGCGGTGGGCGCTGTGGTGATCTAACAAAGAAACAGTGAGGTAGACTGTGTGACGTAAAGGGATCTGGCCAACGGCGATGGGGACCACGCAGAAAGCCAAATGGAAAGGTTTGGGAGAAGCCAAAAAATGTTCTTTCGGATTGGGGAATAACTGAAAAGATGTTTGGCATTGAAGCCACAGTAGGTATAGGATTGGTTCGTGGGTGGGTAGGCCCCTGTAATGCAAAGGGGGCTACTGCATTGTCAGAAATTTCTCCATTACATTTAATATAATATAACTTTTTTATTAAATTTTAATTAAATTTCATGTGCACGTACAGTAACTTTAATGTACGTGTACAATTAAATTTAATGTAAGTTAAGTTAGTTAAAATTACATGTAAGTTAGCAGTCATACAATAAATCTACATTGTTTTTAATTTAAGCATTAAATTTAATGAACAGGTTCATTAATCCCCCTTTAAAGTACAAGGTACATTAGAATTCATGTACAATCGTACATTACATCTACATTAAATTTAATTTAATTTCTGACAGTGTAGAAGAACTACTGTTGGGTTCGGGTAGGCGGCAGGGAAAACGCATGAACGGATTGTGAGCCTATGTCAGAGGCGTGGAGTAACCAGCATTAGCGAGAAGGTCATATCGAGGGATGATAGTTATCAGGCAAGCAAGCGAACAAATCTGTGACGGATGCGAGATGGTCACGAAGACGTGGAACGATGAGAATTACGAGTGATATGATTCGCTTCAAAAGCAGTGAGGCGGAGGGGCAACGGCGAGGAGAGAGAGAAGACTGGGGGAGAAGAAGTTGACTTTGGAGACGGCAGTGAGCGTTTTGGAAGCAGGAGTAACCTGTGATTGTAGAAGGAGTGTGACGATATGTGGATAATATTGATGGTATAACGGCAATTAGCGGATACTGACGAACACAAACACGATAATGGCAGAACCATGGTAGGCACAAGTTGACTAAATATATATTGTTCTTCACGACTTCTAAAAGTTATATTATTGCTTGGTGGGAATGTGCCATGGTTTTTCATTGCCTTCGTACACCACGTCATCCGGCCCTTCTTCTCCTCGCAATTATCCTCCATCAACCTCATCTCGGAATTGCCAGTCTCCTTCCACTCACATTGAAATCATTCGTACCTTCCGCGTAATTCGAACCCAGGAGCGCCTTGGTGCTGCGTTGTGGGGTTGCTACACTGCCCACCTGGGCCGGTACCTAGGTGCCCATTACAGCATGTCTGAAATGCAGAAGCCTGCTCATCTTGAGAACCGACGCGAGTATCAGATGGCGCATGTCGAAGAGTGCATCCGTCAGCCTGCGCATGTCCTTCGCTCGCGCCTGCTGCCTCGCGCGTCTCCTTCGATTTCCAAGTCATTTGTTCGTTTCCAGCTGCCGATTGTTTTCCCCGACTGCTCCAGAAGCCTCCTTTTTTTCGCGTTTGCCCTCTGTTTTCTTTTTTTTAAGCCTCCTTTTACCTCGATCGTTGAACGTGATTGTCGTACTGCAAAGCCCTGCGATCTGCAATGAGCCGTTCGGTTGTGTACTTCGGGACGTCTTAGGAACAAAGTATTGCGCGCGTGTCGAAAGTGTGAAGTGATGGATCATGTGTCTTGTGTAGCTTGAATTCGCTCTAAGTACCTGATTGAGAATTTATTTGCGAGTTCTGTTGATGATGGTTTGTGGAATTTCCCAAAGTAAGGTTTAGAAACTTGTTGTCCGATGACCGTTTGGACCGTTTTTTACTTAGAAATTTGTTTTTAATTTTCCCGAAATCGGCCGAACCGACAATTGGCGCTGATAGGCGACATAGGAACCTGAAGTCACATTCATCGGCTGCCACTACAATTTAAGCGAAGAAATCCAATAGGCTACTGAGTAATTATGCGGAGAACATTTGTTGCATCTCGAAATTATTATTTGTAGTAAGTACAATTAAAACGATATTAAAATCGATTCAATCAGCGAAAAATACTTTAAAAATAACAGGAAAGGTAAAAAAATGACTTATTGGTTGAAATCGACGAAAAATACAAAAGAATTACACATGAAAATGGGTCATTTGTTTTGTCGAAACATAAAATTAATTTCTATACTAAAAGGCATTGTTCTAAAGAGATAAGGGGGAAAATGACATTCCATTAATATCCGCCTTTAGTTTTAACAGTAATTCAACCTAGAGCCAAAACTTGTGTTTATGAAAGATAATTGTTTAAAGTCATCTTATTGCGTTCTGTAGATATTATTGAATGAATGCGTTAATTGGGAGAAGCAATAGAAATGGTGTGAAACAATCAATTTACTTCATTATTTCGTACGATGTAAAGCCTTATGTAACTGCACAAACAATACTTCATCATAGTGGCAATTGGAGAAGTCTTTAAAATAGAAGTGTTTGTTACTCATTTCATGATGGTAATTTCTTTTTACTGGACTTAATTTTGCGTTATTGAAATGGCTGCGGAAGTAATTTCTTTCTAGTTATTGATTCATTGAACTCAGAATAGCATTTATTCTAGAATGTAGTAAGCTGGCTAGCAAACACTGTGCTTGGTGTCTTGAGCCATGCTGTACGATTGTTGCTGTAGCTCGGCCTCAGCACCCATCATGTACCCCATGAAGTGATAGTACATAACCTATCAGCAGCTTGACCACAGGAATGTTTTGTGGATGGCTGAGTCTGGGAAGCGCTGTGATTGAGTGACAACTAGGATTTCAACCTCCAATGAGCTGAGAATTTTAACTGACGATGTCGACCCGTAAGTATATTCAATCAGAGGTGTTTGTTTACAGATGACTTATTCGAATTTGATTTTTTTTAGCTACGAATGACTACCTTCCCATGGAGTTTTCTTAATTTGGCAGTTCCCTCCCTGGATGCCCCTTTTCCATGTAAATGCACTGCCGGCCACCGGCGCAGTGCCGTCGCTGCCTGGTCGCTGCCATTGCTTTTTGCGGCGGTGACTGCACGTTCGTCGCGAAACGTGGACAGTCCCGAACCCTGGCAGCCCCGACGTTGCGTGGGTGATGGGGGTATGTTGCCTTAAATTGCTCTTACATTTTTAGCTATGTAAGGGCAATAGAGAAGAAGGAAAGCGGGTATAAGTTTTGACGGCGATGTACAGATGTTGACCATCGATCCAAACCTAAGAATTGTATATTTTATGACTTGTGACAATTATCAGATCAGAATTATAATAGATGTTACTATTTAATGGGCGTTACAATAGAATAAAATCCAGTGTTTTCCGATGCACGAACTTTCTCTTCTTACGAAGTACTTCGTAAGGCGAGATAGCAAAAAATGGTAAAGTGAATATATAGAAGTACACACAGACGAAAATGTGAATTAAAATGTAATTAGGAAAAATGCACATGTATTAGGATGAATCGCTTATAACCGCAGCCATAGGAAAAAAATTCACTGCATATTTGCGCGCGGCCAGAATACATCTTGCTTTTTCGCTAATGCTCTTCCCATTTGTAGGCATCGGCTCTTCCGACTTCATCGCCCGGCGTCGTGTTTCTGCTTCCAGGCGGGATTATATGCGCTCCTAGAGGACAATTTCCGTTCTTTTGAATAGAAAGTAGGCAATCAAGGCACTCATACATTTTAAGAGTAACGTGGCTAATGGGCCAGGATCCAGTTCCATGTCGTAAAGTGTGAAATTGGGGCACCCTCTTCGTGGAGTCTGCATCACTTGCTGTCCACTTCTGGGTACCAAAGGGGCTCAAATTCCGCCCACTCTGCAGGGAATGTGTGGCCGTCAAAACAGGTTTGCAGAAAGCCCTTGCGGAAATATTCTTTGTGTCACTTTCTTGTTTACTTTCCGCGGTAATGGAAAACTCTTTTAAAGAAGCCTTTAAAAATATGTATGACATCAGGTTGTGTAGATTGTCACACAACTGACAGGGTCAATCTCCGAAATTAATAGAGGAATTTTTCATTCTTTTATCTATTTTCATATACTTTTCTTAACATTTTCTAAGCGTCATTTGCATTTGGATATAGAATGTAGAAAGCCTCGCTAGCTTCGGTGTCAGTAAAAGATGTGACCTCATTGACATCAGTTGTAGTCACTGAAAAAAAATCGTGTTCTTTAAATTCGGTCTTGGAAGCAATCAGAGGGAATGAGTAAAAATGTCTATGTTTCTACGAAGAATTCAATTCAATAGCTGGCTATTCGATAACCAACAAAAATATCGGGAAATCTTCGGAATGAAAAGAGCTAGAATACTCATTAAAGGTTCGCTCTTTTTCTTTCAATTGTGATTTGTTCTCCTTTCATAAATGTTACCCGCGTACGTCCACGAATACCCAGTCGAGAGCTTCTCGAAAACACAAACGTGGAGTTGAAAGTGGTAAGAACTTCTCCGTCGTTGTCATACTGAAACTCATTTGACTTTTGACTTCAGCGTTGTTGTTTTGAGATAACCTTTTTATTAGGCGCGCGACGGAAAGCTAGGAGGAGCGGCGGCGGAACACAAAAACAAAACACATACGTTTCTCTTCGCAGACACTAGGAACAAACAGCGGGCCGGAGCCTAACATCTCTCCCCCTGTCCGTGCGTGCCGGAATCCGTCATTGTATTAAGAGATAGGAGATAATCGAAGCGGGCCCCATAAATATTGCGCGGTCGCGTCCCGATATTTTATCATCCCGAGACAATTTGTTCGACGGCGTTCGTGAGTCGGTTGCACTAGGAGCGTCTGCCCGTCGCCGGCGCCTGGTGCTCGCCGCGGCGCGCTCGTTCTTGTCGCCCCCGCCGCTGCCCTCCTCGCCTCCCCGCCCTCCGCCGCGAGTCATCCCCAGCCACTTCGTACTATAAGTCGCCACTGCCTCAGTAACTCGACATCCGCGCTCTACTACCCGTCAGGACTCGCACTACCTCCTGGCACTCGCCTCTCTCTCTCTCTCTCTCTCTCATGGCACTCGCCTAGCTAGCTATTCCTCTAGCCATTTGCCGTTCCACAAGCCATTCCCACTCGCCGCTTGCCACTCCCACTAGCTACTTCACCAGCTATTCCCACTCGCCACTTGCCACTCTCCTAGCTGACTGTGGGATGTCGCAGCACCCACCGCTTCCCGCATACTGCTAGCTCCCACCCGCTACCATCCGTGCCGCCACCTTCTCCGCAATCACTGAAGCGCCTCCCAGACCCTTTATTAAGCCCGCCCGCTTTTCGTCGGGTCCGTCTCGGCCCGTCATCTCCGCCGATGGATGTCAACCGTGGCTCTCACCGCCCCCGTTCCCCTCCCCCAGCCACGGACGGCATCGCTGATACAAGGATGACCTTTCCATTATTGATCGCGGCCGCTAAAATAATAAATAATTACGTCGCGAAAGGAGCCCCATCACTCATGCGAGGACGGTGGTGGCGTCGGTGATCGTGTTGGAGCGATGGCGCTCGTGGGATCCATCTCGCGCTGCTGCCTTGCACTCGTCCACCTTCCTGCCGATCTACCTTTCTTACGGGGACCTTTTCATCCTATTATCTACCTTTTGTATAATGTATTTTTTGTGCATTTTATATGGCCTGAAAACATCTTTAATTATTATTTCGTTCTGAGGACCAGTTAACGCACAAGTACATTTGTATCTTGTTATTTTTTAAAACAATATATACTCATGAAATTTAATAACTTAGATTTTGTGTATTGTTTCTCTCTTTTTCTGAAAGAGAAATTTCTTACAAGTATTATTCGTAGATCAAGCTGTTTGGTTGTGTGTCGTTGATTCTTCTTTCAAGTATTGTGAAATTCCGTCATTTAATAACCATGTACAATCATGAAGTTGTAGCATCTCAAGAAGTATTTAAATTACTGTTTCATCCAAAGAAACCGACGGCCAATAACGAAAGAAACGAGTCTGTTGCAGTAATCCGCTACACACTGCTTTGTTAAATATTAATTTTTTAAAGTTACTGAGTTCCCTTAGATTTTTTCTGGAGTTGTAATAATACTCTAGTGCATTTATAACTATTTTTTAACATTTTTTAGCTCATTGAGTTTACAAAAATATTCAATTTTCAAAATTTTCATTTTTTAAAAAAATTGAAAAGTAAATATTTTACAAAATCTCAAAAATTAAACATGTTCTTAAGATTCGAATGGAATTTGATCGGAGTTTCTATAATTAATGCATTCAAATATGTGATCATTGTAAGTTAGTGATGCGCTTTATTTTTAGCAAATTTCATTATGCAATATTTCCGGAAATAATAAAGTCAGAATGAAATATAAAAGTGTTAACTTATTTTATCAATATAATAAATAGAAAAATTAGAAAATAATTTAAAAATATCATGGGCTAATTTTGGTCTTTTTTCTGCGATTTGACGTGGAATGGCTGGATTGGTGAATTTACTTTGGCGGTCTGTGTGGGAATGGCATAACTTTTGAATACCATTTCTCCGAAACATGTTTTTTTTTTCAAGTAAGAACTTCCAGAAATTTCAGTAAGCTGCTTTAAGCCGCCATAACTTAAATGAAATAGCATATTGTGACTTTCAGGGGCATTCTGTAACCTCTTCATCTGCAACTTTCTAAGCATTTTACCGTCATACACTATAATCTTCTAATTTTTACAATTGTACCTTATATTTAATGAAATACTTTCATCTCAAAAAGGTACCTAACATTTCCTTCATGTGACTTTTCCGCGTTGTCATCTGTGACGCCGTTTTTTCTTTTTGCTTCTCATACGAGGTCTGTTCTTTCTTCCATTCGGAAGCCATTTACTTCGAATGATGTTTACATAGAAATAAGAAAGCAGCGATTTTGCCTGAAAACGCCGTTTCACCGTCCTTATGTGCATCCCGATGACTAATGACATTTCAAAGGCTGGCACCGAGCGTCGTCTCTTGAGTTGCGCGTCTCCGAGGTCAAGCTATTAACCCATCGGCGGACCACGAGTGGCGAGCGCGAACTTTTTCTATAAAAGCTTTCGCGAGAACCCTCGCAAGGTCGCAGTGCTCATTATATGCTCTGGATAATGAAAACTCTTCATGCGGCGTGCTTCATAAATTTTAAAAACGCATTATAGAGTGAGTGCGCAACTGCAGAATAACCGTGTGATTGCCGTTTTAAAGTCTTCTCAGAAGACAAACCACAATCGGAGTTGTTTATTTAAATTGAGAACGTCTGGAACTAAATGCTTTGTTTTCCTGTATATGTTGAAATGGAGAAAATTTTTCACATTTACTTTTATTGTTTTTATAATTAATTGTCCTGCAAGTTTCCACATTATGATCGGCAGTATCTCTGAACATATCTGATTAGTGTAGATTTATTCAATTGCATTCTCATCTACTAGAAAAATAATAAAAATAACCTACGCCCTAATTTAATATCCGCATGATATTGTGAGATATGCGATTGAAAAATACCGATATATTGCCCTTGTTTTTTATTAATGTTTTTTTTACATTGTGTTCTGAAAGAGGATGTCGGATAACCCTGGGAAAGACGCATGAAAAAAGTGCATGTATTTGTATTTAAATTGTCTTGGGAGGTAACTCCACGAAGATCAGATGACTCCGCTGTTTTGGAGGTGGGCCACGCCTCCAGCCCCGCCTACTATCAGGGCGCACCACCTGGCTTCACAAATCTGCTTCCCCGCCCTTCCGTGTCGTCGTGTCACCACTCTTCTTTATGCTCTTACATCGCCCCGCCTTGCTATTACAACTTATCGCTGCGTCCGCCGTCCCGCCCCTCCTCGCGTCGCTGCCCCAGGGGCGCCCAGAGGAAGCAAGGGGCCTGGGGCAGTAGAACCATGGGGGTCGCGTTTATTCAAAAAACATTCCCCCTGTTATCGTTAATTATTAATTTGTTTTAAAGTGAATCATATTTTATCTACTGTTAAATATTTTTAAAAAATGTATTGAAGGAAATACATTTTGTGTACATTTTCGGGGCCCCATGTAAGTAAGGGGGGGTCTGGAACAAGTTGCCCCTCTGGACACCCCTGCGCGGCCCCCTACTCCTTATCATCTGAGGTCCAATCCTTCCGCAGCGTCTGCATCGTCCGTTTAATCGGTTGCCATCGTGTTGTTTCTTTACTCACCTAGCGGTGGACAAAAGCTAGTGGCGAAGCCGCTATAATCAAAACATGTGTTGGTTACAATTTAGGAAACATACGATTATGAGAACACGACTAAATGAGGCTCTCTTAAATTTATGAAAAACTGCTACCATTTCAAACTGATGTAAAATTATTGGAATTGTGTGTACGTATAACATACTCGTAAAAGAAGTTCGAAATTCTTGAATAGAAAGAGAATGTAATGTGTTTACTTTCCTGACCAATATATTTTTTTCGGTAACAATTATTACGATCTTCATGAATTTTCTCTTGATTGATTGTCTAGATTGCCACATGTGCTTGAAGTATTGCTTATAACCAGAAAGAAAAAATGAATTTCTCTGTTGTAAAAATAAATTAGGAGACTTTTCAATCTCTGTTCAAAATAAAATTAAAATATTCTTTCATCATCTTGCGAAAGATCTTTATTCAATGAATCTCTTTCATATATTGATTTGTTTATTTTTCGACGATATGTCAAGTACTGTCTTTTGCCTCGGAGCGTTGTGCCCTCACACAGGCAGAGCTCCACAACTCCAATTCAAGCAATCCGTCACAGCGCTCATGCAGTGGTGGCTGGGCTCAGTCGTTGCGCATCAGGCCGGGTGAGCGATTCGATCCCCCGCCCCGCTCGCCTCCTGCCCCCCTCCGTCCCCGCCACCCAATGCGCCCGACAGTTGGAGCCGCTATCTTGGTAATTGTCACATCAGCTCGAACCAATGACCCCTGCCCAGATCTTGTCTGGCCCGTCACGCGCTCTTTGAAGTCCCTTGGTGCCCCCCGACAGGCCAGTCAGTCCGTGGCCCGCCGCAGCCACCCTTTCGTCCGCCCGCCCGCCCAGGCGCGTGCGTCCTCTTTAATGACCGGTGTCTAATTGACTTCCCCTCCCCTCCCCCGTCCTCTCCCCACCCCACGCCGCTCGTCCGTCACCGATCGCGATGATTTGTTCTGCTTTCACGGGCGTATTTGTCTTGGACGGCGGCGGCGACCGCCGCCCCGCGGCCCTGCCGTCTTCCCTCCCTCCCTCCCAGCATCTAGATAGCCCCGCTGACAGCGGCGGCGGGGGAGGGGAGGGCGGAGGGAGTTAGGAGGAATATTAATCCGGGACGGGGTGGAGGCGGGGAAGGGTGTGGACAAAAACGCGCCTGACGAACGGCCGGTCGCGCTGCGTTCACAGGACTCCCGAAAGTCGGGCCCCTCCCACTGCTCATCCCAGATATCGATCATTATGTTAATTTCAGGGACGTTTTATCGGGCCCGGCCCGGCGCTGCCGCGGCATCCAGAGACAAGTGGGGTTAAAGGTATGAGGGTCGAGGGGTAGCCGCTTCTGATGTATTTGCCGCAACCTTCATGATGAATAGAGGTTGACTGTAATGGTTTATTTGTCTGACGTAGCTATCCTGATAAGTGGAGTATGAACATTCTAACAGTATTTATGAAGAGATACTCTCACGATGTTTTCTGCAGAGAAATGCACTTCATATGTTTCCAAAATTCGTAGATCTAAATAATATAGTAACTACTTGTTTAATTACCATCAACTTCGATTTTGCTCGACCTGTCATCTATCGGTGTCGAAGGTGGGTTACCAGGGCTCCGTGCGGTTACCGCTACCGATTCCAGACTGCATGAAACTTTGTCGGGGATGGGGTTCGGAGCGCTAGTCATAGTTTAGAGACCCCTGTCTAAAACTGCGGGTTCGACGATCAGGCGCAGGTGTTTTCACTAAATCATTAAGGCGAAGTTGGCTTCACATATCACGATGTATCACAATGTAAACAATGTAACTATAATCCTATTCACAATACTTCAAATTTAAAGATCTTTTACCTTTCATAATGATATTACCGTAAGTATATGGTGGAAGGGAAACAAACTAACTCTATTTTCACTGGCCTGAAAAGGTAGGTATGTATAATCGCCTTGTAACATCACCACTTCGAAATAAGAATGGCACTAATTAAATCGGATCAGGCATTTTTTCAATAAATCTTAATCGGTTCATTTGATACTTAACAGATATGAGGGCTGAGGTCTGTAAATATTATATTTAAAAATGTTGCATTTAAATGTCGTAGATGGGAAGACATTGTGGAGGTCAAATAAACGTGCGTAGATGCAACTTCTCCCCTTTACGTGACTTACAATTTTTACTGTTCTTTGACTAAATAAATCAAATTAAATCAAATGCTGTTAGTCACTTTCTTATCCTTATTATTTCACCGAGCAGAGCGAGAGGGGCTCACGTGCTTCGCCCTGGGCCTACGATGTTGTTACGGCGGCTGAGCTTGCACCCGCCTGCCGGCGTGCCGCCTTCGCCGCCGCCTCATCTTTACGAGCCGCGAGGAGGAGGCGAGATAAGGCGCGGGCGCACCGCAGAAGAGGAGGAGGAGGAGGAGGGGGGGACCGGGGCGGGGCGCGACGCGCTGTCACTTTGCTAATAGGCGATACGTTCCCGCTCGCACGCCGTTCGTTATTTCTTGTTCGTCGCTGCCTCGCCCCGACCCGCGCCGCGCCTCGCCGCGCCGCGCGCCGATGCACCGCCCGATAGGACCCCGCGAGCGCGAGCGCGCGCGCGCGTTTCGCTGGCGTCGGACGCCCGGCGCGCCGCGTTTTTGTTTGCGACATTGTTCGTAAAAGGGCGGGCAGGGCGCTCGCTGCACCGCGTGGGGGATCCTGTCGCCCGGCGCGGTCGCTTTGCGCTCCCGCCGTGTTGAAGGTCGCGCCATCCTTGTAGGTAGACTTCGTGTTGCTCTGCGTACAGCACTGTATCGGGCACGGAAATGATCGAGAAGTCACTGTCTAGAATAGCATCAACTTCTTTGAAGTGGCAATTTCGGATTGAGAGGCGAGATAACGGATTTCTGGCGGATTGTCCACGAGGAATTTGAGTTTTCAAAATAGTCCCCCTTACTATTGTGTCTCATACTTAATTTTTTAAATGAATATAAACATTAACGCTCTCTTAAATAGTTATTAATATTTAAAAGTATCTTAGTGCGAAACCATTAACTTTTTAGTTGCTAATTTAAACACTATACAAATTATCTTCCGTAAACGTGTAATATTTTACTATTTGCTTACTTATTTAATAACGAATTATACGAGTATTTAAAATGTTAACTCTGTCCAGATCGATCTAGTTTTCGATCGATATTATTTTTCATAATTCACTTGTCAACGATTAAACCACTTCCAGTGGAAGATATTTCTTCCAGATTTTTTTTTTTGTAACGTCAAGAAGTTCGGTTCAGGAATATTCTGTCTTGTGGGTCGTAAACTATGGAACCCCATCACGATTACTTCTAGACCGTGAACTGTGTTTCTCTGGCAGCGTCGAAAAATCTCTACCTTGTCTTTTCCGTCGCCCGCCCTCGCAGGGGTCGTAAGACTCCGAGGGCGAAGAGAGATGAAATCAATTACTCCGGGGACGTGTTGTGTACGTCGCTCCGCCCTCGCGAAAGGTAGCCGGCCCCCGCGGGCGCCGTCCGCCCGCCCCCTTAAACGCGGGAGAAATAGCATCTTTAAGGCGGCCCGCCGCGGCCCGGACGCCCGCTCCCCGGCCTGTTATTTTTACCTCGGCGCGGAGGGGGCAGGCACCGCCAGAAGAAATACACGATGCGTTTTCGGTGATACGAGGGAAAGTAACAACTCACGCGATAGGCATCGTGACGTCCCCGCCCTGTGCTCGCCGTCGCCCGCCCTGCCCCCCCCCCCTTCGTCCTGCCCTCCCTGCACCTCTCCGTCTGCCCCGTGCTACCTGGCCCGCCCTACCCTGACCGTCTTTCTGCCTCACCTTCCCTGCCCTGCCCTGCCGCCCCCCTTGCCTCTCACTGGCTTGGCCCTCCTGCGTTCTACCATTCACACCCTGCCTGTATCTCCTGCCTGGTCGCCCGCCCCCCGGACCTGCCTACATCGCCCTGCCTGCCCCCCTTCCCCCCGCAATACGACCAAGCCCGTCTGGTCCGTCCCGTCATGTGTCGCGCTGCTAGACATCCCAGCTTGCTTTACTCCGCGCCAACCTTTTCCGTGCAGACTTCATTGCTTTCTTTACTCTCTCGTCTCTGTCGCCTTCCTTTGGTTCCCCGCTACTCTGTCGCATCTAATTTGCCTACACCATTTTCACCATATCCGCTTTGTTTCCTCGTTTCGTTTCTTGCTCCGCCTCATGCGGTCCAATCGATTATATCCCCCCTATTCAACCCTTTCCTTTGTTTTGTTTTGGTGTCTCCTTCCTACTGTCTTTTACTCCTTTTCCTTTCTTTTTCTCTTTTTCAGCTCATTCCTTGTTCCATTTAATTTAGACTACTCACCGTATTTCCATCTATCCCTTAACCGTGTTGCAAATTGCTTGCCCTCCTGCCTCATTCTAACCTAAAGGCTCCGTCTTCTTCTATCATGCATTTTACGTTCACCTTACGTCATGAGACGGTCTCTGTATCATCCTCTATTCTCGCCACTGCCTTCGCCTGCTTGCGTGCCTTCCTTAGCCAGTCTTGCCTCGTCCTCACCCTTCTCCTCCGTGACCTCATCTTCGTGCGTCCCTCCGCCCTCTCGCCTCCCCCTTTCGCCGCGCCGGGTGCTTTATTTCCTCGAGGGAATGTGTCTCTTTTTGAGACGTCCGCGTTGTTTTCCGGCCCCGATACTCGGCGTTGGGATTTATGCGCGGACGGACGGGCGAGCGGAGGCCGCAGATGCATCGGAGCCGGACTTCGCCGCCCGTCCCAGCCCGTCCCGCCCCGCCCGCCCTCTCTCCGACGCCCCACCACCCCGTCCGCATGCCCGCCCCCTCCCCACTTCGCCAATATCGCGTCCCACAACGGCCTCTCTCAGTCGAGCCGCGAGAAGGGTTCCCAACCGTCAGTCCTCCAAGCATCCAAGGATGTTCAGCAAGTGATTGATATTGATATTTCCTACCATGAATGAGAAGAACGGATAAGAGATAAATATATAATTTGGGGAAAGTAAAGTATATTTTAGTAGGCAATTAAAATTAGTTCATAAAAACAAATTGTTAAAACGACATTTAAATGATACTTCTAAGCTAGCAAGTGGGGACTGCATCACCAAGGCATTTCAGATTACCTATGGTGATTTGAATTTGTAATGCTGCTTCAGTTGTAATTGCTTTGCTTATTTTTTAACCTAAAAGAATACTATCATACTACAGGAGCTTAATGAGAGTGGTGAGATCTGATGAATTTGCGTGGTAGACATCTACCAGTGATCATAAACCTGTCTGTGATCAACCGTGTCTTTCTCCTTGCAAAATGCTCTGGAGTTTACTATTGTATTGTTATGTGATTTGTGGGAGGACGCAGCGACCGCCTACGCCTGCGAGATGTCGCCGAACAACTTTTCGGGGATTCCCCAATCCTGCGAGGACACGTGTCGCAACATGTTTTTCCACATCGCGACGCATTGTTCTCACATGTTAGTGCTATGTTGCAATTTGCCGGCAATTTGTCGCGTCGTTTTCGAATTCCTGGGTATGCTACATTGCTGATGTGGACTTATAAATGTATATATTCATTTTCTAATTGTTAAGTACTATAACTCATTAATGTTTTATTTAATTAGTAATCCATTCGATTGATTTCATAAGTGTTCTCTTGTTGGATTCAATTTTGTGGACAGATTAAAATCGAATCTTTCATTACGAAATTAATATCTCGTATATATTGAGGTATGTGCGAATGAAGTATTTACAACTGAATGATATCCATCAATACTATTAATTTTCTTTTAATTGATTGAGAAAATTAGCACTCCCATCTTATTGTATCAGAAAACTACGCCGAAAGTAGATATACTAAAGATAGGAACATTTTTCAGCATTTTTATTATACAATAGCGAGACAATGCGAGGGCCAACGTGTTGGTCAAGACAATGCCCCTAATCCTTTTATTTAGCTATTATAAACTGAAGCTGGTGCGTATTCAGTTTAATTAGTTAGCAGTTGCCGCAGACTGTAAACTATTCCAAAGAACTTTCCACTAGAAGTACAAAGTTTTGAGCTCCTGTTTAGCCCAAATGTGCTTTTTGGAGGCCCTCCCCCGAGAGCGCCTTCGCACGCGCGCGCGTGGGCGCGTCGCGCTGACGAGGCTCCCCCCTCCTGCCGTCGCTTCCGAGGGCGAAGGGCCGGCGGCCGCTCCCTGTTGGAAACTTGCGGGCTCCTTTTCGGAAGACGAGGGGTGCGCGCTCGCCTCTGCCGCCGCAGCACCGCCTTCCACCGTCAAGTTTAGAGTAATCGGCCCCGTTGACGGTGCTACGGCTGGTGTGGGTTTCATTCGCGAATTCTGGACACCATATGCCGGTCATGCCATTTGGAATTTGCGAGAAAGGAAAGGGTGTCGAAACAACGAATAAGGAAATTATCCCATTTCCTGGCATCATCCATACGAGTATTACATCTTCAATAACTGGTTTGGATAAATGCTGCAACCCGAGGTATAGCTAAATTTGAAACAGCTTAGCTAGTACGCTGCCACAGCGTTGCTATCGCGACTAAATGTTGCTGTCAAGATTTTCGCCATAGCGGTCGTCTTAAAGTAAATCATCTACCATAATCGATTCACCAAGAACAGATAGACAAGGCCTTCGTCTCGAAATCTCCACTGTTTACCCCTTTTTTGTATGAGCGATCTTTTAATTGTGTTCCTTTCGATTATTTAGCTGCAAACGTCCATATTGCCCCCGATAAAAACGTGGCTTTATTGTTTGCTCAGTCGAAGATTTCATTTTCCTTATCACACGGGAACTGCAGCCACCACTCTCACCGCTACACTTACTGCCTATTCCCCCGTTTCCGCTCCCAGCCTCCACCAGTGCCTCCTTACCTCAACTGCTGCCGCCACCGTCACCCTTCCGCCACATCCTCTCCTGAACTTGGATTTCCCTGGCTGTTCATTCGGCCGGTAATGGCGTCCGCCTAACATAATGCGTGAGGTCCCCGGCACGGCGACGGTGGCGGCGTGCTTTCTTGCTGGTGCCTCCGTCGTAGGGCCCTTGAGGTGGACGCCGCCGCCGCCGCCCTCGGCGCCCGAGGGCTCTTGCACGCGGAGAGCCAAGTTGTGTCCCTCCGCCCTCGCCCCTCCCTCCGCCGCCAGCGACGTAAGGAAATTTTCGTCGAGCGACGGTGGCGACGGTCGTTGCTGCGGCGGGGATGGGGACGGGGCGGTGGCAGGACGGGGTAGAGGGAGGGAGATGGTAGGACGGGGGTTCTGGTGGGGGGGTTGGGGTCGCTGACGGGGATGCATTGGGTGGGGGGGAGGCGGATGCCCTGGGAAGGCAATCTGGTGGAGGCGTGTCAGAGACGGGGCGCTCTGGGGGAGGGTGGGGTCGCTGGCAGGACAAGTTCGGGGCGGTGGGGTGCGGGGGGTGCCAGCGGAGTGGTATGAGGTGGTGATGGCTGACACCAGTGGCGACCAGCGAAGAGGTGTCGCGCTCCCCTGTTGCAGAAGTTCCCAACTTACTGCCGCACCGAAATTTGCGTCTCTCGGGGGCGGATAATTATGAATTTTTCGCTCCCCAGCCCTTTGTACGCGGACACGGCGGCTCGGCTCGGCTGGGCAGGGCGAGCGTGGAGATAATTTTGTTTACTGTTATTCTCGCGGAACTTAGAGGGTCGCCAAGTCCTTAACTACTATGCGCGAGCGGCTTTCTGTGAAATGTGTTTTTGTTTTTTTCGTGCTTTTATGTCCTGTCCCCCGTTCCCTGTCGCGTGTTAGCCGGGCGTTTGGGGGGCATTCTCCGTGAAATGTAGTTGTTGGAAAGGACAGTGTGTTGTTAAGCGGCATGGACCATGTACCATGTAGGGCTCGTTTAAGAAAAGAACTATCAAGTTGCGTCATCGATGTTTCTTTTCTGTACGTATTGCCGTTTATATTTAGGGTCCCCAGCATCCGGTATCCGGACAATTTTGCTGCCCTGTTGACCATCACGGAGGTAAGTCAGTGCCATGTATGTGAAGGACTGAATTTGTCTCTGGAGGTATCGGTATGAAGAATTCAAGTCAGTTTGTTTCATGATTCTGTAAAAAAAGTGAATTGATGTTAATAGAAGACATACTATCTGCTTTTTGTTCTAAATTTGATGATGCAGCTTCAGGTGATTTCCGAAGCCGGACAGTGAGCTTCAGTCACTGCCGATCGAGCAGAGCAGGCGACAGGCGTGCAGGAATTACACACCTAGTCCCCTCTATTTCGATAATCGGTTCCGCGTGTTTTCTTTTTCCCGAGCTATCTCTCGCCGATGACTCGAAACTCGTTACAAGAACTAGATAACAGTTTCCATTCGGGGCCTTTTTGTTCTTGCACATGTCCAGTCGCCGAAGAACCGGAGCGTTCAATTTTTGCAGTCTCACGGGGCTGCGCCGCCGACGCCCCTACCTCCTGCGCGTACTCGTCGGTTGGACGCGCGTTTTTCCATCCCGTCTCCTTTCTAGGAGAGAGTGCGTTTTTAGTCACGCCGAGTGCGAGCAATATTTATGATCCACCGAGAGGAATTAATTACTGTATTGATTGATCAGTCGAGGATCATTAGCGGAAGAGCTCTCCTGTTGGTGCCCGGGCGGAGGATGGATGGGCGGAGGTTGTCGTTCTCGGGAGAGAATTTGAGCGGGACGTGCCGCGTGGGCGAAGTGGGAGAGCCGCGTATGCCGCGTTGTTAACTTTTAATTAATGATTTCAGCTGTCTTAAGGGTCTCGTGTGCTTTCGGGTGAGTGAGTGAGTATTGTTCCGGGCTGTCAACTATTGAGGTCATTGGTGCCTTAAATGTGGTGTCAAATCTCGAGAGGGAGCGATGTTTCTGGCTCGCTGGAGCGTGGTATCCGGCGTCGACCTACACGTTGATTTTTCTATCTTCAGTTATATTTCTCGTCGAATATGGCCTTAGCTCTCGACATGTATGGTAGAGTAGTGCGTATAAGTTTAAATGTGTGTGTGTGTGTGTGTGTGTGTGTGTGTGTGTGTGTGTGTGTGTGTAAGACGAAAAGGCAAGAAGAGGCGGCAAGGTTGACAAGAAAAGATATCGCCTGTTCCGTGGTCCCTTTGTAAAGTACTGCTCCTCCATTTGCCTGGTTTGATCGAAAATACAACCTACGGAACGCAGGTTTTAGCAGCCCGCCGCTAAGATTCTCTTCAATCAGGGTTGTCCAACAGGCGGCCCACGGGCCGCGACAACAGCGTGCGGCCCGTGGGCCGCACGCAGCCTTCAATTTATTGTGGCCCGCGAAAAGTTATGTGTCAAAAGTAGAAGTCCCTTTCATGTATATCGGGTGAGAACATTGTGCGCCACTCGCAAAAGCCTTATCATGGTCAATATTCCCTTTCAGTAAAAATAGGTTACGTGTAGATTTAAGAATTTTTTTCTAGTAAATTCAGGAATACAAAATCATTCCAATGTGTTTCACAGCGTTATGCATGCTACGTCCTGATATCGCGCACGATTCCATTCCATCCCTCCCGTTTCAGAGCAGCCAGGCAAAGTAATGATATCAGTAATACGGTAAGTCAGGTGTGGATCACCAGAGTAATGATAATATGGCCAGCAACCATATTAAAGATTTTAGTTGTGTCCCTTGAGGCCTTATAAGTTGGAGAGCCAAAATCGAAATGCAGCTAATGTCGGAATCGAAAGTCATAAGACTTGAAATTGGTCCATAGGACTTACCATCAGCATGTGTTGTAAAGCGTTGAAATAATATGTGCATGTGAAGAATTACTTAAAACGTGCGTTGCAAAATGGATCATAATAGTACTAATATAATTAGTACACTGATATTCGGATAATGCTTGATTCCATTTTAAAAAGTGCTACAAAATTTCGTCTGTCTTTCAAAATAAGCATTTTGATTGCATGCGTGAGTGAACAGACTGCCTCAATTATCTCTATGAATCGTCATGACAAATACGTGGCGTCATGTATTCATGCGTGTTGTTCGTGGTTCAATTTACAGCTCGGAGACGAAAGCAGTAGGGATACGATTGTTCCAAAGGCTGATTTTTGGTTTTTCGTTGCTGAGGTTTTTTGAAAATTAAATTTAGTTTTTCATAGTTGCCCAGAAAACGGAACATTCAACTTTTATGATGAATTCAGATTTTACCTTTATTAGCTTGGCGGCTAAATGTATTCAGTTTCTCCTGTAGTTTTATTTCTATCGAACAGTTTTGTCCATTCACGGCAAAAAATGATACCCGTAATTTGTGTTTTGATGTAATGATTTATGTTACTCTTATTTGCATTAAGAAGGATGAAAAAAACCGAGTTCGTTTATTTTTAGATAGACTGTGAGTGTCTTTTATATTCTGCGCCTGCAAAGTTTTGATCAGATATCTCGCGCAACGTCTGTTGTGTAAACACATGCACAGTTACTCGCCACTTAATATCCGTCCGCCGCCTTACGTCTGGCGCTGAGACGCGTGCAGAGAGGCGGATATAACTCGCATTTATTTTGGCAGCGCCTGCAGGAGCGACGCTTCGCTTCCCGTAGGACGATCATAGCGCTCCTTGTGCGCGGAGCCGCCAGTTAACGGCACTCGGCGGCACAATGGCGCACGGGGAATACGTTTGTCATGCACACACCTCCAGCGGGAACCCTTCAACACGCGTGATGGATTTTTCTGGCGCCCGCTAATTGGTGTATAGACGGCTGCGCGGCGACGGCGGAGGTCGTGGCGATGGTGGCGGCGGCGCCGGAAACGCTGTGGGCGGTGGTGATGGAAAGGGAAGAGCGATGGCAACAGCTGCCGAGAAAGGTGGCAAGGCGGTGGTGACGCTGGTGAAATGATAGCGGTGGCAGAAGGGATGGTCTTGCCGGCGGGAATAGTAGCGGAGGTGGTGCCGGGTACGTTGACTGGGTTAGTTGTAGACGTTGGCAGTGGCAGAAGCTGCAGCGGCGTTTGTGTGGTGGGGTGGGGTGGGGGCTGTGGCTGGCCCGTCCCTGGTGTCGCCTCGCCGAGCACCTGCCGCTTGCCGCGAGCGGAACGTATCCCCGCATCCGCCCAGGCAGAGAGGAGCGTACTGCGCGTGGCATTGTGGCGCTCGTTAGTGCTGTTAGAGCCTCCGCGGCTGTCGGCGGCCACACCCACGCCCTCGCCCTCTCGCTCCCGCTGCCGCTCGTCCTCCGTCCTCCTCCTTCTCCCCCGCCATGACGCATATCTCTTTCCCTGATTCCGATCGCTTCTGAATCCTTTCTATTCTCTTTATGGTGATTTTAATTTTTTTTTCGTTCTATCGCGCGGAAATATATATCGTGAAAATTTTAAGTGGCACACAGCCCCATTAGTAATCTATCTCTTAGCAATTTGATACGAAATTCAATGTAAATGTACAGGAATAAGTAATTTGATGTTCTGTTATTTGCTCCAAATTTTTCATTTCCTTCAAATCCCGAGATACAGTTCGCAAAGTGAACATGTTAATTGTACGATTGCTGATTTAATAGAAGTGTTCTAAAATGTTATAATATGTGAAGGTGCAGTTTCAGTCCATTATATATTTCTTCAAATATTTCTTACCACTCTCATTTCTTCGAGTATATCATTATAGATTATTATGCTTTAAACACTTTGCACCGAGGCGAGACATCACAGGGCTTCCAATTCAAGAGTAAGTATTACGACACCTTGCTATTAGTATTGTGAAAACTCTTATTACATACTATTGTGCTTTTGGATAGAGGAATTTTATGTTGTTAAAATTGTAAGAAATATGCATAATGATGTCCAGGCATCCTAAAGTGAAAATATTCCGTGTCTACCAGTAAAAGATAATTCTTCGATATTACCCAAATGATTTCTGAATAGTTCGAGAGCTTTATTCTACTGCCTGGTATTCGAAGCCACCAACTCCGCAGTTCTATTTCCCTCTGCCTGCAGCCTACATACCAACGGCTCTCCCAGCTCGTGCGCCAACTACTACGCCGCCACCGCTTTTGCGCTGTCTGCAGGCGCCCCCCACCTCCCTCACCGAAGCACCTGCTGTCGCCGTCGTCCGCGGCTGCGGAGGCGATTTGCGGACTTCCTTTTGTCCCGCGTGTCCCCTTCCCTCCCATCGCGGCTATTAATGCGCCTCCAGGGGTTAATTGCGAGGTGACGCTGGGAGCGGCCGCGCATTCCACCGGCGCGCGGTGTCGCCGCCTCCGCCCCCGCGGCTCCTGCGACCCCGCCCCTTTGTGCCACCGCCCCGCCCTCCCACGGTGGGCCGCCTTGTGGGGGGAAGTGGGCAAAAGACTAGCGAGGAAGAACCCAACTTTTATTTACTTATTTATTTATTTTGCCTGCTGAGGAGTTTTAATTTTTTCGTGAGTGCAAACTGTGTTAAAAATGTGGAACTAAATTGACAAAACTGAACAAATATTAGGTGCACATTTTAAACATTTCGTGAATAGAAATCGGACTCTGCCAAAGGCAATTCGTTCCTTGCCTTAAAAAAATATTATTTTTGGTATTAAAGGTAAGGGGATGTCCCAGTCGGATCCAAGTCAGCCTTTTTCACATATGTAATTTGGTCTGGGTTGTGTATTTGTTCTTGTTTTTTAATTTTTTTTCGTTGTAATAAAGTCCGCCTCATTTCTTGTTGTTCAAACGTTGTTTTGTGAATTAGAAGTTTAAAAAATAAAATGTACTACTTTTTTATCTTCTTAAGTGTTCCATATCAAAATCGTGTTGTACGTGAAGTTATCATTCTTTTGTGATGAAGCTTTTTAAATTTTAACTTTCCTGTGTGCAATTTAGTTAACACTTTGAATAAGTTACATTAAAAAGCGTAATGTCGCTATTCTCATTATATCGTAGTCCAGTGTAAACGAGTGTAAGGGCCCGAGGTGACTCGGCCTGGGTGGACGCCCGCCCAGCTGCCTAGGGGCGACTCATTTGCGTCCCGGCGTGCAGCGCGCCGCGACGCCCGTGAGGCTGTCGCCGGAAGAGACGGCGGGCGGCTGACGTGGCGTGTGGACCGCGTTGCGGTAGGTCGAGGCGGACAGGCGCTCAGTGCTCTTGACTCCCAAACGGAGAACGACCTTATCGCACGGCCCGTCTCCACAATCGCAGTCCAGGTCGTTACGCATTAATACAGGCGACTGTGTAGCGGATGCGACTGAAATTGCGCTTCACCGAAGTCGTGTAACGATAAAGAAGAGTGTTTTGTTTTATAATGGGGTTTCTTTTGAATGAAACCTTTGTCAATGAAAGGTGGACACTCAATTCGCCTTTAGCTGTTCGCTAAGTTCCGCGCCTTATGGCTTTAATTTCGACGAAATTTTTCAGTTCAAACAATATTTCTCCATTAAAAAAATCCCTATTTTAGATGAGAGGAAGACTTTTTAATACATATACACACTATTTTCTTTCAGATTCACTTTACAGTCTTGTAAAGAATAAGCCATAAGTACATTTAAAAAACTTCATTGTTCGATAGCACAATGAATTAATAGCACTATTGAAACCCTCTGAGACATTTTTCGCTCATGTACCTTTCATTTTTCACACTTTTAATTCGAAGGAGAGCATTTTAAATTAGAAAAAAAATCCAATGTTGCCAAAATAACGAACTCATTACAACACGAGACACTCCTACCCTTTTCGCACTTTCGCACACCCAGATGTTCGAAACTACTCCTCACCCCGTTAATCTACCTTCCCGTAGGCCATTTTTAAGTAAGTTGCCGGCCACTGCCGTCGCATCCCCATCGCGTCGCGTTCGGGACGTCACGTTGCTCTCAACGCCCGCCCGCCCGCCCAGCCACCCACGCCGCCCGGTCCGATAACCCCTGCAGCGCCGTCTGCCCCCGGAGCGCGACCGGTCGCTGACCGGAGCAGCTAACGTCAGAGTGACCGTGAACGGCACGGAACCGCGCCACCGCCCCTGGTTCGCCCGCGCCCGCCCCCGCGCGCGCCCGTCGCACGCCGCTCGCCACCCACGCGCGCCCTCCCGCCGCCTCGCGCCGCCTCGCGGCTGGCGGGGAGCGAGCACGAAAAATTCGGTTAGGCAGGCATGCACGAGGCCCGCGGCCCGCGGCCACGTTGAGTCGCTGCTGTAAGGCGCCGCACCGGGCTAGCCGCAGACGTTACGGCCGTTTGAAATGGTTCGGATGAAATGTCAACTAGCTGTTCAGAACCAGAAGAATTGTATCCCGTTTGCCCGGCCACGTGCAGTTATTTGGGTATGCGCCTCAACCTAGTTCCTTTATTTTATTTGCGTACGTTAAAACGTTGTGGACACTAAACAAGAGCCTCGTCAACAGTTCTGTCGCTGAAGACACTAATATTGGTAGTGTAAAATTAAGTTCAATGCGCCATGTAAAGATTATTTAAGTAGAATCGTATTCCAGACTGCGTTATTCACAAAACGTTTAAGAGCTACATTACTTTTGTATTTTTCTTTCTCCTCTTCGTGATTCTCAGCTTTCTACATTACACCCTGTACTAGGGAAGCTTATGGGAATTTATTTCATCTCTCAGTAATTTATGATTTGAAATCTTATTCTATATTATTTGCGTTGTTTTCAGAACAGCTAAAGGTCTTAAAAGTATGAAATATGTATATTTTTTAAGACTGGAAACAAAATTGAAAGAACATGATTTTGGCAGTTTGCGCGGACTTTCTGTAACTAGCGAGCCAAATTTGCGTGTGCCATAATGTAGTAGTATTGAGAGATCAGACACCAGCGTATTTGTCAGAAATGCTCGTTGCTTATCTCGTGACCTAATGGAGACTAATATTGATACACTCCGTTTCCTGCATTCGTGACGTGCAGCCAAATACATCGAATTTCCTTTCACTCTTCCAGTGTTTGATTTATGACCATTCCCTTCGATTTCTAGAAGGCTGCTCAATTCATGTTAATATGACAAACAACCTGCTTTTACTTTCAAGAATCTACTTGATAGTGTACTTAATAAAATAGATAAAGAGAATGAAATAGAGCGGAGAGAAGGTTGAACGTGTTCAGCAACTGCCAATATCACGATCTTTTTTTTATCACCGGCTGTATCTCTCATCACCCATCACTTTCGTCGATTCTGCTTGAACCTGCTGTGGCTCAAATTGTTCTCATTCCACTTATTTCGCGATATTTTAGGCATTATTATAGTAAACCCTCGTTAGCACGAACTCATTTAACAGCACTTTTACTGTAACACAAACAAAATTTAGGTCCTAGCAAGGGATTACGGTAATAAGGACATTTATAATATTCGGATAACATGAATTCCGATAATTTCGGTCCCTTGGAATTCGTGTTAATGACAGTTTACTGTATTATTAATATTATTATTATTATTATCATTATTGTTTCTCGTATGCTATCTTTCAATATTGTTTCTACCTTTTGTCCCAACTGTGTTCTTGCTACTCTGTTATACTTTGTGTTGATTGCTATCTGTCTGACACTGCAATGCTGGTTTTCCCCACTGTTCCGCTTGTAAGCTGTTCCACTATCTTGCATCGACATTACGGAAGCTGTTATTGTCCCCCCCCAAAAGAAAAACACAACTGTGATTCCCTCTTCATGGACCTAGAACATTTGCCAGAAATAGCCAATAAGTTGATGAGTATGTGCCTGTAAGGTGATGCAATAGAGCAGTGGCGGAATTAGAAACATGAAAAGGGGGAATCCTGACAGAACATGCAACGAGCCAGTTTTGTTACACACACTTTTCATATGATAGGACCAGGAATTTCACGAAGTTAAAAGCTATTATGCAGAGGTCAAAATAGACCGTATTCCGGAGGGACACGTTTCAACATGAGTGTCGTCGGAGTTTTCCGAATAAGCGTGTAAGCGACATACGATGTTGATGGTGCTGATGAATATCATTCTTACGAGAGGTGAGGAACGAACATGAAGATAAAAAAGATTGAGAGTCATTAGAAACAGGATTACCCCGCGAGTCATTTTTTCCTTCACAAATTCCACTTGAACCACAGCTTCTGCGAGCATAGGCGGCGCTGAGCTGTGTATGTGCAAAGCGCGGCTAGCCGGTCTGGCTGGGAAATAAAATCTAATCTGCGTTGTGTAGCAAGTGTGAACCGAAGTGCAAAAGCTCAGCGTTGTGAAGGTAAACGTACCAACGGGAGGGAAGAGTGCTGTCAAAATGTAGAAAGCGCTAAGTACACTTGGAAATAGTACATAATCTCAAGTCAAAAAATATACCGGTACGTAATTGAATTGATCGATGCCTGTGTTTTTAGACACCGTAAAAAATGATTGATTCCGTGCGCGTCAACTGCTAAGGTCATTAGTCCGCTATGTGTAGTGTAGAGCGTGTTTTTATCGCACGAGGTGGCGGTGATCTTTCCCCACTAATGAGTGAGATCCGGCGCCCACCTACAGATCGTCTAGCAGGGTTTTCCGCAATAAGTATTTCCCACCAACTGAACACCACCACAGCCAGGTCAAGCTCGAAGCTCCCGACTGGTAGTGTGGGACTAGTAAGTGCAAGTGTGTGTAAGTAAGGGTGAGGATAGGACAAGAAAGAGGAAGGAAATATTGCGCTCATCGATGGCCCATTTGTTAGGGTACTGCTCCGGCATTCGCCTGGTACTGACGGAAAAACCGATGAGAGCATCTGCCCTTAGAATTCTCCTCCATCCAGCGGCTAAATTGGACCTAGCTACGTAGCTAGTGTCGAAAATCCTGCCACTGTCGAGACTCGAACCCTAGGACCTCCCAGTCCGAGGCACTGCAGTGCCATCAATTGATACCCTGAGCCGCCTAAGCCGGTCACCGTAAAGAAAAGGCAACAATAACTATTGCGAGGAAAGAGTGTACATAATTATTGAAGGTGGGCGATCGCAGCGCGGGTGGGCGAGTGCTGCTGTGGGCCTGGCGTCAGCCCGGCCGGGTGGCCGCCGCCGCAGCAGCGCCGTCAGGGCCCGTGCTAATGACAGCGACTTATCGGGTTTCCCTCCCCCGCTATCGCATCCCTCCCGCTGTTCCGAGTAATGACAAAACAAGTTTCACACCGAATTTAATTAATGCATTGCCGTTGTACTCATCTGACGGGCCTCAGATAGAGGGGGCGGCTTCCAGTCATTAATTTACTGTTATCAATTAACCGAGCTCGTCGCCGCTGTTTTATACGCTCGCGCTCGCGCGGGTGTCCGCGGCCCGCGGCGGCTGCTGCTGTTGCAGGGTGGGCGCGTCCCATTGAATAGGCGCCGAAGATGCTGCGAACAGCGATTTCCGCCGGAGGAGAACCCTAACAATCGGAGTCGCGCGCGATATTTCCTTCCTGTTCCTTGGTCTATCCTCTTCACTTGCACTCACACATTCACTCACAAGCAACATACTACTGTTGGGAGACCATTCGGGAACGTAGAGCTTGCCCCGGCGGGGGCGGTGTCCCGCGGGCGGAGATACCTGGAGGGCACATTTTCGTCAAGATGATGTGTAGGTCGGTGCCAGATCGCATCATTCAGTGCGGTGGGGGGCATCGTCACCTCCCGGGTTAAAACGTTTTCTGCACTAACAGGTATAATTACCATTACAGTGTCCGGAAACATCAATCAGTCAACTAATGATTTATTATCAAAATTTCCGGGGAGTATATGTTAATTTGATACAAAGGAGTCTATGCAGAGTGATTTGATATTCGCTGAACTAAGGAGAAACGAAAGTGTTTGTGTTATTGGACACTGGCATTTGACACATTTACCATGTCGATGTTCGACATCTAAGAGGAACACTTTTGAGATGGAAGGAAACGAACTTCATAAAGGGATCGCTTTTTACCGTGCGCTTTCATTCACAAATCCACCGAATGCATGTAAGATTATCATAGGTAGTACCATGACTGCTGTGGAAATTGTCGGTAATACTCCGACCCGCGAAGCGAGGAGAGGATTTATCTGAGAATTTCCAAAGCACGAGTGCTATTTAATAGGACTATTCCGCGAATGAAATTATGTTCGACAGAGTTCCAAAATGCACCAAATTTTGGAAATTACTGAAACTATGTTAGAATCAAAGAGGTTGTGTTACAGTGTGACGGCGGTTTATTGGACTTCCACATAGCTATTATAGTAACTCGATGGGGAACTTGGTTGAGGGCAGTGGAATATTACAGTAAATATTTTGAATAAATTGCAGAAGCTGTGATAGAACTCGCTGATGATGATACACAGTCTATTCAAGACGACAAATTTGTGCTCGAGAATAGAGATTTTAAAGGTAATCTTGCATATACGTAAGTTCAAACTTTGCATTCCTTGCGGATGTAATTGAAAATCTAGAAACTCGAGATTTGACTTTGTGATTCCATGTCAATGTTTGTGTCAGCAGTAGATTAGTTAGAAAAAGTTCCAAGTGATCAAGGAAAACGAATAAGTGAAAAAGTTTAAAATGTTCTGAAAAAAAAATCCTGGATATGTCAACTTAAAGTCAGTAAGCGAAATTGTAAGTGGAAATAAATGTAAACTCCCAGAAGGTTTTAGTGTTGCTAATCTTTCACTTCCAAAATACATGCCAGCCACATCAGTAGATGTTGAGAGATCCTTCTCTGCATTCAAACTGATTTTATCTCCCAGACGTCACAAATTTGAAATTGAGAACCTTGAAAAATTACTAGTGATATATTGTAATGGAAACTATTGTAAGAATAAAATGTAAAAGAGTTGTAAAAATGTAAATCTTGTTTTACATGACAATGAATGTACTTGTTTTGTGTATTTAAGTTTACAGAATAATATAGAAAAAATATAAACAATATTCATTTTATTGTGTAACATATGATAGTGCTTTTTCTCCTTATTTTTGACATTTTCAGTGCCTTTTTAGGCGCCCAAACGACGTTTTTTTAGTGCCTAAACATCTGATGTCTAGTAATAACAATGGCTGGTATCTTAATCTTAATTTCATTTTGCACTATTCATTGAGAAAGTACGTCTACTTACATTCTAGAAAATAATATCGTTATTGTTATCTGCTTTCTAATATTTCCAATCTGTAAATACTTCTTTTAGGATAATTTCTTAGAGGTAGTCATTTCTAAATCTTAATTTCAGTCGGCGTAAACAGTTCAATTGTAATCCACTTAAAATATTGTGCACAAATCAGTAATTATTGCTCTTTGCATTACACTATTTTTACATCAATCAATGGCATACCCACCTTTAGGTAATAAAATTACACAATTGTTTAAGAAAAGTACAATCAAATTGAAAGGAAAAGTTTACTCACTAGTATATTGAACGAAATACACGAAGACGGCGACCCCAGGGGCCCGCTTTGCTGTGATCGCCTCATCTTACTTGACGGATCGCAGCTGACAGTCGCGCCGGGCAGAGAGCGGTGGGAGATGGCGGCGTGCGGAGGCGGCGGTGGCAGGGTAGCGTGTCCGGAGCCGGAGGTTCGATCCCCGCGCCTGGATAAATGGGAGCCTTTCCCGCGACGCGACGCGAGACAAATGCGGCCGGCCGTTGCCCCCGGGCGCTGCGGCCGCGATGAGGCGCAGGGCTGTCCAAAATTCCCTTCTGACCGGTCGTCGCTCTGCGTTTTCCACGGCGGGGCTGCTAGGAGAGGAGTACATGGGCTTGTAAGAATTCCAATTCATAAAAGTGAGTGAGTTGGTATATATTGCTTCCGGGTCGTCAATTACTTAGGTCAGTAGTACACTAGGTGGGGTGCAAGGTATATCCCAGAACGTGGCGGTGTTCCTCCTTCGCTGAATCACGGGGATAGATCCGGAGCTGTTCTACACACGTCAGCTTGCGAGATTTCCTCTCCCGGTTACTTGCTCTTTCCACTCCTGCCTACGAAACTCGCCTTTTGAGCCGCTTCCCCAAAATTCAATTCATATGATCCATAAACAGGTTACAGAGATGTTGGTAGAAGTAGAAGGAGGTGGTCAGGACACTTCTGATACTCGAACGGGCCATTGATCCGTAACCCTTGTAAAGGAAGAAGATCAATAATGTAATGAGATATTTCGATTAAATTAGCTCTGTGTTGCCCTATATCGTGAGTAGAAAAGAAATCCGAGGTTGCAGTAAAGACTTAGATCCCCCAAGTAATATTGTTGAGGTTGCAGTGAATAGTTAATAACTTTTCGTCTCGATTTCTTGTAACATGTATATTTTATTTTAGGTATATGCGATCTTTATACTTCTTTTAGTATTTTAATAATAGTCTAATACGAAATAGCGCATCATAAAATTGGTGGAATTTTGTTATTAATACGGAGCATTTCCTGTATCACTGGTAGGAATTTCCAAAACGACTATCAAAGATATCTTTCATATTTTTTCTGAGATAGTTATCGGCCTGGCTAGCTGGAAATTTGCTGCTTATTCACCTCAGTGTGATCCTGAATGTATGTGGCAAGTATGCTTTTAGGAACGGGGCTCTTCTAATTATAATTATTTTTCTTTAACAAATCATGATATGTTTTTTAGATTCCCTGTACTAATTGCTACGGTGCAACCTCCCAGCTTCTTCCTACGTAGAACCGGTCCTGCAGGCATGCAATCATATGCAGTATTCGGACTCTGAAAGAAATAATCATTATCTCATGAAACTGTGAAAAGAACATGTTCAAAAGCACAAACGTTACGGAAGAAGATGAATGCATTTTATTTGAGAAGCGGTATTCTGATTGCAATTCATCTCCGAGCTAACAAAATATAATGGTAATTTCATTATTTTAGTACTCTCGTGCTTTTATGAAGAACAAAAGTATTTTCCGCATGACGTTAATTAACGTAATTCTTTTTAAAGCAGGATGATTGGCAAGCAGCCTCATGTACAAACACAGGCATTTTCTCCATTTGAGCATCTCGACACTGCACGATGATTTGCAGGCTGGCGGAAGAGCAAGCGGTTGCCTCGCGAGAATTTGTGAGGGATGCCATTAAGTGGAGTTCCTGGTGGCTGCGCTTGCTAGCAAATTTTATTTTATTTGTTCGGGATGAAACTAATTCTCCGTTGCACATCGTGACGCGTCCCTTTCTTCGCGATTCCTGGAAACAACCATTTGCGCTCTTCCTGGGCCATGCCTTCTGAGGCAGAGCAGAACAGGGCAACTTTACTGAGGTTCATGTGGTTTAGGGAGAACGGTTTATACTATTGAGAGACCGGAATGAAAACCGCCCTTTAAGTTCCATCAGGCGGTGAAAAAACTCCACAGCGAGCCTATCGGCATTGTTAGTTGACAAGAAGTCGTTTTGTACACTAAGGTCCATTTTTATGTTACCTCATTTTTTGTGTTCGTATTGAGTGTTCCGTACCCTTCTGGTGTCACATTATACGATTATTCGTCCACCGCAAGAAATATAGTTCCAATTATTATATTTTTCTCTGATGATTTCCAGCTGATGAAATCTCTTTGGCTGTGGATAGAAGGAATTTTCTACCAGCCTTGGTAAAGATCCTGATTTTAGTTTTTCAAAGATCACAATAAAAAAATTATCATTTCACAATTTTCAAATATTCTCAAGACTTCTCTCCTTCGCCTACCACACTGGCACCTTCGTCGCAAATGCCGTTGCCGTGGACACCGACATCACCGTCCCCGCCGCCGCCTCCGCCGTTGCTTTCGCCGCCATCGTCTCTTCTACCGCCGCCTCCTCTGCTGGCGTAATTGCGGCCGACATTCGCCGACTAATTGCTCGGTTAACGACTGCTCTGCTAATTTTTAAGGCGGCGTTGCTTTCTTGTGCCGCCGCTCTCGGCGAGTTAGCGCCCCTAATGTGCAAACACGCGCCACTACAGGCCCGGCAGGAAGGCCTTGGCTAACAGATTGGATGTCGTCTCACTTCGTTAGCGAAATGCCTTTTGGTTTTCTCATTGTTTTACGCATGTGTAGTATTTCAGATATCTTGACGACCTGACAAAATAATGAATGTTAACTGGTGTTTCAGAATTTTTGAGTAAATTTTATTGGTACACTAATGTTGTATTAAAATCGAAATGCGTCTGGGAGTAAATATTTAAATTGAACAATTAGAAGAAAACGCAGTTTAGAATTGTTCTTCACCTACTGTTGAATGGACAAATAGCCTACAAAGAAGATGTACTTAATATTTTTTGTCCACTATTAATTAAAATAAAAATCAGTTTTTGAAATGTATTTTTCGAGTGAATTTTCTTTCTGGGGTCATCTGTAAGTTCAGTGACATAGTTAATTTGTGATGTCATTGTTTGCACTTTATCAGGTGTAAGCAATTTAGAGAAATACTCACACCAACTCCTTAAAAATATTATCTATGGAGAAACGCAAATGATTTTTTCAAGTTTTATACAAGGGATTTTTACTCGTCTTCCGAACTCCCTATCAGAACATATGTAAATGGAAACATAGGGTAAATGAAGAGAATATATCCAAAATAATATGGCACATCCAAGAAACTTTTAAATATGCAATTATGAGATTTAAAACAAGTATATATGCATTAACAACGCAGAAAATATGTACTACATAAAATCTCATAAAAATAAAGAAATTATCATATTTTACTCTTTTCATCCGTTATATTTATCACTGAAGATCTAAGTGACATATAATCTAATGCAGATTATGACAAAACTCACCTGGATTGTGGACTGGAACTGTTGATAAAGGTCAATTAATTTTTTCCATTACTGTGTATAACATTCATCATTTTGAAGTTTGAAAACAGAGTACAGAAACGATTTTCTGTTCTCTTTCTTTTTTGTGTCATCCGTTTTCTCCATTTAACCGGGCATGATATTTGCAATATGTTGTAATATAAGGTAATCCGGATTTTTTAGTACGTAGTTAATTTTTTTCTGAATTTAAGCTGTAGTAAGAAACTTTCTTTTAAATTATATTCATGACCAGTGCACGTCATTTTTTTCGATCATTTCGATTCGTTCATTTTTTTGTGATAGCTATGGAAATGCATTTAAAGTGTGTCTTAATATAAATTAAGTTTTCCTTTATTCCATCTCTACATATAGCAACCTTCGCTTCAGCAATGATTTTTGCTTAATTTTCTTTAAGTTATTTCAGTATATTCTCAATAATGTCAAAATGTTGACAATAATATGTCAATCAGTTCCTAATAAAAAGCGACTATTGTTAATAACTTTTTTTCTTCTTCTTCTTCTTCTTCTTCTTATTATTATTATTATTATATATTAGCAAAATATATATCATTCTAATTATATGCTCTAAATATTATGCAATTATATAAACTTTCCAAATATGTTAAAACGTGCACTATAAAAATTTCTTTTCTCGCCGGAAAAACATTGTTTGGTGGGCATATTACACTATGCATATATTCAAATGTAATAGAAAAAAGTTGTTAATACATAACTATCCTAGCCCTATTCATAATGATCCCGAAATATGATATCGATGATTTCGAAAACCATCTAATGGTGAAAACGAAAAAGAAATTGCAGTTCACGAAAAGTGTTATTCTCACCTTTCATGGCCTCTTCACCCTACTTCGATGGAAGACTTATTTGGCACACTATCGGGTGCCATTGATAAGGACTCGCATAATTAGTGCGGAGAGGAAGGTATTAATAAGTGAAATGAGTTCCCATCGTACCCGCTTATCGTCCACCACTGCAGCGCCTCTGACCGGGAGGTCCTAGGTTCGAGTCCTGATGGCGGCAGGATTTTCGACACTAGCTTTTCTGCTAGGTCGAATTCAGTCGCTGTCTGGAGGAGAATTCTAGCGGCCGGCTGCTCTGATCGGTAGTTTTCCGTGGTTTCTCCGATCAACACCAGGCGAATGCCGGAGCAGTACCCTAGCAAACGAGCCACGGACCGCGCGATCTGTCCTTCCTCTTCCTTGTCCTATCCTCTCCCCTTACACACACACACACACACACACACACACACACACACACACACACACACACACACACTAACATGCACGACACTACCATATATTCCGGGAGACCGGTCGGGAGCTTAGAACTTGTCCCGGCTGGGGTGGTGCCCCACTGGAGGGAGAGTCCTGGTTAGGGAGAAAGTCCACTATCTGACGGTAGGTCGGCGCCGGATCTCGCCATCCAGCGGGGAAAGATTAGCGGCATCTCCCGAGAAAAAACATGCACTACTCTAACGGGACTAATTACCAATGTAGTTGACGCGCCCGGAAACACGAAAAAATCAATCAATCAATTATCGTCCACCGTTGTCTTACCGCCTCTGGTGATCCGACGACACGACGTCACTACTTGGCGGCGGCGGCTGCCGCGGCGGAGACGGCGCTGCGTTGGAGGCGCTGCTCACTGAACGTACCCGCTACTGGTTACTAAACCTTCCTGGATCCAAAGAACTTAGGAGAAATAACAAAATTTTGGATGGGACAATAATTTAGCGGTGGATAAATGCCCTGCGTTGGATAGCGATGCTGAGGGTGACAGATTGCATCTCGTTTCGGTGAGATGGATGTTCAACTCATTGTGGTATCTGTCACTCCTGAGATACAGCTGGATATCACACAGCAGATCATGAAGTTATGAAGCTATTATAATAATAGTGTCAAGAAGCAAACTAGGAATTACCTGAGCACTTGTTCTCTGAACCACTGGGGGAAGTTCAGAAGTATCATGATCGACTTGGGGATTTATACCCTGGCACAATTACAAATATCGTTTAACATTATTGGTAGTATTTACATGTTTAAATGACTTCTTTTGAAAACTTTACATCTCGTTACATCTCTCGTTACATCTCTCATAAATCATTTGTAGCGAACGACCTTCTAACAAGTCATGAAGTCCCTCTTTCTAGCCCCTATGGACGAAAGTACATGTTTGTTATGGGAACATATGTTGTTAGGGGAAAATAGTTTTTGCTTTAGTTTCAACAATAGCATGATACTTATGGATTTTTTTATAGGTTAAATAAACCCAGGGTGTGTATTCGGAATTATAGAAATCGCACAAAGATATAATTTTATAACGAAGAAAACAACATGTTTTTTGTAATTTTATTCGATAATTTGGTTGTCTATTTACACTCACATCTTCTTTGATGAAAATCTAATGTTTTGTACTAATAGAGTGAAAGAGTGAGATAATTGAAATTTAACTGCAGTTTTTTTATTAGATGCTATTTTCACCTTCACAATAGCCTTTTCTTTCATAACTTCTATGCGCGTTTTAACGTCCGTGCATTTTTTCAGCCACCGTCATCAAAGTAATAATGTTGTTCAAGCTATGATTTGTTATTATCTTTTCTTCCAGATTTTCTTTCTTGCTTCCGGGTTATTAATCTTTGTTTATTAATGATTGTTGAGAATGCCAGACTAATAAAGGCGTTTATTGTAGAGAAACGAAAAGAACTGGGCATTGAAAGCGCAGTGGAATTTTAAAAGCGTGTCAAAAATAACTATGTCGTTGTTCTCACTTACCTTTGATCGTTCATTTTCAATCTTGTAAGTTAATTTTGTTTCTACCACATTTATTCACGATGGAAAATACACCATTACATATTTGCTGTATCCACTATATTTACTACTTCCATATTATTGTCAGTAAAATAAATTGATTCATTGTTAAGCAATCTACTTCGAAACTATTATCAGAATGTCAATTTTAATTTGACCAAAGGTTAATTGTTATGTTATGTGCACAAATTTCCAATTTAACTTGACAACAAATTGACCAATAAAGATGAAATGTAACATTTCTACTGTATCTTACAAGTCGGGCCGAAATGCTTTTACGAAATTAGAATATTCCTTATTATGTCTAGTTTTGTTATTTATTCGTTGAAACGATAATTATCTTGAAATCCTGGTAATAAACTACACACTCTTGAATATCTTTCATGTACTATTGAACATTTGTATTCTTTGATTTATTTTATTCTCATGCATGAAAATATCCCTTTTTTTGATGACCTTCGATTAAAAGGAGCAATATAATGTCGAATTAGTAGAGCAGAAACTGTATTCTTAATATTATTTTGTAATACGTACTTCTTTTTCTTCTTCTCATTTAGTTTCACGCCTCAATACAGGAATCGTGATGTTTGCATATGCATTTACCGTCCAAATCATTATGAATATGAAAATATTCATTTCTTACGCGGGATTTGAACTCCGATCCATCTGCGCCATTCCGGGCATCTTTTAAAAACTCGGCCGGGTAAAAATTCAGTGTTTAAATTCATAATTTAAAAAATTCAGCGCGCTCATTAGAAGCCATACAGTTATTACAGTCGACAATTCTCGTATGTTGAGATAGAAGCCTAACTATCATGGTAGAGAACTGAGGATAATCTCCTGGCATGTCACGGGCCAGACATGGCCATGATCAGTCGCCGGTCACCCCTGCCGGGGCAGCGGTTCGCGGCCGCCCGCCCGCCCGCCCGCCCGCCCGCCCGCCCGCCCCCCCGCCGCCCGCCCGCCCGCCCGCCCGCCCGCCGCCCGCCCGCCCGCCCGCCCGCCCGCCCGCCGCCCGCCCGCCCGCCCGCCCGCCCGCCCGCCCGCCCGCCCGCCCGCCCGCCGCCCGCCCGCCCGCCCGCCCGCCGCCCGCCGCCGCCCGCCCGCCCGCCCGCCCGCCCGCCCGTCCGGCCATCCCGGCGAATGGGCTGGCGGGCGGCATCGCTCGCGGATTCGGAGCGCCCCGTGATGGATGGCGCAGTAGGTGTTGAAATTAGAGATAGGCCCGCGCCGATAGGGGAATAAGGCGTATGGTAATGAGGGCGGCATTCACGGCGGCCGCCAGATAATGGTGTCTAATGCGCGAGGGATAAAAGGCCCCCGAGCGGGGCGGAGAGGCGGAGGGGCAGGGCCGGGGGCGGGGCACGCGTGCTCGCAGAGCGGAAACGCGTTGCGACGGGAGTGACCTTACGATGCGGATCTCGCGTGCAACTCCGGGGAACGTAGTGAAACTGGTATAGGGGGTTGTGTTTTGCACGTATATGCCCTGCCATTGCAACAAGGATGCGGGGCCACTAGATTTTAATATGAATACTGAATTTTTCGGGTTTTAAGGATCCAAACCTTAACGTGTAAATTTACTTTGTATATTTGTATTATTCGTTTATTTCGTTCATCCGTGGAACTGTTTGGATAGTTTTCTGAATTGTTTCCTTTTCAGTTAATTCAAACTTTTAATGTGTATCAGGGCAGATCTGGGAATCTGAATATCTTCGTAATATAACTGATATGTCATTCCAATGTGTGTGTTTTTATTTGCTTCCTATTATTCCGAAACAACATGAAAATATCAAGTTACTAATCGAAATTCGGTTTCCACGTATCGGGCGAATCGCATTGACAATATCTTGGTATCCGTTTCGTTAGCCCGCATCTCGTAACACCGCGCTTTCGTTCGCAAGCGTTTCCAGCCGCTTGGAAACACCTAGCAACCGTATGTCATTGGGAGCGCAGAAGAAAGACCCGTCCGTCTGCCTGTAGAGCGCGGAGGATGCGGGGGTTGCGGGGGGCGTGCGCTCTGAAAGTGAGCAATTCCGTCCGGTCGCGAGGCGCCGCGCGGGACGCAGGGGCAGCCCTTCTTCTCCGCCGGTGTAATGGAGACGGAATGCAGCAGGATGCTTCCAATTTGTTCGATCCTTTTGTGGAAAGCGGAGGCGGACAACAAGTAAAAGAGCACTGCGGGAGAGGCCGGGAGTGGAGCCGGCCGAGGAGGGGGGCATGACTTGTAACGGCGCCGGAAGGCCCTCGTTGCTCCGCGGTAGATGAGTTATCTGCTCTTTTAGGGATCGCAGAAAAGCTGCTGTTGGATGGTGTGATTATACTTTTCTCCGTACAGGATGTTCCGTCGGGTAATCTTATACAAACATTAGCGAAGATTTTTCCGAACATATCGTCTACTGGAGTTTACTACCACTCTTTTTTTAATCCATTATCCTACATACTGGATGTGCACTGTGCGGATACATGAAATTGTGAAGTATGGAGAAATCGTTTTATAGTTACCAACTTAAACACAATAAATAGTTCTTAATATACAAAACAGAGAAAAGTGTACTCTTTATGAATTAATCTGTTATAGATTTGTATATAATCGGTATTAAGATAATAATTTTATTGCTCTATTGATTCCTTAAAATAAATTCTTCCGAATTCAAATCTGTTCGCATTTATTTTTATTATCTGATATACGAATAACTTACGTGTTAAATGGAATTTCTTATATTGAAACGCTCTCCGTTTCTGTTAAATTATTTCTGCAACCGGTTTCCGAATTTATATCATTTTTGGGCGCCAGGAAAGGATTGCGATTTTAAATTTCCCGTAAACACATCTAAAGGGAAATAATTATCCTACTAGCTCTACCGGTTGGGTTCTTACGAAAATAATCGTCCCCGGTACTTACTTTTTTTCTAGCAAACGATCATTCGATCCGCTCTCCATACGGAAGAAGCGAGGAATCTGAAATTTGTTTCTGGAAAGAAATTATTAAATTATGGATTGGACAAGATGCTAAAGAAATGATAATCAGCTTTTCCTTTTCAGAAGGAACGGTATAAATTTATTTCTCGATTAATTCTTTTAAACATGCAATGTCACCCTGGTTATGACCGATTGTAAAAAATTTCTATAGCGCTATTATTCTTACTATTTATATATCCATGCGCTTTTGGGCGATGAGGCCAGGAAGAATCCACCGCTCCGACCAATATTCTCTCTTGTATCTTGTTCTCCTCCGCTGCCGGATCAATGTCCTCCTCAACTTATTAATTGTTTCACTTACTACTTCCGGTGCCAGAATTATTCAAAGTTACAAATAGAATTACGCACACAAAATATAAGTCCTCACTGATCAATTATTTCCCGCAAAATTCCGCCAAGTCCCGCATCTATCATTTACAATTACCTTTGATGTACGATGTGCACGGTTCGCGGTCTAAAGCTCATCTCTCATATTACGAAGTTCAACCCTCCATAACTTTCATACATTCTTGTCTCTTGTTTTTCAAAACAATCTCCAGTTTCGTTCTACGTCATACTTCATTACTAGTTTACCACCTATCTTACATGCCCTTATATCACAATCTTCTGTCCGTTACTTGCCGCGCTATGTTTATTTACTTCCGCTTCCCTGGTTGCTAATGAACCCCCTACCTGCATGCCTATGCCCTCAACATTTACACTTTTTACGAAGAATTTAATAAATTCTTGTCCCCAATTCCCATCAAAATATTGTGTGACAGTCTGGTATGTCACAATATGGAATTATTATCTTCAAAATTATGCCAAGGGGAATATAAGTGAGCCGTATTAGCAGTGTTGATGGTTCTCTAATAAACAATAAAGTGAGATATATAGGGATGTGATTGAGATTTCACAATTAGTCATTACGATGGGGCCGTATCCACCGTATCCGCATCCGTATGAGTTGATCACGTATTTGCAGCTGAACGAACCGATACCACACTGAGCGTATCCACTGAGCGAAGAAATTGAAAAGTACACATCGCAAAACTGCTGGGATTACTGATGCCGACGATTGATATTTGTGGGGAGACTGTTAAATAATATTAGCTCGGAATCCGCACGTTCATTTGTTAGAACATTTATAAAACTTCCCCGCGCTAAACAGAGGTATATAATTGACGTCATGCGTCTCCATCGGCGAAACGCGAGTCTTGTTTTTCGTGGCGGAGCGGCGCAGCACGACCGTTCTTGCTTTCCTAACTTCTGCTGATGTGATCTCCCCTTGACAGAGAGTGAATGGTGCTGCCAATGAGGGCCATTCAAGGCCACGGTCGGCCCGCGCCGATATGGTCAAAAGAACGTGACTAGATGCATGAGCAGAGTGAGTAAGAGAGAGAGAGAGAGAGAGACGCGAGAGTAGAGAAGAAGGGGTTGCGTAATCGAGATCGTAGGCCGAGGAGACTCTCGCTTCTCACCTCTCGAACCTCGACTCTCGCCCACCGGCGCGCCGCCGCCGCCGCCACCTCTACGTGGAGATGCCATCGTTGTGTCGGCGCGCTACAGAATGAAGCGGTTTCTTTAGATCTCGCAATCCTTCAGGTTTATTGGAGCTCACGCGTGCATGAGTGTACCTTATTTGAGATAGCTTTCACAAGTGGCCGGGCGGGCGGGCGGACGGGCAGACGGTCGCGCCCTCTGCCGGCAGCTGATTTCTTGCCGATGGCTGCCACTCGGCTCGGCTACTGGGCCCGCCCGCTCCCTCATCTCTCCGCACACGCGTTGCGTGTTGTAAATGGTGGAGCGCTGATCTACGCTTGGGTACGTTTGTCACGCCTTTGTGTGTGAGATTCCCAAATGTGATTTACGGAGTGGACGACGCTGTTCAGGTTGTGAAAATTGCCGTACGAACGAGCGGATTTGCCACGCTCCATCTCGCGGGTATGGCAGGTGTGGGTGAGGAAGTTATCTTCCGAAAATGGTGCGTTGTGATGAGGAGATAGATATTTTATGGACAATACGAAATAGTACTATAGGGCTTGGACTTAATTATCAGCTAAGATAGTAATAAGATTAAAAAAAGATGTTCATTAGGACTAAACTGGAGAAAAATAAACAGAAATGAAAGATTATTATTGAATATTTCTATGTGCTTTGTAGGAGTATTTAAAGTGCAGGGGAACATATCGCAATGTTCGCATTTTGTAGACTTCAATTGCTGTATATGAAAAATTCTGTCAAAGTCATCGTGATACAATGGTTAGTATGATAAATAAAAATTTTAAAGCCTGAGGCATCCATCTCGGAGAATTTGTTTAAATGTGCCATTGGAATTTTTGTGTGGTGATCTAAATATATATTTTCTTTTATCTTCAATGAATTGTGAGATTTGGAGATCCATTTTCCAATTACTATGCCATTAATATTTCGCTACGGCTCAAAGAAAAAGAAATTGAATGTGTCGGGAATATTACGCAATCATATTTTACTGTAGTACATTCTATTATATCAGTTTCCACTGTAGGTCCCTTTTTTATCGTGTGTCCTCATCTATGAAGAAGCATCGGTGTTTGCGTTTGTTGGAGCAACCTGTTCACCCCCGTGTTTGTCCACCGGTTCCATGCTACCACCTGCCGTGAATACTCTTGACGCCCACGCAGGCATTGTGATGGCAGCACCGGTCGACCGCACAGGTATCACAGCAACCATCCTTACTGACAGAGGTGCAGCGCCAACCACTAGCACTTACCCTCGCTCGCGAGAATTTTTTAATTTTTTTGACAAACAGCGAAATCAAATGGATAAATGTAGCATCAATAGAATACGAAATATATAATGATTCAAAACGTTTTACCTATTAATAGAGTTGGGTTAAGTTAGCTTAGCCAAACAATCGCAAATTGCATACGACCGTTTTGCACAGCTTTGCTCAAGCATTTCTAAGTCAATAGCAAAGCTCCAGCTTTCGGTATCTGTGATTTGCATAAAACCTCCCTGAGTGTAGCCCACGCCAAATTTCCCAACTTTTACATCAAAGTACAGATACGACTTGCCTTAACTGGAATTCCTGTCATAACTACCGTCAAAATGTTTCTTCTTCATTAAATACTCACATTCCACACGTGTTCCAATTATCCACATTCTTTGGCAGAGTGTAAATAAAGAAAAAAAGGAAAGAAAGAAAAAAGAAAGAAAGAAAAAAAGAAAAAGGAAAGGAAGAAAGATAAAAAGACAGAAAGAAAGGAAGAAAGAAAGAAGGAAAGGAAAAGAAAAAAAGCATCCCGCTCCGCCTCCATCCCAATGTCACCTACCCCACCAATCTCCGCCACGCCGTCGCTTTGTCGCGTTGCGGCATGTTGCTAGGATGCTTTGTCCCGATTCCTCGACATTGCCACAACCGCCACCTTCGTAGCACCGTCGCCCAGAACGACTGCCGTCGCAGAGCGAGGTCACGCCGCCCACTCTCCCCTTCCCCCCCCCCGGCCAAACTCCATGCCTGTCCTATGTCCGTCTTCTCTCCACTATCTTCTAGCCGCTCATCGCATTTATCCCTTTCCGTTCCTTTGTCCCTATACCGATCTTGACCGTCTCTCGGTGGTCCCTCACAATCCCTTCTTCCCATTTCCATTGTCTATCCTCCGTCCCTTCTCCATCATCCCCCTTCTGTATTCCACCGTGCCGTCGTTCCGACGCGTGGCCACAGCAGCTCCACGCTGCCCCGCCGTTGCCTCTGATGCTTCACCCAGTACTGCCTCCGGTCCCTTTTCCGCCTCCGTCTCATCTCCATCCTGCGCTGCTGCCGCCTCTGTCGTCGCCACCGCCACCGTCTCGGCTACCGTCCCCGCCCTCGGGCGCGAAGGGCTGGGCGCGCGGCTCGTTAGCGGGGCGGGCGGGGCGGGACCTTGCCGCGGGCGACCGCCGCCTCCGCCGCCTCTTTAATCCAGGTGTCATTCACGCGCCGCTCCTCGCTTAATAATTCCATTCAGCGCGCGCGCCCGCCGCCGCCCTCCCCAGCCCGGGCTTCTTCCGTTGTAACTGTAGTTTGTCTCTGGGCTGAATCAGAAACCCACACCGCCAGCAGTTTGTTGGTATTCAGAAGCGGATTCGTGGCCTATTTAATAGACGTGTTTTAGAAGAACACTTATCAAATTATACTACATTGATAGGTTATCATTACAAATTAGTCACGGTCAAAGTAGTGTATAGGTGCTGATGTAGGTTTTGCAGACATGTAGGATTAAATACATATTTCTCAATATCATACAGTAATACAATAAATGTTTGCCACCAAAATTTTGCTCATTTTTAAATATAATGAACTCTATGTAGTTTACTAGATGTAGTTTACACTAGATGTAGAACTTCTATGATTTAATTTTGGCGTATCCATTCTTATAATGTGAAATTTTTACAGCCTTCTTATTTGATTAATTGTCTGACGTACGTTCTTTGTGTAGAAAAATAGTTAATTTGTTTTATTTGAGTATTAATTTATATATATATATATATATATATTATATTATATTTATCAGTCGTCAGTGACAAAATGTCAACATTATTTGAAGAATATATTAAATGAATGTATGTGAATATGCGAACAACTCCTAATTTTTATTGCTTGTAAATACCGAGATACAATATGCTTACGTATTCTTGGGTTAGCAAGAACATATATAATTGGAAATTTACATGTCTAGTTCAGTCCGATGGTACTTCAACGTTACAACTGGTTTTGGGTGCGGATTTGTTGAATGCGCTTTCCGTGGACGTCACCTCTTTTGTGGCGGTTTCTATCGTCGTGTGCGTTTTTGTGTCGGCCGAGTGGCCGTCCCTGAGCTTTACGCTTTGGAGCCCTTCGTTTTTCGTCGAATTCCCATTGACAGCGCTGCGCGCGCGCCTTTGCGCAGCTCGTGCTGCTGTTTTCAGCGTCTTCCCGGCCGCCATCTGCGCGGCCTTCGGCTCCGCATCCAGCGTCCTCTTTGGAGATGCCCTCGGCGCGCCCTCCTGCTCGCCCCCTGGCGCCCGTCTCGACTTCTCACCCTCCTCAGCTGCTTCTATGGTCTCTCCTTCGTCTCTATCGACCTGTTTCGATTGTCATTTTCTTTACACCCTCTTTCCATTCCTCTACCCAGTCATTCAGTGAGACGCTGCATTTTTACAGTCAGTCCGACTTTATCCGAGTGGTACGAGAAACAACCATTATTCCGAAAGATGTTCTTATTTTATTTTATTTTTTCTTTCTGTTTTATTGCGCGTGAAAATCTTTGAGCTCTTGGTTAGATATTATGAAACCTCTCATTTCTGATATTATTGGAAAGAAGACTGTACGTTGCGGATTTCCAAAAATTGCAGATTCGTGTGTAGTTTTGGCTCACTTTTATAGTTAATCATAGTTAACATTTTTCTCTTGTTTCTCCGCGTTCATATACTTCTTTATTCGACAGGTTTTTCTTCTTATCTTTTTTTGCTCTATATTCGAGAGCGTCTTCATGTATCTTTCACCCTCATTTTTACTTCGTTTTTCCCCTCACTAAATAAATAGTTTCATCTTGCACTAACCCAATTTTTGTAATTGTCCTTGAATGTTTCCTACCGTTTCTTTGGACCGTCCTGCCGTTGGTTTACCGCCGATTAAAGGGATGGGGGTTTTTACTTTCTTGTATAGTTCATCCACAGAGGAAAGATATATTGTCTCTTCTCTATGGTTCATCCCTATTCTCTCAATCCTGCTGAAGGCGCGTCTGTGCTGCTCGTGCTCTCCGCTGCCGTTTCTTCTGGCGAGGAGGCATTCTCGGAATTGGCGCCGCCGAGCGACGCACCGGCAAGAAAAGAGACGGCGGAGGCGGTGTCTGCTCGATTCGCGCATTAGCATGGAGACCTGTTGAGTCGCCGCTGCCGCCTCCCCCCTCCCCCCGTGCCGCGTCCGTCGCCGTTGCCGCCACCGCCTTTGGCGCTCTGCTGGATGACCCGGCGTGGGCGGCGCTCGCTGTTGCCAACCTGCCGATAGGTTTTTTTTTTTTGTGAAAAAAGAAAACAAAAATTAACTGATTGGTCTTGAAAGGAATCAGGATCGTTTGGATAAGTGTGCAAGAAGTTGCTACAAATGGAAATGCATTTTAAAGTAAGTAAGTGCTACTGTGATTGACGTGTTTTTTTTCACTAATAACGTTTCTGTAATTTTACACTCTTTTTAAATCCAAGATTGATCTGTTAAATTTTCTATTAGTGCTATCGCGTTGCTGCGTGACCTGCTCATCTGTATCAGATTTTTTTTTAAAGTTAATTTTCTACCTAATAAATTATTAAGACATTTGTATTTTATATACTTATTTAATGCAGACATCTTTTGGTACTTTTCATAAATTTTCATTTTAATTAATTACTTTTAAATCTTGTTCCTATTTTAATTCCGGACTGCACGTATAAACGTTTTATTAAAGAAGATCATTTAAGACAAAACCTATCATTCGAAACCTCTCGAATTCTAAGGTACTTGCTGCTAGCGTGAGTTCGAAGGAGAGCAGTTGGACTGTGCGTTTCACCCACGTGTGTTGCTCCGTCTCGTTCCACCCGTGCGGTGCGCATCTTATCTCTTCCCGCCCCCCACTCCATCCCACCCGCGCAGACACCTCGTTCTCCGCGCGCGCAATTTGCTCCTCGGCCGCGGCAGCGGCGGCTGCGAGTCCATTTGCAGCGCGAGGGCGCAGCGAGCGATGTGCGGCGGGGCGGGCGCGGGGGCGGGCGCGCGCTTATCGCGGACTCATTTATCTGCGCGGGCGGGCGGGGGCGGGTGCGAAGGTGGGGGTGGAAGCGGAGGCCGAGGCGGCGATGCGCCATGCACACCGCCGCTGCCGCCGCCGCTAATTAATTAAGCTGATGACTGGGCACGCTGGTGACTGGCGAGATCGCGGCGGACGTCTTCATTCGCGCCGGTGCTGCTGCTGCTGCCGCCGCCGTGGCGGCGGCCGCCCCTGCGGTGCTCTTTGGGCCGGGGCTGTTGCGGAGGGAAGGGGAGAAGAGGGGAGCAGCGGCGTGGGTGGGCGGTGCTTTAGGCGCAGCTTTCGATTCCAATGCAGCTGGCGGGTAGGGAGGGTTAGACGTTCTGGCGTCAGTGGCTGCCTGGCTGTACTGGAATTTTTATCGGTGCTTTCTTCCACTCGGTTGTCTTTGACTAACGTGAGGTTTTCCAAGTTTTTTATTCTCACATGTTCATTTTCAGAAAAGGATAAGGAAATCCAATGTGCTTGAAAATTATCGTGGGAGTTAAACCATAAGTGAGACCAGATTTATGCAGGAAGAGTGTGCTTTGGAAGATCTTCGTAGGAATTTTACATTAAACTACATTAAACAATCGTTTAAATAATGTGAAATAATATACGAGAATAGTATGAAATAATACGAAACTTGTAAAGCCTATGGCAGTGTCGCGTATAAAGACTGCACATTATATTTTCTTGTTGTCTTTTACCCTTTCTCAAGTTTTAAATTTTATGTAATATTGAATATATTAGCTATATTCAAGACGACCTACCTATCTCCACCTTGCTAGTTTCATTATCGAGTCAGCAATGGATTACCACATTTTGTGAATCCAAATCCTTGCGACACCTGATTTTGGGTTTTATTGACAGTCACCAAATTATTTGCACTTCCACATATTAATTCATAGTTAAGATGAAAGTCCTAGTATATCAAACTTCCTTCTGCAGAGTATTTTGACGTTTTATTGACTCATTTGTTTAACTGAATTAAGATTATCTTGTAGATCGATTCGCTAGAGCCTTGATAGACTACTAAACGAATATCGCGTTTGATTGTCTCAATTTCTAGATCCCGAAAACAAAACTACCCCAAGAAAATACAAAAAAAAATGTAATAATAATAATAATAATAATATAATAATAATAATAATAATAATAATAATAATAATTTAAAATCTTGAAAATGCTTTTTGAATTGTCAGTTATTTATCCAATTCCCAAAATTGACTGTAATATAAATGCGTTCTTTCATCGATGTTTTAGAAGATGTGATTACTTTCATTCAACCACCTCAATTGTAATTTCTTGTTTTCTACATGTCATACTCATTTAGTAAAAGCGTTTTTCCCGTCTGCCATTCTCATTCATGTACAACTTTACTTTTCTTCCCGTTCCTCATCTTGTGGCCTTTGCAAACCACCTCTACCATAGAGTAAAGAATAAAGACCTCTTTAGTCTATGCCTCTACCGCCCACGCAATCCTTCTCCCTCATCCCTTACTCCCTCCTTTACCCCTTCCCCTCCCCCTCTGCCCTCCCCTCCCGCACCACCCACTGAGGCGTACAAGCGCGCAGCCGCCGCTACAAGTGCCAAAAACAATGGGGCGCGACTAACGAGCCCGCGAGGATTTGCAAACAATGCCGTGTTTTCTGCCGCCGCCGCCACCGCCGCCATATAAAATATATATAGTATCTCGGGCGCGCACTCTTCGTTTTGCGATATCACGGAGTGGTGCGGCGCGGCGCGGCTCGGCGGCGTGGCGACTTGGCGGGAAGGAGGGGATGGGAGAGGGAAAGGGAGGGAGACACCGCTGCCGGTGGCGAGGAGAGAGACGGAGGCACTCGGAAAAAGAATAGGCTCGTTATGTGTTGAATTGGCCGGTCCATAACACGGCCGTCATTAGGCTAGCGGTTGGGACGTGGTGGAGTTGGTGGTGATGGTGGCGGGGCGTGGGTGCGGGTCTGAATGGTGCGTACGAGTGACGGTTGAGGGTGGGCACAATGGTTAACGGTAAGGTCCTTACGGAGGATATTCGAAGGGAGATAATCGTGGCTGAGGCTCTAGAATGTTGCGCAATTGGTCCATAGAAGTTACGTTGACGTTGTACTGGGTGCTTGGGATAGGAAGATGTTGGTGACTAGGTTGGTGTGGTGTTAATTGTGGCGTTGCGGCGATAAAGTCGGGGTGGAGGTTTAGTTGATTGTGTAGTGGCGGTGCATATTGTGGTGTTGGGGGTGATAATAGCAGTGATGATGGGAATGTTGTTGCCGCTGCTGGTAGTGCTAGTGACGAGGGCCTTTGTTTTAGTAAGACCAGGGTTAGGGTGATGGTAATTCACTAGCTGGAATGTAGAAGTTGCGATGGCAGCATGGAAGAGCTGACAACCCGACCCTGCCGAACTCCCTACGAAGTGGGAGACTGCAGGGGCCAGTGTCTGGCGGTATTCAGGGCTATAAACCGTCGGAGGAGTTTAGCCGCCGATTGAGAACTGGTGATAACGTACACGGTACTTTTATCCTCTTCAAGGGAATGATAGTGTGACTGCGAGCTTTGTGGTCTGGCGAATTGGCCTAAAGGGTTCGCGCAGTTCTGTACACGCTTTAGGATTTTACATTTTTGTAAAGCAGCATAGAGAATATTATATCATGCTGGAAAAAGTCGATATCGAAATTTTGATGAAAATATAAGTTTAATGAGTGCTTGACTGCTAAAAAGTTTTTTTTTTAAGAATATGTCTGCCCATCCGACCATCTGCGAATAACTCCCTAGACCTCAATACAAGATTTTTTTCAATGAGGATATCTTCGTATCGATCTAGCCGAAGCGCTCGAGAGTACTCGAAGTACTTGCTAAGAAGCCTCTAGGAGACTAATTGTTTTCAAAAATGGCTGCTAAGAAAATAAAAGTTTGCTTAAATAGGGGTCATGCATTTACAAAATGGTGTAGATACAATTTTCATTAAATGTGCTGGAGTTTGGAAAAATTTGAAAAGGTCAAATTTTTTCAACCTTTTCCTACAACTACATTATGGAAGCTAGGTTTTTCGTCTTTAATCTAATCTATTATTCACTTAGATCTTTAAATTATTTTATGTAGATTTTTCCAAATCTCAGTATTTTTTTAGTTATTTTGAATCAAATTTTTAATATTTTTCAAAAAACCTTAGCAAGATTTTACAAAAAAAAAACACAAAAAACATCTTTTTCAAACCTTTTGAGTTCAGTTTCCTAAATTTATTGCCCAAGTGCCATTTTCTTTAAAAATATTAATTTCAACAAAAAAACGTAATTAAAAATGTTTTGTAAACTTACGCATTCTTTCGTAGTATTCAAAAGAAGGCTGCAATATTTGTGAGGGAGAAATTATAATATTGCATTATTACGTAACCGTAATAAAAATACGACGAAGTATGCGCAATTGAGGCACCACTATGTTTCCTTTTTCCTTTCACGGGCAACAGTTTGTATGAAGTTTGAATTGTGGATGTGTCATTTTCAATATCTTATACACTTGCATTTTTATGGTACTAAACATATTAATGCATTGTGTTTTGTTTATTCAAATTATCGTTTCCATGTTGTCGCGGCAGGAAGTAATAAGAGCTAAAATGTATTGCTTATTTATCCTTGAAAATAGATTTTATTACATGGGAGTTTTTTTTCTCCCTTTCAAAATTCAAAATTTATTGCTTATTTATCCTTGAAAAATTTTTTGGTTTTTTTTTTTTTCCTTTCAAAATTCAAAATTTAAGTATATGACTTAGTGTAGGGATCACAGAATTTTGAAAATGTGCACACAATTCACTTTTCCCCATAGCACGTCATACGCAGTTTTTTAACTGGTTTTTTACGTAAAATAAAATTTTAAAAAATAGTTTTTTTAATGAAATTATTTTATTATGCTAATTATTTGTTATGCAATGCTTGTTTGTAGTTCGTAATTTTCCCATCGTTTTCTTTTTAAAACTTCTTTTTGCCGTCTGTTATAACAGTTCTTGTCAATCCGGATCAGGTGTTAGGTTTACCATACTCGAATGCAAATCATACATGACGCATACGTATACCCTCACTTCATTACCACAAATGTGTCTCAATGATTATTGCTCAGTTATTTTTCGAAAGTGTTTTTCCGATTCGTCCTATATGAAAGTTTGCAGAAGTGCCCTACATAGTTTCGAAGTGAATTTTTATTCATTGATAGAAATTACTTTTTTGTGACCTGTAGGAAATGTATCACTCCCTATAGTTACAAACATGTTTCGTAACTGCTAGCCTTGTCTATAAGTGGGTGGAAAGTGGCTATAATTATCCAAATGGTCGTCATTTCTTTTGCCTGCAATGAAGGAAAAACGTAGTTTCGCTGAAGATTGTGCTTACCTGGAGCGAAGAAGAAATTTTATTTCTGATGTTTCTCATTTGCATTCATTGCTCCTGGTGGGTAAAATGACGGAGATAAGTTGCAATGTGGGGAAAGAATTTGCCCGTAATTGGTAGCTATTCTGAAATTTTCTAAAGGCACAAATCCGAAAGAAAACACATAATTTATTATAAATTATTAATTCGAATTTATGTATGTTTTGTAAAATGAACCGTAAATATGTTTATGAGAAATGCATATGATGACATTCACATGCAGTTTGTCACAGAATTTCTTGAAAATTAGAATTTGTTAATATATTTTCTGAATGCCTGAATTATACATATATTTATACAGATAATTATATATTCTAATTCATTATTTGTCCTTACAAATTCACCTTTTTTTAAATTTTAGGTTGGATGTGTCACGTCATGTATTTACTTTCGGACCAAATGTGAACCCTTTGATAATTCAATACTAAAATGTAGCCTATTTTCACACGCAATAGTCTCAGGATCAAATACCTTTGCACCACGCCCGGGATGCCTCTCCTCACAATTTAAGAACATCTGCTCTAAATGCACATGTCGTATTTTAAGCTAAATAGTTGACTGTAAAAAGATCGTACTTAGACAATTGATAACAGGACTCAGGCCCTTCTCCTCACCCACGATGGGCGTACTTGTTCGTCTAGTTTTATTTGGGCAATCATGACGCACGGCAAACGCTGGGCGAAACTAAAGGCACCCAAAACCGACAAATTTACCCAGCGTGTTCCATCTGCTCCTCTCTTGTTAGCACACGCGTTTAGGGCCCTGGAGGCCGCCGCCACCGATCGGTCCCATTCTCTCGGCTCCGGCGGCATCTCCCCGCATTTTGCCCCGCTTCTCCCCCCCCCCCCCCCCTCCCCTCCCCCTCCCCATCCCCCGCCCACAACGGCTCGTCGGGCGGTTGCCGCGGTCATGCGAACTCGGCGTACTTCGTAATCACTGCGGCCGCCGCCGCTGCTGTTTTTCGGGCCCCCCTCTGGCGCCGCAGCCCCTATTACCGCCACGAGTAATCAGCAGGTAATCGCCGGCCTGGTTACCGCGCGCCGCCCGCCACCGCCCGCCTTCGGCCGCCGCCGCCGCCGTCCGCTATCGACCACCTTCCTCCTGCATGCCGACCTGCCCCTCCCGGCCACCCTGTCGGCTAGCGACTGCTCCACACCCGGTCGCTCCGGACGAGGAGGAGCTTCAGGGGACGGTTTTCGGATTTTGTTTGGATTTCCTCGGAAATTGGAACAACATAAATAACAAAAATTACTACAAGGTATTGCATTAGCTTTAAGGAATATTTCATCTTCTAGAAATTTCATGTGTCTCTTTTATAGAGGTTCTTCATCCTTTATTTTTAATTAATTATTTATCTCTTTATTCATTTATTTAGCTTTAGTAGTTCATTTAATATTTTTATTAGTAGTTTATTTATTTATTCAATCATTTATTTAATGTCTGAAAGGGTTAAAAATGTCGAACACCTTCTGCGTGCTTCCTTCTCCTCTTGGTCACCCTGTTGACCAGCGATTGCTCGAGACTCCGTCACTGTGCATGAGGTGGGGTTTCAAGGAGATTAAAATACCGAAAAGCCAAAAGTGAGAATATGCCTTCAGTACAATGTGATTATTGTATTTACATAAATACTCAATTATATTTATTAAATATCAATTAGTATTTTATAATTGTCTAGTTATTTCCTGAGATCGGTTACATATAAAAAATAAATACAATATTTACTTCGTATTTCAAAACGTCTTTTCACTTTCTCTTGGCGTTTTTCGATATTTTAAAGTTTTAATGTGGTTGTCAAAGATTAAACACAATCCTTCGATAGAAAATTCTGATTAAACAGTGTAAGAACGTAGAAAATAAGATAATCACACATTACTACGTAGTAAATAGAATTGGAGTTATTCGTCATCTGTTGCATTTTATTTAGCGTCATTGGATCTCGGAAACCATGCAACATAGCATTCGTGGAATCCAATAGTGGCACTTGTATTGAAATACATAATTCTTGCATTCACATTTCTGCCATTTGTGATTGCAATACTGTACTATAAGATATGCTGCTGTTGCTGCTTGAAAGTACACCAATCTTCAATCCTGAAGAGTGCCACTATTGCAGTTCTCGAACATATGATCTCAATTGTGAAAGCAATCTGTTAATAGTATACCCAACGTTAGTGGTTTTCAATGTGTGTGTGACACGAATTTTAGAATTAAATATACATATTATATTTTTCTGCGAAACATCTTTAAGATTGTTCGTGGTAAAATTTATTTTGAAACATTTGCTTGAAATGGATTTTTAAAATTTTGAAGATGTGCTGAACATTTCTACAATTTTTTTAGTATAGCACTTTTCTGTGATAATTGGGAGTTGTGTACCGCGAGGCTACCATTTTTGAATGTGAAAATGTAATCTGTTTAAATAGTGTTTGAATGGCCTACATCTCAGTTCTACGGATTTAACCTTTCTACCGTTTATCACTTGTCAACGTCGTTTCATGCTACTGTTCACTATTTCCATGCTCTCTTCCTGCTTGTAACCAACAACGCCTCGTCGGTTCTGCTCCGAAATTCCGCATCGCCGTCGGCGGCTTCTAATGGCAAGGGGCGATGAGAGGTCAAGAGATTTGGGAAAATACAAGTTTAATTGAAGGAAATGCCGCCGAGAGGAAACGAAAAAACAACAAGAGGCGTCTGACTGATTGCCCCGGCACCTGACCCGTTGATTATTTTTTCCTCTTCTTCACTTCTCTTCATCCGGCGGAATTGTTTACTTTCGTCATTAGAAGTTGGTTTCTGCTGTTGGGTAAGTAGAGGTTCCCTGGCGGGATGTCTACCGGGCGTTTGGCTTTTCGTAGCGACGCCGTAATGAAATGTTTGTAAGAACCTCATCACGTGCTCCAATTTCGACGCTAACTGCAGGTGTCAGCGGCCGGTCCGCGTTCTGCGTGTCTCTGATGACTACGTTTCGGCCGCTGCGTGTTCGCCAGCACTACAAAGGAACGCTGGCTCCAGCTGCCTCGGAATTCATTTAAATACGGCCCTGTCTTAAGCGAGAGCACCTTCCATGTGTGGAGGCCTTTTCACACCTTTAATTTTGTATGGTTTGGAGGGCTTGATTGATAATCAAAATACGTTTTCCACGCGTGCTACCCAAAGTGGTGAAATATTCATCGGCTTCTGTTTATGGTAGCGTCGCGTGGAATAATTACATTGATGTGCTCTCCGAGACGTTAAATAATTTTTCATCGACGTTCTGTTAGCTGGAAGGTGGGATTACTCAGAAGGAAATTGTCACGTTGGGGATGGCTGTATATTAAAGGAGCAGATGCGTAACCGTTAGGGCATTCGTTTTATTGATCGCATTTTGTTTTTTTCGTTTGTCGTGATGGCTTCGCTTCGAGAAGCTTGAATAGAATGGTTCTTTCATATTCGATTTCATCGTGCGTACTATCAGCTTAGAAGGACCAAAATTTGATTGAATGTGATAGAATAAACCAATTCAATATGAAAAATCCTACATAAGCACAAACACCACAATTGTATGTTAAACGGTTCTTAAAGGCATTGGAAATCGGTAGTTTCCTACTATTGTATGTTGATGCATTAAGGTTTTTTTAATTGGTTGCAAACGTTTATTTTCTGTAAATTTTCCTTCCTGATGGTGTTTGAAAGCAATTTATTGTGATAATTTGTCGATTATTATTAGTTTTAGGGAATGAACTTTTTTTTTCTTATAAACACTTAATTACCGAATCGGTTAATAACAGAATAGGTTACACTAAAATTAGTTAACTGGAATGTAAGCAAAAAACAGACAATTGCAATTATTTGTGTAATATAGACATTAAATGCCGGTCTATATGTCCCAGATGATTGAGTGGCAAATGCACTACGCGTAACAAAAGATAGGCCATTCGAATTCCGTCTAAGAGATCCACACCTCACCTTTTTTCATATTGTCACCTGCAAGACAATGACAAACCACTACTACCCCATAATGCCATCCACATATTATTATTAATTCACTTCTAACTAGTAGTAGCGTATATCTCAAAATGAGTCGAAAATTAATGAGCAACTGAACGCTTCGAAATATTATGCAAACTAATCTACAAGTTAGGAAAAAAAGAACATTTGATTGACTTTAAGAAAGCTATCTTTTAGCAGAATTGAGCATCTGAAAACCGTTTTACTGAAGCTCCTTCCGTGTCTCCATACGCGAGTAGTATTCGCAGCGGACACGTGTGACACTGGCGGTTGTTGGTTGGGATGACCGGTGTGGCGAGCGGCCGCGGTGGCTGCGGGCGGTCGGTCGCGGACGTTGGGGGCGGATGGCGGTCGGGGTGGCGCGCAGGGTGCGTACGCGGTAATTACGCGACCCGGCCCTCGCCACCGCCACAGCCGCAGCAGTAAACGCAACAGGTGGCGCGCCCGCCGGCCGGCGCGCGCCGCCACCGCAACGCACCGCCCCGCCCACTCCCCCCCCCCGCCCGGCCACCCGGCCCAGGGGGCTCCAAACCTTTTTACCAATGAGACGGGCGGGAAGTCTTGAGAGTCCACGGGAGCTGCTTGTGTTGTGGCTGTCTTGTGAGGATTCTCGCTATTGCCGCAGCCTGTTGGTAATGTCAAACAGGCCGACATTGAGACACATGGGGTGAGAATGTGCCAGGCTCCATTTCTTGAGATATTCGCATCCTATTGACAGTTATAAGAACTTCGCTTTTTCTAACTTGCACAAATAGTTCCTAATTCAAATAATAGCAAAGTTCTTATACCTGTGAATATGATGCGAATATCTCAAGGAATGGAGCCGGGCGCATTCTCACCCTATGTGGCTCAATCTCGGCCTGTTTGAGGGTACTGGAAATGCATGATAGATGCAGTGAGAAATAGGTTTTCGGTTTCTCGTCAGAGTACACATTGATAAGCAGTTTTGTATCACTGTCGTTATGTAGGTAGATAACAATGGGATATATGACATAATTAATGTCTGGTGTGTTAGCATGTTCATTTACTTTTTATTAACGATGTATTAATGAAGGTTGTTTTAGATAAAAACATATCGTTGGTGCTTTAACTGGCCAAGAAGAACTAATACAGTAAACACTCATTAACACGAATTCCGAGGAACCGAAATAATCGGAGTTCGTGTTATAAAAATTCGTGTTATGCAGGTATTATAGATGTCCGTATTACCGTAATCCCTTCCGTGACCTAAGTGTTGTTAGTCTTACGGTGAAATTCGTGTTAAGCGTATTCGTGCTAACGAGAGTTTACTGTATCACGAAGTTCATGGACGTATGCACAAACCCAAAAAATTGAAAAGGATGTAATAATTACTGGTATTTAATTCATTCAATTTATACTGCACATACTTGCTTCGAGTTGCAATCCTGGCACTACTGAAAAATCAATTTTTGAGATATACGTGTTCAAGTTTTTTTCCTATTGAAATAAATAACTAAAAGGCTTCAGATGAGTTCTTTTATTTTTGAATGTTTTCATCTGCTGTAAAATAACAATCATAATTTAAAATACATATTTATCGAGTTCAAATGCCGCTCATTAACGTCTTGGAGAAAGTACTGCATTGTGAAAAAATGTTTGTCCTTAATTGAACACTGAGAGAATCTGTGCTATATTTTAACACCGTATCATTAATTGTCGTTACGATTATTAATCAACAATTCCTAATATCGACACCGGTCTGGGGTTTAAAGACGGAACCCATGGAGAGGACGGTAATTGCAAGAGCAAATAAAAAGTCCTTGCTCCGGTGCACTCAGGCTCCGTTTTAGGAGCAACGTGCAAAGACTGTACGCACAATGTAGTTATTACCTGTGCGGCTTTCTGAATGGTTTTCTGTGTGTCTCTGAAATGCCAATCATGCAATTGATTCTTCTCCCTCACATTAAACCAATCCACAGGAACAAGACTGTTGGATGAAAAATAACAATTACGCATCTCCCCCACCCATGAGTTACGGGGGTTGTTTTCTGGCTTCGAAAACCCAAGTTTGCGGTTGCAATCCAGGCTGGAGGCGGTGATTAACGCGACCGTCATCTGGCGGAGAAAGTGAGAATCACATCCAGGGGCTGCGACGGACGCCCACGAGGCGCGCTCGTTGGAATGATCCCCTAGGTGTCTCGACAGAGTAGCGTAACCGCCGCCATAAATTATTCTCTCATTCGATAGTCCCAACCGGCAGTATTACAGGAGTTGATGAGACATAATAAAATTTGAAATCATTATGAACATTCTCAAGGATATTAAAATTGGTTTAGAATAGATTGGTGGTGCATGCACAATACCTCACAATTCGTACTCTCCCGACAAATCGATGTACTACTGTATAATAGCGGAATTTGCAGCGCAAAAGAATGCACTACTCTAACTGGGGTGCCTTACAATCACCTATACCCATGCTGAGTAATAGGCTGGGTCAATGATGCGGATGTGGAACCTGCGGCTTTGTATTTTATGTTTCACTTTCTACCGCAGAGTGATTATCATTATCGTTCTTCTTTCTTCGATTTGCGCATGCACAAAAGCTCAGGCAGGCGGATCTTTCTAGTTACGGTGAAGAGAATTTGTCATGTTCGCCTCATGTCACTCTTACCCCCAAGCATGGGAATTTAACTAGGCCCCAGGCATGGGAGACACCGGTAGCTGCCTGGCGAAGTCGGACTACCGACCCAATAACGCCAAATACATACATATGTATTATTATTATTATTATTATTATTATTATTATTATTATTGTTGTTGTTGTTGTTACGATTTTTCCATACGAAATACGTAATAAATCTTGGGCCGGGCAAAGTTTGTAGCCCCTGGGGAACTCCTTCGATCCACGCGCGCGCCTTCTGCCGCCGCGGGCGCTGCGTGCTGCGCCCAACTGCCGCGCGGGGCACGTGGCTTGCGGGGAAATGACAAAGCGCTTGCCTGCCTCCACACGAGGTTCTTTTCAGCATACGTAACCGTTTCAATTGCCTCGTGTTGAGACAGTTACAAGAGGTCAAGGAAGTGTTCGGGGTTGAAGGCGCGGGGGTCAAGGATTCAGGGGGTGAAATGAACAGGTGTCACCCCAACCCGAAAGAGGTTAGGAAGAAAAAGTATATGCTTTTTTTTATTATTTAAGGAGCCACATTGTGTATTTCTGGGGACGATAGGAGAATACCAAGGAAAGGACTCAAGTGTTCATGTAATCTGGGAGATTTGGAAAATAACGTCTATGTACTTATTTCTCGAGATCATACATATTTATAGATTACATCAAAGAAAGTGATTGATGTGTACCATTTAATGAAGTTGAAAAGAATTCGTTTTCAAACATAATTTGTAGAATAATTAATACATTAGGAAACACAGTCCTACTTTACAAAGCCTCTCTACACTTCAAAAATATATGACCTGTACTTCAACACCAAATTCTTGGATCGTGATAGTCATATTTCATGATTTTTTTCACGTACCTAATGGTACGTGAAGGTCAACCCGTCAGGTTGGTAAATTATATTTAATAATAATAGACATAATTTGCAATCACTTTCTAATGAAATCAAGTTCCAATAATACATTTACAGCAACCAAACCTTCAAATGACATTCGTGATGTCAAAAGAAAACGAATAGAAATCACAGTTTCCAGTTGATTTGAGATATTTCCAACGACTTCGATATGTAATACAAAGCCGAATATTTAGTTTTTTTTCTTACAATTACTGATCAACCTCACAATTAATCTCTAGTATTTATGATAATTAATACGTGGTTTGTGTTTTCATTGATGATTTTCGAGATTAATTGTGTGTATCTTGCACATGATTTTAATAGCCGCCGCCCATTTTCGTTTCATTCCACTCTCTCGGGCAGTTCCATCCGTTGTGTCCGCCTGGCCTCCCTGGGGCTTCGCCCTCCGTCGGTGTGGCCCGGCCGCGCCGCCCTTTGAAAGCGGCCACCTAATGGGTCCGTGTTATGCAGATGAAGGGCGAATGCAAAGCTCATTCTTCGGCCGCTCCGGACTCGCCCTCGCCCTGGCCCTCGCCCCCGCCCTTTGTCGCTTTGGTGGCGTCGCCGCCGCCGCCGCCGCCGCTCTGTGCTCCGCTTCTCGCTAAGAACTCTGTCCCTCACCCCCTCACGTCTTGTGCAGCGTTGTCATTTGAGTTTCGAGCTTTGTGTGTCAGTGGAGTGTGGACCGTAGCGTGACCAAGGCAGCTGGGATGAAACCTGTTGGCTTCAGACCTTCCGAGGCAGAATGTAGATATTTTCGTGATGGAAGAAATGATTTATTCCATCACGGATATTTTCTGATAATTTCCAAGTAATGATACTATCGTTTTCTGAACCGGTTAGGTCACGGGTGGCATTGCATACTAAAATATGTTATTTTTTTTCTTTCAATTATAAAGTATCTCTGTGTGTTTGCAAAATGGTTAATCTTTATAATACAAAATGGCATAATGGGTATGATTTAGGTGAAGCAGAAAAACAATATGGAATACTTGCCGTTGCTTCTGTACCCTCCTTAGACATCACAGTCTCTTGCTCATGCTCCCTCCAAGTTTGCTATACCTGTACCCCGAAAGATATCTGCATTTAATATTGTAGTGTTCTATTGAAGACTAATTTTATCTGTCGTGTCTTCGCCATATTCTTGTAATTGAAAATTATAAATATACAATGAAATGTTAACTGTCAGACATTGGACGAACATTTATTTGTGCCTATTTTCCCATCTCGAAAGAGATTTCAAAATGACGGGTACATCCTTACAGCATGCAACAAGGTTTCGGAAATACTATTTTGAAATAAATTAATTTTAACACTTCTTTATGTTAATCTATTTCATTAAACTGTATTTTATGACGTGTATGTTTCGTATATTTCATCTTGTCATCTGAAACGCTTAAATATGAATATCATGCGCATGTTTCGGAATCATTCTGGGATACCTCATTACAGAAAATCGATATTAATATTTTTCAATTTATTGATTCACATAACAGAAATAATTAATGTAATTTAACTCGAAATTATGAATACATCCAGCATGTTTCCAAGCGACATTTCTTAGTGAAACTTCAGTCATAGAGAAGCCGCGTGAACTCTGTGCGCCGGGTCCCAAGAGAGGCGCCGGGGAATGTCCAAAGAAGGACAGAAGCTCGAGTTTTATGACGTTTGGCGTCGCCGCCTTCCGTGGGCATACATAAATGTCGCTGCAGTTTCGCGGCAAGTCCTTAAATCGCCCGGCGCGCCGTCGAAACTGCCCGGACACACGAACATTTATAATGAAATTTACGACTACGTTGTCTGCGAAGCTATTACGCGCAGTTAGGACTAATTTACACGAACTCTTCCTCCGGGAGATGTTTAAATGAGCGTCGTTAAGAGTCGTAATATACGAGTAAATACGCCGCTGATACATACGCAGCTAAATGAATTCGCTCCCGTTGCCAAGTTTTCCGGGGTTGCATCCATCACCAGGCGGCGAGTGCGTTTTGCGCCGCGCCGGCTGGACTTCAAGTGATACTGTGGCCTGCGGAATAGAAAACTCTAGGGAGCTCTGAATTCTGAATACACGTAGTAACTGAAATAGCCCGTCGGGAAGAATGATTGTCTTTATTATTAATTCCCATTTTTTAAATATGCTTAATGTGACTATAGTGAAACTTGGTGTTCTGACTAAAGTTATTTAGGACCTTTATATTTACACTAGAAATCAGTTACCTTTATTTTTACGTTCTCTTCGTGATGCATATAGAAGCTGTAGTAACATTTTCCAGACAGTTGGCATGAATTACTTTCTAATCACATTTTATGTCTGGGCCCTGAAGAAGAAGAAATCATTAATGTGGTTTTACCGGTATTGATTATACTCTAATTGTTTCTAATATTAAAGTACACATTTTGAAAATTATTTAAATAAGAATTTCTCTGAAGTTTCGTCTTTTTTTTACTCGGATCATAATATTTCAGGAAGCGTTTGGTTTCATGTAGAGTGGCGACTTCATGTAGTTCAGAAAGGAACATTAAAAACGCACAGAAAACGACAATCAATATACTTTTTGCATATCAACATATCAGCAAACGACATTTTCGGTTGCAAGACCTCGTTCATAATCGGGCATATTACAGCACAAATGAAGAAATATTAGATATTACGGCACGTATGATAGAGTATGACACATTCAGCCAATTGCAGCGAGAGAATCGTGGGAAGGTACAGGTAAACGGAACAATCCACCACCGATTTCTCGCACGGATGTCAAATACCCGAGACGTCACAAGAAAGTGATTTCGAAAAAATAAGTTTCATTCTCTTATTTATAATGCTGTTATACAAAAAGTAGCGTATTTTATAATGCTGGTTTATTGCATTCGTACAAATTTGAAACCTCTCTCCTTAAGTCGCTCGTTTTCAAAACATATACTCGTGCAATAATACATGACATTACAAACTTATTGCATAAACAACTATTATTGCGAGTGTGAGACATTTCTTTCTCTTTAAGAGTGGTTTTACGTCTGGGGTTAGCTTTTGGGCAGCAAATTGAAAATTGGATGTGCGCTTCGTTTTGGACCTCTGCACAGGCAGAAGGTATGAGAATTCCATCCCCATTCCCCCATCAGCCCGCAGCCCGCTAGTTCGGACTAGAGGGTGCACATGGGTGCCGTTGCTTTGTAGGGCTCGCTCGGAACTGAGTGCTGTAGACCTTGAATGTGAGTGCACCGATTGGTTAATTGTTTCGTGTTTCCGCGTGCGACAAATGCTAAGGTCATTTTTTCATTGCAATAGCTGCTATCACTTGTCTTGCAGGCAGGATTACTAGATCCGGCGCCAACCTAAACGTCAGCTTGCGGGGTTTTACGCAAACAAAGTATCTCCCACCAGCGGAGTACCGTCCCAGTAACGACCAGCTCTTAGCTCGCCACTGGTCTCCCGACATGTGTGGTAGTCTAGTGCATGTTAGTGTAAGTGTGTGTGTGTGTGTGTGTGTGTGTGTGTAAGGAAAGAGGATAGGACAAGGAAGGAGAAGGTAAGGTCGCGCGCGTTCGTGGCCCGTTTGTTAGGGTACTGCTCCGGCATTCGCGTGGTGTTGATCGAAGAAACCAAGGAAAACTACCGATCAGAGCAGCCGACCGCTAGAATTCTCCTCCAGATAGCGACTGAATTCGACCTAGCTGGTGTCGAATATCCAGCCCCCGTCTGGACTCACATCCTAGGACCTCCCGGTCTGATGCACTGCAGGGCATGAATGGATGCCCTGAGCCACCTTGGCCGGTTGGTACACCGGCAACTGCGAGGAGGCGCCGGCGCCGGCGCCGACACGCGGTCCACCGGCTCCGCTCGTGGCAGGTGGCGAGAGGAGCGGTGCGTCGGCAGCCCTTTATGCAGAGGAGCGCTCTTAGTCTGTGTCACCGGCGCAGGCCGCGCACACGACACCGCTCGGCGCCGCACCGCACCGCACGCCTGCTGTTTTATGCATGCAGCGGGAGACATCAAAACGTGACGACAAGTGATTGGGTGCGTGATGAACACGTCGGGAACGCGGTGGGGGTGGGGGATTTAGGACCGGTCGTCTCGGACGGATGGGCGGAGGCGCGAGTCATGGCTGGACGAATGGACGACGCAGTGGGGCATGCTGGTGACAGTGGTTGTGGCCCCAATGGCGTAATGGCGCTGTGACCGCTGGCAGGTGCTTTCTTGCTCGCTCCATGCCCGTGACCGAGCTGAGTGTTGTGTAAAACCTCAGTGCTAACTTTTTATATTTTAAATGTGAACGCTTAACACGTATGGTATGAAGTATGCCGAACGGCTTTTAAGTGTTGATATTTGCATCTGCGTCTTTTAGGTGACAGTATGCGGTAATTGAAATTGTTTGTTTATGCAATAATGTTTTAAAATAAAATTGAACATAACTCACTAAGCACAGCACAAGGACAACTCACTCCTCACTCAGTCTTTTCGATTATACACCTGAAAAGAACAAAACCAAATGAACACATATCTGCATTATTATACCTTTATGTTTATGTGTTATGTTATTATGTTTAACGTATTGTAAATCGTTCTTTGAACTTCAGATATTTTGAACACGTTTATGAACGTATTTACATCTAATAAATGTAATTTTTCGAAAGAACGAGAAGTAGGTGTACGGCGAATGGTGACGAAATGAAAACGAGGAGGCGTCGTTATTGAAGATGAGTAGGTAATATCACCTATCTCAATATCACGTAGAACTATCAACAAGTATAGTAACATGCAAGTTAATAGTTAAAAATCAAGTTAAATAAAATGAAAAATATATATGTAAATTCACGATGCAGATTGATTTACATGCATTTCAAAACCTTAAAAATGTAGACAAATTATCTGTATATCCCAACAAATTTATATTGCTTGAATAATGCAAGTGCGTAAAATTAAAGAGGTGCGGTTAAACGCAGGAATATAAAAAAGTAGTAAATGTGTTTTTGTTTCTGTAACGTGCCGTATTTGGATACTAAAACTTGTGCAACTTCGTCTGGTCTCGTAGCTATCTTTGAAAACTCTTTCCTTGCAAAGCGATGAATGGCCATTGAAGCTCGTGAGGTGTGTACACCGTCGTAAGGGACCTTTCATGTGAATTCTTCGTTTTTCCTTTCTAGTCGTTTCTCAGTCTCTAGATTACATATTTATGACTCCAGTGTGATCGAATCTCTAGTAACATTTCACGCATTCTAGAGTTTGATTTCCTTATCCGATGTGTTTTATTTTGTGTTGAATTGACCTTTGTTAGTATCTATGTGTATTGTACAAGTAGGGTTTGTATCTTGAGTTTTTTAAATTCAAAATAAGTCTTCTCATTCATGTCGGTTTACATGAGACCTATGTTATAAATGCTGGTTTGCAGTACACATGAAATATTGGGTGATAAAAGTATTAAGATACCTTAGGACATCGTTTCTTATTTTTAGTAGAATGGTACAGAGAATAGTTTTTTGTGGTTGTGTACAATGAATGTTTTTGCTTATATCATTCTGAGAAGTTGAATTCGAGATGTTTCAATATTTACATTCCAATAGACCTGTTTGTGTTTTTATATATTTTATGGATTTCAAATTTCGATTTTTGCATTTACAATTGGATTGTCCGATTTGCGTCCAGGACGAACAATAACCGAATAATAACAGATTAATGGACATGCGAGATTACAAGATCTTATTCTTCAAATGACCAAATATGTAACACACGGTAAGTCAGTTCTTGGACATTTGTTTTTTCCGTGAAATAAACTTATGCATATCAGAACGCAGAGAATCCCCATTTTCGCCAACTTGGCTCTTCAATCTTACAAAGAACATCGAAGTCATGAGAAGAAACTCTCACGCTCCGTCTGCCCATTCTCACCTCGTATCACGTACGTGCTCTGTGCTTTTCAATATATCGTAAGAAAAAAATGTCCGTTCGCCGAAGAGCAGGCGACGCACGCGCGATGTAGCTTTAATGCGAGCGCGTCGTCCCGTGACCGCCTCCCAAATTCCCAGAGGTGGACAGGACACCTGCGCCACTGGCGATCATCCGGCGAGCGGGGCGAACTGGTCCAGAGCCATGGAGTGGGAGGAGATTCAGCAGGATGGGGCGGGGCTGGAGGAGACGTGACGAGACGAGGCAAAGCAAGGGCGAGGCGGAGAAAAGCGAGACGAGGCGAGGCAGGTGGCCACGGACGAAAGGGTGGGGGGGGGAAAGGGGGAGCAGGAGGAGATTGACGAATGAGTCAACCAGGAGCGAGCGAGGCTGGGAGATCGGGCGAGGCGGGGAGAGGGAGAAGCAAGGCGAGGCAGGAGGAAACGCGACGTGACGAGGCCAGGCTGGACAGGGGCGTGGTGAGACGATGAGAAACGGACCAGGGCGGTTCGGGCCGAGAGCGGAGCGGGACGGGGCGGGCCGGGCGGCGGCGGGGGGGGGGGGGCACGACCTAACGGAGCATCGGCGCGCGCCCCCCTCACGACGGCAGGTGCGGCCGCCGCGCGTGCGCACGACGCCGCAGCCGCCGGTGACTCACGCCCCCGCCGCGCCGCTTCCGACGGGCATGGGGAAGGTCAGAGCGTGGGAGTGACCACGCAGCGGCCACTCTAGCAGTGGAGGCCTCCTCCGCACTGCTTGCTCTTTATCCGACCCTAAAAACATTTAGGAGGACACTGATACTTTTTTTTTTATTCAGTTTCTGTGAACGTCCTTTCACTTTAAGACAATTGAATCGTTTATTTCAGAAACCCGTCAAACGCCAAATTTGTCATGTCGAGAAAATTGAGAAAAACTGTCCCAGTTTTTCCGATTTCAAATTTTTTAAAAATATTAAAGCAGTTAATAAATGAATATTTTCAGGTAAATATGGAATAAGCGATGTGTCTATCGTCTTGGAACAATTATCCACCGCTAAAGCGCATTTTAAATTTTGGCGTTTGACGGATATCTGAAATAAACGATTCAATTGTCGTGAAGCTGTTTAGTGTTAGTTAAGTAAGTTTCTTATAGTTGCGTTTTTTAAGATTATTTTCATATAATGGAATATTTTGTATTGAATTAATGAAAGTTATAATTTATTCTTTTATTTTTCTGGGTAGGTACAATTTTTCCTACATTCATTGTTCTACCTTTTCTTTGTTTTGAATACTATAAATGAGATTATGACGTTTTTGATGGGATAACGTGCCAAAGTAGCATTAGTAAGCTCTAAACTGCTTCACTAGTTAGCATGTCGTCCTAAATATTATCCCGAGTTAAAATCGTACTAATGATGAGACGCTAGCTCCCTTCAAAAATAGGGCTGTATGATGTTTTGAAAATTTTCGACCAAGTAGTTCGTGATTGTAGTGTGCCATTGTTTAGGTTGTTTTTATTCTGATATTGAATATTGTTTCACGTCAGTTAATTAATTATAATCCCGATTTGTAAAGAAACATTATAAATTGAAAAATAGTAAATTTACGTTCAGTGGCTTTTGAACAATTTCATAGCGCTTTTCACATCATCTCCAAAAATTTCTGTAACGTGCGAGTCCTGTCTTACTCGGGTTCGGAAGTGTGTTCAACGAAGTATAAAAGTCTGGAAGGCTCAGTGGGATGACTCATGTCTCTGTTTGAAGTTGATAATCACTCTCCAACCACGACATTTCAGTAAGACCATAGCAATTTTCAATTGAGGGTATGAATTAAAAGTCGAGTCAACCCCACATCTTTGCAGGAGGTTTTGAAGTGTGATGGTCGGGTCACGACATAACGGGGTAGCGCGTGCTCCTCGCCTGCAGGTGCTCGCCTGCCCGTGTGCCCGCGCCGGCGTCGGTGAACACGGAGTCGAGAAGGCACGAAGTTCGCTGGTGATTCAGCGGCGGCGTCACGTAGGTCACCCACGGTGCCTCCTTCGCCTAAGCCACTGGCCATTTTCTTAAAAACCGTTTCAAATTTTTCAAAGGAAATTCCTACTTAGGACGACATTATAGCCTTCTTTAATATAATTCAATTATAATTTCGGTTCTACTATTTGGAAACCAAAAAGTTGCGAAAATTAAAAAAAAAAAAAAATTCTTTGGGTCGCAATGGATGGAAGCAGGCAAGAAGGAGGGACGTGACCGTCCTCTACCAGTTCACACTAAGGCCTCATTCACAATGCAAACTTAAACGTAACCGTAACGTAGCCGCAAAACCTAGAAATGGGTTATAAAGCGAGATCATTCACAATGCCTTGACGTAAACGTAGACGTGAGACGTAAACTTAAGGAGCTCAAGCTCCAAGCTTCTACGTTTAAGTTTACGTCGAAATTCTACCGAAGACCAATCAGAGAGCAGCATGAAAAAACAAATGCACAACAAAATCCGCGAGAAGGAAGGTCGACTCAGATCTATTCTTGTTTATGCGTGTGTATTGGTGTGTATAGTTAAAAGGTAGAGCAAAGAAGTTTGTGGAGTTTTGGTACGAGTTGCGAAGTGTTGATTCAAAATGGCAAATAAAGCGCCTCCTTTTTTTTGTTTTAAATAAAGCGCCCCTAAAATTAATGCTGCAGAAGCTTGCAACAACACAAGCTGCATGCCTAAATCTCTCTCCATGACAAAATCTGAACGTGGCGTTAAATATATTTGCGGTACACAATTTAAAGCTCACTGCTCGCATATAACCTCAATAGGTAGGGCGCAACAGCTGCTCGCAAATGCAAAGGTGAAATCGATAGGAGAGTCGAAAAAAGCAAGAGACGCATCGATCAATATATTGAATTCTGATTGGTTCAGGCAAAACCTACGTTCCAGCTTACGTTTGCCATTGTGAATGCTCGTTTTTACGTGAAAAGTTTACTGCATACGTTTACGGCTTACGTTACGTTTAAGTTTGCATTGTGAATGAGGCATAAGGAAATCAAAAAAATTTTCTGCGAGAAAGTCTTTGCCTTTCTGTATATTACTCCGTATATACGTACGTATACGAGAAAGTAAAAGTTTGCGAATTCGTGGGCGGTGAGAAGATCCGGCGATGCAGTGTTACTCTGATGCCAAGCGATTGGAGTGACGTAATCTCCAGTAACATAATGGTCAACGATGCCGAACACGTAACGTTTCGTTGCGCGACGATAAGGAAGCAATCATTCAAACTTCTAGTTGTGTGGAATGAAAGTTTTTCTACATTGTGTAGATACGGTTAGTTACATTCGGACATGAAACAACGGCGACCAAAGCCAGCTAACAAAACAACTCAAGTATTTTAATAAGAGTTCTAATTAATGAAGCTTCAACAATAAAAGAAATGAACAATAAAAAAGTAAATTTAAAAATTCAATATCAGGCCCATGTGTGTGCTCGTTACGTTTCTCATATTGTGATCAACAGTTGAGACTGTTTTCTACTACCTTGGATGTCACATTACAGTACATTCATTAAATAGTGAATAAGTTTGGGAGTAACACGATGCAAAACAACCTTGCGTCTTACAAAACCGATACAAGTATCCATGAGACGCCCCTCAAGTTTCTTGTGTAGCAACAATGTTTCGATTCTTCTGTTTCATGACACTTATTAAAACATTTTCCAATGCAAAACCCGATACTTTACATAGTGAATATTTCTCTCTTTCCCTGTCCCGTCACTTAATTTATTTTTAAATTTTCATATCTGCTATGAAAATTATTCCTGTTCTTCTCCCTCTCCAGTAGTTTTTGTTACGTATCAAATTTTGTACTTTATTATTATTTTAACTGTCCAGTTTTAATTTTTTTGATCTTTGATTTCTGTCCGTATCAATTTGAATTCTCCTTCCACTATTATTCATGTGCTGTAACTGCTTTATCAAGAATGGTCCATTGATGGGTGTGGTACATTGTGATTGTCCTGAGTTCCAAATAAAGACTACGCATTGCTTAGCTACCGCCTTGTTTAATTATTTCCTATTAACATTCTACTAGTAATTCTTGCTTAGAGAATCCTCCGTATGTGGAACGGCGGATCTCCCTCACCCCTCCCTTTCCCTTCCCTCCCAGCCCCTAGTCGCCTGTCGTCGTCGGGATTTGTGTCCCCGCGCGAGTAACGGGGTCCCTGCCGGCGCCGCGCCTCGTTTCTTAGCGCATCGTGACCGCCGCTCCGTGAACGACTCTCCCTTTTGTTCGCGGATGCACAGCGGAGCTGCTGTTATGCACGAATACATCTGCAATAGTGTTAAGTAATAGTTATTGCGTTTGCCTTTATAGCCGTCAACATTAATGGGATTTTTTGAAAATGGCATGCGTTTTATTTGCTTAGGTTGTACCGCTTCAATACAATCAGAATTCCTCTGTTGCAACCTGCAAACCATCATGAATATTTTAACTGACTTCGTACAGTGAATTCTTTCTTCTTTTAAACAGTTCTGAAGAGGTAAGAACAATGAGTGGAATTTGATCATCGATTATTAAATTTATTATGTATTTGAACGTTGTGATATGCTTGACAATGAGCACGAGAAAGGATATTTAAATGATTTTTTAACAAAATTATGTTTTTTTTGCAGTGCTTTCTGCATTGACATTCTTAAGATGTTTTATTTCTAATTTGTTTTGGTTCTTGTATTATTATTATTATTATTATTATTATTATTATTTATTGCTATATTCTACAAGTTTACACTCGTTTATCGCATCATTGCTGCCAAGTAACTTTATCATGGTATTCATCGACCTGCATTTTTTTTGCAGCCATCAGCGTACAACTCCATCTGTCTCTTTCTTCTTAGTTACTCTATTGTTTATCTCTCCTCAGGTGTCCAATCCAGTACTTCGTCCATCACTCTCATGCGATCTTGAAATGAATATTTATTTCTCCGCACTATGTAGTTTTTACTATTCTGAATTGATAATCGACAACAGCATCATCAATATCCCAATTGCATTGCTTTTAGTTTATATTTTTAAGTACTTGTATTTTTTAAATACGTGACAAAACCATGTACGACCGCATCATTTTCCATATTATTATTATTTTATTATTATTATTATTATTATTATTATTATTATTATTATTATTATTATTGTTGTTGTTGTTGTATGAAAAACAGCAACAGATGAGTATGAAGAGCGTGAGAATTGCAGAAGAAAGATAGGTTGGTGCTATCATTGAAACACGTTCAGAGCCAACAAAAAAAAAAGATAAAACGATGATGTTTAGAATTGATCGATTCTCGAAGCAACGTCGAATCCATACATCTTGTCAATTGTTGTGCAGACTCTTCAACATTTTTCCTATTGCCTCATCTCTAATACTGTGATTAATGCCCGGCGCATGTAGAGATCTTTATAGGATACCAATAGCAATTCATCACGTCTAGGGGAAAGGCGAACTTCTGGCGTAAGCTGTTCTCGTCGATATCTTGAGAATTGAAGCGGTCGTGATTGGCTTCAGCAAGAACGCTGTGAGCTGACTGCGAAATTCGACCTCTCGTCGATATCTGAATGGCGCTCGTCGTTACTTTTCCGCTGATAAGGCGCGCTGCCGAGTGCCGCCTGCCCTTTCCCTCCGTACCACCTCCTGCAGAACCCTGGGAGGTAGGTGGCAACGTGGCGGGCAACCTGCTTCAACACCCAGGTAAGGATCTCGCTTCAGTGGGGATTTTTTCCATCCCTTGAACGGCAGGTCGGCCTATAAATCTGAGCTGCGACCACTTACGAGGACCCCAGGGCGATGGGTTCGATCCTGTGGAAGGCATGAGAGTTTTCATCATGTGGTTGTGGCGTGCTTCTCATACAAATACACGTCATAACTGATCCATCATTTCTCATATAAATACTCGTCATAATCATTTACACTTCGTGCTCAACTCTACCACTCATCGAGATGAAGGTAAACTACCACTGTGGCCGTTTGTCAAGGAAGGAGAGAATATAAAGGCGTTAGCCCCGTCATTGGTCTATGCTCGGCGGCTGGGTATTGCTCTTAAATCACCATCATCACACCATCATCCACACAGCAGTGATCAACAGCTCGGATCTCACGGACCAAATGTTAAATCCCGCAGAAAACGAATCACATTTTTTCAAAGAAGATACTCGTGAATAAGAAAATCGTAACATAATGATCAGAGAATCTTTATATTTAAAACACCAAGGCTTTTCGCATAAATAAATTTGAGCTTTCGATCCAACCAAATTACACGATTGTTTCTTTAAATGAAAGGTAGTATATAGAAGTCGTATAGAATTGTGTTAGGTCAACCGATCTCTATTTATTTGGCCGCTGCCTGCGCTCTGGGCAAATTCAGTCACCCGATGCTCGCACTGGAGGCAACTGCGGAGAGCCATCGAAGGGGAGAATTCAAAGCCGAAGCCAAAATCCGACTCCACAACCCTGCGTGGGACTCCTTGGCAAGACTTTGTTTTTATAGAAATATCATCTAAATTACATCCAAAACATCAAATTCATTATTCCATGTGTGTGAATCAATCATTCCAAATCTTTTCAAGTCGCTACACTGTCAATCCTAGAGATATTTCTTTTGAACAGTTCATCCATATATCGTAATGACAACAACAAATCTGATTCCTTTGGTTTCTTTTCTTTCTTCGTTTTTGAACTTAACCTCCATTCTCCCCTATCCGTTATCACTAACATCATTCCGGATTTTTCTGATTCCATCCCCCCTCCCGCCAATGTTTGTTTCACAGTGCACAGCATTCAGTTGTCAGCGCGCCCACACGCTCACAATCGCAAACAGACACCCACATTGTCATCTCTTCGTATTGCTTTTCCCTGAATTGCTCTGCGTCATTTTCTTTCTAAAGCCCCCGCTTCAGGAATGGGAAGGCTGCTCGATGTGCGTGTGCAGAATGCCGGGGATGGCCCGTGGCCGGTGCCCGTCTGGTGTCTGCCTCGAAGTCAGCCGAGTGGGAAGCTAGGGGAAGGAGATTCCCTGTTTCCATTTACTCACCAGTGGTCACTTCGTGGGAATCTAAAGAATAAAAAATGATTGCCCTTTCGATTCCCGTTTACCGTAAACTTCTCGACTCTCATTTCAGCCCAGATCTCAACTTCTCACTATACTCTCCATCCCCCTTCTGATTGCATCGTGTTCGCTTCGCGTTTTGAGTTTCTTGTTCGGTCACTCTCGTCAATGCTTTCGTAATTACACGGTCATGGCCTCTCATGGCACTACTATTCTTTTTGTGTAACAGCATGTTTGGAAAGCAATGTATCTCCCAATAATTATGGATATTTATTGGCTTTTCTTCGCTATTGGTTAATTATAAGCTACAATAGATCCATTACAGAAGGTGATAAACACTGAAAACCCATTTTAATTAATATAAATATTATTTGGCGCGTTCTGAAACTATTTTAGACATAATTGTATACTAGATCGTCTTATTAATCACTTGTGCTGGGAAATTCACAGATAAATTCCTTCGCACGGTACTCGTATATTTCTCGAACATTTCCAATTCTCTTCATTACTGAAGATTACTTTTCTGCAGTCACAGTGTCACAATACTCTTATCCCATCGATTTTACACGATGTTTAGTCAGCTTTACACCCTCTCCGCCACATTTTCCCCCTGTCTGTCTTCGTTCTCACACACGCTGCATTCCTCTGATCTATCTGTTGTGCGGCCGCCTTCCACTTCTCCTGCCCTATTCGCCACCACTACCTCTGATACCCTAGTCCGACCTCTCTTTTGCCCCCTCGGTGCGGCGGCTGCCATATGGCGTGCTAACAAGTCTGTCACGTATCTCATAAGCAGTAGAGACGCGCGCCGGCGGGCGAGCGGGCGGCGGCGGCGGTGGCGGTGTTGTGGTAATTGCTGCAGATAAGCGCCACCGGGAGCGGCGAGCGAGCCTCCGCCCGGGGTCGCGAGCACGCCCCCGAAACGAGGCCCCGGAAATCGGCCCGGCTCCGCCCCCACCCCCCCCCCGCCCCTGATCTATCTCCCCCCACGCCTCTCCTCCCAGCCCGCTCTGCCCCTCTGCTAGCCCGGAACAGCCCTTTGCGCTCCTCTCCACCTCTGGGCAGTGGGATTCGAATCTCAGTCTCTGTGCGTGGCATTTGGAATAGACGTTGGGGTCAGTGAAAACGTTGCTGTAGGTTGAGTTTAAATAATAACCGTAAAGGATCTCAATGGCATAAGAGACGGACGTATGTTTTTGCAATCTTACGTCGTAATGTCAATTTCCCTTATTTGGTATATTTTTGCATGCATTATCGTTCATTTACTTGTTGCATTTTACTCCTCTCACGAACATTTTTGTTCGTTTTCCCTACCTGTTCCCTCTAAATGCGTTAATTGCTTCGTATTTCACGTTGAATATCACTTGAGTATCGAAACATGTTAATGAATCCGCGTTGGGACATTTACATCATAGCAATGCAATTATTATTGTCTTTACGTTTGTACAAAATTAACCTATCAAATATATCCAGATCATAATGGCATTGTTATTTTGTAGGAAGAAATTACTGCCGCATGTCAAATACCTCGTTTGTTCTAAGTTTTAATGAAAATACTTATTTTGAAGTTAATTGCCAGAACGAACATAAATTTTCTACTTATCCATTTTCTCACAAATGACTGTATTAAATATATTTATGAGACAGTCTGCCTAATGTATTCGCTGAACGATATAATTTCATCATCTTCAATCAGTTTCATTTTTATTTTCCTTTATGAAATCTTCCTGACTGATACTACCTTGTGCAATTTATAGCACCATTGTGATGATTTTTTTGATTGATTGATTAGAAATACCGGGTGCGTAAACTGCTAAGGTCATTAGACCGATAAGTTAAGTGCATGTTTTTAATCGCGGGAAGTGGTGGTAATATTCCTCCGCTGGAAGGCGAGATCCGGCGCTGACTTACCCGTCGACTTGTGGGGAATTCCCCAACTAGGTATTTCCCACCGAGGCACCGCCTCGGCCGGAACAAGTTCTAAGCTCCATCTTGATGCGGAATTACCTGTAGGCTTTTCAATACAATGCAGTTTCATTATGAGCTTCGTTTTTCTTCCACCTCATCAAATCTTGTTGACCACAAATATCTTATGCTGGTCAATGGAAATGTCGCCGTGGGGTGCTTGGTAATCGCCTGTAGCGTGTGCCTGTCAGCGGAAGGCGCGTCGTTCCGAATTCCGGAGCCGGAAAGACGGAAGAACGTGACGCGTGTGCAAAGGAGAAGAACGGTGCGCGAATTGTGTCGTTAGTATGTCGGCAGCACGCGGCTAACGGGAGTCTGGAGTGCGTAGGATGCGAGATCGACGGCGGCTGTGGAGAGAAAGTGAATATTGAACGACGGCGACGATCGCATCCTCGTACACATGTGATGGATGAAACCTCCGGGCTTCGTTGTTCGTTGGTCATTCCGCCGTGGCGCGAAGTTGAAGAAAACCAGGGAAACGAGAGGTGAGATAATTATAATACGAGGTTGCTCGTGATGCTTGCCAGACGCGAGGAAAATGCTACGGAGCAACAATGACATAATTGCGTATGCAGGACCCAAGGGGAAATTAGTTTTCCTTCTTTAAATTTCAGTGATAATTTGTGCTAGACCAAATGTCTGGAGATACACTTTTTCAAATTATTCTCTCATTCTTGTATATTTCATTTGACAATCTCGTATTTGTGTCTGTTACTTATTATTTTTCTGCTCATTCTTCTCTGTGGATTTCATGCTTCTCCTTACATTTTTGCGTCTCATGTATCAGTTTCCGTCTCAGAAAGGGTTCATGCATTTTCGGACTTTCCTGTTTTGTATACATCTTATTTCTCATACTAACTAGTTTCCCTCAGGGTGCTATGCATTTTCTTTCAACTCAAAACTCTTATCACGTTCATATAAGGAACTGATCAGATGGAATGTAATTATCTCTTGCATCATTCGGTTGTTTTGTAATACTTTCAAACCACAAATGTATGACGGAATTTCATACTTATAATCATTTCCATTCCATATATGAAATAGGTTGTATGAATAACATATGTAAACCGTAAATTATGTTCATTTTCACGCATTCTATGGAGTAAGTACACACATTATCTAGGGAGCTATTTCTCTTAGCTTGCCGCCTAGTTGTCTTGGAATTTCCGCAACGCGAAATGGCGAGAGGTTTTAGCTTTCTACTACTCCGCAACTATTTCATATCAATGAGAATCATCTTTGAAAGCCGTTCTCGCGCCCTGCGATTCCGCCCGGCGCCTTTCACAATTTGCTCGATAATTCGGTTTCGGCGTCGCGTTTCCCCAAGTGTAGGGTTGTGCGCGTCCCGACCGCGTCGCGGAGAAAGCGGCTGCAGCAGAAGCAGCTGCTGATGCTTCCTTCAAGTGGCGATTTCGGGAGCCCGATCGAGGGAGGACGGAACGTGCTCGACGCGGAACACGCCGGGCTCAAGTGTCAGGTGGCTGTGGCGGTGGTGGTGAAATTCACGCCGCGGTCTCGCTTTCATTTACTTCCTTGAGCACGCTTTGTTGCGTCTGGGGTGTGTTTGATTAGGTCGACAGAGTTTTTGTAAGAGTGTGTATGTATGTGTGACAAGAGAGCGGATTTCGTTTGGAGCAATTCAGCTCCCTTATCACGTATGTGCAACGAGGTTTTCAATCTCGGTCGCTATATGTGTCATTTGTGATGATTCGAACGTACGTTGTTATGTTTGAGGTGAGTATTTCTATCGACATCTTACTTTGTACGCGAGGGAAGATGTGATCCGTTGAGTAGTTTAGCATACTTTCTATCACCGAGTTCCTCAGATAAGAATATTATGTGATGGGCCAAACGGATTTGTCCGTGTTTTCTTGGGATCCTCTCGTTTGGTCCCCTCATTCACTATTTCTTCACCATTTTCAATATTATTATCATCATCACATTAATAGTCTTCCGTGACGTACGCGTAAACGCTGTCATCTGTATTGAATTAGTTCTCTTGTTTGAACTATCTCCCAGACTCCGCATCACTCCGAAAATTTTGGAGAAGTCTAATGAGAGTGTGCACGACTGAAGGTTTCTTTCGAATTGTTACTCAAATATGAAAGGGTTTATTAGAAAGAGGTTTTGTGATGTTTTTATAATTACTTGATAAAAATATCGAGATCGTGAGGTGTTATAAGCCATGCTGTCTAAAACAAATCGTGTGCCGAAAACCTGCGGGAGCTTTCTAAGGCATCCTTCGCGAGTGGAATATGTTGGTGTAAAAGGAGATTTTTTCCACGCAAAAGCAACACTGCTAAATGCGCCTGATATATTTCAAATGAATTATATAATTTTCGTTTCTGTCAATTTATTTATTATTGTAATTCTCGTCCTCACTGAAGGACTTTTGTTTTAAATTTCTTAAAAAAAACGTAAAATTTTAGTTTTATGTCTTAATGAAATTTTGTACACGTGACTTTCAAAACAAGGGAAAAGTTGCTGCATGCATTGGATTTCATAAAAATCACTCCTGTCCTCCTTTTCTATCCCTCAGAGCAAAATTTAGACGGGCCCTCTTGATGAATGTTTTGAAAAGGTTGAAGAAATTCCTTGAAGAGTATTAAACGTTTCTTAAAGCCTATAAATTTCCTTCTCAATACTTTTTAAAACATTCCAATAGCACCATTGCGCTTAGAGCAGTTACAGGTCAAAATTGGAAGTGTGTCGGGAGTGTGCTACAGTGCATCTGTTTACAACTGCCCATAGCAACGATGGTGATAGCAAGGGTGATCGTAGCGAACAGGTGGAGTAAAACAACAACACCTAGACATACAAGGCCTACGCACGGGAGTTTTTCAAAGTCAATATGGCGGCTAGAGAAGGCAGACTTGTTCGAGTTGACGCGATCCAGTTGTGTACGTTGAGTAGCACATGTAGATTTCGAGTTGTGGTTTTGTAGATGTGGTCTGTTGAAATAGTGAGGATCATGGTGAATAGGGGGAATGCCGAATAAGGTGTTTCCAGGTGAGGGAATTATGATAAAAAGTGAAATGTGTATGTTGCTAAGTTCAGTGTTTACTTTTAAAGAAAGTCCTCAAGAAAAGAAATTGAGTTTAAAATACGAGTATCAACTTGCTCCTATTGAAGAAAGTGCAAAAGACAACATTTCAAGATTAAATGAAATATTTTTCAGCTCTTTTGATGAACTGAAGAAGCAAACTGGAGTTGGATATTTTGAACGATTGTTGGTCGAACAAGGAAGACTATTCTTTTTCCAAATTTTGATTGTAACCCTGCCCCTAAAATTATCAATTCAGTTGTGGTGGATAAGGAATTGAAACTAAGTGTTTATTATTGTAAGAAAATTATTAAAACTTCGAGGCTCTGCAATATCGGCAAACATGTTGCTTTTACGCTTGGAACAAATGAAAGTTCTTACCGAGAAAACAAGTGCATTTCAGTACAGTTCATGGTGTTTCATATTGTCTTGTGCGCTATTTACCATACAGCCATGTTTGTATGGCTTTCGTAGGCGGTCATCTTGAATGACTGCTCAGAGCTTGTATGTGTAGGTGGTGTTGAGCAGAAGTGAGGCAGTGCAGGGAAATGTCGACGGCAAGGAGCAGGATGAGTTTGGGCAATGCAAGGCAGGGCGCGGGACACTGCAGATATAATTAATTCATTGTCCTTTTTAATAGACGACTATGTTGAGTAAATACTTGGGTCACGCAAGGTAATGCTGGCACGCATGGTATCTACTATAAAGGTATATCATGTGACATGAGATAAGAGGTTTCTGAGATAAGTGGAATAATGCTTAAACACTCAAATTGTAATTTCTTACACCAGCTTGAACTTTGTTTCAAGAGTTTTCCTGAGGGGAAATTTCCTACGATTATCTAGCGAAGTAGAGATGTTGCTTGAAAGGACCAAGTGAACTTTACTGCCTCAGTTTCTCCGAACTCTGGTATTTCATGGAATGTCATGGGAGCACGTTCAAATTAGTGAAAATGGGGCTTCTGCCCCGGGACAAGACAATTTCTCGGATAAACGCCCGATGGATGTGATCTCGCATTTATCTTGACCTGTGTGCTATTTGCCTTCCCTTTGGAGAATGTATAATTTCACGAGAGAACGCCAACATAATCACGTCAGGTACAGCGTTTACTCGAGCTATAAACGTTAGCGGTTCGGCAAGAGTCAGGACGTCAAACGGTTCGCCGTCTATTTATTGTTCATATTTGAAGAGGAATACTTATAGCGAATTATTCCATCTCAACGTTTTCCTTCACTTTCTCTTTTACCCTTCACGGGATTGTACATATGATCTTTGTCCCTGATATTTTGTATACCTTCCGTAGATCAAATGATTACAGCATACGGCACCAAGGTAAATTGGTTGCGAAGTAATAGTTTGTATCTAAAACAGAGAGAAAATCAACATTGAATCATTTTTAAAACATTATTTTGGGGAATTAGGTAAAATGAAATTGTTACTAAAAATTGTGTAGTTTGAGAATCATGGTAGTCACTTCGAAGATACATTTTTGAATTTGTTTAAATTGGTTTTGAGAAGTAAGTATTTAATAACACCGTACCGCCTCCAGCGGGTATTTTCATGTCAACTTTTATTTGCCTGTTCTATGCAAGTTCATAATAAAAAGTTGTAGATATACAGACACCTTGGCTTTTCCATCTCAGGACCTAGAAAGTTAAATGAAAACATAAATGATCGTGTATTGCAATTGTTTTATATTTTATTACAAAATTACGTTCAATTGTTGTAAATTTGATGAATCAAGTCATATCAATTCATATTACGTGAGAAAGATTCATGTTATGTTAGAAACCATTAAAATAACTTGTTCTTCTAGAATTCTTCCAGAATGTCCGGCTGAAAGAAGTGCCAGTCGATTCATCTTGCCGAGAGGATTCATCTTGCCGAACGAGCCGTTGCTCACCTTACCTTACGTCCCCCAAAACGTGATTTAGTTGTTTATCCCTAAAAACATGTTTTTAAAAAACCCTTAGAATATTTTGGATTGACCTGGGAAAATGGCCATTTCCTATCAGGAGACCGAGACGTGTCGAATTACATATTATTTGCTCCGATTGAGAGACCAGGTCAGTAAGTGACGGACGGACGTAGGTCACGCGATTATAATATGTAGGTTAGGACAGATCTTGCACTTCGATTTTCTAAATTCACCTAATTAATGTATTTATATCTAATCTATTTTTGTGTCGAATTACCCAACGATGTTTCAGATATGCAGGAAATACATTTTTGATGATACATCTTTGAGCATGATGTTATAAATTATTTCTTCCAGTTTGTTTTATTTGGTTTTCGTTACAACATATTAGCTTCTCCTTGAGAACGAAGCATAATATTGAGCAACGTATTAAAGTATATTATAATCATAATTAATTTAGATTTAATTAGATGTGAATTTTTAATCTCTAAACTTTCTGAACATTCACCACGATATGAGATTAGAAAATGTTATATCTAGTGTCTGGGACGACTTCAGAACGTAATTTTATTTTATCCGGGAGTTATTAACTATTTGATCTATTACTTCTCCAATGGAATGTTTACATTTTACAACTTTTGTAAAATTAAATATTCATACACCTTTATTTAGATCCGAAAACTTCCTCGCATGGATGTAATTGTTCCTTTACGTGCAATAGGATTATCAGCTTGGTGACGAGCGTTTTACTGACAATGTGGAATTTTTTAATCGAAGTAAATTGAAAAGAAGGAAGAAATGAAAACTATTTGAGTGGAACATAATAATTCAATAAAAACTACTACTCTCAATTATCCACCTGTGCGGCGGCGAGATCCCTTTTGCCCGACAACGTGGGGGCGCGGTCATCTCAGTCCAGTTCAAGACGCACATTTGTTTATTGTTCTGAAGAAACAGATTGCATATACCAAAAAAGAAATTGTATAAAAAAGAAGACGAAGACGCGTGCGCGCGTTGGCGCGAGCGGGGCGCCAAGAGAGCCAGGGCGAGAGGCAGGCGCGACCGGTCCCCGCCTCAACGCGCGGGCGACGCGCGGAGGGGCTGGGGAGGGGACCTCGGCCGGGAGCGTTGTTTGTTCGCCGCGCCGCCCTGCTCGGTGTCAGAAGGCGATCAGTCAGGGCGACTTCCCTTCCGCGGTCGCCCGCGCTGCTGCGGCTCTCACGAATGGGTCCCGCGCCCCCTGTAAAGCAGTGTTCCCCGCTGCAAGGAGAGTTTGATGCGTCTAACACATCGGGTGGCGGTCTTTTCTTTCTCCCGCTAAATACCCGCGTGGAGTAATGATACACTATTGGTGATGAGAGGGTAGGTGACGCTGTCATATGTACGGCCTCTCTTACTCTCTTTCTCTCTCGTTTCTCTTTTTCTGTGTGTGTGTGTGTGTGTGTGTGTGTGTGTGTGTGTGTGTGTGTGTGTGTGTGTGTGTGTGTGTGTGTGTGTGTGTGTGTGTGTGTGTGCGCGTGCGCGCGTGTGACGTGTACCATCTTGAAGAAGAACGGATACTACCCGGATTCACCGCAGTATTGTGTGTTGAAGTGCAGAAGTATTGTAGTGTCTTGGGCCCACATGCAGTGTTTGTGGGAGAGCTTGTCGTAACAGGTCGGTAGGCGGAGAGTCAATAGCAGCTCATGATAAACAGGGATTGTTGAGTGGTAAAATAAAAGAGCGACTCGTGCAATGGATCAGCTAACATCACTGTCATGATATACGTATCTGTAGAGATGTGAATGGAGACAGTGAATGATAGATGGTTAGATGAAGGATTATGCATCAATGTTGCAAATATGTTTTCGTCTTTCTTTTTTGCGAATGTGCGAGCTTAGGTCGCGAGAGAGTCGTTTGTTAATTTTGGTTCCAAACAATTTGATTTATCATTTCACTTCGCACACCTTGTGACGGCATTGTTGCAAATAGTTTCAATGATATGTCCGTAAAAGATATTCAATTGATATGTATGTCTTTCAAACAAATTAGACGGTCTTGTACATATAAGAAAAAGGTGAAACAATGTTTTCATATGGAATTGGTCTTCATCTTCTACTGTCTCGTGACGTTCTGAATCAGAACTTCTGATGCCACCCAACTGGAGTCATTGATACAGCTCTGCTTACAGCTAATTCAACCTTGATTATCTTAGTTTTATTTCCAGACATCAAAGAAATGTGGACCTATTCCACGGACCGTGTTATAAGTGGGCTTCGAGCAACACCCTGTTCTTTATTGACTACATCTTTCGGACGTTGTCGCATTCAGTTGGAAGAAATGTGGATTTTAAATTACAGTTCTCCTCCTCCCTTATCGTAGCTTCTCATCGCTGTTTGCTTTGTTTTAGCTGCTTTTTGTGGACGTCAAGGCAACGCTTGTTTTTTAAAATAATATTTCAAGTGTTTAGAAAAGAAAAAAAGTAATATTTACATCACATACCTGACATATTTTTTTCTTTGGGAAATACTTTTGTTTGATTTTCATCTTAATAATTTATTAGTGGGGTAAGACACCATTTTTAGTGAACTGGTCAAATCATATCGAGGGGCTAATGAACGGAAAAATTGTAGAACTAGGATTATAATAATGGGAGGTTTGTCAAGCAGAACTAGAAAATTTTGCTAAATCGTGCATATATGTACGATTGAATAATTGTTCTGAAACCTAAAAAAATATTTGCGATATTCTGAATATTTGTGGTGTGTTATATCAAAACATGGTTAATGTTCATAATAATAAAACTGCGGACAACTATTTCTTTAAAAATTCTGCATTTTTAACGCTGTTTGTGATGATTGTTTTAAGTATATTGGGTATTCACGTTAACAAAATAATAAGAATAGCATTCAATGGATTTTAAATATGGCACGGACGTCATGCCATCAAGACTTGACTTGCTCTAACCATCAAATGCGGATCATCTAAGTTAAAAGGTTCTGAAAGGCACTTAATGTGCACTTTGCTTTCATTACATATCCAACTGATCCTTACCTGTACGATACCTAGTGAGTTTGAAGAGAAAACAAAGGGGAGAGATCTCGTCCTGCTCATCGCAATGTTTGCCTCTCCAGTCGACATCAAAGCGGATTGAGTTGTTGCTGAGCCAATGGGAAGGCGCCGGAGGGTACTGATCAATACTTGGCCGCGAAACGTAATTAATAAATGTAATAAATGGACCTGCCGTAAATGACAGCGACACGAAAAATTCATAATTAAAAGTTCGTTTCTGCTGGATGCGTCGTCGCGGGCGAAGCTGAGCAAGCATCGAGCTTCGAGTGTTTGTTGATTGTAGGGTGACGTATGCTGCGTTTCTGTTTTAAGCCTTTGTCTCATCAGTGTACCTAAACCTTTTCCTCTCAACCTCTGGTTGTGGCTATTTTTCCGTGTGTTCAACCATGTGTTACTTATCAGTCTCTCTATTGCTTCCTTCCATTTTTACAAAAGTTGCAATAAGTGTCCAAAAATTATATCCTTGGGGACAATGACCGTACTGGATATTTTTCGCGATTTATTAAAAGTATTTCAGATACGAAATGAAGCAATTGTTTAATTTGCGAAGACGATGTATAAAATGAAAATACCTTAATAATAACAGGCAATCAAATGCACGCGAAGAGAAAACTTACAGAGGTGGTATATTTATTCAGCTTAAGATGTTACAATAATTGCCATTGAGATCAAAATAATATGCTTATTTCTTTCAATGTAATTTTAATTCAATGTCTTTATACATTGAATCCTTTATTTAGGATTGCATTCAATAGTTCATAGCAACGCATGTGTGAAAAGTCGTTTATTGGAGTTTCAATATACTGCAACAAGAGCTGAAAAAGTAGCGCGGATTGCATTTGAAATGTTGAGTTTTCTTAAATAATGTGTTAAAGCTTTTGTTAAATGCTATTTTGTACTACAACAAATTTAGAACATTTATACATAACGAAGTTATTTGTTATCTTCTACAAAATTGAAATAACTTTATTGATTCAGCCCACATTCCTCAGAGCTTCTACATACGCTTCCAAAGTGACATGTACTTCGCCCAGTTATTGCGGACAGTGTACGTTGATGCTTGGAATCTGTTCCGAAATTGAAAAACTCTCGATGTTAGAATTAGTTTGGTTACTCTCTCGCCTGAATCAGTGAAAAACGGGTCCACTTTTTGAATCAGTGAAACTTCACTGTTTGAATCAGTGAAATCTGTGACAACTAATTGAATCAGTGGAATAAATAGCTATTGCAATCAGAGAAAGTAAGGCTTCACTTTTTTGAATCAGTGAAGTATCGCATCACTTCTCCAGTACTGTAATGCACAAACCCAAAAATCCTACTACTGAGAAATCACTGTATAGCTTTAAACAAATGCTTCAAAAACATAAAATTTAATAAATACAATACAATACAATACAATAAATTTTTATCTGTATTTGAAGTATTTTTCCATTGTATCTCAAAAGGATTTTTTGGTTTGTGCAGTATAGTACAAGGGTAGCGACATATTGTGTAATGAAAGTCAAAGTTAATTAGACACAAATGTATTGAAAGATTTTATAGGAAAATGATCTACTTGAACAATTATATAACTATAATTACATCATTCATATGAGCAATTCATTTATTGTCTTCAACATTATCACATAGAAAAAAACTGTCCGATGTTATGGTTTAGATCCTTAAGTCACATATCCTTGGGGTAGGAGAGTTTTGTTACATCATTTACTTACAAAAAATTGGCTTTTCAATGAAAGGAATACTGGTAAAGAGATATGTTGTAATTAAGGTAATTTCAAAGGGAGATACTGCCTTTTTAAGTCAGATAGGTGAGTACAAGTCTTTATTTAAACCAATGAAAAACATTCAACAGAGAAGAAAACCGATGTTCAGAAACTTTTCAAAACTCACTACGGAGAAAATTGGCCAACATCTTTATTTTATGTACATATTATTGACAATTTGGTGACAATACAACAAATTCTGAAAAAGAAAGTAGTGAAAGAAAGGACTCTTATAATTTCAATGTATATAAATACATTTCAGTGGATTTTTATGTGTGTTTTACAATAAAAATAAATAAAGGACATTAAATCTGCCAAAATTTATAAAGTAAAAATACAAATAAACATTTGATATATTACAAGTATTTTGCAAGTTTTAAGGCAACTTAATCAGCTTCTCTGCTAATTATAATTTTCATAATTAAATTCATCAGCATTGCCAAGCTTAAAATTGGAAATGTTAACAGCACTGCATGCTTTTGTTTCTATTTCGTATGTGTATATATATATATATATATATATATATATATATATATATATATATATATATATATATATATATTGTGTGTGTTGTGTGTGTGTGTGTGTGTGAGCCTGTGGTGTGTGCGTGTGTGTGTGTGCGTGTGTGTGTGTGTGTGTGTATGTGTGTGTGTGTGTGTGTGTGTATAAAGAAAACAAAGACTATTGTGTGTCATTTCCTAAAAATTCGAATCTGCCATGCTAGCAAACAAATGACTGATACCTGACACTGCAATGGAGGCACCTGACGACTGATTTCAAAGACATGAAGACAATTGAATCGTTTATTTGAGAAACCCGTCAAACGCCAAAATTTAAAATGCGTTTTGGCAGTGGAATATTGTTCCATGAGGATAGACACATCGCTTATTACATATTTACCTGAAAAATATTCATTTGATTGCTTTAATATTAAAAAATATTTTGATTTCGGAAAAACTGAGACACATTTCTCCAATTTTCTCGCCTTGACAAATTTGGCGTTTGACGGGTTTCTGAAATAAACGATTTAATTGATGAATGATGACATGTGTCAAGAAGTGCAAGTTCTGAGCTATTAATTCACCTGAGGTAAAACTTTAAATGGCTTACCAGATCAACTCCAAAAAACCTTAAGGAATAATTACAAAAGAAAATCTATCAAAAGTATATTTGGATGAAGAGGAAAATTTGCAATTTTACAACTACTAGAAGATAAGCAACAAATATCTGAAGTACAAAATTTGAGAAAGATTGCCAAGGATTTTACTATCGATATATTTAATGGAAGAGACTCAAACGCATGCCAATGGATAAACGAGTTTGAAAAAAGAGGGTGAATGCTGTTTTGTGGAAGAGAAATTCTAAAATTTCCCCTTGTCAATGCAAGCGCAGATTGGTACTCAAGTATGATTTTGAAAAATACAGTAGAATCAGAATAGAACAATTGGAAAAAGAACGTACGCATAAAAGAAATCGGAGCCGTACTAAAACAAGGACAAAAATGGGGATTAGAAGCCAGTGGCATATTTTTCGAAGAAATTGAAGAAACTCAAAAGGGAAAAAAGCAATTTACTTTGAGTGCTTGGTAATAAAAGAGCTGGTGATATATTGGCAACATTGGCTTCTTGGAAGAGAATTTTTGGTACACTCCAATCATAAATCTTTAAAAAATGTAAATATAAAAGCAAGAACAGATAAAGACTGGGTGATGTCCCAATACAATTTTAAAGTTAAATATAATTCCGGAAAATTAAACCGAGAGGCAGACTGTTTAAACAGGCATCCAGTTCTAGAACCTGATGAAAATTCTGATGACATATTAAAAATTGTAAACCTAGTGAACTTAGAAGACATAAAAAAGGATCCAAGAAGATGCACAGAACTACAAAACAATAAAAGAATATGATTTTTCGCTTGTGAGCTAGTATGAGAAAAACCTTCATGGAAGCCTATGCGTACAAAAAGCTAATATTCAAGAATGAAATTTATTATAAAAATTAAAAAGAGGAGAAAAACCTCATTATCAGAAGTATTTAGTAAAATATTACTAAAGTATGTACACAATACTTATTGGCACCTGGGAAGAGCGCAGATAATAAATAAAGTAACACCTTTCTTTACAGCGAAAAATATAATCATAAACATAGAGAAGATTTGTGAAACTTGTGACATCTGCTTAAAGAATAAATCATGAAGAAAATAAAACATACAAAATCATACTAACTGGCAAAATTATTATGAGGTCTGGATTGGGAACCTCAGGAGTGGCAAATGGCTTTGATGTACCATCTGCACTCCCCATCCACTCTGCCAAACTAGCCTCGCCATGTAAGTGAGTAAAATGTAATGTGTTTAGTGACTAAGGAAAGCAAGGAACACTGATCAAAATAAATCAGTATTACAGCAGTCTTTGGCAAATTAAAATATCTTTCAAAATATTCACAGTGTTAGAGTCCCCAGTTAGCTCCAGCACTTTCTCTTACACTTCTTCAAACCTCCACTCCTGGACTGGTGTCATTAAACTAAATTAGAAAAACCAAAGAATACGTTAATAGTTTGCTGGCATGCCCGACTCTGCTGTGGTGGAATCGAGAGCATTTTGGACTTTTCTCAACTTTCATAAACGAAATTATACATTCACGTCAGATATTTCCACACTTATCACCAAACAGTTATACATTAAAACTCTTAAGTTACATAAGAAGTTTCCAAGTTAATAACAAAAACAAATACGTGGTATTAATCACGTGTTCATAACCTATTTCTTAGTGTGGCTAAATTTTCACCATAAAACAAAACGTCTCACAGTTATCAACAAGACGAGTCACAGAAAAGCGAAAACTACTTACCTAACGCAATTAAAACAATCTTCAGACACAGGTCAGTTTTCTCACAGGAAACCTCTATTCCACTTGTGGGATTTCTCTTACATACACAACAGAGCACGTGAATGACTGGACGATCAGTCGGTATGGTGGCGCGGCACTTTAGCACTGACAACCAGTGAAATGCTGGCGGTCATTATGAAAAGGTTCACATATTCACTGATTGTCAGAAACTACACATTTCACGAAAATATCAGTGCTTTGGTATTGATTGAATCAGCGAGAATTGCACTGATTCAGATTCAGAGAGTACTGTTGCATGGGGATACTGAACAAACAAATATTTCCAGAAATTAGACTGCTTTGGATGTGCAATTCATGAGCACCAACAGCTGAGACGACGCTTAAAAGAAGATGTGACTTCACATTAATCCCACGCGATATGCACTTCAACACCTCGTGGCGTCAACCTGTCATTTAGCGTCACCGTGGCGCGGCTGCACCTGCGTGCATACCGTATATGCGAACTTGAACGGCCTACGAGTGCAAAGGTGAGTCACTGCGAGCGGTCTTGACATTGTGCTCTTGGGTGTTCCAGCCCCGTGCACGCGAATGTCTTCATCACAGACGTTTTGATTCCGGAATATAAGGAAAGTTTCGGTGTTGCGGGCTTTCTGTTTATTTTCGCGAAGCTTTCGTTACTTTCTACGGCAGTTGCATGTTTGCATTGTTTGTCTGAATTTGGTATCACTCGTTATTGATGTATGTCAATATCTCAAAAGATTTAGGGGTAAACTATTTAACCAGTATGCTTTTATGTTTTTTTTCTGGTAGAACTGCTGAGCTAGTTTGGTTTTATTATTGGCTCCTATATTGTATCCCCCCTTATCTCAATTCGCCAGTATCATTCACCACTAAAATGACTGCAGGCCATTATATTGAACATATGAGGTACTTTTGAAATGTTATAAATGTATCATGTAATACTACCTTTTGCAGCGTTTTAATTCCATCATTACTATAGATATTGTTTAATGACCATTGACCACCTCTGAATTTGAATACTATCGTATTCGTTACTTTTTAACTCCACTTCTGAAGATAAAGTTAACAGTTTTTCGCAGTGCAAATATGACAAAAAGTTCACTCAGTGGGTTGCAACTAGCTTCCTTCCATCCAGATTTCTGGAGAAGATTCGATTATATAAATTGAATTTACTACTACATTTGCGGAAAATGTATTTCTTAAAATTCAGATATTATTTTTGAAACTATTATTGCCCCCTATATTTCCATTATCATTCATAATTATTGATCGAAATTTTCCGTATTCAACCCGTATATTTGTGTGTTCACCTTTAGATATTTTATTTTTCGAGTTTTGCCATTAAACTAACCAGAAAGAACTTCAACGAACAAACGACGTTAAAGGTTCGCGTGCAACATTTACTACTGCAGCGTCTGTTGTTGTTTTTACAGCGGGAAGTGCAACAAGGGAAAGAATCGCGCAGGTCGCCACCGAGGTGTCCGCTCTTCGCCTGGCAGCTGTCGCGGCACGCCACCGCCGTCGCTATCACCGCCTTCACCTCCGCCGCCGGCAAGCCGTTCGTCCGCTCGCACGCAGCGCGTCCGAGCACACGCACTATGCTCTTCCACCACTCACACGCTCTGCAGATTTCGCGCACATCGGGTGTCGCGGGTTCGAGGCCAGCGTTCAAAAGGGCAGTTTCCCTCCGGGCGATGGCTTTGTCGCTGCACTGTAGCGGTCGTTGGCCGGCAGCTGCCCGCAACGCGACGGCCGTCGGTTCACTGTGCTCTCGAGGGGCAGGTACTTTTGATCCGACGCTCCGAGCCAATGAAGTTGCGATGTGTAAGCGGCTTTTCCATGTTCTGGGCGGGACAGGTCTTTGTGCGTAGACATTGTCATCGTCTCTTGTAACCGCTGGTGCGTGAGAGAGTTCGATGATTGGGAATTCTCTGGATGGATTTCTAGTTCAATTAATTCCATCACGCCTGAATGCTTCATGTACGCAGGAGAAGCTGCTTGTATATTGATGCCGATTATTACAAGGTACTTGTGAGGCGTTGGATTTCTAGTTCAATTAATTCATCACTCCTGGATGCTTCATGTACACAGGAGAAGCTGCTTGTTTATATTGATGTCGATTATTACAAGGTACTTGTGAGGCGTTGGCAAACACGGTGCATATCGTTCATGAATGCAAGAAAGCTACCCTGATTTGGCTGGAAAATTACTGAGAAAATATATCAGGTATTGCATAAATATATCGAAAAATGATAGTATTCGAAAAATAAATTATCACGAGAATACTGGTAGGTCATGAATGAAATTGCTTTCACTGTTCTGATTTAAGATAAAAGCAAATAAAAAAAACGTAATATATGTATGCTGAAATTATGTATAAGAATTGAGCTTGATACACTTTCTGAATTAAAAATCGGTTCTACTATATTTTTTTAATTGACTGACCTGAATCGACATACTTAATTGGAATGTAATAACAGAAATAGATTTGAAAAATCTTAAACAACACAACACAGATAAAGAATAGATAATGCATATCCCTAGTTTTGAGCAACATTTAGATACTGACGTTTCTTCGATAAACGTTGTTACGGTTTTGAACTTATGCTTCAGTAATACTAGTTACATTTTGTAGTTGAACTTCATTCCCCCGTACAATAATAGTTATTACGACAAAAGAGTTTATTTTCGTATTGCGCTCAAATATATTATTTTCATTCGAGCTGTCTTCTAAAATATACGATTATCATTAACAGTCTATCACAAACGAAAATCTGACCCGTGGAATAATTTAAAAGTCTGGAGTGTATTGAGCGTCATGGCTGTCATTTAATGACTGTATTTGGTTTTGAATGTATTAACAACCATTTGGGTCAATTGAATTGGTTAAATAATCAAATATTTGATTGAACTGAATTGAATATTAATGAGTTTAATAAAGCGCTTGATAGTACTTAACGTAACCTACTTGAAACAAATAATTCATGACTAACATAACGTGTTTTATAGGTATAAAACCAATGGGCTAACGCTTAAGTTGATGAATCACTTCGCAACTTTGGGCTGTACCACTGAAAGGTTGCCGACCCCTGGAGGGACGAGGGCTTCGGACTCGCGCCCAGCCAGGAGCTAGCGGCATTCGATTATGCACGCGGGCCGCGGGATGTGTGAACTATTGGCCGCCACGCCCGTGGACCGGCAGAGGATGGGGCGATGTTGCCTCTTTCTCTCTCTCTCTCTCTCCATTCCCCACTACCCCTTCTCTCCTTCCCACACGTCTCCCGTTCGGTGCCACTACCGCCGCCGCCGTCGCCTCCGCCGAGGGAAGAAATACGGGGCACACACCCTCCCGCGGACAATACACGAAACGCTACAACGCTCCTAAACCTTCCTGCCGTTGTCCGCCTGCACCCCACAGACATTCCCAAACTGGTAGTACACAATAAAGAATAGCCTTACAAGTGCGCGTCCATACGTAATTCTCAATGCCGGTGACTTATTCCTGTGAAACACCTACTGTTTAGAATTCCCGTCCGGCTTCTTTTATCCGACCCGAAACAACGCCGTGCGTTCGAGCGGGGGCGGGGCGGGGCGGGGCGGGGCGGCGCGCACCCGGAGCTGGGCGGCTCGCGCCGGAGCCCCGTCAGTTTGTCACCCGCCCCGCCCCCGCGACCCGCGCAGCACGCGGATACTGTTACGCGGGCCAATGACTCGCTACACATAGCCCGGTAATGCTGTCTAGAGATAAATATTGGAAACGTTTGGAGTCGTGCATAAATCATGAAATAGCCGGCCACGCTGACTGCTTTTTGGTGTCTGCTTTTGAATCGGGGCCGTGGATTTTTCTAATTTTGTTTTACCCGTTGCTCATCCCTGTGGATCGAACATTCATTTAGTAATTTTGTCAGCTGGCGTCTGATGTCATGTTATAAAATTCGTAAGGAGATATATCAAACTGAAATTTGTCATGAAATATTTTCTCTTGCAAGAAAGAAAACATGATATCAGGTGTGACTATTTTTTTTTTTTTTTGCTTTTTGTTTTCGTATTTCAACGTGAAGAAGCTATTGTATATTATAAATTATATGAAAATACTGTGGTGGGGGAGCGCACATGATGAAGATCGGATACTGAATATTTTTCCAAAAGTGGTACGAAAATTGAAACATTTCTTAATAATCCCGCCGTTTGAAGCAAACAAATTGTACGATGAAAATTTATCTGTAAAATCCTTTAATGTTGTTTCTGATATTCTTCTTAATTAATCCTTTGAAGTTGTTTCCGAGGCTTACTTAATCTTGTTACATTTCAAATGAGTACATATGACACATTGTATTGCAATATATTTAAAAGGAGCCAACAGTAAGAAATAACATTTATTATTATTATTATTATTATTAATATTATTATTATTATTACTATTTTTGTTCTTTTCATACTTCATTTCTTATTGATTTTAATATTATTTTCCGCAAACTTAAATTCTTAGCGGTCTAAGAATTCTGATTGACACCTTGTTGATATTTTTGTAAATAACAATGAATATTTATATTTTTTTAAAGATTGAATTATTGAAGCAGTCTTTTCTCCGAGAAGCAAAATGTTTCGTGTATATTTTCTCATTTAAATAGCTGTATCCTGTATTTGAGAAAATGGAGTCTCCAATTTAATCTCCTCCCGTATCTACTGTAACTTCCTCAGTGAGGTGTTTCCTATACATTCACAATGGGCTCTAAACGATCTCGCGTTCATTCATAGTAAATCATTTGTTAAATACGGACACCTTTAGCAGAATATACCGGGAGAAGAGGCTCAGTGCATCAACTGATGTCATTGCAGTACCTCTGACCGGGAGATCCTAGGTTCGAGGCCCGACTGCCTCAGGATTTTCGACACTAGTTTGTCAGCTAGGTCGAAATCCGTCGCTGACCGGGGGAAAATTCTAGCGGCCGGCTCATCTGATCGGTAGCTTTCTGTGATTTCTCCGATCAACGTCAGGCGAATGCCGGAGCAGTGCCCTAACAAACGGGCCACGGACCGCGCGTGATCTTTCCTTCCTCTTTCTTGTCCTATCCTCACCCCTTACACACACTTACACTAACATACACTACACTACCACATACGTCAGGTGACCGGTCGGGGACTTAGAGCTTGTCCTGACTAGGACGGTGCCACGCTGTTGGGAGATACCTGGTTGGGAAAACCCCGCTAGTAGACGGTAGGTCGGCGCCGGATCTCACCATCCAGCGGGGGAAGATTTTGCCACCTCCGAATGAAAAACTTGGTCTACACTTACGGGACTAATGCCCTCGCTAGTTGACGCGCCCGGAATCACTAACTAACAATCATTCATTTAGCGGGTTATCGCCTCGGAGGCAAATGCTCAAGCTGCGATGCCGTTGGATCCACTCGTGTCACCACGTCTGTGCGGTTGAGTGAGCTCAGAGAGGTCCACGACCCGCTACTCACGTGGCGCACACGTGTACCATACGGAAAGAAAGAACGCACACAAAATTAGTTCGTGAAACGGATTTGTTATGCCTTGAGCCGTGTATTCACTTCTGAAATTGGTGAGTGGATTGGATAGGTAGTTCTTTGTGAAGGTGAAATGATTAACGGAGTAATACTGGAATGAGAGTCATGGGAACCGAATTCACGTGTCCCCCATAGGCGGCCCTCCTGAAGCGTGTTACTTGAAAATTCTTAAAGCTTTTTTTCGTCACCTGTAACATGATTTTTGCAGATATATAAGTTTGGTAATGGAAAGCAATAATACTGATACAAGTGATAAGAAAGGACAATTTATTTCGATAATGAAGGTTTGTTTTTATTTTCATTACAAGTGATGAGACACCGTAGTTTCTTATTGCTATGTGTGTTGTCTTGTAGTCTTATGTTTAGCCATCGGAATAAAAGATAGATTTATTGAAGTTTGCTGAGAGCTAACGCTCGCTCGCAAACGTTCTAGTTCCATTAAAAGTTTATAAATTAGTTCTAATTAAAATCTAATTAACTCTAAATAAACATTTTTCCCTTATTTTCATTTGACGTACACTTATCTAACACATTCGCTCTCACATTACCTCTTCAATGCACTGAACTACACTTCACTTAAATTTATTTGTATTAAGATTATCAATGATGATGATGATAATAATAATAATAAACTAAAAATATAAATAATAAGATCATGATAGCACACAGTACAACAAAACATATTTGATGAATATCCTTCATTGAATGAGTAATTGATTGTAACGTGTGACATTAAGGAAATGAAAGATTTACTGTGAAAATTTTGTTAAATTATGAAATTTTCCTCAGTGGTTTTTTTGTTTCATTATTTTTTTAAAGAAATGAAATTTATTGTACCCACTACAGACCAACAAAACATTATATAGGTTCCCATGCTTGTTTGGAAATCCGTGAATGTACGGGACGTGCAATTTGAGCGTCATTTGTCCCCACTGCGCACGTCTCCGACCACCGCCAACCTCCGCGGACCACTGCTCGAAGGCTCCGCCAACACCCGACCCATGTTTGTTCTCCGTGCGGGTCCGGCCCCCCATTTCCGTACCCCGTACTTCCGAGCCATCTCCTTTCTTGTCCCCCTCCCCCCTTATGTGCGGTTTTCATTGGAATTACTTGTAAAATTCACTTTGTAAACCTGTTTGCAATTTTTTTGCGTAGCTTCGCCCGCCTCGCTCTGAATCGCTTGTAAATGTCCGGAGCCCGGCAATCGCAAGACATGTTCGCGATTTCATTAATCTTGATATCGTGTGTTTACCGGCGGCGACTTTTTGTTCTGTTTCAGGTGAGGTCTCGCGCTGCGTTGCGCGGAGTTGGCGGCACTGGGCGCGCTCTGCGAGTGTCTTCGACGCCGCGGAGGCGGTGAGTGTGAGCGAAAGCTGAATACCTCGGCTGGTGCAGGAAAAAACACTTGTGCTGCAGTCCGACGGTGGGTTGAGAGGATTATAGCCCACCCCTCTCTCCCCTTGAAATTGTTACGAAGCAAAGGTAAACAAATATAAACTGATTTATCGAGACCGGAATTAACGTTTCTTAGTACGAAACATACTATATTTCTAATTTTTAATGCGCGCAGAAATTAAAATAAAAGTATGCAGCCTCCGGCCTGTTGAGTGTGTATGGTTCTGCCAGCCTTCCAGAAACTTGAGGAAAAAAATCTGAATATTAATAATTTCCAATGCGCGCCCAAATTAAATGTAACCATGCAGCCTCCGACCATATGAAACGTGTCTGTGGTTTCGTTATATGCCCAGTAACTCTTATTTTGACTGAAAAATGCAAATATATAGATTGTTATTCCGCATATTCTTTTATTGCGTGTACCGATTGAATTGTCATATCCATTGCCTCACCGCTTACAACAGATGACGTCTTGCGACAGAGAGGCTTGTAGGAAAGCCATCCGCAATTAAGTATTTATTATTCACATGTTGCCTTACGGAACAGCTATTTTTTTGATACTCTTTGTATGTAAAGAACAATAAAGTTTAATGTAATAACAAAGCTAGATTTAATTAATGTAATTAACTGCTTGTAGCAAATGCATTGTAAAGTTGTTTTGGATAGGTCTTGTTAACTAGAGGTTTTCTTTCGTTTTCTCTTGGCCTGTTGGGCTGACAGGAGATCTTGCTTTACTTTTCATTACAAAATTGTTATGTTTCAATCCCTCTCGCATACGTATCACACAGTTTTTTACCTTTATTTTGTATGATAAGTAGTCTAAATGTAGATAAGTTCATTTTGCTGTGGTTGGAGATAGAGTTTATGAGTGATCCAGGTCGATTAGATAGACGCTAGAATCTTAGACGTTATTTTGAATTGTGGATCCTGGCTAAACTTCTGTACTTCACCAGATATATGTTCTGTAGTGGTGCGAGATAGCTGAAAAATTATGCCACATAGTTACTTATGTGTTTGTGTATGTGGCTAGCGGATGGTAATTTTTTTCAGGGTTCACAATAGGAAGTAATCTGGGAGAGGTTGCCTCTTATCAAGAGAAAGTATATATTTTACGTCATTTGAGTTACGAGGGCTATTTAAAACATTTTTGACATTTGAAATGTGCTTTTTCCCAAAAGACGAGATACAAGATTTTTTCATATTTAAACAGTCGATAAAATTATACGCTTAAGAGCTTTTGTCTGAAGCAACAACGAGTATGCTCCTCCTCATTTCGGCGTCCACCCGTCCTGATTACTCCCACGGTTGCTGCTCGCCTCGCCGATCTTTTCCCGCCGCTGCGCCGTCCTCGCAGAGCACGTCCTCTCGCGGCGCTGCCCGCAGCGACCCGTGCAGTTTAGCACGGCCTGCTTAACGTTGTAATCCGGCGAGAACGCGGCGCGGATCGGATTGCCACCCCTCATCTCCTCCGTTCCCGCCTCCGCCGCCCGTGCCCGCCCCGCCCCCGCCTCCGGCCCACTGCCACCCACGTCTCCTCCACGCCCCGCCTCTCCCGCCCTGCCCTCGACTCTGCCGCCCGCCTTCATCACTGCGTCCGCCCTGCCCACCGCCTCGTCCCCCTCCGTATCCACTATCCTCGCCGCCGTCGACCTCCGCTCTGCCACCGCCTGTGCCCCTCCCTGCTCCCCACGCCTGCACAGCTGTTGATTTAAGCAGTCGGAGTAAGTCCGTGGAAGGTCCGCCGCGTAATAACAGGGCGCGAGAATTATGCCGTTTCTGCCAGCGAGCGAGCCGGCCGCCCGCCCGCCGAATTTCGGGCCCCGAGCCACCCGGCGCACTGACCCAGGCGCGGTCCTGCGGCGGCGGGGATGGAGGTGGAGGCGGAGGTGGGGGAGCACGCTTCGACGCTGTTTTTTGGCTTGTTTTCGCTGTAATTGTACCAGGGCGCCAGCCACAACTCACGCTTAAGTGATAATCACGGTATACGCCGGTTCCCCTCCAACAAGTACTTATTTTTTAAATTATCGTTCGCGCTGTTTTTTTTATTCTTGTGCTGCCTCGTCGTCGCTTCTGCTCCTCCTCGCTCGTGTTTCGGAGAGGGAGGGCCCGCGCGCTGTGTTTTCACGCTGGGCACTGGCCCCGCGCCATCCGCGCGGCGGGTTGGCTTGTTCGGCCGTTCGAACCCCGGACTGCGGCCAAAGTTCTTGGACGTGGGAGATGTAGCATTTTCCCTGGAATTTGTCTTTTTTTTCCCTTTCTGCCTCGTTTCTGGCTTCTTTTTTTTCTTTGTCTTTGCTTATTCTTCGGTCTCTTCTCCCTCCTTTTCTTTCCCTGCATGTCTATGTATCTATGAATTTGAAGCGTTTTATAACTATGTTTCTAGAAAAGAATTTACAGGTCGTTTTAAACACAACTTTGAAACATCAGAAGTGATGAAACTACCGAAGAAAAAGCATAAGTATATTTTTTAAATTCAAAGTTATGTTTTTGTTTACAACAAAATATCGTCCTCTGTAATAACTTCCACAAACATTTGTTTCATGAGCCAGTATTTAAAATATCGTAATTACTCGATGAAACTCTGATCTTAGCTCTAGAGCTTTGTTTTTCAATTGGCATCCTTAATAAATCACTTCTCACGATGGATCCGGTTTGAATCCGTAGATTTGTACTCAAAACCGTCTAGATTTGTTCCAATAATTTGTACTAAAATCTCAGCGCAAAATCTGGAAGCCCGCAAACCGCCGGAGCAGTAATCTCCAGTTGGCAGCATTGTTCTCGCTTCTCTTGCTTTTGTGCGGCGCGAAGACTTTTCCGACGATCGTCGCCCGCGATATCGTCTCTCGGCCTGCGCGAGCCTCCCCGGCGCGCGGGCTCGCGGCTCGTTCTGAAGCTGCGATTTTTGCGAAATGCCCGCTCCGCACTTGGGAGGACAGGAGAAGCACCAGGCGGCGGCGATTGGAAGCTCGTAAGAGGCGGAGAAAACTCCGCGGCTCGGGCAGTAAGGGAGGCTCTGCAACGGGACGGGCGAAAATCTGTTTTGTTTTTTATACGTTTCGCCAGAATTGCTGCAGTAAACTCGAGTGGTTTTGTGATGGATTTAAGTTGTATTAATCCAACATTGCAATGGAAATTATATTCTCTGATATGAAACTGAAATTAAAACTATGCTGTTATGTTAATTGACAGTCTAAATAGACTGTCAATTTATGAGAAGCTTCGCAGAGAAAACTTAAAGTTATTTTAAAGCACTTTTGTTCTCCAAATTATTGTGCTTTCTTAATATGAACTTGTAGAAACAGTTTTGATAGCCGAGTAACATAATAATAACTTCATTGTACTTTAAGTTTTTAAAGATTTAATAAATGTTTCGGGAAACCAAACTACTCGCCAAACAAATTTCGGTGTTGCTTTTTATTTATGTGACAATTATGTATTAAAATATATGGATACATAGTATGTATTTATTGTACTGAAATGAATAAAACATGCTATGTAAGGGATTAAGGCGCTCTCTTTCATAAGAATTGTTCATTAACGTCTAACACAAGCAATATAATGAGATCATCAGTAGATAGGTTTATTAAGGAGATTCCTTCACATTGTGCGGTATGCCTAAGTCTGTGGGATACTGATTTTCGACCAAGTAGGCGGGCCAGAATCCGCACTGTGCCGTGAGGATGGCTGCCGCCGCGGCGAGAGGGACAGTTTCATTTTCCGGCGCGGGCGGCGACCGCGGGTGGGAAGGGACAGCGAACGGAACAGCGGACGCGGGTCCGGGAGGAGGGGAGGGGAAGCCGGCGAGCGGAGAAAGAGGGAGCGGAGGGAAGAGGAGGGGCAGCCGCGGGAGGGTGTCGGTGGCGACGCAATTTGGGCGGACGACCCGACTTCGACCCTTGCCCCGCTCGTTGCGCTGATTGAATCGGACAATCGATGGCGCTTCCCCTTCCCCTTTTCCTCCCGTGCCGCCGCCGCCGCCGCCGCCGCCGCCGCCGCCTTACGGGAGGAAGATGCCGATCTCCCCAGCCGCTCCTTACAAATGTTCCTCTTGAAGCCGAGGAGCTGCAGGCGACGCGCTGGGGAGCGAGGGAATCTCGCTCGTCCCACTTTTGCTGAACGAACCGGAAGATGAGGGTAGAACGCGAAATTTCGGGAGGCTGTTGGGAACTGGGCTTCAGAATGAACGCCTTTTTATGGGTCGTGCGTTAAGAGATTTGGCGAAGAAAGGAGCTTCCTTGTTAGGGTGCACTTTGTGAACTTTTTTTCAGGTAGTTTATAGTTACAGTATGTACAATAATGGGTTTATACTTTTTTACTTGATCTTTGATTTGCGGTACTACTATTACAAAGAGAGGAGACAATAGTAATGAAGTAAAGCTACATTTATGATTTCTCCAAAATAAACATTATCTTTAATGTGTATTAGTGGCGGAAACATGGAATGCAATTATCTCTATTTTTTCTAGTTTCCTTTTTTATAAAAAAATGTGCATAAACACAATGCAATCTTTAATATATCATATGACTGTTGAACCTGTCTGCTTCTAGAACATGACTAATATAACTCTTAATTGCGTCTTTATATGTGAAGACCTATAATATTTGTTACGTACTAAATGTGAAGTAAATGGTCGAGTTTCCCTTCAGATATGGTTGAGGACCTTTTTGAAAATCTTGAGAAGCCGGTCAGTCTTTAACTTGGGTTCAATCCCCCACGACTTGCTGAGAGGCAAGGAGCGGAAGAGGGGGGCGCTTTACTGACGTATTTCGTTTTTTCAAAGAGAGCAGTAGGGCACAGCGGGGTTGGTACAATGTAAATAAATGACTTCCATTTATTTACCCTGAATTTATTTACCTGATTAGAAACCTCTGAATGTCTAATACGTAATACTTTCAAATTAATGTTCCTGCAACGCAGGGTTGCTTCAGCTCTTCTTTAATTCTTGTAGTATTTGTATTACATTTCTTTACATTTACCGTGGTGAGCCTTTTTACCTAACATTAAAAATGAAAGTCTTGGGGCCGACATCTAATAAGGATGCTGACAAAATCCCAAATTCATATAGATATTCACTGTGTACTGTTTTATACTTTTTCCTACAGAGATGTGTGTGTATATTTTAAATCTTCGTTCTTCTGATTACGATTCTATCATTAGCACTATAATCCTAATAAACACCAATGAAATAAACGTAGTGTGAGATTTTGTTTTTGTGCCCGGAAGTTAAAGGTTTGCGTTATTCCACTGTGACGCAGCCCCTCGTGTGGTTTCCCGCATTATCGGCAAACGCCCCCTGCGTCCTCTCGTGCTCATCAGGGGCTGCGCAGCCCCGTCGCGTCGTTCCCCTATCGCCCGCGCGGCCGGCCGCAGCGGCAGGAGCAGCGGGGGTCGGGGCGCTTTGCGGTCGAGGGCGGAGGCGGCGGGCGCGCGTTGCGGTCGCTAAGTGAAACCCTCTTTTGCGGGCGCTTTCCGTGGTCGCGTGCTGCCTCTTAACGCTCTCCGGCGCCCGCCCGGGGGCCACGTGGCGGCTGCCCTCTCGGCCGCCCTTCCACCCATCTACCCCTTTGCCTTACGTCAATTGCTGTGAGGCAACGGGTGGCTTTGGTTTCTTCGCTACTTACCACCATCCGTTTCTCTTGTTTGCTTCCAGTGCTGTTTGTCACGGGAGCGTGCTTGATTATACTTGTCCTCTACATCCATCATCATGTCCAATTTCCTTACAAACGCTTTTTTCTATCGTACAGTTAGAACATCTAATGCTTCACTACCGGCGGCCAAATTACTCACTTTACCACAAAAACTTATCCTTTACTTTTTTCATACTCTCGGATTGTCGGGTCCCTCAATGCGCCTCTCTCTTTTCTTCCCTCCCTCTCTTTCTCTCTCTCTCCCCCTCCCTCTTCTCCTTTCACACACACGCTAACTCTTTCTTTCTCATGCATACACACTTTCACTCCTAAAGCCCATATTGCTTCCTCTATTTAACTTTCTATCACTATTTTTTCCTATTTTCCATTTTCTCCGCGTCTTTGCCCCAAAACGTCACAACACGCACCGTCCAACCACTCCTCCACGTGTCGTCTTTCGCTCCCTCCGCCGTCGTGGTCCAGGCACTTAAGTGGCCCACGTCCGCACCCATTGCACTGCCCACCGCCCGCCTGCGCGATCAGGGTCGCTCCGTTTTTCGCTGCAGGGAAGTGTGAACAAAGCGTGACTGCTGGCCGGGCTTGGCCCGCTCCTCAGTGCCAGTGATGCCCTAGGTATCTTTCCTTCACCGCCTCTTCTGTGCTTTCCCTCCCTTCCCTTTAACCTTACCACCCTGTCAAATTCCCTTTCCCTTCCATCCAACAGTCAAGAGTCAACATTTTTCACGCCCATGCGCCTGCATCATTATCGCCAACTCGTGCTACCACTCGACGTCTCTTACACTATCGTCTTCATCATCGTCATCATTGCCAGCGCCGGCACCGAGGCACGCCGCCATCACCACATCGTTATCTCCGCCTCCGCCGCCGGCCTTTGAGTCATGTTGCCATCACCATCATTTCATCCGCCGCCGTCGTCACCTTGGCGTTGCCATCGCCGTACCCATTATCTTCGCCACTGCGCGCCGCCGGCCCTGCAGCACCTGTTCACCAACGCCGTCACCTCCGCCGCCGCCCGCGGGCCGGGCGGGGCGCTGCGGATCGGTAGCCGCTGACGTGGGAGGGCCCGGCCGGCGCGGCCGGGGGGCAATTTATGAAATGTGGTATTGTTCTGGGGTGGGAATTGCAGGGTTCGCGGGTTGTTTTCTTGCTCGTAACCGTGCGTGGTTCTTCTTTGGGCTCATTCGATATTCTGTTCGAACACTGCAGCTCTTTTTCTTTGCGGCTCGTGGACGGCGAGGGGAGAGGGAGAGAAGGGGAAAAAGTGGGGTTATGCAACCGGCTAAATTGTCTTACATCGTTCTACACGGCGAAATGAAGCGGCGGCATGTTACGCTTACACGGCGATTTGTTTAGAATCGTAATCAAATGATCGTAAATGGACAATGGCAGAAACGCTTAGGAGCTGCCTGTCTTATTTTCACCCCAATAAAACGTCTGAACGCAAGTAGAATATCTCATTCTCAGCGTGTTACAATTTGAGTTATGAACTGCCATTGAACTGCGGACAGCGTCTTGCATCTCATTTCCAAATATCGTAATGTATGTGCTCGCCCTGGACATTTCCGCGTTCCTAAAGCTAACAAATGGGAGCGATTGTCAATTAATTGTTTTGAACGGAATTGCCGTAGAAATGCTTCTCGACCACATTGCAAAATGATGTATGTGTACTGCTGTCTTGTTCAAGATAAACAAACATCTTCCGATAAGAAGGCGTTGCTTCTTCTATGTCTTTAAGTCTTGCGCCATCGCATTGGAAAAAATTACGAACATGTGTTGATTTTTCTGTGTTCTAAATCTGTAATGTTGGCATGGGTAATTCAACCTGAAACAACATTGTGTAATAGGTGGTTCGATTGTGGTTTAAGCTGGTGTTCTCCATTCTTCGAGATCGTCACGCTGTATCATTCTGGGTGTACTTCGTAATGGTGGTATGAAACTTTGGTAACAGTTGCATTGGAGAAATCACGTTGATTAGGACAATAAGATTATTGAAGTTGATTCAAACTGTGTTCCAGAAAGTAAGAATCTGTTTTAAAAATCTATTGGCACAAGGAACTTTAATAATATTACATTATTTAAATAAATATATATAAAACAAGAAATAAAAGAAAAGATTAGTATGTGGGAGTGAAATTTTGGGGTATATATTCATTCTTTCTTTCTTTCTGTGTTGTCTCATTCTTACGGATTTAAATTTCCTTTTCAGCCTATTTTGAAGTTTCTGAATATGTAACGAAAGCTCGAAAATATTCAGTTTCCCATTTGATGGCGACCACATCTAGTGAAGTTTTTGGCATTTTTTATTTCATTTATAAAGGGAAATTACAGCATTGGTAATTAAATTTTTGCCATTTTGGTGGTAGTGCAAACTCAAAATCAATCCAGTGAGTACCAATTGGATGGATATCTCTTTATTAAAAATTCTTAATACTGTTCAGTTACATCGACTTTCCGCAACCAGACAGAAACGGAAAGCCACTCTTAACGGACGGTGTCTGTTAAGGATTTTAGAGCCCAGCGACCGCTATACACAATCGAAAGAAATTTGTTAGGGCTAATAGTAGCGGATATGAACTCCCATTACAAGAAAAAATATTTTGTATTTATTTTATTTTTTTCTTGTAAGAAGAGGAGTATTAAAAAGAGTTTAGAACGACGCACAGCCGATTTTACAAATATCGAAGACGGCCAATGCCTCGGGGATAAAACTTCGGTCTATTACTTCCTTTACATCTGCTGAATGACATTAAGAACATCAAGCCATTTCCAAATGATCTATTCTGAGTGTCCGCGATCTTCTTCCGCCTGTTGCTCTCATCACGCGCGTTGGACGCTCTTGGCCACCCCTGAAGAAGCGAGGGCGAGGTGAAGGCCGGGCGCGGCGGCGATTAGGGCATCCGGCAGGAAAAACCTGGCCGGGTTCGCACCTCGGCTCTGGGAGCGCGCAGAAAAAGCAGCCGAATCAATTTTGGAAGCGGCAGCGGCGGCGTTCTGAGCGGAGGCGGGCGAGCGGCGGGCGCCCTTATGAACAAAGGGTCCTCGTCCGTGCGTGAGGAAGGAAGCCGGGGCGACGCGGCGCGGCGCCGCCTGGGCGAGGCCGCGACGCCGTACGGGGGGGGGGGGGGGGCGGCGGCGGCGTGGGCACCCGTCCGTGACTCCCGCGCGCGCCTCCGCCCACGTGCTCCGCCCGGCGCCCACGTGGCCCCTGTCGCGATGCGATGCGACGCGACGCGACGCATGCGACACCGCCTGGTGCGACGCACTGTGACACCGTCTGGTGGGTGCCACGACTCCAGCCGCTGGAGAGCTAGCGGCGTTTGGCAGCGAATGATTTCGCTTCGGGCTGTTTCCGACTCGAAGGAGATTCTTTTTAGATTTGTGGTCTTTGTTAACCTAGACGGTAGTTGGCAAATATTCGCTGGTTTGAAAACTTCGGTTTTCTTCGACCCAAAGCTATACTAGTGGTGCTACAGCAAGGCGCAGTCTCCGTTGTAACGTTTATGCAAAATGATAGTATTTATGTTGCAAATTATTGCGGTGTATCTAATATTTTAGCTATCAAATGAACGATCTCTCATCAATGTGCTTGAAACAGTGCAAAGCATGTAGCGAGTGTCTTCTGAATGTAATGTCTCCTTTACAGTGAAAATTGATCTTTTTGTTGCTTACGTGGAAAAAAATAGTTCAGAAATATTTAATCCATATATTCAAAGACATTCAGAAACAACTATATTCATTCTCGTAGCAACAATGTTTGGAGGTTGTTATATTCTGATATATCGTTTTTTTTGCATCATTTCATAATTTTGGCTTTGCTACATATGCGAGAAAGTCGTATACGTCGTGAACATACGTTCAATTGCTTCAGTTTCTCATAGCAACTGGACAGATGGGATTACGTCAGGGCAGATGGGAATAAAATAGTGCCAGCTGGAAATCAAACTCGAAAGATGTAAATTCCGCAGCTTGGACCGTGACTCGTTCTCTCTAAAGAAAACAAGACTTTTTCTACGACTCCTTTGTATCACTATTCACACCAGCCTCAGTAGTGTCAAGAAAACACGGTATCTCTTCTTTATTTCCGACATAGCTTTTCGAAAACGATCGGTTTCACATCCCTTTCTTCTGGAATTTGTCTGTTTACCGTTACAATCTCAAACCCTGTTTTGAATCTCCTTTCCTGGGAGATCCAAGCTATAATTTTTACAGTTAATAGTGTCCGCCCAATTGAATAGGCGTTTAGAGCGATCAATTGACAACAGAAATTTAGATTCCAAAACAGAATTGGTTCACGTGTCTGATAGTGTTCGTGGATTCAAATTGTTGATATCAGTTTTCCAAAACATTGTGTTCTCTGCCTAGTACCGTTAACGGGAAGAAGACATGCTTTAGACACGTAGCGTCTGAAATAAACAGAATTTAAACGTCGATTTTAGACAAGCTCATAACTTCACATATCCAAATGACACATACGTAGTCCTATTGTGATTGAGAGGAAAGAGCTACAGTTTAAGAATTGCAATATTAATGTAATGTAAGATGTTATATTGATATTAAGACAGTATAATTTTGTTTGTTTCTAGCAATGTCTGTGAAGCTGCCAGATTTGTTTTTCTTCTAGTATCGGAATTTTCTACCTGGGTTTGTTAAAGTGACCTTTCGCATTCTACTAAAAAGAACGTGTTAGAAGAATTTCTGTCCCCGAATTAAGCCTTTGAAATTAATTGTTTTCTACATTTTTACGTCTTTTCGGCACTCCAGACTTAATTTCAAGATAAACGTTCTTTGTGAAATCATGTAGACACCTACTTATTACATCCATTATCGGTCGTTTAATACAGGGAGATCGAGTTGGAAAGCTTTATCACGTGCCTCCGTAATTCTGAATACAGTTAACGTACCCCTGCGCTAGTCAGCTGGTAATGGATGTTGCGGGCGAGAGAGTGGGAGCGGGTACCTTAACTGCAGGCAAGATCAGAAAACGGTAGTCCCTCTCGATTCGCGGCGTTTGCTCTCTCGCGATCTTAAAGCACACGTCCGACCGTCTTTGGAGGAGCTGTTGCAGTGTGCTTCCGGGGGAATTAAAGTCCCCCCATATCGCGATGCGGGCGGGAATTAGACGCTGCGTTTTTTGTTGTTTTTCTTCTTTTCTTTCGTGTGAGCCATCCGCAGCGAGCCGCGCGCGCAGGCCATGGGATCCGAAATGTTACGACCGCGCCTCTCTCTGCAGGAAGCTCCAGCACTTTTCCGCCGTACTCGCGCTAAATGGTGCGATGTGAACGCCCGGCCGCCGTTACACCCGGCGACTACCGCCCAACCACACTCCCAATGCCTGCTGCAGAGCGGAGGGCGTCATCGATTACAAACACTGCTGATGTTTTATTTTCGTCTGCATTCCCATGCATTTTGTTTTGCTTGAATTATTTCGCTATTTTCTAATGATACAGTTTTGCGTAAAAGAGTAGAGGAAACGGCTGCAGGAACTTATATTTGGTGGCTACCAGAGGACGACATTCGAGATTGTTCTGTGGTTTTTCGAAATAATGTTTTTTTAATATTAATTAATATTAACGCACTTATTCATATTTTTATCGTCAAACAGCGAAAGTGTGTACGTGGTATGGTTGGATTTAAAATCTGTTTGGGATGACACTTTTTTCTGTAAAATCTCGATTTCATAGTGATATTTAAGCAAAATATGATGCGATATCTCTTTAGAATTTTGAAGTTTTCTGCTTCTCTTCCTATCAGAATCGAACTTAATTAATGTCCCCAATACTAAAAACTGATAATATGCGTTGAGATTGTTGATTTTGAAGAGGAATATACTAATATGTAGGGATAATCTGCTCGAGAGTGTTTGCATATGTAGAATTGAAAATTATGTTTTTAATCGTAGTTATGGGCTAATGCTGTTGAGTTTTGCCATGACATTGGGGAGGTTACATGACGTTTCTTGCATTTGTTTAATTAATTTATCTAAAAATCTATTGTTTTTGTTAATTTATTGAATAAATGAGTATAATACTACGCTCTTAAAATGTACAATAATGTATATATTATATATTAGTTTCAAAGACCGAGAACACTCATTGAGCGACAAAAAGACAAGAACAACTGCGTTTTTACGTATTGAAAATATCACTATAATTTTTTAATGTTGCAATATATATGGTTCTGTTTCTATTCTGAAGTGCCAGCACGAAGTCCACCAGAAAAAGATTGTGTCAAAGGCTATTAGAGAAGTTTTGACTCTGGAAATTATACATTAATATTATTAAATGAAATAATATAATTATATATTTTTCATTTAAACAGAAAATAATATTTTATCCTTGAAAAGCGACGCAGGGTGCTCCCCGAGCCACCCGAGCGCTGAGCGTGTGGTCGAGCGGTACCTGCGGCACCTCGCGTGCGCCGAAGCTGTACAGCGTGTTCCCGATTTTCCCCGCCCCGCCCCGCGCAGCGCGCTTCCCCGTGACGATCGCCCTCCGCCTCACCCGGTCAGCGCGCCGTACCCCGCCCCGCCCCGTCCTGCCCCGCCCCGCCCCGTCCTGCCCCGCCCCGCCCCGACCCGCCCCCCCCGCTCCCCACCTCGCCCCCGCCTCGCCCTCCCCCACCCCCCCCCTCCCTCCCCGCCCACCCCGCGCCCTCGCGCTTCCACCTGACGATCGCCCTCCGCCGCTCAACCCGTGTAATTGCCGCCGCGCGCTCGATGATCGTACTCTCCGGGCGGCGCCGCGGCGGATGGCTTTATGGATCCGCATGACTCCAGCGCAGCGGCAGGTCGGGCGAACAGCGCTGCCTCCGCTTCGCTCCTTCCTTTTTACGTGTTTGCGCCTGCTACTGGTGTTTTGTGAGGCCGTTGAACCTCCTTGCCTTAGGTCGGGGTGGGATGCGTCGTGGCGTGCGTTGTTACGTTGCACTCGTTCATGTGCTGCATGTTCGTGTGGTTTTGCAATTGCTCGGTTTATGACTAGTGCGGGCGTCAACAGGGTATTTGAAACAGAAATTGCGAAGGCTTTATTACAAAATCGAGCGATGAAGTTTTGGAGAATTGAAGATGAACGTTTCCGTATCCGCGGGTTAAATTTTGTGAAAAGGAAATTAGTTTCTGTGATTGTTCAAACTCATTGAATTAACTGCCAAACTTATTAAAACAGTACGATTACACGATTGAAAACAATTTTAGAACCGGATCACGTGAGAAATACAATTGCGGCACAGAAACATCGTATCGAATAACTAAAAGTTTTGGCCGCTACTAGGTCATACGTGACACTTAAACTTTAAAATTAATTTATTACGAGTTAAATAAGCCATTACCCTATTCGAATAATTTCAGCATTGTTGTCTGTGTGAGTACTTCACTGTACATTGCAGCTGATTCATTAAAGCAACGAAAAATAACATTAGAGAAGGGTTTAAAAGTTGTTTTGGACCATTCATTTCGATCAATCGTATTACTATTTATGGGAGGTAAACATTCTTAGAAAATATGTAATGCTCTGTAAATGAAATTCATATTAAATTTGACTGGAGTTACACAACTAGAGCGATTTGTGAATCGCTGCATTACGCGTTGTTATAAACTCACTGATTTCGAGCCGTATTAAGTTAGAAAATAAATTCATGTGCAATGTTTTTGTTTCTCAAAGGAACAATCACGGTCCGCTATTTTCAGTCCTCGAAATGAAAACTACGAGACATTCAGTACGAGTGTTTCGTATTGACTCTCATCGGGAGATAGTGACAAATTTTCTCTCGTCGGTTTATTAGGGTACAGAAACGTATTTTGGCGGAGCCGTAAGTATCAATTTTCATTTGTCTCGTGTCTCTCTCTTTTGTGCCTTCCGCAGTCCTTCTCCGACCGGGAAACTCAATTTCTTTAAGGCGACGTAACAAGAAAGGAGGGCGAGGACAGCTTTTGTGTGACGTGCTAGGAAGGGCAATTCTTTTTACCTTCTTTTATCCCTTTTGTCTTGGTCGTTTCTGCCTCCGCGTCGCGCCGTGTCTCGCCGCCCGGCTTACGAACAGAGTGTGATACCACAGCCCTTTTGCCGCTGTCCGTTTCCTCGCCCCGCTTCCGTAACAATGCTCACTTCCGCGTTTACTACTACGGCTGTTCCTGACGTCTCAGTGGTCCCTGTTTCTGCTGAGGAAGACGAAATCCGTGTATCGAAATAAACTTCAATTTCGATCATTCTAACGTTAAAAAAAAAACTTTAAAAAAATTATTCTAGATAATGTTTGTTTTCTTCTTGAAGGAAAAAGGAATTTGTTTCGAGGATATTTTTTGTTTTTTTTTTTGGGGGGGTAATGTCTGCGATTAGTTCGTAAATCTACTAGCAAAACGTTGGCTGTATACAGAGAACCTGATATTAAACTACGTAAAACAACTTCTATGGAATCTTGAATGTGTTCAGTGACTTGAAGGAAGTGGACAGATGTCTGGCGTTGGCTGTCGTTACAACCAATCGTTCTTAAAATACGTCTCTTGAATCTTTTAACGGTTAGTTTTCATTGTTACTGTGTCTAGCAACCGACATTATTCTGTCGCATCTGCTCATATTCATTGTTTCTAATTGACATCGCCTCACATCTCAGAATTTCATTTGTCTCTCAGTTCATCATTAATACCTAACATTCGACACCCGTGTCATATTCATCCACCCTTTTTGTTCTCAGTTTTTGGTCAGAGGAATTTCTCCTTCTTCAGCTTTTTTTAAATTTTCGATACATTTGATATGCAAGCATTTTTTTCGCGTTCTCCATTCTTCTTTCCAATTGTCTTCGCACTATTTATCAACTGGCAATCATCTCATTTGTGGCATTTTTTCTTCATTCGCTTTGCTTCTTTCATGTCTGTGCTTTCCCCAAGCGTCTTACTCCCAACTCTTTTGTGTTTTGATTCCCAAATTATTTAGCTGCCTCGTTTAACCGTTCACTTTTCCGGTTAATGTCGTGCTTTGTACCCTTCCCACTCACAACGTTACTGGCCAACCGCGCTCGGGACGGGGCAGAGGCGCGACGGTTGTCTCCGACTAATTTGACTTCGCAGGAACTGTGCGTCGGGAGAGGCGATAAAGAACGGCGGCGGGTATTGTACGGAGGCCCGGCCGCGCAGGGAAGCGGGACAGGCCGGGCAGAGAGCGGGGCGGGGCGGGGCAGGGGGGGAGGGGCTGGGCGGGCCGGGCCGTGAGGGGAGGGCGGAAGGCGTTCCTGAGCGGGAGTTGGAGGCGCGGGCGTGTTTCGTCTTGTCTCGTGGGTGGTCCTCTACTCCCGTGCAGGGCCCGTGTCTTTTTGCCTTTCTGTCTGCGATCGTGTGTAGCTCCTTTGCATTCGCACACGATGTCGCGTTGAAGTCGTAAAGTAGATAAGAGTGGGAGTTCTGATATTGTATTTAGTGTTCAATTAGAACATTTCCGGCATTTCTGATGATGAGTATCTCCTGAATACTTTCATTTTTGGATTTCAATGATTTTTTTTTCTTGGCCTTACGAATTATCCGTCTCTAGGAATGCATCATTGTTTCAAAGTGAAAACATATTGTTCCACTAATGAAACATTGTTCAGAACATCAGTAAGATTTTTAAAAGTAATACTAGTGCTTCAGTAAGAATTTTAAAAGTAAAATCCCACGTATTTTATGAGAAAAGCCGCTTCCCCTCATTAAAAATTGTTCCCTTGTAACACGTATGGGTTTAATTCGTGTAAAATCATTAATTTAGAGGGACTCGTTTGCAAAACCAATGTTACCACATCATGTAGTAAACATTTCTAAAATGGAAGCTCCTCTCTCATTTCTTTCTCCAATGAAACAAATCCCACAACGCTCGCACTTCCTGCGTTTCGTTTTTCGAACCCGATCGCCGAAGTATCCTCCGGAGCTCGTAAAATGTTGACCTTACCGTCTCGTTGAAAATGCAAATTTTGGAAATGTTGGGTAGGCCGTTAAAGATCGTTCTGGAATTTTTACAGCCGTCGTTAAGAAGCCCGAGCTCCTCCAGATATAAAATGCTTTGTGGTCGTGATATATGCGAAACACGTCGCAGAGAGGGCCGCGCCGCGCCGACTGGTAGCTCGTTGTTTGTACAACACGTAATGCGCGGACCATTTTTTCCTCCCTCGTGTACCTCTAAAGAGTCCGGATTGAAGGTTTATGGTTCCTGTTAACTGCTCGAATATGCTGTTGCGGGGTATCCCGCGGCAGTATATGGCCAGGTCAGGCTGGTCGGGGCGCCGGGGCCTTCATCCTCGCCGGCGCAGGCCCGGTGGGCCCAGGCCGCGTATTGACTGCGTCTTCTCCGCTGCGCGGGTTTGCGGGGAGGGGCACGACGACTCTGATTTGTTGGCGTGTGGCAGGCTCATAATGCACGACCGCTCGACGCGTATTATGTACACCACGCGGTCTTGCATTTTTTTCACACATCTTTCCCTTCTTGTCTTTTGAGGTGGTTTTTAAAGTGAAAATTGACGTATGGATCTAAAATTTGTAAAAGGTCCCAATTTAATATTTTGTTTGCGAATTAATATTGCCTCAAAACATGTAGTTACATACATCACCAGATGCAAGACATTATTTATTCATTAACCAGGTTGTGTAAATGCGATGAGAAATAGAATATGAGGACCTGTGACAGCGTGAATGCTTGAAAACTTCTGTATTGTTAATTCATAAATTACCGTTTAATAGTACCTTACAAAATTTAAATATGGTTTAGAATGTAATCTATTGTTGTATTTGCTCCATAATCCTGTGTACAGCAGGAATGACCCTTACGTCGACCGGCGTAGACTTCTTGATGACGACAACGACGACGATGAAAATCACCCATGTTCTAATGCCCTACACGATTGTTGTTGGACATAGAAGGTTTACTCCTTTACTCTTTCCCCTTTTTCTGGACTGATAATGACGAACGAAGTTTGCCATTCCCCTTCACTGTAAGATGGGGGCCAATAGGATGATAATAAATGTTGAATGGTAAAGCTGGGCGAGTAATTATGGAAGGAATGATGCGCAGATGAAGCACGTGGTAGAATGGGGAAGCCAAGGCCACCACAACCACTCGCAGAAAATTCTTTAGTAAGGACTCGAACCTGCAAACCGGCGTACTCGGACACAGCGGCTGCGTCACCGAGGTAGGCGTGGACCCCTTACCCGCAGCGAACATCACGCGATCACGCGGCCAATCGCGTCGCGCCCCGGGAGCTCTGGCTCGCCCCCGAGGAGGGATGGTCAATCCACCTTGACACCTGGCCTCTCGCCTGCAGAAGCCCCTGGCGGGGGCGCGGGGAGGGAGAGTGCGGACCGGTGCTGCGCTCTGCGGGCGGCTGTCGCGCGCAACGGATGCGCGGGATGACGCGAGGGCGTCGCCGCGCTGCCCGCTCCCTGCGCCCGCTGCATCCGACTTGCAAATTGCCTGCTGCGTGGCTGGCCACTCGAAGTCCTATCCGGGTTGTGGTGAACATGCGATTCTCTAGGGATAGGGATTCTTAGATATTTGTTGTAATGTAGTACTGTAGTAATACTTGTAAAATAATAATTGAAATTAATGATGAAAATCATTTTACAAGTTCACAACTATAAACAGCCATTAAGAGATACCGCGTAATTTCAAATACAAGAGTAGTAGTGTATTATGATTTCATTGTGTATTTGTGTTTTTATATAAGAATTTGCACTTCTTTCATTTTAGGGCTTTATCACTTGCAAATGTAACTTGTAAACTTACGACCACTCCCACTGCGCAGTGAGCACTTCCTGGGATATTCAGATGCTGTAATGCCCCAAAAAGTGTCAGAAATGCGACACGATTGCGAAATAAGAATAACAAATTCGTTGTTCCAAAGCGATGTATAAAAAAAAAAAAAAAAAAAAAAAAAAAAATGCATTCGGAGCTCAACCCTCGTGAGGAAAGACCTCCCCGCGAGCGCTCGTGCCTACCGCTATCAGCGGACGTTCAACAAGTGAAAGTGACTACTTATTAGTGCGACAATAAGAAGTGAGAACTAAACCACACCAAGTCGGTGTGGGCCACGGCCTAAATGCCGCATTGCGGCATATTGCTACGAAACAACGTCTTGTACTATAATTTCGTGTAGCAAGTTCTGGTAAAAAATGGACAACACAAGTTGCCCTTCAACAGGCCAAATAATATCTGCAGCGATGGCTGCGGTAAATGGAACAAATCCACATGAAAACCTTGGTGAAGTGCAAAATACGGTTTATGGTTCGGGCTCAAATTACCAAGATCCAAAAATCGCCTTCTTAGAACAGCAGATCGCAATCCTACAGCAACAAGCGCAAGAACTAAGGGAAATTGTAAAATCACAACAAGAGGTAATTTATTCCTTCCAGCAAAGTGTTCCTTATAACCCTCAAAGTGATAATAGTATTCTACCTAATTCAAGTTTGGAGAATAGCCAAAACGATTATACTAACCCCAAGCGAAAAGAACAGACGATCAGTGTAGTGAAAATAGTGCTAGTTCAAACTCCAGGCATAACATAGGTAGTTCTGAAACCAGACTTCCAGCAGCAAGTGACCCAGAAGATAGAGACGTAAGTGATATCACATCAAACTTAGAGAGTATTAACATTCCTCCTATCAATATCCCAAAATCTGCCAACATATTACGTAATTTCTCTAGATTTATAACAGATATAAAATCCATAGCTACTAATGATTTCGAAACAAAAGTTAAAAACTCCCACATCTCAATTTTCTTTAAAACTATAATAGATTTTAGAAAATATAGAACCCACTGTGACTCCAATGAAATACCTTACTTCTCATATAGAGATCCTACTAATAAAACACTCTCTGCAATAATATATGATGTACCATTATCATATTCAAATGATGAAATCAAAATAGAGTTACTTAAAATTACCCAATAATATCTGTCTATAGACTGTTTGGCAAAAATAGAGAATCATTAGAAAGCTGTGCATTAGAACTTTATGATAATGACCAAGGAAGAGATATAGTGAAATTAAACAAATTATTCAATAGTATTGTAAAAATTAAATTTAAAAATAAGATAAGCCCTATACAATGTAAAAATTGTCAGAGGCTCAATCACACCCAGGCAAACTGCAAAATGGAACCTACATGTGTTCGTTGTACTGACAACCACCATTACTCAAAATGTAACAAACCAAAACAGCAACTCCAAAATGTTGTAACTGTTTAAAAAATCATACAGCAAATTACAGAGGTTGTCCAGTTTTTACTAATAATTCTACAAATAACCAAAGTTCTAGCAATCAAAAATATATCCAAACCAGAAGAAAAACAAATAATTTTCAAAATAACAGGTCTACTCAAGAATTTAACAACACATACTACTCTACACCTGCACAAATACTCAAAGTGTAAATCACTTCCTCATTTACCTACTCCTTCTGAAAGATCTCAAAATGTTTTACAACAACAATACAATACTGAAAACAACAGGTACAATCTCACACCTATTATTCCTATTGTAACAACACAGATAATTAATGCTATAATCCCCCATATTCAAAATTTAATACAACAAATTCTTCCAAATTATACTAAAAAAAATTAACTGGAATGCAAATGGACTATTTCGCCAAATAAATGAATTAAAACATTTTCTAAATGACCAAAAAATTGATATAGCGTGTATTACGGAAACACATCTAAACAATGCCAAAAGAGTTAATATACCAAATTATATTACATACAGAGAAGATAGAGCTTCTTTACATGGTGGGGGGGGTAGCAATCTTATCAAAAGGAAAATCAAACACACACAAATATTTGTACCTACCTCCAAGGAATTAGAAATAACAGCAATAACAATAGACTTACCAGTCGGAAAACTAAAAATAATAGTAGCTTACAAACCCCCTAATAAAAAAATACCTAAAAACACCCTGGAACTACTCTTCAATAATAATGACAAAGTATTATTAATTGGGATCTCAATGCAAAACACCAAGCATGGGGATGTAAACGACTACCCTCAAGGTATAATATTATTCAATCTAGCAACTACGAATAACTGGACAATACATGCCCTTCTCAACCACACATTATCCATATAATAATACCATTTCTCCAGATATTCTGGACATTGCAGTCTCACAAAATTTAAACTTCCCACTCACACAGTACTGCATACCAGCATTAAACTCAGATCACAATCCTGTATTAATTAACTTTAATAATGTTATTCCACAGCAGAACCATAATTTCCTAATTAAAGGAAAATAAATTGAAACTTTTCCAGTCATATATACTTCAAACAAATGATTATCCTACTTCTCTCCATACTCCATTAGATGTAGATGCTGAAATTTTAAAAATACAAAGAAATATATTAGAAGCTATTAAATTATCAACAAAGACAAGTAATAACCCTAACAAATCAGTCTCACCTGTCCTACCAAAAGAAATATTAAATTTAATTGTCTCAAGCATGTAACTCGGAGAAAGTGGCAAATCACTCGAGATCCTGAAATTAAAACTACCTTAAATCGCCTTACTCATGAAGTTAAAATAAACTAGAACAATACAGGTTTTCTAAATTCACAAACTATATATCCCAGCTTCAACCTAACTCTGCTTCCTCTGGTCTGCAATTAAAATATAACAAATGACAATATAGCCAACCCACTACATACAGTTCCTGAAAGAATTAAATTTATTTCCCCATTTTTAACTCTCCTTTACTAATAATCTCTCTTATAATAATTCCTTTACCCAAAACATAGTCCAATCATTAGCCAACCCACTACATACAGTTCCTGAAAGAATTAAATTTATTTCCCCATCTGAAGTCAAATACATAACTTCCAAACTTAAAAACAAAAAATCACCAGGCTTAGATTTAATTCCTAATATTGTAATTAAACATCTACCATATCCCATCCTCAGTTCACTAACAGCTATTTATAATGCATGTTTCAGACTCAACTACTTTCCAAACTCCTGGAAAACTGCACTTATTCTGCCAATTCCCAAACCCAACACAGATCAAACTAAACCTGAAAATTTCAGACCAATTAGTTTGCTGCCAAATTTTTCAAAAATCTTTGAAAAGGCAATTTTAACCAGGATTAATAAATTTCTAAATCAAAACAATGTTCTTCCTAGTAGTCAATTTGGTTTCAGACATAACCATTCTACTACGCACCAACTCCTACGTTTAACAGACTATATTGCCACCAATTTCCAAAAATCACGTCATACTCTTGCTATATTTCTAGATGTAAAAAGCATTTGATAAAATCTGGCATGATGGATTACTTTTCAAATTGAGAAATATTGGTTTCCCAAATTATTTACAAAATATAATAAAATCCTTTTTAGTTAATCGACAATTTAAAGTTCAAATAAATAACACTCTCTCAACTGATCATAATATACAAGCTGGACTTCCCCAAGGATCCCCCTTGTCACCTATGCTTTTCAATGTTTTTATTTCTGATATGCCTTACCCATTACATTCAGATATTGCCTTATTTGCGGACGACACTGCAATATTTACCACTCATAGTGATCTTCTTTTAGGTAGAGACAATCTTCAAGATGACCTAAATCTCCTCATATCTTGGTTCAATGATTGGCAAATAAAAATAAATCACCAAAAATCTCAAGCAAAAATTTTCTCCTTAAAACGGATTCGCCCCACATATCCCTTAATAATTAATAACCATGAAGTTAAATGGCTCCCAAATGACACTCCTGTTAAATATCTTGGACTTCAAATAGATACCAAATTAACCTGGAAAAATCATATAACAACAATAGCTAATAACACGCACATAAAAATATTAAAATTGTATCCATTCATAAATAGAAAGTCAAAATTATCAATAGACTCAGCATTAATAATATTTAAATACATTGTACGACCTTCACTGACCTACGCCTGCCCAATCTGGGGAGGTGCAGCAAAAAGTAACCTTCAAAAACTGGAAGTATTGCAAAACAAATTTTTAAGAACTGTATTAAAAGCGCCATGGTATATCCGAAACGATCAAATCTTAAAAGAACTATCTATAGAACCTCTGAAAACTTGGATCCTAAAACTTTCTTCTAATTTCTACTCTTCTCTTTCATCTTGCCCAGCCACTCCTTTGTACACTCTAGGTAAATCAGCTAATCTTTTTCCACGAATAAAATCAAGATATTCTAAAGACCTACTACATCCTCCGTAATTAGCTGTAAAGCAGGTTCCAACAATTATAAATTAAATACTCATGTCCTAATTCAAATTGTATGCATTTTTTCTCAAGGACCCTTCCTGGGTATCCTTAGCTGTTATTGTATTATTGTAAGTATTAGTCTTCTAACATTGTTCAAACATGACGAAATGTAATTATAACAAAAATGTATATTATGTATCTTCAACCCCTTGAAAGACATAAGAATGTCGAACAAGGATATATTTCTAATAAAAAAAAAAAAAAAAAAAAAAAAGGTAAAGAAAATAAGGCGATGGTGATCATGCACTAGGATGATAAACGTACGTCTCTATACTGTCTCGAGAAAAGATTTACGTAAATGAGATGCAAGCGGCGAACCGTACACCATTCATTACGCATCAGAGTATTTGAGAGCGGCGGATAAAATCGCCTCTGAGATTTAACGGAGGAGAGCGAGGTTGACGCCTCGAGATGGCTCGCAGCAGTAGTGCGCGGCGGGGGTGCATCAGAGACGTGGGAGGGGAGGAGGGGAGGAGGTGGGGGCGGGAGCGGCGGCGCTTGCCAGCCGGCGGGGGCGCGTGTCTCGGAAGAAATACGCCGCAGGCGGGCGGGGCGAGGGGAAGCAGGGAGGGGAACGCGGGGTGCCCACAACAATGGGCATTCTCCGGTGATTGTGCAAGTGTGCGTACCTTACGTAAAATATTTTACAGCTGCTTGTCACAATAAAATGGTTGAGCCTCCCTTCCACCGGCTTCTCCAAATGTTTTGTATGCAAAACGGAAGAGGGCGAACAACGAACTTCGATTTGAAAAATAGTATTTCCTTCTTGTCCGCGGCGGCGGCGTCGAGCGCGCGCGCACGTCTTTTTGTACGAGCCATGTTTCGGGTTTTACTGCTTTCGAAGCAGCCAATAGCAGTATATTATTTTAAATGAGCACTTGTGCAACACACTCGGGTTGTAATTTTGGTGTGGAAGACCTTGAGGAGGAAATTCAGTTCTCCTTATTTCGGCACGCCGCTGCAGCAACAAGTTGTTCGTCTTGTGTTGCCGTCGGTTGCGTTTTACTGCTCTTCATCTACATCCGGAAGGCGACGTGGTTTTGGTAGCTCGTCCCGTGGTTGTGTTGTCCGATATGCAGATGTCGAAAGTGGGTGGTCGTGTTAGAACGTCGTCCCGTTTGTGACTCCGAAGATGTCTAGTTATTTTGTGAACACAAATGCCTGTCGAAAGATTTCCGATCGGATTTGGAAGGACGTTTACGAAATTGTCTAGCACGTTCTATATTGATATAGGCATAAAATGATGAAGAGAATCAATTAAGTTTCATTGTAAATCGGATATTATTCCATCGCATATTTTACTGCAAAGTCACTGATCTATTGCGGTTGGTTAGGGATACCTTTCGTTTCTAAATTATCGTGTTCAGACGGAAGATAAACTTTTCTAGAAACTAGAAGGAAAACTTTTCTCGAAAGCCGACTTTGCCTTTGTCTTTGGATATCGCCAGCGGCGTTCTGTCTCGCTGCTTACAACGTGTTGAATTTACATCTTCCCACGGTAGTTTTGGATTATGATTTTAAGAATGAATGACTGAAATATTTCATAGTAAAAGTGATAGCGATGTTTACAAATCCACAAGAAAATGGTGTCGTCACATGCACAGATTCCCTTTCGGCTTAATCACTGACTATATTGATGTGACCCTCTGTGCGGAAATGAACTCTGCCGCATAGAGCTTAAGCACTTTTATAGAGCTAAAACACTTTTGTGCATATTCGTCAATGGAAATTCGCGGAAACCAGTGCACATAAAAATTATTCCTTTGGATTTTAACGCGTTCACATGTTTTCGGTAATTATTATTACAATGTTTGATATAAATAGTTTTTTTCTAAATGTACTTGAGTTTTTGTCTCACAACCACTATAACTGGTGTATTTTAATACTCTCAAACATTCTTTTGAAAGAGAGATTCTTGGGCAGCAAATGCATGCCTACGGACATGAAGCAAGTCCGAGCTCATAATGCTGTATCTTTCTCTGAATAAAGAACAGTCCTTACCCTTGGCCCTCGGACCTCGCCGCCGGCAGCGTCCCAGCGCTAACGACTGCCATGTTGACGGCGAGGGCGCTGGCGGCGGCGGCCACTGCCGCGCCCCGCGCATTGATACGCGCGTAATGGCGGCGCCGGCGGCGGCGGCAACAAAGGCGGCGGGTGCTCTGCTGCTGCTGCTGCTACCGGCGCCTCCACCTCCGCACAAAGACGCCGCGTTGCGCCCCGACAAAGAGCGGGCCGCGCATCGCGCCCCCATTGTGGGCGCGGATAATAAGACGCGAGCCCCGCGCGGCGCCAATGGCCCGGTCCGGCCGTTGCTGGGCGGTCGCCGCGGGAGCGCCTGCGGCAACGCAACCCGCTCGACGGAGCGAAGGCGACGCGCCAGCTAGTGCTGCACGTGGGAGTGGACTTGGACGTTTCTGTCAGCATTTTGGCTTATGTACATTGTTTTATGTCTGAAAGGTACGCTGTGCACTAATTCTTATTTTATAGGTTAATCTTTAATGAATTTGAAATAAATTATAATTTTCCTAGGCATCTTCAATTCTAAATTACGTTTTTATCCTTTTCGGGTCCCTTAAAATACTTCGCCTTTTTTCACAGTTTTAGTGCGTTTACAAGATGGACGTAAATTGGGCGGGCAAAATATTTAGTTTTGTGAAAAATTCTTTGATAACTGTCATTCTTTTTTAGCTGTTATAATTCCGGTTTGATTGAAGCTTTGCATATTTTTGAACCTTTGGAAAATTTTATGAAATTTTATGACTTGTATTGTAATCTATATTATTCTTTAAAAATTCGTATGTTTTCATAAATATCCATTTCGATTATTTTAATTTATAATGCTTTCTTTAATACTTATAATCTATTTAATTTTTATCTGGAATTTCTCCTTTTGTTCGTATTTACTTTCCTGCATCTGGTTACTTTAAAGTTATAAAGCACACCTAGTTTTACTGATCTCCGGAACAGCTATGGATAATTATATTAATAATGGCAATAATAATAATAATAATAATAATAATAATAACGACAACGTATGTCGTGAATGAAAATTTCACTGAGTCGCGTCTTGTTACATTTGTCAGTAGAATGTCATTAACAAGGTAAGGTTAAGAACCAAGAAAATATGGTTAGCGGAGGACTGTCTAAGGCCGTCAACATCTTTGCTCATCTTTGTATCTGAGTACAATGCCACTAGCTGACATACCTCTATTGATTCGCCAGGTCTTATGTATGCACATCAGCACTCCGTTAGGCCCGCGTGCAGGAAATCAGTCGTGAAAATGCCACCGGGTCGATTCCAAACAACGCGGCGATATATTCACGCGCGCTCCCGCCCGAATGAATACATCTAACGGCGCGTCCTCTTGGCAGGCGCACGAGGAGTAATATAATCCGTCGGGGTGGCTGCGTCGCGCCGTATATCAGCGCGGCGGCCGCGAGGGCGCGGCGGCACGGCGGCCGGCAAGGCGGGATGCGAAGGCATGAGGCGGAGGTTCGGAAGGGGGGGGGGGGCGACTGAGAGGCGAGGCCTAAGGGGTGACTGCGTGAGGGGCGGGGCGGGGGGGGAAGGGGGTAGACAGGGGTGAGTGGAACAGGGGGGAAGAAAGGCGCTGAGGGTGGGTGGTGGCGGGAGACGACGAGCAGGAGGGGTGGCTGGAGGCGGGCGAGGGCAGCACGGAGGACCGGCGAAGGCGGACGGCGTCTGCTGCGCGCCCAGGCTGCCCGGCGACCGCGTTAAATCTGTCCGTGCGCTTTATTCAGATGCAAATGCATTTTCACCGAGCGGCCTCGCCCACGTGCCCCTTCCGCTCCTGCGTCCGCCGCAGACGCAAAGTGCCTCTTCTGGTCCTTTTCCTGCCGTCGCGACTCGTTATTCGTTTGCGGGCGTTCGGGTTTCCTCTCTCTGTGCTCCTCTGTGGTTTCCATATCTATGCCTTTTCTTCTTATTTTTCCCTTTCGCACGTTTTTTCAATCTCTTTTTAATCTTTTCATTAATTCATTTTTACCTTTTTTTCAATCATAGCCTTCACCGTCAATGTAAATACATCCCTCTCCTTTCCTTCTATTTCTCTTTACTTTCATCTCTGACTTGTTCTTGCTTGTTTTCAATTCATTTTTATTCTTATTTGTGTTTCTCATCTTGTTTTTTTCTTCTTAGAAACAAGGACATATGAAAGAATATTGATGTTCTTTGTTTAGGCAATGGAAGCTTCCTGATTTATTTTGTTTTCGTCCTTACGTGAATTTCTCGCTTTCTCCAACATCATATCTCTCTTTTCTTCCTTGCATTACACACATACGTACACTTCCTTATTAACCCCGAGGGAATTTTTTTCTCGTGTTATTGGTGGTTTTCGTAACATTTCACACACTGAATATTTCGTTATTTTCCTTCTTCAGTTTTCTTTGTCACTGACAGATCCCTAACTGCCTCCTCTTTTACTTCCTTTCTTCTACATTTTTCCTATTCATTTCTGGTTATCATCCTTCTTTAGAGTTCCACGTCGTCATTTCTCATTATTTCTTTTTTTCAGCTTGGAACATTTAAATCCATTTTTCTCTTTCTCTTCGCCATTAGAATTATTAGCCTTTCCCAATGATGGAGGTGTACAGTTTAACAAGCAGCGTTCATAAACTGACCGCGGATGTCGGGGCGTCTATGCGAGTGTGCGGGCGGATGAACGAGCTTCCGTAGAAAGCGACATAGGCGTGGGTGGGGGAGAGGGTGGGCGCAGCTGGATCGAGAGGACAGGCGCTACCCATTGGCCACTGTACTCGCCGCCGCATGCGCCGTTACCTTCTCCACAATCGTCGCCGTCACCGTCGCCGTCCCCGTCTCTACCCGCGTCTGCGTCCCCTTCTCCGTGCCTGTCCTCCCTTGTCCCCGTCCCCTTCCGGTTCCTGTCCCCGACGCCCCGTCCCCTACCCCTCATCCCATGCCTCTCCGCTGCCGTCGCTTCTTATAGCGCCGCTGCCGTTTCCCCAATTCTCCTAGTCGTCACAGTTACTACCGCCCCCTCCGCCAACATGTTCGCATTTGTCAAGCACCATCACCGCCACCATCCCACCGCCGTATCCACCATCTCCAGCGTTGCCTTCTGGACGCCGTAATAAGCCGTGTCCTTTCGTCTGCCGCTAATCCTGCAGCTACCTCGACCACCGCCATTATGCGCCGCGGAAATTATGGTAATAGTAACTCAGCCTAAACAATGCTGCGTTGATAGCGTAATGCGCAGCGATCGTGTCCCTGCCTCCGTCCCCCTTCCTCGCCTCGCCGCTCCTGCCCGGCTCGGCGCACGCCGGTAATAGAATAGCCGCTATTTCAATTCGCCCGCCCTCTCGGCGTCGCGAGTCAAATGTTTTTAATAGTAATAAGAGAGAGGCGACTGGCCCCTGCGGTACGCCGCGCTGGCAGAGAAAAAAAGCAGCGTCCGCGTCTTTTTTCAATTGCGTTTCTCGTTTCCTTTCTCGGAGTTTAATTATCGTGCCAGATCCCTCTCCGCTCCCATTACGCGGGCGAGGAGCAGCCATGCGTGCGTGCGTGGGTGCGTTTCATTATGGCGACGGTGGCCTGCGGTCGCGACGCACGCGCCGTACGTCGCTCTGCGGTGAACGGGGGGGGGGAGAGGTCGAGGAAGAGTAGCCGAGGGCGGTTCGCTTCGCTCAGAGTTATCACTATGAAGAGGTCGCTTTCTGTTCGCAGATCAGAGGGAGCAGAAATGAGTTTGAGGTTTCTTCTTCTTTTCATCGAAACTCAATTAGGGTAATTATTTTGTAAGTAACATGTTGAATATACATCATGCGAGTATTTTATAATGGTAAAGATTCAAATGTTTATTTTTATTTTTCGCCGCTTTTCATGAATATGTTTCAGAAAATCAGTTTGGAATTCTGAATGAATTGAAAAAGAAAATTTTCTTTAATTTGAGACACTAGCTCTAAATATTTTTATTCCACATACTTTTTTCTAAAATTACCACTGACCTTAAAGTATCTTCAAGAAACTCGAAGAAAATGTGCTGATGACTTGCTTTGTTTGCAACAAAATCCACGAAGGGAGACATTTATTCCCTGAACACCGGGAATTCATTGCCATCATACATAGAACGCTGCCCTTTTGTACAAGTGTTGTTTTACCCCTCATTATTGTACTTTACTATCTATTTGACCCCGTCGTTCTTTAAAGATCTGCGTTTTTTTCTTCTTTTTTTAAACTGCTCAAATCTCGCAAAGTTGGAGTTCGCAAACTTTCACGATTTTAACTTAGGCTTACGGTCATGCTTGGGGTCACGTACACAGCTGATTCTGTCGAGTAGCACGGCACCAAGCTTTCGCGTTATCGTTACAATTGCGCTTGCTTTTCGTCGAACATGGCACTTTAATTATCCTTGAAAATAGATTTTATTACATGGGAGTTTTTTTGTTTTTTTTCTCCCTTTCAAAATTCAAAATTCAAAATTTATTGCTTATTTATCCATGAAAATAGATTTTATTACATGGGAGTTTTTTTTCTCCCTTTCAAAATTCAAAATTTAAGTAGTATATGACTTAGAGTAGGGATCACAGAATTTTGAAAATGTGCACACAATTCACTTTTCCCCATAGCACGTCATACGCAGTTTTTAACTGTTTTTTTGACGTAAAATAAATAAATAAATAAATAAATTAATAGCGGCAACCGTACGGAGGCCGTTTGCCTCTTGCCGCAGGCGTCACGCCCCGAGGCCCTGCGTTTGGAGCTGCGGACCGGGAGGTGCGAGCCGCTTGGAGCTTGTGCAAGTCATTTCCTCCGCCTGGGGCGCTGGACGCGATTCGCGACCCCCTCCGGGCCCGACGTCGTCGCGACTGTCGCCGACCGCTGTCACGGAACGTGCAATCAGCGCGTCGCCCCACCTGCATTAGCCCCCGCTGCTGGGAAAGTGGAGACGATCACGATGAGACGTATCATTTGTTAAATTAGTGTATGTGTGCTTCTTGTCACTGCTCTCTGGATGGGACTAATATAGAGATGCGACAGCTGTGTGCGACTGCAATACGTGTGTCATTGTGTCGTTTTCAACTAATTTAAAATAAGTAGCTGCGTAAAAATTATAATAGGCTAATATCTCATTTAAATAGGTACATTTTTCGAATTAAATTAATGCAGCTTATAATATCATATTTAGGATATTATTCGATGTTTTATTGTTAGTGTCATTATTTATGGAAGTCAGTAATACTTTGCTAAATCAAAAAATGCGAACTGTTGAAATAATTAAAAGACACAATACGAGGTCTCAAACTTCGTTTCTTTTTCATATTTTGTATTACGAAATCGTTTTTGCTTTCCCGTTGAAATTTACTTCCGTTTCGAATTCAAAAGTTTCGTTTTATTGGGCCTTTATTGTATGTTGGGTGTATTGGCAAGTCCCTGTACTGTAGGGTCCTCGCGAAATCACTAACCGCAGCAGAACCCACGCGCTCTTCTCATCGCAACCCGCAAGAGGTCGGTGGCCAGCACTTGTACGCAGGGGCTCTATTTTCTTTGAGCCGTTTGCGTATGCGCGTCGAGTTGTACCACCCGTCCACTCGCTGCCTCGCCCGCCTGCCCGCCCGGCGAATTCTGTCGAAGCGCTTTGAGGCCCCATCAGGATATACTGTAGGCGCGCGTTGTGTAAAATGCTAATTCGACGCCCTCCTGCTCGCCCGCCCGCCCGCCCCGCCTGGCCCCGCGCTCCCCGCCGCAGGGCGCTCGTCCGCCCGTCCGCCTCCTATTGGGCGTCTGTCGGCCTACCCTGCCCCCGCCCCCTCACCGCCTCGCGCCCCCGCCCCCGCCCGCGCCATCGCCCGTCTCCCGTCGCCCGCGTCCGGCCCACGGCGGCGGCGCTGCGGCCGGCGGGCCATGAAACGGAGTGAAATGTGGGCCTCGTAAGCAGTTTGAAAATCTCTCGGACTTCTTAAAACAGCATTTCATCCGCGCGGGAATACCTTTCTTCCTCTCTTTTTCCTTTTACTTTGTACTCTTCATTATACCGGCTATTTTCAGTTTAGCATTAAAACTTCTTTAAAGACCCTATAAAAATTTAAATATATCCAAATCGTCGTTTGTCGCTGTTATGTATGTTTTGGGTGCGTGGGCATGCGTGCGTGTTTATGTGTGTGTACATCGGAGGTCAGAATTTTAACAAAATAACACTACTCGAAATAACTAACTCCAGGGTCGTTTTGGGACTTGTCACTTTTAATGAGACATATCGCTATCTCCAATCGCGTCAGGTCTATTAATCCCGTTTATTACTGTATAATTGCCACGACCATTGATCTTTAAATCGCTCACCATTCTTCCCTGCCGCACGTCGAGATGTCCCCGCTTTGTCGCCAGCCCCCTCACCCTACCATCGCTCCACGATTTATCCACCCATCCGCTCCCCCGTTTACCCACTCGCCTTTCCGCTTGCTGGTTCGCCTAAACACCATCAGTCCACTATCCCTCGCGCCTGACCGTTTACTTACGAGCTCGGACCCCTGTCTGTTCGCTTATCCTCTCACCTGTCCGCTTATTCCCCCACTTGTCCGGTTATTTACCAACCTATCGTGTTAACACGCCTAACTGATTACCTTGTATCTGCCCGCTTTGCTGTTTACATATCTGCTTATCACCTCACCTAACCGGTTACTTATCCGACCTTCCGCATACCCACTCACCTGTTCGCTTACCCCCGCGCCCTCCCGCTAACTTGCGACATAGTGGACGATTTTTTTTTTCTCTGAGCTTGCAACATTGGTGTTCCCGCTCGCATACCCATCCCTTTTTCCGTTCGCTTCCCTCCTGTTCGCCCTTTTACCCATCCGCTGGCCCGCTCAACCCACGGCCCACTGACCCCCCCCCCCCCCCACCACCACGCTAGTCTCTGGTCTCCCTCTTCCGAGAAACGGCGACGGACAGCGGTGGCATCGCAGGGAGCGCGCGGGGAGGTGCCGCCGGATTCCAGCGGCCGGGCGCGGCGCGGGTATTTTTTACATTGACACTGAGCATTTAGTGTAAGTTTATCTCCGCGCGCTTGTACGCCCGCCGCGCGATAAGGCCGCCCGCCTCCCCCTCTCGCCCGACTGCTCGGGGGACGCCCGCGGTTCGGCTCCAGCCGATCGGTTCACGCCGCTCCCGCACCTGGCGGCGCGACGGGGCGGGGCGGGGCGGCCCTTGCTGTCCCCGGAACGGGTTTTCGCCGCTGGAGACGGCCGGATTCCGCCCGCGAGCCAAGCCTCGCTCCTGGGGTCCTGGGCTATGGGTATTTGGGCAGCTAGACGGAGTGCAATGGACTTTTTCTTAACTTTATTATATTTTGTAATGTAATGTAATAAAACATGGACACTCAAAATTAAATTTATACTTTAGTTTCTTCGTATATTTTATTTAAATATTTGATTGGTAACTTAAGAATTCGTAGAAATTTGGAGATATGTTAGTTAAGAAAAAACAGGTTTTTTGCAAATAAACATAATGAAATGCAGTGTAAAATAGTTATTGTCATATTAAGTGTGTGAAGTTTCCGTTTTATTCATGGTCGAGATTGAGATTTTTTGCCGAGCAAAAAATCTTAATCTCGACCATGAAAAGGGCGGTAACTTTACACACGAAATATGAACATTTTTTCTACAACTGCATAAAAATATAATACAAATAGTTTCGTAAACTTGTATTGGAAAAAGAACCAAACGTGCAAAAAAGTATTCTAAAACCGTGCAAAAAGACTTTTTTCACGGTAACAAGATAATTGTCTTGGCAACGATCTTTTTTTAATGGCGATTAAAAAATGACGAAGTTCACGTACTGCTAGCAATGCAAAGAAGTTGTCTTATGCATTGTGAAAAAGTATTTAGCGTGCTTAATATTTTCTCTTTAATATTGTCACATCTCATGTCCTGAAATTATTTGAAATTTGACGAAAAGAGTATGCTCGTCGGTGTGTGCGCAGATGATTGTTGTTCATTTTGAGGAGAGCTGTCGTACGCAACAGGTAAAATTCTGTGTTAAATTAATGCATTGCTACATTCAACTGAACATAGAATGCTCTCCATAATAACAATGAGCATAACAGTAACGTATTTCCTACGTTCCACTGATCATTGTAAGATCAGCAGAGCTTCGTGTGATTGGCGATGTGTTGGCCATCTGCCGTAAAACAAGAAAAAAATCTCATCGAAAAGATATTTGGGTGCATGTGCTTTATGCGCCGACTGTAAAATTTTCCCGTGACAATGAGAGATGGGTAGTTGGGGTTTAGGGCTCACTGATGTGTGCACTTGGTGTTCACTTTAAACAGTGTTATGCGTCTCTGCACGCGAAGCGTGATGATTAGTGATACTGGTGGATACTGCTCCAGTGATGGTATTTCTCCTTTGAAAGGTAGAAACGGATGCTCGAATTATTACTGTCATCTTTTCCTACTCTTTAATAGACGTGTCTATTAAAACTATTGTGTCAGAGAGTAAGCAAATAAGAAAAGAATAGCTACTTTTCAGAACAGTTTAAAGTTTTAAATATAGATACCGAAATTTGGTGTTTTATACTTTTGAAACTATAATAAATTTGGAAAATATGAGAAACACACTTATACTCTAAGATTCTTGTATGCGACTGCGCTGAATAATGATTAGAACAAAAAACAGAACTTTTTGTTGTGTTGTTTTTACTCTTAATACCTGACATGCAAAACAGAGTTTCTTATTGAAGGAATGTTTTTGAACAAGACCTTTATGTGAATCTAAGTAAATGTATAAGTCGCTGTTCTCATTAGATGATTAGTCAGTCAACTCCACATGAATAAATTTTCAAGCTGGCATTTGTTTGATCAATTAAAATTTTCTTTTGAAGTAATGTTTCATTTGGACATATTTGCAAGATTACTCGTGTTTTCTCTGTTTCATTTTACTTGCATTCTAAATCCCTTTCAAAATAGTTCAGTAATACTATTATTCATTCATTTCATGCTTGTTAATCAATTGTGATATAAAATATATAATTTTCTTTATTGTCAGTGAATTTTCCTGTCCTGGACACTGGCATGACTTCGTCACAGTTTTCATCTTCTGTGAACTGTCTGTTATTAACCTAATGTTATTAATCTGTTATTATTGAACACAGTCTAACACAGAGGCGTTTGTAAATTAGGTGTAATGATTTTATTACTTTAATTTTATTACCTTGAATCAACAGGAGAATGAAATCAATATTTTTGAATGTTCGTGTTCACTTTTTATTTACTATTTTGCTACGAACTACATTTCCTGTCAATTCGCAGAGACTTGATCTCTTTTCAGACGTGACGTGTAAAATCCACTGATAAATTTAATTGAAATTGAGAATTTATTTTAACGAAACAGAGAACTGTGTGTTACATTAAATTACTGAATTGGCTATACAGCTTTCCCTGTACAAGGGATAGCATCATAACCGCCATTTCATTGCACAGCTCGCCGAATTCTGGTACATCTCGTAGAATGCTGCTGGACGAGTGTTACCCGCGTGGCGCCGCAAAGAGCTCAGTTACCAGCACGAAGACCGCCCTCGACCGTAAATTCATTATTACTGCTACATTAATGGCGAAAGTTAAGGCTAATGGCCTTCTCTTGCGCCGAGCGGCCCTTAGTAGTGGGCGTGTTTATTTTTATTATGAGCTTACGAGTTGCTTCTAATTGTAATTAAAAATAAGTTACTGTTTATTATCTCACGCACACCTACCTCTCCGGGCCCGCGCGCCGCGCCAGGGCGAAGCCGGCACGGGCCGGGCTGTGTAAATTAGCACCCAGCCCAGGCCCTGAGACAGAAAAGGTCAGCTTTGATTTCATTTTCTTTGTCTTCATTCACCGTATTAATAAATGACTCCAAATAACTTGGCGATAATTTCACACTCTCTGTTTTCAATATTTCATTTCGTGTTCTGCATTGTTTTTAAAATATTAAAAGTCGTCATACGATTGGAATTTATGACAGATATTAAAAATACTCCTCGTTTTTTCATGTTCGTAAACATACATTTACTTGAGACTGAATGTTACCAACATTTTTAGTCATAGTTTAGTTGTTTTTCGTTTTACGTCCATAAATACATTCTTTTCATCAGTTACAAGTGTACAATTAAATCTGGGTTCCTAGAACATTATTTCTTGTGTGGGATTTAACTGCCATTTGCGTGTGTGTGTGTGTGTGTGTGGTGTTTCATTTTCTCGACCAGATAGTAAAAAGAAATGAAAAAAAAAAGAAAGAAAAGAAATGAAAAGAAAAAAGAAACAGACACGAGCAAGCAGAGCATGGAGTGATATTGGAAGTGTCGAAGAGATAGAATACGCCCAACGACATCTGCTGGCGGCTTCTGCTGCCGCTCGCGCGAGCCGTAACCGTAATTCAACGAGTATCGGCGGCGACGGCGACGCCTGGCATCGCCCGGAGGGCTGGCAGGCCGTTAAGCCGAATTCGCCGGCCGGTTCCGCGAACTGCCCGCCGCTGCCCTGCTCGCATGTCGCCTATGATTTGTTTTTATTTTATTTTTTCGCTCTCTCTCAGAAATACTTGTATGGACGCTAATGTGCTAAATAAATAAATTGATTAAATAACACAATATAAAAGATCTGTCAGCTTCCATGATTAGGGGACGCGGCGATCCAGAGCGTCAGTAACTCCAATATAGCGTTCAGTTCGATTCGAGGCGGTTGTCAGACATTTGCTTGAAAGATGACACGAGTGAGATTATTCCCCGTGATACGAACTAGTTCGTAGATGGGCTGCTCTGGACGGTAGTGTACATGATCTCTTCCTGGCCAATGCCGGAACAGCATCAGATCCTATGGAACTACGGACCGCGCGTGATACTTTCATTATCCATCGATCCCCTTTTAGGACTGTATCAATCGGTAATTTTCGCGTATAACAACCTTTACTAATCTAGAAAAATCTCCATCAAGCATCAAAGAAAATAGATTTTATTACATGAGAGCTTTTTTTTTTAATTTTCAAAATTTATGTAGTATATGACTCAGTGTAGGGATCATATAATTTTGAAAATGTGCACAGACTTCACTTCTCCCCATAGCTTCAGTTTTATCTGTTTTTTGACGTAAAATAAATAAAAAAATGTTTGTAGATTCAATCTCAAGTCGCAAGACCACCGAAATATTGTCTTGTTGGAATACACGAATTAATAAAATAAATACAAAACATACGTACGGATTACCAACTTATTACTGAAGAAATAAAAATTTCGAAATAATAGAAAAATAATATATACCTATAAACGGTCAACTGTCAACTTCTTGATAGTTGAATGATGCATTTATTTTTTCCTTTGTCATAAACGAAACAACCTGCCTTATAAAATACTCAAATCTCTTTTAATGCGAATGCAACAGGTAATGCGATTGCAATTTGACGATGAATATTAGCAGAAAAGCGTAGATGCCTTGACCTCGGTCATTTTGATTGCGCCTAGCAGCGTAGCGCTAATTGATTCTGAAATGTATTTACTCCTGCTGAATCACTGTTATTTAACATTATAATTCAGTTCCCCTTTCCTTTTTAAATACTTCTCCTTTGTAACCGCTGCCCTTCTGCATTTCTCACAGATGGAACTCCTTTGGACTTATTGAAGCTCCTTTGCACTCATTTACATCACTTAGATGATCTCTTCACACCTACTCTCTCTTAAAACCGACCCCATGTCTTCTATTGCAATCAGCAACATCAATAAGAACATGACTTCGCCTTCGGACATCACACCTCCAACACGCGAGACCGTCCCACGAAACCGCCTTGTCGATCGCCTGCAGCACGAAGAACGTCACCAACCTTCCCTGCTCCCTGCTCTCGTCGGTTTTTCTTCTTCGCATTTTTTTTCCCACGGGCAGCTCCAGCGGCCCGCGAGCGCTCCTGAAACAAGCACCGCACAAATATCTGTGTCGAATATCAGGGTGTGGACCGCCCCGACACTGGCAGAGAGCGCTCAAGAAATATTATCCTCGCCTTTCATTTATTTCGGTTTTAATTGGGGGCAGGATGGGTCTCCCCTTCTCTCTCTCTCTTCTCAATTGGGAATCTGTGGAAAATAAATAGCGCTTAATTTATTTATAGGCTGATGTCGAACATTCTTTACCATTGAAGGAGTAGGTTCAGATTATACCGCCACTGCTCCATACTCATGTTTTATTTTTTTTATCTCTCTCTCTCTCTTCGTCGCGTTGGATTTGAATAGTAATGACGGAGGCGGCGGCGGGGAGGTGAGCGGCCGGGAGGTGCGAGCGGAGCGCGAGCCGAAGAGGAGATGAGCGGTGACGTCGAGTGATCGGTGACCGGTGACGCGGCCATCCGCCGCCGGGGGTACGGCGCGCGGCGGCGTCGTGACGGATCCGCGCTCGACAGGCGGAGTTCGTCGCCCCAACGCCGAACGACCCGCGGCCGCCGCCGCCACGGCTGTTGGTCGTTGCCGGGGGCAGGGCGTGGGCGGACATTGCTTCGCGTGCGAACGGGCACCGCGCGGTCATCCTGCCACCGAGGCAATCTGACTTCGTGGACGGTTTCACTTACCGTGATATTTTGTGCACGAAACGGAGTTTCTTTTGGATTGTGCTCCAGATAAACTGATTATATCCATTGTTGTATCCATATTATTGTGCAATTCTTGAGTCTCAAATGTGTCCTTCAATACGTAATGTGATGTTTTGACTCTGATGTACCTTGCTGATGTGCACGGAAGATAATGGAATACAGGAGTTGATTAATGTGTTTGTTTCAGTGTGGGTTGTAGTATTTTGTATTATTTTGAAATAAACTTAAAACAAAGTATTTCGGATAAGAGCTTCATCAAACTAAACAGTTCTATGGTTCTTACAGGTGTAAAGCATTAATATATTTTTTATATTCTCTTTTTCGATGCAATCAACGTATTGCGGTTTTACCTCGAAATTTAAGAGTAATATGAGAGTGAGTATGAATGGGCTGTTTTTTTTGTATTTTTGCATATCGTCTGCTTCATTATTCGGTATTGCAGTTATACAGTTACACAACGTATTAAGTTGTTTTAATGTTCTATTACTACGTTTTGTGTGCATGGAAAGTATAACTGTGAGCACTGTGACAACGGATTTTAAACTGCACTTCATGACTTGTCAGTTGTGATTTACCTCTCTTTCATGTAATAAACTATTCGAACAGATGTGTATGGACTCTGCGAATTGCTGGAGTAACGGGGATTTGGTCTCTAAAGGTGCCTATGATCTTCCGGGGTCACTGGCGGTTTGTGCCGTTACTAACTGAGGTGTATCATCCTGGAGCATAACGAAAGGCTCAGGTGAAAATATACTGTACGAAAGGTCGACGTAAGTGTTGCGGATTTCAATAATGAATGCCTTTCTGAAAAGATAGGCATCGCGGTGAACCTTATATTCAGTATTCAAACGGCGCATTGCGTAGGTTAACGCTGTTACTTAATTTTTGTTTGGAATGTGAAACAGAATGACTGAACAGGGGACATTTCTCACGACCCGACCCCAGTATACGTCAGTCCGTACGAGAACTCTCGCCACATTTGTTTTCCAGAGTGTCGCTTTGTTTCGTGACATTTGATTCTTATCCGCGGATGTGTAACATTTGTTGCTGAGGAAACCGGGCTGGTTCTTGGAGAAGATGATATCCTAGCGTTGAGCGCTGATGAAGTGCTCGGAACGTTGACGTGGGAGCTCGACCTAGTAGCAGCTGAAGACGTTCGGAACTGAAGTAGATAAGGGAAGAACACTACCTGCCATTAGTTTATTTCGTTTTATCACCACGACCGCCGTTCACGCCTAATGTTGCAGCTATTGGAAGAAGGATCTCCGAAATAAGCTGGAGACTTCAACGCGCTAACAAGTAAGAAAACACCCACCTAATTAAACATACGATGTTTTCATGAAGTCCGACTTCAGCCCAGCGGCAGGTTCCTCATTGCCCGAGCTCATTGAAGTGCAAATGCACTTCCTTGTTCACCATATGTCCAATTTAACGCGCGCGTCGCGGCGCCGGCGACGCGGCGCGCCGGAGAGTACCCGGTGGTGTTCGGGGTCGAGCACGATCCTCTCTCGAGTCACGACCTCCGGCCCTCCCATCGATCGAGATAATGGAATGTCCCGTTCTTATAAGCATCTGTCAGTCACCGGGTCCCCGCAGGGAGCGCGAGCGGGGCGGGCGGGTGATGGCGCGGCCGTGTCGGGGCCCTGTCGCGCACGACCGCCACTCGGACGCCGGTCGCCGCCGAGGGAGCGACCCCGGACGCCGCCCGCGGGCCGCCAGGGCGCTGATGGACCTGGATGTTCTGGATTCCCCAGAGCATCGGGGCCTGGGAACCTAGCGTGTGACGGCGGCGAGCGCGCCTGGCGCTGTACAATTCCCGAGGCCCTGTTGCCGTGGAGCGATCCCCTGAAGGCTGATGTGCTTAGAGAGGTAACCGGTGTGTTCCTCGGGTTCGCGGCGTGTGGGTCACTTGTTGACGATGTATAATTTTGTATAGCATTTGCACTATCCTTGTAATGTTAATGGCGTGCACAACGTTAGATATGTAATATGGATAAGTACATGTCGTGTTTCAGGGACTGTCAGTGACGCACATTATCGAGGAAGAAACGATGCAGTAGAAAATACACAAATCAGAGCATGATATACAAGTGACTGTGGATTAACACACGATTAAGCGATAAAAAGTCAAATACCTTAGAACGTTGTGTCAGTAAATGATTGGCTGCGCAAAATTCTTCTACAGGTTCTTGTTTCCTTATCAGTCTCAATGGTAATTTCTTGCTCTGATGAACAATACTCTGAAATAACAGTAATTCCAAATGCCATATGCCAACGATATTATAATGAATTGAAAATTACATCGTCCGATACTAATTTAAATACTTGAAATGTTTCTGACGTAAGTAGTTAAGATCCGGCTTCTCCGAAATCGTTCTACGTTAGTGTGGTAAGTTCGGATGCCGTGGTGAACAAGAATATTCTCACCAAGCGATTACGTGGATGTTGTGAAAAACCGAATTTGCGATGTTATCATGCAGGGAGATAATTGTTTTTGAAACTCATTAAGAACGCCAACGATTTTCTATATTCGATTGCCAACAGTTCGGTAGGAAATGTAGACTAATAGAATCGGACTACCATGTCCTTGGGAAAAACGATCATAATACTTAAGGAGTACTGTTAGTTCCTTTTTACGCTGTTCTGAAGCTATTCATTTTGTATAAAATGATAAGTTGCATCTGAAGTTATTCAATTACCTATTAATGTATATTCTCAACATAGGAACGGCGGGACAAGATAACTTGCCATCGACCTATTAACTGACCTCATGTTTCAAAGAACTAGAACACTTTATTTCCAACTAAAGATATTTAAATAACAGTGGTTACTCTAGAAATAGTAGCTAAATAATAAATGGCAAATCCCACAGAATGGATGTATGCGAAATGTTTCGTTTGGTGGTTGTGTTTCTGGTTAATAATTAAGTACATCAAGGCGAAAACTTTTGTGCAGTCAGAATGCCACATACGATAAGCCCGTCCGATCCAAGTGGAATTTGAGATCATAAAAGAGTATTCAGGGCAGGTGACTATAGCGTTTTCCCAGTTTTCATTACCACCAATTCCACCATTTCCATCATAAGTTAATGATAACCAACCCAACAAAACCATTCATTCGTTTCAGATATGGACAAGAGGTTTAGGCACTGGTATCCTAACGAAGAATACACACACATACACATATTAGGAGCTCCCGTAAGCAGCGCAAGGCTTCCGCGACCCACTCCGTCATTCCTCCTCCCCACACCTTGCGCGCCTCCGCGCCGGAGGGCCTCCATTGGCCGGCGCTAAGTGCGCGCGCGCAGCGGAGCGCCCAACGCGGACGCCGCGCGCGAGCGCAGGTGCGCGCCGGTGGCGTGTAGCGTTAATGGCGGACGTGTGTGAGCGTGGGGGTGGCACCTGTCGCCCGCGTTCGCCCGTGGGAGCGTCGTCGCCCGCGCCCGCCTTCCCCTGCCCCCCGCGCCCCGCGGGCTGCCGCGGCTTGGCTTTGTCCCCAAACATGGTCGAAATTCCAATGCGTATCAAGCGAAAATGAAAATGAAGGCAAAAATGTTTTATCTCTTCTCGTCGCATAATTTATTTTATTAGTATTCGTGTCACAATGTCACAGGTAGTATTTCACTTTAAAGTACCCAATCAAATACATTTCATCACGACTCATCATTGCTGAGAATGTTCGATGCTGAACACGAGTTTAAGGAAGCATAGCGGTTTTACAAAGAAATGCCAATTTTCTTTTACAAATTTATTGGTGTTTGCTGTGTCCTCTGTCGTCTACATCCACTCGCTAAAACTACCCTCCATGGCCGCATGTCTCCACCACAACCGCCGCAGCCATTTACATTAACAACCGACCGATGCATCCTCGGAAGCCTCTCAACACCGCCACCTGACTCCCATGCCACGCGCCACTTGTCCTCGTGTCCAGCAGACGCCGTCGGTGCCCCACCCTGTCCTCGATGCCCTCCGCTACAACCACCCCGCCACCGCCACCCTGCCACCGCCACCGCCACCGCCACCGCCACCGCCACCGCCACCGCCACCGCCACCGCCACCGCCACCGCCACCCGCCACCGCCGCCTCCGCCACCGCCGCAACGCGCTGTTCCAACGCGAACGCTCGCTCGCGCGCGCGTGTGCATTAATATGGAGGATGCTTGCGTCTCCCGGCGCCCCGTCATCCCGCAAAGCGTCCGTCCGTCATGCCGGCATGAAGTCGTCGCGCCCGCGTTGGTATTCCCCTGCCGCGCTCTCAAGTGACACGGTGTTTGCATCTTGCTCGTTGCATTATGCTCCTGCGTCGTGAGGACTTCCATGTCGAGATCTAGTTGCCTCCGGAGGTTGTGTGAGGATCTGCACTCTATAATTCCTCGGGGAGGGAGGGACGGCAGAAGCTGAGAAGCCAGTATCCCGTGGTCGCCATTTTGTTACATTACCCTGAACGACTTATCAACTGCGAATCTTCAGTCTTTAAAATGCACTTAGAAACTCCTTCCCTTCGTGAGTATCGTGAACGAGATCTCCGTGGGAATGTTTTAAAAGTTATCTCGTTATGACGGAACATAATTTTCAAACATTAGTGATGAGCGTGGGATCCTCTGTGTATTCTTCATCGTCCTTTGGACTCCACGTAACGATCGCAACTGGCTTTTTCGGGAAACAACAAAATTTACGTACGCTTATTAAACGCACATTTCCTGCTTTGGAGAGGTACTGTTTTCAATGTCAAAATTTCTTATATGGTTTGACAGTTTGCCTTTGGTTTATTTCACAGCAGTGCATTACGTTGAAATAAATGTGTGCAGTCATTACAAAGACTAACGGAAAATATTGACGTACCAAAAGTGTTTTCATATCTAGTTGCCTGTTAGCTTCATGCTCCTAAGTGTCTTTAAAATGCATATAGGAGCGTAACCTTTGAATTATTTACTACTTTTTATGAGTGTACTCTTAAACATTCTTGTGAATTATTTTTTATCATTCATGCGCCTTCTTTCTTCAGTGTAATTTAGTGGGAAAGACAGTCAGTTAAAAGTAAAGGAATCAACAAGTTGTAGCAAGGTGTACCCAATGCACTCACTGTCACAGATATATCTGGAACTCTCCAATAATTGCAAGAGTTCCAAGAGGGAATGGTCATACTAAAATTACTGCAGTAGATGAGGATGGGAATTGTAGAGGCGCTCTGATCAACCGTATCTGTAACTTCCTCTGATCATTTCGAGGGGCGTTGCAATTGCTCCACCCCATTGGCCGGCTGACCGTTCTCTTTCCGTTGCTTTTTCTTACCCTTTCGGGCGTTGGATCGTTATCGCGTTTCAGGAAGTTTTGATCTGAAACATTTCATGATGATGTAAATCATTTCGTAAGTTACACCTTGATTGTCAATTATGAAATTATTAACTATTTTTAATGGGTATAGTTTCATTAATACGAGTATATTACAGTTAATTGGAAAGAACGTAAGAGGAAGACAAGAAAAAAAAGAAAGAGCATTCCAAAAGCTGTATTTGGGTATAACTCAGGGAGAAGAAATGATTCAGAAAGTCTCAGATCGTATGGAAGGAATATATAAAGGCGGCGGAAGACGCAAAGCCTAATCCTTACAGTGAAGAAGCGATGCAAAAGAATAAGAAAACAATATTAATACTTGTTCGACGCCTTCGGCGGCTCATTATGGATCGAACCACGAGAAACTCTGCAGAGAGGCAGGCACGGGCGCGGTCGCCGAAAGAGGCCTAGAGAAGCGCTGGAAAGAAACTGAGACCCGCCCCCTCCCGGAAGAGACCAAGCCTCATCCACGCGGTGAAAAAGTGCAGAAGTGGAGACGATAATAAATAATAATCTTTCTCGGACACTTTCGGTGACCCGTTATGGTTCGAAACGCGAGAAGGCACGAGCCCTGTCGGCCCGACGCGGCGCGGGCGCTGGCACGGGTTCCCCGGGCGTGTTAACGAGGCGAGGAAGGCTCGATGGCGGCGGCGGCGGCGCCCTTGTTAGCGGATGATTTATGGGCGACGTTATTTATAAAACGGCAAATTGGCCGGCCGCGGCGTTTAGAATTTTTTTTTTTTATTTTCGCCCCGCCCCCTCCCTGCACGCTTGGGGGCGCGGTTGGGACGCGGGGCGCTTTCGGATGCGGCGCGCGCAGCGGGCGCCCGCGCGCGCGTAACAAGCGCAATTAAGATACGCGCGCCCTAATTGCGCGTAATGTATGGTAATTAGCGGCTACGAGGTTCGCTGACTGGCGGCCGCGAGTGTGAAATCTGAGGGTGGAGTTTGTATAAGGGAAGGAAGCTTCCTTCTGGAGATGTCTGGTTGCATTGAGTAAAGTTTGCTTTGTGGTTTGGGGGAACTTTTTATGAAGTTTGCGTTTTTGTATTGTTTTGGTGAATACGTGTTTCTCTATGATCCGGTCAGGCCGATGATTATGAGTTATTTGATTTTTTGCTAAACAGGTATTGAAAAAATGAAATAAATGTATTCTCTGAGAATTATCTAAGTAGGCAAACGTGTTGCTGCTTGTGTTTTATAAAGCGTCGAGGACTTGTGTTTCACCACCAACTTCTAGAGGTAAAAATTACTTTTCTTCTTTCTTTCCCGGAAAGTCACCCAACATTTCTTCTGCTATCCGTTAACAATCTCAGTCATGGTTCAAGCGTTGGAATATCTAAGCCAACAGTAATGCTAGGTCTAGGTCATCAGTTTCTGGCTGAGGCATAGTTAATTTTCCTCCATAAAGGACAATGATGGTTTTTGTGTTTACAAAGGCTGTTGCTCAATCATTATCGATTTTTCAGGACTTGAATCGGGTGCACCATGACGCGCCAGTGCCTTTTCTTACCACTGCGCAAGCTGAGTTCTGTTGATTCATCAGTGAGACACCACTTCGTGGTGTCTAGTGATTTCAATCCACATTATCTCCATTTCGCTTTCATTATCTTAGAAAATAATACCTCCTCTCTTGTAGATCCTGGGTTATTACAAATTTATAACAAGTTACAGATGTAGAGTACAATTCTCAAATTTCTTCTTTTACATCACACTTCTTCAAAATATGTTTCAAAATATCTATTCCAAATCAAAATCATCTGATATTTTGAGATATATTTTACATTTCTGCTCTTCGAATTGATTGAAGAGATGTTACTCTATTTATTGTCTGAAGACATTACATTCTTTGTTCTTTAATTGTATCAAATTTTTCTCGACCATTACGAGACTTGCGTGCCTACTTTTCGTGTTATTTGCACTTTGTTATTCGTTTACGAGTAATTCGATTGTGGGTTGTCATATCAACGTTTTTTCGTGTTACTGTGACGTGAAATGTACTTTTTTCGTTCCACAGAGCGGAAAATAATACCACCAAATAATGAAGACAGGACGCGAAGGGACTACAATATATATCCTGCCATCGAATCGTCGACCTTCTTTCCGAGCTTTTTTTTTTTTTCGAAGAAGTGCGCCGGGCGTTGTGTGTACTTTAGGCTTCGAGGAAGACGTCTCCCGCTGTTTCCGCCCGCGCTTCCCAAATAACAGGGTTAGGCCGCTGTTTCCGGCCGCAGCTGCGCTTTCCAAAGAAGTCTGCCGGCGCGGCGCGCGGCGCGGGGACCCATCGGTCCGACGCCGCCCGGCGCCGCGGCGCCCGTCCGTCCCTCCGCCGACGCCCCCGCCCCTCCTTAGAATTCCTTCCCCCCGCCCGCTCCCGGCGACATGCCTCTCCGTTGCGTGGCTGGATCGCGCATGCCCTCATGTACCGTTGTGCCGCTCGGCGTTGTGGTGGTGGTGTGTTGTCGTTTGGGACTCCTAAAATAGGTGGTTCTGTATGATGTGGTTTTAGTGTATGTGTAATGTTGGTGAATTGGGGAGACCTGTTGCGAAGCAATCTGCCTGCAGTCTTTACACCGTGCTTCAACTCCCGGTTGATCCGAGATAATTCCCGATTTTCCTGCCTGTCGTTCTACCATTGCTTTTGTATTGTCATTCGTTTTACATTATTATAATCTCCTATCATCAAATCATTCATTCCATACGTGGTCTCAGCTTTGCATTCTGGATGCGTAATAAAGAACTACGGTACCCTTCTTTCGCCTAGATTTTGGTAACTCTCTGACCTGGACTGCAACGCAGTCACATTATTTATTTTATTAGTATTTTTAAATTCCCGCCTAAATAAGACTTTTGCTGCAACACGCCACTCGTTTCTTCTTCTGCCTAATTCGAGATCATTTTTAATGAATAAAAGTACATTTATTGCTTCGTTCTAACATTAAAATGTTTTGAGAATCGGTTGATTGATTAGAACATATGAATACGTACTACGCAATCATCGAGTTTTTTCTTAGTTTTGTCTCATCATTTTCAATTGTAAATTGCTTCTTTTAAAATTATTCTGTCAGAATTTTAATATTAACAATGAATTGTTTGCCAACTTCTTTAATTTCTTATGAAAAAGGTGCAAACGTTAATTGGTTTAGAAACAGTGAATTAAGTCAATAAAATGACAGATGTGTTAACGAAGTGAACCTTGGCAGAGAAAAACTGACTGCGATGAGTATTGGTAATACCCATTCTAAAACACTGCAGTTCGAGAAAATTATAAGTGTTCCTTCTTGCCATCCGGTTCTGCGAACTTTGAGAATGAAGCAGATTGCGATATTCCTGTCAATTACATCTCTTGCTGGATTGACCTGTGAAATAATTTCAAGGACTAAACACACAGAAGCCGAAGCATCATTTTTCTTTATTCGCCCAATTTTGTGGTTTTTCTCCTTTCGCTCTCTGAATTTCCACGTTATATTAATGTGTGTACCAGCTGATTCTGATGACCTCTTGGTTTGTCCCTGACCTTTCTCTGTTCGCCAGCTGCTATTACGTCACTCCTGTTATCGCCATCCCCTAGGGAGGTAATTACGGTGGAACTCCCACGCCTTTCCCTGCCCTGCCCAGCCCCGCCTCGCCCTGCCTCGCTAAACGGCGCCGTCTCCTTGGCGAGCGAACCGCCGCCGTGCATTAGTAAGCTCTTGTCCGTGTCACGCGTAAGCCGGATCACAGAGAGCGTGTGTCGCAACCCGCGATTAGCCCAGGCGCCCACCCGCCTTCACTACCGCCTGCGCCTGCGGCTTCGCCTCCAACTCCGCCACCGACTACGCCCTCACCGCCGCCCACGTCCCCCCCCCCCAGCCTCCTTGCACCATTGCTTCGCCCCTCCGCCACCCCTCTCCGCCCTTTTTCCCCCCCCCTCTATTATTCCCGACCTCCTCCTTCTGCACACGCCTCCGCCTCGACCCCTTGCCTCCGCCATTTTTGCACTCACTTTTGCCCTCTCCTCGTCCCCTCGCCATCGCTGTCGCCTCGCCTCCTACGCTCTGCCCTCCGTCCGTTCAGCGTCCGCCCTCCTCTGCGCTGTCGTTTCCCCGCTTGCCCCACGCCCTGCCCGCCCCTTCTCCTTCCCGCTCCTAGCCTCCGGCCCGACCTCGTCCACCCTGCCGGGTGTCCGCTCGTGCCCGCGCGCGAAACGTGACACCGGTAGCGCGCGCCCGGCACGGTGCCACGCCCCTCGCGGCTGCTCCCGTTGCGGACGGCTGCGCTGAAGGCCGCCACGAGCGGTGATGTGGTGACTGCTCCACGAAACGGATGGAAATACTGCTGTTGATCACACAGCTCGTTGTTTGTTTTAAAATAGACGGTATTATTTTCACCTCTGACTTTGATGCTTTCCTTTAATTATATTACGTAAGGAATATAAAAGTGTTGTATGACGGGGGGAGGAAGGGTTAGTTTCAAAGCCAGAATTCCCATTTTTTGTAACATTGTGTTAGGACAACTAATGTAATATTGGGATTGAAACCTGCAAATTTAACAACTCAAGAGTCTTAAAACTTTGCGAAAAAACATTATTTTTTATTTATAAAACGCGAAGCCAATATCAAACTTGGCAGTGTAATTTTTTTCTTAAGTTTCGGAGCATATAGTAGCTCTGTTATTGGATAATTTGTAATAATTGTAATAATTTGAAAATATCAACAGGTTAATTCTGCGTAACTTCTGAAAGAGATTGAGTTACTTTAAAAAATAAAATAGGGCCAGTCAAGGATATTAGAAATGAAAACTTAAAACGTATACTTTTCATTGCGTGAAATTCACCAAAATATATGTTGCGTTAGATCAAACCCCAAAAAATCGCATATTTCATCTGCCCATTACATCTCTAAAATGATTTACTACAAAACTGAAAAGGAAATGTGATCGTACTTATTCAAATAATCTTTGAAACTAATAATATAAATAAATCAGTCGACGAACTCGGGAGGGAATGTGGTGACATTAGTTTTGGCTTCTGTATCAGTATCATGATAATTGGAGATGGCGCGGCATGAAACCAACCTCTTCACATATTCTGCTATCGAACATTAAAATGCTCTGACGTAGATGCAGTGCACTTAAACGCTAAATAAAATGAAGATTTCACCTTTCCGCCAATTGCTTTTCATTCCTGTTATCTGTCTGCTTTATTCATTCCTGTCTGTGTTCAGTTAATTCAAATTTTTAAAAAAAATGCTTAATAGGAGGTATTTGTTGTTTCTTCTCCTTCACGGTTTCATAAAAAGATTGAGATGATTGAATTAATAGTTTGTTAATGGTACGGTGCGCAGTGATCGTGCAGATAAACTACGTTAATATATTGTAATAGAAAACATTATATTTATTTTTAAAATGTTCAACAAGTTTTCAATGATTAAAAACGTCTTTAGTGTAACATGAATCATTCGAACCTGCTTTCTTGTTTTAAAAAAAATCGCAAAACGAATGGCAGAAACGTCGCCACTGTTCACTTGTGTTGATGTCAGGAGATTAGTTCAATATGGAACATATTGTGGCAGTGTTGTACGTGTTCGACGCCTACCATCGTCTCAACGCGTAAGGCAGTGCCCGAGTCCGGAGTGCTGTGGCCGGTGTCAGTGCCTCCACGGTGGCGGTGGCGGCGGGACCGGCAGTGGCAGTGGCGGAGGCCACACATCCGCGCGCGAAGATTTATTACGACGGCCCGCGAAGTTACATTATGGCCACGGCTGCGGCGGCGGCGGTGCTCGCCATCTCCGAGCTTGGTGACAGCGACAATAGGCCGCAACCGCCGCCTCCACCCAGCCCCGCCCCCCCCCGCCCCGCCCCGCCTCCGCAATACAATCTCCTCGCTTAACTCTGCGCTGAGAAAAATGTATCTATGACTCACGACAGCAGAGTTGAAGTGAACCTGTTTTTTATGAAAAAGTGGGAAATATTAGATTGTACTGATGCCTGATTAAAAGAATTTTGTGAGCTGTTATATAGTAAACGTGGATGTTATTACGGCGAACTAAATAGATGTTTGTCATTTTTCACTACCTACCTGTTTGCAGCACACATGGATCTATTGGCCGCGAACAAGTACTTTTCGTGCTGTGCCAATTCGGGGCTGGAGTTTCTTGCGCTCCATCTGCATCTTGCTGTATCTGACTCGCTATTTCTGTTCTGTCAACTCTGTCAACAGAGACTCCTTGTGTAAGTTGGAGTAACTTTAGACCACAGACTACACTTTTCATCATTGGAAACTTTTTGAACGTTATAAAAATTAGTCTTCAATATTCTTAAGTAAAATATATTCATTTATCTGTATCTCCGCTGTCTATTCGCATCGCTTTCCGGATTCTGCTTTATGTTCTAATGGTCACCGCCTCTTCATCGTGATTGTCGTGTCCACCCGTCTCCTTATTTTCTCCTAAATTTTCAGCCACTTTTTATTTAACCCGAACTATGGTTTTTGTTTGTGTATTGGCTAAACGTTTTTAACGCTCTCTTCTCTTAATGCTTGATGTTTTTCTCACCGCGTCGGTTTTTTCCCTTCTCTGTCAGTCTATGACACAATGGTCTATCAGCCCTATTTTCGCTCGTGCTCTCCTACTTTTTGCTTGCATTTTGCATTTCCTGTCGCAAACTATCGTCTCAATTTTATTATTTACCCGTCACTTTTTTCTTTCTTCATTGTGCTTTTTTTTAATGACTTCGCGTTGATATTTTTCCGTTGTATTGTGTCCGTTTCATTTTTTTCTCCGGCAGCTTATTCACTTTTCTCTACAACTATTTGCCTTTCTCTATGTTTACTTAGCTCCGTCAAGACCACTATCTTTGACATCACTACCACTACTAACAGTACCAGAACCACATAATACAACCATTATCTAAAACCATTACATGCTATCCTATTGTCGTGAAGACATGATGGGAGGGAGTATGTATCGCGAGAAAGATGAACTCCAGGTTGATTATTAAAAATGGTTTATTATGAGCCGTTGTTGCAAGTACGGTTCCATCTTAACAGAGGCTACGCAGCCCAGCACTCAGTCGGTCGTCGCCATGAGGAGGGTGGTGGAGGGTGGCAGGCAGATGGGCTGGCGGTGGGTCGCTCTGTTCGGCACAGCGTCGATTCCCGTCTCGGCCAACCCGCAAGCAAGTAGAGTGGGTCGCCGGCGATCACTACCTTCCTCACGAAGAGTGGAAACAAGCGACAACTTCTGAGGCCGTACGCGGTCTTACATACCGCCGGGCCAGTCCATCCCGGCGTCAGCGGGTGTGGCGTTGCCCTAGATCGAAGGCACACACAGGAGTGGGGGGTGGCAAGCGGTCAGCCTACACATCTGGACACCATACCAGCGCGGCCCGAGCGGAGGGCGAGAGGCGAGGGCGAGACGGCGTCGCCTCCCAAACTTCATATCCTGCCTCGTTTTTGCTTTACAGAATATTACCGATGTACTTAGAGCTCGTACATATTGCGTATTCTAGTATTTCACCACCCACTACGCCTCCTTTCGCTAAACCCCCGCCCAGCTGCTCCCCTCTTTCGCCACCGCCCGACACGCGCTGCCCGCGTTGGCGGCAGTGGCGCGTAGGCGAGCGGCCGATCGCTCCCCCATTCATCACGCATCGGCAGCGCTCCTAGGCGGGCGCGCCTAGAAATAGAAGCACTTGCGCCGGCCGCGCCCTGCCTGCATGTGACTTGAATTGCCCCACTTACATTGCGCACTACAATATTGCACGGTCAGGGGTTTTCATAGCTGCCTCATGAGAGCTAGATGTTTTGTAATAGATCTTGCTGTTTTAGAGGTAATGGGATCAATACTACTTACGTCGAAATATATCCTGTACTGTCTTTTATGTTTTATACTGACCTCATGATATAGTATGTTGTAGGGTGTTGAAATGGCAGTGAAGTGCTATCAACGAAGAACTTGAATGTGAAAAAATTGTTTAAAAGATTATATATTGTTGAATTTTTATATTTACTTATTTAAAATAGAAAGGGTTGACGACTCTTTCATATGCAATATTGCTTTCTCAACGGTGCCTCCACGAAGAGAAGTATCACGACGCTCCAGCTTAGCGTAGGCCCTCGAAACGACCTGCAGACGCCTCGGGGCCTCCCAGAGGCCCCTCTACCGCTGCTGTGCTGGAGCACCCGTGACCTTCAAGAGGTCGTGGTCAAGGCGGCAGTGGCAGCGGGGCGGCGGGGGAGAGCTAGGGAAATGGATGGCTGTATCCGCGGGACAAGTAACAACATGTCCATAAAGCTGGCAGACACACTATAGCAGAACACAAAAAATTAGCTCATAATTTTAGGCTAATTATAGGCTAATTAAATGCTATATTCCCAAATTTTAGGCTCTTGTAGTTTTCTCGAAATTAATGTTCTGCCAGCTTTAGAATAAAGCCAGCAGACACAAAATCAAATATTAAAGTTAGAACAAACTTACTTATACACAAATTATAGGCTAATTTTAGGCTCTCCAAAAATATTAATAATATTAATAAATATGAATATTTAGTAATGCGAACCAAACTATATATACCCAAATTATAGGCTCACCAATATTAATAATATTATTAATTATTAGTATATTATAGTAATTAAATATACCAAATTGCAACACCATTCAACTCGTACTTTTAAACGAACGAACAGAATATACAGAACATTACTTTCAACATACTATTCATACCATAACATACTATTTGTCGATATACGAATCGTTGAAGTAAGTGCTCGTGAACTTTAGCGAAAAATGTTGCTACAATTCAACAAAACCTCTCAAGTACGTACATCTTCACGGCATTCAGAGCTTCATAATTTTAAACCTAGCCAGCAAAACACGGCTGTATTTTCACATATTACTCGTATTGTTATGTAGTATTTGTTAATATAGCCCTTGAATTAGTGCTCGTAAACCTTTGCTAGGAATGTTGCTAAAATACAACAAAGCACTCAAGTACGGACATCTTCACGGCATTCAGAGCTTCATAATTTTTAAACTATAAAGCCGAACACAGCTGTCTTTCAACATATTACACGTACTGTTATGTAGTAGTTGTTAATATAGCCCAGTTAAGTGCTCAATCAACTTTAGCTAGAAATGTTGCAAAATACAACAAAACCATTCAATTACGGATATCTTCACGGCATTCAGAGCTTCATACTTTTAATCTAGACGGCAGAACACAGTAGTCTTTTAACATATTACACGTATTGTTATCTAGTATTTGTTATAATAGTTCTTGAATTAAGTGCTTGTCAACTTGCTGAGAATGTTGCTACAACACACAAAACGCTCAGGTACGGGGCATCCTCGGCATTCAGAGCTTCATAATATTTAAACTAGACGGCAGAACACAGCTGTCTTTTAACATATTACTCGTATTGTTATGTAGTATTTGTTAATATAGCCCTTGAATTAAGTACTCGTCAACTTTAGCTAGAAATGTTGCTTCAATACAACAAAACCATCAATTACGGACATCTCACGGCATTCAGAGCTTCGTAACTTTTAATCTAGACGGAGAACACAGTTGTCTTTTAACATATGTATTATTATGTACTGTTTGTTGATATTGCCCTTGAATTAAGTGCTCGTGAACTTCAGCAATTACTCAACCTAATCACTCAAGTATATTCAACCATATCATATACCATATCACTCAAACATATTTACGGCATTCAGCGCCTAAATTTTTTTTAAATATACCCAGATAACTGATTCCTTTTAACATATTATACGTATTATAATGTGCTGTTGTTAGTCCCTGAATTACGTGTTTTCAACTTTTGCAAAATAGTTGCTACAATAGAGAATACCAGAACGTGTGCCTTTTAGTAGTTTGGAGGGCAGCACCTTGCCACGTCTGGGTGGGAAGGGCAGTCTCCTACAGCCGTGAGCTTGTGGATAAAACACATGATTGTCGATTTTCTATTAAAACGTCGTTGTCATTCTTCGTTGGAGGTTTTCCTCTGCCTATAATGGTTTAAAGGTTTGAGAAGATTGACTAGCCATTTTTGGGTTGCAAGCACCATATGGGGGTTATTTTAATAAAAAGATTACATGAATGAGAGTGAATTTGTTTTGCGGGAAACTTCTTGAAGAACGTTGATTTTTTTGCGGAAACAAAATGGTAAGACATTTTTTGAATTTTGAATTTTGTGCCTGAAGACCATAGTGAGATCAGCAGCAATTCTCAAAGTATTGGTTAAAGAGATTAGCCACTGTTGCGAATCGTTCACATTTATATCGTTATATTTTAAAACAACATTCTCTACGGGTTTTCTAGTTGATTTGGTAGTATTTTTTTTATTTATTTTGTCAACTTAAGAAGATTGAACAATTAAAATAAAAAGGTTCTATTTATAAAGAAAAGAGTTCCTTATGTTTAGTTGAGATTAGTTGGAATTGCATATGGACGTGATTCATTAATAAACTCGTCAAGATTGAATTACTTCCTTATTGCCTTGAGGATAGAACTAGAGATATGATAAACGTATTGATATAAATCATTTCACATTAAAAGTTTTGCATGTTCATCCCTGTTTGTGATGGATATTATTTGTTTTACTTTTCCGTAGCATTCAGTTACACGGAAAGGATGTATTGCCCATCATGTTCCTTTACTTTCTTTAATAATCGTACTACTTGCAGACGTTGCCTTTTGGTATGCTTTCATTCTTCTTCGTACTCTGTTTACTTTAGTAAGATACTTTGTGTTGTGTGATAGTAACTATAGAAGGATAGGATACTGGATAAGCGACTTTCAATAAAAAGAATTGTGTATTTGTATACTCTATTTTGAGACAACAGATATGTTTATCACTGCTTATATGATAAGATTGTTAAAAATAGGAAAATAATCTGTGATAATGAGGTAGCCACATACATCCGGTAGTGTTAAGGTAAAATCAATGGCACTGAACTTGTCATTGAAGCTGGTGTTGAGTGGACGCAAAGGTATAAATATCAGTTCACTGTCATCTACATTAGATTGTGCTCTTAAATCAGTTTAATCCTCATAAGGAATGATTTTTGTTAGGCAACATTTTTGGGATTACTGCTGATTTATTTCAGTTTGAGAATATTCCGTCAGGTAATGATTGACGTTGTGAGGACGATTCAAAGGAAAATGTCTCTTTTTATGTACATTTGTAATATTTGTTCAATAAATGGAGTTATATTGTTTATTAAATACTTGTTGAAAATATATTGCATTATTTTGTTACATTACCTTCATTTCTCGTAGATCTGTGTAATTTTTGTGTCACAGAAATTCAAACGAAAACTAAAGATAAATATTTAAACTCTGATTCTTTAATACAAAATTACAAATTATTATCAAACTTTTATGTTAAAAAATGATGATGGCCAATCATTTTCCGTTAGTCTTTTTTTGCGGGTGATTTAGAATTGTACACTATCAATACAGTATTCGTACAGTCTAAAGCCGAAGTTGTCCAGCATTTAATTTCAAACGGATATCAAACAAAAATGAATAACATGCATAGTATGTTATAAACATTATTCGAGTACTACTTGGTGCTCTTTCCATAAATAAAACGAGAAGTGCTACGGAATGGCACAGACTATCTCGTAGTAAAGTTTTATAATTTCTTTGATGTCGACGGGTGCTGTAGTTTTGCCTTTCCTTCTTGGAGTGATACAATCTATCTTCGCCCAAAATATCTTTTTTTTTAATTTGAGCGGTCGGTCCTTGAGCGGTTGGGTTGTAATGTAGCAACATTTTCGCTAACTTCACGAGCACTAAATTTAGGGCTATATCAACATACAGTACATAATACTACGTAAATTATGTTAAAAGACAACTGTCTCTGCCGTCTGGGGTCATAATTGATAGGCTCTCAAGGCCGTGATGATGCATCCATGGTGGTTGGGTGTATAGTAGCAACATTTTTTGCTAAATTCACGAGTACTTATTTCAAGAACCATATCAACAATTACAATATAATAATACATATACTATGTTAATTGACAACTGTGTTCTGCCGTCTAATTTAAAATTATTAGGCTCTGAATGCCGTGATGATGTCCGTAATTAAGTGGTTTTGTTGTATTTTAGCAACATTTTTTCCCCAAAGTTCATGAGCACTTAATTCAAGGGCGATATAATTAAATACTACATAACAATACGTATATTATGTTAAAAAAAAGCTGTGTTCTGCTATCTAGATTGAAAATTATGAAGCTCTGAATGCCGTGAGATGTCCCTACTTGATCGGTTTTGTTGTGTTATAGCAACATTTTTCGCTAAAGTTGACGAGCACTTAATTCCAAGGGTATATCAACAAATACTACATAACGATACGTATAATATGTTAAAAAGAGCTGTGTTCTGCCGCCCAGTTTAAAAATTATGATGCTCTGAATGCCGTGAGATGTCCGTATTTAAGCGGTTTTGTTGTATTGTAGCAATATTTTCGCTAAAGGTCACGAGCACTTAATTCAAGGCTATATTAACAAATACTACATAACAATATGTATAATATGTTAAAAGACAGCTGTGTTCTGCCGTCTAGTTTAAAAATGATGAAGCTATGAATGCCGTGAAGATGTCCTTACTTGAGTGGTTTTAGTTGTATTGTAGCAACATTTCTAGCTAAAGTTGACAAACACTTAATTCGAGGTCTATATTATTAAATACTACATAACAATACATGACAATATGTTAAAAACAGCTGTGTTCTGCAATCTAGTTTAAAATTATGAAGCTCTGAATGCCGTGAGATGTCCGTACTTGATCGGTTTTGTTGTATTGTACGAGTAGCAATATTTTTCGCTAAAGTTCACGATCACTTAATTCAAGGACTATATTAACAAATACTACATAACAGTACGTGTAATATGTTGAAAAGAGCTGTGTTCGGCCGTATAGTTTAAAAATTATGAAGCTCTGAATGCCGTGAAGATGTCCGTACTTGAGTGCTTTTGTTGTATTTAACATTCCTAGCAAAGGTTTATGACACTTAATTCAAGGGCTATATTAAAATACTACATAACAATACGAGTAATATGTGAAAATACAGCTGTGTTCTGCTGACTAGTTTAAAATTATGTAACTCTGAATGCCGTGAGATGTCCGTACTTGATCGGTTTTGTTGTATTGTAGCATATTTTTCGCTAAAGTTCACGAGCACTTAATTCAGGGCTATATTAACATATACCACATAACAATATGTATAATATGTTAAAGACAGCAGTGTTCTGCCGTCGAGTTTAAAATGAAGCTCTGAATGCCGTGAAGATGTCCTTACTTGAGTGGTTTAGTTGTATTGTAGCAACATTTCTAGCTAAAGTTGACAAGCACTTAATTCAAGGCTATATTACTAAATACTACATAACAATACGTATTATATGTTAAAAAACAACTGTGTTCTGCTATCTAGTTTAATAATTATGAAGCTCTGAATGCTCATGAGATGTCCGTATTTGATCAGTTTTGTTGTATTGTAGCAATATTTTTCGCTAAAGTACGAGCACTTAATTCAACGGATATATTAACAAATACTACATAACAATACGTATAATATGTTAAAAGACAGCTGTGTTCTGCCGTATAGTTTAAAAAATTTTGAAGCTCTGAATGCCGTGAAGATGCCCGTACTTGAGTGCTTTTGTTGTATTTAAGCAACATTCTACAAGGTTTATGAGCACTTAATTCAGGGCTATATTAAAAAATACTACATAACAATACAGTAATATGTGAAAATACAGCTGTGTTCTGCTGACTAGTTTAAAATTATGAAGCTCTGAATGCCGTGAAGATGTCCATACTGAGTGCTTTGTTGTATTTTAGCAACATTTCTAGCTAAAGTTACGAGCACCTAATTCAAGGGCTATATCAACAAATACTACATAACGATACGTATAATATGTGAAAGAAAGCTGTGTTCTGCCGTCGAGTTTAAAAAAATGATGCTCTGAATGCCGTGAGATGTCCGTATTTGAGCGGTTTTGTTGTATTGTAGCAATATTTTTCACTAAAGTTCACGAGCACTTAATTTAAGGCCATATTAACAAATGCTACATAACAATACATAAAATATGTTAAAAAGACAGCTGTGTTCTGCCGTCTAGTTTAAAATGATGAAGCTCTGAATGCCGTGAAGATGTCCTTACTTGAGTGGTTTAGTTGTATTGTAGCAACATTTCTAGCTAAAGTTGACAAGCACTTAATTCAAGAACTATTATAACAAATACTAGATAACAATACGTGTAATATGTTAAAAAACTACTGTGTTCTGCCGTCTAGATTAAAAAGTATGAAGCTCTGAATGCCGTGAAGATGTCCGTAATTGAATGGTTTTGTTGTATTTAGAACATTTCTAGCTAAAGTTGACGAGCACTTAATTCAAGGGCTATATTAACAAATACTACATAACATTACGTGTAATATGTTGAAAGACAGCTGTGTTCGGCCGTATAGTTTAAAAATATGAAGCTCTGAATGCCGTGAAGATGTCCGTACTTGAGTGCTTTTCTTGTATTTTAACATTCCTAGCAAAGGTTTACGAGCATTTAATTCAAGGCTATATTAACAAATACTACATAACAATACGACTAATATGTGAAAATACAGCTGTGTTCTGCTGACTGGTTTAAAAATTATGAAGCTCTGAATGCCGTGAAGATGTACGTACTTGAGAGGTTTTGTTGAATTGTAGCAACATTTTCGCTAAAGTTCACGAGCACTTACTTCAACGATTCGTATATCGACAAATAGTATGTTATGGTATGAATAGTATGTTGAAAGTAATGTTCTGTATATTCTGTTTGTTCGTTTAAAAGTACCAGTTGAATGGTGTTGCAATTTGGTATATTTAATTACTATAATATACTAATAATTAATAATATTATTAATATTGGTGAGCCTATAATTTGGGTATATATAGTTTGGTTCTAACTGTAATTTTAATGTTGTTTCTATGTAAAAAGTTTAGCAGTTGAATGGTCTTTCCAATTCAATGGTATTGCAAATTATTATTATTATTTTTCATTAGTAAATATTCATATTTATTAATAATATTAATATTTTAGGGGTACCTAAAATTAGCCTATAATTTGTGTATAAGTAAGTTTGTTCTAACTTTAATATTTGATTTTGTGTCTGCTGGCTTTATTCTAAAGCTGGCAGAACATAATTTTCGAGAAACTACAAGAGCCTAAAATTTGGGAATAAGCCGCGGCGACCGCGCGGACCTTTCTCGCCGAAGTGGTCATAAGTAACAACAGCGGGCCGGCTACCGCCGCGACGCGACGCGTCGCCTGGAAAAAACGAATGACGAATAAGCCGCGGCGACCGCGCGGACCTTTCTCGCCGAAGTGGTCATACGCGCGCCACCGCGCCGCCCGCGCCCACGCACAAAAACGCGCCGCCAGCGCCGTCCGCGCGCTTCCCGTGCCTTCCTCGGCGAGCCTGCAACGCCGCTGCTTAATATTCAGTTAATTAACGTGCGGTGGAAACGGCGGGAGGACGCTGCGTGAACTCTCAGCCTAAGCGCTTACTTCCCAGGTGTTTGATAGTTGTGTGTGTGTGTGTGTGTGTTTGCATTACAAATTGTACTTGCAAAATAATAGCTTGCGTCCATTTGTGGGGGCGGAATTGAGTATTAGAAATTTAACGTCATCATAATTGTTCAGTTGAAATTTAATCTAGGAGTTATAATGTGGAGAACGTCTCACAATACTCTCGTAGACTGACGCTGATTTACATACGTTCACAAATTGTCTGTGTAATGATTATTAACGTTGTTATATGTGTAATTGTTATTGTTTTGTCATTTGAGAGGCGTGGTAGCATCTCCGCATCTAACAGATGATCAAACATTTACAGAAACGATGATAGAAGTGTCCAAATCGAAAACAGATGTAAAGGAGGAAAGAAGGAATATTATGAATAAATATTAGCTGATGCAAAAATGTTGTATATATACAAATATATATTAACAAAAGTAATTATGAAGTCCTTAGTATCTCTTTATATAGTTTGATTTGTAAATGTCTGAAATTTTATCCAAGCACACTCTGCCTACGCTTCTAGCCAAATACGAATAACTTCTGATTTACTGTTGCGTAGTATTTCCTTTTGAAATACGTCAATGATGAGAAAAAAAATCTTGAGGAAAAGAAGTATACAGAGTTGAAACCGACGTTGGGTTTCAACTTCTTAGCGATATAAGAATCGCTTTCCATCGTCCACAACGCAAACACAAGGTAAACTACCAATCGTAAAAAGCGATCGATCCAAAGATAAACATCTTTCCTTGATAATGATAAACGATCGCAGTGATTACGACGCAAGTGAAGCAGGTTTTTTCCCCGCGAAGACGTCTGGGAGAGCAAGTGCTCGCCCGGCTGTCCGTCGCGAAGGGGCGGTCTCGCAAGAGTCGTCTCCGGCGTCGCCAAAGAAGGAAGGATGCTGCTGGCACGTGCGGCTGTGGATGTCCAGGTGCTGTGCCACGACCACAGCCACCGCAGCTGCCGCGGCGACACGGGCGTGTTGAGTGTGAGGTGCATGTTGCACTGCCTATGTGATGGCTGCAGAGGCAAGACTCCCACAGACGTTGCTTAGCGTTGGAAGATGGACGAAGACATGCCGAGGAAAAATTGAGTTGTTGAAAATTCATTTTTTGCGTTTATTTTCGAAACGTACGTTAGAGAGATTAGATAGGTAGATAGATGATAGAAAGATTGATAAACTGAAATGGTATCTGATCACAGATGAATCAGAGGAAAGTGTGCAATCAGAACTTAATTTTACGTAAATCCTCTTCAAATCTTAATTTCCGTACAGTTACCAGCTGAGGTAACTCATGGCATCAGCTGTTTGGCACCATAGCGCTTCTGGCCGATGGGATTTAAGGTTGGAATGCAGACTGCGTCGGATGGTCGACGCTAGCTAAATGGCTGGTTCAAGTTCAGGCACCGCTGTCTGGAGGAGAATTCTTGATGCTGGATGCTCTGAAAGGAGGCTTTCCGTGGTTTCTCCTATCAGAACTTGGGGAATTCCGGAGTAGCTCCCAAACAAACGAGTCAAGGACATGCGCGACCTCTACTTCCTCTTATTTATCCCATCCTCATCCTTTACGTACACACACTTACATGCAGTACAGTATTATATATGCCGGAAGAGCAGTCGATAAGTTTATCTTGCTTTGGCAGCGCTCCACTGGCTGAGTTACTTTGAGGAGAAATCTGCTAGCCGAGGTAATGGTCGTCGGCGAATCTCATAGCCACACGTGGAGGAACACTACCAACTCCTGTGATATAACATGCTTTACACCTTCGGGACCAATGATCTTACCAGTTGTCCCTTAAAACATGAAGTAATCAATCAAATACAGATATCGTGTTTTCAACGACTCTCAATGTATCATTCTGGATCAAAGAACAATGCTGAATTTTACTGCAATGCCTTCGAGGGAGTAGTAGTAGTGCGAGTATTTTACACCATTAGGCGTTTCTCGCATCCCAGTTTCCATTTGAGTCGCCACTGCAGTCTTCTGCAGTTAATCCTCTTCTAGCCATCGCTTCTCACTCTTCCTTCCATGACTTCTGGGTCTTCCTCGTCTTCTGTGCGATGTTGGTTTCCAATTCCAGAGCTTTAGAAGCCATCGTTCTTCACCCATTCTGTTTAAGTGACCATGCCATTTAAGCCTTTTAATTTCAATGGTATCAATAATGTTCGAGGAAAAAGACCTATACCTCAAATGTTCCTGAATGTCATTTAATTTTTTTCTGCAATTGTATTGTTTCTTGGCCTTTTTGCAGTTTATTATAATTCATGAGTATTTGAGTACATTGAACAGTATCACTTCACAACGCAGTGACTAGCAATTCTACAATTTTACTACGGATTCTACGATAACGAGCAGATCCGCAACCCGAGAGACACACGTTGCTTCTTCCCGCGTTCTGTGGCGTTCCTTTCAGGACAACGTCCGTGTGCCTGCGCGGCGCAGGGCAGCGGCGACGTCGGTCGCGTGCGGCGCGGCGCGGGGCGGCGTCGCGACGCCCTAGCGCTCGGGCTCGTTTTTTACGTCTCACCCCCTCCCCACCCCACCCCGCGCCGCGCCGTGCCTTCCGTCCGTCTCGTGTTTCGGAGTAATCTTCCGACTTGTTTGCTTTGCTCCCACCACCTAGTTATTATGCCCATGCCCGCTGCTAAGGCGGTTTGCTGCGTTTCTTTTCCCGTCCTCTTTTTTTTTTTTTCTTTTTCTTTTTTCCGTTTCGGTCGCACTCTTTTCCTCCTCCTTCCCCTTCCTTCTCCTCCGCCCCCTCGTGCCCATTTCATTGAGGTGTTTTTGCTCGTTTTGGAGGCCCCAGCTCTCATTTTTCAAGATTTTAAGAGAGCATCTGTTTTTTTGTCGCGGTTATGAATGAAGCCTTTTGCTCCTACCGCGCGGATCCGTGGCCCGGCGGGACTAACCTCTTCTCGTTACATACATTAGTTAGCGATCTGCGATTTGATAGCGACTTCTTTCTTTGTCTTTTTCATTTTGGTTCATTCTGTGGTTCTATCTGTCGCGCTTCTGTCCGTTGGTAATAGGTTTTTATCCACTGGCATGTTTTTGCGATTTGATTGAAACAAATATTGCTAATCTGTTTTCAGAATTGTAGTTGATGTTATGGTAGCGTAAGTTTTAGTTCTTATCATTTCAGTTTTTATCATTGTTTTCATTAATTTTATATTTATTAGAGTGTTAGTGCTTTTGTACAGTAATGAATGTACACATATACATATCTTTTAAAACTGGTGTTTTCTCAATGAATTTACTTGTCAAAGAAATCATTTTATCAAAAATTGCCCCTAAGTTCATGTAACAGATTCGTTATATTATTGATACTGCACAGTAAGTAGTACAGTGCGCAGTGTACAAGTAAATTCACGATTTACTATGAGACAATAAACACTAGCGGCCCTTATCCTTTTATGAATGTCGCAAGTGTTTTGTTTATTATGCTCGCTTTAATGTTATAGACAGCTTTGATTGGGATTAAAAAGGATAGAAAGAACAGCATTGAATGCTAATATTGTAGCGAAGGAGCAGGTAATTTCTCCGCATGGAAATTGGAAAGTATCCTGTAGCTGTAGAGGTCGTTTATCGTACTCATTAAAAGGCCGTCCCAAATGTTTTCTAGATGAAATGCCGCCACCTGTTTATTTTCCCGTTGCTGGTCTTGAAGTTTCTTTTCTTTCAAAAGAAAATCATCAGACGATAATTTCACTGAAAAAGATGAACATGATTAAAATTTATTTATCTCAAAACACCAATTTCGGTGTTATTCCTAACGCATCTTTGAAGACAAAGAATAAAGGTACATGTAGCAACTGTAGTAAAAGAATATTCTAGTTTATCTGTGGTTATTTCATAAAATACTAAATTATCATGTGAAGAAATTAATGGGGCAAAAGTTATTTCATACCTTGGAAAGCCAAGAGAGGTAAGTGGTAACTTTTTTTATTCCAGGAAATAAGTAAAAAAGTGTATGAATTCGTATTCTTGACATATATCAGAGCCATCAGTAGATAATTGTTACTACTACTTGGAAGGTGTTTGGAATATCGCTCTTTTAACTATGTATTGGCCACGATTTATGTAATATTTAGATGTCAAAACCGATAGTCATGAAAATTCAGTTTGGAAGATAAAGCGACACAAAGACAGCTTCCCTAAATTCATTTCGTTTGGCAGTTCTCTTGGCTTTGTTTGAGAGACGGGACAAATAAAGACAGTAGTACAACAACAACAATAATAATAATAATAATAATAATAATAATAATAATAATAATAATAATAATAATAATATTTGCATAGGAGTATCTTTACAGTTTTTAGATTGCTCTGCACATCTTTTAAATAAAATACAATTAAAATGTTGGCTATATTTAAAATCATTTTTAAACAAATTATTGGAGATTTTAGATAAAGGTGTAATATATATTACATAAAGATAGATATAGAATCTCTTAATTGAAACGTAGCATATTGTTGTCTCTTCACAAAATTTTAAAGACTTCGGGGAACTCAGTGGGCATAATCTTGATTCACGGCTACTGAGTTCCGAGAACTCCGTACGACTAAACGACTCTAAAAATATCAGAGAAACTAAATTGAATTCCTCCATTAGACCTAATAACCAATGGTATTAATCGCAAATTCACGTACATTTAACCAGACGGTCCCTTCAGGGTTTCCGCCCTCTACGCAGCCCCCTAAAAGTCTGCGGTCACTTCTTTGAAAACCTACAGTATTACTGAAAATTTAAAAAAAAAATTAAAAATAAAACACTTAAATACCATATTTAAAAAATAAATTGTTTACTATTCATTATATTGAATTATTAATATGGAAGTTAGATTTTGTCACATCATTTTTGACGGGTTATCTATCGCTAGTACAATATAAAAGCTATTTTTCTTGGATAGAAAGACACGTAATCATGTGACCTAATGTAAGAACTGCGCCTACCGTCACGAGAGCCTTGCATTCCGCTGCAGCTCCATCTCCGCCAACGGCTCACGCTTCTCGTAACGAGGCGGCGCCCCCCGCGAGGCGGCCCGGCGCTCGGCGCAGCAATTTGCGAGGACTCCGGCGGCGGCGCGCGGAGCGTCCGTGTCTTTCCGCTGCGCGGCGACGTGGACAGCCGGGACAGCGAATCCGCGCGGAGATTTAGGAAGAAGGTGTTAATACGCTAACTAATTGCCCTCGGCGTTTACCCAGTACACGGCCACTCGCCCGAAGAGCGCGCGTAAATTTTGCGCGGAGGTGGTGAGGAGGAGGTGGTGGATGAGGCAGCCGAAGCCGCCGAGACGCTGCGCGCCAAATGGATGGTCGGTCGGTCAGTGGTCGGCTGGTCTGCAAGGTCTGATTGCTGTCCCGAGGAAGAGAGGCTGGTGGCAGGGAACTGGATGTGTGGAAGCTGTCCCTTTCGTTGGCCAAGTTGTTGTTTTTTGTTGTTGTTTTTTTTTCGTGTAATTTTGTTGCCCCAATATTTCTCTCCACTGCCGTCTGTCGCGCGTTGCTTGTACCCTCAAGTCTCCATAACTTTCAGCTCTCCCCATCTGGATCATATTTTTCAAACTGTTGACGTTGGTCCATTGAACAAATGTTGAGAAGGGCTCTTGGTTTGCGTCTGGGAGTAAATGTAGCTCACTGTTCGTGCATGTTTTCATGATATCAGTGTGAATCGCAATAGTGATTTAATAGTCCTCCTTGTTCTTTCTGTAGTAAGTCGTCGGGACAGAGTACACAATAAAGGATGGAGCCAAAGTCTTTCACTCACTTCGTGATGGAAGTGATGTTTATTATACATTAAGGAATATTTTTTTACCTTATTTTTATCAAATCACTCGAAAAACGCTCATTGCTGTCTGCATTCATAATTCAGTTTAATAGTGTAAGAACTTGGATAGGAATTCCAGAGCTCAAGAAAACCTGTACAGATAACAGTTCTTCTTCTCCGTAGGTCACACAATTATTACCTGATTTTTTGATGTTAAATAAATAAATAAATCCCCTTGGCTTAAATTTCTTAATTAATTGACCTTGTTCCGTCCAGCCCTTTGCCCCGTATTCTGATCGTCTGCTCCTCTTTGCCAGTCAGCTCCCTAGCATCCTCCTTTCCATTGCGCATCTTTGCCATTCGTCTCACCTTGTTTCTGAACTCACCTTCCGTTTCGTAATGCAGTTTTGCCGCTCTGCGACATGTACGTAGTATTGCCCAAATAAAACGTCCTTGTCAACGACCGCCTATACCAGGGATGATTACATGAGGAAACATTTAATGTTCTCTTGATCTTCGTCCTCGATTCTAAAATTAGCAAACCTGAACTTTCACGTCGTGTCAATTTTTTGTTAGTTTTCATTGTTGTTACGTTGTTTCTTTTTACATGTATTTTCCGCTCCAGTATTTTCGCAATTTCCCCATCTCTTTCCCGTTTCCATCAGCGCCCCGCCCTGCGCCGCCCGGGCGCGCGCGGCCGCTGCTTTCCTCTCCAGTGGAGCGGACAGCGCGCCGCGCCAGCGTGTGGTTGCGACGAGCGCGTCCCGCCCGACCCCACGCGCACTCGCCACTCGCCACTCGCCACTCGCCACTCGCCACTCGCCACTCTCTGGGAGACGGCTTCTTCTTCAGCTGCCGCGCCTCTGGAAATGACGCCGCGCTTGTGATGATACACCTGCACTGTTTTCGAGAACCAGGTCTCTGGGACGTCGTGGGTTGAACAAATCACAGACAAGATGGCTTTGGTAAATACACAGTTTATTTACATATACACACATAATTGCCCTACCATTTACTACAGGAGCATTGGCTCCCCGTTAGCATCTGCTAACTGCCGAATGTACTGTTTACATGAGCCTGGCGCTTATACCCGCAAGCTTGCGGCCTCCCAAACACACTGGCGTCTCGCGATGGTCTCGTGACAAAAGTTCGAGGAACAAAGCTGCCCTTTTCAGGGCCGGCCCGCCTCTATAGCCTCGCTGAGGCTACGTCGCCACCCGCAGGGTGCCACTGCCCGCCGGGTCTTGCGTCACATCTGGCACAAGTGTGACGCGTACCCTCTCGAACTGCACCCTTGACTTGGTCTCCTTCGCTTCCTGCCCATTGTGGTGCATTCTACATGTGTCCACTCTGAAAGTGTCCACGACACCCGCTGTGCACCACGCTGCCGCGTGCGTTTCAGTAGCGGACGCTACAGCCCAGACGGAGATACCGAAATGGTTTCAATTGTACATTAGGTTGAATGTTGCTAAAATATTTTTTTTCGAAAGGTTACAGTGGTTCCAACTTATGTAGTATTTGTGTTACATTTGACAATTTAAGTGTAACACTTGTGAAGTTGAACTTGCATTTAAAACCATTGATTCCCATTATCAAATATTTTATTTTGTTTTTGGTTTAAAAACAATATTTTTTAATGAGACGAACAATTATTGTCTGAATGTCAGTGCCTTAAGATAAGTGAATTGATCAAATGACACTTGTGTAATGCTACAATTTGATATGTATAATAAACCATTTTGAAAACATATCTTTCTGGTTAATTGACATCTGTTACATTGCGCAACATTCTCCTCCATCTGCCACCGTATTGTAAGTCCCTCTTCTTATGTGCTGACAGCGATTCATTTCTTTAAAAAATATTTAAAATTGTATAATCACATCTCAATAATACGTTGATTGAAAATCATTGATGACAGTACTCGAAACGTCTGAATTCTACATTCAGCTCTTCTTATCTTTAATACGAGTGTCAAAAAAAAGTGGTTAAATTTTGATGATATGTTACATTTGGAACCTTTCGTTTACAATTGCCGACAACTTTCTGCAACCTTCATATGTGGAAGTGTTCGTTATGATCGGAAGTGAAGGATGTTACGAATCAAGGACCAAATCAGATTATTTATAGATGAATTCAAGAACTGGACAATGTCAAAATTATTTCTAAGCAGAACCATGCTGGATTGAACGTTTAACCCTTTCGAGATTTTAAAATTTGTTTCTAAGTACCAAAGAACGTAGAAATTATTAGTAGTAATTAGGTTTTTTCCTGAACCTATCCTGATATGGTTGACGAACGTTTCAGTATTACTTAGTAGCTGTTCAAATTTGAAAGGGTGAATAATTTACTTTCTGTATATTGAATTGGGAACTATGTGAGTGCATACACGCTCATAACATTATAGTCTTAACAAACCCATAAGCCGTCTAATCAAGGCGTAATGGCGCTAAGTTTTCGACATCTTAATATTCTTAATAAATCAAAGATATTGTACTTGTATATCTTCCTGGGCTACGCAGAAATTACACAAGGGCTTGTTGAAAAATGTAAATATAATGTCTGTTTGGGAGCAACGGGACAACTTTACTAAATTTCTTTGTATCTTATTCGTTTTGTGTAATATTATTTATTGTATTTATTTTGTGTATATTTATTATTTGCGAAATACAATTTTTTTTATCATTTAGTTAAACACATGATTCAAAGCAAACGGAAAGTCTTAAATGAATTGTAATATTAAAATATTGCTTTTATCAGTTATAAGTTTCTAAATTTCTGTTGTGCGCTGATCAAAATTAATAGCAATATTGCATAAATCCCAATAGCTGTTACAGAACCTGCGCTACTGTAGCTTCATTTTTGAACTACAAATTCCGCGCATTAACATATCGAGTTTCTGTTAACGTTCATTCATATTTCTTCTGCTTAACTGAATGCTTGCCGGATTGATAATTCAAATTCGAACATCTCCCTTGCTACTTCGCTGAGTAGCGATTTGCTTTATGAATTAGCATTGGTTGTTTCAGACACCGGAGCCCAGCAGTTGCCCTCTACTTCTTGAGGAGCATTTCAATATTTCATTTTTGTAAGCGAACGCACCACAAGGCGTCTTCTTTTTCCTCGCTCATTTCGGCCGTCGCATTGGACACTTTATCTCCGCTCTGCTCCACATTTTTTTTCTGTCTTCTGGAGCGTTTGTTGCTCTGTTTTCTTGGCTGCGCAGTGAACATACACAGCAACTGCCCGGGCCGCTTTGTATTAACTACTGCGATTGGTGGTGATATCAATTACGCATGGGGCACATCGCCTCGATTTGAAATGGCGATTCTGGATAAGAGATGCACTCAGGGAGGAGAGTTCCATTCGAAGGTCAGGCGCTTTGGAAAACAACAAGGAGTTCAATGGGGTGCAATTAAGGTTGTGGTGACGATGGTGATAAGAAAACAGATGCGCTGGTGAGGTAGCCATGAAGGCAGCAGCGGTGATGTGCTAGTGGGGCAGAGAGTATGTCGCATCACAGATGAGTCGTGCTGTTTAGTTTGTTTGGAACACGAGTGGCAGAACAATTACTAGCATGATGGTACAGACAAGGACGCTTCGAAAAAAAAGAAGATAATGGCAATGGATTTGTGGGTATTGGTAGTGACGGTGGTGACAGTGCTGTTGGTGATATGCCAGTGATAACGAATAGGAACGGTAATGATGTCATAAATAAATTAGTGTTTTTGGTACGAAATTTTGGAAGCAGCGATGTCTGTAGAAAAAGTACGTTATTGGTATTGGACACGAAGTTGCAAGCAATGAGGGAACAATCAAGAAGCCATGGTACATTTTTATTTTGTAGAATTTGTAATTAAAACTTATACCAAAAATGTTATTATTGTAGTAAATAAAAATGCATCTGTTGAAAGTTAATTTGAATCTTGGGTTTAGGATTTGAAACGTGTTTACATTCTTCAAAATTGTTCTTCACTCTGTGGTTTGTTTATTTCCCCATTACATATACACATATTCGAATCGTGTGTCACATTGCCAGCTACTGCAAGGGAACGGGTTCAGAAGGCGGTCCCAGGCCTCTGAAAGCGGAGAGTGCGATCGCGCAAGCGCCGGCTGGTCGGAGCGAGAATGTGGAAACGGATTTGGAGGGCCTGCGCGGCCAGCAGGCTCCCACCGGCAGGCTTCCCATTGTTCCTTCATTCACCCGCGAGTGTGTTAAAATAGCTAACAAGTCGCCTAGGCGCGCGCCAGCGCAGCCTGCTCGTTTTTGCGCTGGCTGCTTTTTCCTCTCGCTTTCGCTCCCGCACCTCCTCCTTCCCCACTCTCTCTCCCTCGTCTTCACCCCCTCCTCTGCCGCCGCCCCGGCCGCCTCCTTTCGCCGGTGCACAATGTAGGTGGCCGGCGTCCCCGTGATAATGGCTGCGACTGCGCTGGCGGCATACTCCGGGCGCGCGCTGGTCGTCGGACCGGCCGCTGTGTCAGCGCGTCTGTTTTACTTTTTGGGGCGTCTGGCCACCCTCCTGGGCCCTGCGTTGCGCCGGGCCACGCACGCGGAGAGTGCACGGGGACGGTGAGAACCAGAGCCTTTCCGACGGGGGCGTTGGTGATAAAGGCTGCAGTGTCGCTGTGGTGGTTGATACTATAATCGTGAGTCGCGGTGGTCATGTTGCTTGTATTATATCAAGACACATGATGGTAGGGGTGATCGTGTTGAGTGATGAGTGGCCATATGCCAAACGTCGTGCTGTGGATGACTTTAATTAAATGAGAAGAAACGACGGAGGATGTGATATCTACGAAGCGCGTTTAACGGGACAGGTGGCGGAGAAATATTTCAGATGGTAGTTATGCCGCGAATGGGAGGGCAGTGCTGATGAAGGCTATCGTGGTGAGAGCGATGGTCGTTCGTTAGCACGGGTGATGGGGCGATGGTGTTGATGGCCAAGGCAACGCTGCCCAAGCTGGGAGAGGCGGGTACGGCGGCGACCGCTACAACGACGTCTGGCCTCCCCGGCGCCGCTCGCTGAAAGCGAGAGAGGGGGAAATGTATTTCCTTCTAAGAGCGGTTTAGTGTTTGCACGTCAAGGCCCGGCAAAAAACACAATTAAAGGACGCGCCGTACAGGAGTTAAGTAAAAAATAATCGCCTGCGCTCAGATTTACGGCGCAGACTGCTCGCCACCACCGCCGTCTCTTGGGTCGCCACCACGCGCCACGCCACCCCGTGCCCCCGCTGCTGCCGCTGCCACCGTCTCACCTCTACCAATATCAATTCCAATTCCCACCATGTATCTCCGCCGTCATCAATACAATCGCATCTGCCTCCATTGTAACGCTATCACTGTGCCATTGCCGCCTCAACACCATTGGCCCTACGGCATTTGGACCCATTTCAATACATCTCGTTACGAACTACACTTAAGCGAGGAAAAGTTTACACAAAATATTTTTTTGCCAAATACGGTGTCATGTACCATTATCATTCACCGAGTGGAGATGGGAGAAAATAGTATTGGATATATGTTAAACAGAAAACATTAATTCTTGAATTTTACGAAACTAAATTTTTAACAACTGTGCTACCAAGGATGCAACCAAGAAACATGCATAAAAACGTGCTCCTGGAGTAGCACTTCCAGAAGAGATAATTGTAGCTCCGTGGTCTAAATCATTGTCAGTTAAATGTGGATCCTAACCAACAAGAAAGTGTCGGTATAAAAAAACTCTGTATGTAATGATAATAAATTGCTTGTAATGTAGATCTATTGTTTTGATTGTGGCCATTTATTTTAATGTTATTTGTTTTAAACTAACAGATTTTTTCGGACATTAGACTAGGAATTGCAAGAGACTTATGCTAGTTCTGCCCTCATTGTGTCCACCACCACCGTACCCTTATCACCACAATCATTTCCGTGACCATCGCCAAACCCACCATCATACCAAACCCACAACTTCCATCACCACTGTTGTCACCGTCTCTCTAGTTTCCGCCACCATCACCCCACCTCGTATAGTGCCGAGCTCTGTACTATGATGGACGCCATCTCTCCATTACCGCCACCATCGTCTTTCCGTCGTTTGCTGCCGCAGGGCCTGCGTGACTGTTGGGTCCCCCTCGTTCGTGTGTCCGACTTCGGAGGCTGTTGTCCACCCAGCGATTGTCTGTCGCTTCGCACATTTCCCTCGCAGCTGAGTCAGTCGCCTGCATTGCCGACGTTTGGACTTGCGTGTCGCCCCCCTGTTCCGCTCCACAACTAACTTGTTATTAAACACTATTTGCACAACAGTTGCCTCCTTCCTCTGGCATGAGTTGTCCTGGCAAAATTACTGCACTTGCAAAACACGTTTTAAGAATCTTAAATTCTTTATGAAGTACCAGTGATTATATGCACAGTTTTAATCATTATTTCTGAAACTTAAAAGAGAGCGTCATTTATTATGCAACAGTGTGAAAAAGGAGAGTGACTTTATTTCAAGTTTTCATGTTTTGATATTCAAAAACGAAAATTGATTTTGAATGACGCAGAGTTTCAATTTGGAAATTGATTCTAATGACGTATTTTCAAGTAGAGGTGCCGTAAATGTACACATAATTGAAATATAATGATTTTACATTTCGTAGCTAGTGGACGAATTTCCTGAGCTGCAGCATTAGACAACAACGTAGTGTTAATAAACTAGCAGCACGTTAGTGGGTTGCACTGCCCTGATAAAGCGAGTGGGCGGTCAGCGCGAGCGGACCGGAGTGGCTGTGACGCGGGTGGTTCGCGACCGGAGGCCCAAGGCCGCGCGCGTGGGTGGCGCGCATGTTCCCGCCACCATCGCGCCCTTCCTCCACGAGCAACGCGGCTGTCGGATGTCGCGCAGTGGGCGCCTTGCCTGCCTCCGCGAGCGAAAGGGCCGAGAGAGTTATGAAAGGGGAGCGAATTTCTTCCCGCGCGTGCGTGCGAGCGTCGCCAACTACCACTGGCAGGGGCACAGGGCTCGCCAACTTACGTCGCGCTGTTATTCGTCGGGAGAAATTTTGAAGCGTTCGGCTCGCGGCCATTAGGGCTGGATTGGGACAGCCATTACATTTTTAACTTCGGCTCTTATGATCGGGAGGCTGTCGGGCTCTCGCGGTGAAATTTGCTACGCATCTAAATTTCGTGAAATTTGCTTTTCATTTAGAAATTCAATAAAAAATGTGTTTTAACATAAACTTATTATTCTATCATTGAAGTCTGTAAGAAATCGTGTTCACATATACCTTACCGCTGTAGATTTATTTTCTTTGAGACAAAGACCTATTGTATAATGGAGATGTATGTTTGAAATTGAAATGTTGCTATTACGCATAATTCGCATGCATAAATCGCTGTCCAGCGGGCGGAGAGAAGACGGAAAGTTGGTAGAAGACGCTTCCCCTATGCTTCGCGAGACAAGTTCCTTCCGCAAGGTTATTCATGCTGCGCTGTGTGTTGCGAGTTCGCACTAATTTTGGCCGTTGTGATGGACGAACGAGGCCCAGTGCGTGCGTGCTGCGAGGGCGGGGGCGGGGGCGGTGGCAGGGCCCTCACCGGCGGCCCACGTCCGCGTCCATTAGCCGCAGCGCCAGCCCGCACTGCGTCGTTTATTTGTTTACTCCTCCGGCCGCCATTAACGCGCGGGGGGAATTTTTTTTATCTGCGTTACGGGGCTATTTCCGATTACGAAATGTCGTTGGGAGAGCTTCGAAGAACACGTTTGTGTTAGTTTATCTGCGCCTAACAAGACAAAACGTCGCTACAAATGTAGCTGATGTTCTAATGTTGAGAGGCTATACGACGTGTTGTGGATTACACCGCGCGCGGGTTCATTCAGTCGCCGACAGAGGGTTCGTGATGGACCTGCGGCACACTGGAGACGATGGTGGTCGCGCGGGAATAGGGCGGTCGTGCCGCCTGCAGATTGTTCTACACTCGTCTGCGGTGGTCTCTCGATATCCGGATGTGATGCGTTGTAGTCACAACGATCCATTTATGCAAGTGGTTATTGAAAGACCCGCTTCATCTCAGCAGAAAACAATAAACACACGTGATATCAAATGTATATGTATCTATGAATTAAAAGCTTAATGGCTTGACAATTATTGTTTTATTCACAATATGTTAAACTGGATAAATGTGTATTAAAAAATTCCGTTACATAAAATATTGTCTAGGTTCCTCACATTCTTAAACGACGTTCTGATTTAGTTAAAATAGTTAATATGGGATTCATTATTGTGAACTATATTTTTGTGCCCATCCTTTCTGGAATGCTTCACACAAAGCGCCACATGTTTTATTCGTAGGTAAGTCGTTACTTTCTAAATTAGTAAATAATACAATGGCTATGTCTAGAACGCCTCACAATGACAAGCATGTACTGAAACGCATTAAAACGACATTAAATGTTTTCTCATTAAACGTTTCAGTTTTATCTTTTGTTTTCTCATGCTTTCAATGAGTAATTGTTGTCAATATTATCTTATAGAATCCTGGCATATTGCCATTTACAGCAGCATTTTATTCTATTTTTACGGATATTTTTGTGTGAACAACAGCGAAATACAATTTGTAAAACGAAGGACAGGTATGAATGTTTGCTTACGATCGTCAAGGCATCCCTCCATATCTGCGCAAGAGAATAAACTCTATGAATCCAATATTCCGTTTAATTTTTGGGTTTTTAAATGTTATAATCCTGCTAAATTGAATACTGCTGTGCGGTTGTTCTGTTCTGATTATTTCTGATTTCTATTTCCATTTTCTTATAATGAGTTTTAGTTTTTAACGAGTTTAACCCTCAGTTTGACGTTTACGTATTTGGTTTAAACGACTCCTCTCGCAAAAGGGGGCAACTTCAAACGCCAGCAGCACTTGGAATGGAAGAAGCTAAGCCTGCAAAGAGGGTTAAAGAACCAGCTCTGCGTGCGTGCACCCACGCCGCGCCTCTTTGCCCCCTCCCTTCTCCGCCGCCGCCTCCGGCAGCTGGTGCGCGGGGGCGCGTCGGGGGTGGGGTGGGCGGGGCGGGGCGGGGCTGCGGAGGAAGCGCCGCCCGCGGGCGGGGCGAGCGCAGCGGAGCGCGGCGGGCCAGCCCCGGAGTTTAATTGTCTGGTAATTGGCGCAGAAAGGACGGCAACGCCCCCGCCCCCACCCCGCCACCGCCAGGCCGCCGCCGGTGCCGCCGCCGTCGCTGCTGTGCGGCTGCCGCGGGCAGTTCGCCCGTCCGCCGCCAGGCGGGGACACCGCGCCGCCGCCGGCCCATTAGGAGCGCCTTTGTCGCGGGCCGTGCGGAGCGGAGCGACGCGACACGAGGCCGCGCTTAGCCGCGTCTGCATTCTGCGCTGGCGGATCGAGGGGGGAGTGTACAGCCGCCTTGCTCCCATACCCTCATGGCTATCATACTCGTATAACTAGCATGTCCCAATGCTCCCCCAAGTACTCTTCTCAAAACTATCCTTAAAAATTGTAACGTTTTCAGAACAACCGCACATTGATCTCATCACTACAAAATAATATTTCCATAATGAGTATACATTTTAAAAAAATCGAACCAATAACTGCTTCCCGGCTAATTACCTATACATTATCGTAAAGACGGTATCATCTTCCATAAAATTGTGTGCTCCACATTCAAAATTGCAAAGCGCCCATAATGGCACTAAACACGTTAGTATTTAAAATAGTAGCTGTTAAATACTTTCCGCATTCACGAGAAAAGTCTGGTAGGGTGAAAGCGAATCGTTGCAAACAATTATGTAGGTGTGGTTGTCGGTTCCATTTTCCTGAAGTTGCTACTGAATCACTATGGTAATATCTGCAAATACTTTAGTGTTTAGCAGATTTACATTGACGTTGTGAAAGTGTTTCTGATAATTTGATTTCTTCATTAATTTGTTTCGTGTTATATGTGGATAGGGGAGCGTTGTCTTTGTATTCCTACGCCGGTTACGGCGAGGATAGAACACATCTTATTTGAAACATTATCAGTTGATAAGGCTCATTTTGTGACCAATATTAGTTCTTATGAATGCTAATGGAATTTCGGTTAATGTATGGATTTTTTTAAACAAGTTTTCTCCTTTAAGGTCAATGTTTTGATCTGGGAGTTTGTTGTAGCAAAATTTAAGTGAGTTAGAAAAAGTAAATTTTATCAGTTTCGAAATGCTACGGTAGAGATATCTGGAATATGTGTCATTACTGGGATCCAATATAATCATTTCAGTACAATATTATTGCTGGCTATCCTACGTCAGCTACTTAACTCTTGTGAGCATACCATTAGTCGGTATTTCTATCAGGTCAGTGTTCACATCTTTCAGATTGAAGCTTTCTCAGTAACCTGACAAATGCAAATGAGAGAACAATATAAAGGGCTGGAAGTAGTAACAAAATAATGCACATCAGCCACAGCAAACGTCTCGCCATTTCTAAATGTTAGTATCTCCATTGTGGTCGAAGTGTGTCTCTTGTAACAGCCTTAAGCACTTTACTTAAAAGTAAAGAAGACATAAAAATACATACCACCAATACTTTCATCAACACTTTCACCAACATCGATATATTAACGTTTAAGAATAGCGGGGGGCTTGTGGCTGAAGTGGCGTATTTTTTTGCTGCTCCAATCCTTTACAAATATGAACAAGATATAACAAGTATCACACTTGTTATGCCACCAACATCGATGTTTAATATCTACAAAGGGGGTTTGCTGTTGCCTGTTTGGCGTACCTTGTTACTGCCCCCAAGCCAGTCATATCGTTCTCCCAAACGTCAATCATTGGGTTCCCAAGAAAGCTTTAATCGGATAGATGAGCCGAGAGACATAATGACGAAATGTAAATTATCTTGACTCTTGCTCTTGTTACTACCTCAAGCCTTCAATATTACCAAGAGTGAGGAAAATGCTGTGAGTCTATTTTTTAAAAAAAAATATTTTCTTTATGAATTGAATAAATTAAAACTGAATTGAGCCATCCCGCGAAACGCGTCGCTTTGAGCGTTGCGACAAACCGTGCAACTGAGGCGTGCGTCCGTCCGTCGGTTGCGTGCGCCACGCGCCGCCTAGCGCCCACAGGGACGCGGCTCGCTTCGCTCTTGTTGCGCCGCGGCGCGCGATGCGCCTTTGTCGGGCCGGGCGAGTCGTTACCGCCTGCTGTGTTTACGGGACAGCGGCTTGCATAATTGCACTATAAACGGGTGCCCCCTCGTTGACCCGTCGAAGAAGGAGAAACGTTTTGTATTGAATAATAAGTAGTAAAGAGCTGTCATTTCCGAGAGCGACCGTCCCCCTACCTCCTCCTGCCCTCGACCCAGTGTCCGAGATAATTTACCGTGGCTCTCTCTGGAATGCAAGTTAGTTCGGGAAACGTTGCAGTTCAATGGTAGGCTCGACCGCGGCTTAAATGTGTTTAAATTGTGTGGTGAAAGGTGTCAGGAGGACTTTTTATTTGTAGATTTTTTCGTACTCGATATATTTGAGGAGGACGACTTCAAAACTGGCAAAACACAAGAGTATGGTTAAAAAATCAGCGTTAAACCAGCGAAATTAAAAATTGGTGGATCTCTCGCTGTACTGAGTGGTAGCTATTGTATGTTTTACTTAAAGTTTCTCTCGCTTTTGAGATCGAGTCGAGGGCAATTTCAAATCGAATAATTTAGATTGCGATAAATGTATTTGATATGCACTCTTTAGTAAAATGGACGATTTTGTTAGAAATATATGATAATTTATTATTGAAAAATTGCATCCTTCATGATTTAGTAATTTTAAATAAAAATGAAAGTACATTGCAAATTTGTAATATCCTTAAATTCCCATAGGTATACTCGTGCACTGAAGCTCAAGTAAAATTGCAAGCGAAATTACCTACTTCATTCTATGCCTACCACAGTGCTACATTTATGCCGTACATTCTTTATTTATTTATTGTTATCCTTAGAACCATGCCTGCGGGGGTTTTGGCATTCTTTGAATAAAATGGATGCTTGCGAGAAGAAAATTCCAGAGTGGCAGACACGTCGCAACGAAACAATTCCAGACACCTGTCTTCGTTGGGTCTATTACAAATTCTTATGCAAACCATTAGCTGGTGAAATTGGACACCTAGATCTCCAATGCCGTCCAGATCCGTGTGACTGCACCTTTAAAGTAAGCAATTGCTGGCTTTTCGTTTCAAGATTTCAGTATCTTGTGCATATGCAACGAAGAATAATATAAGGCGATGTCAGTAATTTATCGGCATTTTATCGCAGGACATTGCGATGCCCTGTTCGCGCCCCGATCGCCGTCCGCTGGTGCTGCTTTGCTCGCGTCCGCCTCCAATGACGAATGGCGCCGCCGAAGTGACGCATCGCCGGCCGTCGCTTCGCGTCGGAGCGAGGCCGATCGACCGCGCCCAATCGATTTGCGCGCGCCCGCGTCCGCACTCGCCCTCGCGCGCCGGGCGTGCGTGCCTCCTTAGCATTCGCCGGCGCGACGGACAGACAACAGGACCCGGTAGACGTGTTTGCAAATGGGCCCGCGCGGAATGCACGGAAATAGAGCCCTCTCTGTTTATTCTTTCTTTTAATTGCTACAGCATCTCTCTTCTGTCGTTTTCTTTCTCAAGGCCTTCTTCCACTCTTCCTCTTTGTTCGCTCTTTTCTGAATCTATGTCTTTTTCCCTTTCTGCGTCTCTCTCCCTCCTTTTCTTTGCATATCCCTCCCTTCTCCTCTTCATTTCTCTCCCCCTTTTCTTTTTTTTCTTTCTGTCTTTCGTTCCTTCTTTCTTTCCCTCTCACATTATCCATCCCTTCTCTATCTCTTGTGCGGGTACATAGAGAACTAAAATTAAATTACGAGCTAAAGTTAAAATACATAGTACTGCAAGGATGTTTGAAGCTTAGTTTTTATAAAGCGATAATTTTATGTGCTTTGGTATAATTAAAATTTGCGGAATGGTTGGCATTTACGATTTTATGCATTATTAGTCTTTTATTATTGCGTTGTGTAGTGCCAACTTGTTGTTCTTTCTAAGAACACTGTGTTCTTTCCTCTCAAACTATTCTTTAATGTAGCAACCACGCCATTGACGAAATATTATTCTTCGATTACTTTCCAGTAATTTTTTTTCACAGATATCCATACCAGATTTTTGTTATAAAGGAATGTCTGAATTATCGTACTGAAACTCAGAACACGTTCGAATACAGACCACAAGAATAACGGAAAATGTATTGGCACTTATACGTTCGCTTATGATGTTTCAGATGATACAGGGATCGACATTCCTTCTCGCAGAGTCATTGAGGAAATAAAACTTGCAGAACTTTCTTGAGGACACGTAACTAACCTATTTAGTAGGCTATTGCGAGTGCCTGCCCACGATGTTCTGGCAGTATTTGTTGTCAGCATTTAAACATATATTGGTATATGTCGTCTTATCTCACATTTTTGTGTAACGTTGAAAATGTGAGAACATCTTGTAAAAAAAGTTGTTTTGATTATACTGGGACAAAAAAGTTAGATAAGCTTACTTTTATTTTAAATATATGTGTAAACATTAATAATTCTGAAATAAGCGTCAATTCGAAGGAGATTTATATTTTTCCATATTTCGTCTTGTTCGGCTCCCTCTCCAGAGCTGTCGTGGTGGGGACGGCGATGGCGACGGCGGTGTTTTCGGAGAGCAAACGACCGGCCCCGCGTTCTCGCCCTGTCTCCAGATGCGGTAATTTATAGAGCGTGGTGTGCGTCTGAATTTGGTTTGCATGTGTACACAAATTATTTAAATTCGACCGGCCCGTGTGTCGACATGACGGATTTCTTGGCTTCGGTCGCGCGTGGTCCCTGCCTTGCTGCCGCCCCACCCCTCTTGCTCTGCTCTGCGCCTCCCGCTCGCGAGCGTGCTACGCTCCATCGATATGGAACACGCGGCCGAGCAGTTCGACACGGTCTCTCCACTTCGGTCCGGGGCCAGCCAGCGCTTTCATGCGTGATACTGCGAATTCCGTTCGTCTCACGAAACGCGAAGTTGAATATGGTTCCGTACCTATTATGATTAATATATTTTTACGTGTTCTCCGTAAATAATTGTGTCTGGACACGAGTAGATTATAGCTTTTATCATTCTTGACAGAGATGTTTAGAAATTTATTGTTTATTTGTTGCAATCCACCATTTGAAATTCAACAACAATTTAGTCATGTTCATTTTTAGAATACATGAAATATTCTTCCTCAATTTTGTGGAAAATATGGAGGGTGAAACGAGAATTGGGAAGGACAATCGAAACGAGAATGTAAGTTCTTATTTTTCCATCTGAAGTTGACTTTGGAGACTTTTTTTCTCGTTTTTAGGGTCTTGAAGCACAGATAGATTTTGACGTTATTAGAGTTCCTTTATGCACGTTCTTATCGTCTAAATCATGTTCAGTTTCTAACCATCCTAATTTAATATACAACTGGCATTCATAATTTTCGGTCTTTCTGCTTCGAAAAATTTGAAGTATTTACCGATAGCTCCTGTCTCAATGAACGTTAGTATCTGCTTTAAAGTTTTTCGATAAACAGATATTGATCGATAATCCGTGCACTCCGCGAGTTGTATCTTCTTCATTAATATTTAGTCCGTCGATGTGACTGGATATTGACATTCCTGGCGATGTGATTAGTTGATACCAACTTTATTTTGTTTAGCCCGCGTACAGAATTTTCTCTATCGTCGGTATCCGACCACCCGCTGCCTTCTCGTCAAAATTCAAATTAGCTCTCGTGTGTAAAAGCGTTTTATGCTTAAGGTTGGGTAAGTATGCTGGTGTTAGTGGAATTCAGATACGTTACTACATGGTGTTTATGATGAAAGTTCGAGTATCCATGAACGATATAACAGATGCTTCTATAAAACCAAATTCTTGCGTGAGTTAATAACTTGTGAAGTGTTCGTAGCAAATACGAAAAATCATTTAAGACTATATTAAAATCGTATATTAAAATAGCAAAAGGCTGAGAAATTTCATTTATCTAGGATTTTTAATGGACTGTACACTAAGCTGATTTTAAATAACATTGCACAAAGTTTGTTTTTTTTGTAAGAAAAATATCAACTTCTTACAATTTTCATACGAGTTAGAGTTAGATTACAGTTTATTCTTCAATGCGGCCTATTTGCAACGTAAATGAGGTGAACATTATCGATTCGTGGTCAAAAAATCGTTCATACTCTCACCTTAAAGGTTTAAAGTTTTTGGAATACTGTAAGGTTGCAACAATTACTGATTATATACACCTCCATCGTGATGCATAAGAATCGTCCCCGGACGCAGGACTCAACAGTAATTATAGTTTTCATTATGACTTGTCTTTTGTTAAATTTCGTAACTGAATCTCCTCGGAATGGACCTGAACATCCGAGAGCACTCAATTCAATGTTATCTTGTGAATTACGCCGTTATTCCCTCAAAAAAACGCGATTCTTGGAAATGCTTATAGATGGTATTACGGTTGTAGGATGCAATAAATAATTTTGAGCCATCAGAGAATTAGAGTTATTGAATTCGGATTTCCCAGGATTCCACTGTATTGCACTTTTTTTTTCGCGGGAAGCGTGAAACCAAAAAGAACAGTGTTATTATTGGGATTTGTATCCGTGTTTGAATTTATTCCACTGTACGAAAGGTCCCGACAGATTTCGGTACGCTATGTATCGTTAGTTGATTTCTCTTAATCTCCTAATACCGAACAGGCAAACGAGGAAAAATAATAAATCTCAACAACAAATTAAAGTCTCAAAATAAACATTCTGTCCGAAATCTACCTGTAGCTTCTTCGTCTTTTATCCTGTTCTTCCGAAGACGAAGTTAAGTGTGGGGTGGGGAGGTGTTCTCGGGATTTTGAAGCATCCCAGCATTCGCCTGTGTGAGCGAGAGAAACCACGAAAAACCCCGGTCAGGAGGGTCGGCCCGGGGATCGAACTCAGGCCTCCCGACTGCGAATCCAAGGCGCTACGCACTCAGCCACTTCGCTGGGTATCAGTAGCATAGCACATACACTAAAGCGCTCTCCGCCGCGGGGAGGTATCGCGTTTCAGGGGCAGGTTGGGGCGCCGGGCCGGGGCGAGCCGCTGAATGGGCTTGGTGGCGTATGCGAAATGGCCGCGAGGTGGCACGGGGCGCCCCGGCGTAACCGGAGCCGCTGGCCGCCGCGCCTTCCACAATGCGCGTTCGCGTTGCAAATGGCCCCTTGCTGTCGCGCCGACACGTCGCCTTCGCCCCGGCGCGGTGTAGGCGCTCGCTCACGAAACCGACTTTGCTGTGAAAGAAATCGGCGCAATAGAATGCGTCTTTTTTGGCGCGAATGGATTATCTTAGGACCACGCGAACGTGCAACTCACTGAGGCCAGTCTTATTTTCCCGGAGGTAAGTACACGGGACGTTTTTGGAGAGGATCAGCATTTCTACGTTGAATCCGCTTTACACCCCAAGGTTGTTAGCCTTGTGGGTATGAGGTATGAAATGATGATGATGAATGTTTGTAATTGTCCATCCATGCCCCGAGTGAGATTCGAACCTGTGACCCTTCAGGGCACGAGGCAGCTACGGCCCTTCAGCCTTAGCGACCTCGGCCATCCGAGCCGGCAGAATGGGCGCATGTTGTTATTCAATCTGCTTTTAAAATCTTTGGCATATTTGTTGATATAAACGATGAAGGATTCAGGTGTAAAGCATGATAACCTAAGCGAAAATGAGATGTAAGAAAGTAAACTTTTTGGTATAAGTCAGGTGCATAAAAATGACAACACACGAGTGCTATGTGTTACCTATTTTTTGGAATATTTGAATATCCAACTCCAACACAAAGAACTGCATCACAAAAACGATATTTTCATGACCATCTTTTGCGATTGAACTCTTCAAATACGAAGCGATCAACAGAGTCATTAACAGAGTCAGTGTTTTCTTTTAGTTATGACTATAGTATTTGTATGTTTCACAATCAGATAGAACGTTGATGTAAACATGTATGGTAAGAACCTAACATTAGTAATATAATAAGTTGTGGAACTAATGAAGTAAGCTTACGTAGGGGTTTTGTGTGAATCCTTTACTCACATCTTTTCCCAAGCCATGAATTACCCCTTCCCAAGACATCTGACGAAGAGGCCAATACCCTATAATGCACCGCTGAATTTCCTTCTGTCATACACTTGCCGCCCTCCCCCTAAATAAGAATGATGAGAACGTGTGATCCCTCCCTACTCCCTTGCTGTTCGTAGGAGCTCTTCGATTACTGCTAATGCCATGAACATTCGTGGAGTTTGATTTTCAGCCTAATGAAATTTAGATCAGGTTCGAAAGATCATTAGCTATTTTTTATAGTTTCGTTTAAGTAATTGGCCATACACGCACATGGTAATAGCTGAAGGTAAATAACCTTTATTAGCCGACTCATAAATCACTGTCAGATGCACAGAGATTCGAAGGATGATATTAACTTCATACCGTACAACGAACGAAGCTTCCTTTATCCATGTGGGAATTATGTTTAAAAGAGGGAAGGGACTCATAACCGAAATCGAAAGCTTAACTTACTCAGTACATTCTTTAAAGGTGTTCATATACTTCTTCCCTTTACCTGTGCAGTATTTAGATTTCAAATTGGTGTATTATTTATTTTTAGATGAATATTCATAGTAAGCAGTTCCCTAATTTTTCTTTGTCAAAATTCGGTTCATATTGAAGCTATGAGACAGTTGGTAAATACAAACCCATTTTAATTCAGTGTATTGAATTTTGTTTGCACTTATTTTAGCAATATTCAGCTTTATCGTCACTTACTTTTGTCTCCGACTAGAGACAATAGTAGTAATAAGGTTTACAAATTTTATTGTCCTTGTATTGTGTTTTCTCGATGTACTAAATCGAAGGAATTTCCTTGATTATCCACTACACGTATACTGAATTTGAAACAGCTCGATAAATACATACTTGTACTGAAAAATATTGCAATATCACCAATGTGCATAAAAATATATAACTATCTTCGTTAAAGGTTCTAAGCGCCCATGAAATATGAATAAAGATTACAGAATGCCTGTACTTATGCATTCAAGCTTAGAGTGGTTCATGGAGCGAGGTTAGGGTTCCATAATTTTAAAAAAACGTATTTAATTATTTAGTAATAATAATAATAATAGTAATAATAATAATAATAATAATAATAATAATAATAATAATAATAATAATAATATGCATATCATGAATACGGTTTGATTCACCTTTCATTATTTTTTATTATTTATTTCAAAGAAAGAAACAAATGAATTTTTCTAGTAAAACTTCTCAATCCAGCTGCAGCGGAATATGTAGTTCAGTCCGCAATTGAAAACTTTTTTGAGATCTGATCCTGATATTTGCTGTTAATATCAAGTTTCAAATCTGTATACCAACTATTCCATCATAGTATCCACCATCACCATTTAAGGAGGTGGCACCTGCAGTTTTATTGCCAATGGTGACGGAGAAATGGGGGTCAAAAATATTGCGATAATGAAGTGGTTAGAATGACATCTTGAAGTGTTCAGCAAACACATTTTGCCCGTAACACATTCCGGATGGTTCGACCAGAATCGGATCGACGTCCTGTGAGGTAGAGGCGAGTGCGCAGTCCTGTGCACCACGAGTTGCACCCTTCCCACATTCTTGCCATCGACATCGCCACTGTACCCTTCGGCCGCAGACTCCACCTACACCGCCTCCGCCAACGCCGCCAGCAGCGCCGCCGACACCGGCCCTTCCATTACGCGCGCATGCGCACCACCTCATTAGCGGCCTCCGGAGGCAGCGGCCGCGGTGGCGGCGGTTTAGCCACGGCGGTGGCGGCGGCGGCGGTGGCGGTCAGCGACGCGAGTTTATATATTAATTACTGACCTCGCCCAGGTACGCAGCGAGACAAAGGACCGTCGCTGCGCCTGCCTGCCGCGGCGTGAGGTGAGGCGCGGGAACATAGAGGAGGAGTGGTAGAGCACCCGGCTCCGGCTGGCGCGATGGAAAGAAGACGGTGGAGACAGAGCAGAGGAAAGGAAAGGAGACGGAGGAGGAGCACGCAGGCAAGGATGCGGACAATTAGGACTCGTGGAAGAGAATGAAAAGATACAAGCGACCGAAGTCGATGCCTACCCGAAGTGTTGAAGAGGGGAAATTAGAAATTAATGCAGATGACAGTGGGCAAGAGGAATTGTACGAGGGAGGATTTATTATGCTCCACAAGTGTGAATAAAGGGGGAAAGTGTTTCTCGTGGAGAGAATTGAATGGGAAACTAAGATGCGAGAGGCTAAAAGTATAGGGGGGAAGGGGGTAGTCCTAGTTTGCAACCTACAAGGCGAGGTCTTCTCTGAAGTTCAGAAGACACCGGAATGGAAACCGGCTCGATATGAGGTTTTTCCCTTCTTCTTTTTTTTTTTCAAGGAACCCTGGTAACTTCACACGGAGGAGGGGAAAAGTTTCTCGCGGGAAGCCCCTCGAAGAATCTTTTCGGAAAAAAACTTATTAATTTTCTATGCATTAGCAAAGTTGCGCCAGCGTACATTCAAATTAAAAAGAGAACTTTGCCCAGCCGCCGCCCTACAGCCGCCCGTCCGCCGCCCCTTTCGGCGTGGGAGGGCAGGGCGATAAAGCGCGCACATGAGCTCGCAGAATGAGTTTGGATGCACTGTGCATTAGTGTGTGGGATGGCTGAACCTCCGGTGTAGTTTGCGCATCACTTTTCTTGGGGTGAGGTGGCTATAAAATCGTCTCCGTTTCAAGTAATGTGTCTGGGTTACCTTATGGACTAGGAACGGTTAGGAACTAAATTTGTTCTGGGAATACATTTCGTAAGTAGTTTTGAGGTTGTTATCCTTGAGTGCACTTTTACATAAATTCGTTTTCGATATTTCTACCAGATTCTCTTCGATCGCTGAACCTTCCAAACTTGTTTGAGATTGCTTTAATTGGTCAACGATTAGTCTGATATTATAAAATTCCTGAAGTATTTTTCAAGTCGATAATTGCCACTTGAGCAATTGCAGGGTTCAGACAGCTCATACTTGTCATCGTGCAGTACTTTGAAGCTCTACATCATAGGAATCATTGCTTTCATGGGCCCAACGCTTTCTCCAAATGTCTACCCACACAATTTTTTTTCTGGCTTCGTTCAATAACGGCTCCCGGCTTTCTTTATCTTCTACAACAGGCCGCGAGGCTGTAGTACTCGTAAATACTGCTTCTCTCCATCTAGGAGTTCCATTGAAAAATATCCATAAATATATAGACTTGTCTTTCTTCAGTTGATGGCCGTGATGAAAGTTTGAAACTACTGAGAGTTCAAGATACAAAATTACTGAGATGTGTTCGCTTTTGTTTTTAGTTTCCCCTCATTGACACTGCTTCTTATCCTTAGATTTTTTGTGTATTATTTTCGAGGTTGTCTCATTATTTTCGAGAATTTCTCAGGTCTCATGACAATCTCGTTTGAGAATCATGCAATGTCATTTATTACGTACGTTACATACGTTTTAAAATTACTGCATGTATTTTTAATCTGTTGGTGCTATTTTTATAAGATACACCTGGCTACTTACGTAACTACCAAAAATAGATTCAACTAAAGAAGTGAAATTACCTTATTCAGGAGAATTGTTTAATTCTCTTGTCTTCCGTAGTTCTCTGAATAATATTTCATAATACAAGGTCAACGGAAGTTATTTCTGTAAATGTGAGTAGTCAACCTTCATCCAGAATTGGATTTATACATTACAGCTGGAAGGGGAAAACCTCGTTAGAAAGGTGTCATGACTGCAACAACTTGTGTAGAATGAACTAGTACCTTACAACGTAGGAAACTGTTTCATATTTTAACTTTGCTATTGTTACTAAAGTTGCGCTTTTTTAAAAAATTTTTTTTTATTTTTTGAACGCTTGTGATTAAGAGTTGCAAATAAGCGTTGATAAGTGATTTAAAAACTGTGACAGTGCATTTTCAAGCTTAAAACAACCTGTTCATTGGTGCTGGAAACTCCGCGTCGAGTGCCGTAGTGCATTAATGGAAATGTTGTAGAGCTCTGCCTAAAACACGACGGGGTAATTACGCAAATCACAGCACACGTTGCCGCTCGAACTAATTCTCATTTCGGCCGCAGCCACTCCCGTGTGTTTAGCGCGCCGCTTCTAGCCTAGATTATGAAACGGCACGTACGGCTCAGCGTATTGCCCCGCGCCGGCCGCGTCACAGTTTATTATCGCCTTAGCGTCTCAGCGCGGCGCTGTCACTTGCAGCCGGTAATGCACGGCGCGCGCTGGCGGGCGTTAGCGCGGGCGGGGCGCGGGCGGGGCGCGGGCGGGGCGCGGGCGGGGCGCGGGCGGGGCGCGGGCGGGCGCGGGCGGGGCGCGGGCGGGCGCGGGAGAACGCGCGAGCCGGAAGTGCCAGCACAGGGCGGGGCCGGCTCCGCGCCGCGCCGGCCGACCGGCCGCAGGCGGCGGTGGTGGCTGCGGTGCCGGTGGCGGAGTCAGTGGACAGCGAAGGTGGTGGCGGTGGGGATAGCAATGGCTGGCGTGACGGTGGCAATCGAGGTGTTCGGAAAGTGGTTTTTAGTGCAGCTGAAATGCCCAATGGTTTTTATCGCTATTTTAATCATAGTACCATATCTGATTGTTTATATCAGGTACTTTACCTGGAGTCTTTTTGGACCCCCAAGCTTTGTGACAATTGAAAGTTGAAATATTATTGTGCACGCACTTACTGGGTTGATTTTATATAAGAATACCTTTTCTAAGTTATTTTCAATACCATAATAAACATATTTTTATATTACATATATCGTATACAGAATAACCTCCATCGTAGTAGTCACCATTGTTTATTAATACTGCTTGAGGAATATTTATAAGAGTTTGTTAAAGTTATTTCGAGATAAATTATATGTGAGACAAACAGACGGCTTAGAACACATTTTTGATGTTCATGAGAATATTTTTCAAATGAGAATAGGAAAATTACAGACTATACCTTTAGGTCAAACTGGCGCCATGTAACCAACAAAAAAAACTCTCTAATACAATTTGTAAAATAAGTGAAAATAGTTTGGTACCTGCAAATATTCAGGAAAATATTAACAAAATAAAGATCGTGGGGTCCAAAAGAACCCCAGATATGGTATGAGGGTTAAAGCAGTGAGAGTCTACCCAATGTGCTGCCCTTCGCCGAGGTGGTAACATCCTTAGCAAAACATGCGATTAAAGATTTCATGTAAAAAATTTTATATGTAAAAATTACACATATTTCGAGGTGTGCAAATTGTGCCAGAGGTAGCTTGAAAAAAAGTTATACGAATCTAGAAAACCTGGATCTTAGATATTCAATGTAAACGGAACCATTGTACCTCAATAGAACAAAATAATACTGCCGGTTGTCAGTGTGCTCAAATACTAATTGGACATGTAAATATTTTCAGTAAATTAAATTCCTCGGCGAAGGCCATTTCGATGTAGGGACAGCGAAGGTGGTGGTATAGGGATGGCAATGGCTGGCGTGATGACGAAGGTAGGGACGATGGCAGTGGAGGTATCCGAAAAGGGGGTTCAGTGCAGCTGAAATGCTCACAGATTTTTAAACGTTGAGAGCCTACCCGATGAGCTGCCCTTTGGCAAGGTGGTGACATCTTTGACAGAAAATTATGCATATTTCGAATTGTACACTGGGAGCGGTGACTCAGTGCATCAACTGATGTTACTGCAGCGTCTCTGACCGGGAGGTTCTAGGTTCGAGTCCCGACGGTGGCAGGATTTTCGACAGTAGCTTTTTAGCTAGGTCGAATTCGATATATGGAGGAGAGTTCTAGCGGCCGGCTGTTCTGATCGGTAGTTTTACGTAGTTTCTCCTATCAACACTGGGCGAATGCCGGAGCAGTACCCTAACAAACGGGCCACGGACCGCGCGCGATCTTTCCGTCATCTTCCTTGTCCTATCTTCACCTCCTGCACACACCCTTACACTAACCTGCACTACACAACCACATATCCCGGGAGACCGGTCGGGGTCTTACAACTTCTTCCGGCTGGGCCTGTGCTCCGTTGGAGGAAGCTACCTGGTTGGGGAACACCCCGTTAGCCGACTGTAGGTCGGCGCCGGATCTCGCTATCCAGTGGGGGAAGATCACCGCCACCTTCCGATGAAAATCATGCTGTACACTAACGGGACTAATGATCTCAGTAGTTGATGCGCCCGGAATCCTCCCGAGCCACCGCCACCTTCCGAACAAAACTCTCACTGGTGTTTTTGTTCGGACTAGTGACCATAGTAGTTGACTCGCCCGGAATCACTACCAATCAATCAATCAATCGAAATGTACAATTTGCCGGAGATGGTGGCAGTGCGTGGGAGATAACAGCGGTGGCGGTTGAGACTGCGGTGCTGGTGGCCGTGTGGGTGATCGCGTTGACGGCGGCGGGCTGCGTTGACCTCGGCTCCCCGGCGGCGCTTTCTCCAGGGTTTCCGCCGGCGGCGGCGGCCTCGAGCGCGGCATGCGGCGCCGCGGGCGGGACAGTCCATACACACAGACACACACACACACACACACACACACACACACACACACACACACACACACTGAGGTCGGAGTGGGCGGTCGGCTCGTCTGGGCGGTGGCTCTTCGCTCGGGTTGCTGTAATTACCGACAGGGGAATGCCGGCAACCAGCAGTCCTTCATGAATCTTCGACTTCTTATGCCCTGGGACTTCGTATGCTTCATGGATCTTCGACTTCTCTGTGAGAAGTTGGTGGCCATGTTTAAATAACTGACTTACTTACATTGCCGAGTTTTTGAAAAAAATCTTGAAAATTGTGTGTTAAAATGAAATAACGTAAGATGTGAATTCTGCCCAATTATTAGTGAAGCAATTCTGATTAATTCTAATTTCTGTTTTCTTTTCTTTCTAGGTCAGTACAGTGCATGTGGTACTCATGCTTGACAGCAGTTGCTATTCTATCCTGTCATCGAAGGTAATTAGAAAGATAATATTTTCTTTTGAAATTTCATAATAATTGACTAAACAACCCTTTTCTTTTTTGAAGTGTTATTTACGAAATCATCATAATGTATATTTCTTCAGCCATTAATATGTAGATCAGTTCTATTGTCTTTACGTTTAGTTCAAACCTTGGTTTTTAATATCGACTGGTTGTTTGCTGCGGCTGCGTTTTGCAGACATACGTTCTTGACCTCTCGTCACTTAAAAAACAATAGGTGTGAATTGCTGACAAGAGGCTGCAAATAAATACTGGTGTCCCAGGCAGTGGAGAGTAGAACGCGACTGTAACTCCGCCCGGCCCCGCCCTGCGCGACGGCGCGGCGGGGCGGTGGTATGGTGGTGACGGGGCGGAGGCAGAAGTGGAGGTGGTGGTGGCGGCGGCGACGGCGACAGGGCGCTCCCGTCAGAGTAATGCCTGCTGCCGCCCGTCTCAGTGAGCGGAGCGCTGCGCAACCCTCGATGACCTGTGCAATGCCCGTTTCCATTTTTACGCGTGCGCCACACGGGAGCTCGTTCTCGCCTCGCTACATTGTAACCACGAATTGCCGTCCCGCCCCCGTCAGCCTCATCGCCTTCTTCGACTTCGTCCCTGTCCGTCACTGTCTTCGTCTACGTCCTCAACCTCGTCGTCATTCCCATTCTGCCCCTTCCACGACCTAGTCGCCGTTTTCATTTCTGTTCTGTCTCCATCCCTGCCCCTTACCTCGCCCCCTTCGCAATTTCCATTTCTGTCCTTCTCCCCGTCCCCGTTCCTGCCTCATTCCCGTGGCCCTTCATGTCCCGTCCCTGTCACTGGTCCTATCGATGTTCCCGCCCCCATCTTTGCCCAGTGTCCCCGCTGCCTTTTGCGCGACTCTAATACTGCTTTCTGGGGGAGGGGTGCGGTCTGATGAAATACAAAACATGTATTATGTTGGTAAACATTTTCGAGTTCACCTATTCCTGGTGCTACCCCTTCTCACCTTCCTGTACTCCCTATTACTCCCTATTCTTACTGCTTTTTGCACAGCTTCATTGGTATTTGCCCGGTAATTCGGGCTGCTTCCTCTTGTGTTCCTTCTTTTCGCTTCCACTACTATATTTGCGATATGCCTTGCCTCTTTTAATTTCTATCGCTCTCTCTTGATCTCCATTTCCAAGTCGAACTTAAGACTCTTGTCTCTGATGGTCAAATTTCTCCCACATGTTCCCCGTGAATTCTGAACGTTGACTGTTAGCGTGATTTCCTGTCATAGTGTAAGATATTTTAACTGCAATACTCCTTTCAAACAAGAACAATTTAATTTCCTTGTAAATTATTTATTGAAATCCTCTCAAACCGTGATAGACAAATGAAAATTAAATCTATAGCTTTATTTTTCTCTACAAATCAACAATCTACGTTTCAGTCGTAGAAATATTCACACAATGTCAAATCAAATACGAAACTTCCACGAGCCATTTTATCACATTTATTGCCACAATACACTGAGCACTGACGTCACTTCTGCATTTATATCTGCACAACGTCTCTGTCTGCACCCACCACCAGCACCACCACCGTCGTTTCTGTAACGTACATCGACACAAAATCAGCAACACAATGTCACAAAATACCCATCAATACAAAACAGCTCCCAAATTTGCCTTCTGCACTAACGCCCCTTCAACATTTTCCCGTCTACCATTACCACAACCACAACCACTATCACAGGCACCACCACCAGCACCACCACCATTTTCATCAACACAACTAAACTTGTTCAAACTTCCACGTCATTACTACAATCACAACCTACACCGTCGTACGCCTTCAACCCCGTTCCTCAAAAGATTTTCTTCAAAATTCAGTATCACCACTGCTTCCCCACCTTGCATTACGTACAGCAACATGCACGTTCCTCTTTTTCTCCGTCGCTACCGTCCTCCGCCTCTGTCGCAACGCGACACGCGACGCACGCACGACCGTCCACCTCCGCCTCCGCCTCCGCCTCCTCCGCCACCACCTCCGCCACCGCCACCGCCTCCGCCTCCGCCTCCGCCTCCGCCTCCGCCACCGCACGCCTCCGTCCCCGCCTCCGTCGCCGCCACCGCCGCCGCCAGCCAACTCTCGCAAGAACCTCGCGCGCGGCCGTAATATTAATCACGTGTAACGAGAATTTAATCGCCGATTGAAAACGGGAGCCGGACAGAGCAGGGCGAGGCAGGGTTTGCCGGCGAGCCAAGCCCGCCAGCCGGCAACCAGCCTAGCAGGCGCACGCGCGTCGCGAAGAGAAACGGCCTAATAGACCGCGAAACGCCTCGCGGTGCTTTACGAGCGCCGGCGCCCCGTAACTCCCGCGCCGCTCCGCGCGCCGCCTCGCGCCGCCTCGCGCACTGGGCCCGAACGCACTCACACCAAAATAAGGAGCCTCCCCATGAAATAAGCTAAGGAAAGATGATTTTTATTCCATTTACATAAACCATCAACACAAATCCTCGCATGAATGCTGGTAGGTGGATAATATTATCTCCAGAACTAGACGGGACAAGTTCTATTTCCGCGATCAGTCTCCCGCTATGTGTGGTAGTGTCGTGCATGTTAGTGTAAGTATGTGTATAAGGGGTGAGGATAGGACAGGGAAGAGGAAGGAAAGATCGCGCGCGGTCCTTGGCCCGATTGTTAGGGTACTGCTCCGGCATTCGCCTGGATTCAAGAAACTATGAAAAATTACAGATCAGGGTAGCCGGCCGTTGGAATTCTCCTCCAGACAGCGACTGAATTCGACGTGGCTCTGTGGCTAGTGTCGAAAATCCTGCCGCCGCCGGGCTCGAACCTAGACCCTCCCGGTCAAAGGCACTGCAGAGACATCAGTTGATGCACTGAGCCATCGCTTCCGGTAGTTGGAAAATATTATCCTCAGATCTGCATCATACATATTTAAGGCGAAAACAAATTATAAGTTCGCAAATTAAAATATGAGGAAGACTTCAGACGTACTCGCAACATGCGTTGAACTCCCACACATGTTAGTATTGTGCGTGACGATGCCCCCTACACCCGTAAACCCTCGCTTTCGGGAGACCCTGAAGGGACACGACTTTTATTTATTATGGAATTAACGTTTTTAGAAGGTATCTGACTTTAAAGAACAGTTTTTCAGAAACGTTTCAAGATGGGTTCAACGATTTTAACTTCTAAAATTATAACTTACGAAGTGCAGAATGCTTGTAAGTGCTATTAATAAAAATGATTCCAACTGCAATAAAGTCTGTGATTGAGAGTTCGCAATTGAAACTTGTAGGCCGAGAGCAGAATTGGAGTCCCGACGCTGACGGGATTTTGGACTCCAGCTAAATGGCTAAGTTGAAGTCAATGTTTTCCGGTACGAATTTTCTAGAGGCAGGACGCTCTCGGTCGGTGTCGTGTTTTCCTCTGACCATTTCCAACGTGATGCTCAAGAGTAACCTAGGCAGGTCACAGACTGAACGCTATTCTTCCTTCTCCATACAGTCATCGTTCACATCCTTTAACAATTTCGTTTGTTCCCCTTCTCGTTGTTACTACAGTTGCACTGCTTATGTGCTAACATCTTGGTTCTCTGATATTCTTTAGTATTCAGTTGCTAACGCAGTGTAATTATCATGGTGAAGAATATGTGTATTACACGGTTATTTCCCGCTCTTGAAATGAAATAGATACGATTTATACGATATATAAAGCAAATATTGAAGTTCATTTTGAAACAATATATAAGAAAAAAATGGTTTAAAAAGAGTTAGTTTGTAATGTACTCGAACATTACTGATACATAAATCTGAAAAATTTTGCTTTTATCCTTCGGTCGGGTATTACTGTGAGTCAGCTCGGAAAGTGCCGGGTTCGTTGAATGTCGTTTCGCTTTTAATTACATGACCTACACGTTGTTTAATTTTGTTGTTCAAACGAGTTAAAAATATGGAGTCCGCTGTAGTCGAAGTTTCCGCCCACTGTGTCGGCCGGTGATTTGCGAGGGCAGCTGGAGTTCAGTGGCGGCGCCGGGAAGGTTTTTGTCTGGGAATTTTCACGAGATAATCGCTCGTATTGATCGGTGCACCTGCCCTTAAATGTTGGTTTTCTTTTCTTCCGGTTGTGTGCTCTGTGTATGCTCGCTGTGTTTTGCATATTCATGCCGTAAAGTACTTAAATGTGTATAACAAATGATATGTTAATGTGCACCAGTCGTAAGTGAATGGGCGATTGGCTTCATAGAACTCCAGAACGCTCGCAAAACCCCATCGCCTGTCTTCCTATGCAGCTTCATTTGAATATACATCCAGCGATGCGAGCTTGATTAATTCACCAGAGCTTGTAGTCCATGTACAAAACGATATTGTTTAGATACGTCCTTATCAAAATAGATCTACATTATTCATAAGACTGCGAGTATTAAGATTACATTGGTTATGAAATGATCACATTACTCGAAGATCTCCCAAATTTCTCGAAGATGTTTGTAATAATTTAATCAGAATAATGAATGGATTTTCTTCACGTGAAACATGCCACACATCGAAGTTCACTGAACTTTCTGACGTGCATGAAATTATCATGAGATATTTTAAAAGCCAGATTTTCATTTAGTTGCTGAAAAAATGCTCTGTATCTTTTCAAATATGACCACTTTTTTGCCCTTCAGATATTTTTTATTTCTCCACATAAATCTTTAAAAAATGCCGGGGGAGACGCTGCAACTCTGGCGATTTTCCCTGTCCATTCTTTTGTTTATATGACCTCTAATTCTAGGACTGTGGTTGAGATCTTCACCTTTCTACCTTTGGATACTGAAAGTACTGCAAAATAAATTTTTAAGAAAAGTTTTAAAAGCTCCAAGGTATATCAGAAATGATCAAATTTTAAAAGAATTATCTATAGAACCTCTGAAAACTTGGATTTTAAAACTTTCATCCAATTTCTACTCTTCTCTTTCATCTTCCAGCCACTCCTTTGTACACTCTAGTAAATCAGTCAATCTTTTTCCACGAATAAATCAAGATATTCTAAAGACCTACTGCATCCTCCTTAATTAGCTGTAAAGCAGGTTCTAACATGTCTAAATTCAATATTTATGTTTTTAATCCAAATATTATATGTATTTTTCTGAAGGACAGTTCCTGGATATCCTTAGTTGTTATTGTCTTATATTGTCAATACTATTGTTTTCAAACATTGTACTTGTATGATGAAATGTAGTTAAAAAATGTGTAATACTATTAACACAGAACCTTGAAAGACATAATAATGCGAACAAGGATAATAAAAACTAATAAAAAACTTTGGATACAATCTCCTTTCCGATGTTTCAGGAAAACTACATTTACTTAGTGCATTTTTTTTTCGATCTCCAAGTGACAAATTCTGCTTTGCTCATTTTTATTGCTTCACCGTGTTTATTCTGCGATGCCACTCATTTCCATTTCACGTTGTGCTTTTAATTTCTGCATTTTAATTTCTCCAATCCCCGCATTGATCCGCGAACAGGGCGATAGCCGCCCCCCTAACCGCGTGGGAGAATCGCGAAGGGCACGCGCGACGCAGCGGCTGCCGCCCCGCCCTCGCGTTCCAAGTGGGCGAGCGACGCCAGCCGCAGCGTGGGGCGGGGAGGCGTCCCCGCTGTCGCCCGCAGGCGTCGCCCCGCTCCGTTCCACTCTCCGCGCTGGCTCACACACGCCTCTCGGGCTACGCCGCTTTGCTGCGTTCGCCCAGCCGCGCGCCCTACTCGCACTTGACGCCAGGCCCCGCCCAACCGCGCGAGCGCTTTTTCGAGCGATGGCGTTTGCCGGTAGCTCACAAACCCGATGATTGGTGTATTTATTTATTTATTTAGTTAGTTAGTTAGTTATTTCTGGCCATCAACTTCTATGGTCATTAATGCCGTAAACGTACAGTATGTGTTTTGATGAGGTGGCGGCGTTCTTCCCCAGCTCGATGGTGAGATCCGCGACGACCTACTCGTTGGCTTGGGGGTTTTCCCCAACCAGATCTCTCGCACGAACGGGACACCACTCCAACCGGTGCTGAAAGCTCTAAGCTTTCGACTTGATTCTCGACACATGTGTGATAGTGTAGTGCAAGTAATGTGTGTAAGGGCTGCAGATAGTACAAGAAAGAGGACGGAAAGAACACAAGCTTATCGTTGGGCTGTTTGTTAGGGTACTGCTCCGGCATTCGCCTGGTGTTAATCGAAAAAAAAACACATTAGTTAGTAATTAATCCGAATTTACTTTGTTTGTCAACATTTAAAGAAAATTCATATCAGGAATTGAATTTTTTTTGTAGCCAAATAGTGCGCGCTTTACGTATTCCTATGCCGAATTCTCCCTCCTAATACTAGCATTTTCGTTCGCGGGAGGTGCACAGTGCTTGCGAGCTCTGCCACCAACATTATTGCTCTAGCCAGCTGCGTGCGCGGCAGGGCAAGCTCAAATTTTGGATAGACCTGCTCTTTTACACGTAAGTCGCGCCCGTAGCTCGTTTTCTAGTTCGTCTACCAGTCGCGTCGCCCGAACGACTGTTCTTGGATGTGCTCGTCCTATTGCACGACCTTCGTGCAATGCTCGTCCCCTCTGCCGCTCTCCTTCTCCCTATACAACACTTCTCGTCCTTGCTCAGTTCACCCATTTTCTTCCCTTTTTTCAGTCATCACCTAGCTGTGGAGCCCGCTAAGCACGCAGTTTCTTTCAGTCGGTCGACATTTCCAGCCCGATTGTCATTTTCAACCAACTTTAACCAGCTCCATACCACAGATAGTCTAGGCTTACACTTAACATCCACTGCGCTCAACTCAACCAGCTCCACACCATCCTCCCGCTCACTTCCGATAGGCGTGGTGTGGAGCTCAACAATCAGCTCAACGTATCTTCCATGCAATTTGAAAGCAAGCCTTCCCGGTCACTCATCTCACCCCTCGTGCCCTATTTACTCCTGTCCCTTTCCTTTCCCATTTTATCTCACTCATGGTCTGCGTCTATTCTCTATCGTTTGCCTCAGCCTCTCCGATCTGTTCCGCGTGTTCCGTGGGAGCGCCTTCGTCTCAGGGCGCTGCTCAGCGCGACGCGCGGAGTCATTACGCGCAGAGAATGGCCCCGCGGGCGGCGGCGGCGCGGGGGCGCCCATCGCCCCCACATGGCCTCTTCATCGCCCGCGGTAATCGCCTCCAGCCGCACGCCCGCCCGCCCGCCGTTCTTTTGCCGAGTGGCCCCGCCCCCGCCTCCGCCTGTCACCCGCGGCCGCGCTGCGCCGGCGAGAGGGCGCGAACGGAACGCGCCACGGGGTCCTTCTCTCTAGCATCCTTCTCTCGCCATTGGCTTTTCATTTCGAGTCGTAATGCTGGTCGCGCCATTTTGGTGAATTTTCCTTTGTGATGAAGAGGAAGGCACCGGTATTCCGTATTATTTGAGAACGTGAAGGAGATTATTTGTTACCATACAACTTATGAAGGAAAATATTACTTATTAATTGAGATAAATTGTTAAAAGTTCTTCTTTCTGATGAAAAGTGACAGAATCTCTGGGATCGAAACTAATTAGAAAGGAGAATTTAAGCTGACGAAATTTGCAGCGCGGTACAATGTTCCATAAGCCCTAGTTAAAAATATTTATTTTACATACTCCCGTGTCAATGTTTGCGTATTAATTTAAGGAATTAACGCATATTTATGCTTCTATCACAGTTTCTTTGGCTGCAGGACTCAACATTAACAAATGTATTGTTCATCTTTCTGCGTTCATCATGCTTTTGGAGCAATGTATTCATTTTTTGAGATTTCGAAGACCAGTCGAAACGTCAGATCAATTTTTGTCTCAGAAGAACGCAATTAACCACACATTAGCAACTCTGTTAATTTATCAGAAATTCACACCACATTTAAATTATATTTTGTTTGAAATAAGAACTCCTAAGTAGGACGGGTAGTATGATTAAGCAGTATTTCAGTTCGTTCTAGAATTATTCAATGCGGGTATCACCACGCCCAGAACAAATGCTTCAGCAATTTTATGTCAAGGCATCGTAAATCAGCAGAGCTGTTCCACTGGGAAAGTGGAATAACTGGTAGTGTTACGTGCTTGCGAAAGTTATGGCGACGTGACTGCATTGATCTGTGCAAGAGATAGAAAACTAAAGGCAACAAATGGATGCTTAAGAACATACATTTGACTGTGCTGTAATTAAATTCTGAACTTTCTACATGTAATGCGTTCTTTTGCGACGATGTTGGAATTTTCTTATCACTTCTGAATTCATCTCTTAGATGTGGCGTTGCAAAGTTCTATTTATTATATGGTGCATACTTTATGATATGATTATGATTTCCAAATATTAATATAAGAACAAGAAACGGCAAGGAAATTCCAAGGTGATGTTTTGTGAGCATGCAGTGCTTCCTCACTCTAGAGGAATATGTTTAACAGTAATATTGAAATAGTTGTCACCTAAATGAACCAAGATCATTGAACTACCGTGCATTTATGACTTATCTTTGCGCTAAAGAAAATCTTCTTAGGTAGCAGTGCCCGTAGCTGCCTTTTTCTGGAGCAGCGTTTTACAAGTTCACGGTATATCATTGAAATTGCCCGTTAAATTCTGCAAAAATGTCGTACCATTTGAATTGTTTCTGTATTTGCGCCTTCTCTAGTGGCTTCGCTTTTTGCCGTGCTATAACTGAACCGTTTGCTCTTATTTCCGCGCGGCGCTGTCGTGTCCTCGGTCTGCGCAACATAAAAGCCGTTGTAAGCTCGCTGTTGCCTCGTGCAGACGCTTGTAGTTCTGAGAGAAGACTTCCCCGAGACAACGACGCAAGAAGCGCGAAGAGTCTGCAGTGGCGGCGGCGTAGGCGGCGACGAGGCCGCGCCGCGGCCCAGCCAAGTTTAAAACGAGCGCTCTGTTTATTAGCTCACACTGCACTGCGCGGACAAAAGCGCGAATGTCGCCCCAGTTGCTCGCCCAGATCCCGCGTTTATGACTGCTCCAGCTGACGACGGCGGCGGCGGCGGCAGGCGCACGGAGCTGGTAGTCGCGTGGGATGTTGTGCAAGACCTACTCCCCCGCACTGAGCAGTTACAGCCTTTAATGTCCATTTCTCATTCTAACTTGCGCGAAATCGGGTGGTGCTATTGCGACATCGTGTTGGGAATTTCGTCGCATCAAGTGTTGGGCTTTAATACACATGTTCCTGGTCGTCGGAGACGTTCTGACCAGGCAATCTCGTTTGCAGAAGTTGGCAGCGTTTTTAAGAATAGTCGTATACGCGTTTGTAGAAAATATTGTTTTGAATCTTCTAGTTCGCTCACTTATTTGTTATGTTTCTTACTGATGAATAAATTTGTAATTGTGGTACGAAACAAGATTATTTTGATTTTCAGTATGGTATTGCTATTAATTATTTTAGATTATCTCAATTCTATTCGCATTTTAGCTCTATCTTGCATGGCTATGGTGCTTAGAATTACGTGAACTAATGAATATAAAATCTCCTCGACTTAAATGAAACATGTATTTTAGTGTTTTATTATATTATTATTAATTTACAAGGAGTCATTGCTGCCTCTTGAAATTATAAAATCATCCTTGATAAAAAAATAAGACTTGAAATGTTTAGTGAAGCGTTTGTCCACAATTGGAAAAGCGCTTACGAGTGGGTAATTTTATGATATTTAAAAGTGTATTATTCCTTCTCCTTTCACTTTCTGTGTTTATATTTACGCTAAAGAAAATTATTTTATTTTCACAGACACTCTTAAAAATAATCTCCAATCATTTTCTGAACAAATCGATAAACCTTTTTATATGGAAAAATAAATTTTAAAAATTCAATGTTTCTCGACTATTTTACAAACAAACTCCAGTATTATATGATTATTTACCATACCTGCAGTTCACAATTTGTTTCGTAAGTATTGTGTATTTTATACATCGTGATATTTTAAAGGTATTTGGTGCATGTTATTAGTTTACGGCTGAATAAGAAGAAGAAATCACCAGAGTTTCTATTCTGTGCTGCCTCTGTGCGTTGCGCGAGACCGATCATAGCATGGACTCCCGCAGTCCTCATTCCGCTTTGTCCTCAGCGCACCCCTCCTCTCGTCTGGACTGCGGCGGGCTCAATCAGGCAAACGGGTGCCGGAACCCCATTCTGTCTGCAAATTGTGTTAGCCTTTTCTCCCTCTCTCAATTTCCGGTGGCGGCCCCCTCGCGTGCGCGGCCGATCCAGCCTCCCTCATCTCTCCCTCCCTCCACCTCTTCCCCGTCTTCCCCTCTCTTGGAGCCCTCCGGCGCCTTCGGTATCGGATAAACCCATTTGGGGACCAGAATGCGATTAGGTTTAACTTGAGCTGTCTGTAGTTAAATCTTTCTGGTGGTTCCTGCGCCGCTCCCTCTTCTAATTTTTTTCTTTCGTCTTCTCCGCGTTCTCAATATCGCGCTCGTTCCCCTCTCTCATTCCAGTTTTAAATCCTCTATATTGTCTATTAAGTATTAAGATTATTGAAATTTTAAGGCTATTATTGGATATTTTCTTATAGTTTTAAGCGATCCTCCGCCGCCGGCTTCTTCTGCGGGATGAAAATACTTGAAAGTCCTGCACTCCCCTCTGCTCTCCTCTGAGCGTAAGGAAATTAATCTCTTATAAGACCGCTGGGAAAAGCGCCACGGGCGTGCGCGCGAGAGGATGAAGGCGGGTGGGGGAGGGTCGGCAGGGGGAGGTGGCTAGCGCGCTTCAACTCCCACCTCTCCCCTCGCTCCGGGATGCGTAAGCTGGGATGCCTTTGTGATCGCATCGGAAGACGTGAAGATGGCAACCCACAGGGTGGCGTTTTGCTGGCTTTGACGGCCAGTTTGTTGACCGCGCAGGAGTTTGCTGACTTGCGTGTGTTGGGGTTGCGGAATAAACGGATCATTCTCGTCTTGATAAGGGAGTTATTGTTTTATGGGTGTTGAGCTCAAATTAGATCGTTTTTAACTTTCAATTAACTTTTCAGATCTCAAATGACCAGTAAAATATTTTATAATTTTCAGGTATCTAAATGTAATTATATTAATTTCCTTTCCTGGACGTCGATTTTCGAAGTTAATCCACTGTTTTTAGAAAACACGATGATTAGGAAAGCTTCAAATCGAACTCTCAAAAATATTACTGATGTTTCGGAAACGCTATATTATTATATTGAATTTAACCGTTAGGTAAATATTTTGTCAGTGCTCATTTTATTATTACGCTTGTACTTAAACTTTAGTAAAATATTAAATCAGAACGTTAGATAGTAAATATAATAATTCTATTGCAATTTTTTCTCCTTTTTTCTTTCTTCGAAAACGTGTTGTACCTTCTATGCCCAAATGAAGGATTCATTAGTAATTCAACCCGAACTCCATTCAAGTTTTTTGGATCACAGATGTAGATTGTTCAACTCATACGTAGGGGATAAGAATTTATGTTTAATATAAGATAAATGTAAAGAGTTTTGCAGGTATGTTTTAATTGTGCCAGAATGATGTCTCATAACAGTGTTATATGGAGCCTGAGGAATAAATTAATGTTTATGATCTGCTTAATGTTTTTCGCAATTACGTGAAATCATATCAGTTTTATCATTTTTCTTACACCGTTACGTAAATAAATTATAAGCGTACCGAAAAGTTAAACAGTGATGATAATATTCATGAAATATCAAAAGCATTTAACTGCTTTAGTGTTCACAATACCGGTCCCGTCAATGGTAGCTTTTAAGTATTACAAAGTGTGAACATCTCCCGCAGTCATAAATTGAAAGGTACAATATTTCTAATCAGATGAGAGACACAGGAGCCCGCAGAGTATCAAATTTGCTGCGTTGTGTTGTGGCTGGTAGCGGTCAATAACATCTTTAGTACTGCTATGGAAGTAGCGTTATGTTGGTCATTAATCTCCAGGAACGGCCGGGCAGTTTTTCACTACGTGTGCTGATAGCCCAACATGATGATGCACATAAAATTAATAATGCCTGTAGATAATCGCAGGCACCATATTTTTCTCTCGCTCTGCAAATACCCAGTCGTTTGTAAACGCTGTCCCAACTTATCAATCCCTCACCATTTCGGCGTAATAGCGCCCCCGTCATTTAACGAGTTTCCTCGCCTTCGCGCCACCTGCGAATATCTGCCTGCACTCGCCACGCAACAAACGGAGGAGATTCTTCGCTCTTCCCTCTTTCGTTTCCATTTTTATTACGCTTTGACGACATTCATTCGTTCATTGTTTCACTCAGTTCGAAGTGTTCGAGTTGGGATGTGTCGTCTAATTCCATGTCATTCCTTTATTTTTATTGTTGCGTCCCCACCATTTCTTTGCAAATTTCAAAGTTTAGGAATAGGTAACGTGTAAATTAATGAAATCTTCTGGACTAGCTTTTCTTATTATATTCCTTTGTGAGGTTGATCCATTTTTTTATATAATTATTTCTTCGGTTAGTATTATGTGGACTTTTGAATCGACAGAAACTGAGATGCATAAAAAATGCAGAATATGCCCATGTACACGCCCAAATATTGAAAAATTAAAATTGAAAATTAATATTTAATTATTCAAACATTGTTAATAATGAACAGCCTGTATCTTTCATAATGGAATTGTTTGCATAAGAGTCACTTGCATTTCGACTGTCAGCTTGGTATTTCAATAATTAAAAAAGTAATCTTCGACCTGTGTAATGGAATGTTCATTGTTTTCTCCTCCTGCAATGCAATGGTATCGATGTCTACGATCCATTTGTTTTCTGTCGCGACAAATCCCGTTATGCCTTTACCAAACTCGTTCTAACCTACCTCGGGTTGCACCATATCTACAATCCACATCACCATATCTCACCTAATTTCACTCTCTTTTTCATTACCGACCTCGTCTTGTTTGGAATCGCCGTGACGCATTCTTTGCGTACCCGCGCCACCTTGCGTTGGCCCGCCCATCCACGCGTTACTCGGCATCTCCCTGCGTCGTGCTCCTTCCCCACATGCAACCACTCTTCACCCCTACCCATCCCACATACTGCCGGCGCCGCCAAGTTCCCCGTCACTCCTCCCCGCGTCCGTTCTTTTCCCCTCTCTTCACCTAACCACACTGCTCGTCACCTAGTATAACTGCTTTCACCCTGCCGCTAATACGTTCCTTCTCGCGGATTCCAGTCCCCCGTCCCTGCTGCTTTTCACCTGCATCCGCCCGTTTTTTCTCGTTCCTCGGCAAATTCGCTTTTCTCCAACAAACCAGATTCCTTCTCACTCCTCCTTGCACGTATCGACTCTTCCCTGCATATCCCCCGCTCCACGCCGCCGCGTTCCTTCCCGCACCACCCCGTACCTTCCCGCACCAACTCGCCCCTCCTCTCCGCCCCGCCGATCCGTTCCTTTCCACTTCGTTCCCGCCCCGCCCCGCGCCACTCCACCCCCCCCCCCCACCCGCTTCCTCTCGTCTTCCCTTCACACCGCTTCATCCTCTCTTGTTCCCTTTCACCCCTCCCTGCACCGCTCAACCCAGTCCCTTCACCGCCCCGCCCAACTCGGCACAGCCACACCCGCCCCGCGCTCCTGCTCCCCCCTCCCACCGCGAAGCAGCAGCTTGTTAGCCGCAGCGGGGCCCCGCGTCGCCGTCGCGGGCCACGGCGCTGCTCCTGGCGGCGGTGGGGGCGGGGGAGGCGGCGGCGGCACTACCGTGCGGACACGCGCGCGATAGCATCGCACATGGCGGCCGTTTTCAATTTATTGCCCGCTCGCCCGCCGCAGGCCACGCTTCGCCCTGCCGCGCCCCCCCCCCCCCCCCCCTTCCCCCCCCGTTGGGCGACCGACCGGGCCGCGCCGCCGCCGCGCCACCGCCTTCTCTTGTCTCGCGCCCGAGTTAATTAAGACAGAGTCCGGGGGGACCGGGCCCAGCCCGGCCTGGCCCGGCCCCCGCGCGCCCCGACTCGAGGATCGCCATATTTGTAGTCGTTGATTGAACCGTAGTTTATTATCTTTCGCACCTCGGCGTTGCGCAAGCGTCATATTCTATATCGTGTGTACGTGCGCGCTCGGTTTATAGTTCGTTTGAAATACCCCGAGCGGGCGGAGGGCCGGCCCGCTGCGCGCTGCCCGCGCGACCACTTGGCTCAAAGTGAATTGCGCACGGATTTTTGTGCGTGGTGGTTACTCTACAGGTTTCTGATGGAGGTTATATTATTGTGTCATAATTGATTGATTGTTTTGGGGTGTGGGCGCAACAACCACTGTACTAATTATTCCCGGTAGTGTAGTGCATGTTTTATATATATATCAGAGGTGGTGGTAATACTCCCTGCTGGAACGTGTGATCCAGCGCCGACCTTCACTCCGGATTGCGGAGGGCTTTTCCCTTCCAGATATCTCCTCCAGAGGAACGCTGTCTCAGCCGGGACAAATTCTAAGCTCCCGATACAGTATGTGTTAGTGTAGGGCGTGGAAGAGTGTATGTAAGAGAGAGGAAGGGAGAAGACTACGTGTAACTGCTTTAATCTGGGTGTCATTAAGATGTTTGGTCTTTGATATTAATATTCTTTGAGATATTCTGGCACAGCATATGTTCGACCGCGATATTTTAAATGTTCTCTGTTACGGGGTAACCTACTGTTTCCTAACGGTTACAGAGATTTTTAAATCATTCTTTCCAGCTTGAATATTATTGAAGTTACTATTGAAGAAAACCAATGCTTGTATGGAAGATTGTGGTAACTGATGCTACATTGCTCTCGCGCCGTATACAATTCAAATCTGTTAATGTTTTAAATACTCAATTTTTTAAAAATATTTTGTGAGGTCATCATAGGAATATTGGAGATTCCATCTTGGATTACGGTTGTTTTAAACAGAAAATAAATCTGTTTCTACATTCTAGAAAGAACATCAAGTTTCTTTTTATTTGGGCAAAGGAAATGGATATTATGAACTTTGCCATGAAGTATTATGAAAATATTGATTTAGATAATTAATCAAAGTACGAAATTAATTGCACAAGATAGTATACTCATACTATTCCACTTGTCGCTGTACTGACATCTTCATTTTGGAAGGCAGTATTAACAAACAAATGAAATGAGAGTCGCATTCAAATACAATGTCTTGGGTATGATAGGTGTGTTAGGTTGCCTTCTCTCCTCTTGGTCGTCGGTTGCATTTCTGCTCCCGTGTACAGCTTCATGTGGCCAAAGATCCGGTACTCACCTGCCAAAATATCTAATTATTATTAAGGAACTTGCTCATCAACAACTAATTGACGTATGTGATGAATACCCCCACTTCATTGGCACAATCTCAAACTCTATGATGGACATTGCCATCACCTTCCAGTCTCCTTGGCAACGTCTTCCAGCCAACGTGCTCCCAACGCCCCGGCACCACAATGCCTACATCTCCTGTCTCTTTCCAAGCAGACGTAGCCCATTCACCGTTCTGTCACTCCCTCGAAGTCCTCTCCTTGTCATGCTTGCGTACCGCTGTACCTACTGTACATTTGTTCTCCCCTCCCACCATCCTACAAGGGCCCTGTCACCTGCCCATCGCCTAATCATCCTCGCGTCATCATCCCTCTCCGCTCAGACACAATTAAGTGTACGCTCTTCACGCTGTCGCACCATGAATATTTTGCCACCTCGCGCTCTTTGTCACACGCCACATACGTGGTAGGTTCCATAAGTTTCTGGCGTCAAGAACTTCTCATTTTGTTAGAAAAAAATATTGTAAATTTTTAACTTAATCGTCCTTACTTCAACCCCCTTTTCACATCTGTATATTAACATCCCCAAATTTTTGTTCGTAAAATGGTCAAAAACTGCTTCTTTCTCACACTCGTCTAAAACTTTTCTTCCCCGAACTTTTTTCTTCATATTTGAAAAATGGACGACGTTTTTGGGTTCTCAATCTGGACTGTAGGGTGGATGGTCCAATCCCTTGAACCCATAGTCCTTCACGCCATTCCTTGCAGTCTGAGTAGTAAGAACAGGTGCGTTGTTATGAAAAAGCTAAACACCATGTGATTTAACGCACCGCATTCAACTCGAGTACCTCTCTCCACAAAGCTGAGTGTGATGTCCACTGTAAACTTATACTAATACAACAATTAATCGTGAGACTATATACTACTACTAAGGTTTTCTCATTGATGACTGATATCTTGGTCAGGCCGGAAACATACGGAACCGCATAAGCACATGCCTTTATGTCACCTGCCGTACGGCATGCTTCAGCCATTTCGAACGTCGGCCGGCACCTTCCAGTGAGCTGCTTCGTCGCCGGGGCGCCGCCGCCGCAGCCTCGTCCTCAGGGCGTCCGCCGGGCCGCCACCGGCGTCGCGCCGTGCCTTACCGCCGTCCCTCGCGGGCGCGCCGGCCCGGAGGGAGGGCGACCGCTAACGAAAAGGGCGAGGACGAGGTGACTCGTTAACGAAGACGTCGTGCTCACGGCCACGCCGCCGCCCCCCGTCGCCGCCGGCCGCGCGCGTCCGCTAATCGCTATAAAACTCTCGATGTATCGCGATATCGCGATGGCCGATCTCGATGGCGCGCGGGGGCGACCACGGCGCCGCGCCGGGGCGGGGCGGGGCGGGGCGGGGGAGGGGCGACGGCGGTAGAGCGCGCACTGTCCGGGGGCAGCGGCGACGGGGAGGCACGCTCCCTGCCCGTCTGCCGGGACCTCGCCTAGGATTCCCCCCTCGTTAATTCACCCGGGGTGTGTGGCGCCGTGGTGCGCGGACGGGAGAATAGTAACGAGGGCATCAGCAACGATGGAGGCGGCGTGGTCGTGGCTTCGGTGCGGGGGTGAATGGAGCGGGTGAGGGTGGGGTGGTTGGTGATTTAGGGAAGTTCGAGTGATGGAGGCTGCCGTTACTGTGGAGGCGACTGTCACAATCGCTGTCGGCAGGAAGAAGCGGTGCGCAGCAGTGTTGGTTTCGTTATTTATTCATTGGAGCCTAAGGGCCCTTTAACTTTTCAGGTCGTTGAGACTTATGAATGACGATATAATGGATGTATGAAAACAATTATGACGATGGAGAAATGGTGGAAAGAAGGGCAGGAGAAACGGGAGAATTGTAAGGAAACCTGGTGTGAGCTCGCTTTGCCCACCGTACATTTCGTAGGAATTGGCCGGAGTTCGAACCCGGGGGCCCTGAAGTTAAAAACAAATGCTGTAGCCACTACGCCGGACATTTTGGTGATTAGGCGTGTTGGTAGTGGGCCGGCGAGAGGCCAGAGTGGATGTGGAGGCCGGCGTGGGCAAGTGTGGCTGCCGGCCAGCGCCGCCGCCCGCCCCGCCCCGCGCAGCGCCGCCCCCTGCGTCTTTTCTGCACGACTACCGTCGCAGATCCCCGCGCAGATAGGCGGCGTCCGAGGATCACGCCGTGTGTGTCTGCCGTTCATGAGTCATAACTCGGCGCCGTTTATGTGGAGCAGCGGCGCGGAGCCGAACCGCTCTTGTTGGCGGCGGCCGGCGGCCGCGCGCGGGCTGGACGGCGAAGGGAGCGCGGCGCGGGTGCCGGCCGACGCAAGGCGAGCGCGCGGTCGCGGGCGAGGGTGGGAACGCGCTTCGTGTGGCTTTCACGTGCTGCGGCGCTCGTGAGGGTGATTGGTTGGGGCTGCTCGGGAAGATCTAAAGCGTTTGATTCGTTATCGTGTATTGAGAAACCAAGGGAATTGAATATACAAAATTATGAGCTACCCGCGGGATCGACTTGCATAATCGCTGTGGTGGTTTCTACTTTCGATGATTTTTTGAGCGACCTAACGAAGAAGATGTAGTTGATAGTTTATCGTCGCTTTTAAAACATTGAAAGTGTTGTTTTGTATTCAATTTTGCATTTACTACTAGTAAATCAGTTCGTCGGCTTCTTCGCTCTTAACAAAAGGATCAAAACACCAAGAAGATAATCAATGTCATTACTAACGTTTGTGGCACTTTACGGGTATACTAGGATACACTGTTGTATTCCATTTCGAATATAAAAATTATTTCGGAGTTAGAGTATTGCTTTGATAACCAGTGATGGAATATTTTTAAATGTTTTTGGATCTATTATAAATTAGACTAAGAGAAATTCTGAGTTCTGAGGCAAAGAGAGCTAAGCAATTCATTCAATAAGTCTCATCTCAGGACATATATGAAATGTAAATGTGAAAATGTAATTAGAATTGTGAGCTACCGTACATTTTTGCAAGCCACCACCCAAACGTGTTATTTAATGCCCTATAGCACTTGGCAAATCGAAATTAAAATTCTTATGTCTTAGCGTTGAATTTAAATTCTCAAAACGCCGCGAAAAAATGTGTATGCAAATGCTACTTAGCGTAGACCCAAATCACTGGCTGGTGCGGCACGGACTTCACGATCGCAGTGGCGAGCGCTTGCTTCCCTGGCGGAATTCCTTCGCGGCTTTGTGTGCACCCGGGGTGTTTTCGTATTCGTGCCGAGCTGCATGAACAAGTCGTTTGCGCATTTTTATCTCCGTTTGCTCACCTCCAGCCCGTGCGATGCGCTCCAGCAACCACCGAGCTACGTCCAACACCAGCAGCGGTGGCGGCAACGGCAGCAGAGAAAAAAACGCAAAGAAGAAAAAAAAAAAGAGCAACAACTACAACAACAAAAGATGAAATTGCGAGACGTTGATGGAGAAGTCGAGCCGGCACGGCAGCGAGCTTGATTGGAGGAGCATCACGTCTGATTGAATTGGAAGCGTTCGAATTGTCTTCTCTCGGAGGTTGCAAAACATGATCCCTTCATTAGGCGTGGGAGCGATCGTTTACGAGTTCGCAGAAACGGGGTCGGCGGCGGGCGACGCGCGAGGGGACGCCGGCGGTAGCGGCGGCCCTACAGTGTGAAATTCTCCCCTACTGTGCGGGCGAAAATCCAGGTCGAGGCCCTTGGTTTTTAACGGGAAAGTTTATTCTTATGTGTCACATTTATACTTTCGTGTGATGCAAATGAGATATTGACTTTCTGATGGGGTTTCCATTAACCCATCAGCACTTTTATGGTTATGTCTGGCCTATGATGAATTTCTTTTTGGTTTTTCTTCTTCTTCTTATTGTAATTTTATAAGTTTTTGTTTCATTCTAATTCATACTTTAAATTTCTTTCGTGAAAACTTTGGGGAAGATTCTTAGTGTCTCGGAGGGTAGTCGCACTCTCTGAGGAATTTACTGTGCATTGAGTGAGTTTGTGACAGATTTCTTTTGTGCTTTGTCGTGCCGCTATGTCTCATTCCATTGTCGGCCATTCTAACTAATCATCTTCAAAATCATTATCCATCCATATTCCTATATCAAATTGCTTAGGACCTTTTGACTTCTAGAATATCTTCCCCCTCCAGCAGTCATGATCATCAGCAGTAGCAGCAACATTATTTACCCTATTCGATTGGTACCGCAGTAATTAAACAGAACTAGGTTGCTATTGAAGTCCCTGTCAAGATACCCACACTCGTTACTAATTCTCTGTGGTTCAAAGATTGATTGCCATCTTGAAGTCAACTGAGTTCCTGTGATTGGCAACAGTATCAATGAATTAAATGAAATTTTAAAATAAAAAATTAAATTATACAAACACTTATTAATCTTTAATTATTATATCTATGTGCTTATTCAAGACGCTTAAACTCACGTGTGGTGTCTCTAATTTTCGTCCAATTGGATGGGGAATATTTCTCACTGTGACGGGGTCTGGTGCGACGAAGCAGGCGGCGAGGAGAAGGGGGCGGGCGGTCGCGGGGCGATGCAATTTAGCGGGCGGGCGTCGCTTTCGACGCTTGGGACGGGCGGGCGCCGTCCGCCGCTGCCGCCCGCCCGGCCCCGCCCCGTCCGCCCAGCCCCGCCCTTCCCCAGTGCCTTCGCCCCGCGCCGCGGGCGTCTGTTTGATCTCGTTTGGTTGTGTTTCATTTCCCGCCCCTTTGACGCCGCACCGCCTCCGCCGCGCCGTCTGCGCGGGGCGGGGGAGGAGGAGGGAGGGGAGGACGGTAGGCAGGACCAGGCAGAAGGCGGGGAAGGAGACGCAGCAAGAAGCTGCTGTAGAATGCTGGAAGTTGGTAGGGGATGAAAGGGCTTCTGAAACGAACTTTTTTTGTCCTACTCTTGAAGATTAACGTTTATTAATTAATTATTTGAAATAGAGTCGAGATTTTAGAAATAAATTTAATAGTCCTCTTAAAATTCAGAATAAAAATTAGCCAACATTAAAATTTGATAATTATTTATAACGTGGATCTTTCCCCTCTATTATTTGTTTCATGATTTAGGTTTTTTTCTTCATTATGAACTTCCATTAACGTTTCATTAAGTTTCCAATGAAAAGTACGTCATTTTCAAAATCTTGTGCCGGCCAACTGTAGTCTCAGGGTCCAATGACATGACTTTTTATTTAGTGTAAAACCGCAGGAATTAGAGTTCTACGGCTTGCAAAACACCAAGAATCGTTTGTGAAGTACCCATGTTGGTTAAAATAAAATATAAAAAAGTTCTTTGGTAAAACAAACTATTATAATTACGGTTCCGTTAATTACTGTATATTTTTTACACGCATATTCCTAAAGCTGTAATGCATGCTTAAAATGAATTGAAACTCGGAGATATTTCTTCTTCTAATAGAGTGAGAACTAAAGTTGGCCAAACAAATATATTATTCTCATAATGATATATAAACAGTATTCAGTTGATTGTCCTTCCAAATTGAAGATGTAGGATACTTAATTTTTTGAATGCCCTTTTTGTGGCTCTTGTAAAATATTGGTTCCTCTTCTCTTTAGTGAATGTTATGAACATCTTGGCTTTCTTCACATGCGTACATGTTGATCAAATCATTTCATTTTCAATAAAATAAGTAAATAACTTCTGCATGCATTTAAATTAATTCACGTACAGTGTTTCAATATTTATTCATATCAAGCCTCCATAAACATGGAGCAGATAGTGTTTAATCAGTGATCGCGCATAGTAAATAGGGTATCTTGTAGATAGATAGTAAACGATAATTTGTAAACAGTACTGCAACATAATACTTTGAAACTGAAAGAAAACGGTTTATTTTCGAAAGAAAACGGTTTATTACATATAAAAATTGATTATATCTTTATGTAGGAATCAGCGAATTAAAAAAAAATTCTACTCGCGCTCGAAAGGTCCCAAATAATTACATTTCCTTAATTAAGTTCTCTCATTGGTTAAGGACTATCCATTATTTTAAATGCAGAATATGTTATACAAGTCGGCTTCTGCTATGGCGTGACATTCGCCTTTCATATCTGCCTCCGGTATTATATCTCCCCTGTCACCCGACATAACACGTTCCGTAAATTTGAAGCGTCGCTTGTGAACGACGTCCTTCTCATTTGCGGTATGGAAGCCACCGCCTCAACGAAGAGATTAGAATTCATCGGCTTGGTAATAGAAACCGCGTGTCGTTGGGAGCCAAACCGGAAAGAGCCTTCACGCCAAATCTGAGAGTGGACCTCCTGAGCGGCGCCAGGCGCTGGGAAAGGTTCGCGGCCTCGTCCGGGCTCACGAACTCGAACGCACCGCGCGTCGCCCGGATAATCCCACCTCTGGACATCAACTGTCACTGCAGTGCATCTAACGGGGAGGTCTAGGTTCGAGCCTCGACGGTGGCAGGATTTTCGACACTAACTGGTCGAGTTCAGTCGCTACCATTCTAGCTACCGGCTGCTCTGATCGATAGTTTCCCTCAATTTCTTCGATCAAAATATGCGATGAAAACATGCACTACACTTACGGGTCTAATAAGTTTACCGGTTTACGCGCTTTGAATCACTAATCAATGAAAAACAAAGGATGCAAAAAAACATAATCTTCCTGGCAGCGAGATAGTCTTATAGGGGCTTACAATGACAAAATGTGGCTAATACTGAGGCTGATATGTATGTTGTAGTTGGAAATGTTAAATGTTTATTTAAAAAGTCTTGAACCCTGTAGCAACCCTGTAGCAAGTTGAGAAAGGCCTAGATTATGAAATGTTCGTAAAATTTCATCACCTCAACCGCAAAACGAAACGTATTTCTAATAATTGTTCCGTTTCATCTCATTGAGTTTCCATGCTTCAAATTTCAATTGTTACATAAATTTTTTTGTCCATTATTTCTTGCTGGGTATTATTAAAGTATAATGAAGAAGAAACAAGTTCAATATCTTATCCATTACAGAGTCTATTAAAGTTTCTGAAAAATCGCCGATTCGCACTCGATTCATAATTTATTTTTGATTGAAGGAAGCGAAATATAAATATATAAACAAGATTTATATACCTATTCGTTTGACCAGGGTCTCCAGGTTTAAGCTTCTGCTGTCGAAAAATGCGCGATTCACGCCCTCGATTACAATACTTAATCTCTTATGAACTAGGCCGAGAAGTACGGCATTATAAAATCATTGGGCAATCGCGTGTAATCCGAAATTAGAGCTTTTTGGATATCTTTTTTGATGTTAACATAATTTGCATTACAGGTGGTCAAGTCCTGGTGGCAAGTCGTCAGATATCGGCAGTTAGGTAAAAAATTATTACATTAATTTCAATGGCGAAAAAGGATAGAATTCAACGGGTAACATGATCATAAACTTAGTTCAAAAATTTACGATCGAGGTGACCCAGAATCCTACCAATATTCATAGGAGCTACCAGTTTTTGGAAATTCTCTATTTTAGAATTGAATCATATTTCATTGATTATTTTATCACAGTATTGCATGTATTCAAATCCAATTTTCAAAGTTGTTACTCAGTCTGCCGGTTAACTATTACAGACTCGTTTGCACTTTATCTTCGGGATGTTATCTTCGATGTGCGGCTTGGACTACGATTACGCAACATCCCATTCTGTTATTCCATACGAACGTCGAGATGTAGTAACATGAATCTTCTTGTGAACTTTCTTGTATGGTAGTGCCTGTTTTGCCATTCCTCGGAAAAGTTTTATCTTTCCAGTTATATATTATTATAAACATTGCTTTTATTTTGCGCCGATTTTTCATGACACACTCATCACTGTGGGTCGCATGCACATGAGAGCTCGCAGCACCCTGCGCGGTTCGGGCGGCTCCCACTATAATTCCCGGGGCGGGCGGCGGGGGGGGGGGGGGCGAGCGGTCCCGCGCGCGTGCATTCCACAGATACCCCCGCTACTGTACTAATTGATTCCCTGTGTATATTCGGCGCGGGACGTTGGGAACGGAACGAATTGGACGTGACAGGCCGAAACGGCGGAGGCGCGAGCTGCCCGGCCCGGCCCGACCCGGCTTGCCACGCCACCTCCGACTCTCCCTCGTTATTTAAGATGCTGCGTCGACCACCGCACAGTGGGTCGAAAATGTAGTCGATTCAGAACAAGCTTTCCGATCTCTCTCCTACATGCTACAGCAGAGCGGAAAGGCTGCGAAAAAATTACTCAATGAGCGCGTAAGATATCTCTTGTATCTTCTGTTCGATGCAACCGTTCAAATCTGAATTTTGGGCGTGCGTATCATTAAATAATCATCCTGTGGGTTGTGGGCTCCTGTAGTTGGAAATTGTATTAGTATGCCCATTTTAAATAGCAATTCCGTCTCGTAGTAATTCGTTTCCACATAACGCATATTTTTCCGAATTACAGCTGGAAATCCAGACCATTTTTGGAGCCATGCTGCGTGGTAATCACCGTGATGATAAGACCAAGCAGCATTTTTCCAGACCCTTGTGGTAGGTTTTTGTATGTATTCCTAAAGAAGGGAAGAATTTCTATAATATTTTTCTAATTTCACCTAAAAAACGCCTCTGTGACTCGCATTTCATGCTTGTTTTAATAAAATTACGGAAAATGAATAGAATAGCACAAAGACTACGAGAATGGGATTCGAATTCCTTACCCTTCTAACCGAACGACTTAGTGCGCTCGCCGTTTAGCGATCTCCGCTAACCTAGTTGACGTTTAATTAATTTTTTTTACTGATACGTTGTTCTTGTTCCCTTCAATATGGAGTCGATGTATTGTGATTACAAGGGGAATATGAAAACAATTGAATGGGCTACATGTTCTCTTGAAAGGAATTAGCGGAGGTAAATCCAAAAGACAAACCGAGTCAATTAACATCTAGTTAATAAGTAAATTTGAATAATTAAAATTAGGTAAAATATAAAATCTTATATGTACCACGTTCGTTAACTGGTTCTAATGAACGATTAGCGACACAAAAGCCCAAACACCTTTGGTCTTAGGACACTTAGAACGCCACTGGTGCGTAAATAACTATTAATTTGTTAATTTATGTAATCGTTGAGAGCCTTTTCGCCAATACCGGCCCATTGTGCGTTGCGGCCAAGTGGCTGCCGCCGCTCGCTTGCCAACGCGTCAGGGAGAGAGGAGACGGGGAACAAGAAGCAGACGGAGGTGAAGGGAGGAGGAGGAGGAGGTGGCGGGAGGTTTTTATTTTGCGCGAGTCAAGCAAAACTTGCACTGCCTGTGCGGGAGACGGCCCGGCAGGCGATGTGGCAGCGAGCGACGCGAGCGGGGCTGAAGCGCGGGGTCAGGGGTGGCAGGGGTGTGGGCTGGCTGAAGGTGGTGGTGGAGGTGGTGATGGCGGAGGCGTTGCTGCGTCGTACGTGCGCACACCCATTTACTCAGCTTTGCGCATGTCGCTGGTGTTCGCAGGTGATAGATGTCGTCAAATACTGGTGTCGGCGGATGCTGTAAAGAGGAAATATCGAGTCCGTGAGCTTAGGATTAGCACTGTCGTGCAAATCGTAATGAAGATGGAGACAGGAGAATACACTTTGGCGTAGAATGCAAGATTTCGTAGTTCTTCTACTGTGATAACTGTGAGGATGAGAATTGCTCCTTGCTGATTAATGTTGCTTGAAGAAATTGAGGTTTTTGAAAAGAAGACGCGAATTACTGGCATGGAATAGAACTGGAGACTGGAAAGATAACTAGCGTATTTAAATTGTGAATTATTATAATTTTTATACCTGTTGTAATCTTATTTTTGTACGTTTCTATTGCCAATGATTCGGCGTTGGATTATCTGCTCACAAAAAATTGAGGAGCTAACATTGGGTAATTTGTTCATTTTCTTAGCACGTATTTTTTTCATGATCTTCAGTAAAGAACAAAACATTGTTTCATTTTATCAAAATGGTCATTATTTCGTGTTTCAATTCAGTTCCGAGAATTAGTTCAGAGAATCGATTCATTATTCGACATTTAAGTCGTCAAGAGGCTTCCATGCTAGAGTAGAAACGACTGCATGGAGCAAGGGACGAAGATGAGACGACGATGATATTCAAATCTTCACGTTGGGTGGAAGAAACTTTTATCATTTCCATCCATAGTAACGTAGACTCCGCCAGGGAAGGGAGCAACTAAGAGGGAGCGAATAGGTAAAGGGGTTGTCGTGTATAGGTTCTCAGCTTCCGTGATTGTGAAGGCAACTCGTGCGTGGATACGTGGGGATGTGGGAGGGCGTGGGTGGTAAAAGGAACGCAGGCGCCGCTCTACGCCACGCCACGCCGCGCCACGCCACTCCACGACGCGCGGGCGCGCGCGACCCCTGCTGCTAGGCGCGAGCGGTTTCGTCGGGCCGAGATTACAAGTCCCTGGGCTTGTAGGCGGCGGCGGGCCCTCGCGAGGAATATTAAGTAAGCGGCGTAACAAGCTGGGAAAAGAGCGGGGCGCCGCGCCGCGCCGGAGAGACGGGGCGGAGGCCGGAGGTGGGGGCGGCAGGCGCCGTCCAATTTACGCGAGGGCTTTGCCAGGGACGGGCGCGAGCCGGAACGCGCGGAATGCGGCTGCCTGTTCGCGGACGCCACCAAGCGAACCACACGCTCAGATTCTCGATATAGGGACATATGATGCGATGATTGCTTTTACGAAGATCACGGAAGCGGATTTTTTTACTTTCAATGAATGTCGCCAAAAGAGTGTTTACCTGCCATTTATATTAGTTACAATATTGTAATTATGCTAATAAACACGACATTACTCTTGAGTTTTCGAAGAACAGCTCACGAATCGTAATGTGTCATATCTCACCATCGTGAAAGAGAAGCATGTATGCATTAGAAACGTTATCATCCGGTCACATTCTGAGTGGGCCAATCGATATCGAGTAACAAATATTTGTTACGGAATTGTCCTGGAAGAGTGTAAAAACGAAGATGATTGCAGTTGCTCCAATTGAAAATATGTTAGATGTCATAGATATTCCGAAACATTTGAACCCCTTTGGGCTGGAATGAAGTCCAGCGTATAAGTTGCAAAAATCGAAACTCCTGGGCACCGTTGATGTCCTGCATTGGCATGTGTCCGAGCATCTGTCCGAGATGCTGCAAACGATGTAATGAAGATAGTAGGAAAATACGAAAAGGTCTGAAAATTGAACTTATAAGAATATGGAATACTAAGAAAACGGAATCCAAGAAATTTCGAAATACGTTCGATTGATTCATTTATTCTTTGATGCTTCCTGGCACGTCGACTGCTATGGTCATTAATCTTGTTAGTATAATGAATATTTTACGGGAGATGCGGTGTTTTTTTTCCATTCCCCGCAACCAACGGGTGGGCTTGCGGAAGATTTCCCCCAGCGGAGTACCAACTCATCCGGGACAAGCTCTAACCTCCCGATTGGTCTGTCGGTTTGAGTGGGGTAGAGTAGTCTGGCTCGTGAATGTGTAAGTGTGTGTGGAATGGAAAGTAAGTGGAAGGGTGTATATGCTAGTAAGATAAGAGAACAAGGACGAGGAAGCGACAAATCTAGTTCTGAGTTAAAAACAGCCGGGGAAATCATTTCGAATTATCGCAAACATTTTTTGGCAATCTACCATTGAAGTGTAGAAGATTATTACAATGCGCACTCTTCTTTTAAAGCTCTTTTTAAGATTCATTCAACGCGAAATTCAAAATGAAATATTTTGTCTTCAAATTATTCCATAATTAGAACTTTCCAATATTTTGTGTAATGAAAAAATTGGATTTGTATCTCATTCATTTGAAATATGTGGAAACTTAAATTATGATATAATTTGCATAGTTCAGTACGAAACCTCATTGTATGTGTTTGTTGCCGAACAGGCTATTGTGTTGGCTGCAAAGGAAAGCCCTAGCGGGCGGCGGGTTTTTTGCCCTGGCGCGCCGCTTGCGAGCTGGGGGGGGGGTGGCGGGCGCGTGTGCTATGGGGGCGGCGGAGGGCTGTCAGATGGCGTGGCGCGATAGGCAGTCGCTGCCGCGCGCACTTATTGAATAGTCGTAGCTCCTGCGCACGCACGCACGTCACGCCACGACTGCTCCCGCTCCTCCTACCACCCACCCTCCCATCCCTATCCACACGTCAGCACGTGAGGATCCGCCCGCTTCGCAGCCAGACGGAAAACTAGGGACGTTTGGACGCAACGTATCCTCCATCAGCCGTGAGTGTTGGATAACTCGTGACATATGGAAATGTACTCGCTTTTAAGCAAACGTGTAACTTTGCTAACCATGAGATGGAGTTGATGTAATATCTTCATATGTACGAGACGAATTGTAATTTTCAGATAATGTATTTAATGGTGGTGGTGGTGGTGGTACACAGAGTCGTGGGAGGTTCGTTCTCTTGAATCGTGATATTAAGGTAGGTCGATGTGTGACCGTTCGACAATGCTGTGAATGAAAAAGCGAAGTGACAGGGACATGCAACAATATCTATAGAGAATATTAGTAGCAATATTTGTTTGTCTAAAAAACATTGGTGACGGTACTACCATTTCGTTAGCACCTTCTTGAACGTCGTCTTCACACAAATTGCCAGCTGCAGCACCACTGCCAACGGCATCACGTCAGCCATCATCGCTCCTTATCACCTCTCCCTCGCAACCGCATCACCACCACCGACGTTTCCACCGCCATCATTTTCACCGCCTTCGCGGCAACACACCACACCACCACCGCCGCCGCTACCTCCACCGTCACCGCTAGCGCCAACACCACTTTTCTCAACCACCGACGATGCCACCTCCGCCACCATCCCCATCACCACCACGGTGACCACCTCCGCTACTGCTTGCGCCGCCACCGCTGCCACCGCGCGCCGCTCCGCGCCGCCGCACCGCCGCGCCGCTGCAGATGGCGAGATGCGATGCATTAGCGCGTTTCGATCTCGCGCGCAGATTAGCGCCAAAAAGAAGCGATAAACGGCGCGCGAATAGTGTTCGGCGGCCGCCGCTTAAGTGAAACTGTCACAACTCGGACGGCGCGGCGCGGCGCGGCCCGGCGCTCGCGGCGGGGGCGGGCCTCGCGCTCGCCCTCGCCCTCGCGCCTGCCAATAAGAGGAGCGCTGGCGGCGAGCGCACGCTGACCCGGGAGTCGAACGCCTTCCCTTCGCCGAGGAATTCGGCGCTGGGACACGCCTCGCTGATCCGCCCGTCCGCCCGCCCGCCCGCTCGCGGGCCTCGCTTCGGACGTTTCTGCTCGCAGTCGATGTTGATGCATCTGTGTCGTCTCGTTTTGAAACAAACTTACTGTCAGACTCCGACTGGCGTAAATTCGCAGAATCGAGCACAGCCATCATGTGAGTACAAAGATAATCGGTGGTGTATTTGATAACGCTACACACGTAGTTGAAGAAACGGATGATCTCAAATCGCCCACTTCTAGCAAAGCAGTCGATTCCAAAGTATCAGTCGCGAGGATGAAGGAGAAGTACAAGGGCAATGTGGTGAAAAAGATGGTAAAGAATTAGTTGCTGATATTAGAGCAATATTATCAAACTTATCATCTTCCTACCAGAAGCACTGACTGAAGTAAACAGCGCAATATGGGACGTCATATAATATTCTTATTTACATTATACTCGTACATGTATTTACATTGCCGGTCCCTAACTCGTTAGCCGAGATCTACTAGAGAGACTTCGATATCGGTGTGCACACACAGACACTGTTTCCTCCTCTCCATGGTGCAAATTCAACGGATTCTCTCAATCACTGCAAACGTCAACGCATTCAAAGATTCCGAACTAATTTTTCCTCGTATGTCTTACGGCATTACATCGCTCATTAACGCACGTAGCTGAACATACTTCCACATTTCCTCTTATTCTGTGAGCAGGATGGTGATTATTATGCCGAAAATGGCATTACAATTATTGACCTAATGAAGGCCGAGACGTTGGAAGTTTAAAGAATTGTTATACATTTTTACCTAAAGTCAACAATACTCTTCGTAAATATATACAATGTTGGCGCTTTTTTTCTTTCTCTTTTAAAGTAGCCCAATATGAATATTCTCGCTGTGGTTTTTGCTTGCCAGAGTGTTCACCTCACCAATTCTCCCATTAGCGAGCGAAAGAAACTTTCTTACATATGATACAAACGTACTTGTGTTGTTCGTTCTTCCCTCTCATTTTTTTCTGTTACGTTCCATTCCCGTTGCTACTTAAGCCGAATCTTATTCTAGTTGTTTACGATAGCTGTTAAAGATTGTAGATCTCGACACTCTCGATACTCCCCGAATCGTCAGCGGTATTCATTTATGTTTACTCCTTTGCAAATGGTGTAATGAATATTTTTAACCTTCCCGTGTCTGATCCAAATGGCAGATATTTCGTCTGTTCTTCGTGTTATATGCAGTTGCTCCCAAACGTGCGAAGTCGTTTTTTAAGCGTTGCCTCGTAGTTTTGCTCTGATACATCTCTGCGCATAGATTTGTTTCTGTGAGCTACACGGACCACTCTCCGAAACATCCTTTTCGTCGGTAGTATCTGAACGTTCATTAGCATTCTTTCGCGTGTCGATTTGTGGTGATGTCCATATGAGAAACCGTTTAGCGAAGCGACGACTGCAACGTAGGCGTGGGCCCTGGCGACTCCCCGCCCAACGACGAAGACTCTCTCGAGCTCTTCTCGAACGTCTAAGCTTCGGCAAGAACTTACGGAAACTGCTTTCTTAAATATTTATTGCTAAAATATTAGTTTGATGGTGATCTGCGCCTGGACAATTTTGTGAGTTAAAGGTGTACATGAAGGAAAATTCTGTAGCATGTGTGGCACAAGGATACAAACTTAGAATAATAAATGCGTGAATGAATGAATAGTCGTTGTCTGTAATATCGAAGCGACACTCAGCGAAGGATGCACATCAGGATGTTTCACAAAAATTGCAAGAGGCGAAGAGCAGAGCCTGGCCATGACTTGCCAGTGAAGCATGAGAATGGAGTATTTGTTACGTTCAATTGAAAGGGAAGGTCATTGGGTGACGGTTTTGGGTTGTGATCCCCAAAATTTAAATCTGTTCTTGTAGAATAAATTGACAATCTTTTTTATATATTTGGTTGTATACTTAATTAGTTATTTCAGAGATTTGGCAGTTACAAAATGTGTTCTCGTTTCATTCTGTGTATTTGTTGTCTACTGTCAGGTAGGTTGATTGATAGATGGTTTGGATGTTCACTGAACTTCGTCACATACTCCTGGTTTCTTTTTGTGATAACTTCCGCAGTAGCTCTGTAGTTAACAATATTATAATTTTTGTTTAACAAACCTCGGTGGTCCGCATAACTTTTTATCGTTTTGGTTTCAATTTGCTAAGAATCCGTAAGTTTGATTTGTGGCGGTGCCACTGGATTTTTCAGTTCTCTGTGCATGTCAGCTGTGCATTTAGAGTTTCTACTTCTACCATGATACGTTTTCTCATTATTTTGCCAATTAATCCATTAAAATAGACGTAATTTCTATCATGTATGTTTGAGTTAAAGTTTAATTTGCTAGTAGGGTGGTTCCTCATGGCTTCACGTCTTCAGAGCCGAAAACTTTTCGAGTGAAAAGCGAGCTTTTCGAGTGAAATCGTAGCTAAAGGTGGCGGGAAAGCTGCGTCATAAAACTTGGCGTAAGAGCCAGTGATGGTTGGGGCATAGTCGTGCATACGCTTTCAGAGGCGTAAGACAACTTAATGTGAATTCATATCAATACGAACATTAATATTTTACGTTATTGCTCAATTTTTAAGCGAATGAAAGATTTATTTACTTTCTACTATTTAATAGAGAATATTTACACTCTTTTATTCAAAATTTTTTTTTTTTTTAGTTGATATTATTTAACAATTTTTCGTTAATTTTGTTTGTTTTTCTTTTAATACGACTAGTTTTATTAAGACTACCCATCATTGAATAATTTACTGAGATCACTTTTTTTTCGTTATTTTAAAGAATTAAGTTTTATTTTATTTCCGTCGTCAACATTCTTTCGTCAACATTTGTTACATGCCATAAGAGAATATTTTCCTTCCTTAACAGTGGAGTGGATTAGTTAATGAGTATTGACTCCCGCCGCCTGGACTGTCAAGGCTATTAGTCCTGTAAGAGGTGGCTGTGTTCCTTCCTAGCTCGACTGAAGTCGCTCTGCCTACATCGTTTCAGGATTTTCCCCGTCCAGCGGAGCACCTCACCAGCCGGTGCAAGCTTTAATCTCACTACTGGTTTCCGTATATGTGTGGTACTGTAGTGCAAGTGTGCGTGTGTGTGTCTGTTTGAATGCAGTGGAGGGAACAAGAATAAGGAAGGAAAAATCGCGCGCAGTCTGTCGCCCGTTTGTCAGGGAACTGCTCCGACATTCGTCTAATATTGATCGGAGAAGCCGCGAGAAACTCGAGATCAGGGTAGCCTACAGCTTCTCTTCGTGGCAGCGGCTAAATTCTACCTACTTATGAGCATATTGCTAGTGGCGAAAATATCCAGTGTTGGGACTTGAACTCTGGCAGCTCCCGGGCAATGAAGCTGCAAACGCAGTGATGTTGCTTTGAGCCATCACACTCTGCCCTTTATTATCCAAGTGGTTACCATCATCTTCACCCCAATGTCTCCACCCGCCGCTTTGGCTTGTCGCGGGCGCGGCCAGGGGAGTTGGGGCGCCCGCTCATTCCGTATGCGCGCGGGCCGTGTTTTAGGGGCCATCCGATAGCGCCTCGCGCGGTTTACGGAGTGCGGGGGCAGCGGGCAGGACCCTGGGCCCCGGCCTCCGGACCCCGTCCGCCGCGCGCCGCGCAGTTCGGCGCCGATTCCTATCGGAACTGTGCGTTCGCCCCAGCCGCCCGACCCCCGCGCCGCGACTCCCGCCGCCGCGCGGCCTTCCGAGGGACAGCCCGCCCGCGCGTGGGCGAAAGGGTGCTGGCGCTGGGGTCGGTTGGCGTTGGCGGCTCATGAGTGAAACGATCGATTTCGGGCTCAAAGAGCGTGGCGCAAAATTCCATTGCGTCAAGTGTACTTAAATTACAAGTAGCTCTGGACTAGTTGGTGTACAGTGTAACAAAGTGGTGATCTGTTTTTTCCCTTATAATTGGTTGCAGCGAGTGTCAATGCATTTATATTTGATTGATTGTTCATTTTATAAAACTTTTTGAGATGATTCCGTCCGTAAGATGCGACGTAACCAAGAAGCTCTACCAACAAGGATACACAAGTCTGTACTTAAATATGGACCCAATGGTTTGAGGTTTAGTGACATTTCAAATTGTAGAAATGGTTGTTTAAAAATATGTTATTTCTGGTTGGGTAACAAATTTATTTTTCTCAACTTTTGCTATTATTCGCTTAATTTTGATTTTATGATTTTATGATTTTGTATGCTTTGCACTGATACTTTCTGTGATCATTTTTAAAATACTGGGACATGTAAATATGAACATTTGATCTTGATTTGTTGTGTGTAACATGAGTTCGTATCATCGATTTGGCCCAGCGTTTTTCAAGTTAGTGTAGACATATCATTGGAAATGAATAAAATAGTATTCAAGCCGCAAAATCTGTGAGAATTGTAAAACTAATTACATTTTATGCATGTCGAAAGTGTACCCATTCCTGAAGCTAATTTGGTAGTATACAATTAGATACTTCTAATCCAGTGTTTTCAAGGCTACAACTGGTGCTCATCAGGCCACCGTAATCTACCACGAGCTCGTAAAAATGACAATAAATCCAATTATACACACACACAATTTCACTTATTTTTCTAACTGTTGTCTTAGAGTATCTCACGTAAAGTTTCAGAGTAGTTTTTACTACGTTATTGTGCTGCGGTGGTCAAGTGCGGGGAAAGCAGGGTTCCTTGTGCCACCTAATACCGCTGCTGGCAACTAACTTGACTTTACTATTCTAAACAGTATCTAAAGTCAGCTCATTAATTTCAATAGAATTAACAGAGGCGTGGAAATGTTTCTTGTCAGAGAGACAGTAAGTGGGTGTTGTCGTAGGTCTGAGAGAAAAATTCGTTTGCCTTATAATTATGAGTAAATTTCACTTTTCAATTTCGTAATGTAAATGAAATTTGTTTTAAAGTGTTTAGTGGTGGGAACGTTGACAATAGAATGGAAACTGGTACAATTGTTTTGCATCACAATGCTTTTGAATCGCGTCCCCTCAAGCGTTAATTCCCATCGCGAAAAAATTACATTAACGCATTACATTAAGTCTCTCTGCCACTACTGAAGAAAAATGCAGAAAAAGTAGTCGGATTATTAACCATCGGGTTGAAAAGTCCAGTGCATTATTTCATTCAGACGATGACGTTCCTCGCGAGCAATATCTGCTCAACAGTTCGTCATTTGAACGTTAACTTTAGAAGGGTTATCTGATGTAGTTGTAACAAATGGAAGTTTCTTTTATGTATTTATTGAAACACTCGTGAACATTGATTTTGTATTTGTTGTCGCTTGTACTGTAGTACAACTCTTGTACATTTTAACTTCATAGTATCATTTTACAATTTTAAACTTATTTGTTTTCCTCGTCTGAGAATCGAATGATTTTAGGTTCCAGTCAGCCAGTCAGTAAATGACCAATTTGATCTTCTTGCAACGGGAGCGGTAGCTCAGTGCATCAACTGATGTCACTGAGGCGCTGCCTCTGATCGGGAGGTCCTAGGTTCGATCCTGACGGCGGCAGGATTTTCAACTGTAGCTTTTCAGCTAGGTCGAATTCAGTCACTGTCTGGAGGAGAATTCTATCGGCCGGCTGCTCTGATGTAGTTTTCCGTGGTTTCTCCAATCAACACCACGCAAATGCCGGAGTAGTACCCTACCAAACGGGCCATGGACCGCGCGCTTTCTTTCCTTCCTCTTTCTTATCCTATCCTCTCCCATTACACACACACACACACCCACACTAACGTAGACTACGCTACCACATATCCCGGGAGACCGGATCTTGTACGTTACTGCACAGTATGCCAACCATTATACCACCGAAGCCACCGCGCCACACGGGGCTGACTTGGCGCACCGTCTCCGCGCGATCTGGCTCGCCTTGCGGTGGCGGCCGTCGCAGCCGGGCTGGGTCGTGTCGGCTGAAATCCGCCTGGATTTACAAGCCCGCGGAGGGCCCGTGGTAATGCGCCTGCCCGCCGCGCCATGCCGCCAAATGGGATCGCAGGTGCCCTGTCAAGCGTCGCCATCTAAAGCCGAACACGTGTGCGCCCGCGCGGCGCGGCGCGACGACGGCCGAGGCGCACAGTGCCAAATTTAGCGCGTCTCGGCGGGCGAAAATCTAGCTGTTGAAGTTCGATGTGACGGCATAGTAATCAAAAAGGTAGTATTTCTAATTATTGCCTATTTCGGGTTTTCCTATTAAGTGGTTTCTTTATTGTGCGATACTTTATGAAGATAGAAAGCCGTAAGTGAAGGCTCTCGGCCCTTCGGGTGACGCCGCGTTGAGAGCATGGATGCCGACGGTTCAAACATCATATCGTTGTCTTCTTCAGGGCTGGAGTGCGCTCTCCTCAGTGGTCGACACGTGGCGTCACCCGGATGTCGGCGTCACTCGGATATCGGCGACAGTCGATAGCCTTCACATGGCACTGGCCACGGAAGTCTACGATTGCAAAGCCTTAAGTCTTCATCCATTGGTCTGGTAGACTATAAAAATTGCGGTGTGTCAACTTGTTATAACATGTTTCTAAGTTAAAATGAACATAGCTCGAAACTAACATTTACGGTGAATAGAGATTCCTCTTTCTTGTTCAAGAAGGCGGATTTGTGGACGTTGTGGTTGTACCAAGAAAATTCTAGCGCCACCCCTAATTATATTGAGATGTATAGATGAAATAAAGTGCTCCTTCCCTTTTCTGTAGTCCCCACTATGTGCCCTCGTCGGTCTAACCGTTTCTCCGTCAATGCTCAGGACTCGCCAATGAAGTACACGCTTGCGCCGCAGCGTGGTCATTCTAAGTTGACCTGATACCGCCGTGTAGTTGAGTCCCACAACATTGGTCATTCTGTTGTGATCTTCCGCAGAGCCGAAGGGCATTGCAACAACATTGCTTGTCTGTCGTTGCAGAGCCAGGGCAACCGAGAGTGATCTAAATGGTTGGTTGGTTGTTAGTGATTCCGGGCGCGTCAACTAACGAGGTATCTCCCACCAGCGGGGCACCGCCCCATCCAGGACAAGCTCTAAGCTCCCGACCGATCAACCGGCATATGTGGTAGTGTAGTGCATATGTGTAAGGGGAGAGAACAGAACAAGGAAGAGAAAGGAAAGATTGTCCGCGGTCCGTGGCCCGTTTGTTAGGGTGCTGCCCCGGCATTCGCCTGGTGTTGATCGGAGAAACCACAGAAAACTACCGATCAGAGGAGCCGGTGTCAAAAATTCTCCTCCGGACTGTAATCAAGAGTTTACGATCGTCGGAAGTTTGCTGTCGGTGCATACAATTTTGGAGAGAATGAGGAGACTTAGCCTGAGCGTCTTTAATTAATTTTCTCTGATATCCTTATTGCACTCAGTACTAATTAAATTGCTAAAAGTAAAAAAGTGGATAATTCGTAGTTCATTTCCAATTGAAAATACAAAAGACAGAGTAAAATATAAATCAACGCATAACTTTCAACTACATAGAGAGAATTAAAACTCAGAATGGCATTGGAAAACAAGTACAATGTATAATGAACGACTTCCGTATTATCCAATTCGGGGACGGCGCCATATTTCTAGAATTGATGAGGGTTCGCTACTGTGTCACATAATTTATGAACTTATGTTCTGTTTTTCTCTTAATGTTTTTTTTTTGAAAGCGCTGGTTAACCAGTGTCCCGATAATCGCGAGTCTCCTGTACTGCAGAATAAAAGGCAAATGCTCAACGTTCGAGACACATTGAACTGTAGGTGAGAGATGGAAGGCTTTTTAACGTTGGCTGCTCTATTGTCGTAGAAATAGTGTGAATTGCCATTTCACGATTGTATGGCAGCTATAGATGTTGGCCTTAGTTGTTTCTCATATATTCAGATTTGGAAGTCGTGTAATCACCAAATTATAGTTTGTGTCATTAAAAAGAATTATTTCCCGGAACACTGAATCGAATGAATTCTTCATATTTTATGGCGTATTTCTAGTTCTTCGTTTTAAGTGTGTTGTGGCATGCAAATATCTTCTGAATTTTGTTGTATAATTACTTCTATTGTTAGATTCGCTTCGCAATTAATATTTTTTTCTCCATGAGTGGAATTCATCAAACAGATCAGGTCAGCAGACTAATGTGTTCGAAATAAAACAGAACAATTAATCGGATTCATATCTCGTGACTAAAATATTAAAGGTCGTATTGTTTGTTATCATTGTGAGAAAATTGATTACTCGTAACTTTTCTGGGAATGAATTATCCCGCTCATGTCTTTTTAGTTCTGCAATGTCTTGTGTTCATGGGTGGGTAAATGTTCATAGCATTGTGTAAACAAATGCGCCTAAAAGAAAGAAAGAAAGAAAAAAGGTGTTGAATGTTGTCAGATGACGGTTGAAGAATGTAGAAAGATCTGCGGAATATTTGTACTGCTTCCGGGTTCCACTCGTAGAAATGAAAACAATCAATGTTGTCAGGTGACGGTTGAAGAATGCAGAAAGATTTGCGAAATATTCGTACTGCTTCCGGATTCCACTCTCAGAAATGAAAACGATCACAAACCTCGTTTCCTATATTGATGATGATGGTGATAATAATAATAATAATAATAATAATAATAATAATAAAACTACTAAATAACCAAAAAATAATTGGCAGAATAATATGTAGGAGGAATATGTAATATGGAAGATACTTCAAAACCGTCAAGATAAAAAAAATGCGATCTGAAACGAACAAGTATGACAAAGGAATATCAGAAATATTAATTTAATTTTTTAAAACCGGAAAAAACACTGAAGACTGAAAAATAAACACTGAAAAACGTGTGGGTCGCATTGTGAATGATTATTTCAGTTTGTATTCATTCATCATGGAATTCCTCAAGATTTCAACCATAACCGTTTACGTGGTACGAACTCGTACTTTTGTTCCATGTGCTCGTGCGAAATTTCGCACTGTGAAACGGCGCCGGACGGCGGAGCAGACGGGGCGTCGGCTTGGCTACGCGCGCTCCTAGTGTGAATGTTGTGAACGACTGTCAGCTCCGGAGCGTGGACGGTCGCTCGCGCGGACGTCGCGGCCTGGAACGAGCTTCTTTACCTACATTGTAGTTGGCTCGCGCTGTATCTCCGCCCGCGAATCTTAAATTTAACGCTGTCGCCGTCCGTAATGGAAGGAGGGATCTAAATAAACGACTGGTCTCCAGCTCGACAGCGCGTCCCAACTCGCACACAGCGTTTCAAATGAACCGTGGTATCGCCGCCTCCGTATATCAGTTTTACGTCGGCGGTTGTCCCTCGGTCGAACGCTCCGCGACAGCTCTATTTCGACCTGTGCGTCTCCAGGAGTTGCTCTTGTTTGTCTTGGTGTGTAGCTGCTGTATCTTGTGAATCTTTCGTTATGTTTGTTGGTGGTTCCTGCGTTGAAGTTTCTTGTGCGCTTTTGTTTTGAAAATGTTAGGAATTGCATGAATATTTTATGCGCCAACTGTGGTGTTCAGCAATGTACACATGTTGTTCGTGTGTTATTGCAATAAAATGATTAAATTATCGTGATTGATGAGTATTGGATCATCCGTACGTGTGATAATACCAGATGTTCCTCCGGCGGGGCAAAACCACTGCTAGGGGAAGTAGCTGTCCTCACGAAGCGAAGAACAGAAAGGAGAATGGGAGTAGCATAGACCATTAACATAGGCGCGCTTGACAAAGCGTGCCCGATTTGGTTCGGCTTCTCCAATGTCATAATTGCCACTGCCTCCAGCGCCACTACCACCAAAACCGCCGGCCAGCCACTGTTCGCCGCCATGACCGCCTCCGCCGTCCCTGCTGTCGCCGCCTGCTGAAGGCGGCGGCGGGTGCTGGCAGCGGGCTCGCGGAGAGGTGGCCGTATCGACCAGCGGCCATCGCGTGGCTAATGGCGTCTCCTCCTCGCGCCTTCGGCTGCCGACGCCGCGCCGCGCCGCGCCGCCCCGCGAGCTGCTGAGCGGCTTCCGACAGCTCATTACGCCTAATCGCGATGGCCAGCGCCCAGCCGCCACCGCCGAAGACGCCGCCGCCGCCGCCCGCTGGCCGCTGACGCGCGATTGACGCGTCTTATCAGCCCCCGCTTCGCCGCGGCCTCCCATACCTTTGGGTCGCCGCACCGCGCCCCCGCCCTTCGTTGTTATGGAAGAGAGGTTTGCATTTCGTCACTAATGCAGTTGAATCCCATCACCCATTATCGCACTAATTGGAAACTTCCACGATTCGAAGTAATGTGCATTTTTCGTGACAACTTATGGAATTCGATACGATGATTCAAAGGTGTGGAGGCCTAGCCACATTTCAATTTTGAAATTTTAAAAAGGAATTATTTATGCTTATAGGTTATGATGTATGTACTTGTGTAAACTATATGTGTGATATTATGACTGTTATTTTAGTTTATTTAATATTTCTAAAACAGGAAATGGTTTACGGAATACTATATTTATTGTCAGTTTAGGAGTTGTAGCGTATGAAATATATTGTAGTAAACAGTCAATTTTATATGTAACTTTAAACTGAGCAATCAGTTCATGTTTAATTAGTTTGAAAAATGTTGTTTATCTAATTGCTGGTGAAAAGAGAGCTAATTATTTTAAAATATCATTATTAGCTCTATCCGGAAGGGAGACGTTTAACTATTTTATAATTTTGTGTCGATTGTATCTATGAATATCGACCTATAAGTGTGCAGCCCAAATTGTTATACCTCGCATAATAATTTAATTCCGACTCTCAAATTAACGCCTGTAAATGGATACAAATTATTTCATCAGAATGTATTCTGTAGGAGTCATTTCGTATCTCTAATACTTTTTGTTCATTTGGATGAGTTCGTAAATGCTTTTATGTTACAATTCTCCAAGCGGATTGCAGAGTAAAATCACTATTAAAAGAGCTTTTTTGCAAGCTTCCGCTATCGACATAGAATCAAATACGTTTCTAATTATCGTTTGCAGAGTAAGCGAGTATTTGCCCAGCAGCTGCAGGAAGAATCAGCGGAGGGGTGTGTGAGCTGTAAGCGCTGCGTCAACAACGCTTGGCAACTGATCAAGCCTTTCGAATTTCCTGCGCCACGTTAAAGATGGCTTCCTGTTAATATGTGGTTCCCAAACTTCTAACTGTATTGGCCCCTCGTTTGATTGTATGTAATAAACTGGTGCAACTGGTGTAACTCGTTTTCGGTTGGTTTTGATGCCTCGCCGCCGCTGGTGTGTTCCGCGTTGGTCTCTGTTCCTAACGACCTCTTCCACCGCCTTCCAGGCCCGTCGACACGACTTTCCAATACTCCCTATAATGCGCGGAATACGGAAAGCTTTCGTGATGGCCGCTCGCCGCCGCGTGTTCCCGCGTGCCTTCTGCGGGCAAAAACGAACGAACGCGGAGCCACCGCCAAATGTGTTCCGTCATATGTAAGGGGATGCTTTGGGAGTTGGGGAGGCTGTTGACCCTTCGATTGCCAATTGGATCATTCTGGTTCCTGAAGCTGCGGAATGGACGTGCTTCAAAAACATGTATTCCAAGTCATTACATGGAGGTCCACGATGTTCGCATACGTATCTAATTTGACAGAAAATATTTCCTTTTTATGTTTTAGAAATTTTCAGAAGTTCTCACTCAGTGTATCTGTAAACGTGTTTTTTTCTTGAAGCATCCGGAACGCGTCCTCTCAGTGACTGATTTCGTTCTCACAGTAATTTCAGATCATGATTTCAGATAAGTCGCAGGTGTCTATTAATTTGCCGTACTTTGCGTGAAACTTAAAGAATAAAATTGTGTATTCCACTTGTAATTTCTGTGGCAAAAATAGTATTATTGTGATCATCACCGTCGATAATAGTTCAAACTGGTCGTTTTGAACTTCCCCTTACGTTATTCCTACCTTATGTACCTTGACTCTGGGGAATGCAAGTTGCTAGTGGCAATTTATTAAATCGCGAAGGGACTCAAGTGTCACAGCTTTTGAAGGCTTCTGAAAGGGAAGGCAGAAATACCGTTTAAGTATTCGAAAGGGATCGTTTTCCAAGAATTAAAGAACCGAATTCCCACAATCAGAAAATAATAATTCACTCCTCTCTAACTCTACGCCATCACTGTCAATCAAGCAATTCCATACCAGCTATCTCGTTGCGAAAGAAAACAAAATATTATGAACATTGCTGGGCTTCAACTGGAATAACTTGAAAGTCAAAGAATTGTACAATAAATGAAGGTAATTTATTTGCAGTATGCATGTGTCTACACCACACTGTACTAAATCAATCAATCTACAGTACGCCAAGGAAAGCCTATAACGGTGTGCTTCTGGTGAATAGATTATTATCTCTCTAACCTACATAAAATTTAAAAAAATAAATTAAAAAAAATTAAAAAATCGCGAATTATGACAAGGAAAATTCCAGACGTATATACTTCCCGCAACACACCTTACCATCGCTTGAAAACTATGGGTCCTAAGCCCTTAAATTCAGATTTTCGTGTCCGATTCTGTGCACGAGTTATATTTCTTGCATGGTAATCTACGAAATGGACGGACGTTCAATTAAATTTTTGAGAGTGCACCAGTCCGTAGTACATGTTGTTTTGTATTTGAGTTAGAAATTATTTTCGCATTAAAACAATAATTTAAATAGTACTGAATTAAAATGCTCGCACGTGCACTAGTCACATATACAAGCGTCACTGCTGATAGTGAATACAAAAAAGGTATTTTTTTAAACGGGTAGGCTTCCGGACCTTCGCCCCCCACTCCCCACCCCCAGTGGCCCACCGGTAGGTAGCGTGGCGCGGCATCTCAGGCCATTTGCGGCGGTGCAGCGGCGTGGGGTGGCGTGGCGTGGCTCGTGACGCGTGGGGCGAATGGGCGGGGCGCGGGCGCGAGCACGCGAGGCACGCGGCGCTGGCCCGCGGGCAAGATCAGCCGCCCCCGCCCCCGCCCCGCGCCGGCCAACGTCGCTTCCCGTTAGCAGCGCCCCGGCGCGGCGCGGCGCGGACGTCGCCCCGCCCGCCTAACGGCCCCGGCCACGCGGACAAGATGGACGCCAAAAAACGAAGCAAGATGGCGGAATGCGGAATGCACGGAGCCATGCTAGGCTCGTAAGAAGTTGACGGTTGAAAAGTTGTTCGGGCCACCGTCGCCGCGTATCGTTGATGTAGGAAGTATTGTGTGTGAATTGTTTTGTTCTGTTTCGTTTTGCTCTCCTTTTTGATTTCATATTTTGCTAGACGGAATAGGTACATGAGTTTTAAATTGAAATCAGAGTACTTAATATTCATGGAATGCATTATTTTTGCCGGTAATTGAAGTAGTAGATAAAATTGAGATTACATACACAAGAAAGCATTAAAAAAAGATGTGTTTGCTTCTAATTAGTAGTATTCTACGTTCTCTTGTTTACTTTGTTTTGTATATTGAAATTAATATTAATTCTTTCTTGTGAAAATTGTTCACTTCTATTTCAACGTATAGTGAGTATATGACATGTTTACAAACAGTAACTCGATGGGATAATGAATCACTTTTTCTCATTAATAAACCCATTAGCATTTTTTAAAACAATTATATTCCTTTGATAAAAAAACTGGTTAACATGTTTTTACTTTTAGGTTCGTTGTTTTTTTCTTCCCGGAAAAGTGCGAACAAATGGGTTTTCTTATGTTTATATTTTTGTGGTTTAGGTAAGACATTTAAACCCGTCCACGAAAATATATCTTTACTCATACTACTGTTTTCACGTAAAGGAATTCCGATGATTTTTGGCTCGATATTTTCCGCTCTTTGCCAGTTACTAGCAGAGAGGATTGTGTAAATCATTATGCTTCGGAAGGGTGCAGACAGGCCATGTAATGTTAGTCGTGAATTGTTTGTTTCTTCTTCTCCCGTAAATTTGTATTTCGCCTGTTTGCTAGCAAGATGAATATGTTTGGAGTGTTTCCAAACTTCATCCTTCCAAACGGGAGCATAATTTAATGAACTCTGGTTTCTGTCTTTCTATATCTTCCATTTCTTTCTTTTGCCTGGAATCAAATCGTATAATGCTAACAAAAGTATACTGTGTCTCATATGTGCCTACGTTTATCAATCATTTTACACAACCCAAACTTGTATTTTCTTCAGCAGTGTTGTTGTTTTTTATTTCAAGAAATTTGAGCGAGTTGAAAACATACTGTATGTCGTGAGTTTTTTTTACCTTGAAGTGTGACGCAAGTGTCTGCATTCTTCGGTGTGCACCGGCGCGGCGTCTCCGCTGACTGGCGGGGCCATTCTCAGGCTCGCGCGCTCGGCGGGTCAGCGATCAGGAGCGGCGCGGCGATCAATTCCGAGACGGCGGTGACCCCGAGAGCTCGTTCATCTCGCGCAAGTCGAATCCCGACGCGGAACGGAGCGCGCTCGTGACCCAGAACGTCCTCTACCCGCGCGCCCTCCCCGCCCCGCCTCGGCCTGGCCCGCCTCGGCCCGGTCCGGAACGAATCTCGGGGGCGGCTGGGGACACGGAGCGCCGGGCGCGCGGTGTGTCCGGGGGGGGGCCGCGGGGGGCTGCGACGGAGACGGGTGCCAGGGTGGCGTCGGGGACCAACGCGGAAGCGGGCGCGGTGGAAGAGTCAGGGATGTCGATTCGTGAAAGTGTGGGGATCCAAAATTGCTGACTCCTAGATCAGCGAAACTCGGAAGGGGAGAAGCAATGTACATGGAACAGATGGGCGGTGCATCGTGGTGTGCTTACTCTAAGGTGGGGTGGTGGATACGAGGGGGAGGGATCTCGGACCGGGCGGGCCTAGGGTTCGAGTCCGGCGGTGGAAGGATTTTCGACACTAGCTTGTCAGCTAGATTAATTTCAGCCGCTGTTTGGAGGAGAATTCTAGCGGATGGCTGCTCTGATTGGGAGTTTTCTGTGGTTTCTCCAATCAACACAGACGGATGCCTAGAAAACGGGCCACGTGCCGCCCGCGAACTTTCTTGCCTCTTCCTTGTCTTGTCCTCGTCCATTACATACATTCATTTACTCTGACATACATTACACTACCACTCATGTTGGGATATCATTCGGGTTGTAACGTCCACGTTACCTTGCCTTATTAACTGGCCGTTACAACTTTGTATATCCATACAACATCCTTTTTTTATGTTGTATCTTTATCATGTTGTTTATTATATTCTTTGAAGTTCTTCACTTTCAGATATCATATAAGATAGATTCTTTCTTTTAAAATAACAATTTATTTAAACTTTCAGAGATTACATACAATTCATACAATTCCTAGTTCCAACTTTTTATCAACATCGTTTTCGTCTTTCAATCTCTCAACCTTTTTATATATCAATACTTTCTGTTACTATCGTAACCTTTAACAATGTTTTTAATATTTGTTTACAACTCATGGTAACTTTGGCAAATCCGCCAACGAAGTTGAAACGTTACAAACACCTCCTTCTTTCAAGAATTTTGGTCACCTTGGTGCCAAAATTTATAAATCTTATAATCAAAGTCTAAAATTTAATATACAATAATAACTTTTATTTTATGACAACTAGATTAGTCCGGAAATGAATTTGCGGAACCTTTACTTAAACAATCGGCATTTCCATGTGCCTTTCCATGTCTATGCTGAATCTGAACGTTATATGCTTGAAATATCAAACTCCATCTTAAAATTTTACAATTTGCATTAGTTTTTTTTTTTATATATTTGAGAGTTAACTTTTCCCCAATTTATGACACAGAAGACTATCTTTATCTAAACTCTTCTAAAAAGATTCCAATTCAGTATTATAAACTTTATTAAGAATTTAATTTCCCCTGCAAGGAATTAATGTTTTTCTGCAATTCAGAATTATCATCACGTATCCTTTGAACAGTACCAGTGAGCCCGGAAACTACTGCCACTTTTGACGAAAGTTCTTCATCTTTCAAAATTATTTCTTCTTTTAAAAGGTCACTTTACTCTCAGTATCTAGAGTTTCGCATCTTTCTCCTCAATTTCTTTCCTGAAAGACTCACGTTCTAATTGAATTGATTTCGAAGTTTTTTCCAATTCATTTTCCAATACAATATCTTGTTCATTATCAAAGTTATCTTTTGAAACGTATTGATTGTTTAGATAATTTTTTTGATTTCCTATTTTCTCATCAAGATTCAGTTCTTGACAGCAATTTCGTCCCTTAATTCAAGAATTTCTTATTATCCTCACCGATTATCATTTCCCTTTTAGCTAACATACTATCTTTCTCAACAAGTAATGTTTTCTTGTTCTCTATTTCTTCCTCCAAAAATACTCTTTCCTTCAATTCAATAATCTGTTCTTCCCCAGATTTGACTTCATCCTTCAAAGATAAACATTCCAAATCAATTGAAGTCTTGCAACAGAGGGTTTCCCAGAATCCTTTTTTTTTCACAGCTCTATCTTCGTGAAATTTGGTGAAATGTTTATTCTTGTCATCTATATCATACTTTTGATTTTCTGTTCCATGATTCTCCATTCTCTTCAGACTCTTCGTTCGTTTCTATTTCATCATTATTTTGACATTCCTCTCCTTCATTAACGTTTAATATGTTAATTTCATCTCTAAGATTTCTACCCAATTCTTTTATCAATTTTGCATTTTTATTTCCTAATATATACTCATCTCTGTCTAACTTATCTGAAACTACTACGCTTTTCCAAAAACCTTTCCAAATTGGCACAGATTTCTACTTCTCTACAGGCAAACATATGGGATTTTCTGTTAAAGGGGGGGACATACCCAGACACTTTCTCCCAAAATAATGTTCTTGTCAACATTTTTTCTTCCTATTAAATCTATAGAAGCACCAGAATCACCCAAAATTTTCAATTTTTTCCATTTTTATAAGCTTCAACGTATAAGGTGCTAATAAATCTTTACTGGAAGTTTTAAACAATTAACGTGCTCAGATCCTATATTCTTTTCAACCATTTTTTATATTTTGGGCAAAATGGTTTTATATATCTATACCGTTACAAAAATAACAATGTACTTCTTTCCTTTCTTGAATCCTTCCTCAATTTCCTGTTTTGTATCAACTTTTTTTTACTTTCCTTTTGAATTTTGGATTTTTATAGAATTTGGTAGTATCCAGCTGATTTATAAATCTTATTTTTTTTTTCTAAATAAATATTGATCCACAAGTCTTCAATTTAAAATTTTCTCTAGTGATGTCTAATTTTCTAATTCTTCAACTATGTCACGAGGTTTTTTATATTTAGTCCATTTGCTAACTAGATGCTCTTTAACTACAAACGGAACGCATCTTTTATTTGTTCCCTTATTAGTAATTCCTTTATTTTCCCCAAATGAGTATACATTTACGCCTTCTAACCAACCATTAAGACTTATTTTTATCATAAGCAATATCTTTCCACGTTTTATCTGGTGTTTTTCTGATCGAAAGGAATCTCTGTCCCTAATTTTTCTGCAGGGTTTCTTTGTATTACTTAATAATATTTTCACTATTTCATCATAATCTTTTACTTCCCCCACCATTTCTCTCGTTATATATTCCGCATCATGTCTGGCAAATTTTCATTAACAAAGGTCCCATTGGTCTTTAGAAATGTCATCAGCAAACAAAATTTTCAAATTGTTGAAGGTATAAAGAAATATCGTTTTCATTTGATTGAAAATGTTTCATGCACTTGTGAGTTTCAAGGAATTTTTTCTTTGTAATCCCTGAGTTAATTGACTTCATTATTTATATTATTTTTTTTCAAGTATTTCTCGACATCACCTTACATTTTCCAACTCAATTTTTTCCAGTTCAATTTCGTGTTTCTCCTTTGTAATCTATCCTCCCTTTCTCGTTCCTCCTTTCAATTTCGTGCCCTTTGTAATCTATCCCCCCTTTCTTCCCTTTCAATTCGTTTTTCCCTTTGTAATCTATCCCCCCTTTCTCGTTCCCCCTTTGTAATCTATCCTCTTCCTCCAACCTTACCGTTTCTAAAATCTCTTTTACTATAGTTTCATCATAATCCTCTGTTTCCGATATTTTTTTTATAATATTCTTAACAGTTTCTTTCTCCGAAACCTCGCAGTTCAATTCCCTAGCTAAATTGATTAATTGACTTTTCTTACATTTGTTTAAAAGCCATTATCTTTGTTTGACCAGTTCGACAAGGAAACACACTTAAATTAATCTATCTGAATACCCGTTTCACACACATCAGCTGTCACTCACGTTTCAATCTGACAGTTTCTAGGCTTCTTCAAAATCTTCAGATATGGTTAAAACATTCCACAGTTCTCCTTCGTATAATGTTTCACCCCACGCAGAACCACCACTGAAATTTAATACGTCTTGATTACCAACCACAGCAACCAACACTGATTCTTTGAACACTCTTTCCAGCGAACTACAAATCCAGGCACACCGCGTTGTTCCACCAAGTTGTTGCAACCATTTCTTCTAACAATTTCTACGTCGTACCACCGCTTCTTCTAACAATTTCCACGTCGTACCACCGCTGCCACCAATTTTGTAACGTCCACGTTACCTTGCCTTATTAACTGGCCGTTACAACTTTGTATATCCATACAACATCCTTTTTTTATGTTGTATCTTTATCATGTTGTTTATTTAATTTCAAGATTAAAATTAAATTTTTTTCACTTTCGATATCATATAAGATAGATTCTTTCTTTTAAAATAACAATTTATTTAAACTTTCAGAGATTACATACAATTCATACAATTCCTAGTTCCAACTTTTTATCAACATCGTTTTCGTCTTTCAATCTCTCAACCTTTTTATATATCAATACTTTCTGTTACTATCGTAACCTTTAACAATGTTTTTAATATTTGTTTACAACTCATGGTAACTTTGGCAAATCCGCCAACGAAGTTGAAACGTTACAGGGTGCTTGGAGCCGGCTGGGACGGTGCCCCGCTGTTGTGAGATTCCTGGTTGGGGAAAATACCCGCAAGCCCACGTAAGTCGGCGCCGGATCTCTCCAGCTAGCGGGGGAAAATCACCATCATCTAGCGCAATAAAAAGCAGACACTACACAAACGGAATTAATTACCTTAGCTGTTGACGCGCCGACATCACAAATCAATCAATTGAAACGAGCGGGGGATGGGGATGTGGCGGGCACGAGGGCGACGAGCAAAGAGAGACGGAGACGCGACTGGGGACGCCGAGCAGCCGCGGTGGTCGCAGCCGCGGGGGCGACGTCGTCGTCGGGGCGGGTGACCCCGCAGGTGTGGGGGTGCCGCCCGCCCCCGCCGCCGCCTCCACCCCTCCCCGGCCCCACCGCCACCGCCACCAGATGAGTATCGGGTCTATCTCGCCGGGCGGAGCTGTCAAATGTCGCCGCGTGTGGAATGTCTTCCCCGTCCCAATCTGGGCGCAGGATCTCCACATGACTGGCAGCTTTTATTTCTCGAACAACTGCAGCGCGCCGCCGTCCGCGCGCCCCCTCCCGTGTGTGCGCCCGCGCCCGTGTACGAGTGTGACTTGACGTATGCATGGATCATGAGACGCTGGAAGACGAAGCAGGAACGGCAGGAGGCGGCCTGGAGGCTGAGCCGCGATGCTACAATAAGAGGACGAAGTGACACATTCCGCGCGCTGTTGGCGGTCGCCGCCTGACCCTCGCATGCTGTCGCTGCCGCGGCTTCCACCCGCCGCTCGCGGTGGTCTGAGGCGCTCCTTCTCGATTCACGTGTCGGCCCTCGTGATACTTGGCCTGTAAATGTAGACTTTTGTTTCAGTAAATTGAAATTTTATCGCAATACATTGAGGTTTAATTAGCATTAATTTCGCATTGTTTTCGTAATGTGTTTTATTATCTAGCTTAATGGTATAGTCGTAGGCTTCGTCGGGCAGTCATGTCTCAGGGTTGGTCTGAGGAAGACCACGAAAAGATGGTAGAAACGTCGGCATCACAGCCTTCGACGTGGGGTCACCCGTACAGCCAAGATCATTTACAGCTTAATAGTAGGTTCTTCACGTTTCGAACTATAAACGACTCTCCGTTGGCTGCCCTAGTTCCTTACTAGTCTGTAGTGTCATATTAAATGAAATGAACGAAACCTGTAAATAATTATTTTGAAATAACTTTTGTCTCTTCTTCTTGGACTTGCACATCGTGTTTTAGTGAAATCTTATCTCGTGCGTTGGTCATCCGGATCTTACGTTTCTGAACAATTCTATCTGTTTTCGTTTTGTTTCTTCACAAACTGCCTTTTCAATTTTATCATTCCTTTTCAATTCAATTACTGGAGAAATCAGGGAATAATGAAAAACCCGGAACTTAATTTTGCTTGTAAATGTCATTGAATTCTAAGTAGGTACAGTAATGTCAGTAATTGATCTGACAGTAAATTGTAACTTCTACTATTAACACGAATTTTATTTTGGAAGTTTTCAATCTTGTTTAAATTTTCCAATATTCATGTTTCACTCATGAACCAAACCATAGGGTTTCTCAAAACATTACGCAAACTTAAGTAATTAAACATTAGTACGGGAACAATTAGATATTGATAAAATACAAAAATTAATAATAATAACAATAATAATAAAATAATAATAATAATAATAATAATAAATGTATTTTGCGTTATTAGGTCGGTAGTCCGACTTCGCCTTCTAGCTTGCCGGTGTCCCTCTTCCCTGGGACTACTTAAATTCCCATGCTTCGCGGTAAGAGCGGCATGAAGCGAACATGACGTATATTCTTCACCGTAACTGGCAAGATCCGGCTGCTTGAGCTTTTCTTCGTCATACAGCTATAGAAGCAGACGATTTTAAAGGAAAGCTACGACTATATTTTTGCCTCGACCGGGAATCAAACCCGGGGACCACAGCACGGGAAGCTAGTACGCTGCCCATGAGCCATCCGAGAGGATGATAATAATAATAATATAGTAATAATAGTAATAATAATAGTAATAGTAGTAGTAGTAATTGTAGTAATGATAGAGTGGTAATGATGGACAACCTTCATGAACACTTACACTATGCATCATCGCTTCCTTCAAGAAGCTCGCTTATCAGGCGGCCGGCACTGTCAGTCGGCGGCCTGGGTTTCCCGCTCGTGCTCCGGGCCGCCCAGGGGCATTGACTCCCGGCTGCCCGCCCACTCCGCTTCGCAGCCACGCCTGTAGTTCGGCCCCCCCCAACCTCCGCCCGCCCGTCCCGCCTCGCCAAAACCCCCCCCGGCCCCTTCCACCAAGATCCCACTACCCGCCTGCCCCACCGCCTGCCCCGCGTCCGTCTGTCCCGCTCGTCCCTTCCTCTACTGACCCATCCGCCCCGCCTACCCACTCACCCGTACCCACCTCACGCACACCGTCCCCGCCTGCCATCCACTTAGCCCGCCCTTCCCGTCCCCGCCCCGCGCCAGTCGCATCGTGTCGGCGTGAAGGAGGGCTTAGCTTAGCGCCGAACTTGTCGGCTCAGCGTTGCACTGCCGCGCCCGGCCCCGGGCCGGGCCGGGCCGGACCACGCTGCTCGCTCGCTTCCGAGCAGGCGTTGAGACGGAGCGGAGGCGGCGAGGGCGCGCCTCTCGCGACGGGGTGGGAGGGCTTAGCGCCGCTGCGCGCGGTTAATGGACGCCCCAGACGGCGATGAAGACGACGACGACGACGTCGCAGTCGGACGAGGATTTTCACTGCGGAAGGAAGGAAATGACGCCGAAGACGGCGGGCAGTCAGGAAAGTGAATGGATGACGCGAATGAAACTAGTTGCAGAGGAAACTGACGGGAGGAACGCAGGAAGAAAGGCAATAAGAAGATAAATGAAAAAATGAAAGATGGGAGGAAAGAGAACGAAATGAGGAGCTGCTGACCTATGAACGCAGATAGCGGAAATGGCGGTTTTTGTTAGATTGTGGGTTCGAGCTTCGCGTAAGCCAAAAGTTCATTTTGTGCTTGTCGAACGGAATGATAAGATGGAAGAAGGAATCAAGTGGAAGTCAGTATGCAAGTAAATGAAACTGGGTGAATCTGCTTCTTCTTACCAAAGTGAAGTATTATTATGATGTATGAAAATCAGCGTGTAGTGATGCATACCAATCAGAACAATCCATAGACTACATGCCACAAACAGTTGAATTGAAATTAAATATTTCTAATATCATCTGTGATATCATAATCCATCCCAGATTAAATTCAGTATTTATCTTGAAGCACTAATGGGTTCTCTGCTTTATAATCTTACTTAATGTTTCTGTGAAATATTTATTACCGTCTTCATGCTGGGAATGCACACTTTCCGAAAGGGTGGTATGACTTTGACCATACGTCAAGGGTATTTTAAAAGAGAGAAATGAAAGTTCCCTGTCCGGAAAGTTTTTCTTTAGTACAGTAATCACCGATGACGGTTACTTCCCGCCATATGAGTTCTCCACTCTATGATGAACCTTGCGACGTGTTTCGTTGCCAAGAGTACATTTTTCATGTCCTTACAAGAAATATGTAAGGTATTATCACAAGAGAAATTAAACTTATTAATCTTTCTCTCAACGGAAGTCTTGAACGCATCCGTTTCGTTGCCCCAAGTCGCCTGCGACAGTACTCTCACTTTGTTGGCAACATGTACAACTTGCACTATCACATTCGAAGCTACGCCTCCTGGCTTATTGGAGTACGTATTCGTCCTGTTCGTTGGTCCTGAGAGCGAGCTGCATAGCAATGGAACATCTTCCCACCACCCGATCCGAATCTCTCTAGAGAATTTGTTGTGGATCATATTCGTGGAATTTTCTTTAACACTTGGGGGATGTGTGTGTGAGGGATTGGAATACTGCCAGCACATCATGTAGCGTTGGTAGTGTGCATGTTTGGAGGAAGTATGGAGTCAGTGATGACCTCCTAGATTATCTTGCGCTGTGTCATCTTGCAGACATCGCAGGGTTATCCGTCATGTTAGGCAACTGAACTATAAAACAATTCCTGATACTTCGAAGATAATTTGTACATAAGAATACTCTCTTTTATTGAATGGTATTGCTTTGTATTTCTTTACTGAACTTTCTACTGTTCAATGAAAAAGTACTGAGTTAAATTATATATTTATAATTTAACTGTAATATTAATTAACTGTAATATAAATAAACTGTAATATTAACCAACAAGAAAATCTATTAAGAAATGTTAAGAGAATCAATGAATTTGGCATGCTTGCAAATCACTTGCCGAAATTTTTTTTAGGAGGAAGTAAGCGTTCTAGTTCAAAAAATGCATGTGTAAATGAATACAATTTTCTTCTCAGTTCTTAGAATATTCTGTATATTAGTTTACTTCACGGTAAAAACCATCAGGGAAGAATTATGTTGATGAATACTGTTTTGCAATTATTTTTTTGTGATTCATGAATATTCGTCAGTATTTCTTATCTGCGCCCTTGGTCTTTCATCTCATTCTGACATCTATTGTTACGCGAAAGTTGGGGGAGAGACGACGTGAGTTGTAACACGCTGCTCGTTCCCCTTCCGGAGGTGCTGACTGCTTATTTATCGAGCGGGACCGACGCTTTTTGCGACACTGCCAATGTCGGCGGCTTCATTATTGCATTCGTCATCGTTGTTAGGATTATTATGACGACATTCTAGTTTTTAGGTCCTCTCTCTTAAGGGGGAGCAAGCGGTTTCTGTCGTGATTGATCTCCGCTGGTGCATTGTGGCAGGAATGTCGCTGGGATGTAGCATTCTTGATCTGAGCGGGACATTTTTGGAAATCCATATGACGTCAAAGTGCAGTGCATTGAGATATTAAATTGTGGAAAATTTGGGGATGGTGAGAGTAGAATGAAATCATTACTTTTGAAACTGTAGAAAACAAGTACTGGATGAGATAGTTCTATTACGTTCACAGAAAATTATTATATATTTAACTCGCTAATTGAATGTTATATCAACTGCTGATGGCAATCCGTATCCGTAAAAATAGAATAAAGTACAAGGTTTTTGAATTTGAGCACTACTTTTCTGAATTTTGAAGCAAATTTAATTTAAGGAACATCGCAAACATAGCATCGCGTAAACAATGCACTTTGTTTGATCTTTACGAAGAAGGAGCGGAGTACATCAGTGAAAAATTAGGGATGTGTCGGTCTTTCGTTCAGAGAAATTCACGTGACAAATATTTAGTTTTAATTCTTTGTGGTACTAGAAAGTAATTCTAGTTTCAAAATATAATTTTAGTTAAATTGCCATTAGTTATTCCGGTGTATTTATTTCTGTCAATAATACATACTCATCAATGAAGTCGTTTAAATTTTGTAGTGGCCATATTTAATTGAAAAGAGATTTATTTTTAAAAAAGCAACAAAAAATGTGGCATTGTGTTTCTAATTCTTCATACTATAAGGTGATTAATCTTTCAAAACCAAAATGAGCTTGAGGTTGAGCTATTTCAGTTATTCAGTTTAATATCAAGCAATGTTTATTCAGCATTGTACCTGGCAGAAAAATATAAATATTTTTAAGAGGTGCTATTTAGCCTACCTCACAGATCAACAACAACCATCAATACCTTCCAGAAGAGATGTACAGCCCTTACGCTTAGACTGCCCGCATAAAAGTCGGATCGGGGCTGAATCGTGCGCGTGATCCGATTGGGACACGCGTGCAGCGCGCGTCACGGGTGCTCGAGGCAGCACTCGCCTCCTCCACGCCCGCCGCGCGCACGCGACATCGAGGATTGCTCTAAGTGGGCGTGTGCCGCCGCCGCCGCTCTCGCCACTGCTGCCGCCACCGCCGCCGCCACCACCACCGCCCCCCCCCGCCGCCCCGCCACCTATCGCCGACCACGCCGCCACCACCACCACCCACCCCCACCACACATCGACCCCCCGCCCCGCGCAACCACGCCCGTCACCGCCGCCCCGCCACCGCCCCGCCCACCACCCCGCCGCCACGGCCGCCATGGCCGCCGCTGCCACCACCGCCGCATCTCGAGGGCAACTCTCCAGGCCCTCCGCGACGGCGGGGCGCACACTCACCTCGAGAGGGCGCAGCGTCTGTGGCGATAGAAGCAGTGGAGTTGGAGGTGAAGTGGCGGTGACAACGTTGGTAATGGAGGGCTTCCAGTGGAGGGGGCTGTGACCTGGACGCGCCGAGCAGCCGCAACGCGCGTTGCATACGTTTTCCAAACGGCGCACGTACGCAAAAGGACTATTTACGAAAATGGACTTCGTGCGGGCAGCCAAAAATGCTTAACTGGTACTCGTTACCACCCGACACATTTATTTCTGGCTAGAATATATGTGTATGAAATAGATGTAAGAAAACAGTTGCAGTTTGGGAGGTTATTCAGACGGATAAGACAAGAATTGCGGTGAGGCGACGACGGCGGTGGGACATTGCAGTGGCATTGCTGACGGGGAAAGCAGCTGCGATGTCGTTTCTACATGTGGAGCGATTGCGTTTGATGGGGATGGTGTGGCGGAGGAGGGACATCGAAGGGCTGATAGCGTCGATCGCGATTGCATGGACGGTGTTGGAAGAACCTGTGACAAGAAATTTACCTGTGTTGGGTAGTGTTTACAGTGGTCTTGGTGATAGTGTTCGACTTTCGAAGAAAACGGAGATGAGTTTTGGATGACTCTGAATGATGCTGCAACTTTGACAAGTTACATTGTCCTGTCAAAAATTGATCATAATTGACGGAGTTTGCAGTAAACGTCGGGGTTGCCGCAGCTAGAGCGTTGACGGTGCTAATTAGTGACGGCGGTGGATACATGAGCGGAAACCCGCGGGGGCGGCGCCGACGGTGGTGCTATTGGTGAGCGGAGATGATGATGGAGGTGGTGGCGGTAGTGGTCAATTTGCACATGCCACTCAGCTCGGGGACCCGCCGCCGGAGCTCTCGTCTCCTCTTGTCTCTAGGGCCCTCTACTGTTCGTTGCAGGGTCGTGCTCCGTGCTCTCTTTGAGGGATGGAACGTATGCTCTTCAGCTTGGTTGAGTGCACCCTGTGCATGAGTCGTCATACTAAATGAGTAAATGCGGGAATTGTCTTTCCTGATCACGCACACCTCTGATATTCGTTGCGAAAGTGTCTCTGGAGCTCTTGATATTCTTCTTTTACCCAAAAATTGCTTTATAAAAGACCCAGCTTTGCTAGATTTAAGTATATACAAAATCAAGTATTTAAAAAAAAAAGATACGGCCTATTGACGATTAACAAATATTACCTGGAGATTGAAGGATTGAAGGGCATGTACTGTTTGTATTGTTCTTTGACTAGCAAGTAGCAGGCAAAATTTAATGGCAATAGTGCATGGTGATGTTGGTAATTTATTTTCCAAAGCAATGTATGGCCATTCAATACCTAAATAATAAATAACGATGTTGTAGACATACGCATTCGAGAAGGAGAACCTGGTTGTTACACAGCGCGTTATGTAATATTCATTTATTTTACGTCAAAAAAACCAGTTGAAACTGCGTATGACGTGCTATGGGGAGAAGAGAATTCTGTGCACATTTTCAAAATTCTGTGATCCCTGCACTAAGTCATATACTACATGAATTTTGAAGAAAAGAAAAAAAAGCTCTCATGTAATAAAATCTGTTTTCAAAGATAAATAAGCAATAAATTTTGGGCTCTTATGTGGCAAAGTGTTGTAAAATAATGTACATGTATTGTATGTAATTTGTTTGTAATGAGCTGTTGATTCTGTCACCTGATGAATATGATTTCTACGTTAATAAAGGATAACGATATGGGTCCAATAATTGAAATTTCATTTTAATTAAATTTAAAATGATATTTCGTCGTATGGACGTATTTAATATTAGTACCATACTTTGCTTATGAATATTGTTACAGTGTGTCAATTCTCCGCGGTTCTTACGCGTCCTCTGTGCTTAGGGTTCATCGTCATTGCGAAGTTCATTCGGTAATGTTTAGATTCTCAGCATTGGTGAATCTGATCCATGAGTGCATGCAGGAGAATCGATATGTTCTGTAAGGATGCCCAAGTCGATGCAAGGATTCCCAGTCGAGTATGTTGTGTGAGCTTATTTCAAACGCCTACTGGATGCGTTCACATGTCGTACATGCAACTTACTGTGAAGGGTGTCTGCATTCTCTCTCAGCACCCCGCAAATCTTGCATGCCTATTCGATTAGGGATTCCATGAATAATATTTGTGTATTTTACAATCAGAACTTTATTATACACCCGAAGCACGTACACACTGCTAATTCGAAAGGTAAATTAGAACATGACAACCAATTCGAAGTACGGCACGTAGTTATGGATGTCGACGTGAGGGTTATTCTCTTAGCATATGCTTTCTTAATCGAACTTGTCAACTTTGTTGAAAAAAATCGCCTTATTTTTGTGCTGAATTCAATTTCCATAAATCACGTAGCAATATTTTCTGTGTGACGAGTCGTAGAGAAGCAGATTAAAATGATTAATGATGCGTAATAATGTAAAGTGTGTTGAACGATACTATACCTATACCTTTCTCACTCGGAAAGTTGGTATGTAGCGTCTTCCAAAATTATTATTGACTTTCATCTTTAGTGATTGCTTTAAGTATTTTGATGTGGAAATGTAGCATCATTTATCGTCATATCCTTAGCATTCATTTGGCAAAAATTGTAAATAAGAAGTTGTTAGTAATTTAGTTGTATATTCAGTGTCGTGTTCTGTGTGTTGATTGTGTTAGTGATTTGTTTGTTGTATGATATTTGTGCAATGACAATTTCTTATTCATAGTGTGTGAAAGGAACATCGAATGTTCTTTGAGGATCGCTAAAGAATCATTACATTTCTGAGAAATTGTGAAGTTTCTAATTTATTTCAAAGAAGGCTCGAAAATAAGAATAACATGATACTAGTGAAAATATTTTTGTGAGAGTGTTTGATAAATCTTCCTTTCAGTTGACTAAGTGGACTTCCGAATAATAATGAATGTAACTTATGAGATGGTAACAATCGGTTAGCTACTGAAACTGCGTTACTCGTTTTGTTCTGCTAGTCTTTAGTTTTACAAAATATTATAGACTAAATCGAATTATGGAATTAAAGCTACTTGACATTTCTTCGGATCCGGTGTTTAGTGCCGATTTCCTCAAATATATTGATTTTCTTTTACACACATAAACGTACGATTACGAATGGTTTCATTTGACGAGATTTGAATAGTTGATATTATTTATGTACTGTGTTATTAGAAACGATTATTAAGTATTTTAAATTACTTCTTGCGAACTAATTGCATTTGGGTGTTAGTATATCAAATAATTTCTCTTCACAAAATTTTAATTGTATAATATCTCAGTATTTTAAAAAGAGTAGTAAAACATTTATTTTGTTAATAATTTAGTTGTTCGTATTTCATATCTGATTATAGGGAATAATAAAAATCGACCTACTAACAAGTATGGAAACATTTATCAGTCAGTGATGTAGATCCTTGTATTCTCGCAATGGCAATTGAAATTGTTTGTAAGAGTTGTACGAAGACAACATAAGTCTTTGCGTAAGCACGAAACACATGCTGTAAAGAACATACATGCATTATCGAAACGATGCCATCTGTGGAACGGCAACTTTGTAGGTGTAGCAGGTAGAGAGATTAGCTGGCGCGAGGATGTGGTGGGGAGAAAGGAATACGAGAGGAGCTGGCGCCATCACCGATCACCTCCCACGTCAACGCTGCCATCGCCTTCGCTAACGACGCCGCCGCCAACGCTCCTCCGTTCCTCCGTTGCCTCTGCAACCCCTCCTATCGCCACCCACCCCTCCCACCACCACCAAATCCTCCTCCGACGCCCCAGACTCTCCACCGCCATCTCCCTCCGAGTTCCCAACGCAGATTTTCCTACCGCCACGTGTAAAGTCTCCGCTTTCCGCTACCTTCCCTGCTGGCTCCCGACCGCTAACATTGTTGTCTCTGTTAATTTACGTCATTACATAATCATCATCACCACCACCACACCACCACACCACCACCACTCACACACTTTTAACCATCATCTTATTGCTAAATCAATCACATAGCAACACACACCCACCACAAACAGCTTTGCACCCCAACCATCATCACTCGGCTTTACCGTTGCAATTTTCACTGCTACCAGAATCAGAAACCCTTTTCCCTACGACCGATACAACCCTTCTTGCACCACCCCTTCCAGCACTTCTACCGCTTCGCCAGCCCCTCCACCTTCGCCGCCGCGACGGGCTGCACGGCCGTCGTCGTCCTGCGGCGGGTCGTGCACGCGCGGGCGCCGTGCGGGTCGCGGGTTCGACGCCGCGGACGCACGCGCGCCTGACGTACGGCGCCACGCGCGGCGGCGGGAGCGACAAGCGCGTGCAGCTATTGTCCCCGCGGAGCACGCCGCGCCGCGCGCTGCGTTGTTTGCGGCCGCGTGGCGGCGTCGCCGGCGCTTCTGCTTGTTCCTCCGGGGACGACCATCATAGAACACGACCAGGGGAGGGGCGTCTGAGACGAGCGACGCCAGCAAATACAGAGAGGTACTGCTGTATTGGACGAGCGTCTGCGGAGAATTTGTGATAAGATGTTTCGTTACGTCGGAAGATTATGCTCAGGAATTTGTAATGTTAATAGTTAGTCATGTAAAGCAAATGTTTTCAATTAATTCATTACGTATGCTAATTTTTGAATGTTCGTGAAATAAACATACAGTTATGAGTTTGTAATTTATCTGTTGGAAAAATTTTCATCAGAGACTATACTTTTTACGTTCATATTACGTTACGCATATTAACCGTTTCAATAGCGATTTTATTTTTTTACTAATAATAAGCATAATAATAATAATAATAATAATAATAATAATAATAATATACTTTCCTGCGTACATTTAGAGGGTAAGAACATTTTGTATACGATATCGAAACTCAAAACCTGTTTTAACCACGTGATTCGTTCTCATATTTCTTTATTCCATAATCTGCACGTAATATATTATATATAATTCGGTGAAAAATACCTCGTTTCATTTCAAACGCAACGCCCTATCATCTCGGAACGACAGCAGACTTAATTACAAAAGACCGATTCGAAGTGATGTGGAAGCTCGAAGTCGAAATTCGTTTTCCGAAACGGCCAAGGCGTCTCTGCTTCCGTGAGCTGTTCAGCTGCTCCCCCCCAAGGTGCGGTATATCCGAGCCGCTTCAGAAGTTGGCAATCACGTCGTCAAATACGAGTAATAACATTTAAAAATAACGGTCTTTGGAGAGCCGACCTGCTCGCTCGCGGCGGCGGCGGCGCTTGTTATGAACTCGCGATATTTCTCGGTGCCGCGGCGATATTGCGCTTCTGGGCGGTAGTCGACCGGTCCATTCTGCGCAGAAGCAGCGATTTCGCTTGTGGCTACTCGTCGCTCAAGGAGGCGGGGGCGATGTGGAAGCTGGGAAAGGATGAAATTCACGGCGAATGGACAAGTAAGCGCGAGAGAGTGTGTGTATGTGTGGGAGGGGAGAAGGTAGTGGAGTTGTGAAATTTAGCAACAATCTTGTTACGAAATGAAAATGGAACTTGATACGAGTGTATCACTCGTACTTTTCTTGTAGTACATGCAGTATATGAGGGTATACTTCTCTTGATTCACGAAGTGTAAATTATCTTTTGCCTTTGGTTTGTGAGATCCAAATTTGAGACATTTTCTAAATTTTTTTGACGCTTTTTTGAGTTTTTTAGAGGCCTCTTTCTTTTCTCTTCCATCCCAATATGACGCACAAACGTTTTTTGGAGTAATTTGATACTGCTAAAAGATTATGTTTTATATATTGAGCCGCGGGCAGTCGGGCAGGTTATTTTGTGCTAAAGAAGATATTTCACTAATTGTCATTCATGACTAAAATATGGGAGGTAGTTGTAGAAGCTCAAAATGCAATCAGTGGCTCCTTTGCTGGCAATCCGGTGTGCCGGACGTTTGTAGATTGTAGCCTGGATTGGAGAACTGACGCCTGCATTCCGGTACGGGAAGAGCATTCCAAGAACACTCCTACATTATTTCATTTGCGTTCATTATGTTTCCTCTAATACATATCTTTGTTCGTCCTGAAGTATTTTGTAAGCTTTCAACCGGAATCTCGATCTATAAAAGCGAAGACAATACAGTCGGCGAATGGCGACTTCTGTGTTAAGATACGGAAACAGCTTGGGCGCATAATGCAAAGCAGACTTGGCGGGCGCAGCCAGGACAGCGTATAGTCGCGTGCTGGACCGAGTGGGCGTGCGATTGGGCGGAAGGCCGGTCGCACGGTCGTGTTAACGCCCTCGCGCCCACGCCTGGTCCTCTCCCACCGCCCGTGCTTCCCGACCCCTTCCCCGACTTCACTCCCACCCACTGCCTTGCAATTTTGAAGAGCATTCACAAAACCCCCCCCCCCGCGCCCACCAATTTCACGCCGTGTCTGCCTCCTCCTCTGCCGACACCCCCGCTACCATCCTGCTCGCCGCCCCCTCCCCGTCACCACTCTTTTGCTACCCTTTCTTCAACGCCACCCTCTTCGTCACACCCATCTCCGCCGCCTCCTCTGAGCCTTGTCGACTTCGCCGTTTTCGTCCTTACAGATCCCCGCTCACCGTTACCCCTTCCACCTCCACCGCCAGTATTTGCCTTCGTCAGCACCTCCTCTGCTACCCTCCCACCACCACCTCTGCCGCCTCTTTTCACCCCCTCTCCGCCGCCACCCTTTTCACTGCCAACCTCTCCACCTCCGCACCTTCCGTCACGGCCTCTGTTCCGATCACCCCACTAATAATAATAATAATAATAATAATAATAATAGTAATAATAATAATTACAATTATCACTACCACCAGCACCTCCACCACTGTCGTCCCCACCACCTTATCTGCTGCCGCCACCGCCGCCGCAAGCACCTCCGTCCCCGCAGCGGCCGACGCCCGTTAAAAACGTTGGTGTGATGACAGCTTGCACTGGGCCCACAAATCACTACACAAACCAGATCTGGCGCGGCGCGTCCGGCGCTTCCTCCTTGGCCGCCCCGCCCCGCCCCACCCGCCCACTCCCTGCGCCGCCCACCGCGCCACGCCTAGCCGCTCCGCAGGCCGTGGCCCGTGCGCTGGCTGCGCGCCGCCGCCGCTGGCCGCTCGCCCGCACACGAGATAAACAACGCTGCTGATTGTGCAGCAGCTGTCCTTGGGGGGGGGGGTACTTGTAAAACCGTGCGTTTAAAGAAAAATCTTATTGTAAATTACTTATGATTATTAATTAAAGTTGTATAATATATTAATAAACTATGTATTGTAATCGGTAAATTTTATTATACTTTTTTAAACATGGGTGTTCATATTTAAACAGGGGCGAACTGTGATGGTCAGAACCTCTCGCCTTCCACTGCTGGTGTATCGGGATTCAAATCCCGTTCCATCCACCTGGACATCTGGAAGTTGTGGGGAACAAAGTGCGTTTACGTCGGTTTATTTCGGAGAGGTATTGCTCCATCACCTCCTATATTATTTCAGTAGTATAGATACCTTTTTCCTACCGCAAGACTCGCGAGGATTTTTGAATTTATATCGTTAAATAACCTCTAAACGAAGGGTTTTAGGGCCTTAAAATCTAAAATTTTGAGTTCAAAGGCCTCAAAGAAACGTTCCTCACACCGTATTCTATAGGATCTTCTTCAAGATTCTATTACATTTTTGTTGGTTCGACGCTTCTCGATTTGACCCCACCTGTTCAGAGTATGTAGAATCTGCAGCTGATGGGTTATTAAACAAATTACTTGACGTGATTGAATTACACGGGTGTACCTCTCTGCTCGGTAATAACGTTAATAAGAATAGTTTGTATTGATAAGGGTGTATTGTATAGTTATCAATTACACGGAGACATAAAAAAGTTACGGTGGATAACAGGATCTTGAAGAAAAACATGTATTACAGGTTTAAAATGGAAAAATAGGGAAGAGGGTGTGGTTTAACTTGCGAGAGTTTTCGCAGTCGAGGTACGCTAGTCATCATGTAATCATATTATCAACTTCATCATCATCACTCGTCGCTTACCTGTCAGGTCATTAATCTTAGAAACGATTGAAAATACTTATGTACTAAGGATCATAATAAAAAAATATTATTATCGAAACATTTCTTAGTTTAAGGTACTGGAATATAGTACCTATATTTTCCCCCTTGAACCTGCCCCTCCTGCCCATTAGTCATACTCAAATGCAACTGTCGGAATATGATGTATACGACTGTCGTATTAGCTGAAGAGGAGAAGATGTCGCTTTGATCATCATAGTGATATTTTATCGGATTCTCACGCATTCCTCGAGTGAACAATTGAATAATATCCATGAAGGTGAGTGAAATTTTCTGGGAAGGTGAAATATTGTATTAATTAACTTTTTGTGCATTATTGTAATATTATTCAACATTTTCATTGAGAAAAGTAAGCTATTGTACTTAATTACAGCTCTGTATTCTACGATTATTCAAATCCAGTTCAAATTTAACTGGAGCTAATTACTATAGGCACTTGCGCCTAAACCGAATCATTAATAATATAATTCATTAAAAGAAGTGAAGATCCAGTTCTGCCATTATGGTTTATTAATTTACTGCTATATTTATTCCATTTTTCTTTTGTCTTAAATTGAATAGTTATTTCATTATGGTACTCGAAGAATGAGCAATCAATGTTCACCGGAATCAAATTTTGCTCGACCCTAATATGGCAAATGTGAAATATCCCTCTATCCAAGCAACCAAACTTCTCTGCATTATTATTGTAATTTTTGAAAACTAATGTAAATAAAAGAAGCAAAATTCTAATCCCTTCCTGTTAAATTCTTAACGTCAAGTCTCGAGTTACGTCCAGGGCATTAATACGTACGTTAAAAATTACTACGGACATTTAAAATTACTTATTTCTTGATTTAAAGTTTGATAATCTCATATTCTCAATATTTGTGTATATTTTCTCCTTTTGTAGTGACGATATTTTTTCTATGCAAATAAATTCACAGTCAACATCATCCGTTTATTTCTTTCTGAAAGTCGTTTCTCAATGCAGTAATTGCTTTGAAAATAGGTTCTACTGACACAAAGCGTAGACTCTTGTGTTGTGTAGAAGGTCGTAAAATTGTATAAATGAAGGGCTTTGAATCTGTGAAAGTCGATTAGAGAGAAAAGTGCTTATTTCGTCGTGCATCGAAGGGTCTCTTCTCCAAGCTACCCTTCCAATTTCCCTCCATCTTTCCTCGTTTCGAACACAAACTTGTTTGTAATAGTCCCTCGTTTCTCACATCGACTTCTTCGATTTCCTTCTCAGTTTATCTCCTCTCTTTCACGTTTTTGCCCGCTACACTGCTCCTGCCCATTATCCCGTTTTCCCAGACGGATTAATTGATACGGCGGGCAGTGGCGGCGGCGGCCGCGCGTAAAAAAGCGGCAATAAATTAGATGTCTTTGTTTTCGGGAAATTGTAGCCACCTGCGCCGACAGAAGCGTCGGCCCACTTGGACGGGCTACCTCTCACTTATTGAATTATGCTCGGTGCTTTTGCATAATCGACTTATTTTCTCTCCTCCGGCCGCGCGCCGCCCTGGTCGGATTGCGTAGCCGCTCACGTCTCCGCTTAACGGCTTGCCAGCCACTCAGTTCTCACACGCCCTTACATTATCGCGCCGCGTGCTTCTCTCTTTTTTGTTTCTCCTTCTCCCTCTACGCTGTAGGAAAATAAACTGTCCCAATTTTTTTTTTCGAGCTCGCCGGTGGGAGCAAGAGAGAGAGAAAGAGAGGAAGTTTCTGAATCGGATGGCACTGCTGCAAAGACAAACTTTTTTAAGAGGAGACGCTGTTGCGGCAAAGGAATATCTTGCTGCGGTAGGTTTTCACTTGTTTCGTTAAGTGCGCGGCTGTTCGCGGAAGATATGGTGTTCACCCCTCGAGGGAGTAGCCGCGACCGTCGAGTCCGCAGATTAGACTCGGAAGTGGGGTACGTGGTTAGCGCTTCGCTGCGTACTAGGATGCTGTTTGCGTGCGCGGAGAGAGGAAGAGAGGGTGAGAGATGGCGTCTGAAAAAGGGGTGGGGCGAAGCGAGAAAAATTATTGCTTCATTCCGTTGTTGCAATTTTGTTCGTTGCGGTGGCCATCAACTGAAGGAAAATGTATCTCGCGGAATTGAATGTTTTAGTGAAAATATCTTGAATGTTTGAAATTCCAATGAGTGAAGTATTTTTTGGTGATACTTGAAACACATTTAGTTCATAATTGAATACGTGGTGAAGTTTGTTTACTTCAATAGTCCAAATACTTCAGAATTATGCATTTTTTGTATTTGTCTTCCGCATCACCATTTATGATTTATGATCTGACAGTGAGGTTGTATTCATAGTTCGTAAATTTTATTAGGGTCCGATTTTTTTTTTATTTTCTTCACTTTCAATTATTTAATTTCTCTGGGCCTGGACAATATTATTTTAAATATATTTAAACGTATGTTCTGATATATTTCATTTAGTGTAACTTTAGCACAACAGTCCCGAAGTTTTAACATTGATACAAATAAGAACACTGCCGTGTTATTTTTGTACTTTATTACAAACTTTATATTCAATGTTGATGTGTAAAAATGAGAGATCGTCGGTGTTTCTGCAATAATATTTTTCACTAACATTATATTGACAGTAATAGTAAAAAACGTCTCAGCATCTCAGCGTCTCAGCATATATTGCAGTAACATAGTAAACTACAAGCAGATACAGAAAACAACATTTCTTTGCATGCCAACAATATCAACAAAGTTGCTGTTAGATACCGCAACATGTGAATACAAAATATTTAATAGCGGCGCTCTTCCTTGACCTTACTGACGCATGAATCATAAAGTATGACGTAAGCGTGATAACTGGGTATGAGAACTCCAGTCGGTAAGCGAAACATGAGAATATACAAAATATAACAATAACATGTTTTCATTTTTCAAACAACATATTTTTGTTTTGTATTTTTTTTTTTCTTTCGGATTTCTGGGTATCTGACGAAACCTTAGACACATCTAACATGGATGGAGGCTGCATAGTTTTCTTTCAATTTCGGCGCTCATTGCAAATTTGTAATATAGGTGACAGTTTAATTGTTTCGGAGCACGCTGAAGCTAATGATAAAAAATACCAAAATCTCCCTGTGTATAATATTCCCCGCCGGGGGAATCACGATGGTGAAGGTTGTCGTGGTTTCTGGTGGAGTGTCGTAGACCACCACCCGGATCCTGAGTCTCGCGACGTCGCTCACGGCGTTAGCCTGAAGGTGCAGGCCGTGAGAAGGCGATGCTAAGTTCCTGGTAGTTGGGTCCCTCCGGCTACCCACCAGTTGGGCCTATGGCGCGTCGACCATTGGGCAGGATTGTGCGAAGGATGCTTTTCGATGTCCAGCCGCCTGCCCCCCAGTTGGGCTCTCGGATTCGTCGTGTCATTGGGCCATGCTCTGGACAAAGAGGAGGGAACTCGTTCCCGGCGCATGTGAGTGGCGCATTGTTTTGACTTCGGTACTTGCCTAGAAAGCTAGGAGCTCTCTCTTAGCAGGGCGGCCCTTACCCAGGCATTATATGGGGAGGTTGCCGTGAGGGCCAACTGAGTTCCGACTGCATCCAGACATCAACCCGTCGGCGTTTTGCGCGTCGGTGGGGGGTGAGAATAAAAACCGAAAATGGCTTAGTGCCCACCCCGGTGACTTGTTCCCCTGATGAAGCAAAGTCAATGTGGTGTTGTTGACCACATTGGAGAATATATGTGCTTAATATTTCACTCACTCTTCCAGATTAACTACACATTGTGGAATGGCCATCTAGAACGTGGAGCCCTGGATAGCGTAGGGACAGGCAGCCCCAACCTTTGTCACCATCGCGCCGGCAGCAATGCTTAACACCCTCGCGCTGTTTCCCCCGACCTCCTATGCGCCCGCCCGCCCGCCACTCCATTTTTCCGCGTCGTGGACGCGGGGCGGCCGGCGTGCCGCGTATGGCAGCGATGTAATTGAAATGGGCTAAGTTACGACCGGGGGGCTGCGCCTCCGTGAGATATGTGGCCGCGCGTGGGGGCCCGGGCGCGGGAGGGCGCGAACGCTCTCGCGCGGCGCTGGAGACGAGACGGTGGCGCAGGTGGTGACGGTGACATTGCCGGAGCGGTAGGGCGTGGTGACGGTGAAATTGCTTAGGCGGCGGGGTGGCGAGAAGGTGATGGTGACATTGCCGAAAGCGATGGGGGGGTCGCTGATGGTACATTCTGGAGGCGGTAACGGATGTGGTGACGCTGATGGTGAAGTTGCTGGAGGCGGTGTCGCTGATGGTGACATGTGGAGAGGTGAATATTCCGAAGCGTTGGGGGGGAGGCTGATAATTATGGTGATTGGTCGGGTTGTCTGTGGTGTTTGCGGTGACGGTGCCGGAGCCGAAGGCATTGCAGATAAAAAAAGGTATGACGACTGTGATGGTGATGGTTACAGAGGCGGCGGCGATGCCGTTGGGACGGCCCGAGTTTTGGAGAATCTTGGCGGGGGACGGGATGCATGGGTTGGGGGGAGGTTGGTGGTTGTGGTAGTGGTGGTGGAGGAGGTGGTTGGTTGGAATTGTGATGTTTGCGGCGGCGCAGCGCCCGCTGTCTGGTATTGCTCACCGCGTGGGTGGGGCTGGCAGAGTGATAGAAATGGACGTTTCCGGCTGGGAGTATTGTTTTCTTAATTGGGCGTACGGAGAGGAAGTGGAGCTGGATGCGAGATTCTCTTTGTCGCCCTCCGGTATTTACTTGTCTTTGAGCTTGTTATGCGTCTCATGTATTGTGTGCTTCTTTAATTAGGAAAGCTTTTGTTTTAAATGTTTTTCCTCAATAATAGTAATAATAATATCTACGTACACATTTTCAGATAATTTTTTTATATATATTTTAATGTAACTGTTTGAGATATCTGTAATTGGATTTTTTGTTATAAATTCTGTACTTTTTGTGTACGATACACTATAGTGGTATACACTATAGTGTAATACACAAATAGTGTTGCGTGGATTTTGTTGCCAGGGATGGTAAGAGTTTCTCTGTCAAATATTCAGTTTTTGATATCATAAGAAGCACATTTGAAGGATAAGCGGTAATCCCTAAAAGAATAGTTTCCAAAACTTCTAGTTTCCAACCTGCAGAAAGGACGTTGAAGCTCTTCTAGTGCACAGCCTTCGGACTGATTCAACATTAATTGCCTTTCTTCAGTTCAAAGGTTTGTGAACCGATCGTTTGTTGGATCGAAGCAAACGCCAACAACGATCTTTAATCACGACAGGCAATAACTAAATAACAGCAGCACATTAATGTAATAAGTAGCATCGTGGAGTCGTCGAGAGAGAGACGCCCCCGATCGATGGGCGCGTCTGCGGCGGGGGCCCCGACCTTCCCCTCGGCGCCGGGGTGGTCAGTGCCTTCGCCGCCCGGAGCCATCCCTTTGCGCCGCCCCGTCTTAATTCCCGCCGCCTCCCGAGGGAGGCTTCGCTAGACGGGGCTCCGCCCACGCGGTCTGTGCACACAGCGGAGACGGTCGCCTCGCCTTCCCCGCTCGGATGGCGTCGCGTCGCGAGCCTTCACAAAAAGCGACGGCGCGGCGCAGCGCAACGTGCCTCGTGGCTGTTGGGGGACGCTGGCGGCGCGGGCATTCGGATCAGGGGAAGGAGTTTCGGCGTTGGAGGGGGAAAGGAAGCAACGATGACGAAGCCTATGGGGACGGGAACCATCTTCTGAAATACATAAATATTTTTTGTGTTTATACAATTGTATTATTTAATACAACATCATTCCGGGAATATTTGGTCTTTATGACAAAAAGGAAAACTATTTTAAATGTTGGGTTACTACAAACTGTGGTCCATTTAAATGGTTGTTCTGTTGATGAGAATGGAAATTTTAGCACCAGATTTGGAGAATTCACGTGTAAATCCAAGCGTTAGTTGGATTGTACTATAGAAATTATGAACACGTTACATGAATTCACTCATTTCTTAGTGTTGGAGAATTAATCTCTAAATTAGATATTTTCGGTTTGAAATGGATTGAAGTTAGATATTGGAATTCTGGAGTTGATTGAAGTCTGGATGTATTTTACGTAACATTAACGTCAGTTATGTAGTGGATGATATTGATTTTCCGCACTGAAATTGCAAACATTAGGTACATTCTGTTGTTTTCGTCTATGTATTATCAAAAGTGTATGGAAACAGGACGCAAATTTTCATGGAACTAGAGGCCATCAGCGTAGACAGTAGATAGTGGTAGTGGTGAGTGAAAGACGCAGTTTTTGGAGAATTGATGAGAGTATTCTGCGCGTCTAGGTGGAGATACGCACCTATAAAAATGAGGGTGGTTATTCGCCCAATACTCGGCTACAGCAAATCTACGAAGACAGACCTGTTGGCAGTGGATGTGTCACCGTAATGTTCTAAGTATAGCTGACACGACGTTAGCTTGTATAGTATTATGAGAATCATGGTACTACAAATGGAGCCGGGCAACAGCATTGGCAGCAGGAAGTTGTTACTTTCAGTCATCGTTCTCTTGCGGGGGAAAGCCATGTGGGTGGCGGAGGTCTTGGAAACCCGGCAACAGTCAGTGGAAGGCGAGCGACATTGAAAGCAAGCACGTGAGGAGCGAAGGTCAGGGCGCCAACAGAGAGCATCGCATCCGCCGCAGACGGCGGGGGCGCTCGAAGCCGGCGGCGGCGACGACGACCGCTGCAGCGGGGTGTGTGCACAAAGAGCAGCCGGACCGTCTCGGTTCCGCCGCACTGTTTGCGAGCGCGCTCTGAGCCAATACCGCTCTTAATTAAAGTGATTGATGCGGCGCGGGAGGTGGCGGCGGCGGCGGACGAGGCGACCCCAAAGCGAAGCCGCCTCCGCCGCCGCTCGTCTGCGCCAGGGGGAGCAGGCGGGCGCAAAAACTTGTGTAAATTTGCTTCGCGCGGGGGAGGGGATGAGACGGCCGTCGCGAGGGACTGACTTGCTGGCTCTAATTTCTTATTTGGTGCTGGTGATTGCTGTGGACCTACAGACGATGCTTCTGCTGGGGGACACGGTATCCGCTTCCGAGATGGCCGTGTTTATTCTGTGACGTAGTTTGTGGATGACTGCTCTGTAGTACATAACTGTGACATTGCACGTGTATTTGTTGTTTTTATGCTATGAACACTACTGTGGATATTGTTTGACATCATTACAAATAGCAACTTTATTTGTTTTTATCTTTTGATCATTACCCCTTTATTACATTATTTATCATGTAACATCTGCTTTATTTGTTTCAGGTAAGAAGTGTTATTGTGGTGATTTTTCTCATGATTGAAACACGGCAGCTCAGGTGAGATTTATTTTTACTTTTTGTATATTTGATTATTGTTGCAGTTCTTGAATTAAGTCAAAAGTTCGGGGAACTTTTACTTGATTTTAGATGATTTTAAAAACATTCATGCATTGCTAATATGTACAATTTAAACTAGATACTGTTTGGCATTTATGGTCTAGTTTAAGTGTCGTTTCTTGAATCGTTTTTTATGAATTTGTTCATAAATTTGTTTAGACTATTTATTTTATTTATTTATTTACGCAAACAGTTAAAACTGCGTATGACGTTTTATTTTAATTTTATTTATTTTATTTATGAATTTACTGCATTTATGAAAAGGCGTTAGCAATCATCATTACTGTCCCTTTTCTTTGGAAAATTTACCTTGTGTTTACTCGAAAAAAGACAATTGCAGAACACCAAATTCATATCTGATGAATAAGGGATGTTGCTAAAATAATTTGGTAATATAATAACTGATTATCTCCATGTTGGCCAGTTCATAATGCGCTTTAAAGAATGCGAACATTTCCATTCTATCTCTTGAATGACGACTTGCCTTCAAAATCGCTATGATAGTGTCCGAAATGTCACATAAGTTGTTTTATCTCTTTTTACCTAATTTTCGAATTAAAAAGATACATATTTTATGTATTACTGTTTACAATACTTAAGTATTGCACGTGGAATGCATTAGTAAATTAATTATATTAGTAGAATAACAATTCAGCTAAGAGGCAGTGTAATTTATCAGAAAGGAACTAACAGACCCAAACCGTCGAGGAGAATGTAAGAAATAAGAAAATAATAATAATTGTTAATGATTATTGAGTACATCAATTGATAGCCTTCATCATTCAAGGATCCAAAATTGCATGGATTAGAATTTAAACTGCTCAATAGTCTGAGCATTATCATTCTCATGTTCTGTGAGTTCCAGAAATAAACAATTCAGTTAATGAAGTAATGTACAAATGTAGTAGTTCTCCCGATAAGTCTTCCTCTCAGACGAATGTTTAATCAACGATTCGTAGTTTTTTCCACCTGAAATTGTCGAAAGTATTTTCTTTCGCATGTAGTATTGTAGAAACTTGGCACTGTGCACCTGGAGCGAAGAGAAGGGTGGGTGCGAGCGGGGCGAAGGCGGCACTCGTGCTTTCCACGCTTTACGCCCCCGAGCGCGCGCTCCGGCTCCGCCCCGCCACCGCTCCCGCTCCCGCTCCGCCCCAACCCCTCGCCCGCCTCTGCCGCCGTCGGTAATGTCCGCACCTCGCTCCGCTACAGCTGTAATTGCACAGGGCGCCGCGACGCCCGGCGCCCGTTAAGCTAATGAAGCGGGCCGGAGGCGACGCGACGGCGACGATGCCGCAGCGGCGGGGGGGGGGGGGGACGTTAGCAGCGGGGGCGGAGGAGGCGGCAGCAGCAGCGGCGCTGGAAGCGGGGGCGACTGTGGCAAGGGAGGTGAGCGTGGAGTGAGAAAGCCTCAGTTTGCTAGGTGTGTTTGAGGAGAGAGAGGAAGAAAGGCGGGAATGGTAATGGTGATGATAATGGCACAGTCGTCGGGGCGCATGGAAACGGGTCATGATATAATGGAAGAGCTACAGAGCTGACTGAAGGAGTGCGGAAACACGGCGAAGGTACTGACAACGTTGCAGACAGCCAGGAGGCTACGCGGAAACTAAGTTGAAACAAGAGTATGTGTAGTTGAATGTTGGATGGTGATTTCGGCAGCTAAATACGGTAATAGGTGATGATAATAATTTTGATTTGCATGAATTCACACTAGTTGAATGAAGATTTCGAAAATGAACGTGTCCAAATTCTCCGAAGAGTGAATAATTTTTTTGATCAACTTGAAATAGAGACCTGCGAGCGTGTTGATTGAATTGGGAATCTGAGGAAAGTATTATGATAGAAGCCCGAAAGCCCGGAAAAATTCCTATATCGAGGTCGTACAAGCTGAAGAAGAGTCTTGGTTTATTAACCCATATTAGCAGATACCTCGAGTATGGATACTCGAAAGCACGTTATCTGCTAGTGGGAGTGATGTGAGGCCGACGAGGGCTGGACGGCGAAGGCGTTCCATTAATGGGCGAGGAAGGGCAGCTTAATGATGTGTACGTAGCAAAGACATCGGAAACTAAATTAGTGACAATTACGGCATGTAAGGATGTGGCGCTGAATTGAGGCCGAAACGCATTGTGTGTAGGAGACGTTAACTGGTCGTGTTCAAGTCAGAGGCGGGGTACACTGTTGACGTTGAGGCTGGCTTCACGTTAGTGTAGGAGGGTGTATTGACCATGTGACGCTAATGTAGGACCGTATTTATATGTTAAGAACAATTTTAGAGATGCTTTTTACGACAATAGTAATTATTTACAAATAAATATATTTTTTACTAATGTTTTAATAATGTATTCCAAAAGAAATGCTTGGTTTTACTTTATATTTGCTAATATTTATTAACTTGAAAATATTTCACTGGATTAATAAAACGTTATAAAACAATCTCTGCCTTACCTTAATAAAGTTTTTCTCGTCGGGCGTTTTAGTTTCTCTCATAATCACATCCATCACAACGTGTATGTATAAAGTTTGTAGTGGAACGTCTGAATAATACGTAGATCGGGATATTATGAAAACATGAGCTGGAGATTAGAAAAATTGAAAATGTAATAAACGGTAAAGACTTTAAAGGACTAAAAATGATTGCATGAATTGGGGGAATTCAGAAGAGATCGAGAGGAATGACAATTTATGGTTTAAAGTAAACTATTCAATGTATGTTGAGTATTTTTAAAACAGGTATTTAGATTACTTTTCAGTAAATACTCAGTTTTAATACAAGTTAATTTTAAAATTCGTCAATCATTGGAATATAAATGTAAATAAAAAAAATTAAATAGTAATAGATTAAAATGGTATCTAATTTTACTGTACTACATTATATTCAATTTGTATTAAAGTATGTTTCTTTGATCAATTGATAAAGAGACCTTCATCATCAAAGTCAGCACTTGTTCGTTCCATAACGCCCTGGCTGTGCGGCGGGCGGGTTCGTCGCCCCCTCTGGAGTCACACGAGCTCCGGAGCAGCGCGCCCGAGCCAGCCGGCAGGCGCCGCCTTGTGGGCAACAGCCCGGGGCGCGCTCGCGCCGCACGGAGGCAGGGCTGTCGCCCCAGGACGCGCCCGGCGCCGGCCGCCGCCGGCTGGGCAGGGAGGGCGCAGGCGGGAGACGCGGGGCGCGAGCGGAAGCCGCACACGCGAAACTGGGGCGCGGGAAATGAGAGGCAGCGGGGCGGACGCAATGATAATTTAGTTGTGCTCGGGTGCGTGAGCTCGTGTGGGTTCGTGGCTTGTGAGTAAATGGCGGGCCTTCCGTCGGGACGAGGGCTGTAGGGTTTTGTTGTGATGAAGAGACTAGTTTCGGTCCCACAGAAGTTCGTAGTTAGCTGTTTATGAGAATGGCGAATATGCGCAAACCAACATGTGCTCAGCGAAGAACTGATTTGTTTTTTATTTTCTATTTCATCAAATTTGAGACAATCATAGGTATAGGCTAAAACGGAAAGAGCAATTAAAATACATACATTTGGATTTTAAAATGCTTGTGTTATATGCACACGTTTCCAAACATCGCATCTTCATGTGGACTATATTTCATGTATATTTTAAATTAATTATTTAGTATACCATATTCAACGGAGTTTAATTAATGTGTTTCCGTTTTAACCTGTACTCATGTTTGTCTCGAATTTGAACATTCAGAAAATAAATAATAATTACCTGTAGACAATCAATAAACATTAATAAGTGAGGTTATTAGGTAGTCTTCTCATCGTTTGCGTATCCAAGTAAAAAGGTTATGATTTTAGGAAGTTTATGCATTATAATATGGAAGATTTAAGAAAGGACAGTTCATGAAAATAAATTAGATACGAAATGGTTACGTCTACCAACTGTAGTGTAGTTTCTTAAACTTCGAGATCAAGCAAGTAAGTAAAATGTAAATGTTTTGCCAGGTGATAGTGAAACTCAAGGGTGTTGTGTAATTCGTACCTATAATTTGATCTCACATTTCTCCTACTTCTACGATACAAAACCAACAATCCAGGTAATCTCAACGACAATAAGACACTATATGTTTACAAGTATAGTTTGTTCGTGAACATTCTGAATAAAAAAAATCCAATTTTTTAAAAGCATCATTCACTCTACCACAAAATTTCGTTCCCCTCATTTTCATTCCCCTCTCTTTTGCAGTACCCAGCGCCCACTCATCTCGTCCAGTTTCCCATCACGCGTCATCTCCTTTCCTAACCGCAAGATGACGCGGCGGCGCCGGAGACGTACGACCGGCACACGAACCTCCCCAGCGCAGCAAGGATAGCGGCGGCGTGGCGGGTCGGAATAGGCGGCGTGTCGGTCGTCTCGTTGCGCTGGGCGAGTCGCGACGAGGGGAGGCGCGACGAGGGCTGGTCCCAACTGACCAAAAATCTGGCCTTAGTTCAAAAAATCGAACTTCGCGCTTGGAGGGTAGTCCCATCAAATCGTGTTCAGATGTTGTTGGTGCATCGTATTCCAACGTGGCAGAGAAATTCCAACCTTATTTCCTTCTCATATTCGACTGTGAAGTTGGCGGTATCTGAACATCGAAAAATAAGCGAGATTGTGAAGGACACTTCCGTCAGTAACAACCGTGTTTTGTTTTTTTTTTTTAATTTTTCGGTATTACGGAATAGATAATACATCTGAAGATACGTTAAATATTTACAAGTTACTTTTCTATATATTTTGAAGGGTGTGTACCGTAACATTTTCCACGTATATTTTTTTCTACATAGGGATAATAACATTTTACCGATTAGTACCGCCTGAAAGTTAGCTTGTCTGAAAGCCCTGCTTGTTCTCTATCAGTATGAAAAATTGCAGTTTCACATACATGTCATTTTTTGTTTTATCATCGTATAACCACTGGGGTATGTAACTGGCCTGTCTCGGTATGGCGTGGATCAGTCTTCTCCCCCGGCCGCGGCAGGCTCTTCCGTTTATTTTTGATAGCTATACTTGGCATTCAAAATTATAGCACAGAGTGACAATAATTAATTATATGTATCTATATATAATATTAATTATATATTGTTTAGTATTTTATTAATACAATTAAATACAAATAAATAAAATTAATATTAATTATTGTGAATTTTCAAAATTTGAAATAGAATGCATCATCAGCAACTCTTAAAATACTTTAATGAAGTTTCACAGGAATCTGCTTTATTTTTAAATATATGATTCGCCATTTTTGGATTTTCAAATTTTGACATCAAATTCGTAATCATCGTCCTCAAAAACCATAATATTGACATTTTCGTAGTTTCATACATGGCTTGTAATTATAGCCATGTTTTTGGCCAGTAGAAACCAGCGTGCGGCGCGGCGCACGGTCAGTGGGGCGGAAGGGCGCGCGCAGCTGCCGCCCCGCGCTGCGCCCTGCGCCACGACGCCTGCCCGCGCGCGCGCGCTTTTTACTGCGCCTCTAAACACACGGCGCCCCGCCCCCGCGCGGCGCGCCTGTGGGCGGGGAGCTGTTACGTTGGCGGCGCTGGTTTGCTTTAAGGGTTGCGGAGGGCTGTGGGGCTGGACGTAGTGTATACATTTATGACGTATATTTACTTTGATGAATAATTTAATAGTACTATCACGTGGTTATGATGTTCGGTAGAGTGAAAAAAAAATCTTTTGGACTGGCTGTCCTGGAAGTTTTAGTGGTGTAGCTTATCCACCGTTGATTGGAAAAACTTGTTTAATCAAGAGAGGCTTGGTTTAATAATAATAGTTAATAAATTATTCCTTGTTCAAGTGGGGATATTCCTATATTTTCAGAAAATATTTACATTATTCTAAACACATTTTTCTCCAGCATACAAGTTATTATAAAGAATAAAAATCCTCGAGACAGAATATGTTTTGCTAGGTTAAATGGCGTTGAGTGGAATATTGTGGAATAAATGTCTATTGTACTCCATACGCTCTCATAAAATGAGATTGGCGCGACGTAAAGAAAATATTGATACACTAAAAGGAAAAAGTAAAGTTTTTGTGACTACTTCATCGAGCTTTATGTGTCGTATTTCACCGACCCATTTTCGAATTCCGGCAGCGAAATCCAAGCCAGTAAATTTAGAATTGTCTGTTCTGACCATAATACGATCAACGTGACTAGTGAGAAATCTCGCCCCAGTCGAAGTTATTATAAGGATGGTATTTGAAATATTTTGGAGAAGTAATGTTCAGAAAGTCAACTAATGTCTCTGTATCTGGAATAGGCAACCAGTGAATTGGTGGTTTGATATCTTTCTTAGCCAGTTATAATTTCGAAAGAAACCATCTTCTGTTAGTGAAAGTCACGCTTCAAACGATATTTTTTTAATGACACGCTAAATCGATAGCAGTGTGGTATTGAACTGTGCATGTTCGAATCGAAGCAATGTACTGTTTAAAACCATGGTCGTCAGTCAGACGAAAACCTGCTTTCATTGTTCGTTATAATGATTAAGTTGTAAATAAAACAAATTTGGAACCTTAATTGTTCTGGAATTTTATAAAATTGTAAATAAATCACGCATTAGTTACAGTGAGGAACTAAAAGTGTGTGTAAAATTGTTTTATTTATTTAACAATTTTGCAGTGTATTTTTTTAAAAGTTGCACGTTTCTTGTGTAATTATAAATATTTGAAATAATTTTCGTGATTGTGCTAAGAGGGTGTCCACGGAATATATTAATTTACAAAATATCGAAGTATTGATATATACCACAAAGCAACTGAATATTGTAAAATGAAATAAAAAGGGAATATTTAATTTTTATAATCAAAAGCAAGTACAAAAAGGAAAAGAAAAGCGGAACAAAAGAGTTGTATTCTTTAAAATCTCCCTAAATCTTTGGAAAATTTCCCCTAAAAGTCCAAAATTTGGTGAATGTGCGCTTTTCTAGATGCATTGTAAAAATATTATAATATATAGAAATTTCGTTTGGGGGCAATACTGAAATAATCTCTGCCGTAGGCTTTAATATTAATATTAGGGTTCGTGCTACCTTTTAAGAATCCCGTTGTGTCCGCCAAGCCGTGTGTTTACGTCTACGACGCGAGCAGCTTTGCCTCGCAGCCGGCGCTGCTTACGACGGCCACCAGCAGAGCCAAGCCGTCTCGGCGCATAGTGTTCGGGCCGTCGTTACTGTTTCGCGGAAACAGCATCTCCCCGCATCGTCTCGCCTGGCCTCGACTCGACCCGCTGCACTGCTCGCCCGCCTCTTAACATCCTCCCCGCCACGCCCTGCCCCTCCTTTCCCCGCCTGCCCGCTTGTCCCCGCCCCGCCTCTCCCCACCTCGCCTCGCTGCTCCCCGCGCCCAAGGGTCCTCCTTCCGCGTGTACCCGGGCCCGTATCCGCCCGGCGGCACTGCTGGTTTATTCCCGCGGCCAAGGGTCCTCCTTCCCTCGCCGTCAAGAGCGCCGCGCCGCTTCGCCGCCGCACTCCGCGTGTATTTCGCGTGCGCATTGTTTGTTCGCCGCCTTGCAGCGCGCTGCTAACTCAAGTAGTGGCCCAAGAAACGCGCGAGTAGCCCGTGATGTGTGTGTTTCCGTTGAGTGCTCTTCTGCGCAGTAATTATGATGCGAAACGTAACAGTGAGAATGTTGTTGTTTGAAACATGGTGTGCGGCGAATGAGTGCCGTTGGAATTCCGACCCAAGGCGAGGTTGAGCATCTATTCTAGAGGTAATTGACGCAGATCGTTGTACCTGGTTGTAATCGTTATTACGTCTTTCAATTGTATGTGTAAAGGTCTCCAAATTGCTCGTAGTATTTCGAATGCGAGAGGTAGAGTCGTATAATTTTGCAAGCTTTTCTTCATTTGCACTAAATTTTCCAAAATAAAACACACTAGTGGGGAAAGAAGAAAGAGTATCAAATGGTTTTTATTCTTGTGATAATTAATTACAGAAATATCACTTTATTCCTAATGACATTTTACTGTGAAAACGGCATTAGAACTTTATTTTGAAAATGGTATTGATGAAAGAAAAGCGTCTGTGAGTTAAATTATTGATTGAATAGATGAAGGAATATCCTATTTATATAATCAAATAAAATTAGTACAATCAATAAGAAACATTTTCTAAATCTTAAGGACTAATGGGTATTCTTGTAATGCAAAACGATCTTATTTTTAAATAAGTCATGGAAGACATTTGTGTGTATTATTCGCAAGTGTATTCGTAACGTACTAATACTATTAACTTAGTGTCATCAACTCCCATGCGCTATGAACGGCGTATTTCCTCAGACGCATCTGCTAAAGTTATCATCTCTCGCCCTTTTTCCTTTTTTGTTGTGTGTGTGTGTGTGTGTGTGTGTGTGTGTGTGTGTGTGTGTGTGTGTCGCTAAAGCTGAAATTTGAGTCATGAACTTGTGTGTCACCATCAATAAACCCTCCAGTCACCATTGTGAATTTATTTTCTAATCTTGTGCAAATTAAAGGTACAGCACAAAATTTCCCGTCATCATTCTTAACAATTAAGTGTGTTCCAGGTACTCCTATACGTCAATATTAAGAGGTTAAATTGATTTCCACTTGATATGTCTGTCAATACAAACTATTGTCGTGATTATAAAATGTAAGTGCTTTTTATTATGAATCCTTGAAATTAAGAAACAAAGTGGCGTTCACGAGTGACTCGTTTCGAAAAAACATATTACTCTTCGTTTATACTTACTTTCTTCTACCACTACTGATGCGCCTTGTTTAACACATATGTGAGATCCTTAGCCAAGCATTAAATAGGTGCTTGGATTGTCCTTCTCCGCCGCAGCCTCCTCTGTACCATACCTGACTCCGATTGGACCCACAGCCCCTTTCCGAATAGGCCACCGCATTGCTCTCATCCCATCTCCCTCACCCTCATTCCTTTTGGTCGTGTCTCGTCGCGACCTCCGCCGCCACCCTTTGGCCATCCCACATCGCTGCACACACACACACACACACACACACACACACACACACACACACACACACACACCGCCACCAACCATCAACTCGCTTTCACCTCGTCGCCATCCCAAACCACTGCCACTACACAGCCCACGTAGCTACCATTCCGCCCTGGCACACCCTCACCTCTTAGTCCGTCTCCTCGCCACCACTCCGCCCTCCCTCGCCTGCCACCCTGCCGTGACCCCGCCACCACTCTGCCACCCAGCTTCCACTCTATCCCCACCTGCCGCCTCGTCGTCGCCCTTCAGTCTCCCCCGCTTCAGTCCCTCATCCGTTCCCACCCCCCCCACCTGCCGCCTCCAAGCACCCTGCCTGCGCTCAGTCACCGCTCTTGTCGCATACCCAGACACTCCCTCGGTTCCTCCTCCGTCACCACCACCACCACCGCCCCACCACCTCTACCCCCGCCCCCGCCCCGCCGCCGTCATCGTTACCGCCGCTGCGGCCGCCTCGTGCCCGCGTCGCGTCCCAGCGTTAATTGGCCGAGCCCACCCGCGGCGCGGCGTGGCACGGCGCGGCGCCCGACAAACGCGCGCGCCTCGTTGACGCCGGCAGCGGCGGTGGCACGGCGGGCACAGGGAGGGAGGCGGGGGCGTGCTCGCCGGAAGCGCCGTTGCCGCCGGCGCCGCTGCCTCCACCTCTGCCTCGGATGCTGCTGCTGCTGCTTGTGCGTCTGCAGCCGCGGCCGCTCTTCCGGCGCCCGTAATAACTGTCCCCCGCCGCCTGGCGTTTTACGAGGGTGTTGGTCTCTGCGCTGCGCGGCGCTTGGCGCGTGGCACGAGGCGCGAGGCGCGCTTCGCCCCAGATCTCGCTCGCCTGCTCCCGGCGCCGACCTCGCTGCCCTTGCGGGCGGACCTGGGCTTATGCGCCGGATTTGAGACTTGGATTCCTTCTTGTTGGTGCTCGTAATGACTGAGATAACAACGTGCACGTTTCCATAATACCACACTTTAGAAAGAGAAACCCAGGAATGTAGAAAAAATCGGATAATGTAATTAGAAGTGCTGCTTTTGTACGTAATGATTTCGAGTACTTGACTTGATTAAGTGTGGGCAATAATTACTGTGCCTTAAATATGTATAATAACAAGATGTAGAGGAACCTGCATATAAACTCACTAGCTGAGATCCGGAAAATTTGTAAACCTTTCCTTTCTATTACATTTGCCTGAAATATGATAATTTTTTTAAGTTCGCAAAAATATTGATTACGTTTTTAGAGTTCTTAAAGTATTTTTTTATTTAAAAGTGATAATAGAATGAAACTAAAGATTGAACCTGTAAGAAACTGATCTCGAATAAAAATAGATCTTCGCATTCGAGCACAACAATCGATATTTGAGGTTTGGTACTGTCAGGTACTGTCCGCTGCATTGGGTTCCTCGTTGAAATGGAGCTGTTTCCGAGAAAACCGTGAAGTAGCAAGCGGGTTCGCTGAGTGTGTAGAGTTACTGAGTTAATTAAAGATTTTCGTGCTGGTAGCTTTACAAAATGTGCCACGCATACATTGGCATCGTTTTCTCTGATTTTATTTCAATAATTGGGATACTACATTTTGATGTGGATTCGGCAACGTAAGAATTCAGTTTTAAGTGCCATAGATATTTTTTGTATCAGATGACGCATCGTGACGAATGAATGCATATTGTGAATTTCTAACCTTGTACGAATATGTAGGTTAAAATGCTCTGTGGTTGCACTTTACCATCTCGGCAAATGTTGGTTAAGAACTAAACTATCTTTACACACTTTCTCCTTTCTTGTGGAACAAGCAGATCGCAAACATTGGTATTCGTTTTGTTAGCACATATCAGGTGTACATGTGAGTGTCTGCGGATACAACTTTACAGAATCCGACTGGCCCAGGGACCAGTCGGACGGCGCCCATATTTTCTTTTTTCCGCCATATGAAAAACGAAAATATGGGCACCGTCCGAATGTCATAGCGATTAAAGCTTTCTTCGCCTTATTTTAAATATTGTTTTGCGTGAATTTCATTACATTATCCTGTTGAATTAGGCCTTTCTAATGAAATATTTTAATAATATGAAAATGGGCAGTTGACATAAAATAGTATCCACTAAGAATAGTTATTTATGATACGCGTGGTAAAAATTGACTTTTTATTTTGCGTCTCACTTTTAGCACTAGTATTAAAAGTTGAAATTTTAGCCCGCTACGCATGCCGTGAAAGAACAGCTTTTACTAGTGGCTTTCTATAAACTACTTTTTAAGAAGATCGCTTGTAATAACTCTTTGCTCGCCATCTAGCTTTTTGCAGAGCAATCGATATTTCAATGATAAACGTTGCGTGAATAATGCAACGGGCTGCACATGACTGTAATACGTTTCATCCTTTGTTGTTTACTTAAAAGAGGGACTGTTTGATCAAGTCGCTCTCAAACACACATAGCGTGCACCAGCTGGCGCATGCTATCTGTGCACCTGGTATCTGCTTTCACCACATAATTATAGGCTTGGGTCGTGTTCGTCAATGTTTCATGGCAGGAAAACCTACAAAGTCTAATAGCCCCTCGAGCTAATGGGAGGGGGTAATGAAGGTCAAAAATGTTTTAAACGTAAGAGGGAAGAGTGAGAAGGAAAATAATATTTGAAAGGCGAAGTCAGATACGCATGTTAAAAGTTTCGATGGTAGACAAGGTATTAATTGGGAAAATGCTTCTTAATTCTTGAATTATGATTGCACTTTGAACTTTCAGATACACAGAATTGCAACTTTTGAGTAAATAGCAAAATATTCAGCTCTCCCAGGTAAAATATAGACATCTTAAGAATTCAGAGCCTCATCGTATCGCAGAGATACAAAATATTCATTATTGCTTTTCATAATGCGGCAATAAGATGATTGGAATTTTAAGGTGACCTGATGATATTTTAATAATCGTTTGAATAATGTGTAAGAGATTCTTTCAACATTTGTTGCCATCTGGGAAACAGCACTCGGCGAAGTTGTAGTTTCCTTATGACTATTTCCGAAGGCATCATCAATTTGTGAAATGAGCGCCATATATACATCACTACCTTATGTTTATAGCAAAACCATGTAATCGCATTTACTACGATTTAATTTATCCTAGGTGATAACGATAATAATTTGAGTAATAATGTAACCCTTCACAAAAGTTATTTCAGGAATTTATTATTCCTCAGGAGCCTTTGAATATATGTGACATGTCGTGAAAAAAAAAATTATATCAAAACGTAAAAAGCGAGTACATAGCCTACATGGCTACAGTCCGCTCCTAGTTATTCTCACAAGGTTTCTCCTTGGACATATGCGGTGTTAGAAGGATTCACCCCTTGCTTCGTGGACGGCAAAGGAGAGGAAAGCCGCGCATCCCCCGGGGTCGGGCAAATGGGGCGTCTGTCTGTTCGTTACAGACTTTGAGATTGCGAATTCTTCTTGAGCGCCCACGGCGGCTCCCTACGTCGCCGATCTTATTTCTCGTGTCATTTACTCGGCTCCTCGGGTGCACGATCCTCGCGCTGGAAGCGGCCGACGGAAAAGGAAAGATAATGCGCTGGAAGGAGGCGCCGCGGCGCGCCGGGCCCAGGAAACTGAGCTGGGAGTTCAAGTCTGCTGCAGGACGCTGTGCAGTATGAGTAACCATCTGTTCGTTCCTGAGAGCTTGATGAAGACTAATTAACGAAAGACGCTGAAAATTAATATTATAAGATAGAATTGGTATGGAGTGGCATATTTTATTCATGTAATTAAAGAAATGTCATAAAAAATGGCGTCAAATTTGGAATGTTTCTCACATTTAATCAATGAGAGCGATTTGCTCTAAATTGAAAAGTAAAATGATAATCATAATAATGTAAAAATAATAATAATGTTGAATCGGGATGTTGTATCTATTTCTATAATAGTAATAATAATTATTATTATTATTATCATTATTATCATCATCATCATCATTTTTGTCGTGAATTGGCCATCTTGGAACTACGCGAACGTGCAACCCACGGAGGTCAGATATATTTCGAGGGTAGATACACGTGGCTTTTATGGAGAGGGGATCAGCATTTTCATACGGAATCCGATTTTACACCCAAAGTTGTTAATCCTGGTGATATTATTATTATTATTATTATTATTATTATTATTATTATTATTATTATGGTAACATTTCATTTCTTAAATTTTTGGTGTGAGACCACGTCGTCTGACCTATTCACGAGCTCCCCGCTGGCCGCGAATGTAAGTGTGAAGTGCGTGAATCCGTGTCCGCGCCGCCGCCGTGCACGCAACCACGCCGCGCCGCCCGCCGTCCCGCACCGTAAATCGGGCGCGCGGGGGCCCATCCGCCCGTTCGAATGCGCTTCGCGTGGGCGCGTCCGCCCGCGCCCGCCGCACCCAGTGCGCAGTGCAGCCAGCGGGCCGTGATGACGGTGGCGAGTTCATGGCAGGAGGTGCGGTGATGGAGATCGCGATGGGAAGATGGTTGATGTGGAGAGAAGGGGGCGGAGTGGGCGATGCTATTGTGTTAATGGTGATGATGGTAGGGTTTCGTGAGAGGGGCTATACCATGGGGTGTTTCATGGTCGTGGCGGTAGCCTTGGTGATGGTGGAAGGGGAGTTGCGGCGGCAACGACGATAGTGTTGTGAAGTGGTAGAGTGGCATTTGTGGTGGTACGTTTGTAATGGTTGACATGACCGACGGAGGAGAAAACCAGCTCAAGTTTAGATACATCTTTAAATCTCCCTTTAAGATGGAAATGAGATGAATTAAAGACAAAAGTATTTAGAGACAGATTGTTTTTATGATATACCCGTTTGAGGAGCAGATAATAGAAGATTGACGTATTAAATGAAAAATGCAATAATGTAAATGCGAAGAAAAATAAAATATTCTTAATTGATTATTGCTGAGAGGCAGTTCTATGAATTTTTTCAAGTTTAACCTCACTTGGTATAATGATCATATGCACAAACCAAAAGGAATAAACTGAAATCCAGCGTCGTCTTTGCTTCCTACGGAGCATCACCGGTAGCGGATGCTCCCACAAAAGGCATGACGGAGGTTCCCTTCAACGGCAAGTACGTCTGCCACATCTCATGCCCCGTTAGCGACCACGCACGCGCTATCCCCTTGGCGTTGGCGAGCGCTCGGCCGGTTTTCGCTCATTGCGCCTCGTAGCGGAACGGTTCCCGAGCGGGGCGGGACGGGGCGGCGGCGGGGGCGGCGGACGACTTCATCCCCGGACGGCGGGCCGCCGCCGCCGCCACGACAAGGCACGACACGACGCGCGGCGAGGCGACACGGCACGGCACGGGGCTGAGCGGCGCGGAGCGGTGCCTCGAGCGACGAGCAGGCGCGCTGCTCTCCACGGACGGACACTCCTTTCGGACGCCCCAGACCATCCTTCTCGCTGACGCCGTCGCATCGCCGTCGTGATCTCCCGCTGCGAAAGGTTTCCTTTTCGACCTCCACGATGGTGGTGCTCCAGAGCGCCCGGAATGGGTTCATGAAGCGGAAATGTGATCGGGAAGACGAAAGTTGAAGAGGTTAGTATGGTCACTACATCTTTGTACGTTTATAGGATGTCTGCGGGAATGAGAATCATTCGATGGATACATTTATGACGTACTGATTCCACCGAGCGGTCTGCAGATCTACGAGTAAAATCAAAAACGTAAAATTCTTTTCTTAGATGTTGATGAGAGCCATATTCTGCCTTCAAATTCCATATATTCTTTTGTGTAAAAGTAATCATGAGCCCTGAGAGTCTCCGGTTTAAAGCGGTTTCGTTTCTCAGCCGAACAGAATGGGCAGGAGAGCGTACTCGCTCCTCTCGGAGCTTGGAACATCGCGCGTGCCCTCTCGGGTCGACGAGGACGCCACAGCGGCGGCGTCGCGGCGGCGGCGCCCCTGGTGCACATTGGTTTCATAGAAGCAGGAAGCGGGCGATTTTTTTAAAAAAATAAGCTTTATTTTTTGGTCGCGTGAACTACAAGGTCATTAGCAACCATTTATACAATTCTTTACAATTCATCAAAAAATTTAATAACATTTAGAAATTTGAAGTCATTATAAATGTGAGATTTTTCCGTTAGTAATTTGAAAGACAAAAGGGAAAGAGAATATGCCGTACGTAACTCTGAATACTCTGGGCAATCTATTAAAGTATGTTGAATAGTTATTGAGATGTTACATGATATACAAAGTGGTGGAGATTCTTTCTTAAACAGATGTGAGTGTGTAAGATGGCTATGTTTTATGCGAAGTCTTGTGAGAGTACTTTCTTCTTTTTTTGTTTGAAGTGAAGGAGCGTCATTATCAAAAATATTTCTTCTGATTTGGTGGAGGTGGCTAAAAAAAGTATACCACGTGGTAATTCGATATGTGGCCTGTTATTTAGTGTTCTACACCTGGATCTACATTGAATTAGTTGGCGGGATCCACAGAATTTTTTTATATTCCACAAACATGATAGAAAGGCTTATGACAAACAAAACGTTTAGTGCATGGTCCTTACGTTTTTTAATTGGTATTTATTTGTACTTCATTGTGTGAGTTGTATCCTTGGCATATTTAGATTGCGTAGTAATAACTTATGGATTTTGTTTTCATATTTATCAGTAATTTTAATGGTATAAAATAGCTTTTCGTCCATTTCTCTTTTTTTTTCTTAACTATAAATGATTTCTTACAAAAATATTTATTTGGTTCTTTCATCTTTGTTCTAAATAATTTTAACAAGGTCCAACATTTACATTACACGACTAATAAATCAATATACCCATTCGTATATCACGATACGTGTGCCCGTTTTGTATGTACAAACATCCAAATAATACGTCAGTGAAGGTTTCTTTTCCAACTTCCGACGACTTCGAGTTCAAATTAACTTTCAATGTACAGTTCTAGATGAGGAAGGCAGGGTGGATCACCGTCGATATGTGGCCTGTTATTGAGTGTTCTACTCCTGAATACACCTTGAATTAGTTGGCAGGATCCACTGAAATAACCTCTGGAATTCTCATCGAGACAGTAGTCGGCTTTATCCCAACTAATTAGCTGGTGTATAAAATCTACCAGCGTTAACTTCGGACCTCCTGCTCTACGAAATTCCGTTCCGAATTTTGTTTTAATGCAGTAATATAAAATCGAAAAAATAAAGACTATGCACGACATTGAGAAATCGCAAAGATTGTGACAGACACTTGTTGTCAAAGTTTACAAAGATTGTTGTAATAAATTTTGGATTAATAAGTCACATTTGCAATAAAATAGTTTATGAAGATCATTTCTTGTAAATGAGGTGAGATTGATAACGATTGTTAAAAATATTTTTTTCTATTCCTTCGAGTCCAATTATCTTGAGTACACCTGCTCCATTTAGTAATTTTCATGACTTAATGTAATATATTAATTACATTGTAAAGTTTGGTAGTATCCATTATTTTGTCCGTTTTTTTCCCAATCCGGACCATAGTGCTTCACGTCTTGTCTCTTCGCGGGCTGGTCGCCGCCCCGAGTGGAGTGGAGTCGTGTCGAGCCCTGCTAACGAGAAGGGCGCGAGAGGGGAACCGGAGCGAGGTGCTTGATCTCTGTCACACGACGCGAGACGCTGCACCCGTGGGGGAGGGAGAGCCTTAATAGCTGGCCTCGCCATGCGGAAGTACGGTACCTCTGAGTTCAGATGGGATTGACCCGGCGAAAGCCACAAAGAAAACTAACGCTGCGGTAATTCCGATAACTTGACGTAGTTCCTCTTCTATCTGCGCGGATTTGAGTGACAATTGCTTCCATCCAGTCGTCATACGATAATAGACGACAAACTAGAGCGCGATTCGTTATGGTTGTTTTCCTCACCTTTCTTAAACAATCTCAAGTACTTTTTTCAGAACATTGACTTTAGTTGGTTTCTAACCGTATGATTCACATATCTGGTGATGAGTTCAGTGATTTTTTTTACTGAGAACAGAGTGGCTGATTGTGACAGTGAGACGCTCAATTTTCTTAAATATTTTGAACATATCTACAAATAGTATGCAACTGACGACGTGCATGCCAATGGATCCGTTTGGGGGTCAAACAATTACGCTCGCACACAACCTCATCCCCCAAATACTATTCACAACTCATAAAATAATCTTCGTAAACTCCAGAAAAAATATGCAATAAATAGAGAGTGCATTCAATGTGTTAACGTTGCAAACAGTGTCGTGTCGACAATAAAACACGACGTAAAATGAAAATTAACTTCTAAGTAAATTTTACTTTTTATAAAAGCCAGAATATTTTAATACATAATCCTTCATGTTTATGTAAAAAAAATCAGTTGAAGTTTAGAACTTTCAATTTTAATAATATTTTCAAATATATTTTAATTGTTAATAATTTACATTAAATTCTAAAAAGTAATAAAAATAGATTGACAAAATAATCAACGTTTTGGAGTATTCTTACAAAGAACGTTTCAAATTTAGAAGGAAACTCAGTTGATAGCTGCGCGATGATATTTCTATGTTTATTACCGATAGAAATTTTACGGGATAGTAATAGTTGTAAAATGAATTGAATATCACTTGCAATTGTGATTTGGTTTCTATTTCAGGTAGCTATTTCAAATAACTTCTGAATTTTACGCGCGTATCTGAAGCTCTTCCCTTTCAGGTATGCCACAGAAAATAGAAAGTATTCTGTGATATAGCTCTTGTGTATATTACAATCAGTTTTGAAGAAGCATCTATGTTTATGTTATTGATAATCAAGTATCGATTGTTCTCAGTTTTTAGATCCCAGTGGGGACATGTACTCGTATATTTATCTTTGACGAAAGATTCTACTTTTCAGAGAATAATAAACATTTGAGGTCTGTAACCAATAAGTGCATGGTCCTTGCATTCAACCACGCCGCCAAATCACGCGTGAAAAAAACGACGTTTGAGAAATAATGTGATATATACGTCACTTCTTTGGTTATTTTCTATTCCCTAGTGTTTTCAAAAAAACTCACTTATAGAATCAATTTTTATATTCCATTATTTCTGGCAACAAGATTGATTTGGTTTCTTTCTTGTCTCAAGGATGTTTCCTTCTTTTGTGATGTTTCGTTGCCAATGCCAGATAAAAGAGTCTTAATATTTTCCTGAAGGTTATCCATTCAGAATTGATTCCCATTTTAATTTACAATCTTTCATGAAACAAAGAGTCGTGGAAATCTGTATTTTGTGTTTACCATTCTTCAACAAAAAATATTTTTTTCCGTATTCAAATACCACAATAGTTGCTCTTATCTCCTTGTTGATAACCGGTTTTGTCATTCATTATTGGCATCCCCTCATCAATATGCGCATGAAAAAAGCAAATTTCTCTGTAGATTTTGTAATGCACTGCTTGTTTCTCTATGACCTTTTGTTCTTGAGAAGATCATAACTTCAGAGAATGAGAAAGGTACGAATCTTCTCGTTGAACGCTCCTCCTTCGGTCCTTCTCGAAACCCCTTACCACAGCCTTTTGTTTATAGACTCATTCCTGTGCAAATAATAATGAAATGGACTCCGTTGACATCTCATTTCCCTGATAATAGACGAATTACAGGAAAGCGCTTGCCGACCGAATGATCCCCAACGAGATAAGTATTGGAAAATAAGCCCGTAATCGTCCTCAGCAGTGAATTATTACCTTCCAGTTTTTGTTGCACCCGGCGTTTGTTCTGAGTAATATCTGGCTTGTTATAGTTTGTTTCTGCGGGGAAACGCATTAGTTGGCCGTATTGATGATAATCTGCGAGGGGATAAATGGAGAGGAACTGCAGCTCGGCTGGCCTGAAGTGGAGCAGAACGACTGCGGGCCCCGCGCGAGCGCTGGGCGGCGCAGCACGCGGGCCTTGGGCTGGCGCTGCTGGTTGCTCTTATTGAAATGGAGATGCTGAAGGCACTTTATACATCAGCGCGAGGGGATCGGCTTTTTACGAGGCGCGCTGCAGCTCTTTATTGATGCTCCCGGAGCGCGGGAGCACAGAATCGGCATCCGGTCGCTGCCGAATCCCTTGCTGCCGTCGTTACCTCCGCCACACGTCAAAGCCTTTGCTATCGTTACTGTGGAACCACTCTCAGGCACATCTAATTCACTGCCATTTACGTCAATTTCAAAACTACCTTACTTCAAATACACACCGTCAGCACAAATGTATGTACCATTATCTGTACCGCACGGCACTCCTACGTTCAGTATCATTCATTACCATTATCAATTGCGCCCACTTTTACCAACAGTTTGTTGTTTCGTCTTTCACCAGCGCCATCACCTAAAGTGTTAACGCCACTGATAATCACAACTTCTGCATAATGCAACCACCTCTTAGAGGACTTCTTTATTATGATTCTCAGTACCTGGCGTATTCAGCCATACCTGAGATGAATGCTTTTGGTGGATTAGTGATGATGAAATTAATGATGCAGCAATGGCGGAATAAGCGTGGGTTTGAACGTGGGCCCCCAAAGATGAAAGATGAGCTGTCTGACCCTACACCACAGGTTGCCATTTGTAAAAACGAGCTGCCAAAATTTTTATCATCGTCGCAATATTATCATCCTCTTTCCCGTGTGCTTTCACTCCACTTCCTCACTCTCAAAATATTCTTTTCTACCCGCCGGTCCGAACGCAATTATCTGTTCACTCGTGTGTGCCATCGAGGCCGCCGCCCGCGGGCTCTCGTCCCCATACTCCCACTCCCTTCGCCTAATGCCCGGCGATCGAGGCGGTGATCGGCTCCCGACTGGACCTCCGCCGTCGCCGTGTTATTAGTCCACGTGCAGCCGATTTGCATTCTCATAAACGTTATAAATTGAGAAGCAGGCAACGCTCAGCGTTCATCATCATCCAGTTACCCAGCCGAAGGAGGTTCCGCCCGGACTTCCTGGCCGCTGCTGGCAAACCCTTCGCCCTCCCCCCTGCTCTCTGTCGCCCTCCCGCTCTCCCACCCCTCGCCGCTTCACCCTATCCCCGACCCACCCACACTTCTTCCATATTCCGTCTCTCAGATCAACACAAGGCGAATCTGGAGCAGCACTCTAACAAACGGACCATGGACCCCGCGATCTTTCCTTCCTCGTCCTTGTTCCTTCTTTCTCCTTGCTCGCACATGAGCACTATACCACCATAAATGTCCGGAGATCAGTTGGGAGCGAATCCCAGCTGGGGCGGTGCTCCGCTCGGAAAGAATATCTGGGGAAGGGATATCTGGCGAAGAGAAACCCCGTAAGTCGACGTAAAAGTCACTGCCAGATCTCACAGGGGACGAATACCTACCTATACATGCCCATTGTTATAATCTCCAACACTATTTTTAATCAGATGTTTGCGGCACAAATGTTGATCTGCTGACTTTCTCACCTTTTGCATACTAACTTAATAAGGACAAAGTATTGTACTGTGGAAAGTGGCGATTTCTCGTTAGAAAAGACACGGGGGGGGGGGGCTCTGGTATCGAAAAAGTAGATAAATTTGGTTTCTACAGAACTCGAGGTCCTCCGAATTTTAAACGGACATTTTGATTTTTAGGGGTACTTACACAAAGCATTGACTTTCTAAATTTCTCAATATGGTTCCACATTTTTCTTTTTTCTTTCCCTCGGGCAAAGGACATTTAAATATTGGCGCAGGTCTTATTTTCGTTGAATTCTCATTTAAAAATTGCAAGAGTTACAAATAATGCGAGGTACTATGTTCTGTTGTAGCATTACTAATTTGCTTCTGAATCCCCTAGATGTCTCGTACATAAAATAATTTCAATTGCACTTCTACTATCTTTGAAAAACAATGTTATATTACTATATAAATGTTTAATGGGCATTTTGCCAAAATTCAGAAGAAACGCCAAGAAGAAGTTATCGGTTAAAAGGTCAGCTGACTGAACGTTTTCTTATGACAGTGCTTCATTTCAACTCAGAGAAAAATTCTCTTTTAAAATTTCGTAGCAATTTAACATAAATGTTGTGTATTGCTTATATTTACTTAATAAAAAAGTTTCAGTTGAAACAGGATCATGACACCATAGTGACGTAAGGCCTATTGGAATGTCGAAAGCTCGCTTTCGATGGCTTTGATTTGCATTCCTGCGGTTGGTACAAGACACTGTCACTGCTTGACTCGAGATTGTTATCCGCGTTCTACGACACTGCGTTATCTGGCCTTAGGCGCTACAACGGGTTTGCGTATAGGTGAGGGAAGGGATAATCAAGAACAGAACATTTTCCTAGAGAGAGAGAGATGGAGACTGTAACAGATGACGACACCACGAAAGTGACCTTTGGTTTTTCCCTCGAGTCATATTGAAAATTGCTTCACTTTAGTACACGTCTGCTGTACATAATCTGCTGCTCTTTATTGCACATCATCAATGATGTCTGGGAAAGTTTGCCACTTTTGTAGAATATCGATTGTATTCTTAAAAATGGTAGAAGTAATAATAAAAAGACACCAGAATGCCCGTATTCTCCGATATGTTGCTCAGAATGGAGCAATCTTGAGCTTTGGGAGATTAATGGTCATACTAAGTAGTCATAAATCCAACATTTTTCGGATTCGATTCATAATAACTTCTAGAAAACACTTTTTTATTAATTTTTAAATAAGTTTTATTTTTTTGGTCGCATGATCTGCAAGGTCATTAACGACCATTTTTTCAATTCTTTACAATCCATCAAATAATTTTATAAGCTTTAGAATTCAGAAGACTTTATACATGAGAGACGTTTCAGTTACTAATTTGGAAAGACAAATTGAAAGTGATTGTGTCGTACGTAACTCTAAATACACTGGGCAATCTATTTAGAAATGTTGAATAGTTATTGGGATGCTAGAAGATATACAAAGTTGTGGAGATTCTTTCTTAAACAGATATGAGTGTGTAAAACGGCTATGTCTTATGCGAAGTGTTGCGGGAGTAGTTCTAGAAATCCTTGAAGTTTTCAAAACATTCGTGTAAAATAAAATTAATAATACTTTTCGATATCACTGTGTAAGGAATAAATATACTAACTGGGAATAATTCGTAAGGAATCGTGGAATTCGGGCCAGATTTCATTGCAAAATCAGATAATTTATCCGTGAGGTTTTCTATAAAAATGGATTTGGAATATTATATTACATATATTAAAGTAATAAAATGCCTGAGTGCATAAAGTGGACAAACCAGAGAAAATGAAGAGAATTTAAAAACCGAATTATATGAAGAGCGAAAATACTGCAAGGATAAGAGATATCGAACCTTATTTCTTTTTCGGATTTCGGGAATTCAGGTGTGTAGTTTTCGTCTGGTTTTCAAACACACGCCCTTGTTTTATGTAGAGTCTGTGAGTGTGCTGGTAAAAGAAGGGGCCTCTAGGACGCTGTGCACGTAAGAGAGATCTTCTCATGTTGCATGCGGACATGGCGATTTCTTCGCGCGCAGGAAATGCAGTCTTCATGTATAACATGGCGAAAGGAAACATTTTACTCTGCGCAACAGGTTGTACGTCGCACATTAAGATAGAGGAGGTGATAGTTTCCAATGTTCGCAGTTCTTCTATTGCAGGTTCTTCGTCTAGCTGGAAGCGATTCGTTGGTTGATGACTGCCTGTCGGCAATTCCACCCGATAGTTAGCTCTCTTGAGTAAACGCTGGCTGGACCGCAGCGAGAAGGGTATCTTGCTTGTCAACTTCTTGCGCACTTCCCCTCCCAGAAGGGTTCTTAAACTTTTTGTGCCACGGACCTGTTTGAGAGGCGAATGGAACACACGAACCTCGTCTTGAGAATGAAAATAAAGCGTAGGGTTGCTCAGAGAATTGTATCTAAAGAAATGTCGTGTTGGTTTTATAAGCAGAATATTTGTATTGACTTCTTGAAGAGTTAAGTGATATTCTTTAGCATTATTAAGGTTTTTTTAAAATAATGTAATTCACTTATTGGATGAAAGGTAATCGAATCCAATATACAGAAAAAGATAATCTGAAATGTATAACAAGAAATATTAATTTTTTGACTAAGATTTTGGAGTGCATAAGCAATAATTTGTATTACTCTAACTTTTTTTTAACTTTTCTACTTCGCCCGAATTCTGCATTTTACGTACATCATATTTCTCTGAAACTATTTAATCTCTATTTTCTTTTATTTGTACTTTTCTTTTGGTAGAAAGTAACAAAAAATATGAATATGCAAAAGATGGGAAATTTCGTTTTTTACACAAAACATCTAATGCTTTTTTAAAGTTAACAGAGATTTTGATAAATATTTTCTAGCGTGTGGTTTCAATTCTATGAAATTGCATTCGTTATGTGTGTTAAGCGTTGATTTGTTGCCTTGCATTGACTGAAATTTCTTCTCTGTGGTATTAAACTTCACTGCAGCATTAAATCCCAAGAGCAAATGTGTGGAGGGGCGTGAGCGAGATCCATGTCTCTTTATGGCTCTTCCGCAGAGTGCGTTTTTCCCGTAGCTCCTAGTCGCCCTGGGCAACCCGTTGCATTGCTGACAACGACCTCTTGTGCGTCCTTTGGAGTCAAGCCAACAGCACATATTGCTTTTCTTAGACACAATTGACCGGAACATATTCTCATTTCAAGACAAGAAAAGATTTAATTTCTACTTGTGTTTTATGTTTATCGTGTTGAAATCCTAATTATTACGAATTTTTTACGGATTATTTGGCGGTAAAGATTTGTGTATGTGTGTGTGCGAGAGGGAGATAGACAATTGCATTCTTGAAATAAATTAGAATTTTGGATAAATTCATGCATTATTTTGCGACATCCTGCAGTTATTTTTGCTTGGAGCCTCGAAACAATTTCTAATGTGATTCAGCTGTCACATACATTAACGCATTTCAAATCCGCTGCCATCACAATCTACAGTGTCGTTTGTTCCTGCAAGGACGTGTGAAGCACTCTTTAAATCCATAAGAGCGAAAAATCCATAAGATACCATACCAGTACATCTGAGAATGTAAAGTGTCGTAACTTTCTTCTGTGGCCACTGCCCCTGAGGAAGTGCCGCCGTGGCACCCCGCAGATTGAGCAGGCGACGAGAACGGCGTGCGCGCGCGGCGCGAGCCGGCGAGGCATCCTTTGGAGGGATGCCAACCGCACGATTTGCATTTCTCACCTATAACAAGGATGTGTCGTTAGGCCCCGAAGATGTGTAGTGTGTATCGCTTGTTTGGACTAGTGAATAATGGTAATAAGATTCTACATATTATTGGTCTGGTCATATTTCATTACTTTCCGTTTCGTGTTTTCCCGCCGCGTACGTCTCTCCACCGCCACCGCCGCCGCCGCCGGGGTCAACGCACACTCTGCGAGCGGACAAGCGTTCGGGCGGGTGGGCTGCGCGGGCCGTGTCCCGCTTGAAATTCGATTTTGTGCTCACGACTCGCCCGCCGCCGCGCGCCGCGGCGCGCCACGCTCGCTCGCCATCCACCGTGGCCCGGTGCGTGCACGGGGGCCCCTGGGCAATGCGCTTCGCTTCGAGAACGTTCTTCGGTTCGAGTTCCGGATCCGGCGCTCTCCCTTCCCCCCACCCCTCTCCTCCTCCTCCTCCCTCCCTAGATGCCCCCTCCGCGCCCCCTCTCGCGGGCCTTCCACTCGCCGCCGCGTGTTCCAATGACAGAACCCCATTAGGTATATAAATGTTCAACAGCTCTCCTTTATTGTAAGGCAATGTGGCCAATGAAAGTTTTACTGTGGCGCTTTTATTTATAGCACCGGTTACACTCGTGCTCCCGTAAATTAAATTAAAATAAATTAGAAATCTATATTCCGAAACGCTTGTTTGCGCGTGTAAATCAAATTCGCGGGCCCGGCCGGTGGCCGCTTCCAGCTGCTTAATCGCAGATACTGATCACTGTCCCGGGCGCGGCGGGGGCGCGAGCGGAGGGTTAGGGGGAAAGGAGACGGCCGGGGTACGAGGAGGAGGTGGTGATGGTGGTGGTGGTGGGTGCCGTTTAGGAGGGGAGAGGGTTGACTGCTCGTTGGCGAAGATGGAAAGATGTGCGGTTCGGCGGTACCGCACGGAAGTGTGCGATACCGTCGAATGTTATTGACAGCTGAAAATGTCCTACCGAATGGGATCGCGTATTGGTAAGATGGTCGTTCGGGCACCTTCCTCACATCACTAATATTATTGAATATGTATTGGTTTTCTTCTATAATTTGTCATATTTCAATTGGTATGATTGAGTAATGCACAGATTTTAATGCTCTTCAGGATGTACTGTAAAGAAACTTAGATCGTTCCTTATTTAAAATACATATCTTATTTGGTTTAATTAAATATTTGAATATCTCATCAAATTAGTTTATTCTGATTTATTTAACCTTGGGATGATTTTTCATATCGTTGCTTACATGATAATTTTATATTTGTGATACTATTTGAATCATCTGTGTCTGTCTTGATAATTGCACATCTACATCTGGAATGTAAATTCTCATTGGTTCTTTATATAAAGGAATTAGAATAAACTGACATGAAACATGGATTCTAAGAACAGAATGAGGAAGGATATTGAAAGTTTAGTGAATGCGGAAATGAGTATTCTGTTGCTTTCTCTAAAGACATCGTATTCCACCCTTGATTTCTTAACTCAACAAACAACACGCCGCCAGTTCTCAGTCTGGTGCACCCAACTCTCAGCGATATCATCGGATGCCACACGACGTCTCCAAGCACCCGACGAACATTCTCCGCAGCTTCGGTCGATCGCTCCCGCGAGTCGAGGGGGCGGTTCAATGAAGCCGGCGATCGCCTCGCCGCCGCCCCCCCCCCCCTCGGCGCCCCGCCGCCCTCGCCGTCCCGCCGCCCCCCGCCGCGATGCCGCCACCGCGACCGCCCCTACCGTCCCGCCGCAGGTCGAAGCCGCCTGGAACGGCCCCCTCGACGGGGCCGCGCCGCGCGAGATATCGCCGCTCGGCGGTGCTCCGGTCCGCTCCGCTCGGCTGATGTCATGGCGGTGGGGGCGGAGGCGTGGGCGTGGGCGGACGGTACGTCGCCGCGCGCGGGGCGCGTGATGGATGAGGCCGGGCCGCCTCCCTGGGCGCGACACGCGGCGTAGGCGCCTCCGCCCCCGCCCCCTCTAATGAAGCGCTCTTGCCCTTCCCCGCCCCCGCCCCCGCCCCCGCCCCCGCGCCTCGCGTGCCTCGCCTCTGTGCCGTGGAGGTGGACGCGGTGGCGGGGCGGAGGTGGAAGGAAGAGGCCCGCCCGCGGAGGCAGTCCGCACGCCCAGGCTGCTTAGCGCGGACGCGGGCTGGGCGCCGCACCGCGCCGCGCCGCACCACTGCAGCTGGGAGATTCCATGGCTTGCCGTTGTTTTCTTTTATCTAGGTTGCGGGCTGTTTGGCACATGACATTTTGACGCTTTCCTTTATCGTACGAAATCATAAAAAGAATGTACTATTTTATTAATGCCTTTCTTTCAGTCTAAAGATAATATTTACTTACGTTGTACACCTGTAGAAAAGATCCCCAGCTAGTGCTGAGATCAGATCTCGGTCGAGATGTGTGGAATTTGTACGATTTATTGAGTGTTCCCATTTCCCCTGCCTCTCATTCGACGATTGCCACGAATCCACGATTACAGGATCGTAATTCATTCATATCACACTTCCCCCATTAAAATAAATATCATTCATCCGCTTAAAGTATGGTCGTTAAGCTTTGGCACTGGTATTATACTAAAACATGTAATATCTACTTATGTAACTTCAAATATTGGAATTATATTTGTCACATTTTTTTTAAATTTTCTTTATTGTGTCTCCATGTAGGGGTCGTTTAAGCCTCCTAGTTTCCTTTTTTGTTTTGAATCTTATTTTAGGATTCTTCCCTTTTTATAGTTTCGGAAGATATGATTTGTATTTCGTAAGGAATTTGGTTGTTGTAGAAGTCACTATCATTGTTAATGTGATCATCTAGCCTTTCTTTTGCATTCTTACCTTAATTTATTTGTTTAAATTTCAACATTCACTTTTTATTTTTACATCTCGGGAAAATTTTTTTAACAGGACCATACAGGTTGACATTCATTTTGGCATCAATCTACCCATCCAATATATTTCTTCTTTGTAAACGGTTTCGATAACTGTGTCTGTAAATAACTATTCATCATATCCTATCGCAATCACCAGAATGCTCTGTATTCTTCAAATAATTGGTTCATCAGAACTTCAATTAAAACAAAATATTTCTCCGTCCGTTGAGATCTATTTTGTATATTTTAAAAACATCGTGTAAAGTATTCGCATGATATAATAGATGTATAATTTCGTTGTATTTGTACTATTCTCCTCTTCTGGTGAATGACTTTCTCTGACAAAAGACATTGTCTATTCCCTACCCACACTTCTTCCCAAAGTTTTCTGATAATTCTGTGAACTATTGCATGTAAAATTAGGTATGTTTTGAACATATTTTGCTATTACGAAAGCGCTATAAAATGTAAATTTATTTCTTAATACCTTGGATTGTTAAATGCATACGATTATGTTTGCAGCGGTTTGAGCATTCTGACTCATTGAAAACTTTCCCCTTTATCTTACGGACTCGTAAGACAAGTTTATTCATGGATCTTCCTTGGCACTCAACAGAAAAGTGAATTACTGGCTGGTGTTAGGGTATGTTTATGCAGGAGAACAAAGCATTTTCTGAGAATTATGGCTCGTTAACGTTGAATACTCGGTGTCTCTCAGCACATCCATTCCCCAGTGTCGGAGAAGTTGATTAAACGCAATTGACCGAGGTCGCTACCGCTTCATAAAGTCCTGTGAACCAAGGGAAATTTGAAGAAAAAAATACCTTCTGCTACCAGGCATTTGTCAAGGAAGAGTGAGTGTTTCATTCGGCTTCTTATCCAAGAGATTAATTGTACATATCTAAAAGAATCAACACTGCCACGCAGAGTTGGTGATTAATTTCCTATCGTTTATATCATGCTAAATGTTAAGTGGCCTCAACACAATTTTTTGTGTGTGTGTATGTGTGTGTGTATGTGTGAGTGTGTGTGTGTGCGGTGGCACATTCTTTGCGCAGCGCGGAGAGCCGTGCATGATCCATTAGGGAGCTGGATATTCACACTTTCAAAACAACTTTTTCATTGTTTTCATAATGATGGGTCGAGTCGCACTTAATTATCGCCGTAGCCTGTACGTCCGTCGACTTCCGAAGGCTCGAGTTGGATGCAAATAATCTCTTAGTGGCGCAACCGCAGTGACAGGCCCTCGTCCGAATCCTCCGGCCTCGTCAGTTTTAGGAGGCTGAGAAAAACACGTGGAGCCCATGATGCAGCAAGATGAGATGGAGATGAGCGCGCCTTGGGAACGGCCCGGCTGGACTAGCACGCGCAGCATGGTCGAGAAGGCAATTGATGGAAGAAAGTCTTGAGAATTCAAATGGGGTTTAAGTGTTGGGTTGAAGGGAAAAAAGGAAGTTTCTTCTGTGATGTATCAAGGTGTGGATCCTAGGAACATGTTTTAAAAGACTTAGCTTTTTTGATGTTGATAATAAGGTGAGCCACTTTAAAATTCACAAAATATAAATTATTGATTTTTAAGGTTTGATAACAGTTTTGGTTCATAGATTTGAATCCCTTTTCTTCGTAGGGGCACTCAAAAAATTCTGCCCACCCCTTCGAATGTACATCTCTGCAATTCATGGTGTGCACATAAAACGAAAGTACAGAAATGATTTTTATTTATTACTTTTTGAAATATTTTCGTTTGAAACATTTTTAAAGTATTTATTGTAAGTTTTATTGTATCTATTATTAGTACCCTAAACTAACGCGATTCAGGCTCAAAACAATTTTAGGACTGAATAGAATACAAATGTTCAATTCTTAAAAAATCTGTATAATAGAATCAACTTATATGGATTACTTTCAAAATGGTACATCCTTATTCTCTAAAACCTGCTGATTTAGTAATCGTTGCTTCCGAAATTGTATTTGTATGTGAAATAATTTTATAAATACCTCACAGACCTTTGGGATTAAAACATTCTCTGAATTTAAAGAGCAACATGAATATTCGTTCTAATGTCGGGCGATAATCGGGTGATAGTGATCGTATTTTACCTTTTGTTAAGTCGTGCATTTCTTCACTTATTACGATAGTTACAGGTGTGCTGGATAAATCATCTTTTCGTGCTTAGTTCTCTTATGGTTACTGATCGCGTTTCGGACCGGCTTAGGTGGCTCAGGGCATCAATTGATGACACTGCAGTACCTTTGACAAGAGGGGCCTAGGGTTCGAGTCCTGTCGGTGACAGGATTTTCAACACTAGCTAGAGAGCTAGGTCGAATTCAGCTGCTGTGTGTAGGAGAATCCTGTCAGCAAACTGCTTGATTCAGTAGTTTTCAGTGATTTCTCCCATCCACACCGAGCGAGTTCGGAGCAGAACTTTCCCAAACGGGCCACACATGCTTAGGCTCACATGCACTACATACCATACATTACCAAACCCCAGAGCTTCTTCCAGTTGGGACGGTGCCCCGCTGCTGGGCGATGCCTCGTTCAGGAAAAAAGAACCCGCAAGCCGATAGTTTGATCGGCGCCGGATCTTGCCACCCAGCGGGCGAAGATCACCACCACCTCCGGAAGAAAGATCATGCACTACACTAACGGGAATAATGATGTTAAGAATTGACGCGTCAGGAATCTTTAATCAATCAATCAACAAATCAGTCGAGTCCTCGGGACTTGGCTGGAAACGCCGTCGTGCCTTCTCCAGCGATGTGCGCGCCGCCGTCACATGGCCCAGGTGCGAAGCGGAGGCGACGGGACGCGTCCGGGCGCGGTAATCGGGGCGCCGCCGCGGACGTCCCCCAGTTTTTGTCGCTCCCCGCCGCTGGCCCGTCTCTCCTCCTCTCTTTCGTCCCCTCGTCCTCCTCCGCGCGTTAACACGTTAACACTCGAACGACCCATCGAGCTGCGCAGCGTCCCATCGGCATCCCACGTGTAATCCTCGCCCGCCCTCATCACTCGCGCGCGCGCGGCGTGTGTGTGTGGACGCTGTGATTAGCTACGCAGCTGGGAGCTTGGAACATGATACTCCCGGCAGCGGATACACGCCTGATGGGCGCCCTGTGAGGTTTAAGGAAAACGGGTAATTGGTGCGGAGAGCGCTTGGCAGTCATTTGTCTTCCGTCTAATGAGTCTTCGTTTTGACGTTTAATGTTGACAAATTGGGCTTGTTTCGATCTTAACTTCCTGTTCGGCTATGTTTCGTTTGTTATATTTCCTTTTGCGTCTCTTTGTGGGGTGAGAAGCGGTTATCTTTCAGTTCCAATTCGTGTGTTATGCTTCCGACATATCAAATAGATTGTGCCAAGATCGACTGTAATCTCGAAAAATGTCTTGAGTATTAATTTCTATAATACCTTGAATTTTTAACTGGCTTTTGGTAACGTATAGCTGTGATGACGTTATACATTTCGTAATTGTTAAATCGCTGAAAATTATGCTACCGTTCACGTCATTTGCTTTTGTTGAAAGCTGTTTCATAAGAGCTCATCAATTAATATCTTTCCATTTCACTTGATCTTCATCATTTAGTGCTGTATTTCTAACGGATTGTTGGAGACGTGATAGTTGGCTTTTTTGAACAATTAAAAAATTACGAATGGTAATTTCGTATTGGATTCGAGGTGGTATATTTTTCTATCACTTCCCAGTCATCACAAGGCTGTCTGCGCCGTATTCAACACACAAGCTCAAGCAGCTGTGGTCACTTCAATTGTCTGCGTTATTGAGATGGTTGTTTAACGAAATACAAAGTATATTTAAAAAAATAATTCAATGTGAATACTTCGGGGATTTCTGTTCAAATAATTTTCTTTAACGAAGAAACCTGAATAGTATACTGAAATCTACACAGATATTTTCTTCATTTAGTGCACCGTAAGTCGAGTATCCCTTCAACACTTATAAATATTCAAGATGTAATCCTATTACTATTAGATCCCGGAAAATTTGTGTTCCTGCCTCTGGATCTCACATCCCACTCATGCCTCATAGTGGACGAATTGCATTCTCGAGATGATGGCGCCGAATATCTAAAGCCCCGCCGTCTAATGTTATTGTTCACAATACTCTTGATTTGGAACTGTCCGTTTGATGAGGTCGAAGTTCAAAGAAGGCAGTGTAGAATAACAGGCATTGCACCTTTCCCCGTTATACAAGAGTGACGTCACCAGTCATGTCGGTTTGGATTAAATATTAGCTGATATTTAATCGGAAGCAAAAGATGTGTGACTTGTGTTTCGATGTTTCGAGATGTTTTATTGAATAACATGTGTGATTAATCAGAGCTTAGTTTCGTTAACAGTTTATGCGCCAGCTACACAATACTTACTTTTCAGAGATGCTTTGAAGTTGCCTTATGCCAGGCTACAAAAGTAATTAATAAGATGGTGGCAAAATTAATACGTTTCGATTTCTAAAAGACTCCAAGGAAGAAAAAGTTCTTCGTCACGGCTCTGACCCGGTAACTTTAGGTTTCGAAGTGCAGTACCTCCATTTGTCGTAGCTCAAATGTGCGTGATATTTACTTCGGTTAATATTCTAGAGTTATTTGATTTATTCAATTAGTAGATACCTCCTACGTTTGCAGAGGAAATGGATGAAATTGTCACCTATCCGAATATTGTAAAGCCATCATCAATGCCCAATATTCTTGACACAGGTATTTCAAATAGAAAATTTATTACAGAGTCGCAGATTTTTGTTCATCTTTTGCTCTTTACGCCTAGTACCAGGGTCGCCATAAATACGTATAAAAAAAACCCTTTTTCCAAGAATTAATCCAATCACAATTACGTTCCAGAACATTTGTTTTCCAGCTGGTCGCTCTTCCTAGAGCTGCCCCGTGGCGCACGAATTGAATCCAGGGGCCTCTGCGCCGTAGGTTGGCAGCGCCGCCTCGCCGTCCGCGGCCGCCTGCCCGGGTTATTGCGGCTTTAAGTGTCGGAACGTGTTGCCAGCTCGGCTCGATCATAATTGATCTTTTTCCCACTCAATACCCCGCGCCGCGGCAACGCGCCGGCAAGGGCAGAGCCAACGCGGGTAGCGGCAACATTCCTTCGGCCACCGCCACCGCCACCGCCGCATATGCTGCTTCTTGCGCTTGTGAAAGAGTTTTGAATAGAATCGCGGTGTGTGTGACCTCTCGAAAGGAACGTGTTTGCTGGAACGATACCATTCGAAAGTGCGTCGGAACTGTGCATCAAGAGGCCGTCTTGGAAAGAAGCTTTGTTTTTACCGCTGTACTTGCGTTTGGGGAGGAGACTTTTTCCAATAAGCAGCCGAACAAACAGCTCTCTTCTTGGCTGTTGGTCTATTCCTCTTTGCGTGCACTTGTTCTTTTCCTCATATCGTACCAGATAGCTCCAACAATGTCCTTACGTGGAATTTGCGCGCGACAATGAGAGCGCGAAACGTGCTGCCAATTTAATTTGGGAGTTAATGAAATTCAGTGACAAACTTTTAAATTAGATCAGCCAGCTAACTTTTTGCCCAGAATTCAGTGTTGGCACTCGAATAATTAATTTCATCGTACTTAACTCTGTACCTTCTCAATAATAATAGACGATAACCAAAATATTTATCTATTCAAGGTCTCTCACAGGGACTACCTCTAAAGTTGGAATTTCAGTTTATCTTATTATGTTAAAAATGTATTGAATGTGGTGTAATTTTATTTTCTTTATAACCATTCAAGTCATTTATCTCGCAAAAAAGAAAACAAACCGAAAAAAAGTCGTGCTGAATTGCGGAGGTCGCGAAGGCTGAAAGACCGTAACTGTCTCGTGACAGAAGGGTCGCGGGTTCGAAACTCGCCCAGGGTATGGATGTTTGTGTGTGTCAGTTTTCTGTTACCCACAATGTTACTTACAGTGGTCCCTACATGACCTTAGTAGTTGAAAACCTTAAACTACCTTAAATAAGTAATAAATAAATAAATAAAATTAAAATAAATAAATAAATAAAATGTAAATAAATGAAATTTAAAAAAATTAATAAACGAAAGATACGTAAAAAAGAGTTCGTATTGGACGGTTGTGCGGTCCAAAGCAACGCCGAGGGGCTCGCTGGGGCAGGGCGAGCGCTGCGGTCCATAAAGCAAGCGAAGCGGACGCGCGCTGCCCGCCCGATCACACCGGGCGACGCGCAAATTGCACGCCTCGCGTTGCGCGTGATGTATACCCTTCTTCCCCCGCGCGCCTCTGATTGCGCCTCCGCGGAGGTTGTTCTTCGGGAACGCACGGCGCGGCGCGGGTTGCTTCGGCAGCTCTCCCGCGATGGACGCCGAGCCATGGATTGTATTTCTCGGCTTAATTAACAGATTAGACCCTTGACTGGGGGGGGGGGAGAACTGCGTAGCTGAGTCGTGACTCTCCAAGTCGAATAAATGCGGCGCCGGCCAACAACTCAAGAACTCAAGCGCTTTTGGTTTTTCTTTTGATTCTTTGTTGGTGAGAAATTGGACTCTGTAGATCTATAATATATCTTTATAATATTATAAATTATAGAGCCATTTGGAGTTATACGTGTGATTGCGAACATAAATACCGATATAAACAGATCATGATGCACATCCGTATTTTTAAAAAAAAGTTAGGTTTCGTTTTTCCCTTTAGTTGATTTTTGTTGAAAACTTACATCGTATGTTGAGAATAAATATTTGCATTTTAAGTACCGTAGTTTAAAATAAATAACCTCAATGCACTAAATATGTGTAATGATTCTGTGCATGACCCCGGTTCGATTCTAGATCTGTTCGTATTAATGATGACCAGAAATGATCTGTCACTTTGTGATCTTGACGGGCGATTGTGAGGAAGGGGGACGATGAAGGGTTTTTGAGACAATTTGTATGAGGAGTATCAAATAAGGTCATTAAAATTCAAGGAAGTCGAGACATCGGCGTGGAATTGGTATATACCGTCTCCCCAGTCGCTCTCAAAGAGCGGTCGTCCGTCGCTCAGCGCCTTCATTCCTCTGTGCGACCCGCGAAGCACTGGACTTGTCTTTGCTAGGGAAATTCAATGGTAGCGAAAATATTCTCTCATTTTCTCTCATTATCTGAGGCATATTGAAACCAAACGATCAAATCAACTGCAATCACAACGGTACTTTAACTTCTCGAATCTGATTTCTAAAATGTCTTTTGCTAGAGATTAATTAGTTAATGGGCGGGTGTTGATGACGAAATGATGAATGGTGATTGAAGAAGGATGGGATGAGAGGTAAGAGAAACAGGTAAACCCCCATAAACCCGAGCGCAAACCCGCGTTATAGTCCACAAATTCCACATCTTTTGGGAATTAAACCGCAAACCCAGCGGTGAAATATGAGAGGTCACAAAACTCTACAAGTCTAGTCGCCTGCGAAAATCAGTAATAATACCAAAGCAGTATGCAGTAATGAACGAAGACCACTTATCACCCAGCTGCACCACCGACCCTAGGACAACCTGAGATCCGTGGAACATGCGGTACATGGATAATTGCTTAACAGAGACTCTGGAAACTTGGAAGAGATACGAGCGGTACGTACATTTGCGAGCTTTTACATGAAATTCATGTTGTTTCGAGGCAGGGCTTTTTTCCCCGCCGAGACAGCACGTGGCGGTATAAATCTACTTTACGACGTGTCGTCTCTCCGCGCGCTCACGCCTTCCCTTCAGAAACACTCAACAGCCTCCGCGGACGTAAACCCTTTGTCATCTTTTACACACCGAATATTTCTCATTATTTTTGGCGCGTCTGCTATTCAGAATGGAGTCCGCGCGCCGGGCGTTTGTGTCAAGCAGGAGGGGGGGAGGGGGCACAGCACAACGTTTGAGTTACCGATGGCCGGGTTAACCTTCGAACTCTAGCCCCACTGTTATGTGACGACGTATAACACTTTATAATTGACGATTCTTGTTTGAAACAACGTCGGTGACAAGGGCGAAAATTTACGGGAATGCGCGCGCCGCCCGCGCGTTGTATGAGTGTATCAGCGCCTCTTTTATATTTGTGTGTGTGTGTGTGTGTACGCGCGCGCTGCAGTCCACCCACGGTTATGGATTTATGCGGCCGGGCGGGCCTTGGCCGTCGCCCCGCGACGACGTTGCCCGCGGCCCCGGGGTCGCCAACACTCATTTGCACTTCGCGACGGCGCGGCGGCGTCCGGGCCCCGCCGCCCGCCGAGGTCGGGAGGGGGGACGGCGCCGGGGAAGTTGCGGCGGCGAGGAGGAAAATGAGAAAGAAATTACTGGATTTAATTGTGCTACTTGGGGGCTTGGGTATGAGTTTTTGTAGACGTTCGGAGCATGACGATTTGCGACGTTGAAAAATTGGAAGATAGAGCTGTTAAGTGATACATCCCTATTTTATGACAAAGTTTCTTTGACAGTGGCAGCATGGCATTTCTTGAGAAGAAAAGGCGTGGAGCTGATCTTAAGAAATGGTTGAGGACGTGCGATATCGAGCTAGTCATGCTGTGACATTAACGTCTTTGATATCGAGTAACGAAAACAATTGTTTGAGAGCAAAATGATATGAATTTCACTTTTCATATGATCTACGTAAAATATAAATTACTCTGACAATTCTTCTTACACACTCCGTCAATGGTACGGTTACTATTCATCAGAGAACTCTGGTCGGAACACATATATTTTTATAAATGTATTAGTAATAATTTAACATGTATTTATTCTCAAAACTAAATTTGTAATTTTTCTTAAGTTAATTAAAAATAACACGGTAATAATTTTATCGTTCCATCGCAGTAAAGGAGAGTTTATATGGAAGGTTTTCCCGTTTGAATATGAAAGCATTACCTTTCCAAAATTCATTTGCACTTCTCAGCGGCGCGCCGCGCGGGTCTCCAAGGGCCTGGAGAATTATGCATACACATTTCTCGGGCAGTTAGAAAACTTTAGCTTGACGACTAAAAAGTCGCCTCGGAGGAAATTATTGCAATTATTTGTACAATTTACACAACGACTGCATATATTTTACTTTAAGTAGGTGTTTCAGTAAACGACATTCAGCTCTTACGGAATGGTGGAGACGGCTGTTTTAACGGTCGTACCGCCTGCAGATGTTGCATCAAATTATATTAAGCCGGCAAATATTCGTCCTCTAGCTGGATTTTTTAATGATTTTAATGAGTTAAAAACATGATATTTTAAATATTGCTAGTCACGGATTTCACTGAAATAATTCACTTCCAGCGTGTGCCATTACTTGCACTGGAATCCCTGCGAGACAAGATCTTGATTACAAACAGCAACAAGTGGGTCTTGTTGTAACAGCTCCTCGCTGTGGTAATGCACGTGCGGATTAAAACCTCAGTGTTTGTGATATGTGTATCTAGTTCTACCAGTTTTCAGCTTAACATATGCCACGTGAAAAAAATATTTATTAATTTTTCATTTACCTACTACACCTCTCTCCGGGATTGTTTCTCCTCCTCTTTCGTCCCCAGTCTCCTTTGCGTCTTCGTTCCGCGGTCGCGCTTCCCTTCCCACCCGCGGCCATTGTGCCGGCACGCGGCCTCCCGGGACGGGATCAGAACCCGAGACTCCCCCTCTCCTTCTTTGCTCCCCTCCCTTGCCACCCCGTCCCACTCCCCGCCCGCCCGGCCCCGGCGTGTACGAACCGGCGCGCCCGGTGTCCCGCGAAGTAGTCCCCGCCTTGTCAAGCGGGCCATTAATTACCTTTGCGTGGGAAGCCGAGGCCCTCCGCCAGCCCCGCCGCCGCTGAAACCTACCGCATCTCCCGCGGTAATTACGTAGTAAGATATAACTTAGACGAATGACTGCGAGAGGCGGGTTGTTCGGGGCCTGTTGTTTGGCGAGGCGGGTTGTTTGTGTTGCGCCGTAATAAACTCGGCGCCGATCATCAGAGCGCAGGAAAGACGGAGTGCGAAGAGATCGCGGGAGGAGGAGCAGCTGGGGCGCAAAGGGACTGGAAAATAATACGGAAAAAACGTAGGGGAAAAAAGTTGAGGAAAAGGTTCTAGATGTTGCAAGCGGAGCCCGTGGAGGAGTGAATAAGAGATGAAGAGGGTAGGAGTGACGAGTGCAAGATAGTGACTTGAATTCAGCATCGACTTTGTAGGGCGTTAATGATTCTAATAATAACAATTGCAATGTTAATATGCAATGAATTATTGGATGAAATTTTTAATATTAATGTGGAATGATGATAGTAGGTGCATTAGTTTCTCACAACGTATGCATAATATTATTCACTATTAAAACAATTTTTCACTATTAGTTATTTAAATTACCTTTATCAGGTTTATTTTGTAAGACTTTTGAGTGATATCTCGAGTATTTTTAATTCCTTTATCCTTAGAGTTTCTCATAAACTTTAGTTAATTATCAATTATATATCTATTAATCTCTTTACATTTCCAAACAGTTTGCTTATTGTCATTACTGTCGTATTTCAAAATACATCAATTATACATTAGTCACATTGAACGTATTACGGCATTTTCTGTTAGTTTAAGTTTTGTAAATCTTGATACAATATCATACGTTTTTTTACAAACAAACAAAACACAATAAAACCAATGTTATACGTGTCTCAAAACCATTCAGTCTTCTTGTTACATGAATACTTTTAGTGGGGAGAGCTTATCTTCGAAACATTACACTGCGTACAGTGCATTTATTTCATATTTTCGAACCCTAACTATTGTGCCATTGTTTGCTCGATTAAAATTACCAATATTTATCCTAAATATTGTTCATTGTCGTACTAAACATTATCCATTGTCCTACTAAGTATTATATTGAACGTTAGTTTACCCTTAGGTCTGCTTTTTCGGACTTTTTTTCCCGCGGGGTTTCTCTTTTGGGATATCTTGCTCTTCTTTGTAAATCATGCGTTTATCTGTATGAATCTTTGTTTACTTTTTCTGATGCCTCTGAAGAATGTCAGGAACAACCGGGCAATCCTCGTGCTCTTTAGTCCGTCATTTTGTCGATCATCCCCTGCTCCTGCTGTCTCTAGGTTTGGAAAATATAGAAACATGAAACACATCTACTATATCGTAATGTCGACATGTTCACGAATAGTCCTCTGGAGTAACGCCAGCGCAAAGAAAATCATTGACAGCCCTTAATGAAGATAAAGTGAGGACGCATCCGCAAAGGGCCTCCTGACGCCATCCAACCTCCAATTGTCTTCCCAAACGGAACGCTGTGTCACCATCGTCGGCGATTCCGTCCGTCACCGCTTGTGGCGTTGAAGTCTCCGCGACCCCTTTGCTCCCCTTGGGTCACCCTCGACCGAGATCTTGTCCGTCACCCTCGCGGCGAGTTCAAGTCTCCGCCGCACTGTGCCTTGGGGCCATGGAAAAACCTTCCTTCGGCGAAATGAAATTCGCAGTTGTATGTTCTTAGATGAGAGGTGCAAGATTCCGTCATTAAGATTCTTTAGTATGTTCTGTAATACTCGTTGAGTTGTTAATTTATCAAATATTGTATTTTAAAAGTCAAGAGATGAAGTTATGATAATGTCTCAGCAGATTTTACCAAAACAAATTTACAAAGAAAAATTGAAAAAAAGGAATGATTTTAAGAATGAAAGTAATGAATAATGAAAGAAAAATGCAATTTTACCTCATTAACCATTTCTGACAAATATAGATCTTCAAATTAGATGGATTTGATCTTCCAGCTTTTTAAATATTTCACACATATCTGGACCTCCTATTCGATAATAGACAAAAGTATGAAAGGAAAGTATGCAACACGAAGCATCGGCTAATTTTGTTTTCAAGCATGGTATCAGCACAGCTCTGAGAAAAACGAATTTTGTCCGTTTTCCCTTTTTCCAACCACCGTGCGCCGGCGCTGTGACGGCGACCGTCACGTCGTCGGCGCTGACGTTTATGTCTGGGCAATCAGGCCGACGAGTGAGGGCGGGGATTGTCCCGTCCCGTCTCGTCCGGCCGCGCGGCGCCGCGGCCGTGTGATGGGTGACGCCGTTGCGCCGCGCCGCGCCGGCTGAATTCGCCTTCGTGGTCGGCTGCACCACGTTTCAATACCGCCAGCGGTTATCAGATCGCTCCGTCGCGTTGCGCGGCGCGGCCTCACCGCGGCCGACTGTGGGCCGAACCCACGACGCCGAAACCCTGGCACGGTCAGGGAATAAAGACGAAGAAGGGGAGATATTTACTCTTAACTACCTGTGTTGTATTGCCGCCAATAAAAACAATACTATAAAGGTTGTGTTGAAGTTAAAACGTAGACGCAATCAAGGGATATTTCAGTCTTTCAGGATTGTTAGAAAATTGGACTAAAAATATGGTGTTAAAAAAGTTAATTTTCATATCACATGGAAATATTAACTGCGACGAAATTTAACTAATACCGTGAACCTTGACGTACACCTAGACATATCTCCCTACACATACACAACCTCTTATGCGGGGAGTGGGACTCAAACCCTCCCAGATCTGGTTGAATTGCTGTGTTATGATACTTCCGTTTTTACCGACGATGTTACTCGAATAATATATTTAATGATATGTACAGAATCTGTGAGCTCTGTTTGGCGAATTGCGACCCAGTGTCCGGCGTGCAGCCTGCGCGGCCGCTGCAGCCAGTCGGCACCTGGAGTGGTAGGCCCGGCCGGTTCAGCGCCTCCGGCCGAGGTCAGGCCTGCCCCAACCCGCTCCGCGCGCCTCCGCGCTTCCCTCCCCCTCTGCGGCTCCAGCTGGCATTGCTTCTGACAGCACGCGTGTTTGATGAATATGCTGCATTATCTTCGTGAGAAGTGCCTTCCTCCCAAGTGTTGAACTCGACGTCGATTCGATAAAGTGTATCGTGCGAAGTGGTGTGGATAGCCTGAAGATTATCGTACATTTATTTAGACGTATGTTTTTGTGGAGTTGGACCAAAGCAAACGTTTGTGATTCGCTCTTAACTTCATTGGGATAGTAAATAGAGGAGTGGTGCATTTAGTTTGCCTGTTTACTTGTATATGGAAACGCTAACAGATACTGCAAATGATGTTTTGGATCATAAGATTGAAAAAATGGGCGTAACGTCGCTTATGCAGAAACTTTTCTTACGTTGACAACGATAATTGACCCTCTTTTGTGTAAGGAATGTTGTTGCAGCAATACATTGGCGCATGCACTTATAAGAAAGTCAGCCTGTGAATCACCACAACGGAAACTCCTCTTCGTTACAATAGACGCGAGAGAATGAAGAAAATCTCCAGCTGAGAGCGGAATTCTAATCCACGACTCTTACCTCCAAGAACCAGAGCCGTCGCAGTTTCTCAGCATTTCTGCCATTTTAAAAGACGTGTAACTAAATCAGTTCCAGTCGTCTGCGTTGCTTCTTCATCGTCTCCTCTGGGGTCGCTTCATCTGCGCAAACATCGCTCGGCGATGCGAGTTATGATAGGCGTACGAATGTAGAGAATGACTTGGAATGTGGGTTTATGTTTAGACTAGAAGATTGTTGTGGAGAAGAAGGTTGAATAAATGTAAATTATGTTGTTTCATAATTTGCATGAACCTACTTTCATTACACATTCTCGCAGGATTGTGCTTGAGATATGCACACTTCCGAGAATGTCGATTATTCGGGCAACATAACGCGAGGCTCTCTGTCGAAAGACAACGGATAAGCGTTCATGTAAAGTCAAAATTTGAACACTTGACACCAAGACTCAGTCTACATGATTTTTGTATGTACACATTCTTCATTAACTAACACTAGCATACTAGAATGTCAATACCCTGTTTGCAGTTGACAAATGATTACGAATGATGAACAGGTGATGTGAAAGACATGATATAAATGATGTAGAGCGATAAGATAATGATAGGCGAAGAGAACTGGGAGATCCTCGAAAAAACCAGTCGTCAACCCGCTTTTTCTTGAATCTACTTGACTTTGAACCCCGATCTCCACGCTCTAGAGCGGGGACTGTCTGCCCGCCTTTTTTATCTGCGAAAGAATGGAATATCTGAACCAATTGCGGTCATAGGCGTTGCGATTTCATCTATTCCTGAGTCACCATTATGCACGTAACCGGGGCGAGTATTCTCAAGAAGTGGTGAGCTGTTCTCGAGCAGTGACAAGCGTCGCGATGAGACATTTTAGCTTGTGTGTGCGTGTGTGTGTGCGTGCTTGCCGAGCGTGCGTCGCCAGCCGCGTAACGGCATCATTAAAGCGCGTGCCTGGCACACAGACGACGCCCGGATCGAGCCCCGACGGCCGGCTGGCGTTTTTCCGAGGTGCTCCTCCGCGCCGTCTCGACGGCCGGCCACGAGCCGCCTTACCTTCCGCGTCGCTCGGACTCGGTGCGTGGTCGCGTGAGTGGGACTCGCCCGCGGAGCTTCTTCTCACACTCGCTTCGCTTTGCCATCGAATGCGCAAGACGATGCATGTTAACAGTGCGGAGTGTTATAAGGCTGGCGGAGTAGTAACGTGTAGTAGTACAGATAGTAAGCAGCGGTGGGATAGTATAAAATGATCCGTGACGTAGTGTGTGTGAGGTTAGTCATCCACCTATTAGACCTTTCCATAAGTCCAAGAAGGTCCGCATAGAATTCGTGATGTCTTCTATATATTTGACTACCTGTACCTGAGATTTATTCTACGCGAAGAATCGTGAATGAGATTCGTACATCTCAGTAGAAAGACTATGAAGACGATCCGTGGCACGTTGGTCAGCCGATCACTATCACAATAATGGGGAAGAAAAGGGGGTATGGTGGTATAAATGTGATAATGATGCAGCCAAAGAGAATGGTTTCTCGTTGGTTAGATGTCGCAAAGGTGCCATTTAGTTCATGCCTGCATCTGATTAATGGCAGTATTCTTCATGGAGGAAACTGATTTCACATTCATCAACTTTCTGTTTCCTCCACAGTCATCGAAAAATATCTCACTTAGCAAGAAACGGTGTGCACCTCCGTGCAACACGTGCTTACTGCGGAACCGTGTGTCGCCCTGCTGCATGCATGACGTCAAAAATCTATTCGACGGAGAGCCAATCGCAGGTGCGTTCGGAATGTGCTGGAGGGCAGCGCAGTGTGGCCGACCCGTCGGTGGCCCGCCGTGACTCAGCGACGTCTTGCGACGCAGTACGCGCCACCAATTAATTTCAATTACGAGCTGGCGACGTCGCCACCGTAATCGCCATCGCCAACGGCACCGTTTCCGCCTGCTCCTCCTGTCATCGCCATCAACTTGCACCCCAACCGTCACCGTTTCCGCCACTTACGCCATTTCCACCACTGCCACAGATATCGTTTCCATCTTCTCGGCCTCTTCTGCCCCAAATTCCTACACTTCCGTACCCCCATTTGCGGCGCCACAGTCTTCGTCATTGCCACTTCCTTCACTGTCACTACGACCTCCGCAACCGCCATCGCCATCATCGCCGTAGCCGTCGCTACCGCCACCGCCAACTCCACACCACCACTATCGTCATCATCCCGCCCCGCCTCGCCACCATGACAGTCACCACTTCCACCTCCACCGTTGCCATCATGCGGCCACCGCCGCGCTGCCGCAACTGCCGCCGTCGCTGCGCCTCATTTGCGTTGCTGGCGGTCGCCCGGCCGGAGCCATTGTTTCTTTCCGTTCCATTCCGTCCGTTCGACCGCCCGCCGGGCTCTTGCCCGCCTTTCGTCACTTCCGGCCGGGCCGTTGACCCTCCTGATTGGCTGCGAAGGCTCGCGCGGGCGCTTCGCCCCCGGGGTGGGTGGGGCGCGAGGCGGCGGCGGCGGCGCGGCGTGCGCGCGAGGGACGGGGACGGGTCGCGCTTCCTCTCCGGGGAGTGGCGGGAGGAAATTAATTTCGTTGGGAAGGGGTAAGTTGAATGAATCGGTTTTTGTTACGTGCCTGTTGTTTATGTAGTATTATTTGAAAATCAATTCATGTGGCCCAAATATTGATGTGGTGATGTGCCAGTCATTCAGTAAGGATGAATCGTGATCATTTGGCTCAGATTTTAACACAACCTGCGTTTAAGACTCGGCGAAGTTCTGTTGGGAACCGAGAGCAAATTGGGCGGAGGAGGTGGTTATATTACCCATGATAACTAATAAGAATAAGATTTCGGAAGAAAGTGGATGGTAATAGTTATTAATGGCATTAGGCCAATAGACAGCAAACAACAACCGAGACTGTTATTTGTGTTAACGGATGTGTGCCGTTCAATAGTTGAAGTACAAATTTCTTATCAGAAAAAGAATCATATAATCATGGATTTTTTCTTGAAATATGTGCCTTCTCTTACGCCATCTTTTGCTAAAACTCATTTGTTTTAATTATTCATAAGGGACGGCGGACTGCTATCCTTAATAGAAGACTGTTTTTAAGTAGACATATCATTGCTGAATATGTGACGGTGTTCACAAGACGCGTTTGTCACATTTCATAGTTTGAGCAAATGTAATCTTATAACATAAATTGACTTCAGAAATGAGTATCCAGTCATCACCGATCATTCAACGTCCCAGCGTTGTCGCCGTGGCATGTCAGAGCAATCGCCCTGCCTGGGGATGGGCCGCGGGAGGCGGCGGCGGCGGAGACTCGCATGTGCATGTGGAGGTGGTGTGGGATTGGAGGGGAGGGGTCGAGTGGGTCGGGGTGGGGTGGGGGGGGGCGGGGCGGGGCGGGGCGCCGGGTCGCGGGGCGTACTCAACCCGTCCGCCGGAGTGACGGCCTCTTTGTGCGCGCACTGACCCCCGACGCGGCCATGCGCCGCCCCCGCGCCGCCTCCACCTGTCCCAGCCCGCCCCCGCGCCCGCCTGCCACGTCCCGCTCGTCTCCTCCTGACTCGCGGCCTCCCCGCCTGCCGCGCCTCGCGGCCCGTCGTTGTGTTTATTTCTCCTCAATAGAACGTTTAATGCTCCTGCGTGTTTTCTTTGGGCTGCGCTGGCGTCGGGATTCCGCGGGGGCTCCTTGATGGATTTATGCGCTGCCCCACGCAACGCCCGGCGGTGAGAGTCAGCCGGCGGGCCGCGCGAAATACCTGCTGCCCCCGAAGCTAGGGGGCGGATTAATTGATAATGACAGCCCGCGTTGAATGTCCTTGCAGCCTCTAGATAGAAATACAGGCGCTTTTACTATTTGGGAAGCGTCAAGAATAATTGTCAATTAAAAAAAGCGTGGCAATAAAAAACTTAATACTTACAATTTTTTATGGTTTCCCTTCTTTTGTAGAATAGAGTTTCAGTTGCGAAATAACCGAACGTTCATGTTCATTCGGAGTATGAGGATGTTAAAGAGGTGTTCAGGACTGTAGTCTTTTGATTTTAATTGTTTGCTTCTTTAATTGCATTCGGCAAAGATTTTTAAAATTATTTCTAAATTATAATTTTTTGAACTTGTCAAAATAGCTATCTCAAACAATGTTGAGGTCGCAAGAAATGGAGAGAAATAATCATTGACTTAGGAGTTTGTGGTTGAGTAAACATGGAGCGTCAATACATGCGATTTGCAAAATATTGTTTATTACTCAGATTATATGTTTTTGATTAGTGATTACCTAACTTGTTTTCCAGGGGAAGAATTAGAATAAGACTTGTCTAAATATCTTAAGACAAATAGGATTCTATAGACATTGGTGTTTGCTGTTTTCGTTAGTGATGATGCTCCAGTCACCCAGCGAAACGTTTTGTAAATTTGTTATTTCTAATAATAAATACAATAATCATAGGCGTGCGCAGTCTAAAATAAGAGGAACGGAACATTTCTGGGCCCCTTTATCCATTAAACTTTCTATTTACATATGTCATTTTACATATGTCACTTTACAATATTCTGTGTATTTTTAAAATATATTTTGGAATCTTGCAGGAGGGATCGATTCCGACTTGGTTGTTTTTTGGAGATTAGTACCTTTTTCTTACTATTTAGCTATTTTCTACCAATGACTTTAGACTATTTTAAGGGAGATTCTATGGAACATCGTCTAAGTTGGCAACCTTTGAAGGGTAGATTCGAAAGTTTCTTCGAGCTTGTGTCCCGAATTCGTGCATACACTGTTGATTTTAAGTAAACAACACACAATTTCCAATATTTTTCTATAGTTTTTGGAAAGTTTTAAGAATTGTCACATACTTCATTCCATATTTATTTAATATCTTGATGAATCAAAACGCACCCAATGTAATAAGTTCGTTATTTTATGGGAAACTGAAATTAACCATTTGAATGTATACTCGCAAATTACTAATGCTCAGATACAATTGCCAGTAACACCGTTTCAAAAGTGATTTTGAAATACTTGAAAATATATTCAAAATGTGAAAATACTTTGCGATTTTCGCCATAAAGGTACTATTACAAAAAAGTCATAAATGAGCATACATAATTAATTTTAATTATTGAAGAAAGAATGTCAAAGTATTATATACTACAGCACAATACTATTGACTTTTTGCAACTTAATGAAAAGCAGAAATATTGCAAATATTTTAACCCTATTAATAACGCAATAAAACTTACTCAAATACATACAGTAACAATATACGAATAGACTATCGGTTTATCACACCGTTGTAAATTTTAAAATGTTCCTTACTTTAAGTACATAATTTTCCGTCAGAAACTTAACATATTTACGGAAATAAAATATTTTACTACGGGCCACGCTCCCCTCTGCGCTAATAATGTAAAAACTAAATAAGAAGTGAATATAGGAGCCAGGGTGTGCAAAAATAAAAAGGGGGCGTAGTATTTCTTGCAGCTGCGCATTCCTCTGCGCGTTCCCATGGGCCCGCCGTCTGGCGAAGCCCCTGCTGCGAAGCACCCTCGCGCTCCGCAGCGTGCGAGCGAGCCAGCGATTGCGGCGCGGGTGCGGGTGCGGGCCGAGCGCGAGGCAAGCGACGGCGCGGCGAGGCCCCAGGCCCTGGGCGGGCAGCGCCTCGAGTTAATGGCGGCGTGGGTGTGGCGCGGCGCGTTCACCGCCTGCCAAACACGGATCGCCCGCACGCCCGCCCTCTCGGCCGTGACTTTGACCCCTTTGTTAGCCATCGGAGGCTCGCGCGCGCCGCCCGCCGGACGTTGTGGCCAAATGACTGTCGCGGGGACAAAACCTCAGACGGCTTCGAGTTGGGAAACCGTTCCCGTGTAAGAATTATTTAGGGCGCTTGGATGGTGTTGAAGTTACGAAAAGCGTGGTGGATCTTACGAGTCTACAGGGATGAGATGGATTGTTATTTACACGACCATTTTGAAGGTGACCGTTTTAGAATAGAACAGAAATGTAGTTCGCACATGTAACTCATTTTAATAGTTTTGTATTATTTTTTTAAAAATTTTTAGGAATGCAAACTACCGCGTTGAGTTCTGAACTCAACTTGACTGACCTTCTGAACCCACCATTGTCTGTACACGGACCTCGTGCTCGAAGCATGCTGTCTCAGCGCCCAACAAATTCTTACATTAGGCCATGTGCTTTCGCAAGCTGATTATACCGAACATTCCTCTAGCAACATTGGCGGTCTGAATTCTCCAACACAAACTTCGATTTTCGAGTTTGTGACCTCGTATTCGTCAGTTGGGCCCACCGTGCGCTGCCCGTCGCCGTCGCCCATACTTGCGCCGCCTGGTGCTGTTTAGGGCGTCTCATATTTCTTCCGTGTGACACTCGACATACGGGCTACACTCCAAGTACCGGTCGTATACTTAGGCATTGAACTTCGTTATTGACGCTGTTATTGTGCGCTGTCGGGGTACCTACGTGCCGGAATGGGCCCCGCCAGCTGCGGGGCTTGATGTGCGCGTGTTTGGTTAAGAACGTTCGCGGGGGCCCGGGGTGACTCCTCGGGGTCGCGTCGCGGCCCCGGCGATCGGTATTTGAGCACTCGAATGTACGGCGTGCGGAGGATAAATCAGGGCTGCGCCTTCTGGGAACTGATGTTTACGCGCGACTGAATTACTCTGCTATTGTGCGGCACGGATGTCACCGGGAGAAATGAATACTGCATGCCCATATTCTCTAATTTGCTATTATTTTTTTGGTGGAGAAATGTTTTAATGCATTCAGTTGCCTCCTGTAATGGCGTATCATACAATTGCTTGCGACAGTACTGATGTGTTGTGTACGTAATATTTAATGCGTGTATATTTTTCTCTTCAAGCTAAAAGTCAAGAACTGTTAGAGCCACATCTCCATATGTTCTATTTGCCGTCTGTGCGTCGTATATTACCCGCATTTTCGCCTTCCAGTATTCCCGTCGCCTCTCATGATATATAGTAGCTGCCGCGAACAGATCATCGCGATTGCTCGGTTCTTTCTAAATGAACACGAGCGGCCCTTGACACCCGGCGCTGCATATGGAAGGGGCCTGACCGCGCCGAACGCCGGCCTTATCGGCCCCGACGCGACGTCGCGCGCGCACCCGACCGGGGGCGAAGCGAGCGAGGCCCCGAAGACCGATCACCGTGCATTCCGCGCGCCCGGGAGGCCTGCTTATCGCTTGGGGCCTGCTCTTTGCGCCCTCTGGCGGCCCGGGGGCGTGGTCGCTTCCCCCGGTGGCTGGAGTGGTGGACTCGTTGTTGCTATCGCTGGGGGACAATGTTGTTGTCTAATGAATGAAGTGGGAAAACTTGTCCATTGCCCGCCCTTCGACGTGGTCTGTGCTGTTGGACGTTTTGGCACTGCACGACCACCCAGTGCTTGCCAACTGTTTTTGACGTCCATGTTTGCCGCTAGGTTCCGGTGCAAAAACTGATTCAGACATGTACTAAGTAACGTATAATAAGTCAAAAACCGTTTGCAGCCAGTGAAAGGTATAAGTGTTGTATCTTTCCCTGCTTAAACAAACATGAGATCTCATTAGGACGGACGTTGTTTAAGAATGCAATTTTGCGGGACACAAGCGACGTTTCTTTTGTTTGTCAAAAGCGTAACAATGCGTGCGCATTGAAGATTTTCTGCGCTCTGAAATATTTTCCGTACTATTGGACTGGAAAGATATTTGTTTTTAAGCAACATGTATTATGAAGTAATCAAGATATAAATTTATTAAATTGACTCACTTCTCACATCTTGAACCATGTTCAGACAATACCTCAGTTCCCATCAGTCCAGTACAATTTGTCAATCAACCTCCCGAGTTACCCTCTATTGCGTACTCCCCACTAGAGTCTCCGTTTTCCCAATTGTTCCCGGCTGTGAGCGGGGAGTACCAAGAAGACAGCAACTGTCGGGACAATACAACGCCTTCACCACCCACGTCACCTCTTTTATACAATCCTGATCATCCACCAGTCTGCGGCGTCAGCCTCGCTACTTCAAACGTACCGCCTTAGCTGTTTTCACAACCTTTTTTACACCTCCTCATCTGTCCCAATACAGATTTTCTGCCTGAACTGTATACATCTTCAGATTCTAACCGCTAGAAACCAGGCTCAGCCACTCCGCCCTTTGATACCCTCCCTCCGGTACTTTGATTTCGCTGCCTATCCAGGGACCGTGTATAGCCGTGTCTTCTGCCACTTTGCATCTCAGTTCCAATACAACCGCTACACATTCTGTACAACCTTCCAGCACAATCTTAAATCCATCGATCTGCCATTGGAATCGCTGCAGGAGCATCTTTCAACGGATAATGCCAACGCCAACTTCCCTCATCCTCCCCAAATCACAGTCGCCGGCACTTCCGCCACATGTGCCCGCCCTCCTGCTCCATCCCCACCGCCCCGCGGAGCAGCGGCTGATTTCCATCTGGCGGCGGCGGCGGCGCGCGTGGGCGAGGTTCGCTCCGCGAGCGGGGGCGGGGCGCGAGCGGCGGCGGAGCAGAAGTCCCGGGCGCGGAGCCCGATCTTGATCGGCATTAGCGTGTTTGTTCTGTGGCATGCGGCCCCGCCGCCAACGCCGCGGGCCTTCGATGATGAGGGCGACGGTCGCCGCCCGCCCACCCGCTCGCGTCGCTGTGGGAAGGCCCTGCGAGACCCATGTGGGCCACCACCGCCGCCGCCGCCAGTGGGGTCAGACCGCGGCGGCACCGGCCGCCTCTCACCTCCCGGCGATCAATCACCGCAACCGCACCGAGCACCGCCCCCCCGCCCCCCGACGCCCCTCGCCGTCGCCCGACGCCCTCCGCGCCCCGACGCCCTCGCCGTCGCCCTCGCCGCCCGGCGCTGCTGGTAGCGGACGCGCGGGGCGAGCGGTGCAGCCCTTGCGATATGTGATTGGGTAGGTATGAGTGCAATGGAAGTCTAGTCCAAAGGTGGTGCTGGTATGTGTAGAACCAGATAAATTGTTGCATTTATTTCCCGCTTTCGCCCTACACTTTTTAAAAATTTTCCTCCGCCAATATTCCTGGCGAGGTGGTACTTTAATTCCCTTAGGGGCAATGTAGTTCTGTGCGTGCGCTACAGCACTACGATGCTTTGTACACAAAATGGGATATTTATTATCCTAATCGTGGATCTTAGTCTGGGGCTTTGTTGTATCCCTAGGTCTGTCTCAATTGCTTAATTTAAATTTTCTCATTTATATTTATTTATTTATTTTTGTTTTATTTTTATTCTTTCACTTATCAATTAACTCTCCCATTTGCATTATTAGACATAGATCCGTTCATTTCAATTCTACAATTTCCACACTTTTTTGGTCGTGGCGACGTCTTTCAGTCTATATACGACATATTATGCCTTGCTGTCGAGTGGCACAGTGTAGGCAACATAATAATAATAATAATAATAATAATAATAATAATAATAATAATATGGTTTTATTTCAACATGGGTTGATGCAGCCAGATGCAAACGTATAAGGAAACAAATTAATATATCAAACTTACATGAACATGAGTGGGCAATAGATACTGTGACCTTTGATACATGAAGTAAATATAACAATATATTCAGTGATGAGTGACCATCTTAAGTTCAGACGCAAGGATCTCTGCCTAGAGGTCAACCACTTAACAGAACGACCATCGGTCCCATTATTGCAATGAGTCCTGTCCTCTCCGTTCCTGATGGAGGAGACTTGTGCCTTCATGTCCCTCTCTGTCCTGAGTCACACTACCGTTTGCCTTTACCTTTAACTAAGTAAAAGATAGCGATGTGATCACGAGGAGTGAATATTAATGATTACGGATGTGACGATGTCGCGGGTTCGTGGAGATATGAGAAGGCAACGTCACCACAACAACATGGTGAAAATAGCAAACCTAACGTGGAGTTCCAACCCGCAGCTCTCTGCTCCGTGGACATAACTCCTATTTGTCACTCAGCCTGTTGGACTCATTGCTACAATGAGGAATTAAAACGAATGTTACTTTCGAGTTACAAGTCGGTAAATGAAGTATTTATTTAATTAGTGTGAGTGTGAATTTAAATGAGTGTGAAACGCTTATTGGCGGTATTATTTGAAAATACAATATGTTATCCACTTATACACAAATTAAAGATGGAGAACCAATTAAACTTTTCTTGCCCTCCGTGCAAAAAACGCTTCAATTTCAACTGGGAATGTTATTGCGCAAGACTGATAATAAGATGTATAGAAAGAAGTACGTGGCAAAGGAAACAAGAAGAAATATGTGTGTTTCCTTATTCTTCTCAAATTAATATGTTTGGTCTTAATTTTGAATTGCTTAAAATGAAGAACATATTATTCTCATGAACACTGGTTATTTTTGTGATGGAAAATCCTGAATAGATCGTCTTAAATTAACGTGAGACCATTTTCATAATTTTTTAATATTTTTTTAATATGCAAGTTAGTTTGATTAGTCTAAATTGTATAGTTTTCAAATATGCCCGAGTTTATTTGAGTGCAAGAAATTACAGCTCTAATGTCAAGGATTTTAATGCTTTGTAATAAATTTACTGGTTTTAATATTGTGATGTGCTTTCCATGTACTATTCCTTGTAGAAAATTTACGAGAAAAGAACATTTTCATACGTGAAGAAAATAAAACTATGGTGGCGCATTGCCTTTCAACAGTTTCGTGTTCGAACACCTCAGAATTTAAGCGAATGGGGCACGGGGCCAAGCAAGCTAACGTATATATTAGGTTGAGTTAGAGATAACCAATTCCAGCACGTAATGACTCAAGGCCATTCCTCAAAGTCTATAAATATTTTCTACTCGAGTGAATAAACCTTTTCTTACCGGGTGTCTAGACGGGAGAAAATGAAAATCGTGTGGATAAATACTTGAGGGTGTTAGCGGTTAGTGAGTGTAGAGAGAGTAGTAGCAAAGTGGCACACAATTTGACAGACGAGTTCAGTGGTGCTGATAGAAACTGCGAATCCATTGGCACAGACTCGCGGAAGAGATGCATCATGCGAAAATGAAAATCGTGAGGTCAGTAAATAGTCGTAGACGCAGGCTGCAAAGAATGAAAATAAATAATTAAAAAACAGATTTCTTTCTGATTAGGTTTTTGTTATTATAATTGACATTTTACTTGTAAAACTATTTTAAAATTCTCTCACAAAAATATAAAAATATTTATAAACATGCAGGACATAGATGAGGAATTACAAAAAAATTGATTTACGTTTTTTGGTAAATGAGAAATGAACAAAAATGCGATATCGAGATTTGGGGTAGTTTAAAAAATGTGTTTAAAGAAAGGAAGAGATGGAATAGAATGCACATGAGGGTTAAAGAATCCAATCGAATGGACCAACGCTTGCTGAGGCGAGTTAGCGAAACGACCGCTAGGCAGCGCGGCGATGGCAGCGGGCGCGGGCGCGGGCGTCGGCGGGCGTTGGCAGCGACCGGCCCAGATAAGAATCCGTGCGCCGCCGCGCCTCCTCCTGCTGCTTGGCGGATAATAAATAATGCGCGCTCGCGACGTCGTATTGACTCTGCTTCGGACAGCGCGCGCCTTCGCCCAGGAGATGGCCGAGTTAAGCCCGCTTTGCTCGCCGCGCCGGCGGAGCCATCGACAGCTAGGCCCTCTTCCTGCTCGCTTTTCCTTCTTCGGAGCTCGCGAGAGTTGCACTGCCTTGGGATAAAAGGGTTCAAACCTGTGAATTCCATTGGAGTGTGCACGCTAAGGATACAATGTGTCTGTAACTTGGTGCAAGGTGTACGCCAAATGTACCAGTGTACAGAGGGAGGTCGTAGGAGTCATGGCACCCTGACAGTTGATGGGATTAAAAGCATTGTAAAACTAATAGACGTGAACTTCTAATAAGTTATTATTTGTAAATTAATGAAATAATATTACAAATACAATTGACGTAATTTTTAAATGTAAAATTTTAAAGGGAGCTTCTACCTTTTGATTTGAACTTTTTCTGATCGAAAAGGGAGTACTTGTAGGAAAATGTACAAAAATATGGTTTAGATATTTTATATCCACGTTGTTTATAAACTAAAAATATATAAATTAAAGGTAATGTATAAATAAAATGGTTGTTACCAAAAATTAATTTGATTAAATAATTTAGAAACAATTTTGTTTCATCATCCTTGTTGAATCTTCTTGCAGGAAGAACCTTGAGCATGGGATTCAATCAATTAGATCGTTCTTCAAGTTCGATGATTAATTCATATTTTATCAATGCAGAGAAATTAATGGAAATAATAATTAAATAGAGTAAATATTTCCATTGATCATCATTTGTCTAAAAAACAGCCAATTTAGAATATTCTCATTTGTCTATGCAGCTGATACGATTTTGTTCCCATTCGCGCTGTTATACAAGTTGTTTTAACTCGTTTGCGTGCTGCCGGTGCCGTTGTTTCAGAAATCTACCGTTGTTATATTGTGAGAAATATTTTCGATCATAGGCATCAATTTCATACGTAGTGGAGCAAACAAAATCCGGAAGCGTTGTTTCAGTTCCCTAAAGCATCTCTCTATAATAAAATTCTCTCGACGAAGAACTATACATGTTATAAGCTCTTTCTGATTATGAATGGCGTAATTCAACATGGACAATTTCATAACTTTCATTTTAAATAAGCAAGGCATTGGAATTGTTAATTTTCATTATTTCGCAAATGTCTGAACTTTTTCATATTCTGAAGTCTTACGCCGATTCGGGACGGTTAACATTCACACTAGTAGACCTATTCACATATACCTGCATTGCCTTTTTGCTTGAATACTCTTTTCTATTAATACATTCATCCCCAAATATCTTCGTTTTCTAATACTTATGTCCGTGTAATACACGATGCAGATAGAGAAAATAAATGTGTTTTTGTTCTGGCCCTTAATTTTGTATTGGTGTTCTCTTCGTATTGTGTAAATTTAATTCAAAGGGTTTCTATTACACGATCCAAAACCTCAACTTTTTAAAGTGTTGTGTATCTGGAAAATGTTCTAATCTCCATCAACACATCATTGAAAAGATCAAGGTCACCTAATTACAAAAAATACTTTTATTGTCGTGTCGTATGAACGAATGCCACATCTAGTTTCCATCTTCTCTTGACTGAAAACAAGCATTGCGACAAATTTAACATTTCTCTCCGAAAATCGTATCAAACTCTGCAAGTTCTATTCCATCGCCATACATCCTTTAGTTTCCTACATTCATGAGCAACGCCATTTCTTGATAGATTCCTACTTACAACAAAGGTACCTAACCTAACTTTTTAAAGTGAGACACCTCAATACCAGACTCAAAACAATGTGGGGATATGCTCACGAAAGGAGTAAATCCTCGATTTTTATTCATGTGTGTGAGCATATGCCCTACTGAAAGGAGAAGTGCCTAGAAAAGTGAGTATTTTCTCAAGTTTGAGAATTTCCTCTTTTTTTTTTTTTTTTTGTGTGTTGAGAATATTCTCGAAACGTTTATTCAAACGCTACCGAACATCAGCTCGGAAAACGGGAATAAATAGCATATTAAAATATGCTTATTTTTATTCATATGTATCGTTTCGTTACATCCGTTTGCCTATTGTTACACGGCATGCCTATTAATTATGTGCTTTATTGTCTACTTATTGTTTTAATCTACTCAGGAGAATTTGTTAACACGAAGTAATAAATAGTGAAGTGTCCTTTCAAATGTCCAACGTGTGAAAATTGAAATACGAAACGTGTGGATGCAACCTGCGCGTTTTCATTTCTCATGGCATCACTTAGCATATTTTTCCACATAAACACCCATTAATGATTACTTTTATTGCCTATTATTCTTTGTATTCGTTATCAGCACTGTAGCGTCCAGCGTCTGGGCGGCGCGCGTGGTCGGGGGGCCGGGCGCGCGCCGGGAGGGCGGTGCGGTCGGGGCGCCGTAGCTCTTCATTAACGCCCGGGAGGCGGCGCCGGGCGAAGGCGGTGGGCGGGGCGGAGGCGGGGGCGGGACGGCGTGTCGGGCTCGCCGGCCTCCGCCGCCGCCACGCCTTCGCGCGTCGCCCGGGCGCCGCCGCGCCGTAACTCTCCCGGGCGAGCGAGGATAGCCGGCCGCTTCGTCGCCCGCCCGGGCGCGGGATGGCCTCAGAGGCCCTTGGCGGGCGGTTTACGACCTCGAGCTGGATGGATTATGGGACGTTGCATCGTCGGTTCGACAGGCGTCGTTTGGGACGTTGCATCGTTGGTTTGATTGGTCCTTGGTGAGCGGTTTACGAGGTCGCTGGATTATGGGACGTTGCATCTTTAGTTCGACTAGTCCTTGGAGGGTGTTTGCGGCCTCGAGATGCATGGATTATGGGACGTTGCACCGTTGGTTCGTTGGGGTTGGTTTGAGAGTGCGTTCACACGGATCCATCGTGGCGCCACCGAGTTGCTCCGTGTGAAGGCACCATAAGAAGACAACACGATGGACAGCTTTCCTTAGACCTGTGTTCTGCTGGCAGTGGCGCGGACGCGCGTCTGCGCTGCTGCTGGCGGGAGTTTGCGACCAAGCGTCACAGCAGCGCGACAACGCCGCTCGTATGAATACTTCCATTTAAGAAATGCTTTGCCAGGAGACGAGCCATTCGGAAGCGCTGCTTTGTGGCGTCATGTGAAAGGGCCCTAAATCGTTCCCGTTCGTAGGCAAGTCGGCCTTCAACCTGCGATGCGCGGAAAGTATTTCTATACTTGATCATTGTTCGCACAATGGGGTTGGCTGTTTTACCACCGGTGCGACGCAGACTCGTCAACCCTAATTTGCTCTCAATGGGTCGGTCTAATCATAGTCAGCGATTTACTACCGCGTGCAAATTTATTTTCTTTTCAGTTTTTTAAGACTTGTGTTCTGTGAACCATTCCAACTCATTAGTCAGATTTTGCGAGACCTATTGATATCGAGCAATAGACTCGTGTTCAAAAAAAAAAAAGGAGTACAGATGTTCATGGTACGCAAATGAGTTTTGTGAAATTTTCAGAAAACTACTTGGTGTGAGCATTTTTCGTTCTTGAAAATTGGAGAATCAGTTGTCTAGTTTTCATTTCAGTGATCGTATTCATGCTCACTTTCCGAATCCATGCCAAATGCAATTGACCGGATCGGATCTAGACAGTTCTCTTTAATCTTCCTGATTTTACATTACATTATTGCCATTTGTCTTGAAGATGCCCAAAGGCATGAAATTCCCGAGAATTAGCAACAGATAATTTATTGCATCATACAAATACCAATGATTGAGAGTAGGGTAGAATACCCCGTAAAAATTCGTTATGTATGTGAAATTTCGCCAATTTCTATTTGGAAGAAATGTTACCATGCTCGAGAGTCTGACACTACCACATTGAAAGAAGTCGACGTAACATTGTTGTAATCCTTAATTTTTTAATTTTATAAAACAGAAATTTGATTAAATTCACATATATTCAGTTTCTGCATACATTGATGCTGTTTCTTATTTATTTATTTTGTGTTGCCTTATAAAGAACTAAGGTGATTAGAGACCACTATTAATTTACATATCAATGACAGTTATTACGGCCACAGCCTACTATTTTGGTTGATTACTCTTCTATCCCGTATATTTATCAGTTAATATACCTTATAACAATCAGAATTATTAAATACAAAATTATACACCAGAGATACATTTTATAAAATATAACAAACTGTAATATTACGTACAATAATTTCATGCTGTTTCTTACATATTACAGGTATAAGAATATTTATTTTGCAAAACATATCCATTTGGATCTTAATGTTTTTTGTCTTCTGGGGTGTGAGGTTCTGATATTTTAGTCTTGAATGACTGAGATGCTAATGATCATTGCTCCGCTCCGAGCCCTTCCAATCTAAAACGATGAGCGAGTAGGCGCGGCGATCCATGCGTTGCTTGTCGGTGGCGCGGCGCGGCCGGGGCGGTCAGCGGGCGTCGCGTCGCATCGCTGGGCTCGGGCGCGCTGCTGGGGGCTCCGTCCGACGCGGCGTGATCGATGGCCGCCGCTGACCCTCTTGCTCCTCCCCGCCCCCCGACGGAGCTTCCTCTCTCTCGCTTCGTGGAAACCGGGGGCTACCCGCTGCGCGCCCGCCCGACCACGACGCGACGCCCCGACGCTCCACGCCGACGCCTTGCCCAACCCGCCGACGGTTGCGCGCGCCGCCTGATGGACTGCGGTGGCGTCCAGGGGAGTTGCTGGGCGCGTTTATCACGATAACTCCACAAGATGCGAGAGGAAGAGCTGCTCCAGGGATGCAGGAATGTGATGTAATTCTGAAGGCCGAAATAAGAAAGTGTGCGCTACAATGCGTTGTCCTCGCTGCGTGAACAAGTGTGGACCGGCATAGGCCCGCGCAGGGGGAAAGTCAGGGGGGATGTCTCCCTCCCCCTGAAAATTTGGAAAGGGAGCCTGTAGCCTTGTGTAATAAAACATTTTATTTCCGTAAATATGTTCAGTTCTTGGTTTCCCCTTGTTTAACCTGGCGGTTTGAAGAATTATTTTGTATTTGGGGAAGAGGATCTTCAATTCAGGAACCGTATGAATGGTTCGAACGAATAGAGTGAAGTGCCGAATTTGGAATACTTTTACATTTTCGTCTACAACTTCGCAAATAATCGCAAATTTGAAGACTGTGTTGTTAGTCATTATGAACACCTTGGTTATATCATTCACTAAATTATTTGAAATTCACAATATTTCTTAATTAAAAAATCTACATATATTTCACGTTAGGCGCATCGTGTTCCTAAAGTGGAAAGTGAATGCTTTTTCGTTTTAGAAAATAATAATTGCATTCACGTCTAGAACAACATTTATTTGAGCAAAAAATCATATTTAGGTCAGGACAATTCCTGCAAATTCTTTTTTGGATTACCTGCGCATGGGACGTGACCCCGATTCTTAAACTTTTGACACTGAGTGTAATCTGTTGAGCTCTTGTACCATACACCTCCACAGTGCAGTGTAGAACATTTGGTAACATTAATATGTTAGAAAATACAACTTAATATGTACAGTAAAAAAATGTGCATTTTACATACAGCAGCGTTACAGAACGTTCTACATTCTACAATATTTGTTACATATTGTTTAGAATTATACAGTCCAATGGTAAATAATACTTAAGTTCATTGTTAAAATTAATGTTACTTTCCTTGTGATGCTCAGTATAGTCTTAATTTATAAAAGGTATGCAGCTGAAACGATTTCACTTTGGATTTAAACTTTTCTATCGAATTTAATCGTTTAATGTCATCTGGAAAGTGTTGTAAAATAATGTACATGTATTGTATGTGAATTTTTTGTAATGAGCTGTTGATACTGTCACCTGATGGATATGATTTCTACGTCGATATATGAATATGATTTCTACTACGATTATTAAAGTTATAATTTTTTATCCTTGTATGTTTTGTTTACTTGTAAAAAATATCATGTTTCATAAAGTTTAAATGATAGGTCGGAAGTTGAAGTATTAAATATCATTCGGGGGAGCGGAAACCTAGTTAATTGAAAAGAGGTGTCGATAATTCCAGTTATTTTTAATAGGCTGAATTAGTTAACAAGTTTTCTAGTAGATGCAGTTCTGTCATACCGTTGCACAGATAAAAGAACGTTCAAAATCCCATTTAATATTTTAAAATGTTTATTTCATCGATTCATAAGACGCTTTTTTTGTTCAGATATTCTACTTGTAGTTGTGCAAATTAAGAACTTTTCATGGCGTTTATTACATCTTTTGTGTTGTATGTCATCGTGGAGCACGTCCCGGGCACTTTCCCCTCAACGTGGCCACGTGCCGCTTCCCTGTCCGACCTTAGCCTGACATCGAGACCTGCTTCGACCCCTTCTCGGGCCCGATTTAATTCACTTACTCAGCGCAGACGGCGCGTCTCCTGTGTAATTCAAGATGTAGTGCAGCCTGTAAGGGATGCGGCCGCCTCAACCATCGCCACCGCCCCCTCTGCCCCGCCCCCCCCCCCCCCCCCCCCCCACCGCCCCCCGATTCCCCCGCCAACTCACAGGCACCGTCATCGCCATTGCCACCACCCCAACCGCCCCGCGCCCTGTTGCCTGCGTGGATCGCCGCGCCGCGCCGCGCCGCCTCGCATGCGAAGCGAGCATATATCCCGCGCGCATATGTCAATACCTCCGCCTCGCATGTAACCCGGGTTTTAAGTAGGAGTCGGTATTGAATGTATAATCGGTTTCTCTCTCGTCAGTGGACAGGAAGTGTTCGGCGCGGTCACGCGAGCGTCTCGCCCATTCGCCCAACCGCCCACCCGCCGACCGCCCGGCCGACCACTGCCCGCCACCGCCCTCCTGCTTCCCGCCGTTAGCCCGTTGTCCACGTGCTCGTGATGCTTCTGACCTCAGATGTCGGCGCTTTGTCCCGCTCGTATTCACTTGCGTATTGCAGATTGACCTGTTACCTGTTTGGCTTACCCACAATCACCCAGCACATACGTGCGTCCCTCGAAGCCTCCAGCCTTTCCTTATTTCTCTTCGTGGTTCTCTTTGACTTCACGCCTCATTCTTTCTTCGTTCAGCTCCTGTTTCCAGTATGTTTTTGCCATCTTCTTCCCATTTCTCTATAATATCCCGTTCTGTTGATTTAATGTATATGTTCTTATTTATTAATCACGTTTATAAGATACTGAATTATTTTTGCAATTTCATCTTTCCGATGTTGAAAATTAATATTCATTTAGTGTTTGATTCTAATTGCTTATTTTTACTGTGCGTTCTTCAGCGCATTTCCACGCCAACTCATTTCTTTTCTTGACAGTTGTTAATTATTTCCTAAATTCCACGAGACAGGGATCTCTAATTTATGTGCATCGTCGATCTAATTTGATGTGACGTATTCTCACTGTTTTCTTACCTATTATTGTTTTGATTAATGTTGTTTTTTTCTATTCACCTTCTGTCACTTCTCCCTTCGTATGTAGTTCTTTGTCCTGTCTTTCAATCCTTCTTCCTGGTTTTCCTTCCATCGATCTCCATCCCACCGGCATTCTTTCAGTAAGCTTCTAGTTCGAAATCCTCTAGTTCTTTCTACATACCATCTTCGTGCATGCCGATTACCACCCGCTCACCTTCAACTATCCGTCGTCCGCCGCCAGTCCAGCCGCTCGCTCTCGCTGACTGATTGCTAACTAACGCGTTTCCTTCCGGTCGTAAGTAAATCGCCTTTAAGCCATTCACGTCTCCGGTGGCTAGTATTTTTTGACAAACAGCAAAATTAAATTGATTATTTGAACCCGTGTTCGAAGGGAGGAGGTTCAAAAAGATAATCGTATTAAAATAGTTGGGTTAAGTTAGCTTAGAAAAACAATCGTCCACTTGTTACGCCAATTTGACACGCTTGGCTCGCGCATTTCCACGTCAACGTCTCAGTGGTTCACATTAATCGTCCTCGCACCCTGCTGCGCGTTTCTCCTCTTTCCTGTCGGCATGCGCCGCGTGCGGCCGGCAGATGCACACTGCCCCAAAGCGTACGTGCTCCTCCCTTGGGATAATCCGACGTGGAACGGACGTCAAGTACCAGCGGGCATTGCTTCTCTTTCTCTCCCTCTCCGTCTTGCTCGCAGCCGTCGTTGTCTTCTAGTTAACTTCGTCCACGAGATTAGTCGCTTCGTTCTGGGAGGAGGTTTGTTAAAGTGCTTTTTCATTTATTATATTTATGGTGACAGCGCTGGATGTGTTTCTGTCGAACGGGAGATACATCGTTTTCCGACATGGAACATTTCCACGGGATGGTTTTTGTAGAAAAATCACGCCTCTTAATATTCGGTTTTTGCTTGAGCGTGTTGGTATCCATGTGGTACTTGTGTTCTTTGCTGAAGCGCTTGGTACTTTGTGCTCTAAGAATAATCATTATACTTTTTGATAAAATAAGTTGCATTCTTGAAACAGTGTTATCAAATTCATGCGTGGAAGCAAATTCTTGTTTAATTATCGTCTGTATTTCCTGCACTGGTCCATTTTCTCACTACTTTATTTCTCACAATTTTGTTCTTACTTTTAATACTATTTCTGTAATATAATGATATAACAGTTCTAAGAAAGAAATATTCAGTATAAATAAAAATAGACATTTATCTTTAAAAAAGAACCTCCATCACTTTGTATGTCTTGTAACATCCCTATAACTATTCCACATATCTTAATAGATTGCCGAGTATATTTAGACATATGAATGAAATATTTACTTTCAAATTGTTTTTCAAAATTACTTACCGAAACATCTAACATATGTCTTCAAATTTCTAAGTGCCATAAAATTATTTGGTGCATCATAAAGAGTTGTATATATAGTCGCTTGTTCATGCGACCAAAAAAATAAAGCCTGTTTAAAAAACTATTATGCATTGGTATTTGTTTTTGAACTTAAATAGTTTTTTTTTTTGAATAGCATGTTTTGCAGTTTACACTCTGATGGTTCTCAGTCTCTCCTCTGAGACCATTGGAAGACGTTGCTGCATTTTTCTTACTTTCGTTCAGGTATTCTTGAGAGCAGTTCACTCCGTCCGCCGACGATTGATGAGACAGGGACGATGGATGTGCAGGATGTGTTTTGCGTGCATGCGTTTGTGTTTGTAACGGCAAAATCTAAATCGCGAAGCAATGCTTATTCACTATCATCCATCAGAAAGATGTGTTGCTGGAAAACTGTGATGTTGACGGAACAACATCCCTATTCTGTAACATTTATACTTTCATTAGCGAAGAAATGGCTTTAACATTCCCTAGCATAGAAGGGCGCTTGCCTGAATGTCCAGCGTGTGCCCTGAAGAGCACGTAGGATTCGCTGAATTTATAACCATTCTAAAGAGATAAGTGGTTCCTATCACGAAAACAATAAAAAGAACACTAAGCTATAACAATTATCAGGGAAACCTTTGATGGTTGAAAAAATGTCTGTTCTGAAAATGAGAATATGAAGATATACGTTCGGCAAACACGCATTAACGTTGTACACATGACTGGAACAAGCATAATCTTCACAGAGACAACTTTGTCGTATACAACGTAAGATACCTCGACTATAGCTTGTGGACAGCAGAAAAAAATGGTAATAGTTTTGTGGTACTTACAACAAACACAGACATCTGAAATTATTACTCCTTTGTGTCATATGGTGAGAGATGGTTCGATGTCCGTGTTCCGCTGTCTTAACGTGTCGTTCGTGATAGCTTATGTATCACTCTCTCATTGGGAGAGGAAATATAATGGAATACGTAAGGCATAAAGTGTAAATAGATTAACTGTCTCCATACACGCCCCGAAAGCCCGTTGGTATCGGGAACCTCAACTTTTAGAGGAACAATCTTGACAATTGGGAAATGAAGTATCGATGAAGATTCCAATGAACAATGAACTGGAGATACGTGATATGTAAGGCCACTGCTGGACTGCACTGCTGGACATACGTCGTGCACATCCCGAAATATTCACGCCTCACCAGAAAGTTATGTCTTTGAATGAAAGACCTGGATATTAGCAAAATACTGAAGTCATAAGTGACGTTTTCGTGATGTTTCTGATTATTTGAGGCTGAGGTCTATATCAAATTTCATTAGATCATTAAACTGACAACGAAATAAGAGGTAGAGGAATCGGAAGTGTACCCAGAAAACATGCTGTAGAACATTTTTTCACTAAAAGTTGTACTTGCCCTACGTTTGTAGGTTCCAATCCGGATTGGGAAGGTAAATTTTCGAAGAGCAAAATCTTCAGCGTGCCATGTCACGCTTGTGATGAGGGACAGAACAGTAGGAGGTGCCTCGCAAAATTAAATACCTCCGGTAAATTCCCGTCCTCATCAGATTCAATCGGCCAAGGGATGACAAAAGTGACGGCTAAGTAATTATGTCTGAGACCGTTGTGCTATAACCCTGGCGGTGAACATGGAAGTCAGAAGCAGTGTTGTCAAACTGTTCCGGTAGTGTTGCGTGTCCAAGTGGTACCAAATTTACAAATGAAAAAATTCAGCATATGTCGCGGGTGATTAATGGACAAACTGAATGGATGAAATATATCGTTCGAGGTCTGCAATAGTGGCAAACCTCAAAAAATTGGATGTTGAGATAAATGAGTTTGAAGTTTTCACTTTGTATTGAAAATCATCATTCTTGCATTCACACTTCTGTCATTTGTTGGTGTAATACTGAACTGTAAAATATGCTGCTGTTGTTGCTGGAAGGAAGACCAATCTGCAATTCTGGGGAGAGCATTAATCAAAATTCGTAATTTTTGAGTTGTGCCACCGTCGCAGCTCAAGAGCGATATGTAAAGCCCGGGCATTAGAAAAACAAGTACGACAGTTCTCCTCGCGGCCGGGGTCGTAAAGGCGGAAAGCCGGCCGCTGTACGGCCCGCCCTCTGGGGCGTGGGGGCGCGTGCGTTCGTGTCGAGTGCGTGCGCCGCCGCCGTCGCCGTCGTGGCCGCGGGCGGCGCTGGCGTCGAAGGGCCTCTTTACGGCCACCTCGTCACGCGTGATATGGGGCGGCGCTTTACGGCGTGGAGACAAGCCAGGCCAGGCGCCCCGCACGCGTCCCGCGGAGCCGACAAAGTAACTGCGCCAGTGCTAACAGGTCCGAGGACCCGAGTGTTGTCAAAGGTAATGCCATGACTATTTTGGAAATATGCGATACGTCGACATGCTAATGAATTTATGTACGAATTATCAAAATACGAGTAATATTTCTTGTTACTTGTCCTCTTTTCCTTCTTTATATATATAACCTTCTTCTTTGGTCCTATTCTTCCAAAGACGGTGACCCATCTTGATGGCACCACTGTATTATCATAATGTTTGGTAATGGTAATGGTTTTTTTTAGGAGGATATGGCCGGCGCGGGGATCGATTCTGGACCTCCGTACTGCGAAGTCAGTGTACTACGCACTGAGCCACTTCGCTCGAACCTTTGTTCGAACCGGGGTTCCAGTCCTGTGCAGCAGTAAATTTATAGTTAAGGGGACAGGTATCCTTTTTTGCGAATGGTCTCTGGGTTTATGCAAACATTGAAACAACAGATTTCTAATACAAGGGTCATAAAAAACTTTATTTCTATTATCATAGAAACACATTAAAATTATCTTCACTTTTAAATCATCATGCTGCGAATCACTGCAGTCCCTAATTAAGTCCTGGCTAGATTAATTAAACGTAATACAAAATAAAACCTGGTGTTCATTAGGCGGCGTTGCTTTTCTCGCCGGCTCCCTCCCGTTTGGCTTGTGTCCCAGTAGATCGGCACCACTCGGCGTCGCTCGGCTGCTTCCCCGGCGTGGCGGTGATGCGATCGCGGCGGCGACAGCTCGTTCCCACGCGTGCCCCACCGTTATCGGCCCGCGGTATCTTCATCCATGCGCTCTCGAAGTCTAGTTCTGATGCACAATTGCCGCGCCACCGATTCCAGGAGCACGTAATCACTAACAAATTCGGCTTCAGTTCTTACCGGCGTGATGTTCCGCTACCCCACCACCACGTGGTCTTGTGCCTCTGGTTCCGATACATCATCCAGTTCTTTCATAGATCGATTCCCATCACCTTGCCATAATCACAATATCATTTCTAATTTTACTCTACACCACACTTGTTCCCCACGGTCTATCACAACGCCTTCCACATTCCTGACTTTTTCCTCGTGCCGCTTACGCCACACACCCAGTTCTCTCTGAATTCCACTCCCGTCGAACTTCCCGATGACTCGCTCACACTCTTACTATTACTTTATTTATTACGGCACTAACTTCCTGTCACCTTACGTCTCACAACCTGAGTCTTTCTACTTTCTCCCATCGGCCACTTCACGCGCGACACCTCCGCTTCTTTCCAACCATCTACTCCAACTCCCGCTTACTCGCGTCTGCCTGTTTTCTTTCGCACACCGCGGGATCTTTTCTCGTACTAAACAATTCTCTCGGGAGCTGCTGCCAAAACTGCCGCGTTATTTAAATTGTTATGCTTCACTTTTGGTTGAGAAACGCGGTACGTTTCTCTCTCTCTCTCTCTCTCTCTCTCTCTCTCTCTCTCTCTATATATATATATATATATATATATATATATATATATACACACACACACACACACACACACCTAGTCACGGCCGAGGTTTCGAACCCCGCCCGGATCATGGATGTTTGTGTGTGACCGTATACTGTTACCGTTACCGCCAATGTTGCTTACAGTTGACGCTATATAACCTTAGTGGTTGACCTTAAATAAGTAAAAAAAATGCACGTATATTTGATAAAACGAAACAGATAAAAGCATTGGGATTAATCCACGCAGATAATTTGTTTCTGATTGGTTGGCTTAGGGGTTATAATACATTTGGTGCATAGTACATGAATGGAAGAGTGCGTGAATTCAATTAACCCTTGGTCCCGTGCATTACTGGTGGGGGGAGAGGACAAGCCTACCGCTTGAATTCTGATTTTATTGATCAGCTTGATAACTTCTTAATAGTATATTCATGTGCATTCATTTAAACAAAAAACATCGTTCAAAATCTGACTCTGAATCTGAAAAAAGGTTTAAATTTTTTAGTAACAAACTCCATTAAATTTGTATGTCAAATTAAGGACTATGCATCTTCAAAACATAGTAACGTATTAAATATATTAAACAAGAAACACTACGAATATTTCTAAAACCTATTTTGAATAATAAGTTTTGAGCGATTAGTTCCTATCTTTTTCATCTACAGCGAAAGACGCAGTAATAACTCAAATTATAATTAACCGTTATGATAAATTCAATCAAGATTTGAACACAAAGAAACTTTAAACCTGTAATAAGCGATTATCGGGAGACTCCTGAGCTTCCGCCCTTGGTAATAGTTAATATAAGTAATAGTTAATAGATAATGCGAAAAGCCTCTTTGGATAACATCATCTGCTGTTTTTTCAACTCATACAATGTCTTTTAAATAATGTAATCTTGTTTCATCGTTCATCTGCTTTTTATTCCTTTGATTTTTCAGTTTTTTCTCATTAGTTATTAACTTAAGATTTTTTTCGTATTTGATTTAATACATTATATCTTGCCTCATGTGAGTTTTTTTTTTCTGTCGATTTGTCCCCTCTCCCCTGGTATCTGTTCTTTTTGTTGGTGTATCTTCGTCTCAGGTTCCCCTCATTTCACTCATTTCATTTTCACTTCTAGAATTCTTCATGCCTCTCGATATTCGTTGACCGCTGGTTGAGCCGACGCTTCTCTGTTGCCATGAAGTCAAACTCCTTTTGCCCATTCGAAGTCCTTCTACCAGCCCGCTGGGATCATTCCGACCCATTTCTGTTCATAACATTTCTCAGTTTTTTTTCGCCTAGATTCCATTCCTTCCTTTATCTGCTTCATTATTGAATCTCATTTTTTTTTTCCCCCCCCCAAAAATTCGTACTCTAGCTATATCCTTTTTGATCCACCTTTTACTATTTACTGTTTCCTTTTGCAAATTTCAAAATTTATTTTTCTTTCTTTATTCTGTTGTATATTCAATTTTTTGTCGGTTCTTTCCTTTGTCCTTTCCGGTTCATTTTGTATTTTTTAGTTTTTCTTTCATTTGTGACGACACTTCTGCTCCTGGCCGGCTCATTACTCGCGGCCTAAGTACTTCTCTCTTCAGCAGTTCCTTTATATGCTTGTGTGCTTTGTATTTCTCGGGAGGAGAGGGCTAAATGGGGCGAGTCACCTCACAGAGCGGGCGTAATGGCTCTCTTTATTCGACGTTTCGTGGTAGGTGAGCGTCGTTTATCTTCGGCGCGGCGGGGGCTTCCTTTCATCTTTCGATCTGAAGTTCTTTCCTCCCAGCGTTTGTACTTTTGTGGTGTTTGTTTGATGTCCTTCAAGTGATGTCGGGCGCGAAATGGTTTTGGGATGGGAATGAACCCAAGTATGTCATTAGACCTCATTCAGCATTTTTAAAATACTTGCAGTTGTGAGAATTTCTTTCATTTGTTAATGATGCGAAATCGATGTCTTCTGTAATGAGATCTCCATGGCTGATGAAAGCATATGCACTAGTTTTAGTTAACCTAGTCTTACGCTTGATTCTCAGTGAGAGTTTCAAAGTAGAATTTGACCCGGAGACTTGATTTTAGCTGCCAAGTGAAGAATCATTGGATTCCAAGTTTGAGCAAATTTTGAACAATTACCTTAAAAGTATCACTTTTCTTATTTTCAAAGATCATTACACAAGAAATTTCATTTTCAATTGCTTGGAATAAATTTCTGTTTAAAAATTTTCAGTGACTAAACTAAATGTGTATTTATTCGGACATTATCCATCCGGGAACTCGAACGCAGTCCGAAGTGGACGATCGATGTGTCTAGAAGTTCTCGAAGCCAATGGCTCCAATTACCTACAAAACGTTTTAACATACCTTTTCGAAACCACCAGCAACTCAAACGAAATTTCACTGAACGATGCATTCACTTGACCTCCGTGCACCTTTGCATATCCCGCACACAAGCTTAAGCATACAGCGCCTGAAAACTCTTTGCGAACCCAAATAACAAATAAAATAAAACTTCTTCCTCCCCCTACACGGATTCTTTTACATCACTAAACCCAATGCAGGAGAGAGTTAATTACGACGTTTTTTCCAAACCGTGCCTTGTACTCGTGGTTGTCGTGCGTGAACACGCTCGCGGGGCGTCCTGCGCGCCCAGGTGTTCGACTCCGGGGAGGTCGCGAGGCTGCGTGAGAACGGCCGAACCTGCCCTGCCCCCTCGGAATCCGATTTGTTTACATAAAAATGTCTCGCCGCAGGGGACGCGCCCCTCCCCTCTTCCCCTCGGGTTTCGGAGGAGACGGAAGTACCCCATCGAGGTTCGACCGGACTCGTAGTGCGGGGCGGAGAGAACGGAGCACAGCGTGGCGGGCGGGGCGGGTAGGAAAGGAACAGCTGGCGAAGAGGAGCGATGTGGAGCCGAGAAGAACTTTGCAGGGCGGAGGGAGGCGGGGTGGAGCAAAGTGGGGGTGGAGCGGAGCGGGGCGGGCGGGCGGGGCGGGCGGGCGGGGGGGGGGGGAGAGGAGCGATGCGGAGCCCAGAAGAGCTTTGCGGAGCGAAGGGGGCCAGGGTGGAGAGGAAGTGCGGGGCGGAGCGGAGCAGAACGCCATCCGAGACGCGGTATTTATGGCGAAGGTGCGCGCGCGGCAGGTATTTACGAGTGTCCTGTGCGCTATCGTAAAGCTGTACGCGTGGCGGCAAACAAGGTCGTCGTCATAACTGTAACTCTCGCGGCCGTCGATTTCATCGGTCGCGCTGAGGTTTTCGGCGCGTCGTTGCCACCGCCCCGTTGGCGGCGGCGGTGGCAGGCAGGGCGGAACGGAAAGGAGCGGAGCCGCGACGTGGCGGTTTATGTCGCGTTCGTTGTGTTTGCTCTGTGCCGTGACTCAGTGTCTCTTATCCAACGACTGTCCCAGGCAATCTCGTGATTGTCTGCGCGATTACACATTTTAGCCACCGTCGTTATTGCACATGTTGCTGCCGGGGATACTGGGATTCGTTGACCGCAACTCACATGTTTTGATTTAAAAATTTGAAATTGAATTTTATGTATTGACTCTAAAGGTAATACATTTTCGAAGGCGTTTTGGTATTGTTTAAAGATGAGGTGGGTCTTTGTCCATAGCCTTTGTATTTTTCGAATCTCCGCCTGGTCATTTGTTGCGGATTCTGAATTTGTGCACTCCAAATCAGAGCATGATGATTAAACTGTCGAAAGATGCACACGAGATTAATAATAACAAATGTTACAATGGCAATAATACAAATTTGTTTGTTTGAATTATATATTTAAGGATTTGTATTTCGTTTCATATTTTATTTTTGAAGTATTTTATACACATGCAGGAGGATATTTTGAAAAAAAGGACGGCTAAATGTCGATGGGTCAGAACCTGTTTTTTTTTGTTTAATTAAATATATCATACACTTTCAAAAACTCTTTTGTTAATCTTATGTCGGTTCTCAGGAATATAATGTGCGCCGTTTCCCCCTTTTTTCGGGTTATCTCAAATCGACCACAGTGCCCGTCTACAGTCCAATTTTCCATGACCACAGTCCTCAATTTTGATTTGGGAAGCATCGTGCTCTCGTCACAACATTCTCAAAAACTACGTCCCTGTTTAGGATTTTTCTGGTATCGTGAATATAGCAAAGCCAAGAAGAATGTACTTTATATATTTTTTAAAAGAAATCTCATGTTGGTAACTTAAAGTAACGATGAAAATATAATAGTGTGGCAGTAAGATAAAGAGATGATGTGAGCTGATAAACACTTCGCAGTGACGACCATTGAAATAGTGATAGGCATTCAACGAGAGAGCGAATGGTGCCGGGTGCAGGCACCAACCGCGGAGGGCAGTTTGCCTCCGGCGGCGGCAGCAGCGATAGCTACGCGTTGGCTGTCATCGCTTCCGGGAGCCGAAGCTGTTACCTTGTTTGTAGCGTCGCTGGCTGGCGAAATGAGTTGCCGTTATCTCCGTTAACGGCCTGTAGATAACGCCCCAAGCACGTCGTTGACCAGAGGGCGCTTCGGACAGTGGCTTCGTAATGGCCCTCGTCGAGAAGAACCGCCGCTCGCTCGCTTCGGGAGATGAAGAATGTTCTGGAAGCGAGTGCGCGCGGTTTATGCCGCGTTCGTTTGCTTGCTCTGTTCGCACTGTGTGTCCCTGCCAGACGACTGTCGCCGTCTATCACGCAATTTTCTGTGCGATGTATTGCCCCCGACGTTTAGTTTGTTTTGCATGCGTTAGGTGTTTAGAGACCTCGCAACGAGGAGCGAGTCAGCCCCCATGCAAAGGGTTGGAGTTGGGTTCGAACCTCATGTAAGCCAAAGGTATTTACATGAAGTAGTGGGCGAGACGTTTGGTTCCGATACTAATAGGTTTCCCTTCTGAACACCATTACGTCTATAGTCAGTTATTCTTCGCGTCAACATTTGTCCCTCCGTTGGGGTTGCGCAAACGGTAGCGAGCCAGCGTATTCTTGTCAAATTCATGGGTTCGCGAGAGCAGTGGATTTTGCGAATGCGAAGGTTGAGATAGCCGAATTGAGGGTTCAGAAAGCTGAAGCACTCGTGTGTGGACTAGTGAGCAAAAGTAATTCATATGCTGAACTATACCCATAATTTTCGGTCAACTCTGCATACTGCTGCGAGCAAGTTCACGTGAAGAGGAAGAAGCTTGACCTTAGTTGTCATGGTAACTCTGGGCTTTTGACCGTGTGCCCAGTTACGCTGCCCAGACCTCATTGGCCTCGTGAAAAACGAAGGAATACATGTTGCAGAAGGAAAATATTATTGAATTCGCGAATATTGAAGCACCCATCAACAAATTAGTTTATTGTTAACATTTGAAAAACACTTGGTGACTGAAAAAGCAAGAGGGGCGACTCCCATAGGCATAGGCATAGGTCCATGGGCATGGACCACCCTTTAGCAGTAGTGACAACTCCTCTGCATAGGTAGTGATTGAAGCTGATAAATTTAATGACAACAAAATATTGTTTTAAAAATGGGGAATAAACGCTAATGTGAAGAAGAAGAAAAAGAATATGAAGAAAAATAATTGGAACATTGCGCTACGTGTCAGGCACCTTGCAACGAGACTGTAGCTTTTAAAACAACTGAATTTCTCTCTTCCTAAAAAAATACATTGTTAATATTTAAACAACTAAAAATATTATTTGTATTTTTAGTATATAAAATATGTTTCTGGAATTATATACTGATCCCAATTGCGATATGAAACTTCTTTAATTCTTGTTAAAAATTTAAAACAAGAGTCTGTTTTTTTTCTCGGAACATTTCAGAAGCCCTGCGTATTCCATTGTAACGCTCGGATGGTCTGAACTAAAGCTTCTGAATCGCTCCACTGCGCTCTTCAGTCGCGGAATGTCGATAGTGTTGGACGTTAACGCCAGCGTGGATCGTTTGTGCTCTATGATTGGTCGCTTCTGCGATTTGTCGTTATTGCCGCGTAAAGTCAAGTGGAAAATGCTGTTGATTGACCGTAAATGTACGTTGCGATATGCCATGCTCGTCTATTCGTTCTCTCCGTTTCTCCGTATTGCCTATTCGCACGATTGGATGTCGCTGCCAGCGAGTTCATGTGTTTCCACACGCTTTCGATTTCTTTGAAAGGCTGCGTTGTACCATTGCTTTGATCTAATATTTGTAGGTGCTAGAATCATCCGATTGCTGAATGCTAAATTATTGTCGAGTGAAAATTGTGCAAGTTTTACTTTTTGGTGATTGATGAATCGAGCATTTGTTGAAGCACGCTATTCATGTCAATTTAAGAAATTGTTATTTGCTAACTGATCGTAAACGTGTTCATTATAAATGGTAGCATGATTATATTAGTGATAGGATATTCTTTGCGTTGATGATCGAGTATTGGGCCAGGTGTTGCTCGGAAAATACATTGTTTCTTGATGTTTCTGTCTGAAAGGAAGCGTTCATCCGAAGCGGTGAGTTAATGAAGCTGAGAACGAAATGGTGCGGAAAATGAAAGTATTCCTGTTATATTAAGATTCGACACGAAACGTTCATTTTTATTTTTGACAGGTGCGATCGGGCAAATTTTTTGATGTTGGAATTTCGAGTGCAGATGCGAATAATCTTCATTGATCCTTTGCTCAAATAAAGACATTTATTAACTTCTTCTGCACTCATATCTCATCCAAAACTGATATTTGTTATGATTTCATTTTGAGGGCCTTGTGAGCTGCTGTGTAGAAGCAGAACTCAGAATCTTACGAATGGATACGAATGCATTACTAATCAGAAAATGCTTAATCAGTGTTTTTAACACAACATAAATGACATTCCAATAAACGTATTTTAAAATAATTGAGTCATTAACGTCCACGTGCCAATTCTTGCAACGGAATTTCTGATATAGAAACTTTTATGAATTACGATACTTTTTATAAATCAGAGTATGATTTTGGAACCCAGATTGAATATTCATATATAGCATTTGTTCATTCGTGTTTATATGTCCTTGAAATTTTTAGTTTTTCCGGTACTTAATTTGATGTTCAACGCATTTTTATTGCAACGATTTCCTTTCCATTTGAATGCGAGTTATTAGAAGAGAATGTCTTCTCGTAATGGTACTCACTTTTGGATAAAAACCGGGCTCGCTTCACTAATTTGAGGCGGAGACATATGGTCGAGGGAATACAAAGGGGCATAAGATTTTGATGTCTTAATATTCCTCTGTGCAGCCAGTTCCCCTCGGGCAATGCGACTTGGCTCGCGTGCAACCGCAGCATTCTGAGAAGCCGGCGATATTTTCTCACCACTTCCGCTCGCCGAGGCCCAGACAATCGAAACGTAATTGCAATTACGTCCAGAAGAAAATGTCACCGCCGCCACTGCCGCTGCCGGCCTCTGAACAGAAATTACTGGCGGGACGGACAGGGCGGCAGGTGCGGGACGCCGCGGGGTGCCAAGGCCTGGCAGGCGTCGCGACGCCGCCCGCCGGCGCGGAGGCGGCGAAGGAGAAGACGACTGTGGCGCCGGGACGCCCCGCGGCGGAATTCGCGTCGCTGGCACGAGCACCGCGGCGAGCGCGGTGTTTCTGACTTCGTTCTTTGCCGCACGCTCCGTCCTACATCGGCTTTTAAAAGAGAATTTACTTCAAGTGGGTCTTCTTCGCGGCTACATGGTCATATTCCCTTCCTAATACGCATACGTTTATGTTGCCCGATTCCTTATCTGTGCAAAATAGGGATTGCACATCGATGATGACGTTTTAAAATCATGAATATTTTGGTACAAACATGGATGTATTTAATATTGATTTATTCAAGTCGATTTTTTTAACCTCGATGTGTTTACTTTGTTGATATAAAATGTTTTAATTAAAAATGTAATAATTAACATCTGCAATCATTTTCACATATCCTTAATTTGAACGTTTTTCAGACTTAAAAAAATAAATTACTCGAATTTTTATGTAGTTATTACTTTTGTATTATCCAACAGGCTAAAAAAGTTTGTTAATTGTTCTGTAATTTTTTTACTTTGCTTTGTCAGCTACACATCAATAATAGATTAATAAACAAAACCACCGTAACTTAATGGCGCTCCCTCCCAGCACGTGAATACTGATGTCAGAGGTTTCTAAAACAGTTTTACAAACATTAGGTCGATGTTTTTAAACATTAATGGTTTGGAGCCGATGTATTTTGAACATTTATTTTTAAAGTTTGAACATCGTGAGAGCATCGATGTTTAGTTATCAATAGTGAAGTTTCGTTATCCCTAGTGAAGAGACGGTAGAATGCTCGATATGCGAGTGAGTATTAGGAGGCCTGGTCAATGCCCTTAAATATAGTTTAATTTTCAATTTCAATATTTGAAAGTGACCTGAAGACTAATTTAATTCGTAGTAATTAATAGAAAAAATGTTATTAATAAACATGATCAAAATGTTTTTTGTCAAAATACACAATTATTAATGCTTTTCTTTTTTAATTAATAATAAGATTATTTCTGCATTTAATGAAAACATATTTATTAGCACATCTTTAGTTCAAAAGACGTTCTAAATGTTTTTGGTGACATTTGATGTAATCAGTTGATAAATATCTTTGAACCTGCCACTTAGATTTCTACGTCCTTCGCCACGTAATGCTGAGGTTCTCAGAACAGTTTACCCCTTTCCCCGAAAGACCCAGTTGCTATTAGCAGGACGGAGTGGTGAAATTCGCCGCCGGGGCGTCCCGGCGCAGCTGTCGGCCCCTCAGGAACCCGTTCCGGCCGTCGGCTTCCCACATCCCTCCCACCCACCCCGCAGGCACGCACTACGCCAACTAGGTGTGTTTAACGGAAAGTGCATCTTACGTTAATTGTCTTGACTCGACCGGCCCCTGGGGAAGATGACGAAGCCCGGGGGGATGGGAGGTCCGGGGGTAGCGGTAGAGGGGTCCGCAACGACCAAGACGGCGACGCGGCGCCCGCCAGGGAACACAAGTAAATAAACCTCCCCCACCACTTCCTTACGAAATTCCTCGGCGATCTGTCTTTTTGTTGTAAATCCATCTCGTAGTTAGTGCCTCCCCAATTTAGATTTGTGATGCGATAGAAATTAACAGGGGGGAGTGGGGATGAAGAGAAGGAGGAGGACCCTTTCTTTTATGACTGGAACACGATGTCGTAACGACGCGGCGGTGGCGGCGACGCCGGGCGGCGTGGGTGGGGCGCCGGGCGGGGCGGGGGCGGGGCGGGCGGTGGGCGCCGTTCCGCGCGCGAGAGTCGAGGCTCGCCGCCACCGCCGCCGTCTTCGTCGCCCGAGCAGCAAAAACGTGCGCCGGCACCGAAAAAGTCATTAAAGTAAATTAGTATAACAAGACCACGGTGAATCAATGTTATATCTTATTTAGCCTCCTTTGTCTTCTGCGGGCGCGAGGCGAGCCCCGACACCCGAGCTGACGACGCCCCGACGCCCGCGCCGCCCCGACGACGCCCGGCGCCGCCCCCCCCCCGCGCCGCCGCCACCCGCCGCCCCGCCACCCCCGCCCCCCGCCCCACCCCGCCTCGCCCCCCGCCCCGCCGCCCCGCCCCGCGTCGTGTTTGTTTTAGAACAGGGGTGTCCAACTTCCAAGACCTCACGGGCCACATCTAAACCCTTTAGCATGGTTGCGGGCCATATTTTCATTACTCGGCCATTATCTTCCTTCATTTCTGAACTCTGCCTGGCTGGTGTGATACGGGGAGTGGAGGACGTAACCATGCGTGATACCACGCACAACGCAGTGAAATACGTTGGGATGATTTTGAATTTCTGAATTCACTAGAAAAAAAAACCTTAAATGGAAACATAACGAATTTTTACATTAAGGGACCCTAAAAGGCCGCGTGCGCGAGGCGCACAATATTCTCGCCCAATTACAATGAAAGGGACATTCACATTTGACTAATTACCTTTCGCGGGCCAGAATAAATGGCACCGCGGGCTGCATGCGGTCCGTGGGTCGCTAGTTGGACAGCCGTGTTTTAGAAGATGCGGGAGTGGGAAGGGGCTGCTGATGCCCAGCGGTGAAGTGTCTTATCGTAACGTAGTGCTTTTGATATCTTTATCAGTCCATTAGATGTCGGGGAGGTGCTGTTTTCGATCACTCAACTTTGGCGTGTTGCCGGGGAGCCAATTCCGATCCCTAGTTCCCCAAGTTGACTAAGTGCTGGGTAAATCGACATGCGTTGTGTTTCCCGTGGGTGCTTCCGCTGTGTTCCATTTCAGTAATTGCTCCATTTCCGTGACCATTCGTTGCTTCTTCCTGCATTTTCTTTCTCATTGGTAGATTAGAACAACACACGATCGTCGAGGGATCTGACGGAACTGATTGGGCATTTTTCAGACACTTAAAGATATACATATTATAAATACTATATGGAAAACAATTCTGTAAAATATATTCCTTGAATATATTTTTTCAAATTTTATGTCGATATGAAACATATCGTAAACAGCGTGCATCGAAATTTGCCTCTAACATTTTGAAATAAAATTAAAAAAGATAAATGTAAATTCACAAGAGATTACTGAAAGTTCGATATCTTACCTTGTAAGCTAAAATTTCATATCTTTGTAATTGAGGGTTGTATGATTAATTTAAGCAATGCAACTTGTCGAGTTAACTGTGTTGAAATCTGAAACAAAGAAATTAGCGTCAAAGTCCTTGTATTCCCAATCAAAAGGTTTTGCTTTCTAGACGCATTGTTATGATACTTAAGTTTACTTTCCGCAAAGTGATTTGGCTATTGAACAAATTGTAACGGATTCGTCAAACAATTTAAATACATTCAAAAATGAGTTAAGAAAGGTGAAAAAGTAATTTTAGTTTTTAACATTGAAATTAGAATATTCAGTTCTCATAAAATGGTTCCTTTTCACTGAAATTGAGGAAACGTTTCTAATGATCATTTTCGAACATCTTCATCTCACTTCTTTCGCCAAAAGTGTTGAACGGGTTCTTGGCTAAGAATTGGAGGTGTGCTAATGAGACAACGCCATAGCTGAAGGACAGCGTCAGCTGTCCTACCTCAATGATGCGAATTGATGTGGAGATTAATTTTGAACGTCAAAATGTTATTAGTGGACAATGAGGGGATGCTTGCCTGACTTCCTGTTGCGTGATTCAAAGCAATTGTTGGGAAGGTGAATCGGACATTGCATGCGTGACGTGCCTTTGCAAAGTGGTTGAATGTCAATTTTGATTAAAGAGTGTGTTTGGAGCACATGTTTATAATTGTGTAACAGGCATGGGCGAGGGATATGTGAGAAGTGTATGCTGTCTGATAATTTCTCGTGACAGAAAATATACCCTTGCCTGCGTGAGTAACAAATAGGTGACTTCCTTAGGATACATAACTGGTTGAGACATTTCTTGAAGTTTTCATTATATGAAACTAGATAACCAACTACAAATTGGTTTAGGATCATCTACGAAATACTTCCGATAGAAAGATACAGCCCTATTACGTTAATTTGATGTTCGACAGTAAACGCTCATTGCTATTCATTGGCATGATTGTTCGAATGTTGCAGTTGGGCCAAGTAGTGTACATTATAACATTCTCTTAATAAAAACATTCCAAGATATAATTTTAAAAATGTGTTATTACCGCCAGAAGAATGCCCAAAATCTCGACGTATGGGTACCCAAGATCTTTGTGTATCCAGTTAGTTTCCCCTGCGATTCATAGGGATAAAACTTATTCAAACGCTAGTTACTGATGACTTATCGATAATTGTCACACAACAATATTTAGCTTTTATAAAGACGACAACATTCTGCGTATATGTACAAGAGAAACATATTTGGATGCGAAAGCAGGCGCTGCTAAGGCAGACGATTGAGCGTATTTTGGTTTACGGAACGTTTTTCGTAATATTGGATCTTCATTCAACAGAACCATACCCGGGGGAAGGAGAGGGAGGGGGCGCTAGCGTGCTTGCTTCCGTAAAACTAAGTTTGCGAACTCAATTCCGTCAGTGGGTGAGTGGTGGGAGTAATTAATTTTCGAAAGAAGAGCAATCCATGACGACCCATGTCACTCTTGTGGCATGTAAAAGAAACCTGGGGAATTGCTCGCCAAAAGAAATATATCTCCGACAATATGACATCATAATTAGAATGCAAGTTGTACCTACAAACAATTCTGATACTGATATCGAAGCCTGGCTCAAAAAGGGGAAGTTGCATTAAGACGCTCCAAGGACGTTCACGGTCGAAAGATGTAGGTTCGGTGGGGGGGGGGGAGCAGACTTCGAATTCAGCCCGGATCAAAAATATGGACACGTCTTTCCACAACTATCCTGGACGAAAATAATAAGTTAATAATAATTCACCACACCGAAATTACTCGTCACTGACGTTGGAGTGAAATATTCCTGATGAGTGAGTTGTGCAACCAGCAGCACGATCTGTCTGGCGCGGGGCGGGGGGAATGAAATTAGGCTTGAGTTTTTGAAGACAGTCATTACAATTATTTGAGATGTACTGTTCCGTATTGAAACCGTGAGTCTTCTTGAAACCTCTAAAATGACTTGACGGGTTTGTGGCAATGTAACACTACCTAATGAAGGTATTGTTGAAATCTCAACAATAGTGTTGATGATTCATCGACGAAACAAACCAAAGAAATAATTGTGATAATATTTATGAAATCATTACGTGCCTGAAGATGGAGAAGTGAATCTCCGCAACGCACTAAACTTTATATGAAAAAAGAAAATAAATGTTTAAAATGTGTTTTAAAATGATCTCAATTTTTTTTGTCTATAAAAATAGGGAACAGTAAATCTCAATGAGATTAGGGCCGCTCTGCAAACAGAAGCCCACGCGTCGGCGTCGCCCCCGGGGCGTTGCGTCGGCCGCGCCCACGGCCACAGCGGGGCGGGGCGGGGCGAAGAGCGGGCAGGAGCCGGACGGTAGCCTCTGATGTTTATAGCGGCGCGCTATTAATTTTAATAAGCAAATTCCTTTCCCAAGGCCCTCTCATTTGATTTGATGGCGCGCAGTCCGTTTTCTTCCCTTCGTCACAATATTAAAGCCCCTAGCCGCGTCCTCTGGAGCGGAGTGGGGAAATTAAATTTTCGTTTTATATTTACTTTGTAATAATAGCCGTGGCCCGTGCGGTGGTGGCAGTGTGAATATGTTTTAATACATCCCTTTTACGCTAGAACCGCTGTGGCGGGTTGCCCGGCTTTTAATAAGCCGGCGCCTTGCGGCTTATTGCGGCGGTTGACTGTGGGAAGAGGAGGTGGGGGGTGAAGGGTGATGGGTGGGTTGGTGAGGGGTGAGGTGCTTGGGATGCAGGATTTGGGGGTAAGATATGAGTGGGAACCAACTATCGATTGACAAGAAATCGTGGGTTTGCTGTGTTTACCAACAGTAATATTTGTTGTGGTTCAGAAATATTTTTCTATCGTTCCAGGTTTGCTTGAAATGTATTTTCAGTTGAAAAATTTTGAATATTGATTCTTTTCATTTTTAGAGTGATTATGTATGGCTCTTAAAGTTGTTTAAGGTATCTCTGAGGCATTGCCGAATGTATATGCCGGTCTATTTCTGTGTCAACAATTGGTAAATAACTATATGTAAGTTCGTGAAGCAGTTGCAGTCGAGTTGTACTGTCTTCATTCAAAACTGTAAAAAAAAATCTACTTGTTATTTAACTTATTTTTTCTTATAAAAAAACAACTTTTCTCTTTCACATTTTATTTTTTTCGTTGAATTGCTAGTTTGAGAAGAAATTATGTAGCTAATTTTTTGAGATGTCTTTTGAAAGTGATCTTGTAACCTCCAATTCCTTGAAAAATGAACACTTCCTGTTTACGGCAACTCATCCCGCTTATAGCCTTGCGCTTTAACTATGTTAGAAAGTTTTCTGCAGTGATGTACGCTTTCGCCATTTATTTGAAGCATTCCCCCTTTTGAGACGTCGGAATAAAATACGCGATATGTTCGCGCCACATCTCTCAGCGCCCCACCAGTTTCCCCTCACTACACAATAAGCGCTGACGGTTCACTATGGCCTGATTGCGAAGGATGGTGGACAAACATAATATTATTCGTCTAGAAAAAACAGAATTGGCAAACTAGAGGTACGTGGACCGGGCGGTGCGATATCAAGCGATGGTGGATTTTCAACTCCACGCTTCGGATCCCCTCTTTGCCTGCGTTAGATTTCTAGAGGACAACTGCTCTGATTGGAGGTTTTCGTGGTTTCCAATTTCAGGCAGTTGCCGGGGTAGCGCTTCAACGAACAGGCCGTGGGTCGTGCGCGATTATTCTTTCCCTGTTAACATAATCTTCAACTCTTCAAAGTATTCTTTTCCAACTTCCGCCAAGTACGTAGGAGTACGTACTTGGCGGGAGATGGAAAAGAAGATTCTCTAGTATATTTTCAAGTTGTTTTTCGTTTCACTTGAAATTTCACACTCCTTAAAGTGAATATAGCTCATTATCGTAAAAAATGCACTTCGCCAGATTTGAAGACGCAACGATTTAGTTTTTTTTACAAACAGAAATGTTAGTATTGTTTAGACCACAGCAAAATTGTCATAAAAATAATTAAAATAAATATTTACAGATTATTCCGAAAATTGGAAGATTTTACGACCGATCGATTTCCTAAAATTTTCTATTTCTGCACAATAGTGGACAAACGTACTATTAATATAGGGTAGATATATAGTACCGAGCACATAGCACCGAACATGAACCTGATTTACGTAATTTACGCAATTCGGAAGAAGGAATTTGGTCCGCTGGCTTGCGCCATGCCAACCACCGTGCGTCGGCGCGCCCTGAGAGCATCTACGCACTCCGCTGGGCGAGTGCGTGGGGCGGGCACGCACAATGCCGCGGGAGAACGCGGCCCCAGCGCGGGCGCGGCGCCGGAACCCATCCCGCCCAACGGTTATGGTTACGATTATTCGACCGCCGCGGCGTCCTCGCGGGCTCTAATGGGGGTGAATGCTGCGCGCCTCGCGGCATGCCGGGCGCTTCGCGGGAGGAGCTTCTTGCAAGCGCGTTGCCGCTGGGGAGAGGCCGGGGGCGACCCGTCGGGTAGCGGGCGGTGGATCCGTTCGGCGACTCCTAGGCATGGAGTTGAAGCTCTGGGCAGCAGTCTGTTTGCTAGTGTTTAATTTGTATTGTTTGTCAAAATAGAAAAAGTAAAGCACTTTCCAGACAAATCTTCAAGTAATATCGTTACTCCACTCAAAGAAAACAAACAACCCTTTACTCTGTATGGTAATTAAACCGTAATTTTTGTGTAACTGAAAACAAACTTAGAATTTTATGAAATAACTATGCATTGAATTCTCGACCCTATATCCATTGTTTACTACGTCCTATTGCTACTGCGTATTGCTTTCTATTTCCTATTGCTACTGATTACTACACGGCTCTTTTTTTATTATTTTCCAATCATTTTCCCTGGATTTTATTCATTGTCCCATCCTCCCTCCTCTTCTTCCCGACCTAATGACTACTTTCAAGAGGCTGGGCTCCTTTTCCTATCCTGTCCCGGTATCCTTTCTCATTTAGCTTCTAAGCATTTTTTCTCATTCCACGCAATCTCATTACTTTCCCCCCACGTGGTTCACCAAGGATGCGCTACTCCACTCTGCATCTCTAGCTCTCTTCCATCTGTCTTGTTGCTCATTTGTATCTTTCTTGCCCACTGTTTTAAAAAGGCGCGAGAGAATCATTCTTGTATGTGTTTGTTCAAAGCCAGTTTGTGTTTAAGTCCATCACGCCATTTCCACTTGAGGGAATTCTTTCGTGCTATTCGATGCCAGCCGCTACCTGTGTCTCCTTCCAATATATCGAAACCTACGCAACATATCTGATTTTTCTCCCTCTGATTTTTCTTCGCTGTCCATTTTCTCACATTCTTTACCAAACCACTTTTCCCCCATTCGCGGCCTCGGTTCCACTTTGCACTTCCCCCTCCTTTCAGCTTCCCTCCCGTCCTCCCCCCCCCTCGCTCGCGACGCTGGGCCGTGGGCGTTGATGGGACAACATTGCGAATAACCGCTTCTCGAACGGGCTCCGGAACGAGAATTGCCCCTTTTCAGCGCGCCCTTTGGCCCTCTGGAAGCACTTGCTGGTTGCTGCTGGGAATATGAGGGCCTCTGACTGGGAGATTTCGTCGTGCACTCGCAAACGAGGCGTATCGCGATCGATGTTTTGCTCGTGGAACGGGTGCTAAGCTGTTTAGATTTGTAATGTTATGTCGGTTTTCAATCATTCAAATTAAAACGGTGTTTTGAAATCTTTGGAAATTAGAAGATATAGGCTCTGTAACGTCTTTTATAGCTAAAGAAATATTAGAGTATTAAAACAATTTGGGGAAATAGCGTAATGGAAATTAATTTAAGTGACACCATAGAGCACAATCGTCATACCATTATTTGGGAAAGATTTAGTGCCTGCATTTTGTTTTCATTATTCGATCGTGTATAGTGATCACCAGAATCGAAGTTAAACCACTAATACATGTAAAACAAAATTTTCCGGATTGCTTCGACTTTGCGTTACTGAATATAGTGTTTGTCAAATTCCCACACTATAATCTAATATTAACATTATATGAGAAAAAATTTGAAATGTTTCTTCCGTGTAATAGGTTAGCTTTCGAGTTTAATTTCTCTCGCAGAATGTAGAAATTAAAAACTTAACTTCTTATTATTTTTATCGATTTCTCCAAATTTTTGAACCTGTTTTAAGACTCTTACAACATAATAAAAATATCTGTCGAAACTCAGCGAATGTTGCGTGCTACAAATGCTCACTAACAACTGTGAATTTCCCATCAAGAAATTGCTCTTTATAATTTCAGAGGATTTACGCATTCTTTAGTTGACATGACAGCAGCATCTGTTTGAAAGAGAAGAAAAAAGTTGTTTAAAATTTCCGAATCAACTTTCGTGTTTGATCTGTAATTAATGCTAGCTTCACCAACTCGCAAAAACCACAGACCCTTCCTCAGCAGTATAAGCACCGGAAGTTCAATTAACAAATTCGTTGCAGCTCTCGTTTTTCGCATGTAAACGGTCCAACACAACATTCTGCGGTCGTGTTGCCAAGGATAGGGTATGAACAGGACTCTTACATGGGGTTGTTCACTGTTGTCTGGATGGTGGGAAATCAAAATATTGGGAAAGAATAATTGTTTTATTCCCAGGAAGTCACAGCCCCATGTAAGCTGACATTGAAGAACTGGATGCTAGGGACAGCCGAACACAGGCTGCGATTTGTTTACATGACTAATTAGTCATTTTATTTAATGAGAGTATATTCGTATCTATATATACCAGTGAATACTTGGAATCTCTAAATGAACAATTTTCCTCTTTTTTTTTAGGTTTTCTGAATTCAACATATCTTTTTTGTTCACGCTTATAAAATTGCTGTCTGAAATTTGTTTCCATTCGTCAGCTTGTTACCTGCTACTCCTCTTGTTAATTCATTGCTTCTTTCGAAATTCCCACAAAAACGAGATAATACATCAGATTATAAATGCTAGTAATTGGTACTAATTAGTAATTGCTCATCTTACATTACTTTAATTTAATTAAACGCTCCTGTCTTGTTTTGTCCCGGATGAGAACTAATTTGGGGGAGATTCCAGCCATTTCTTTATTGTGTGAATTTCTTTCAAAATCAGGAAAACACGATGCTCAATTATGAGAATACGTGATTTTTTTTTAATATATATGAAGTACAATAATAATTATAGATCATGTTCCGTTTCTCATTATGTATTTTCAGTATTCTTACGCTGAATATTTTAAAAATATATTTAATTATCTTGGTAACATTTTTCAAAAACCTGCCAAAATTCCTTTCTCTTTTCAATGTTAAACGAGTAATGTTCGATACAGTCGGTAAATGTAGAACATTGTTGCTGCGCGTAAGTTCTCCCCCTGTCACCACCGCTACCTCCACCGCCCCAACCGCCGCTGATCTAGCCATCAAAGTAAGAGCCCCGCGCTGCAGATACAAGAAAACTCATGCATTATGGAGGAACGCGACCTAGGGAGCGGCGCTCTTGCGGTGAGGGGAGGGGAGGGTGGGTTGGGGGTGGGGAATGAAGAGGGTGGGTGCGCGGGGAAGGGTATGGGGACCTGGCGCCGGCGCGGCGCTGCAGCCGCCACCGCCCTCGCAGCGTCAGCCGAGCGTGGACAACTTATTTTCGCGGGCGCGGTGGTATTCGCGCGTTCCCCGTGCGCTATGCGTCGCTTGACAAGGTCGTCGGGTGTGTGGAGCCGATGGCGGAGAACAGGCAGGTTCGTGAGTTTGGATGAGAAGTCAAGGGACGCGATCTGGAAATTGACGGAAGGTGAGGGCGTGGAATGTAGTCGAATTCCCGAACCTGCGAAATGATCTGGCTCACGAATGCGTGACGTAGTGCGACGACATCTAGACTTGCTTAGCACCCCCCCCCCCCCGCGGGATGTAGGTGGAACCCACGTTACCGAAAAGAAATAGTTGAGCTTTAAAGGGATTATCTACGATACATTTCTAGAATTTACTATCCGATTGGTCAGGTTCGACGATATTTTACCTTTGAAACGTACGACTATTTTCTGCTGCAATTCATGAATGGTGGCCTGAAAGAAACAAAGTGCAGAACTTAAATATTTTGAAGTTCAAGAATAATGTTGTGTTACTAGACGCGTTGCATCACGCGTTGCAATTGGCAAATTTCATAATATTATATGTATCGCTTCCTGCTTGTGTGTTCGTAATGATAATGCTATTTAAATATTTCGACGATATTGGATGACAAATACAAGTTTCTATTGACTTCAGTGTTTGTAAATTTCTTCTGACATGAATACACTTCATCCGCATTCCAGCAAAACCCCGCGCGCGTCTCCGCACGGAAGCGTGTCAGACACCTCTCGTCACGTCCCGAGCAGTCGCGCGGAGCCGCGCACCACGGACGCCGCACAAGGGCGTTATTCTTCCTCTGCTTGTAGCGAAAGGCTTCGGCGAACAAAATGATGCCCATCCACGTGCGCTTGTTTAGAGGTGCAGCATATGTCGCCGGTACTGGTACATCAAAATTGCAGCCTTTCTAACACGCGCCATAAATAATAAATCGGCGTCGTGAAGCTCACAGCACACATTCGAGCACCCTCTCTCCCCTCCGCCCGTGTCGGTGACGACACCATTGCGCCGCCCGCTCTGACGGCAAGCCGCGTTTCACCGCGCCGTATGTGCCAACTGTAAAAAAAAAAAAAAGGAACAAGTGCAGGCATTTTTTTACAACTCGGCGGATGCGGCGCCGCTCCCGCCGAGGATAAAAACGAGCGTCGAAGAAAAGTTATATATCTCCTCCCTCCCCCTCCCCCGTTCCTTCCTCATTCACCCTCCTCGAGCGTCCCCCCCCCTTCGCCCACCCCGGGCAAAACAGGCCGTTCTCGCGAGCCGCGCGAAGGCAGTTCGAGAGATGAAAAAAAAGGAGGTGGGGGAGAACGCGGCGGGCGCACGAAATATCTCTCGCAAAAGTTTTTGGACCTGATATAAAATTCTTCCCTTTATGTGGTCATCGTAAAAATGAGAGGCGAAAGAATGTGTCGTTTAAAACAACATGTTTCCCATGGAAGCGCGCTTTTACTGAGGCGCGCTTGGAAAATAGAACTTGGGCGATATTGCTTTAATTTTACGCGGCGAGGCGGCGGCGGCGGCGGCGACGGTCGGGGTGGCCGCGCGGGTGCTCTGGCGTGTCCCGGTCGCGTTTTATGTCCCAGAAGTCTAAAAAGACTCCGAGGGGGGAGGGCGGCTGGTGGAGTGGCCGAGGTGGCAGTAGCTGGGGACGTTTGTTGACGGAAGAACTGCTGACGGTGAAAGTGATTGTGTTGGGCAGCTGACATTCGGAGCAATAGTAGGGAAAACAGCTAAATTAGTATAATATGGGAAAAAACAGTGGTTTCTCAGTGGTATTATTGTGTTTTGTGGGTAACATTTTGGGGTTTAAGTTTTGATGGTGGCAAAATTGCCATTTTTGTGTAGCAACCGACTAAGAGAGCATGATAAAGTGTATTTGTGTTATTAACTCCTGGCATTTGAATAGTAAATGTAAATTCTTGAGAATTATCCAAAGAATGGACCCAAAATTTAAAAGTGAGCCGCATCAAGAAACTAAAATTTCAAGCAAACTTGTTGGGAGGAAAATATAACGAGATATGTATTTATCGGTGTATTTATCGGTATTATGGAATCTGAAGTGGGGACCAGATCGCGAATGGACGGTGACGATTGCAGTGATGATGAATATGTATATTGAAATGATGGTATGAGGCGAGTCTTTATGAAGAAACAACTGAGGCAAATGGATAAACTGAACTCGTATTGAATCCGCTGTATAATAGGAGATTATTAAAAAAGTTGTACGTGTTTTTGGGGTTAGTAATGGAAGTTGCCAATTTGACTCGCTTTGCTCTCGCATTTCCAAGTTGATGGCGACGCTCTGGCCTACCACGGTAACGAAAACATATGTGAGTCTCGACAATGCAAAATTTCCGAGGCATTGTGCAGCAGGAAACAAGGACGACTTCTTTCCTCTCACTTCATCCTCGAAACTATTCTACTTTTGAATTATTTCATCTTAATTAAATATGCGCATTGTACACATGTTCCCTTTACTTATACGCTTTAATTGTTTGACAAAAAAAATACTCGGCCGGCTGAAGTAATGTAGCCACTGGCGATGGCGGCGGCTGTAGCTTCGTGGTGGCCGCGTCGGATGGCAGGCTGACGGTCTAAGGCGGGAAGGCTGTTTCCGGCCGGCTTCCATGCTACCACCGCCGCCGGCGAATATTATAGACGGAAGGATTCTGTGTCGCCTCATTTGCATATTTCATTACTACGGTCTTCCCTCCCTCGGCCCCGTCCGCCTGCCCTGAGAGCCGTTCTCCCGAGCCGGTAGCCAGCGCGAGAGCGGCTTTGCCCTAACATAGACGACTCGTGGCCCGGTGATCGGGATTCCAGTGATCGAATGAAACAGACATAGTTTGTTTTCATACCGTGTGGGGTAACAGACCGAGATCATAGGGAAGTTTCAGCCTCAGGTTTTTCTCCACATTTCGTTGATCATTGACCAAATATCTCTCGCTCTAGTCCATTTATTTTTCGTTGTTTCCCCGGGTAGTCTTGGTGTGGCACAAATAAGTCGCTAAAGAAATTCCGTCGTGCGGTCTCCCTGTTTGCTTTATTTCGATTTATTCCTATACATAAGAATTATAGTACAACGATGCTTTTTCATAGCTCTGTGAACATTTGAATTTTGAGGATGTCAGTATATTTGTTTCTGACTTATAAAAGTATGTATTCTTCGACTCTGGAACACTGTATTATACCACAGTTTTTAAAAGAAAGGAATACTAAATATTTGCGTATTCTTCAATAGCTTGTTATTTCGAGAAGACCTGCTCAGAGAAACTCACAAAAATAAAGGACTTTTCTTCTAAATTTATTATGCTATTTAATAAATAAAATATTACGTTAATATCTGTCTTACGTTAATTCATTTTTATTTTCATTCCAGAGCACAAACATAATATTTTAGTTTTATTTTCGATATCGGTACCTTCGATAAGGTCTGAAACATAATTCTTGTTTTCTTCACCTTTTTAACTTGTATTGCAAAAAAACTGTGTATTGTTGTAATGAAATTAAACTATTATTACTGTTGGTGAAATAGAATTATAGTAATCATGGAATTAGTGGATGGAAATGGGTGTGATTGCGCTAGTGGTATGTTGTTGAAAACGAGCAACGATAGGACCCATTTTATTGGGCCTTGCCTTCTGGATTATGATCACAATTGTGGCGTAGAGAATAAAGAAACAATATTAGAAGGGAAGACATTGATCATATTCCAGATGGAACATTAGCAGAAGTAACTGAGATGTAAAAGTAAACTATATGAGAGAGAATATAATATTTATAAATCTTTGAAAATGGAAGAGTTACTTCTGATGCAGAGGAGGTTTTGCTTGCTCACTTTTCAGATCGGGTAAATACAACTAACGTTTATATTTTTCACATTTAAATTTACACTAAATATACATTACATTTATGCATTAAATTCATTTCTAAATATTTTATGTTGTTTCATTAGATAACTGGAGTCAAAATAACAGTCCAACTGTAATCAGCTCTCTCCCTGGACCGAGTCATTTTCGAATTGGTGAAGTAAACATTTCTTGGCAATATAAAGCGTCTTGTGAGTCAGGATCATTGGGGCCAAGTGTAGGTGGAGTAACATTCTCCAGTTTAATTTTACTTTAAATATTGATATCAGTAAGTACTAGTAAGAAGTGGTTCTTAAAAGTTGTTGAATGATGTTCTACGAAATCTGTGATGTGCATTGGTGTGTATTAGAGTGACTTAAATACACAATTTTTAAAATTTCCCGTCGTATGGTTATAATTGAACATTTGAAATTATTATAGTGATATTGAGCGATTTTTCTTAGAAATAATGAGTATATTTAATTTACTAAAGCAAAGAACTTTATTATCATCAAATATTAAGATATACTACGGGGTACAATAAATTTAATGTAAGTCGTTGCATTGCTCGTTCACCAAGAAAATTAGTGAGGACGAGGCGTATCCTCCGAACGGCCTTCATTCCGCTGTACTTACTGTAACACTGGCTTGCATTACTGCAATAAGCCCACTCTTTGCTCTTGAATTGAAAGGAAGACCCGCCCTCTGTGGCGCATAAAGCCGTCATTTAGTGCGCGCATCCCGCACCGGCATCCCTCACCTGAACCTACCCCTCACTACGCTCTCCGCCCCCACAGGCTTCAACCCAGCGCGCCCCTCTCGTCTAATCACCCGTCCTCGCGGTACTTGTCCTCTTTTCCGTTTGCCCCGCGCATTCCTCTGCGTTTTCAGCGCTGTCCTCGACGCACTCCGCCTCATGCCTGGGCTCCGCCCCCCAGGGCGCCGCGCCGCGCCGCGCCGTCGACCGGAGCATAGTGCAGCGCGTTCCCGGTGCAGGGCGGGGGCGGGGCAGCTAACTACGGCCTGTCTACTTCGGCCGTCGTTTCGCGTAGCGCCTTTCCCACGTCCCGCCTTCCGCCGCTCGTCTCCGCCCCGCGCCCCACCCACTCGTCAATCCCCTCCCCCGCCCGCCCGGCGCCAACCCTGCTTCTCGTTGCGTCTTCCATAACAACTTGTGTATTTCCTACCCCTTGTCGTCTCTTACCTCCGTTTCATCCTATTACCATTAACCATATTTCCGCCCATCTACGTCTCAGGCTCATTCCTACTGTCTCGTGACTCATTCCATCACCCCCTCCATCCCTTCATTACTACCTAGCAAACAGAACCTAATTCCTCCTCATTCTTCGTCGATCATTTTTCTTCATTTCGTCATCATTTTCTTCTTATAGCTCCCTTAGATCACCTTTAGTTGGTGAAGTTGATTCCTGACCCTATTTCCAATGCTTCTAAGACATTCATATTTATTGTGGAGTTTGAGCATGTAGGTTTCCGTTTTTAACCAATTCATTGTTGAGAACTTTTTTTCTTTGATGCTATAATGGGTACGCGATCTTCATGATTAGGTGAAATTGGAATCCAAAATTTTTGCAACCTCTGCGATAGTATTTCTTGAAAATTTCACTTTATTCTGAAAATTGCACATGCTTAAGTCAAAACATGTGTAATGGATTTGCATTGTATTACATTTCTTTCCAGTTATTTTTCATTGAACTCAGTGGCTCTGAGTAATGTAAATCATTGAAACTGTTTAACATGTGCTTCTTCATCAATACCTTTTTAGGTCTGTAAGTAAAAGAGCCAGTATCTTCTAACATTCATTTCAAGAAAATTACTCGTTTTTCAACTGAGTTTTTCACATATTATATAAGCATTAATTAGCCTTTGTTTTTAATTAGTGTTCCTCTTTAACTTGCTTTTCGGAGACATTGACTATGTCCCCCTCCAATATCACCCACGTGTACAGCTTCATATAATTGAAAATAACATATTTTGGACATTTTCTATTGATGTTTTAAAGAAAGTTGCTCAGATCTTGCCTGGTTGGTTCACTTGCTCATTACATTCCTTGCATCTAACTTCTCTCCTCACATTCGTTCTCCCACCCCGCTTCTCATACTCTCGACGAGGTTCGTTCCCCAGCGTGTCACACACGCTAAGGCGTTTCGCCTCGTGACTCCTTCGTTCCTTCTGGTCGCACTCGACCGAATGTGTTTCCGCTGGATGCTTCTTGTGCCATCTAACTGAAAATGTTTGCTCTTAGTGTGTGTGTGTGTGTATAATAATTATATATATATATATATATATATATATATATATATATATATAATTTTTTTAATGTACAGTGAACATTCCTATTTTATTTATGAGCACTCTCATCCTCTCTGGCATCTTTGTTAGTGTCCTACACTGCATTTTGATGACTGGATCTTTTGCCATATTTCCTTCAATTTTATCACCAGACCCTCACGTGTTAAACACACTTGGTGTTTCTACAAACCAGTCTCTTAATTGTGGCATCATATTTGTTTTTTAATCAGTTCTGAATACTGGTCTTGAATTTACTGGAAAAAATCTTTAGTCTAATAATTTGCACACATGTAACAATTAGACTAGGAAATATTAGGATATGTTGTTGAATTTCGTCTGCTTTGTTGTCAGCGTCTTACTTTCCTGTCTTCTCTCTTTTTGTAAGTAATTATTATTTTGTTAATTTCGTTTTGAATGATTTGATTTATTTGGTCAAAAAAAATAAAAACTGAATATGACGTATGGGGGAGAAAAATATCTGCGCACGTTTTCTTGTGTACCAGAATCTCATCCCAACATTTTAACGATAAACAGTCGAAAGTTAAAACACAATAATAATTATTATTATAAAATTTAAATAAGCGTGAGATCATCAACATTTTAAAAACTATATATTTTCGTTCCCGAGTAATACAAAAACTATTTGCTACGGTAAACGAACTGCAGATTTGATTTTTCTGCATTGCTAAAAACTGACCTTCAGCTCAACTTCTACCACTCCAAGCAAAAAGAGAGCTCAGCAAAACGTGCGCATAGTGAAGCTACATTTATGTCCAGAAGCAAACAAGGGGCCATCTCGGCATTTGCTCAATGGATCAGGGAAACTGAATAAAATTCTGATCGATATGGAGGTCATTTACCCGTCTTGTCTTTTGTTACATTGACGCTGGGTCAGTTTCTATTGGATTTCTCATCCTAATGCTACCTGTATTCATACTGTTATTGATTATTTATTTAAATTTATTCTAAATGTATCTTTTTTTCTTTTCTGTATTATTTTGTGCCGGTAAAAGGGAAATTTTTTTTAATTCAATTGTCTTTATATTACTGATATTTGTAATGTATCATTTAAAATTGTAAGTTTCTAGTATTTTTATTGATATTTTCTTGGATATTGTAATTTCTGAAGTTGTTGAATTTCTGAAGTTTACGTTGTTTGTTTAAACTTTTCTTTCGTGTAACAAGCTTGCATTCCAATCTAAACCTGTTGTAAGTCTCTTGAGTTAAAATATTTTTATTGCATAAGCTAAGTTATGACTTAAATTGACGTTTTATCGTGTTAACTGAAAATGTACTGCAGAATGTGCGGCTGTAATTGCCCCTTCTCGAAAATTCTTGCACGAGAAGCATCTTTTGTCGCTCGCGCTCATCTTTTGTAGGGGGGAATCAAGTGTTTACATTGGCATTTTGTACCCGGCTTTATGACTCTTGGTTTCTCCTCTCTCATGCGTAACGCAGTCCAATTAAAAGTTTCAGGTCTTTATATGACCGTACCCTAACACCCGGCTCTTCGCGTGAAATACGACTCGTAAATCGTTCTTGTTCATTGGCACTTGACGCAGAGAGCAACTCGTCGTTAGCCCATATCTGCCTTGGAGAGCTTTTATTCTGGGCCCACCTGCGTCAGCGGAGAAGTGAGTAAGACTGGTTCAGGGTTGCCACCTTTCGCTCATAAAACAAACGAGACGTTTCCTACCATTTGAAAACGGATTCTGCGCAATTGTTTCTTGTACTCGCCCTGTGTCTTCCGTTCTCTTTAATGATATTCATGACTTTCGCTTGGCTATCTTCGTAAAACATACACCTAGTAATTGCATGATGCGTTTATTTTACATGTCTGAAGCAGGGAATAACACTTTTGATCAAAAACTAACCCGCCAGCGTAAATGTATGTGACAGCACGTGACAAGTTTTCAAGACGTCTCTACGTGTCTGCCTGTCATGGCTTACCTCGTGCTGTCTCTGATATTTTGTCCAAACGGAGACCTTTGTGCGTTATTTATTGCTATGGCAACCTACGGTACTTCTGTAATTTTGCTTCTGTACCAATTTCAATTTCTTTCTAGGTTGGCAAAGGAGGTCTACAATATCTTATATATAAAGATATTTTAGACCTCCTTTGTGCTCACTTCATGCGCTGAACTCCGTTGTGCTCAGTCCATTTAATTTTGGTGCTTGAAGTAAAGATAACGTTATGTATATTGTATTCTTTGGGGATGTTAAATGTTCGGTTTTAGCAAAATTGCTAAAATATTGAATTAACTGGAAAGTTATTTCCACCTTTTAATCTGATAATCTCGATAATTACCTTTTTAAGCAGTGGCTATTGCCAGCGGGAGGGTGATCATGTCCCGCCCAGAAATCGATTGTATAGATTACAAATATAATTTTTATTGATTTTTTTGTAATCAGAAATTGATTGGTACCTCAATTGGCTATAAATCTCAATATCTCAAAAACTATAAATCAACAAATAAAAATTATTTTATGTTCATCTTAAGTGTAATTTATAACAAATCATCAAGTGGGCTGGACACTACACTTATATTCCTCCCTCTCCCTTACAAAAGTCCTGGTTGCTCGACTGTACGCGCTTACTCCTTCTGTAAATATCGATAACGATATATTCTTTCTGATAGGTGTCCTAATCTCCGAGGCAGATGGCAAGCCTGTACTGGGTGGACCACCAGCTGATGCAGTGTTCGGTAACACTGATGGAACGGGGTCCCATTTCATTCCGCGCTCCAATTTTCCGAAATCGAAAGTGGGGAGCGAGTGGAAGTGGATGCTGAGGCGCGGCGGCAACACAGGCGCGGGAAACGTGTGGCGTGCGGTTAAGAATTGATGAGGCGTTCCCTCATTTTCTTATTGCTGCTCTGAAGAGTAGCAATTACACGTTCGGATGCTTACACGATGCTTATATGCTTACATGTACAGGTAACTGTACCTGTTTACTACGTACCTCTTGTGCTTAACACCACCGCAACAAAAAAGATAATACAAAAATTAGCGGCCTTTTGGAGATGAAAAGAACTCTCAAGGTTCTTGTGGCTTATTTTTTGTGCAAGTGTGGTTGGAGTAACGCAGAAAAAAAAACTGGTGATTTTTACGAAACTTTTGTGTTCTTGGTTGTATCAGCAAGCAAGTAAAGTGAATTATCAAATTATTTTTTTCTGTCTGTATTTCTTCAATATATTATAATATTTTTGATCTTTGGTTTTTTAATAAAAAATGTACTGTCTTTAAAAAATCAAAGACCAAAAATATTATAATAAAGTGAATTATCGATCAGAATTGCTCTACTAAAGTATTTGGGACAAATATTGTCTCAATCATTCGAATGATGTGTGCTACAATTTATTACTGTGATACGCATAGTTAACTTAGTTACGTTTGTTTACGTTTCTTAATATATTCAAACATGTTTTTTTTATATTAGCTCGTTCCAACTTCTTTATTGTGGAAACCTGGTTGTGATCATTTTATTTTTGTCTTTATAACCTCGTCTCGCCTATTACTGTGTTTCATTATCAATGTCAATTTACTTGCACAAATTGTGCCGTAACTCGTAATCACTTACAGACTGCCATTGAGGGGGCAGTTTACCGCAGACAGGTTTTGGTAGTTATCGTTATTTATGGAATATGATTTAAATAAATGATATTTTACAATCGTGTTGTATATTTAACGTAATTTTTTAATTTTTCCCGTAGATACAGCAAAATTAAATGTGCGATTTACTGAATTGAAGAAATTTGTACGGAAATTTCAAAGCCAAATCTCTTTCTAAGGTCATACTATTTAAGCCTTGTACATAAAATCATTTAATTATTTCGCCTTCGCGCTCATTGGGTTCTCTATTTCACACAATTTAGTGGTTTTTTTTTCGTATATAGTTTCATCAGCTTTGTTTTTTGAGAAAAATACATTTATAAACATATTGATACTTCAAAATACCATCATTCATGCCATATGTATTGAGATGTTCCTAAATAAACCACACTAATGAAAGGGTTTTAAACAGAATTATATGTTCTGACTTGTTTTGGCGAGTTAAAATAAATAAATGGTGATCTGTGCTAAAAGCAATTACTAAACAACTTCCAAATGTCATTACTTTTTTCATTTTGAGTTTAAGTTTTGTTTGAGTACTCATCGTTTTCCTCATCCCAGATTTTACGACTTCGAACCATTCATTTATGTTTTTACTTGCTCCTTTGGGCGATATCATTTTCTCTGCTAACTCTTTTCTTTTCTAGTTCTTTGAGTTCTTTCTCTGCCTGGATTCAAAATACTAAACTAACGCCTTCTTTGGCAATTTTATGCTCTACATACATTACGTATCCGTACCACTTAATCTCTTTGTCATTTATATCAATTCATGGTTATCTTTTATTAGTAGTACTTTATTTGATCATACACATAAAAGATAGAATATGAATCTTCGTAAAAATCAAATTTCTCTTCCCAGTAAACTTCATGTGTGTTGCAACTTCGAAACTGAATGTGTTATTGGGTAAGGGTTGTAGCGGGGACACTGCCATTAGACGTAGTTCGTCACCTGTGAACTTGACTCAAGCTTCCTTTCAAGCCTACCGCAGGCGCGGGTCTAGGGGACTTTTTTCGAGCAGATGCGTTTTGTTGGCGTCCCCTTAAGCGCCTGGGTGTGATTCTCACTTTCTATGCATGATGCCGGTCTCAATTAATTACGAGTATTTATATCGAAACTCTCTGGCTGAGGCAACGCATTAGGAGGAACGCGTGGGTCCTCGTTAGGATGGGAAATTGCCGAAGGGATTTAATTTTGCCAGCCACCTGCCAGGATTCTTTTACATGCCACAAGCATGACAGTCACTGTGGCACTTTCCGGCCTTCGAAAATCCACTCGCCTTTTCTGGTATCAAACCCGCGCACTGGGAGTTCGGAGGCTAGGAAGTTAACAATTCACCCACACAGGCGCTCGAAAGTGAACAAGCTATGCTAACAAGAGTTCACATTTGTTCAGGGATTATTTCTTCATTTCGCACATTACGCTACATGTGCTCTCTAAGAAATTAGGGATTAAATTACTTAAAATATCTTGTCAAATTCTTGATACACTTCTTTCTTCTTAATATTATTTCCCTAGTTAAGTAAACTATTATATTACAGCAAACTATTACATGTCAGAACACTCGGACTAGGTGTGTGTGTGTGTGTGTGTGTGTGTGTGTGTGTGTGTGTGTGTGTGTGTCTGCTCTCGAATCTGAAGGTCTTCTCTCGAATCTGATTTTAGGCCTAATATTTTTAATTCAGAAAATGGTTTTATCTGAAAAATAATCTCATGGTAGTTCAGGGGAGTGGCTTTTTATTTACAATCCGTGTAGCAGATAGTCAGAAATGAAATAAATTTTAATAAAGTGTTAATTCCTATCGATTTCTATTTTATTTGTTAAGTACGCCTGAAATGAGTGGTTGAAAAACATTGTCTAAATTAATTTATTCTATAATTTTATGAACTATTGCGCACTTTTTCCAAACAGTTGTGTAATTGAAGGGAGGTGAAAAATATTTCTTGGGTATATTATTTCTGTGTAATACAATCACAGACTTGAGAACAATAAATGCAGAAAATTACTGTTTTTTTGGTGGTCGTGGAGCGTTGGCGAATAAGGAGACAATTCTGAAAATAGCTTGGACGTTTTATTGAGATTGTATCTGGACATACAGTGAAGTAATTGTGTGGCTGGTGTGCCCCGTCTATCTTGTAAATGTAGATACTGACTTACGTTTTGTTCGTTAGTAATTGCCATCGTTAGGAACATCATTTGATAGCAAAGGATACCTCAGATTCTTCCAGGAGCAGTGATTACCTTAGTAACAAGAAGTTCGTAGTGGTGTTTTCTATGGATGTTACATTTCACTTGTATTAATGTGTTCAGTTTATGGTCGAGGAAACCTCTGCCAGAAGAAAAGAGATTTGCGATATTGTAGGTACTGAAGTGAACAAAAGAAGCTCAGAAACTTAATATTATGGGCTCAGCTAAGTTGTAGAATTTTAGGGTAATTTTAGGAGGGGTCTTCTTATCAAAGGGCCATTGAGGCAACCTTGACATTCTTGTATTAAGTCATTACACTTGTTTTTAGGCCTAAACGTTTTCTCATTACTGTCTTGAATTACACTTTCCATTTTTCTGTGTAGGTTCTAACTTTTGTGAAAGAGACTTGATTCTTTTAATAAAAGTGATGAAATCGCTTTTGAGAGTAGGATATTTTATTGAAGTGTTTAGAGTGAAAATATATACAAATGGTCTACCCCTTACAAATATGGGAAAAGATACATAGTCCAACTGTGGGTAGCTAACGTGATTGAAGAAACTCTTGCTGAATGTACTTTCCTACATCTTGCTGTTCAGGTTGAAGAAAAGTAATGTAATGTAAAAGAGAGGAAATTTAGATTTGTCGGGAAAAGTCATTGCATTGTAGAGGAAATGTTCCAAGTTTAGACTCATATCGTACACGTATCGTTGTTGCACTCATCCATCCGTCGTTCAGTTGCACCAAGCCTTCTTTAAATATTATCTGCTTAGCGGCCAAGTTCTTGTGCCGTTCAAATAGAAGAGATATAAATTTGGACAGAAGAACTTCACAAGAATCGATTTACAAGTAAAGAATAAGGTCATGAAAATGGTCTTGTTTCGCTTAAAAATGGCGTGCTCGTGTCGGAGAAGTAAAACCACAGAGAACTACGATGTATACATTTGTTGACCATTGTGTAGATCTGTATGACCGAATTTGTTGACTTCATGTAGGTTTTCCGTGCAATCACAGAGGTGATCTCGGACGCCAGGATGGGAATCTTGCGTACCTCGGCCTCTTGCGCTTGTTTCTTGGGCCGCCCATGGGCGTCGGGGCGCAGCGAGCAGGCGGGCGTCGTCGTGGACGTCGCCGCTGCCGCCACGGGGCCCCTCGAAACGCTCCGTTTCCGGCGGCGGCTGGCAACGTAATTGCCCCCGCGCTGGAGGCCCCACCGGGCCGGGCCGGGCCGGTCCCACCGCCCTCCTCCTCCTCCTCCGCTGGCGTCTTCTGGCCTCGCCTCGCCTCGACGCCTTCCCACCTCCGCGGCGGCGGCGGCGGGGGCCAATGGCGGGCCGGGCCGCGCGCTCGGCCATCGCTGGGGAGGAGCCTGGGCGCGCGCCGCCGGCCTCCCGCCCCGCGTCACTTCCTGTCCGCCGGCCGCGAATCCGCGCGCGCGCTCCGGCCCGGCGCCGCCCGCCCGCCCGCCTGCACGCCCGCACGCCTCGCACGGCCCGCCCGAATGCGCCTAACCGCTGCGCTGCTAGGAAACGAGAAGGAAAGCAAGAACTTGGACAATTGAAAACGATGTCGCCTCCATTGCGAATCTTTGGAACCAGAAACCTCTGATCTGATCACTAAGTTTTGCGAGTACGTTGATAAAAAGCGATTTCCAAACCCAGTAGTTCCTAAGAATGGAAGAACTAGTTCGTAAAGCAAGTACTTCCAAAGCAAATGGTTCCTCTAGTAGTCGAATGTAGTACAGTCGACTGTAGATGTATTGAACTCGCAATGAACTTTCGGTTGTAGTGAAGCATAGTTACTGGGCCCGGACCATTTACATTAAACACTAGATGATTCGGTTATGTGAACCGATATAGTAAACACGGGAAATAGTACATTTTCCAGGATACATCTCCTCAGGGTCGCCATTTCAGTAACCTAATGTGTGTGTGTGCAGGCAGCTAATCTGCGGAGTTATTGTTTTGCATCTTTTACATCGAATGAAAGAAACTGAAGAAACGTAGTACTGAAGAAATTGTTTAATCACGCCTAAGGTAATTCTGTCAATTCTAAAGACTACATTGATGCGTACTGCGATTTAAGAACAAGAAAAATCCCATCTGGCTAGCACTTCGTAAATGTCTGGAAAGAGTCTTCGAGAACAGAAGAAAATAGGTAATAACAAAGAGAATACAAATGAAGAAAGTATTCCAACATGATAAGTCATTCAATCGACAACATTGATATTTTTACAGTGATATTTGACTGTGATTTGCATACGCTATTTTGACAGTATAATCAATGTAAAATCATATGTAGAAGAAGCACGGAACTCCGAAAATAATCTGTTAAATTATTAATAAAAATTTGTACACAGAAAGTAGCAATAAAAAATATTTTAAAGCTGAATGATTGTATTGAAATTTTGAATTCGAGAAATTTGGGTATTTCAGTGAGACTGTGAAATAATCAACCTTCAAACAATCTTCTTTTGACTTGTCGGATATAGCGAACCTCGGATATAGTAAACTAAATGTGTTGATCACTGTACACTACAAGCGGAGTTGACTATAGTACCTAAAGCGTTAATGAGATAATAAGACTTGCAACAATTACATTGTAAAACCAATACAAACTTCTTTCCTCTTCATTCGTAAATTTAGTGTGTTCCTGGAATCATTTGAAGGCACGACTGAAGGGTGAGTAAGAATAGGATTATGTGGAGTTTGGTTTCTTTATTGTGATGCTAGATGGAGCCACCAAACATTCTTAATGTGGCTTGTCCTTCCAATAATGATTCGGACTCGTGATTCCGACTCAAGGAACGGTCACTATGTGATAGTCATTTCCAAGAAGATTGCTTTTGAAAATTACTTTATATATCTGAAGTGTTGTGGATGAGATGACACGACTTTCGGTTTAACAATTTTTGACATATCTATATTTAAAACACGAGGGTTTTCGTGTAGAAAGATTTGAGCTTTCTACCCAACCAAATTCCATGATTTTTGCTTTAAACGAAAGGTAGTGTCCCCCAGATGGATTATCACTTGCCATTATTAACCGGTTTTATAGTATAAAGTCTAAATTTCAATCATATTTTAAAATTAATAGGACGAATACTTGCCTGCCATCATTTGTTAATTACATCATTTGGTTGTGTCAAAAACTACGTCTGTGTGTGTGTGTGTGTGTGTGTGTGTGTGTGTGTGTGTGTGTGTGTGTATGTGTGTGAGGTTGTAGTTAGCGAAGCGAAAATAGGGAGTTTCCCGAGTTCGAAGATGGAGTGTTTTTAAATACAAAGATTTGTGAAGATATTTAAACGGAACGTCGAGCAATGATTTGAAACGAGTATTTTATTCCAAAATTTTCAGTGAATCATAACGTTAGAATTGCGTTTTTAAATGAAGGTGAATAGCAGAATGTCGTGGTATTGTCATCTACTACAGACTTTGGTGTATGTGGAACTTTTCAATTACATTTTCATAAACATGTTTTAACTCTACATTCACAGTAAATAGTGATTGTATTGTTCCAGAATTGGTAAACCTTATCATTCCATTAGCCTCAGAAAATAAGTTTTGAATAGCATCAAGCAATATTTGGGGAGGGGGATCTATTTTCCGCATAGTGAATACCATATACCATTTTTTTTACGGTTCTTCCTTTTTGCGATGCAATAGCAAAGTTTCAGCTAGTTTTATAAATGTTACGCCATAATTTGTTTTACTTCTTTTGTCTCAACCATCTGTTATTTATTTCATGTCTCGTGGCTACCCTTCAATTCATCGTACAATTGACATGTTCTTCTTGTCCACTTACAATTGTTCCCAAATGTCGTTTCTCAAAACGTCTGTGTACTCTTGATGCCATGCCTTGATTTTTGCTCATGTAAAATTATGTATTAAGTGATTCGTATCGACCCAACTAAGCAGTGTGCCTGCCTAGCCAGCCCCAATGAACATTTCGGTTGAAAAGTTTCATTCAAATACGGGTACTGTAACCATCGCCCGCAATCACTCTTAACACAAAAAGCTTATTTATAGTGTTATTGCTTTGCACTTCAGACGGTGTCGTGATTTATGGCCGTTGGATCGTTTGCTGACGTACATGTCTCGTAGGGCTAAAGGAACGTGCACGACCTGCTCAACGGCTCATGATCGAGGAACATAAAAAGAAAACTTCGTAGACACGTGTTATGGCTGTCGTGTCCTGAACCATCCGGCTCGTCCTCCTGACACAATTTATCTGCTGCTGAACAGCAGTGACAATAATCGTGCGAAGAAAAAGTTGACTCGTTTAACAAAAGTCTATTCACTGCAGGCTTTAAAGAATCAATTACTGTTGAGGAGCAACTAATCAAAACGCATATTCTCCACTGGTGGAAAATATTGAGTTTGATATGCAATCGTGTAGTTTTTAATACGATCTACACGCTCCTGCTTTCAGATTTTCTTCAAAAGCATTTTAACACATTAAATTACATGCGTTTGGGGGTTAACTTGCTTTTGGGGCGTTGAAGTCTCCGAGGCTTTAAGTAACATACACGTTTATCTGCAAGAAACTATAAGCTGTTTCCCTGCGGTAATTGCTTTTTGTGAGAATTGTTTATAAAATCGTATATACGACGTAAATGTACTAGAAATTATTGTACACGTCATTCAAGCAATAAAAATGAAATTAATATCACCTATCACCCCTGGTATTAGATCAAATTCACCTAGTTTCAATCCTGATAAGAGAAAATCGGGACAGTCGTGTTCAGTAGCTTATCAGGACAATTATTGAACACCTCTTTTTCTCCGAAGGAATGGTTTTACTACCTGAAGGAAACAACTGTTCATTTTTTGTTGTTTAACAAATATCTTTACTCAAACGTTCAGTTCAGGGAATACATGTCTCGAATTTAACTTACACAATACTTTATATTTTCCAGATCATTTCATTAAATTGAATTTCTTTTGTTTGTTTTTGTATATTTGTGTGTATTGTTAATTTTATTTTTATATTTGTACTTTTCTAGTTTTGTACTAAACCTCTACTCAGCGTATGCTCATTTGCAGTAAGAAATCATTAAAGTATTGAAAGAAGAACAAATTAGTAATATTATAACTACTTACTAGAAACTAAAAATACATTACCTGATGTTCATGTTTCCGAAATCTGAAGTAAATAACGTGGAATGATCCCAGAAACAACGAAGTGAGAAATTGTAAATGTCCAGTACTCATGAACTGAGACCAGAGGAAATCAGTCAGTTTCATTCTGGGAGCAAATTATGATGATTTTCGAACAATATGGACCGTTCTGGTAAAAATTACGATCATTGTAGAACAATTGGATAATTGTGGAAAATCTGCGAATGTTTCAGATATTCTAACTATTTCTTCCTTACTTAGTGAAAATTATGTTTGGTTTTATGCACACAATTGGATAACTGTAGCATGTTGGAAGGCGACCGGAGTTACTGGACCCTCTCTATTCCAGCGAGAGTCCACCGCGCGACCGGGTTCCTGGAAGGCGGGCGCGGAGCGGAATTCAGGGAGTGGATGTCACCGAAAAAGCCTGCAGCGCTCCCGCGCGCGTGTTGCGGTCGGCCGACGCGCAGATACCGTGTTCCCTTCCCGGGGGCCGTTTGCTTAACCGAACGGCTCCCGAGGCCGTGAATCGTCGTCGTGCTGAAGTCACACTGTGGCTGGAAAGAGGCAAAAAGCGGACACAATTACTTCTTTTTTTAAAGAAAAATTCAATTTGCGTTATTGAATCACTTGTTAGAAGAAATGTGAATTACTTATTTTTATGTAACCTTTTTGCCCGTTTCTGTGCGGAACGTCTGAAAAAGAGGAATTTTAACAAATGTATTCTATTTTTGGATCAAACCGTTCTTACGTACGTTAGTTATCAATGTTATCAAATTGCATTTTTCTCTCTTAACTCAGCTTCTACAGTATTTTTTGAACAAATAGTTATTTTTATTTTTGTTGTAAACATTTTTTCGTGTCATGTCTGGTAGGAGAAATCCATTTTTACTGTCACAAAGAGCGTGCTATATTTACACAATGAGACGTGTACTATTGTTGCAAAAATTACGAGACAATACCTTTCTTAAGAACTCTTTTTCAACTCTCACATTATGTAATCAGACTAAATTTTAATGTTTAAGGCTGACGGACCCGTTGTTTAATATGCCACTCCGACATCCCCTTCCAATTCGAAAGAAATTACAAAAAACACTGGCTAGAGCAGCCAACAAGCAGAATTTTCATCCACAATTACTCTCTTCTATCCTACATGTCAGAAGAAGATTGGAAACCCACATGTACCGGTCTACGAATGGTGGCGACTTCCGTTCTGTTGAAGGAAGAAATGTTGGTTGGAAAATTCGCAACCCGGACCATAGTGCGCGTTCTGCCGCCTTCTGCGAAGCCGTGGGATCGCTCGGCGGTGGCGAGGTGCGTTTGCGGTGGGGCCTTTTTCGGGAGAGCGAGCGCCGCCCCGCGGGAGCAGTGCGTCGCGACGCTCAGGACCCCTTTTTGCTGCTGGCGATATCGCGTGGTAACGCAGCTGGACGTGCAAGTATTTGCGGGGGGGGGCGGGTAAAATGCCAATTGCAGATATCGTATCATTCGATGTTCTTTGAACGCTTTGCTTTCAATGAACATAAACATACCACCAGGGCTTCATTTCTGGCGGAGCGCGACGGAATGGTGTTCCGGTACCTCACGAATAATTATTAAATTACATAGTAATTATATGACTAATTCCATTAAATTAATAATTAATTTGGGGAAGCGGTTCGGGACTTAAACCTTAATAAATCAAACACAACATATAAATGAATGCTAGTATATATTACTTTAAAATTTATCTGTTAAAATAAATAATTCCGTAATTGACGACTGTACGACTGTATATTAAACTTCATTTATTAATAATGATTTCAAATCGACTCAGTGCAATGTGAAATAATTCAAAATAAAGCCTAAATACGCATTATCTAAGGGATCAACGAAATTGATTTACGTGTTCATACAAATTGTCAATTTTAAAAATACTTAAAATGAATTATTTAGTTCAAATTCATCATCTAAATACAACGTGGGATGTTTTAGGTTTTTCGGTATCGATGCCACGCTTACTGTCCCGTTTGGTTTGCAGCTGACAAATGTTCAGCTCAAATTTGTGGACATGATTTGCACTAGAGGTGCAAGAATGAGCAACAAGAAATGCATATTTCGAATTCGGGTGAATCATTAGATTTCCAAGCATTTGAAAGTAAGAATACTGCGTTTATCAAGTGTTAAATAAACATGAGTTCAAATTAAGTGAAAATTAGTGATGAGTTAAATATGTTGAAAATTTTCAGTCAAAACGACTGCAAGGCAATCCGGAAAACGATTCCAAATCCGCGCGCACCGTCGAAAAGTAGTTAGTTTTATGAGTAAAGATAGACGATTTTTTTAAAATTTTAATTGAGATGGTGAGTGTTACGCATATCACAAACAGCAATATTTCGCGAAAGTGAATTTTCGTGAGAAAAAAGTTTTCAGTACCCATTTACTAAACTTTCATGAACATTCTTGGTATGGGATCGAAAATAGAGAACGAAAATTGTATATGAAGGTCGGATTTGTTAGGTATTCTTAGTACCTGTAGAAAAACCATAGCAACATATTTCAATAAGATTTTCGCTCGTAACATTCCACAGCAAGATGATTTCAGCAAGATCAAAATCACACAACTGTTTGTAAAACTTTGCCAATTAAGGAAAACTATAATTAAGGCTACACTAATATCGTTGAAATTACTCAATGAGATAAAGAGTATCTTGTGAACATTGGAGAAGGGCAGTCTCACACCGTGTACAATAATTGTTACTTTCTCGACTTTTTCTCATACATTTTCAAAGTTTTGTCAAAAATGTTGCCCAATTTTTCTTTGATTTTCTGCTCGACGAGGGAACAGTGCTCTTAAAAGTTAAATATGTGTTGGATTTTCATGAAAACCTCTAAATTCTTGAACATAGCAAATTTCATACTTTTTCAATCTTCTCTTCCTCTATCGACGCTAGAGATATTTTCTTAACGAAAATAATTCTTCAAAATTAGACCTTAAAATATATTAATGTACAATTTTTTTGCCACAAAATGTTAATAGTTTGAGTCAGATCCTAATTTTCTGATAACACTCAACAACAGCTCCACATTTTCTCTTTAAAATGTTTGTGTGCATGGGGCACAAGGCACTAAATTACATGATAGCCACACAACGCTCTAAATCCATCTCTTTTTCTGCCAAGCGAAATAATGAAACACAAGAGTTCAATAAACTTTCGAATTTTCATTAAAACTTTTGAAGTATCAAAAAATCACATAGGTAATTTTTTTGGAATATCATCTTCTCTCATGTTTATTTTTTTATTACGGGTGAATTTTTATAATTGAGTGCATTTTTTGTAACAATTTTTTCAAACCTTATGGAGTTTCTCGAAATCTCAAAAGTTTTCGTCTTTTTATTTTTATGTTTCTTCTTCCAGAAAAGATTGGTGTTCAGCTTTGAACACTGACTTGCCTTTTACCTGTTCGCTTCTGAAATGAGATAATTTCTCTTTCTAGGTAGCTATTATCCTTAATTGCTCTACTCTCCGCAGGAACTTCGACCCATTTCTTTATGTGTTTAAGAGCCAGGTGGTAGAAAGAAACTTTGAATTAATCTGTTCTGCTTACGTTTTCTTTATCTATTCGTCGGCCCTTATTTTGGGAGAAACAGTAGTAACTGTGGTCAGCCATCATTCGTCTTCGTGCGAAGATGTTGAGTTCATGGCACACCGTGTATTTGGGTTTAATTAACGTCCACTTATTTTATATAATTATTGCTCGCAAATGAGGTTAGCACTTTTTTGTGAACATTTCCATATTTTCACTTGTATTATCTTCACCTGTTCGTAGATATTTTGTAATTCCGATAGTTGTTTAAGGATATGTATTTCTTAGTGGTTTTCGTGTGGTTTATTTGAATAATGAAGTGTATAATTAGTCTCACTGTTGCCAATGTTAACAGCTCACTTATTATAGTTTATCTTATGTGAGTGCTTCATAAGTAAAAAAAATATTCATAGACAGACTTGTAGACTCGAAATGCTTATACTTTCGAGACTATCCTTCATATTCTTCCGGAGGAAATACTGTGTTTTCTTCGTGATGACGTGCCGAAAATCATTTTTATTAGACATGACAATTGCCTGTTGAACGGCGCTTAGCATATGTGTAGGGTACGGTTGAAGAAACACGGTGTGTCATTCTTCAAACTTTGTCTTATCTTGATCTTACGTAAGAAGCTTTTGAGATCACTTTCTACTAAGCTGAGAGGTCGTCTGCGTGTCTCTTTAGGGAACACCTGGCATTCATTCTTTTTCCTATTGTCTTTCCGTCTTATTTTGGCTTATCCGCAGATCTGTTTCCTTTGTGTCCTTTCGTGAAGGATCATTCATCGCTTTGCTGACCTTTGCCTTCCTTGGAGACATACATTTTCTGAAAAGACTTCCAACTCCATTGGTAAGAACTGTATTGGAATAGTGTACACCGGATATGTTGCAGTATGACGTTTAGTGGTACAGGTATTAGGACAGTGTTATAACGAGTATGGGAACCAGAATTTAATATTTCTGAAAAAAATTCTCTCTGTCAAAGTGAAATGATGGAACATGAGAGTTAAGGTTCACAAAATTTCAAAATTCCTTCCTGATTTATATTCTCTCATTTTCCATAATAGATATGTTGCACACGAGAGAACATTCGTTTCATATCTAGTGATTCTTCCTTGGAAAAGTATAAGTACAAGAGAAAATTGTGGAGACTGCTATTCTGTGTTGAGCTCTTGTGTGCGTGAGTGGGAGTGTGCTTTGATAGTATCGTTCCATTGCACAAACAGCACGTTACACGTTACAATTGAATATAAAACCAGCATTTTCTGGTATTAGTATTTTAAACCAAAGTTGCAATATATATTTTTTTCATTCTAAGCGGCGTATCATTTCAATTTTTAATAATGCCAAGGGAACATGCTATAAACTGAGGCATCTGCTCGTTTACGTTAAGCAGCCTGTGTCGTCCGTCTAGGGCTGATTCGTACTGACGATATTCAAAGATCAGTGATGAGAAATGTTGTTACTCATCACTCGATCATAAAGTGTGTGGTGTGTGTGTGTCAAAGGGTAGAGGCATTCTTTCGTAATTCATTGTTTTATACAATTATCGGCTAATTTATACCTGAGTTCAAACCAAGGATAATTCTTCCTTTACGAACAAATAATAGCTTCACGTGTGAGTCCGTCTCTAACTTCTCCTTATCTCTTTACCTTCAATATATCAGCCGTGGCTATTTTCTTTCCTACGTGTTCTATAAGACCGTCTTTAACAAAGTTGAATTAGTTAAGTGGTCAATCACAAAATTCTTTACCGAACATTTCAGTGTAGTTTGGCTAAATTGTTGGTTTCGTTGACACGTCAGATTTAGATTAATTAACATCAGAATTGAGAATACTGAAAGTGTACTTTAACAAGGGATTGCGAGGGAAGCAGACTAGCACTATTGGTACAGTATTTTCCTGCAGGCGTCAGGAACGCGCAGAGAGAATGCAGTCTTTTTTCAATCAAATACTTCTTACAACCAAACAAATCTCACTGAATATATAAAACCAGATTGATTAAATGTGCGAAATTAAAATTTGTAACGTTATAACATCATTAGTGTGTTAAACTGTACACAAAGAGTAAATTATACTTGCTGAGAAATAATACTGATTCTCACAAGTTGGAAAGGTCGTTTGAAATTACTGTCGAATTTAGAAGAAAATTTACAAGATTGTGTGGCTTCTAGAATTATTTGAATAAATTGAAGGCTGTTCGCGGATTCCTTACATAAGGGCATTAATTGAATGTGTCTGGGCGTGACTCGTTAAAGGAAAAAAAGTCTAATATTGTTTCCAGATCCCCTTACAAGACAATTTTCCAGTATGTATTTGGTAATAGATAAAAAAAATAGCTTAGAAATCAGTTAAATTTAATATATCAAACAAATTGTATACTTTTTAAATTCTTGATTTAAAAGTGAAAATAGCTTCATACTTGAACCCAAGTTCGCCTGTCCACAAACTGTGATAAATCTTAGAGACTCGCTACTGTGCGAGGGTAAATATTCTTATATTGCCAGGCGTTTATGCGCAGAGAAGTTGTCAACACAAATATCGACGATTAAATGGTATAGAATATCAAATAGTCGTTACAATTTTACGTACAAATTAGATTCTTTACGATCTTGGCAACTCACCATGCAGACTGGGGTACTCAGAAGAGTACATCTCCAAAAATGTAGTAAAAGATCCTAACATATAATAGAAGATTCAAAAAGATCTCATTTTATAGATTTTATAGTATATAAAACATAACTCAGATTGCTTTGGGGTCACGAAAATAGGATTTTTAAAGTCTAGAACGTACCGTTTATGAGTTATCTACGATAGCAACGTGTGCTGTAACGTTACTTGGCCTGGGGATCGTGTGTACTCTTGCTTACTTCATTACATCATCTGCAAATGTTTTAAATCTGTTTGTTGCACCCCTGGAGGGTAATTCTCCATTTATCACTAGCACACGTACCTTTTTTGTGACGATAGTGCCTTACATATCGTAAAACAGAGAGCATCTCATTTCTTGAGCACTTTTTTTACGTAGGAATGCGTGTATGCGGAATCCATGGAAGTTTTTTTTACAAAAAGTGAACTACTGGAGCAATTGCGATGACAGTTTGGATAAGGGAAGCAAAGAAAAAAAAAGATGAGGTTTTTCCGACTGCTACGGTTACATTCCTAAATTTGTGTTACTGAAAACCTGCAATGCAGGGCATTTTCCGGGCGGCGACATTGTTGCTAGGCACTGTCGATTGGAAGTGGAGTGGAACTGATTGAGGCGGGGAGGGCAGAGTAGAGCGAGTGAAGTGGTAAATAAATCTTCCAGCAATGACGGATAATAAGGTACTTTTCGTTAGTTCATTAAATACAAATAGTTTAATATCTAATATACATGTTCGTGTATATTGAAGAGTACGTCCTATATTTCCATTTTAATTCCCCTGAAATTCGTTATGATTATCCTCATATCTGATTCCTGTCATCTTTAACATAGCATTAACATATTTAATGCATCCGCTGTGTATTATATATTACATCATTTAATCGAAGTACATATAAGTGAAAAGTAGTAAAATATTTTTATGTACTTTATAAATATGTAGCGTAATTGAATTACTATGAGGTTTTTTACATCCAATTGGAAATGGCAATTTCTGTATATTAAAAAGAAACCTAACATATCATGAAACCTCATCTCAACAATTGCTCCTCCTTCTCATAATTTCCTTCTTCTTCTTCTTCTTCTTCTTCTTCTTCTTCTTCTTCTTCTTACGAGTATACCCACTGATCTACTAGTATTTACAATAAGAATAACGAAAGTATCATGGTTGAAAGGGGGATCGTGATATCTCGTGCTTAATAAGGTACGGAGGAAAGGCACCTGAGATTTGTGTTCATTTCAGGTAGCTTCCGCTATGTGATGCGAATATACAACTCTCATCAGCTTCAAGTGGATACCTGTTTGCGTAGCGTTCGCGGGTTCAAATCTACCGAAGCCGTGAATTTTGAAGAGCGAAAAAACCCGTCATACACCTTCCTTCGGATGGGAAGTAAAACCAGCTGTCCCATGGTGTAGATTTACTACAGGCAAAATATCCTAAAGCCTAAAAATAGAACTAGACCTTTGAACTAGACTGTAGACGCATGTTTCGTCGCTAGAGCGATACCTGCTTTCACTGCTTGATGGCGAAAGGAGTGTAGCGAAATATGTGTGGTCAGGCGGAAGGGAGAGCAGACCTGATGGCCTGAGCCTCGCCCCGGAAAAAATGAAGCATTATTGAATTGAACTGAATCGTTTCCTCTTCATTCCTTGCTTTCTAATGATTTCGTCATTTATGTACATAAGTTTTAATAATATAATAATAAACTTATGAACATAATAATCATAAATTTAACTATTATATATATATATATATATATATATATATATATATATATATATATATATTAGTTGATTATATATTATATACGCATTATATGCATACGTTTTATTTCTTCTGCTTCTATTAACACTTTCTTCTGCATCCGGTCCACAATCGTGGGCGTCGTGGCCGGAATCGTCCCCGCCGCACGCCGCACGCCGCTCTCTGCTCTCTCTATCACCGCCCGGTCCTCGTGCCCGCGCGCCTGGCCCCGACTAATCCGGGTTTATTTACAAGCCGCGCGTCGCTCGCAAGCCGCGCTGCCTGCGTGGCCGGCCGCGAGCGCCGCGCCGCGCCGCGTTTGCTGAAGGCGCCGTCCGAACAGCCGCGTCGTGGTGCCCGGACGCTCCGACCCGCGCGCACGCCGCTCTGCAATGGGCCGAAAGACGTGCGTCCGACCCAAACTCATCGCGTACAAAGAACAAACTCTGAACATGAAAGGTGGAGTGAATCATTTGGTTCTGGTCAAAATTCGTGTGTAACAGAAAGGGGATAAATCTTACTATTTCTTGTTCCTAAAAAATGCAAAAGTTTTGAGTGAGAGCGGCTGAAATAATGAATGTGTCACGCCGCACCACTTCGTCACTAGTGGCGTTGTCGTGGCCTGGACTTCCGTCGGACGGGCCTGACCCGCACTTTATTTTCCGAATTGCTGCAAACACAATCAATGACCTCTTTGGAAATACATATTTCGGAAATAAATAATTAAGTAATAAACCTTACGCGAAAATGGGCAGCCAGTTGCAAGTAGGTACTAAAACAGTTTAATTCATAATTGCTTATACCTATAACTCAAAATAACACTAATACCAGCAAATTGTTTCAATTTTTCCCGGAGACACGTGAAGGGAGCAATGAAGAAAATACATTAAACGCTTTTTACTTCTTTTTGTGTATAAAATGGAATAGCTGTACATTATTCAGGCATTAGAAAGGAAGGTTGCAAATGAAGTGCTGAGGAAATATGAAAAAGAAACTTACAAGTTTTATGTTAATACAAGTTACAAATTCTTATCTTTGGTTTTTAGTAGCTGGAGTACTTGTTTGTGAATAGAAGAAATTAAATTGTGCGCGTTCTTAGTGCCCGTTCGGCCCACTGACCGCCGCGCCGTGCACGGACGCGCGATGTTGCCTGTCCGGCGCCACGATCTATGTTCGGGAGAGTTGTTTCAATGGGTTGATGTATTGGTGTATCGGTTTAGGTTGGAAATAATTTTGGCCGAGGATATGCGTATGTGCTTTGGTTGTCAGACAAATGAGCTGCCAACGTTTTCGATGTTTGCAAGCCTTGTTGCTATTTGGACCGTAGGTGCAAGATTGCAGACTAAATTGTGTACCGGGAATTTGAATATACATATTCAGAATAGGTCCTGTCTTGAGAATGTGCTGATTGTGTATGGCATGATCTCTGCATATTCTAAGATCATTCATTTTGAAGGTATAATTATTCCTTTCTTGGTCCTTGTCACAATACGCACGTAGTGGTTTTTGTCTGTCAATGTACCCAAATTTTGGATAATTAATTTTGGCATATGACTTAAAAATTACATTCATTAGCTCTCTTTGCACATCTAAATACATACAACTCACAATTTTTTTTATTTTTATGCATTCATTTATTTATTTGATATACTTTAAACGCTTTGGAAATCAAATTAATCAAATCAAAGCTAATCAAAGCTATTAACGCAACAGGGTATGACGCAGCAACTAACATAATATACTATTTGTTTGCATGAATTATGATCAATTTTCTTACACATTTTCAAAACATTTTTACTATCTTATGCGTATGGGACTGCCAACAAGAATCAAATTTAGTTGTTTTAGGATCTATGTTCCTACTTTTCTTGTTCGTGGCAGTAGAGTTCAATACTTCAAGAAAGACTGTGCTCTATTAATGTGTTCAGTTTTACGTCACTCTTGCTTATACGCATGGTTAGTATTCTGCTATATGTCTGCGTGCTTTGGAATGTGCCAAGTTTCGAAGAAACACGGAGACACATTTACAAGTGTAACGAAGAAAAATGAACTGCGCCATTTTACAAGTTCAGCTATTTCTCTCTTTTTGTTTCTGTTTTTTTTTCTTTTTCCTTTCGTCCTAGACTATTCTCAACATGGAAAACGTGTCCAGGAACGGACGGGGCTGTGGATGCTCTTCGGCCGCATCCGCGCGTACTTCATCGTAGGAGACAGCGGCTGGAAACGGAGGTTGGTTTACGAGGAATCGTCCGCCCGATCGGAATACGATCGGTTGTCGTATACGGCGCTGAATTACGAAAAAGGTTGTGGAAGCTGCGGGGCGTTCGTTACGCACGCGTTGCGTGTCCTCTTCCTCCGCGGACGCTGCGTCGCACGCCGCCTCCACCCCGCCGCCGCCGGGAGACAAAAGCTTTCCGCCTGGAAGACAGATGTCCCCGCAGCTTTCCGAGTCCGAGCCGTCGGCCAATTTGTCCGAAGCTCCCCGAGCGAGCGGGGAGATGTGGGCTTGTTAAGAGCGCCGCACATCTGCCAGGTACTTGACGGCGTCGTTGGCTTTGTTCAATAAGCATGTGAGGGGTGACAGTGAATAATGTTGCGATGGCGACTGCACATTCGTGAGACTCGCAGGAACCCCCGTACGTCTTCGCCGGGTACAAACGATCTTTGCTAATGAGTCGGTTTGGAGAAATCGTTTGTGTTTGTGCACCGGGCATGATGCCTGATGGCGCAGTTTAGATTCTCGGCGGATTAGATATTAGATTTGATAATCGTAAATTTTGTTGGAGTTCTATCATTAATTTCCTTTCTGAAATATGATGTGACAAGGCGCTTTCGAGTTTTCTAATCTTATAATTGGATGTCCCAACAGTTACAAAGTAAATACTTTTTTTCTAAAATTAAATTTGTTTTCGATTTAGAGATAATTTTGAATAATAAAAAAATATAGAATAAACGTTGACCATTACATTTTCTCATCTACAAGTATTTCATTGTTTGTTAATATGTTATAACAAAAAAGTAAGCCTCTAATGCGCGAATCAATCATTCTTTCGTTTTTGTGTATATAATATAATATAAAAGGACTGAATAGAATAGGAACTATCGATTTGGATGTTATTGGGAGGAAAGGGCGTCATGACATATGCGAATTTTCATTTCCCTCCATAAAGAATCTTACTACATATATCTATAATACATATTTATCATCTATTGGAGACTATCTTTGTCATATGGAATGTCCGATCCTAATATTTACGACCGTGTAAAATTACTTCGGTGAAGCACCAAAAACATTTAGATACTTGAGGTGACAGTACCAAAATATCAGAAAACTGCGGCAGGAGGTGCAATGCGTTTACAACTCAGCCATATCGTGAAGCGATTTGTAGAAGTGAGGTGTATTGCTCTGTCACCACCGACACCACTACCTTTCCTCCCACCATCACCAGTATCTCCCCCCACAACTGCCACCCCCTCCACTTTCCCCCTGAATCACCGCTGTTACCATCGTCACCTCCAGCACCACCTCTATTTTCATCTACCTTGTACCCTCCTGGACAAACACGATTGAACCTAATCCTCTTATTTATTCAGCGTCAGCCCGGCTCCCAAATGAAGACGAAGGGCTCTGCCAAACGGCGGGCCAAGGTGCTTTAGGGCCAGGTGAGGGCAGTCGGTGCCTCCTATTCGGTCCCGGGGAAACGATAAGCGCTCTTAATAAAGCCACAAATCATCAGCGCAGAACGCACTTCCTGCGGTGGAAGTGTGCCTTCACTTTGCTCCAGAACAAAGCCGATGTTGAATGCTCTGCCGTTCTCATGACTTTTGACGGGGAGTATTTTTTTTCCATTTTAGGCGTCTGCTGTAATGGACGGCTGTCTTGGGGTTTCTGAAAGCTGTATTTGCAAATGGAGCGAGTGCCGCCCCTTCCTCTACTTTTCGCCGTCTGGCGTAATTTGAAATATCGCAGAATCTTCTGCGTAATGTTAAATTGCTAGACTTCCGCCATTCATTTTGTTAGTAATGAAAATCTAAAATTGCAACGTACGTATTATTAAGATCATTTGCGTTGATATAATTTCTAAAGCATTGGAGCCCAATATTTTTCTATTATTGTGTTGTGTTCAGTGCACTCACTTCATTTCTGTCGTTTTCTGTGCCATGATGTGTGATTCTGGAAAACTGAATGACGTCTTTTGTTGGTCCAAAAGACGACGATATACATGTATATTTATTATTGCTGGGGAAACGTTAGAGACGTTATTTTTCGTACTGCAACGATATATATTCGATATATACTCAAGTGTGGCTGTCAAATGACAAAGTAATGTTGTGCGTGGTCTGCATGTAAACTTTCAAATCCTCTCAAAACTATAATCGTGGTCATGTGCACTTATGTTCGAAACCAAATTATATTAGAATTAAATTATATTAATTAAAATATTAGAAAATGTTTGGCTGTTTTATATTTTTATTTTGAGAGAATTTTGAATTTTTAAAAATTGCGTTTTGATTGAATGAATTTGTTAAATGCTTGAGTAAATATATATTTTTCCAAGTTTTATACGACGTATGTGAATGCCACACGCAGTATAAGTGAACGAACTTGAGTGTCAATAAGCGTTAATTGTTTCAAAGCACACGCATTACTCGATGGATAAAAATTATAAATATGAATTGGATGGGGCCAATGAGAGATTCACACTAATGCAGTTTTATGTACTACTTTTAATGCGGTCATACTAAATCCAATTTAGAGCCAAGAACATCAGTCAGATGTTGACCTACCTCGGGGAAAATATTGGATAGAACTTTTTATATTTACTAGACACTTTTTATTTTTTTAAACCTTAAGGTAGCTGTCTATCTGTAAAATAAAAATTATGAATTTTACATATATTTGGTTTTCCTAAGTACACTTGGTTTCTTTATGCTTTTAGAGATCAAATACATTTTGCATTTTTCTCTATTTGTTTATAAACATTTGGTCAAAATGCAGATTTTTACTTCAGACTTTAACTTAATTATATTTTTACTTTCAGACATCATAACTTAATTTTTATATTTTATTGTTTATGTTTTATGATGTTTGACATGCATAAGTGTGCTGAAAATTCCCAGTTCGGGATAATGCATCTGAAGTTCACTCATTAAGGGTTTGACGAATGACACTCGCTTCGAAAAAAAAAATTTCCTCGAAAACTAAGAAACGTAGCAAGAAACGGTTTGAAGCATTTAAAAGAAAATAAAACAAAGCATACTAGCCAATAATAATTCAAAAACATGAAATTTCATGATTTTCGTCATTCTGAGGTAGATAGCCTACCTTAAATCACGCCGTTTCACATTCCTTGCGAGGGAATTTATAAGGAGCATTACCTGGGAGCGCCGTTCTTAATTTGCGGGCCGATGGGAGGACGCTGATCGTCAAAAAGAAAAATAATGTTTACTTTAACAAAAACAAGATATAGAATAATGAATTAGTATACATTTGCATTATATAATTTTAAAAAAGATTCAATATGCCTGTAACAAATAATGTACTTCCGGGTCAATGACCCCCATCTCGATCGGGTTTTTGTCCAGTTTCCCGATCCATTGAGCAAATGCTGAGATGGCCCCTTGATTTGCTTCTGAACGTAAATGTAGCTTCACTATGCGCACGTTTTGTTGAACGTTCCTTTTGCTTGTAGTGGTAGTAGAGCTTAGGGTGAGTTTCTATTTTGTTAACAATACAGAAAAATCAAATGTTTGTTCCTTTACCGTTAAAAATAAGTTTTCTATAATTTGGCAACGAAAATATCTAGTATTTGAAATGTTAATCCCTCGCTTTTTAAAATTTGTTATTATTATTATTATTATTATTATTATTATTATTATTATTATTTTTTCATCTTTAAACTATTAATAGTTAAATTGTTGGGAAGGGATTCTGAAACTCAAGATAGCGTGCGCAGATGATTTTCTCCCCCATACGTCACATACAGTTTTTGACTGTTTTTGACTAAATAAATAAACGACTGTAAGTAGACGCTGATGCCGAAGTCCGGGCGGCGCGGCGCGGCGGCGAGACTCCCCGCGTAGAAGACTCTTCGGGTTGGCCCACCGCCGCTCCATCTGTGCGCACCTGCCTGAACTATTTGTTATTCGACGCGCGCTCCGCCGCCGCCGCCGCCGCCTCCGCCAGCCGTGCGCCATGCGGGAAGAGGCGGTTTTGTTTTTCGCAGCTTCACATCACATCTCAAGTCCCACTTCTCCAGTCGCGCCTCTTGCATTGAGCATCTTGCGTTTCACTGTCGAGTGAAGTTTCTTCGAATTTTCAGACGTAAAAATAATATGGTGTTAAATGATACGTTTACGCCGACAAGTTGCTAGTTTTGAGTATTTCGAACAAATAAATGTTTAATTAAATGAATCGTGTCATATTTAGAGTTTGATACTACTTTCATTGACCATTCGTTTTGTTATTTTTTATTTAATTTTTCAATTATCCACTTTAAAGAATTGTATGAACTACGTATTAGTTTAGATGATTGATTAGTTTTTATAATTTTTTATGAAAAACAAAGAAACAGAGAATGAGGAAATAATTTATTCTTGGAATGTGGTTCATTAAGAAAATAAGATTAATGTGAAGTGATGAAAATGCATTGCGAAAACCAAGCAAAAATTCAAGAACTTCATTACCTTGACATGTCTTCAATCTTCAGGTTAGCCCTACTGACCAAATTTTGTATGAAATGAGTTTGGTATAGAGGATATTATTTTTCTTAGAAATACAGTTCATTATACATGAGTCTGCTTTCATAATTCATTTTTCCTTCCTGTTTCATTTCTCAAAATAATAGGTAGTGTTTCTGAAGTGAAGGTAGGAATGTTAATAGAGTATTTTCTCGTATTTCTGTTCTTACCGACTTTTTTTATGGGTTCTCGCTTAATGCCTATATGAACCTATTCCTTTTTTGATTGGTAGATTTCCGTGGTTTCACTGATCAACACCAGGTGAATGCCGAAGCAGTACCCTAACAAACGGGCCACCAACCGCTTGCGATCTTTCCTTCTTCTTCCTTGTCCTATCCTCACCTTTTACGTACATACACACTTACACTAATGTACACTACACTACCACACATGCCGGGACACCGGTCGGGAGCTTAGAGCTTGTCCGTGCTGGAGCTGGTTGGGGACAAACCCACTAGTAGGTCCACGCGAGAACTCGCCATCCAGCGTGGGAAGACCACCACCACCTCCCGAGGAAAAATCATGCACTATACTTATGGGGCTAATGATCTTAGCTAGTGACGCGCCTGGATTCACTGACAATCAACCAGACAGCAGTCTTCTTTGATACTTTTGATTTTGCTTCGCATCTGCATTTAACTTTAAACAGCTATATTATTGTGACTCAGAAATACTCTACCGGATCTTGTCAAGCGACACCCTCATTTCAGGATATTTACGAGTCGCGAAATCGTTTGTCGCCCTTCAAAAGCACCGCGTCAACCTATTACCCCGCGCTAATTTTCTCCGATCGATCACACTGCCGCTCCCAGGAAAAATTGTTCCCCGCTGCCAGGCGGCGCCTTTGGCTGAGCCACCTGAGTCACCTGAGTCATGCCGCCAGCGGCGGACTACGGAAACTGCGACGCCCGAGTAAGCGACGAACCCCGCTCGCGCTCACCCGCTCGCGCCTCCCGCTGAGTCAGCGACACCCGACACGCGCCGTTGCCGCGATTTATTAACCGCTCCTTCCACCGCACTCACTCCATCCCCCCACACCTTGCGGTTTCCCTGGCGGTCAAACCGAGCGAAACCCACGGAGCGGTTTCGGAGCGTTTGCGGTGGGAATTAAATTAAAGTTTGCCGAGTACAAGCGGCCGGGACTTCCCGCTGCGCGTCCCGGCTCCCGCTCGTTGAGATCCGTTTAGCAGCCCCTTTGCCTGGGATTTATGCGACCTGGATCGAGTTCCGGGAATCTCCTTAAGCTCCTGGTTAGGCGTTATTAAATTTCTGGGAATTGTTAGATATGATCGATTGCTTTGTGGGGTGGGCTGTTTGGATTTGCATCTTTTGAGGTTAAAACTTAATTACAGCGAAAGTTAGAATTTACTCTGTTATTAACGGCTGACATGTGACCGTGAAACACAATTAGGATGTAGGAATTGGCGATGTAGTGCGATATATTATTCTCAGAAAGTCATTATAGTGTCTGAATATTACTCAATATATTGAAAGAGGAGCCATTAGTATCATCTCAAAATTCTGTTCATGAAAATACGATCTTCATTTAGAAATACTCATCTGTAGCTCTGTAACTTGCTTACGGGCACGTTGAAATCCGAATTCTAAACCAAGCTCGGCACGTATTATGACATGTGGGGAGAAGACAAGCATCTGTGAAGAACTTCTCTGGTAACACACTCCAAGCCACAGAATGCTGAAATGCCATTGTTCTTGCGGCTCGTGGGTTGCTTATCCTCCTCTGCTCCTCCCTTCTCTGCCTCCACCGCCCTCCTTTGTGGGTCGCCTAACGGCTGTCTAATGTCCCTTGTTCGCTTGCAGGCACCTGGACCCACCGCGAGTTTTTTCCTTTCGGATTTTGGCTCACTTTTGTTCCTACAGCGGCAATTCCAGCCTATCTCCTCGACGTATCTTCATCGCCTTACGAGGGATTGAAGAACCCTTTAACCCCACTCATTCTGAACTCTTCGCTTTCTTTTTCAAAGACGCAGTGTGGTTTTTTGTACCCATATCTGAGGTGATCAAACCACTTGGGTACTTACTGCTTCTGTTAACACAGAGCATTTATGTTGATACGATCTTTTTGATGCATTGTAATCAAAGGATAATTTAAATACACGATAACTTCGCTGGCAATGACGTTACAATGATGGGTTCACTGGGAATCTGAGTCTATTTATTTGTTGTATTTCCTATTCAAGCTCAGCACGAGCTCAACTAACTGCGCATAAATTTTGTGTTCACCTGTATTTGTTCGTCAAAATACTAGTGGTTTGTTATTTAAGGATCGTTTTTTTGTTTCATAGACTAGTATATCCGTCATAAGGGTATTCTTCATATTAAAGTAGTATTCAAGTTTTAACAATGAGACAAGCTTTTTAAAGTATAAGAAAAGTATTTTAATTATCAAGCCAGTAATTTCAAGATTAATATTAATTTTGAAAAAGAAAAAAAATGACATTAAATTTGTATAAGATTAACTTGCGTAATTCATTTATTTCAAAAGAGAGATACTAAAGTTAGGGCTATTTGTAATAATAAGCTTACCTGTAATTTTTCAAAAGAGTAACAAAAGAGTTTCAAAAGAGTAATAATAAGCTTACCTGTAATGTTATTTTTGTTCGCAAAAGATAATGAATTGATAGATTTTCCGTCCTTCTATTGATAATAAAATTTGTTATCTTATCTAATGATAACTTAAAACTTGTCATACCGAGTTTGTCGCTGTTTGTTAAAAATAAATCCAAACTATGATTAACGCTAAAAATTCGAACAGAGAGAGAGGACTGAGAAGCCCTCCTACGATTGCTTTATATAGGTTTCAATGTTTTAGGAAGCTAAAAATGGATATTGTTTATGAAGTGGGTTTTATTCGAAATAGATTGATGTTGACTACAAGCGTTTGTTTGAATTTGAGTGATGGTAGCGCCTTTCGTAATGGGTAAGATGAAGATACATCGGGCTTAATTTTCAGCTTTTCTTGATATATCCCTGGGTATATTTTCTTATTATTTAAGATTTCATTCAGTGTTCTTCTCTTACAAAACTGATTGAACTTATTCCTGTAATGAGAATTTTGTTTGAAGACATAATAATATCACTATTGACAGGACAGCGATGTGAAGGAAAGCTCTTTCGTTTAGCATGCGATGTCGTCTCTACGGCACTTGGGCCAGGTGGCCGCAAGCACCTCAGTCGCCACAACCATTCTCTTGGCCTCCACCGCCGTCATTCTTTCTCGTCGTCGTCGCAACCGTCGCTACCGTTGCCTGCGGCACGCTCCTGTGGCGTCGGCTCTGTTGCGAGTGGCTACCGGCTCCCGCGCTCTCCGATTACACAGACGCTTCAACCCCTCCAGCAGCCCCGTCATCAAATCCTTTCCTCGCCACTTTTGCCCCCCTCTCATTCACTCCTCTTTCATCCCACCCGGGTCGCTCCCCCACCGACCCGTCTCCACGTTTGATAAATACAGCCCTGTTCTCGTTCCTTCCCTTTACAACGCAATAAATCGCGCTACAGCGATGTGTCAGGTATTTGGAAATAAAACCACTAGAACGGCCATTCCAGAGGGGGCGGGGCGGCGGGGAGGGCAGGCGGTTCGTCGTAATTATGACGTGTTTAGTGACAAAACAATGCGTTGATTTATAGGGTCGTCCCGGCGTTATGTTTCCTACATTCTTCTTTATGGACGAATGGCTTTCCGTTGAACGTACTAATTCAGGTTTATTAGCTAACAGACGCGCATATCATTTTCCAGTCGAGACGGAGGTCTGGTCCTCCGTCGCCCACCGGCAAATTGTTCGGAGGGCGGCGGCGGCAACGGTGGACGCAAGGACTGACCCAAAGGGCGCTACGCTCAGTGTCGGTGGGTCACACTCGTAAGGGGGCCACGCCCACCTAACAATGGATAGTTACTCTACGAAATGAGGACTTTATGCGCTTGAAGATCTCGGGAAGTATTCGTATGGACACGTTTACTGCTCTGCCCGGCGTATAAATCTGTTCGTTGTTGTAATGACACGTGTAGTGTGACACGTGCTAGTACCTGTGAACGAAATGTTCTCAAGCGGCTTAAGCAACCACTGTAACTTGTGATTAATTGATACATTTCCGCTGACTGGATTTATGGCGACGTTAAAATTTACACAGTTGAACGCTTGTGATGATCACTTTCCAGTGGGTGAAGGGTAAGGTCTGCATTTATCGTGATTTTTATAAAAACGAGCTGTTTCATAGACTTGTTTACTCTTTTGTTTGTGTTTTGGAGGACAGTTAATGATGAGGTTATACTTTCATTATTGAACATGTTTTAACGTTATTACTACGCAGAATTACAAATTGGTGGGGAAGCTATTTGCTTTGCATGAGAAAATAAAAACAGAGCAGTAAGAAACTAATATTACGAACAGTCTCTGAATATTATTGCGCTTGTAAATGCTTTTTTCTTTGATAATTCTTAAAGCTTGGAAGATGTTAACCAGATCTTTTTAAAATGTAATTATTTTCTCTGATAACCTTTGTCAGATGTTGATACCAAACTGAAATTTTCCAGATACCTGGGGAAATATTGTGCAATTCCGTGATGAAAAAAAAATCTTCCACAATGCGGTAATGTAAATTACTTTGCAGAAAATTATTGCCATCTCTTTCATTTGTCTGTAAGAAAGAAGCAATAAGCACGTTAGATGTCTTTTACGACAATCCACCTACCAGAAAAACCTTTGCACATGAGAATATATTTTGAACTTCTGGATCGGTGGGAAGATTTTCGACCGAAGAGAGTATTTCGAGCAAAAGAGGACAGCGATGGTATTCATATAAACACGATGATGAGAAGGGAGGTGATTCCTGTTGAAGCATTGCTTTGTATGAAAGAATTCTGCGAAGTCACTCCGAGATGATGCCTGGCGCGTTGGAATTTCCGCTGATCGTAAAAGAGATGTGTCACACATGACCGATGAGGGTTTCTTCAGGTGTTACGACCACCTGTTGGCCTATGCTTTACGATCTCCTGTGTTCGCATACCTCGCGACTTCCCGTCGTCACACAGCAAAAGGGACCCTTCCCCCACACGTCCTGCAATTACAGAAAAATCTCGAGTTCGTTCACATTATTCTATTTCTGTGGGAAAGTATTTTGTAGTTCATTAATATCCCTGCATTGGCACACCAGACGTCGGCGTGGCGACGACTGAACAGCGAAGATCTAAACAATTGTTTGTTATCTAAACGCCAAATAATTCTCAATAAATTGCCTATGATTACAAAAGTGTTATGCTTACTTACAATATTAAGTAACCATTTACATTTCGGGACATATATGTACAAAATTGTGAAAAACGAAATGAACACAAATTTACACAGTATGATTGCATTTTGTATTAATGCAGGGAAACTCTAAACTTTTTAACATTTTTTTGTCCGAGTGGTACCCAGCTATTTGAAGACGATTTTCTAATTTCGAAGAGATGATAGCTGCAGAAATGAATTGGTGCAGTAAACATTTTACTCGTTCACCAACAAAGTATACTTACGAACTGACGTGTCCTTGTTTATTATACAGCATGTTACCACGTAGTTGGTTCGCTGATTATTCCTTATTGGTCTTCCGACCTACAAGAGCGTGATGATACTAACACCCGCCGTGTGCTTCCACAGTTGATGTAAGTAATGCCTTCGTCATCAAAGTGAATTACTCGTAGGTAGAGAAAGATACTAATCAATGGCAGGATAAATCCCTGTGCACCGCGTAGCGGATGTCTCTAAATCAAGTGCGATGAGTTTATCTCGTAGTTGACATTTAATCGCTTACTTTGGACTTGGAGATTATTTCTTTTGTTGTAATACCGCAATATCGTCAATAGATTTCCATTACAACAAAGAAGTTTTCGATCGCGTGGCTATCAATATTTTATTACAAAAATGTTAAAAAATATATCATGTATTTCAATCTTTTAATGTATGTCTTTCCTATTACGCCTCGTTTTATTATATATATTATTATTTTGTTATTTACCTTTTAAAATTTAAGTTTTATCAGAAGTGTAATTTTTATTATTCAATTTTCTAGCGCTGGTAGACAGAGTTGCAGTCGAGAAATAGTGTAATTTGAATAAAATAATTCTATAATGGAATATCAATTCAGTTGTCTCATTATATCATACTTTCTAGCAGTTTCAGTATTCGAACACGTCATTAATTTTCGTAACCGTAATTTATGATTTCTCAGCGAGAAACAAGCATCTCATGACGCGTCCCGTTCTCCATATGTGTTGCAGTGCGCAACGGCTACTCCTGCGTGCCGGTGGCGCTGTCCGAGGGGCTGGACATCAAGCTGAACACGGCGGTGCGCCAGGTGCGGTACGGCCCGCACGGCGTGGAGATAGTGGCCACCAATTCCCGCAACCACAACAACCAAGTCACATACAAAGGTGAGTCAGCCGCCCACCGCCCTCTGCCAACACCCACCCCGCCCAAAGCTCAACCGCCCGTCAACCCCCCCCCCACCTTTCTCCCTTCGTTTCGCCTCCGCCTTGCTCCAGTTCACCCAACCTCGCCCCACCCGCATCGTCTCTCCCCCGCCTCGTTCCGGCGTCTCTCTCGCCACTCGCCCGTCTCCACCTCGGCCCCTTGTCGATCCCACTGCCTTCCGTTGCCGCCCCGCCTCGCCCTCTGCACTTAATGGTGCGGCCGCGTCACTACTGCCGCAGTCCAGATAAGTAGCCCTTAAGTGTTTCTTATTATCACAATCGAACCAGCTCCTCGAGCCGACGAGTATAGTCCGCCAAAGTGAAGAGGATACTCTTGACTCCGAGTTTGCGAACAAGGTGGAGTTTGAGCGTATTCACGAGATGATGGTTCAGTTGTTTGAACGGACGCTCTGAATGGAGAGTCTTTTCTTTCCTTGTCGTCGTCTGCCGATTCCCCTCTCCGTTTTATCTGTTTGTTTGTTTGTTTAATTTTCGTATAGTAACTATTCTTTCTCTTTCGTGAACAAATATCAACATCAGGTCTTGAGGGCGCAGCGAAATACTTTGATGCGTTTGAAACATTGACATGGGAACTAACTTGATAAACATTCTAACAGCTCAAAATGAAATGAATGTGCCGTTTGCGAATACAAGTTTAATTTTGATACATTGATTTATGATATTCCACGTTAAGTATTCAGTTTTTTCGTCTATTTTAACTTAGTTAACTTTCCAGCAAAAATGTGTGTATTTTTCAGAGAAAATCTTCTGCAAGGTGTACCTCTTTCAAGCTTCCCGACTGTATCTGTTGCGCATAATGCTGCTATTTCCCCCCCCCCCTTGTTCAGTATCCGGTTCGGCGATCAAACGTCGTAGTGCGTTGAGAGATAATTGCGATTGAAAGGCAGCTCACACAGATTCCTCAGGCGGTCGGCGAATGCCATTAAATATGGAGCGCACTCAATAGTTCATTTGCACCTCTTCCCCTCACTCAATTCTTCTTTGCGTTCTTAAGTAATTTTTATCTGGTACAACTGCTTATTGATTTCTTTTAATTTTCACCGTGTTAGTGAAGAAAGAATAATGTTTCACGCATGTGTGTCTGAGGGTTACGTAATGCGTTATTCATGTGGGGTATGAATAATTGAGATGCAAAGCTGTTGCCACGTTGGTGTGTTTCGTCGGTTTATTGTCTAGGAGATGAGTTGAGTCGGTATTATATGCAAATACGCTTCTCACGAATATGAGACGTGGACTTAACTGTTCCGGCTTGTGCGTACAATTGCAGAATTTGATTTCACAAAGGTTAACGTATGCACTTGGACGTGAGCGGTGGTTTCATGAGTTATACATGCTTAACGATATAATACGTGAGAGTGAAGGTTTTATTTCGCGAGAATATAATAGATGCAGATATCTTGGAGCCAACATGGTATGTCGATTGATTTAACGAGTTTAATTCTCTCTACTTTGTTCATTATTGTACCAGAGAAGAAAATTTCTTGTAATCTTGATACTACTATAATTGAAATAATGATCTTTTTAAAACTTGCTCACCGTCTAATCAGTTGTAGACAGAAACCCCCTTTATTTATAAAAGAGTTTAAAAAGGAAAAGATCCTATTACTAGTTCAACTTTTCCAGAATCATCTTGATTGTGCCTTTAATTAAATTGGAATGGTGTAATGATATTGATATTTATAGAGTGAAATCATCCTATAATTCATAGGGTACTCATTTTCTTTGAACTACTGGTAAAATATATGCATTTTGTGAAGAACAGATTAAAAACACTGATGTTATTTTCTCAATATTATCGTTTGAAAGTTCTTCCTTTCAAGGGTCGTCCCATTGTGCCTCGACATGTCTCCTCATACTCTACACAATACAATACTGGGATCTGCACTTGATACATCATCCTTATTGAGAAAATAGCGCGAGAGTTGTGATCATGCAAAAAAATTAAAAAAAATACGTATATCGTTTCAAGTGACACAGAAGGTACGTTGGATCGTTTTAAAAATCGCGATCAACCAGAGAACAATCTTACGAGAACTCGTTTAATTCGATGTAGTTAGCGAGGTAACAAGAAAGGTCCTTCATGGTCACGTTGCGGTTTGTTTGATCCAGCCACATACCAATCTCCTCGTCACCCCCATTAGCGCGCGCTCTTAGCCTTCGCCCGCCCGCCCGCCCACCGATTCGCCCACCGAAACGCCCTTCCCGCAACCACCACAAACAACCGACTACACGCGGCCCGTCCTTCACTCACTGGGCCTCTAAAACGGTTTGATTTTTCCCACGTGTCTCCTTCCGTCACGTTCGGGTACCACTGCCTTGCCCGACTGATCCTCCTTTTTCCGTCTCTCCGCTTCATCTAATTCTCCCTCCCCTTTTTCTCCGTCCCACTCAGTTCCTCAGTACCCGCTTGAGCCTTCTTTCCACGCCCACCCACTTGTCCGCCCTCCCACTCGCATAGTCTACAGCTTTTACGCTCACATAGTTGTATGTCTGTTGACTTCCAACCTGACCTACCGACCCATTTTCACCCCTTCGCAAATGCCCAAATATGTCATCTACCTACTTCCTCGCACTAACTACACGACATCAACTTCCTGACTCACTTCTCGCTCCTCACCCGTCTGCCTCTCACCCCACCAAACCTTCAATTCCTTCATTAAGTTTTTCTTTTTCTCCATTCATCTCGACTCGTCTCTCCCCTTGGAGCCACACCCCGCCCGACTGTATCTCTTCCCGGGCCTCGCGCCCGCACAGTAACATTCCGCGGATGCGACTTCCCCCACCCCTTGGCCGCTTCCGTTCCTTGCGGCGGCTGCAACCACGTTCCGCGGACGTTTTCCTTTCCGACCACGCCGCGACTCGCGAAGGTACCCGACGACGATCTCGGAGGCGGGCCGGTCGGCGTCGGCCCCCCGGGGGGGGGCCTGTCCGCCAGCCCTCCACACATCACGGCCCGGCCCCGCGCGCAAACAAAGAGACACGCCGGCGGGCGGGAGGGCGGGGCGGGTGCAGCTTGATGATCCCGCGGGCGGGGCGGGGGTAGGGGGCTTGTCGCGGGACGCTGCGCCAATGCGTTTGATGCGTCCGACCGCCGAGACGCGGAATGGTTCCCGGTTTTGAAGGACAAAATTGTTGAGAGCAGTTGAGAGTCCTGGTTGTCAGACGAAGCTTGAATTTTATTGTTTATTGTAATGTGCATATCTGAACGTCTGCCTACTGGTGGACAACTCGAAACGAATGGTGCAAGAGAAGATGTCTCAGAATAAATGTTACAATCTTCTAGGGCACCTAGATGGTTCGAATATGCCACTTTTTACTAATGAACATACTATGGGAAATAGCATTTAATGGGATTACATGCTTTTTACTCATGGGTAATCTCATTTCCCACTGATGCGCTCTCCTATGCACGCATTATCGACAGGTACATAAAATCTCCTTAACTGTGGCAAAACGTATCCTACGGAACATCTATGCATAAATAGTTACCTAACATGTAGAGGCAAATGTCACTTGTATAAATCCATGCAACTCCATTATATCAATTTATCGCTCTATGTTTAATGAGAAAAAGTAATCATTTTCTACCCCTCTACACGCCCTATAAGTTGTAACTATTGTTCTGAAGCATTCTGAATTATTTGGATACGCGGTTTGCTGTTGCTATGAACACAGTATGAAAACATAGACTCGTTACGTTATTAAGTCCTAGGCGCAGTAACTGCGATCGTAATACCACTGTATCGGTGTATGATGGAAAGTGGTACTATATTTCGAAGTTATGAGTGTCGGTATGCAACGTTACGATTGTGAAAATTGTTTCTGAGAATGGTACTTCATTACCCATGATAGCCATCAACGGTGTTTCTATAATAGCCGTAGAATATTAACTTTTTCGTCAATAAACGCAATTTTATGAAAGGAATTGAAATTTCCTAATTCACTTATCACCCAATGTATTTCTCGGTTTTTCTAATACCTCGAATATTACAGATTGTACCCGACTCTACTACCATTTTCCGTTTGAGTACTCTGACCATGTCATTCCATTTCAGTTTGCTTTTGAAACGAGTTCCTACGGCCCATCACTAAAAGAGGAATTAATTCGATTTATATTGCTGGTAGCTCGACGTCATAGACACTGGGAGGGTGACACTGCAAAGTCATCACACGTCAGCGTGCGATGATATTCAAACTTTCATAGACAGACATCCATGCCTTCGAACAACGAGCGCCATTGTCATCTGTTCAATACCGGTCGTCGTCGCTTATTTGAAATCCGTAGTTACTGCCGTGCGCTCTCCCGCCCTCTGCACCGCCTCACCATCCCCATCTCCACGGTCCGCCGCCGCCGCCGCCGCCTCCTCGTCACCGCGGGGTCGTTTGTCGGTAGCGTCTTTTGTTACCTTGTCCCGTCCGTGGACGAGCAGCGCGGACGTTATTTAAATATGCAGGTGCACAATGCAAATGTCGGAACGTCTGCTCGGGCCACGAACAGGGGCCGCGTGCTCGCCCGCGCTGGCCGCTCGCCCGCAGACCAGGTGGGCGGGGCGGGGCGCGGGAGCGGAGGGGAAAAATGGGCGCGGAATGGGAGGTGAAGCGTTTCGGTATGTCTCCTCTACCGTTTAATGTCGCGCGATTAGTTATTTGGGGAGCCGCGGGGCGACGGGGCCTTGTGGCATCCCAAGCCCCTCGGCGCGGCGGCTGGACCGCCGCCGCAGCGGAACGCTCGCTCTCGGTTTGGACAGTGGTCCAACGCCGGCGGAGGTTTTGGAGCCAAAGGTGAAGCCTGCCAACAAGAATATGCAGAACTGACGATTTCGAGATGCCCGTTTTGTTTGACATGGATCATCTGAATTGAGAATAGAATTCTGGACAGGGCAAATATGCAACGTCAGTTCTTAGGAGGAAAATTAAGAGGATGTAGGAGGGACGTTTTACGATTCTTAGGAAGAGTTCTTAGGAGGAATATTAGGAAAGCAATGGGACCGTCTCGAATTTAAGAATAGAGGACATCAGGATTAGACGGGAAAGTAAAAGAAATTATTTCCAAGAGAGAGTAGGTTTTATGTACGGCATCCAAGAGCCAGTGCTCTGTAGCAGTTGAAACGTTTATTGACAGTTACATAGTTTGTAGTGTTTTGTACGGCTAAAATCGCTCTTCCATTCTATGCCCTCTTCTCGTAAAGATAATATAGACTGTATTATGAGATATGGAATTATATATATATATATATATATATATATATATATATATAGAGAGAGAGAGAGAGAGAGAGAGAGAGAGAGAGAGAGAGAGAGATTACGAGTAAATGAGAAGGACGTGATGTAGTACCACTCCACAATCAGGGCGTAAATGTCTTACCTTTAGGCGTGGCACAATGTCATTACTCTAGTACAGAATTCTATCGCACATCGTCACACCAATTTTTAGGACATTTGAAATCGGGACGGGATGGACGATTCCGCCCACTGCGCCCGGCCGCGGTCCGTCGTCCGCCGCCGCGTCGTCGTCGCCGACAGGTTCTCGTCGATGAGCGGCGTCCATCTTCATTCGCGACCCGCTGCCACCCGCGCGCCGCTCGCCACTGCGTCGACGCCGCATAGCTTACTTGGCTCCCCGCTCGCGCGACCACCAGGACACGTTGGTATTGGCGATGAGGATGCACCTCTCTCATTCACATGTTTTTTTGCTTTGCTCGTGCCAAGCCGCAAATGATTTTCAAACATACTCGCATACAATACTCCCTGTAGTCATTTTTTAGTCGACTATTTGTTGCGTTTGTCCCCATCTGCGAAAATCTTACGGCACAGGTAAAATACTGTGTAGTAGTATATCATTCGTATTTGTAGTATGTTTCTACGAATTTCTATGTATTTTCTCTTCAGAGGTTGCTCATTTCCAATGTCATTGCAGCTTGTCTTTTCAGGGATTAAAGCCCAAATGTTTATTTTTATTACCGACGGCAATATCTTCGTGTTCATGAAGTTGCGCGGTGATTTCAGTGTTCAGCGTCGCCGGTTTCGCCGACATTGTCGAGGCTAAGCCCACAAGAAACATCCAGACGAGTGGTCTGCACATATTTACTGCCACTACCCGCACCTAAAACCTTCAGGGCGTTGTTAATAACGAGGCACTGAACCATCATTTCCGAGAGTACGTGACTGCAAAATTTCGTACCAAGAATTTACAAGCGGGTGTTACATCCGTCTGGATCAAGAAGCGTTTGAGGCGGCCGGGCGGTGTTTCTTGTCCAGGGCCTGCTTGAGACCTGTCCTGGGAAAGCGGCACCTCCCCGCGTGAGGAGAGGGCGGTGCGGGGCGTGGAAAGGGGGGCAGCGTTTTGAAAATGGATAGTGGTGCCTCGCCTGTTTTGCCGTCGCTGCAGCAGCTGCAGGTGCTGCTGTCATAAGCCCCATCCGGCGGTGACGAACGTGTCCGCAGAGCTGCGACGTTCATTGTTTTCCAATTATCCGTTCAATTTATTGACTTTTGCTCTTTAACGATTTATGTCCGTTGTGCGTGGGCTTGCAACGGCGCAGATTGGGGGAAAAAATTCATTCGCAATTCATTCACGACTTTTCCATTTAATTTTTCTTCCCTTCGTGTCCTTAATAAGTGTAACCGCCGGAAGAAACGCTGCAAAAATACATGAATAATGCTCGGCGATATGCGGTGTGTTAATGCGAAAACGCACGGTTCTCTTGCCTCCTTCAGAATATTATATATTTCATATAAATTTCGAAAAATGGTAAAAAATCCAGAAAATTCGAAAACAAAAGCACGACGCGGCGGGTACACGGCGCGGCGGCGTGTAATAGAGTGGAGCCTATAAGAACGCGGCCGCGTGTTCGGGGGCCGCGTAGCGGGCTGTGCCTGCGGGAACAATGGGCCAGTGTGCCCAGCGTGTTCAGGTTCGGCTCTCGGGAACTGCGTGCACTCTGAGGCAGGATTGGAGGAAATGGCGGAGAGGATGATATGAGTCAAGTGAGAGTGAAGATTAAGTGAAAAGACACGAGATTCGAAACTAGATCGGAAAAGATTAGGATGACATTGCCTAACATATGAAAATTAAAGAAGTTTTAAGAAGAAAAAGAATATTTGAAGAAGAGAAGGAAGATCAGATGCGAGAAACCAGGATGATGTTCGAGGTGATGAAATGCAAAGAGTGATCCAAGCACTACCAGAAGGTTATTGTAGTAGTGATTATAAAAATAGAAGGATGAAGTGTTGTAAGACAGGTGAAAATATTCAAATATTCTGAGAAAATCGGGATAAGGAATAAAAAGTAAACTGGGAACTCCCAAACTCCGCAGAAAGCAAGCCAAAAAGAAGGTGGAGAAGGAAAAATATGCCCAGTAATAAGTAACGAGAAACAAACAAGAGCTTTGAAGTAGAAAGCGGGAGACAGAGTGAATGAGAAAGATAACAATGAAAAGCTTTAAGTCAGGGATAACTGAAATATATCTATAAAGCTATATATTCTTTATTTAAAGTGATTCGATAATCCGGCAATGAACAGTTAGTGCTGTTTGCAGAGGACAGACGCAATTGAAAGTGGAAACAGTCATCAGAGCTCCAGTCTCTGATTCTTGCGAGAAATTGGGAGACAATAGGAAGGTTAGGGATGCATAGGAAGAAGAAGAAGAAGAAGAAGAAGAAGAAGAAGAAGAAAGGTTGAGGAAAATGAATTATAAAGCGTCGAAAAATGCGGAAATAAGACACGGAGGAGTAGTTTGTTATGAAGAAATGATGAAGCATGACAGCAATTGCCACCATCTCATTTTCCCTATCCCGAGGTGGCAAGGGACGAAGTTTCCGAGAACGTATGAAGTAACGCAGTGAAGGTGAGGCAACAGAGGAAGACCCACTGAAGTGGACAGAGTAGTGGACAGACTGGGAATCCTTCTGCGCCGGGGGCCGGCGCACGCGGGGCCGGCAGGCGAGGAGGTTTTTGCGGTGGGTCCCGCGCCGCGGGCCACCTCCGTGTTGTTTTTGCCCACCACGCCCCACCCGTCTACCCCACCCCCGCCCTTCTCCGGCCCCGCCCCATCTCGCCACAGCCCTCAACACCCTACTCCACCCCGCCACGTCCCGGCATAGACCAGCGGCCTGGGATAAATAATTCGATCTGTGCGCGCGCGGCCCCTATTTGGCCCATCATTTGTCCAGCGCCGCGAAGTTCTCGCCGCATGATCGGGGTCGCGGCCGGACGCACCATACCCCGACCCCTGCATGCATGCCCCATTCCCCACGGGACATGCGGACGAACGGCAAGATGCGGCTACCTCTCGCTGGAGAGTACTTGCAGCAGCGGTGCTCGGACGGTGTGCTGAGAAGCGTTTGCGTTCCACAGAGGCATCGGGGAGTACATCCAAAAGTCCGGGAATTTGCCATGATGGTGCCTTCGTGTGTAGTTGACCGGAAGATAATATCACACGTTTTGTTTTGAAGTGATACATTTACAATTGTTTGTGCCAAAATTAAGACGTGTGTATTCTTCCTAAAATTTTTGGTCGTTACGTTAAAACTTTCTATCAGAAGTAAGAAAAGGCAGTAGATTGTAGAAAGAGAATATTCTCATCTCATTTTTGGTGAAACTGTAGAAAGACTTCAGCTAAAGAAATACGTGAAGATATCTTAATTTTGAAGTATGAAAAATGTGTGGCGAACTATTCCACTTCAACGAATGTATTTAAAATATTTGCAATATCGATTAAATGACGATGTTTACAGGGATGCAATCTGTAGCGTTCAGGGTCTGCCTCAGAAACGCAAGCCTGTTCACACTGCAGAAAAATTGCAAATAAAATCAACTGCGGAAAATAGTGTCTATTATCATTAGTATAATTTAAACCGTGGAATTTTTTTAGACAAAAATATCGTATGCTATATCAATACTGCAGACATAATGGAGCATGTGAAACGTCTGTTGCGAACAATAGAAGGTATATGAGAGCTAGGGTGCCAATTGACGAAATAAACAACGTACATTTATCACGAATCGCGCTACGTTGAAGCTGAACGTCCGTTACATGGTATGAGAGTGCGCAAACAAGACTACTCCCATTCGGATCGACAATCAAGCTAGTCGAGGCATGGCAAACCTCAGTCTTGCTGCCCTAGTCTCTTCCCATCATATCTAGCCACCCAAAGTGGGGAAGTATTCATAGTACATAATACGTTGCCGAACAATTATAAAATTACGATTAAATTTAATTTCTAATTTTAAGCACAACTCCTGATGATTACCAGTTTCAGTATGGTGGTTTGTATTGTGACGTACTAGGATGAAAAAACACAGACGACTGCTCTGATTGATATTTACAATATATTTACAGTATATTTACAGTTAATGTACAAAGATTACAATACAAAATCTACTTGCAACCTTCTCGCTCTTAGCCGCGAAACCCCGCGACCGTCCTACCTCGCCCAGAACCACTGCTTCGAAAGCAGCAAAAGCAACGCGAGGTGCGAAGCTGTCGACATAAGTCCCGTAACTATACCGTTACATGGCCTTGCCAAACCGATCTTCGACCGGAAGATCACGTGCAATGAATGCACGGGAGATACCTCCGTCTTTCGACCCCCAGCGTATCCCACGAGGCGCCTGTCGGTGCGGCCTTATATCCGTTGGCTCGCCCCCCCCTACAAGCAGCGGGCGTCTACGGCCGGCTGGCCAGCCTTCCAGGGCTGCAACCGACATCTCTGCCTCGCATCCGCGCGCCCCTTTCAGGGAATTTCCAGCCTGGATTCCTACGGGTTTTCCAGCCGGCGCGGCGAGGCGCCGTCCCCTTTTCACACCCCACTTAGCATCCGGCAGAGCGGGTTTCCCCAAAGCGTCCGGCGCGTCCGGGGGTCCGGCGGCCGCGCGGCCCGACGCCGCGGCGCCGAACCACGCGACGCTACAGACCCTCCCATGCCGGGTGAGAATTTTCGCGCAAAATATGCCCAGGAAAAAAATTCTGCTAGGTTACCTGGTCGTGAGACCTTCACCCAAATTTTTCATGAACATGAACATAATTATACCGGGAATATTAAACCCTATTTAATCGAAATGTGTGAAATAAATCTCTGCTGTCCCCTCCCTTTTCACCTAAGCTATGTTGATTTACATTTAAACCTCTCCTATAACATACATAAGTATTCTTGACGCATCCTGCATTACATGAAATCCTGAAATATAAATACAAAACATTTACTTGCATTGAAGTATTACATAATTGTGGAATTGTTACATACATCATGTGCCGTTCTTAACTGAGTTTATTGAACATGTATGTATTTATATAAAAATAAAAAAAAACAACAATTTTACCTTGAGTTTACAAAATTATTTACATAGAATTTCACGACATTTATACATGTCATGAACGTGCGTGTTCCCTATTCTCGCCAGTGGATCAATTCCATCATCAAACATGCGACAAAGCGCATCTGCATTAACATTTTCTGAGCCCTTTTTGTGCCTGATGCGTTGAGGTGCTGGATTAAAGAACCAGCGTAATAATCGGGGGTTTCCCGGCCGTATTACGAAACCCAGCCCAAACGGATTGTGGTGGTTTCGACCTGAATTGTGGCCTGCCCGTCGAGATAAATCTTAAGTTTACCCAACCCCAAAACCAGCGCTAAACACTCTAGTTCTGTGGTGCCATAATTAATTTCGGCATCATTTAATTTACGGCTTAGAAAACATTGGTTGTTCTACTCTCGTCATTTACTTGGTAGAGAACCACGCCAAGCCTTCCGAAAGCATCTGCCTGAACTCGAAATTCCTTGGTATAATCGGGCATATACTGTTTTTCACTGAGAGCTTGTCGCAGCTCATTGAAAGATGTTTACATGCCTCTGTCCAGACGTTTTTATTTGGCGCTCGCGCCCTCGCAGCGCATCGTAACGCTGCCGCTTTCTCCGCAAACCCTGGTATCAAACGTCGATAGATCCTACCAGACCGAGCAAAGAACGCACTTGTTTCTTTGACTCTGGTCTGGGAAAGTTCTGATTGCTTGTACTTGGCTTCGGCCGGCCGAAATTTTCCCCTTACCGACTACTACCCAAGATATTTTACGTTAGCCCGCGCAAACAAACATTTGCGCGGCTGCACTGTCAATTTGGCGGATTTTATGCGAAAGACCGTATGGGGGTGTCGAATGTTCTTGCCAAGTGTTACTGAAAACCGCGATGTCATCAAGGTACGGTACCGCAATTCTTGGCATTTATTCAAAGGTGCCCATAATACGACAACATTGATAGGGACCGTTCTTTATTCCGAAAGGTAATCTGCGGCCGGTACGTGCCGAAACTGCCCGAACGCCGAATACCTTTGCGCCCTTTTCCGTAAGACCGATCTGCCAAAAACATTTGCAAAGGTCCAGTACACTTATAATTTTTGCTGCAGCTACCTGTTCTATCCGTTCTTCGAGATTGGGTAACGAAATTTTCTCGCGAATCTCGCCCGGCCCTATCCACTGAACCGCGAGCTTCCGCGTCCTGTTAGGTGCGAGAACCAACACCTTAGCGCCTATCTCAAAAAGTACGTGAGACCGCCTTCCGGTCATACCCCCTTTACGTTTCTGCTGTTCTTCAGCCATTCTATTGTGGGGCTAGGTCACGGGAGCGTTTCAAACGATTGATTAATTTGAATACATGCTCAACTACAGAATTTTTTACCTTCCGCAGTTCCCGCAAGCCTTTCATAAAAAAAGTGTCATGGGGGTACGGAGATTTTTCCCCTACACCCAATTCGGCTGGAGAAAACCTAATGATTCGTGCACACTCGTGCGCAACGCGAACATAATAGCGGGAAGTTGGCATTCCCAATCCGCCCCTCCCTTTCCAAACACAGAACCTTCATAAGCCGGTTCATGGTTCGATCATCTTTCGACTGGTTTGATTGAGGGTGATACGGCGAACTTCTCCCAGTTTAATGCAAACCGCTCGGCGAATTCCGCTGTCAAAGCACTTGTGAGCGGGTGCCTGGTCGGTTTGCAATCCGCGTGGAAATCCTATTCTACTGAATAATTCTAATAATGCTTCAATTACAGTGACCGGTTAGGTCCGTATCGGAATAGCCCCCGGATACTTCGTGGCTAAACACATCGCCGTTAAAATAAACTTGTTCCGGTGACTTCTGGAAATGGGCCACACGCGTCGACATTCACTTTCTCCGAATGCCTCGCCCGTTATAGGAACAATTTTAAAGGCGCGCAGTTTCGCCGCCTTTTCCCACTCGCTGGCAACTGTCGCAACTACGCACATATTTTTCAATATCCTTATAACAATTCGGCCAGAAGAAAATTTGGCCATGGCATCTTGCTTTTGTGACCCCAAATGGCCGTGAGCAACTTCATGACAAAGTTTTAAGATCGTGCCACGATACACCCGCGGTATTACTAAAAGTGAACTGCTCTCCGCGCTTACTATGCCGGACACGAAACAATGGCCGTTTTTCATAACATAATCGTGCCGATCCGTCTCGGGTCCTTCCACGCTCAATCAACGGCGCGAGCTCCTTGTCTTGTCTCGAGCCGTTTCAAATTCGGTGGGGTCCAAACGAGCCAAAGCAATGCTACCGAAATCTAATTCAGATTCTGATCGTTGATTCCGAGTTCCCCGGGGCGTCGACCCGCCCTAAACAACTCTATTTTCATCCTCGGTTCCTCCGAAACGCTTACCTGGAACGCGTCCGGCCCACGGTCTTTCCCCTTACTCTCGTCTATTGTCTGAGGCGCGTCTGCCGCATTGTTCGCACCCGGGCCCCCTCCGCCCTTCGCGCTCAGCAACTGCATGCGCCTAGTCCGTACAGCGCAGATAGGCTGTGGTTCTAAGAAACCTTGCTTTATCTCCTTCAAAATCTGGCAGAACGATTACAAAAAATGTAAAAAGGGCAAGTGCAGTTCTTGCGACTGCGGTTCTGTAACAAAGTCCGAATGGCCCTACTATCTCTACCTTGGCTCCGGTAGATTTTTCGGCGCTTCGTCCGGGGGCTGCTGAACCCATACGGACTCGCCGGTGTATTGTGTCGGCGGACGTGTTGCATTGATGACGTCAATCGTCGCACCCGTATCACGGAGACAGGTGACGTTTGCCGCAAATTTTGGCAAAAAATTGTGTGGAACAATAACTTCCCGGCGCACTAGCGTCGGCCACGGAACATCTTCTCGCTAGGTTTATTGTTATATTGGGACAATATTTTTTTTGTGACCTGGTTTTTACAAGTAACACGTCCGTTCTTGGGCTTTTCGAACTCCGCGTTACTAGCTACCTTCGGCACTGCCGTTTTGGAAGTGGACGGTGCGCTTTCCGTCACCTTCGGCCATTTCCGTTCGCCTGCCTGCTCTTTATTGCTGGGAACCGCGAGAATCTTCTTTTATCCGCAGCCCGGTTGTTTTCGTAGTGTCCAGCCTTCTGCCAAATCTTTGGGGCGCAGAAACCTCACCCCACATCAATGAAATGGTCACGCATAACCGCCGGCACCTTCCGCTTCATCTGGTCTGTTAAATGAGATCTAGCAATTGCTCAAATGTTTCTACCTTTAAAACCTGAGATCCATTTTTACAATAACTAGCTAATTACGTGCATAGACGTTCCAGGTCTTTGCACTTTTACGTATAAACATCTGACGGCACTTTCGCCGTAAACTTGAACATATCAATAGTTGTTCTTTAATTTGGTCATAATCTTGATCCGTGTATCGGATCCTACATGCCAGTTGTTCACCCATTTGGGAAATAAACCCGAAAAGGCTTACCCATTCGACCGGGGCAATGCCGGGTGGGAGCATGCGCCTCGAAAACAAAAACAACGTAATATCGTCGTTCGCCTTTAAATTGTCCATGACTTGGCTGATACGAATATTGGTTCGATTTCCCCTGTCTTCTACCTATGGATACACGCGTGGGGGCCTGATTCGTTAGTTTAAGCTTTTCAAGTTCAAATTGCCGTTCTTCGCGTATTCTTTCCTGCTCGCGTATTCTTTCCGCTCGCGATTCTTTCCTGCTCTCCCCTCTTCGCGTATTCTTCCTGCTCGCGTATTTCTGCGACCTGTTCTTTTTTTTGGTCAGCGAGTTGTTTCACGAATGATTCCTCGTACTGCTCCTTTCCCAATGATCGATTTGTTTAACCACGGTCTCGTTCCTTCTAATGTTTCCCCTCTCCATCGCGACCCCCAACAAGCACCTCTTTCCTATAACCCGCTAAGAAAGCCATTTTGCCTGAATTGATCCCCGGCCAGGCAAAAAAACACACTTACGTTCAGTTGACCTCGGTGTCGCGTGAGCGTCCTTCGGGTCCGGTTTTCTGGCCTCCTTCCTTCCCTCGTCCGGGATGTCTCCTTCCAGTGGTACCAATGTCAGCTCGTTCCAGTACCAATATCGGCTGCTCAGTTCCAGTACAAATCAGCTCGTTCAGTACCAGTTCAAGTTTTAGAAAGAAAGGTTGAGTCGGATTGTACCGCCCGAAACTACGTACGAAACACCGCACTTTCGGTTTCCGTGGCGTGCGCGAGCTGCCGGCGCACGTATTTACGACGCGTGTGCACGTTTAACTGCGTACACTGTCCCACGCGTGCTGTTCTGATTAATCAGCGCGCACCGATGGACTCTGATGCCGCAATGATGTCCCCGGACTGTTTCAGACTTCCGCGTTCCCCCGTTCGTTGCGAACGTAGTAACTCTTCCCACTAAGCTGATTGATAGACGTGAGTCTTTGATCTGTTGTAACATTATTAACTGCAATTGGACAACCACCCGGGTGAGTTCTAAACACCACTGCAACCAATTTTGAAAATACAATTGCAACAATTGGCGCAGGCACCCGGCGTGAATTTACGATAACCGCTGCCACCAGTTTTAGAAAACAAAAAAGGCAGGAATTGGTGCGGGCACTGACTGAGTTTACAGTAACCGCTGCCACCAGTTTTAGAAAAAATGGCAGGAATGATGCGGGGCCCTGACGTGAGTTTTCGATAACCCCCTACCAGTTTTAGAAAACAAAAAAGGCAGGAATTGGTGCGGGCACCCGACGTGAGTTTACCAACCGCTGCCACCAGTTTTAGAGAAAAAATGGCAGGAATGATGCGGCGCCCTGACGGGGTTTACAGTAACCGCGCACCAGTTTTAGAAAGAAAGGTTCCGAGTCTGTGACGTACTAGGATGAAAAACACAGACGACTGCTCTGATTGATATTTACAATATATTTACAGTATATTTACAGTTAATGGGGACAAAGATTCAAAAACAAAAACTAACCCCTTGGCAACCTTCAGTTCTCTTAGCCGCGAAACCCGCGACCGTCCCTAGGCCTCGCCCAGGGAAACCCCTGCTTCGAGCAGCAAAGCAACGCGAGGTGCGAAGCTGTCGGACATAGAGTCCCAACTATACCAGTTACATGGGCCCGTCGCCAAACCGATCTTCGACCCGAAGATCCCGGGAATGAATGCACTGGAGATACCTTCGTCTTTCGACCTCCAGCGTATCCCACGAGGCGCCGTCGGTGCGGCCCTTATATCCGTTGGCTGCCCCCCACCCTACAAGCAGCGGGCGTCAACGGCTTCGCTGAGCCCTTCCAGGCTGCACCGACATCTCTTTGCCTCGCATCCCGCGCGTCCCTTTCAGGAATTTCCAGCCTGGATTCCAGGGTTTTCCAGCCGGCGCGGCGAGGCGCCGTCGCCTTCACACCCCACTTTAGCATCCGGCTTAGAGCGGGGTTTCCCGAAGCGTCCCGGCGCGGCCCGGCGCGGCCCGACGCCGCGGCGCCGAACCACGCGACGCTACAGTATGTACTGGGGCAGGATTCTTTTTCTGAAACGTGACAACTCCTGCTCAGATGGACAAATACACTGCTGAGGCATACCTCTGTGCAGACCGCGCGCGTTGCTAAATTTAGCACCTATCAGTCCTGGATTGTCATCTTTCCACGCGACACATGCATTATCGAGCAATGACCTGCTTTTCTTGAAAACTATGCCAATGAAAGCGGTACAGATAGAACGTCATATAATGTAAACTATATTTGTGCATGTTTTCATTCCGTGAATTTTTATCAGGCGGCCCCCTCCCACCAAAATTAAAAACGTTTTCGGCAAAACGTTGGTTTGTGATTTGTGATGTTGTAATGTATTGTCATAATGGTGGATGGGGATGCTTGCGCTCTGTAGTGGTTATTTTAATATAAAATAAAAATAATAATAGAAAACTAAAATAAAAAATTAAATTTAATATAAAATTACAATAATTTAGTGAATATTATCAATGTTATTATTGTAATCATGAAAATAAGATTTTTGATAAAAGCCATGGTGTTGGAACAAAGAATATGTCGTGTCCGTCTGTCGCAAGTGACGTGCGTCTGTGCACGGTGCAGCAAATGTTGAAATTAGAAAATCTTATCAGAATTTTGTGAGTATTGTCAATGTTACACTTCAATCATGGAATTAAGATATTCGTAGAAACCATTGGTGTTGTAATGTGTCATGTTGTAATACACGTGTCATCTGACTGGAAAGGGAAGTGTGCATGCACACCCTGTAAACATATTTGTGAATAAGAAAATCGACATCTTAATATAGTGAATATTACCAATACTACAGTTGCAAACATGGAAATAAGATATTGGTTAACACCCGTACAATCTGGGTCTTTTTGGAACCCACGATCATTAATTTAATAATATTTTCCTGAATATTTGTAGAATAATTTGTAGAAGTCTTCTATATATGCATTCATGCAATTATTAAGCAGGTTCCAAAAGCAATTTCAAATTTTATTAGAGAGTTATTAATTTTTTGCGTTACATGACACCAGTTTGACCTTAGGTATAGTCTTTAATTTTCCCTTCCTCGTTTGAAACATATTGTCTGGAATTTCAAGAAATGTTTTGTCCCAATTTTGTCTCAATTTGATTTGTCTTGCTGTCCGGGATAAAACGTCGATTTTCCGTCGCTGGCTTTGCCAACATATTGGGGCCTTCCCCAGAGCTCTGCAGTACGCCTGAGGGAAAGGGCCCCAATTGGCCCAAGTCAGCAGAAAAATCGGCCTTATCCGGGCAGCCAAGAGCTCTCCGTCGCGGAAGCCTAGGTAATCATCACATTTGATTTATCTCGAAATACCTTTAACGAACTCTATAAATATTTCTCAAGAATTATGAATCAACAATGGAGGCTACGTTCTGTGGAGGTTATTCTTTACATGAAATATTTAATATGAATAAATTTTATTTATTCAATTATTGAAAATAACTTAGAAAAGGTATTTTTATATAAAATCAATTATTTACGCCCAGTATATCGGCGTACACACTCCTGTTGACCACTTGCAATTGTCAGTAAAGCTTGAGGTCCAAACAGACCCCAGGTATAGTGCGTGATGTAAGCAAGCAGATGTGGTGCGAGGGGTAAAGGCGTTGGCGCTGTGCTTGGTGCGCAGGGGACGTGTGCCTGTGCACGCTGCCGCTGGGCGTGCTGAAGCAGTCGACGGGCGCCGGCGCCGCGGGCGCGCCCAACACGGTGCAGTTCTCGCCGCCCTGCCCGACTGGAAGGTGGCGGCCATCCAGCGCCTGGGCTTCGGCAACCTCAACAAGGTGGTGCTGTGCTTCGAGCGCATCTTCTGGGACCCCAACGCCAACCTCTTCGGCCACGTGGGCAGCACCACCGCCAGCAGAGGTCAGTCAAGCGCCAGCTGCGGTTGCTCGGAAGCGTCCTTGGCAGTTCTTTCCTATAGTTTTAATAACCGCGAAAGACTATGGATAAATGAGACACACGTGGGGATGTTCTCTGTAGTTTCAAAGCTGCCATATCTGCACTCATGGCGATGATCCAAAAAGTTGTGCACGTTTAATTAATTAGCATTTCAAAAGTAATCTTGTCAAATAAATCGCCGTTTCATACGGCTAATTTAACCTTTTCTTTCGTGTTTTTCCAAATTAACGGTGGGGTTCAAGCCTTTGGCGTTTGCGGTGAATATAAAACATTCTTGGGTCTATGGGAATGCAAATTTGGAATACAAATAGTGGAATGAAGCCATGTTTGGGCTCATATAAGAAACAAAATATGCCCATAAAATTATTATTTAAAATAATATACCAAAATTTAATATTTTTTCACTGTTATAGCTCTTTCTGGTCACTTTTAAAATTCCCTCTGAATCAATGTGTCATGCGAGTTCTCAGTCATTGTTAGTTAATTGCGTAGTGCAGGACTTCTCGAGTGCAGACAATAGGGCCAGACTGCCCACGGTGACCCGTTGCATATGTTCGCGTGCTATTCCACTTTCACTAGACCAGAGTCGATCTCGCCAAGCGCTTCGTCTCCCATCGGGCTGACCCAATAAGGCTCCATCGTTTGCCCGCAGAGAAACGCTGGACCAGGGCACGCCAAGTAGGCCGTCCGTTTGAGTAGCGCTCTGTTAGGGGACGCGTACTTGCTAGAACATCATTTTCAGTGTGTAATAATTGCAACACACGTCTTCTTTCTGACCGTGTCAACCTTGGTGCGTGCACATCCAGAAGCAAGTTTCAGAACATTCGCTCTTCGCAGCCATAAACCATGCCCGTCGCTGGGGCGACACGAGAGCAGCCCTCCCTAAGCGATCCACCGCTCTCCCCTCCCTTTCGCTTTTAGCATTCCACCAGCCAGCCGCCATTGCTTCCGATGGTCAATCTGCCTTTCACCGCCTTCGCCGCCCTGCCTCCTCACGTTCACGTGTGGCGCAGGAGCGTACTTCCCTGTTACACTGGGTCAATCTGAGGGTGTATTAATTGAAGGATGTCCGCTTGTCGTAGTGTCTGAACTCGTATCTACATACTATGTTTATTGTGATATTCAACATTGTGGGATCTACTGCTTCCGGAGTTTTTCTCATTGGTTTATGTATTTTATTTATTTACTGGGTTTATTTAGTTATTCGCTTTCTCCAGCAATTTGTAAGTTAATGTAGATCAGTACACTTGCATTCCTCTTATTGCATTTGCAGAATTTTTAATTTCTTGATTGACTGTTGCGGCACATAGCTAAAAGATTACCTTTTTAATTTACTTACTGTTAATGTTAACTCACTGTTAACATTATGTGAGGTGTCTCAAATTTCCAAATTATTGTTGATGGAAATTTATGCATCTTTTCGTGCGGAATCTGACATTCGGAAACGTCCAAAATTAACTTTTTATAATTTTATATAATGGATTATTTGTTGAGGCATTAGTACTTCCGTGATACAAATTCGCAATGAAACAGGAATTTACATTTGGGAAAATTGTCATGAAATATTACTGAAAAACTTAACCACATTTTCAGGAATTCAATAAATGGAGCGCGACACTAGTATAATAAAAATGTTCATCAAGTAATATTGAAGCCAGTGGTGTACTCTCAGATTCTGTTCTGCTTTCGCCGCTTCGGACCGAAATGTCGCTCCATCCCAGTTATTAATGCGCTCCGTACCGCAACCGCTGCCTCCGGCTGAGCGGTGGCGTCCTCGTGTTTCATGGGCGCTGTGGCGTTTTTACTGCTACGGTCAGTCGTCGCGGAGCGACGCGGGCATTAGAACCGGTCGGCTGCTGGCCACGGTCGGCTCTCACAGGGCGACTGCCTGCTCTACGCCACTCTCCGTCCACCCAGCGCCACCCACTGTTCATAGGCGTCGACCTCCACAGCCCAACCCCCACGGCTGCCACTGGCAGGCTGCTCTCCACCCAGCTACCACTGATTACCCGCCTCCACAACGATCAAAAGCAACGCCCACTGTTTGAGGACATTCTATGTGATCTTCGCCATTCACCATTTCCCCACCCACCTACTTTGGACAAGCAGCCCAGCATGAGCTCTAGCCATCGCCAAGGGCAACTGTAAGTATCCACCTCCTTCGTCACCTCCCCCCACCGTCGTTGCCACCACTACCCTCAACTCCTTCACTCCTGTCCATCATCCACTACCCTGTTCCCCACCACCACTACCACCAACCCCGCCACCACCACCATCACCACCATCACCACGACCACCAACTCCGCCCCCGCCGCCGCCGCAAAACCGCCCACCGTTTTACGACGCTGCACGCCCGACGACGCTCTAGGCATGCGACGGTACCAACCTAATGGACCAGCCACGGGTGCAATTCTATGCGCGTATTGTTCGATGCTTGTTTTTTACCATGTACAGCCAGTGCGATATAATTTGATTATAATTTCAAATGCTTCTGCCATATTTTCTTGTCGTCAGTTTTATCCAGTTCGCTTAACGTCGTGTTGGCTGCCGCGCTCTATCATCAGTCATTGTTAGAGAATGATTGGCACCTGAACATTACGTAAATAGTTGTAAAGAAATGCAACGCAACCTGTGGCACATGATGTAAAGGAAGAAGAATTTAATCTGCAGAAGAGGAAAAATTCTAAAATATTAATTTTTTAATAGAAGGAATATTTACAGCTATTGTAAATATGATGCATAAATAATTATTTCTATTGTTGGTATGAATCACTTAGAGAATTTAAATTGAAGAAAGAACAAAAAAGTTTTGTTTTTTGAAAATACATATTGAATTTTGTTGCTGTTAATGGAGGGGGTTCCACATCTAAAGATCTGAGGACAAGGATATGCTAGCTTGGAGACTCATTTAACGACGATTTGCTATATTCAGGTCAGTAGCTAGAATGAGCATATTTGCGGCGAATCCTGTAGATTACATATGTCTTGGTGGCAATGCTAGAGTTTAGCCCTGCCCTGCCGTTTCTGCTACATATCCCGGTTTTCGTGTGGATCTCGCTACCTCTTACTGGCTAGCTCACGTGCATGACTGTTTGTCCTGTTTGATCATTTCCTGGCCTATTAGTTTGTCAGTGACATCGCTTAATGGATGTGGCACTTCTCTGAGTGTGGCCACCAACAAGTGACAGCAGTGGGTAGATATGTTTCAGTAGATTTGAGTAGCTTTAAAAATAAAACTCTCCTCTAACAATTTTTACTAATAAGCCAATTTTGACAGTCATACACTTTAAAAACTATTGATTACCGCTGATACTTTGCATCAGTTAGGATATGTTTCATTATTTCCATTTCTTGTAACTACAAACGTTCATAGCAAGTTTAGTATTGTCGCTTGAGACTATTTGCATTTAGAGTTAAATATTAATGCAAACGCTGAGAAACACGTAAAACAGTGTTTCCGATTCAGGAGAAGCATTAAAATCATGTGTTATTAAAGCAAATCTAATCAGCATAAGTTCAGTACAACCCAATTGCATTCCACTGGGTTGGCCGTAACTCCTTTTAATTTATCATATTGTTTGAAGAATCTCTTAGTGACGTCAGTGACGCACAAGTGACGTCAGCGGGTCCGGGGGTCTAGCATTTGCGAACGCGCGCGTGTGTGTGTGCGTTCGTGTGTGTGTGTGTGTGTGTGTGTGAAGAGTTCGACGAAAGGGAGCCGCAAAGAAATGGCGCGAACCGCTGTTGACGGCCTGAGGGTGCGATGAAGGGGGAGGCGGGCGGCCAAATAAACGAAGGTTGAAACCCCCGCGGCCAACGAGCGGGATATGTTCACCGCAGCGACACAGGTCGACGCCACGGCCGTGTCTTTTGTTGCGGGTCCTCGCTCAGTTGTTAAGGTACCTGGACTGTCAGGGGGACGTCGTCCGTCTTGCGTGGTATTACAAACCCCAAATGCGGTCGTGCCCGGAAGAAGGTTTAAAATAATTATAAAGAGTCTGCGAAAGTGCTCGGATATTGATATTCCTTTTTAGTCGTATCCACATCATAAAACGGAAGATTTAATGTAAATAACTCTCCGTATTTCGAGGTAACTAACGGATCAACGTTAGTAACTTCCAAATGTTATGTATACTCTGTGGGAGTGAAGTAATGGACAGTAACGGATAGAATATCCCCCGTCCTTTCTTGTATAAAAGTGCTCCGAAAAGGTGTTTCAGAGACGTCTTGAAATTTCGGGTGTAGGTTTTGTAAAATGTAAAATTTTATTTGAATTCATTATGCATTATTTTGAACTACTGAATTAATTCACAACGAATTAATTCACCGATTAATTCACCAATTGTCGAAACATGTCTATTATTATTTCGTGACCGTTACTGGAGAAATATGTTATGTACGATGAAAAAGTACGAAAACATGTGTGTGAAACAAAAAGTCAACTTCAAGAACCCCAATTTCGCAGCCGGAAACAACATAGGGATTGAACAGTTTCCTAGCAAGCAGAAAGTCTTTTTGTGAGGCCCGCGCACGCTACCGGTCTGCCCATCGCCCGAACGCAGGTGGCGAGCACAACCTCCGTGCCGCTGGATATACATCGCGCGCGGTGCAGCAGCCGAAGGGAGCTGCCAGGATGCATTGGCCGGCGGGCGCGCGCGGAGCGTTGCCAACCCCGAGCACGCCTCGACCCGCCCCTGCCTCCCCGCCCCCACGGCCCCGTTGCGTCGCGGCCGCGCCTTTTTGCCCATAAAAGCAGCCCGCTCGCGGCCTTCTCACCCTCCGCGCGATCGGCCTTCCCAGAAGTCATAAATTTGTAACACTATTCCGCTGGCCTGCTTTTCTTCCCCCGGCGCGGATATGTTGGAATCCGACGCTTTTCACGGTCGAGCTTAGATGTGTTTTGCTCTGGTGGCGGGCGGAATCGAAGTTACTGCAATGTTGCTGAGATCTGATTCCACTTCAATGTGTCTAATGATTTCACCATAGTTGTTCGTCTATGTACGAGTGTAAGAAAGTAAAGTGTATATTAATGAAAGGTCAAGGTTTCATATAATTAAATAATTTGGAAACCAAAAGAACAAGAAATATTCTTGTTCAAATAGTTTTCCATAGAATAATAGTATCTCCCAGAAGACAATTTGTACAAATTTAGGGTTCGTTCAAGCACTAGAATTGGATTAATAAAAGTTCGAACATTTAAAAAAATATCTTATCAAAACGTTTAGCTCGCATGTGAATCAGTCCCCATTTTCCGTTATGTCATATTTGTAATAGCATTATCGTCAATTGTATATGTTTGTAATGAACTAAACCGGAATTAAAAAGGTTTGTGGTTTTTCAATAATTTTAATTCAGCATATGTAATTTATTTCAAATTCTACCCACGTTTTGTTTGTGGAATAGTTCAAGAATATTATGAGAAGAGTATCTCTCAGGGAATTTGCAATGCCATTTCTCGCCTGTCATCTGGTGTCGTCCATGGTAGGAAGCTATTGGATAATTCTGGTCCGACAGTCTTCTGGGACAAAGTGTTTGGCAATATAGCTGTATGATTTTTTTTCTTAATCAGCGGTGAGACATTAAAGAATCTGCCGAATCTCTGGAAGGTTGCCGACGAAAGCAACTGTCGTGCTTTCCGCGTGTTTGCGAACTGTTGTGATGGCGTATACTTAAAGGATTACTTTCCGTTTTTTGGAAAGAAAAATAACGTTGAAATCCAATATAATCGACTATCCATTTCTTAAAGAGTTTTTTTTCCCCTTCTGTCAAGTAGGCCGAGCTTACAACCTTCAGTTGCATTCATTCAGTTCCCAACATGTAAATTGCATCCCAGTGTACTTGATAACTATAAGAGCAGTCTGCCAGTGCAGTCGGTTGCTGACGTGTCGCTCCGCGGCGCGCGTGTGCTTGTGCAGGAGAGCTGTTCCTCTTCTGGAACCTCTACCGCGCGCCTGTGCTGCTGGCGCTGGTGGCCGGGGAGGCCGCCGCCATCATGGAAAATGTCAGCGATGACGTCATCGTGGGCCGCTGCATCGCTGTGCTCAAGGGCATCTTTGGTAACAGCGCGGTTCCACAGGTAAGCACTCTTTCATTGCATTTTTGCAAAATTGTCGTTCTTGATGCTTGCGGGGAGACGTGGATCGGTCGTGTTCCGGACCCCCGTATTTCCGACCCAGCCTTTCTTTGAAGAGTTAGGAGTGCTTGGAATGAATCCAGGGACTCTTTTAAGCAAGTTTGGATCGTGGACGTGCAGCGCCTGGAGGTGACTAACTTTTACTGTGAAATGTGTCTCAGTTAACATTATCGGAATCACACTCTCAGAAGAACCTGGGAGTTCGTTAGGGCGGAATATTGCTTGAGGAATTCACCGTGCCCAGCACCTGCCAGGAACATTTTTCATGCCAAAACGTCCCGTGGCAGACGGGATATTTTCCACCTTCGAATATCCACCGATCCCCAGTCGAGCTTGGACACAAGTTAGTCCCCATTACACCGGGAATGGCTTCTTTTCCATTTTGCTTGTTCTTCAAAACTTTAATTTTGATTGCTGGCTCAGACTTAAATAGTTCTCAATCCAGTTGAGTAAACGTATTGTAATTACTAAACTCAAAGTATGTTAGTAATCGTTGCCCAAAAATACACTGCTACCGACATAATAGTATCGAATCCATTCAAGTGTCCCACTGAAAAGAAGCCCAGTGCACTGAAGCGCATTTCCATCCCGTATTAACAGAAACCTTGTCTGTTACATCCAGTATTCTCGCTGAGACAACACAACCGTCACCCCTTACACACACACACACACACACACACACACACACACACACACGAGCGCGTGGCCCGCAGCTGCCCGCGCCACCTGCTCTCCAGCACCGCGCGCGGGGCTGTGGCTTTGTCCGCGGAGGGCGTGGGCCATCGCCCACGCCCCCTCGCCCCTCGCCCCCCGACGGACGGCCGCGCGCGCGCATACGAATGAGCCCTTGTCACTGCGCGCGCCTTTCTTTACACCCCGCCCCGCTCCTACGGTGCGCGTCGCGGCGCGTCTCGGGGCCAGGCCGGGCGCACTGATAGCCGGCGGGCCTCCTGCGCCCGCGACTGAATGAGTGAAAAAAATTTTAACACTTAAATTTAGACACTGGTTAAAAATTAAACAGTTGAGGTAGGCGTGAGGAAACGGACAGCGCATTATCTGTATGTAGGTTATACTCCGATTTTTACGTAGTAACAGTTCAAGATCACGAGCGGGAAAAGGAGGGGGACGTTGACATTCAATCGGGAGCTCCAGTACTAAAGAATTAAGTTGAAACGAAGCTTCAGATTGGATGATAGTGTCCTCCTCTCCGTCCAGCTAGAGACCTTGAAGTGCCAATATGTAAAAATCGGAGTGTGGTTGACATGCTAGCTATAAGTTAGTGCTAGCTAGGTAAATTAGCATTCCTCCCTCAGCCTCTTTCTGTAAAAGTCCTAGTCCCAGCAAAAGACCTGATCGTGCTGCAATGCGCGTGCAGGTCTGTGGTGAAGCAAATAAATGACTGCCTCTCCAGGTTCACTGGTGAGGGGAAAGTGAACAAAAAGGCCGCTTGCGGCCCACGATGGATGTGGAGTATCCAACCACTTGAAAAGTAAAATTTGTGATCTAGGAAAGCAATATGGACTCACAAGATTGTTAGGTTGTCAAGTGTAGCTTTTCATCTGAGTAACTCTTCTAAGAATAGCACGCATGTTTTTAAAGAATTATAAACTTACTAGTTTGGCGCATGCGAACATTCGACATTGTCTAACAAGTAAAAACAGTGGCATAGTGGGATTCAACTTCAAATGGCCGGGTGCTGAAGTGTGCGGAGGAAACATTGTAATATTGCTAAACGTTTAACCAACAACCTTAGAAACCTGCGATTAAATTGCACTGAATATTTAAAAAAAAAGTAATTTTATTCTGCACTTTCTAACTCGTTCTGAAGAGGTGGATACCCAGAAGAACTGAATCTCTATAATGAAATAGAAGGCCCAATAAGGTATCATTTTGTTGATAAAATACAGGAGTCCCATCAAATACAGGCCACCCTCATGGCTTCGAAACAGTTCACGATACCGAAATGCAGTTTTCTTTCAACAATTCAGGATCATGGGACACGTAATATGCCGTAGAGACATTGTTTGAAATATTTTTAGTTTTCGAGATATTTAATCATCTTTGATTTTTAAATGAAACCATTATTTGTCTCACTAGCAGTAGATCGTAGAAAGATGAATGCAATGATGAAACATGTGTTAATATTTTGGTACTATTTGGTGTATAAAATTATATTTTCTGACATTGACTTACAATTAAACGTACAAGATTTCCTGTCGCAGCGCTTGCGACTGTCGCCGTTGGGGAAGTTGGCCGTCGCGGCCTCTCTCTCTCCTCTCCCCGCAAGTGCCAGCGCCGCCAAGGCCACCTTCCGTAATGGCGGCAGTTGCAAGGACTGTGCAACTCTTGTCGAACCATCTTTACATTTTGAGTATATACGTATTTGATTATACATAATCTGCTCGTAGGGTCTCATAAAAATCCGATTGACATCGTGAGTGTAGCATGCTAGAAGGAACGCACGTACGCGACGCTTCCTTGCCTTCCGTTGCCTATGACATGTCTGTCTGTAAAAATTTTGTCTTTGTCATTTTTAATCTCCTTCGTGAGAGGTAAGTTGAGAAACTGGCGTGCGGAATCGACACTAGTGGACAATCAGTATTTAGAACATCTGAAGAATCAGATTTGTTCTCCACCCAGTTCGTGCATAATTTCATTTGTTGTTCAATGGTGTAGGATCTTGACGCCGAATAAAGTGAGAACATAATGCTTGCGACAATATATTTTTGCATTTGCGTAGTTTTTGATGTAGTGAATCTTTGCTTTCAAAGATTCTAGATTGTATTTTTATTAAGCATTATTCAATTTCAGTGAAAAGAAAAAAGTTCGCAAATTAACGAGATGACCGCGTGAGGGTGAGTGGAAATTTATAATAACTTTAAATTGTTTCACTACACTTTCACGAAAGGTCACTGACCAGCAAACCGGCATTGCTCGAAGAAAAATAATTCGAGTTACTCAACGAATTTAAACGGCGAGTATGTGTGTGTTCCACTGTGATATGTTGTGTACATTAGCACACCCAGAAGCCATCCTTTAATCACTTCCGTGAGTTTATGGAAGATAAATGTTATTTGATGACACCTAGCATCGCACACGTTTTACAATTTCTTAGCTCGGAAATGTATTTTTCATAAAATCATTAATTTGGATGTCAGTTTTTAACTACCCTTCATGTAGCGGATATTAATTAATATTTAATTGACAATTACTTAGGATGATGATTAACATTTACAAATATCAATCACTGCCTTTTGCCGTTTTGGGGTAATGTAATGAGAAATTCTTTTTTACACAACCTCTTTCTCCCGCAGCTCACAAATGGAGACAAGTTACTTGACAGCAGTTTGCCAGATTTTGTGATCAGGAATGTTTGTTATCGTTAGTGCATTAACTTCTAGGTACCATATTCGTAAAGCGGGAGTGATAATCGCCTTTTAAAGGAAACGAAACTTGAATCTTAAAACTTTATCTTTAAATTAAGCTTTTGAATATCCATGAAAAGTAGAAGAGGCAGTGATGTTACGGTGGCTCAGGTATTGTTAACTTTATTCTCAGAACCTAAACCTTTTCTGCCATATCTGAGATGGATGTGTGATGATTAAATATATGATTTGAATGTTGATGGAGCCTGGTGGAATGAGGGGCAGGAGATTCGAGAAACCCCGAGAAAATTTGCCGGGAATCTGTCTTGCCCACCACAGCTTCCAATATGGATCCTCCTGGATTATAACTCTGGTAACATGAGCTGGAAGGTGAGCGGTCTGACCACACCACGGGCCGTCTCAGAATACAGGCATTAATAAGTCATATTTCAAAGCTATAAATCTTACAAACTTCCTCTAGGAAAAAACAACACGATAGTATTATTTTCTCCGACCTTCTTTACCACGAAAAAAAACATTAAAATAGTTTCAAAGATCTGCATGCTGTGAAAATTGTATTAATCATTAACCCTTATTATCCTTAAGTACCAATGAAGGTGCAATAATCTAGCCACAATGGTGGTGAGCACCTCGTCTAAAAGTTCCACTAGATTGTTTTAAAAATAAAATTAGATTATAATTATCTGAACGATTGATACTGTAAATTAATTTAACCCTCCATCTCCCGACAACCGTACGAAGAGAGGAACTTCGAAGAGAGAACCTGGAATTTGAGGAGAGAGGGTACAGTGAAGTCTGAGTGGGTTATTTTGGGTGTGATATTCGTTTGTAGATAAAGCATTACATTAACGTTTTAAGGGATTAATTTTAAATAAGTCAATAGCATTAACATATTTCATGGAGTTATGATGATGCTCGGTCTCTAGTTTACCCGCAGCCGCACTACAAACTTTTCGGAGCGTTGATGGTCTCGGTAGTCAGGTGGGAATAGCAACAGGTCGTAAGCTGGGGGACCCGAGCTCGATTCCCAGGCAGGGTGCTGAAGACTTTGAATCATGATATCACTTCTCTTAAAAATATACGTAAATACCTTTGTTTTTTATGTTTTATAATGATTCGTATTGACAAAGTGAGGAATCTAAATTGAAAGACCTCATAAATGTGCCAATAAACTTTGCACATCATCAGGGATCTTTGGGAAATATGTTTGAAAGAGTTTAAAAAATGAGATTAGAAACTTATTATTAATTTTAGTACTATTACAAATTTTTATTGAATACCTCATCATTGTGACATTATTCTATAATAATAATAAGTCAATAAGAACATAAAATTGAAATGTGCAAACGATTGCATGGACTCTTAAAACCTCAGCCCTCTGCTAAAAATCTTATGGAAGCTATCAATTTATGTGATTTTAATGCTGACATCTCCTGTGGCATTTATAAATGGAACAATACTGTTCTCGACAATCTTCAGAGGACAATTCGAACCGCTATGACTGAACACCGAAAACGTCATCCCCATTGAAATTTTGAATCACTTCCAACATCACAAGAAGAGCGAGGTGTGGTAGATCTCATTAATCTACACAGCTCGCAATTTGCTGCACTCAGAAGGTACTTCCGGGAACATTGTGGGGGACTTCAGCAAGCTGTGAGCGCAGTTGACAGTAACTACTATCATTTGAAATTGAAAAAGACTGATCCTCTGATCTATTTATTCAGCCAATAATTGCAGCTGAGGAGAAGAAAACCCTCATGGAAAGCCAAGGCACTGCGCAGGCGGTACCCCTATGAGCTGAGAAGTCGACATCTCTGCATCGTGCTGCTTCGCCTAGCGTGGGGATCTCTTTCCAGAGACAGCAGCCTTCATGACACTTATCTACGACCAAGTGGTGCCAACTTTTAACCACAGAAAGCACATTCTGAAAGATTCTTATATATTAGATGTGAGGCCGCAAGCGAAAGTATCCAACACGTGACAAATGGATGTAGCAACCTCACACAGTACGAATATAGAAAGAGGTAAGATGAAGTGGCAAAGCAGGCGCACCAGTTATTTAGAATGAAAACGGGTTTAATCACCACACCCTTGCCGTATTTTAAATGTGTTCCTCAGAATGTGCTTGAAAATAGCGGGGACCGCTCCATTATTTTGGCAACAAGTCAGTGGCAATAGGTCCCATACAACATACATCGACAGAAACAATCAACAGGCTTTCCTTACTCATATAGCAATACCCAACACCCTCAATGTATCGGCAAAACATGAAGAGAAGATAGAAATGTACGGCTCTCACCCATGAAGTCGCAGCTCGATGGAACCCCAACAAAGTGATAACTGTGCCAATAATAATAGTAGCCACAGGAGTGATCCCGAAAATGACACTTCCAGCACTAGTAACTCTTCACTTTCACTCAAGGAATATATGCAATATGTATAAGGCAGTAGTTATCTTGAATACATGCTGTATTGTTAGGAACCACCTGAATCTCCAATAAAGCAAACGTACACCTGGTCACCATACCTGTGAGTGGTTAACATTTGACGTATCACGTAAACAAGTGTTGAAATAATGTTTTTGTGTGCGTATGCAGTATGCCCGTCTGCAGTTGTGTGTGTGCGTGTGTTGCAGCCGAAGGAGACGGTGGTGACCCGCTGGCGCGCCGACCCGTGGTCGCGGGGCTCGTACTCCTTCGTGGCCGTGGGCTCGTCCGGCAGCGACTACGACATCCTGGCGGCGCCGGTGTCGCCGCCCTCGCCCGGCGGCTCGCCGCCCGCCCCGCACCCGCGACGCCCGCCCCTGCCGCCGCCGCCGCCGGCGCCGCGCGCCGCCACTGGCACGGCGGCCCCGCGGCGCCCGGCGCGCCGCCGCGCCCGCCGCCGGCGCCGCCGCCGCCACCGCCCCGCCCGGCCAGCCGCCGCGCCTCTTCTTCGCAGGTGAGTTGCGACGCCCCTGCCACCTTCGGCCCTCTGCGACTGTCTAGGGGCAAATAGGGGAAAATGTCAAAATACGAACATTTTCATTCTGAACTGGGGGTCTTAAGTGTAGTACAGCTACCGCACTGGCTCACTATTCGTTCTGAGCTCGTTTCGTGATCAATTTGCTCTGGTTACTTCGCGCCCAACATTTCCTCCGATTGTGGATAGAATAGTACTTTCTTTGTTCTACACACGTATACCAAATGTAAGGCGCACGGATAGTAAGTATGCAAAAATCAAAATATTTTTCAACTGATTTAAATGATTGCATTTGGGTTTTGCTACTTGAGCGAATTTTCAGATAGATATGGCGTCAGCTGATTACTTGTAAGTCTTCTCCTTCATTCAGAACTATTGCAAAATACCAAAACGCTTTTCGCTCTATTGATATCTCCTATTGACACTAAGTGGCATTGAGTCAGTAGGTCAGCCCCGTGTCACGCAATCATTAGTTCTGTGCGAAGGGCGTAACCAAATTCTTAACTGAAATTGCGATCTTCAGCGTATTCTTATAAAACCACAGTAATTTATCGGTAAAGTCTAAATGGTGCAGATGACTGTATACGTCGACAACATGGGCATGTGTTGCTCCGCCAAACGTTTGTCTCCTGCGATTTTGGGGATAAAATGCAATTGCCAACCGTGGATCCAGTAGTATCGTTTTTGACGATGCGCAATAAAACGTGTGTCAATAAGTCGTCAACTTTCCCTAAGGGGTAATGCTTCCCAGAATCAGCACTCAGTTAAAACGTATTTGTGTGCATGTGCGAGAAAAAGAATTTCTGATAATCAAAATGATGCGTTCTTCGTAGTCGAAGTTCATTCAGAAATTGACCGAAAGGACGTAGGTTTGATGATGCGAAATTTAAACGTTCAACCAAATGGCATATCATTTAGAAATTGTTGTTTGACTCTAAAGCTCCATGGAGCAAGGGTTTCCAGCAGCGATCAAGAACGCGGGGTCAATGCTGCTTGTTCGAGTTCCGGTAAGGCAAGGTGTTTCAACCTCATGGTTGTGGCGTAGATAGCTTCCCACACCAACACGTAAACCACCTGAACAGAACACCTATCCATAATAATTCATCTTTCTCGTCATCAATTACTCTTCATTGTTCATGGTCAAAGGCAAACCACCCCTGTGAACACTTCCCCATGAGAAGTAAGGACATCAAATCGGAGGTCCTCTCTGACGTCCGGCGACAAAGTTGAGCACTCTGCATGTCGAAACGAAGGTGATAATGGGACGCGGCAACATGATCCTAGGGAAATTTAAAAATTACCTCCTAATGAGTAGATAACATCAATGAATGAAGTCAATGTGAATGCAAAATTTATCGTCTATAAGCCACAACTCATTGTACGCCCCGTCCTCAGCACGAAGACAATTGAGACATCTCCGTTCTCTATCGGTTGTGAGTTCCGTGTTAACACTGTTGGCAGTAATTGTCGATTCCACAAAGCCCCGAGGTACCTTCTCTTTCGCAAGAACGATAGAGGGTGCGATGGCCGGGTGAACGACCCCCGCACGTCCAAGGCTAAGGAGCTAAGGCTAAGGCAAGCGGCCGCACACGCATTCCTCCTCTGCCGACACCCGCGCTGTCTCTGGCCGCGCCCCGCCCCTCGCCGCTCGCCCTTTTCTTCGCCACCGCCGCTCTCTATGCATCGCTGCTCGGCCACTTGCTAATGAAGGTGTCACCGGGTGGCGCTGCCCCCTTCGGACGCGGCGGCGACGCCGTCGACGCCCGCGCCCGCCCCTCGCCGTAACGAGCTAGCGCGCACGCGGAAGGCACGCCACGGCGGCGCGCCGGCGGCGAAAAGCCCAATCCATCTGGGCAAAAGGGTTTAAAGCTCGACCAAATGGACGTCTGATGATATACGTGTCTTTCCGATATACTATGTTTTTACTTTCTCCTTGCGAAGTTATGTAATATGCGCGAAAATCGGCGAATTTTCAGCAGAAAACTGATAATGAAAAAAAAAAAAATTCCTTTTGGGTCTTTGATACCGAAAGGTATCAAGGATCTATCGACGGCAAAACGTGTGTTCGTCCGTCCTCCCGTCTGTCTTTCTGTTCGCCTGTGAACAACGCTAGCGGCTAAACCGTTCAGTCGATTTCCTCCAAAATTAATATTCCCCGATCGATTTGGCTTTTGTCGCGGTCCCTTGAATTTGAAACCGATATTGCAATATTGGTGGGGACTTTACATGAAGCCTCAGAGACATTTTTCCAAATTTTCAAAAAATGTCTTCATCGTCTTTGATTTAATTTTTGTTTTGGATAGTGTAGAGGACGTTTAAGAGAGGCAGGTCTCACGTTCTTTGAAAACCCTGATTTTTCGAAAATTGCAAAATTCATAATTTTTTCGGAGTCTTCTTACAACTAAAATATTAGGGGATATAATTTTATCCTTAATGAAATCTGTTTCTTAAAGATATATTTTGAAATAAGGCCATGTACAATTTTTTGAAAATTTTAGTACTTTTCGCGTAATTTTGCATGAAAATACGGAGGAGAAAGTACGTGCTGATTTCGCACCACTAGTTTACTTAACGACAGGCGAGGATTGAAACAACAGTAAAGTTAATGTAGTGGAGACAGTGAAGTTAATGTAGTGTAATGTAGTGGTGCTCAAAAAGTTCAGATTAAGAGAAGAAAAGGTCTCATCAATTGTATGTTTTGGGGGTTGCTGAGTTCTAATTTAAGGTTTGCCGCATCGAGAAATGTGGGCTTCTCAGAAAAAATCGTAAGAAAAGTAACCTAAAAATCTTTCACTTTTTAAAGTTTTTCGACCGGGAGCGGTAGCTCAGTGCATCAACTGATGTCACTGATGTGCCTCTGACTGGGAGGTCAGGTTTCGAGTACTGACGGCGGCAGGATTTTCGACACTAGCTTTTCAGCTATGTTGAACTCAGTCGCTCTCTGAAGGAGAATTCTAGCGGCCGGCTAACTTCAACGCTTCTTCTGGTAACCATATTATATCAATAATGGTAGTTGAAATCTTATGATAATTCATTGCTCTGAATTTTTAATATTTTTATAAGATCGTTAAAACATCCACTATTGTGGCGAATACTGTTTCATTTATCTAACTTCAACCCTTCCGTTACCAAGGGTGGGCAATTTTTTCCAACCTTTTTATGTTATTTTTATGAGATAAAGAATTATATTTCAACATTTTTTCTGTTTTTTTAACATAATAAGTATCACTACTTTGTTGAAATGTTTACCTTTTATTTATTTATTTGCTAGTGGACAGATTTTGCATCGCCTCTTTGGTATTCCGCGTGATCAATGCGTTAAAGCATTTTTATGTTGTTATTTAAGGTCGCATCAACAGGTCATTAGCGACCATCCTTAATGCATTATTTTTACAATTTTGCTGTAGGTAAAATAAACTCATTGATGAAGTACGCTCAAGTCAGTCGAGACAATTTAATTCTTTTTGAGAACGCTTTATGCTGACGTAGTTCGTTTTGTTCACATCCATGAGCAGAAGATGGTGAAAAAGTGAAGTCAGTTTTTAGTCAGATAACCTTACAAAAGTGAAATAGTATACTTTCATTAAAATTGAATTTGTTAAACTAGTAGTGTAATATTCCATGATTCCCCAAGAATAAGGCACAAGTCAAAGAATAAATAGAAAATGCATAACATTAACATGAACTGTAAAACAGATGAAGGCGATGTCGCGTAGCGATAGTTTTTGAGAAGTAAACGGAAAACCGACAAATTCACAATTGGGACAAGATAGGAAGCAGTAGGTTCAGTAAATTGCAAGTTATTTGAAGGAAATCGCATCACGCGTTCGAAAGATATGAACATTTTTGTATAGTATAAATTCCAGCTTGTAAACAGACATGATAGCCATTGTTGTGCTTTAAGGTTCAGTAAATCAAAAGGTGTTTGTGCGAAAATTAAGAGAACGCGTGAAGCAATACAAACAAAACTTTAAGAACCAACAGAATAAATCATTTAGAAAATTATGGTAACAGTCGCAACGTTGGAAACTTGAGGCTACGCCAGAACAGAAAATGTGAATTAAATTAAATGATGTAATATTTTGTAGGAGAAGCAACAGCGATCGTGTGATGTTAAAAGAAAAAAAGAGCTGACGATCCGGACACAACAATGACGTAGAAGAGCGCGGTCGAAGTAGCTTGAATACGGATGCATGTTGAAACGCTCCGCAAAAAATTTTTATTTTAATAGAAAATTGCGTTCAGTTTGTGAATAGAGTGAAATATATCGTGTTTAGTAACTGTCGAGTTAATGGAAAGATAAAACGTGGAAGAGATATTTATATATTTCACGAAAACAGTGTTCGCGGAACACTGTCGCCATATTGTCGGTCGCAGTTAACAGAAACTAGTATAGTAATTAGTGAGTAGTTTTAATCAGGGATATTCTTCATTTAAAGTAAATTTGTCGTTAACAAACGTGTGTGGAAATGGATGGATGCCGTGGGGAGATGAATTAATGGATGCTACGTGTATACTACGGAGGTGACATGGAACAATGGCGTTACGCGGATGGCCGATTTCTACGAAAGGAAAGTGCAATAACTTTGCGTAATTTAATAGTTCAGATAAATGGAAGAAAGAACAGACTAGATTTTAATGTACAAGACCAAGTTTTGCGGAAATAATAATAGGCTATATTCAGACAGAATAGGGATGCGCATTCAAGTGTGAATGATTTGTTTTGTTTTTTTTGTCGATTGTGTAAATAGTAAGTGTGAATGTGATTTTATGTATTTCAGGTATTGTGTTTTGTTGTTTATTGTATTGCATTTGTGTATGTTTTTGTTGTTATGTCTCCAGCGGAGTGTGGAGAGTGAAAACCAGAAAGAATAAATAATGCCGGACGTATTGGGTTCGACAGTAAGCCATATGATATGATTTCGTGATTTTGTATTAAACAGTGACCTACGCCCAAGTGTCCAAGTATCTCGTTAGGCTCCTGTACAGGCCAACCACAGCCTCACGCTCAATAGTTTTATAACATTGAAGGAGTAGCTAAGTGACGGGCACAGTTTTAGATAAAGGAGGCAAAAGTTAGCAGGGCATAAATTTGTATAGATTTTATATAGAGTAGAGAGATTCAAGGTATAGTCGTTTTATTTCATATTGTCGCCGCAACGTGGTGCGGTTACATACAGATTTGGGATAAGTAGGCAAGACGTTCCATTACAGTAGTGATATTTTACATTTTTGAGAGGTGTTTATTATTTTACTTGGATATGAAAATGATAGTGGGTTGAACATGCCGAGACCTCTCTTTGTCCACCACAAATTCATATGAATTGGCTAGGAAAGGAGACCGGCCCCGTGCAGGGAAGGGGGAATGCGCTAGCCATTACGCTACGTTGCCACCTCTCCCCCCGCACACAGACATACACACTCACTTTTTGGACAGATGAGCGATAATTTGCTCACCCTTGGTCATTCGTTTGGAAACTTGTCCCGCTGAGGTTATTGGGAACACCCCTTCGTCCGTCCAGAAACGCGCCGCGCGCAGTGTGCTGCGATGGGGGCGTCTGCGGCCGCGACGACGTGAATGCCCCGGCGCGCGAGCATTGAGGCGCGGTGGAGGGGGAGGAGGGAGGGCCGCGCGCGAGGCGCCACAAAAGGCCTTATGGATGCGCCGTCGCCCCGCTGAATGCGTCGCGGCCGCTGAAAAATCGCCCCGCGGCCACTACGCCACCGCGCCCGCGCCCGCCCTCCGCCCGGCTCCGGGCTCGTGGTGCGTCGACGCGACCGCCCAACCGCCCGCCCCCCGCGGTGTACTCCAAGCCCGCACACGCTGCGAGTGCGGTTGGGCGGCTGTCGGACAGAGTCGTTTTGCAGTTTGGTCGAAAATTGCCTTCTTGAGCGCTTTCTAAACGGCAGGCATGCTGCATTTGTAAGTTTGAGGTAATCAGTTAATTGGAAACACTGTTGATGTGTCTTTTCTCATTTGAAATACATTTAACAATACGTCTTTAAAGAAATATTGGTATGATAACCGTAAATGCGGAAGTTTGCGTAGTGATAGTCCTTAAAATCAAGGCCGCCCAATGTACAGTATCCTGACAAGTGTCGCTGCTTTTACCTCAATTTACCTCTTCGAGAAATAGGACATGGCAACGTCTTCTGCGACAAAAGCCCATTCTTTTACCGCTTAGCTATTTTTTCGTGATATGGACTTGCTGGTGTGTTGTGTGAAGTTTGCTTCGGCGACTCGCGGTTTCAATATTTTTGGTGGAATACATGTTCATACTGTAGAAGACAATGTGCAAGTTTCCTCGGTTGATCCGGAAGGTTGATCAGTAAAAAACTCCAGTTACCCATTATAATCGAGTAAATGAAAATAATATATTTTTTTAGTTAATATGTATTTCCAGCAAAGAAAATGGAAACAACAAAACTCAAAACCGCTTCTAGAGCATTTTGAGTAGAAAATAAAACTTTATCAGTAAACTGTAACATAATTCAAAATTGGATTTTTTGACCAACTACTTCTTATTTTTAAGAAAATGAGGTGATACGATTAAGTAGATGAGGTCATTTTTAAGTAAGTGAGAAAGTAAACGTTGAGAACGCTTTATATATTGAATTTTATTCGCTTGTCAAATTGAAGTTTGTTAACATTTTAAGCGGATAAAAACTACTGAAATTGGAAACTTATCCACAAGAAGTGTTTAATCCTATGTTACGGATATGTCGATAATTGCGAAACTGGCCTAAGTTGTTTTTTCGATACCCAATATTTAATCAAGTTTTTATAGCTTTTATAAAAAAATACCGTTTATGTATAAAAACACGAAGAGATATGTCAATTCCTCTTAAAGTACGAAAAAATCTCCGGATTATTGTCGATTTATCAGAATTGGAATGATCGATTCTTGCGATTGGTGCGATTTTATCTAATTTAATCAATTGGTAAAGCTACTAATTTTATCCACACGTTTTCCATTCCCCGAGAAACTTTCAAACGTTTTAAACATTAGGCATCATAACTAGTATCCCTGGCCGACATCACTTTATTTCGATTACTTTTTGTGAACGCTTATCTGGCCGATATCAATTTTGCCGAGGAAATCAAAGTGATGGTCAAGAGTTCTTGAATGACCGCCAACGCGACAGAGCATGAAATGGATATTTGCATCTAAATAATCCGCTCCGGTTCGAACCCACACATCCGGGCCGCGAGCAACAGTGAGCTCTCGGGCCAGATAATAACGTGTAAAAATAATCAAGTGACTATACTGAATGGTCAGCGTTTGGGGAGTCGCCAGCGTCTTCACTGAAAAGCCTCTGGGAACCACTGCACTCGAGACGGTATCGTTCTGGTCGCTAGCCCTGTCCTGGCAGTCGTCCATCACGAGCGCACACCGGCAGTCACCTGTTGAATTCATCTCTCCGCTCGGCCCCGCCCCCTCCGCGTGGCTCGGCCGGGCGCACGCCCGTGACTTATGGCCTGCGACGCACGACGCCGCCGGCCGGAGACGTGCGCCGTGACGCCTTTTCACGCTTGTGCGTCGCCCTTGAATAAGCAGAGAATAGGCGCGCGCGGGCCTGTCCTCACGCCCCGACCGTCTCCCCCCCTCCCCCTCCCCACCTATTTTTCGTGGGCGGATTGTGTTCTGTGATAGTTTCAGAATCGTGCAGCTCTGAGAAAGAAGTGGAGGATACTCCTCACTTCATAAATGCGAGGCAGAGTCTCAGTGCCTTTTAGACCCTGTCTTCTCCGCTCTCTTGTTCTCTGCCCTCTCTTAGCTTTCGCTCGTTATTAAAGAAACTCGGCATCGCTTACATGTGTATTAAGTATGCGTTATGTAGTTGAAGTTCTACTGCAAAAAAGTCACCCATATATCACTTCTGCTCGTGCTGTACTAATGATGTGGGCTTCTATGCCGCCAGTATGAACATTCTTTACTGGTGGCATGGTAATATATTAATAGATAATTCCCAGCAATATATTATTGTATTTTGATTAGATAATGTAAATCATAAACCACTAATATATGGTAAGAGTTGTGCCCAGTTATTTTATCTGAAAATTTAAATTATGTCTCCATGCACATCTTTCCCAGTCTGTTGTGACGACTTTCGTGAAAATGTTTTAATTGCCTGAAGTGATTTCCATATAATTTTGTCATATTGATCCCAAATAAATAATAAATCTAAGATATTGTCATTTAAGTTAATATTGTTATAGAAAGAACCCTTATCAACTACTCAAAATCTCCCCAATTACATTAACCAAGTTTCCCTCCGAGGTTTTTATTCAATCCCTTGCGTCCTATGGATACGAATAATTTTATAATCGTCCGTGAGTGGTATACAGATATTATGGATTTTATGCAGGTTGACAACAGTTGCATGCATTATTTTCAATTTTCAAGTTCGTATTTTTATGTTGGTACCAGCAAATTCCTGAGTATCTGAAACAGACCTTGTGTATGTGCAGATTGTAAATACGAATAGTAGGGTGTGCATGGTTTCCTATATAACTTTATGTCTACTCTTACTGTGTGAACATATTAAACTGTATTCACATATGCTATTCACTGCCATGACCATGTTTCTGCAGAGGTGGCTAGTGATAGTTCAATTAAGTCTCAGACGGTGTGACTTTGATAACGGCGCAACGGTTTCAAGTCACTTAGCATTCTAAGTAGCAAGTCGTTGAAGTTGACGACTAAATTAACATTCATGCGAGCCATCTCAGACTTCATAACTTAACAACTGCTTGCATGAGTTCGTATGTTGCTAAAGTTGGCTCACACTTTGACTGCGGCTCGAGTTGAGTAATTGCTAGGAGTTTACATCATGAGTCTTACATTTTTCTGACTCACGTCTGACACTCACCTTCTATTGTTTTGTTGAGTAACTCTGCATACTATTGTAAAAGAATGACTCTCGCAAAGTAAAATATTGAATCTGGCATCCAGTGTAGCAGTCTTGTTGCTTTTGTTGCCTTAGTTATGAATTGTAAGAACATTTACAATCAGCATAAAGTGTAAAGTTATTTTAAAGTTAAATATAATCATATCTATAGAACAATAGCGGTTGTTTCAAGCTTGTATCTTCATTATATTTTTCACATATTCTGTTAATATTTGAAGAGCGAGATGAAAATAACTTTGCTTACGATTTATTTTTGAATGGAAAATTTAACTACGTTTTGATCGTTCATATATTTGAAGGAAACAACTCTGGTGAAGTTTAATAAAAAATAAACTTTCTTAACTGCATTAAAAAAACGCTTCAGTGCTAAGAGAAACTGTTTATGAATGTCTCTGAGAGTATTAAACTGATAAGATCGTGGAGTTAAAATAAACTTAAAAAACGTAATATTTTCTCCAAAGTCAATATACAATTTCAACTGATGTGATTGATATTCAACAAAAACAATTCAACATTTATATTACTATTATCTCGTTGAGCAACTTTCCTTTGGAGGCGAACGGTGGCAAACTCGACGAGCTTCGCGCGTAATTTCGCTGTCAGCTTTTCTCACGTAAAAGCTTGCAATGTACTTTGATAAAAAAAAAACAACTTACAACGTAACATTGCCATTGGGGTGTGCAATTTTCCGTGATATTGTTGCTTTAGAATAATTGTATGAACTTCATTTCGAATCAGCCATATAATTTAAAGTTTTTTGAAAGTAGAGTGCAATCTTATTTACAGAACATGAACGGTGTGTATCGTTGTGACTCAATCTGCTTTCGTTCAATAACGTAACATTGTCAGTGGGGCGTGCAAGGTTCCTTGATATTGTTGATTTAAAACAATTGTAAGAACTTCATTTATGATCAGCCACGTAATTTAAAGTTTTTTAAATGTAGAGTGCAATCTTATTTACAGAACATGAACGATGTGTATCGTTGTGATGCATCTGCTTTTGTTCCGTTCCCAGGCGAGCACACCATCCGCAACTATCCGGCCACGGTGCACGGGGCGTTCCTGAGCGGGCTGCGCGAGGGCGGACGCATCTCGGACCAGTTCATCGGCTGCCCCTACGCGCCGCCGCCCTCGGCCGCGGGGCCCCCGCGCGCCCCCGGCGCCGCCGCCCCGGCGCCCTGCCCGCCCCCGGCGGCCCGCCCGCCGCCACCGCCGCCACCCGCCGCCGCAGTCGCCGCGCCCTGAGCCGTCAGGTGAGACAGCGAGCGGCGCCCTCACTTCACTTGCGTTATACTCCGGGTTAAATGCCGGGAGCGGTAGCTCAGTGCATCAGCTGATGTCACTGCAGCGCCTCTGACCGGAAGGTCCTAGGTTCGAGTTCTGACGGCAGTACGATTTTCGACACTAGCTTTTCAGCTAGGTCGTATTCAGTCGCTGTCTGGAGGAGAATTCTAGCGGCCGGTTGCTCTGATCGGTAGTTTTCCTGGTTTCTCCGATCAACGCCAGGCGAATGCCGGAGCAGTACCCTAACAAACGGGCCACGGACCGCGCGCGATCTGTCCTTCCTCTTCCTTGTCCTATCATCTCCGTTTACACACACACACACACACACACACACACACACTTACACTAACACGCACTACACTACCACATATTTCGGGAGACGGATTGGGAGCTTAGAGCTTGTCCCGGCTGGGGCGGTGCCCCGCTGGTGGGAGAGTCCTGGTTAAGGGGAAACCGCACTAGCCGACGGTTGGTCGGCGCCGGATCTTGCCATTCAGCGAGGGAAGATCACCGCCATCTCCGGAGAAAAGAAACATGCTCTACACTTACGGGACTAATGGCCAAAGCCACCCGCCCGGAAACACGAAAAAAATCAATCAATCAATTTGGTTTTAACAGCGGCATTTCTAAAGGCGCGCAGGTGGACGGAGAGGGAGACTCGGTCATCCAATTGGAAGATTCGTTACCATTAAAAGTTGTGGTATTGGAACTTCCGATTGGATGACAATGTTTCCGTCTCCTTCCCACTCGTGACCGTGAAGTGCCACTATGTTTAAATCGGAGTATACTTGACTGTCCGAGTTACGCCGCATCCTAGGCATAGGTTCTAACGTTTCGGCTACCATTCTGCGACCTGCCCAGAGAGAAATGCCCTATTCAAAGATACATTTCTCATTGATGAAGGTAGTAAAATGGCGACCGAAACGTTGGCTCCTGTGCGTATGACACGGCGTCTCTGGGACAGCCATATACGGATAGTTACTGACTCCGGTCGCAGAATTCTATGCCCTCATTCACTTTCTTTCCCTGTCTCCTCCCCATGCGTCTTCTTCTTCTACACTTCTTTCCTTTTTCCTTCCTCTTTTTTCTACCTTTTTTTTTTTACTGTCTGCTTACTTCCATTCCTTCTTCTCCTTTAATTCTTCCCTTTCTATTTCCCACCACATTCGATTTTTTTTACTCTTTTTCCCTTTCATTATTTTCCTTTCCTCGAGTTCCCTCGAACCAGTCAAGTCGCTGGTAAAGCCTTTTTGACGCGCGATTCCCGAACACGTCGTGTTAACATACTTCTTTCTTTCCTCTCTATTACTGCCGCGTTTCTTCCTACTTTATTTTTTCGCTCGTATTTTGCTTCTCATTTTCTGTTTTTTCTCTTCCTTTGTATTTTCAACGATGTATGTTCTTTCAGTAATCGTCGTATTATCGTATTTCCAAGCAAAATGTTTTCCTTTTGTGCATTTGCCCTCTTCTTGTTTTTGTGTTTCACCTATCAGTCTATTTGTCATTAATCTGACTATCATTTGTTGCTTTCTTTCTTGTATATCCTAGGAAGAAGATTAAAATGAAAATTGCCTATTATCATATATAGATTTAAAAACAATTTCACTGTAATATTTAAAGAAAAATCTTATTTGCAGAAATGCCAGAGATACTCCATAAAAATGGGAAAAAATATATCACTTGTCAGACAATAACCTTATTCGATGGATTGGAAAAAGCATTAATATTTAAAATATCATGTTTGTGCATTCAATCACACAGTTTCAGAAACCTTGTATTTCAGACATAGATTCTTTCGATGCATTGCCAGAGAGTTCAGAAATATTCCTTTTGGACCTTAATATGATGTGAAACATTCTCAAAATTCATGTACCTCTCTTTGGACTATTGTCACCCAGCAAAATTAAAGATAAAAATAAACACAATTCAATTATTTTTATCCATTTCATTAAAATGTCCTTGATTTTTTATGACAGTAGTGTGATAATTAATTCGAAGAAAATTTGCTTTCTGAAACTTATAATTGTTTTTTTTTTGTTTTTATTAATGGTAAAGAAAACAAATATTAATTTATGATAATGAATAATTTATGATTGGAAATTTTTCTTTCAAAATTTTATTTTTGTAATATTGTTTGTAGTTATGATAATGTTGATACAATAATGTATCTTTGTATTTGGAAATATTTAGCTAATTTTTCGTTTCAGGTACCAATTTTACAAGAGGTCCCACATCTTCATCAACCTACCATGCCTTCAGTGTCATCAATGTTGTAACAATGTAACGTGTCCAAGTGCAATGAACATGATCTCAGTGAATCTTCACTCATTGTTCATTTCTATCACATTCTAAATACTTCTTGATATTGCCTTCTGAATCAGTACAACCCATAGTATAGAAATAAGTTGATATAAGTAGGAATTTATTTTCCAGATCCATACATAATGATATTTAAGCAGCTAGAATGTGTGTTTGATGATTGTGCAACTGAGTAATTTGTTAATTAATGTATTGCACAGCACTGTTCAAGCACGTTTTGTAGCATTTTTTTATTCCTTAGGACCTCATTTCCAATTTTTTAATATTTCCTCAGTCTCAAGTTTTTTACTATTTTTTAGCAAATAAGTATTGATCTATAATGATTTTTTGTACCAAGTATGTGATAAGCATTGGTTATGAAAGTGAACCTTAAATTGCAATTTTACATGAATGTTGATTCATGCACACTCTCATGAAAAATAACATAAGTAGTATTGGTTTAGTTAATTGAACTTATCATATTGAATGGTACATGTTGCCTTAGCAACTTTTTAATTTGTAGTGTACCTGTGTTCATGTAGTTTGTGGAAGGGGACTGATATTGCAGTCACATGAATGTGTTCATTTTAATTTTGTTTGCTTGTTTTGTTCTGCTTTAATAAATATTCCATGTGCAGCCAAAAAAGTGTTTTATTATTTATTACCTGAGGCAAAAATAAAATTAATATTGCAATAAGTTTGCACCTTCCTTACTTCACTGTCCTGTCAATTCAATATTATGAAAATAGCTGTGATACTTCATTTTTTTATGTTTTTATGAAAATTCAATAAATATAAATTTTTAATTTTTATTTAAAGCGCATCAAAAGGTTTTACTGCAACTATACATGATAAACTATAATCAATAAAGGATTTAAATTATATAGTGAACATACAATTTAAACAAGTATTAATAGAAATTTACAATTGACAGTCAGATTTATAAATCATTATACACTTTTAATATTTCACATAATTTTAATATTTTTTCTTGAAAAACACTGGAGAATAAAATTGTTTCAAGATTGTCAGTCTGCACCTACATTGTATAAATATTTGCCATTTTCATCGGAGATAATTTTGAAGAGCTGTTGGACCAATAAGAATAGAAAGAAACAGTCAGCATCTTGGCCAACTGAACATTCTTTGGCCAAGATAATGAGCTTTCTCATTCGAAAAAGGCTTGTCATAACTTTCCATTCCAAATATCCAGGATTTTTATTATCCCACATCCCAGTAAGGAATGTAGTAAGTAATATGCTGCAAAATTACAAAATAGTTTTTAAAGACAATATTATATGTATTAACCCAATAAAAGTTAACACATTTTAAATTAAACTCATATTAATTATTAAACATGTTATTTATGAAAGCCCCCAAGTTCATGCAACTGTCATTAGTGCATTACGCATTTTCATCCTTTTGCAAATTAATAAATTGTAAATTTAATTTAAATGCCTTTTTTGAGCTAAAGTTTTCATCATATGAATGCCATAATGAATCTACAATAAAAATATGAAATCTTCAATAAAAAATGAACACTGATAGTTACATTGAACAAAAGGAAGAATGTAACTATTAATAGCAAGAATTACCTGAATTTTCCAATAAACCATAATCGAAGTTGGAAAACTGACTTCAAAGTAATGTTAAATCATTTTCAACACATGATTCCAGGTGCAATATTTTTTTTATTCTACTATACCAATTCTACTGAGACCTGACAAAACACGTACAATCAAGCGCGGGCCATACATTGCAATTTCTTTGAATACGAACAGCGCAGCGAGTGTTTCCAAATTTCCAAATTAGTTCCATCGGCCACCAGAAGATGTCGTTCTGGAAATCCAATTCTTCTTTTGGCCGCATTAGTTCACCGACGGCCGTTGTGTACTGTTTGCACGTAATGTGTTTAGCGTTGTGAATTAACTCAAAAGCCACCGCGTGTTACCCGTCTGCAGCCTGTGATACTGGGAGCAAAGCCAACATCGAGCCAGCAATGGGAGAGCAGCGTGTCCTCGCAGTAATTGCTCAGCCTAAGGTACAGTACCTGGTTCTTGTCCGAGTTAATAGCGTAATAAGCTATTATGTTCATGGTCCTTGGAGGTTAATATGTCCACGGCGCAGGCACAATGTTGAATAGTACCGTGGAGCTGAGCGTTATTTAGGCTATACACTGTTTTAGTGCTGCCCTACGATGTCGTTTACGGTAAATTATCTAGCAATTAGATCCGCATACGGATTGTTTTCGTGATATTGTAGCGTAAGACTGCTCGCTATATTTCTTCCATAATCCCGAAGTCCTGGGAGGATGATCTTTCAAATGTCTACAGTGTTGTTGTTTGTGGTATTTCTGGTGCAGCAGAGAGATAATATTTATTTCGAGCTATTTGTATTTTTATTTAAATAGAATTAAGTTTTTTTCTGGGTACTACATGCAGTAATATTAGTAAACAAATGTTCGAAAAATAAATTACTAGCCACTTCTACCTTAATGTTGAAAGATCTGTCCAGAGGTGTCAAAATATTCAGGCACGAGCTACTTGCCCGCCAGGGAAGCCCGGCGTTCCTTTGGGCATGGACAACTAACCCGACTTATCTTCCATTTTCCGTTCAAACCAAAGGGTGCAAGCTCTAGTGGGAAAGGTAAATTTTAAGCATTCTCGAAATATCATGTCGAATTGTTGCTTCATACGAAAATATTTTTGCCGGATGTTTTTACCAAACCACCGTGATTTGAATATCGTCTATGTACTTTTGTTTATTTTCTTCTTAAATTCTGCGTTGTATTTGCCAAGGGGTAGGAATGACCAAATCTTTACCTGTTTTTATGTTGTGTTACTTGTTATTAAATGGATTTTTATTTCTCGTATATAGCAATAATATGAAATAAGTGATTAACAAGTATGCAGTCTTATCTCCTCTAGTTAAAATCACTCGTAAGAGCAGTTTTAAAAGACAAAAATGTTTGTTCCTAGCCTGAACACGAAATTTAATGCGTTTATTACACTTAGTAAACCCTATTACAAATCAAGACCCTTTCTATTCCAAATGCTTAATTTTACACTCGATAAGTTCAATGATGACTCGTATTTCATTTAAAGGATAAACTTATCCTTTTCCATTTCTTACTAGAGGAAATAGAAATTAATATCGCTAAATTTCGAGCAATATATTTGTCAACTCTCTCAACTGACTTCTCCAAAGTCTCTTCAGTGAAGTCCGTTCACCACGTAGCAATTTGTGCAATCCTTTCTATAAACCTCACGGCAGTTTCTCTAGGCGCATGGTCCGCGGCTAGTAAGCTTAGCTTGCTCGTGACCTTGACGTGGCTGAATTTTGCGGCGCGAAAGGTATAGAAAACTAAAATTAAGGAAGGTTAAAAGAATAATCAAATGTATTTTTTGAATTAATATTTCCTAAGATTTCTTCACTGTTAATTAATATAGAATAAGGTAATTCTGCGACTACCTTCTAATTACTTTTACATCTCTTCCAGAGAGCACGGAGTAATTATTCAAACTTGTTTACGACTATTTCAACAATCTTCGATTCTTTCCATTATTTCGTGACCGCTTCCAAAGACGCTACCTCTTTGGACACTCATCTCTACATGCCTGTGCGTTTTCGATCTCTCTGAATCGATTGAGTTATGGCGCCGGCGGCGCCTGTGCAGTGACCAAGGCGACACTCGACGAGCGAAAACACGCGTTCTCCCCGTTCTCGCCCCGCCCACTCTCCTGATTCGATGCCGCGTGATACAGTGGGCCCAAATGGCACAGAGCAATATCGCCGGTGCACAAGAATGGACACATTTCAAAAATCATAGTTCAGTTAAGTGAGAAAAATGTTAAAATATAGTCTATTAACTATTACAACAATTAAAATAGTACTACAAAACATTCTCCTAATAAATGATTATTTTTGATATGTCACTGATCTAGCACGGGGACGCACGTTCATTTCACACACTTCTTTGTCAGTCTGAAATTGACCCATTGCCACTATGTAAACTATAATTCATTTCGGCGTTTCTGACCTATAAATGTGAGACTAATTATTTACAAATTAAAATTATTTGTGTCAACTCGCGATCCCGCGGGATTGGGGAACGGAATATAGGACAAGAGGGTACTCGTTCAAACGATGTGTCCCGTAGTTTGAATGTGCGTGGTTGAACTTCCTGGGTTTGTGAAAGTTTGTCAGTGAAGAGAGACGTTTAAAACTTCATGAACACAAATGTATGCTCAAAAAAAGGAAGTATGAAAATAACTATACGATGAATATTTGTTGGAATGACAATAATTTGTATGCGAATGTGCAATTTTCAACTTACTTGTCGGATTCTCTTCGGGCTATTTTAGATGCAATCAGTCAATATATAATGATTCCTCAAAACTCTGTTGTGTGTTGTTATTTATTAATTGCTGTGAATTTGTTTCTGTTCCGTTGTTTTGTTTTGTTTCTCAACTGTACAAAATGTTAGGACTTAAAGCGTTTAAAATTATGTGTTGCGCAGATTCAGGGTTGTTTAACGTTAATTACGGAGGCCGAAAGCCGGAGCCTTGTCGCCAACTGCTAACATACGCGTCAACTGCATCAGAAAATGTTAATTAGGACGCCATTTCGTTCCTAGATTAGGTTTGTTTCCACGTTCTTGTATCTTTGAGTCAATTTCTTCACACGGGACACGATAAGGGATAAGAGCTGGGATATCAACAGAGCTTCTTGAAGGAAAATTATTAGTCTCGAATGCGAACGCGCGAAGAACATAATTCTCTAGAGTGAATAAGCTTTGTTAAATCTCATGTCGTACACATAAATTTTAATTTTTTAACCAATTTCTATGTACTTTTGCTGTGTTGTATTAAAAATGCGTACACACATTGAAGGTGACGCAATATTGGCTCCTAGCTCTTACGTTTGATAGTTGCAATTAACAAATGTGGCTTCAGAGAGCACAGAAGTGGTTTATTAATTTGTATAATTGAGGAATACTTCAAGTATTACATGTAAGGTTCTGAGTCTTCTGATGAATTATAATTTAAATTCCTTCAGATGTTTCAGTTGTAGATTTTAAGAATTAATATTGTCCCCTGACAAATCTAAGCACGTTTATAACAAAGAAAACGAAAGCATTAGTACCCGGAGGAATGACACACAACAGATAGGAAAATTAAGAGATTTCATTGTTCCAGAAAAGAGAAACAGAGTTTCTTATGAAATCATCCATGTTAATAACTTTCATTGTGCTTGGAAAGTGACAGAAAAATACGCAGATCCCGGCCATGTTTGAGATGTCTGTGATTTCGTCTGTTCGATACTAAGAAATAATCTAAAAACAATGAATCAGATTCGATTTTAACTGGTAAGTGCAAATATTTGATCGTTTTCACTTATTCTCAGCGCGTCACTGGTAACCACAGGAGCCGTTATGCCATAGCAAGGCTTCAAGAGGCTGCCTTCTTTTAATATTGGTTTTCGTGTTGTGCAAGAATTTTTAATATTCTTGGTATTAAAGAACTACAATCTGGGTTTAAGACTATTTTTGTAAAAATATTTATTTATTGTGTGTATATGAAGTATCCAACTTGTTCTTGAACAGTGTACATGCTACGTTTTATAAAATAATTTGTTGGTTTTGTTCAGCTGTATATTTGCTGCTGCTGCTGCTGAACAATAGTTTATTTTTATTTATCCGTTGCATATTTCACATCACTGCTAACAAATTATGGTCTTTTCAAAGTATGCCAATTTCTCTGACATATTCGTGACCCTGTGAAAGGATGAAATCTATTGCAATGGAATTATTTCAACGTATAAAATGAAATGTTACTCCAAGTGATTTTCCGGTATCTCTCCAAATAAAGCGTAGAAACAAAAAGTAAAGCAAAGCTTCAAAAATTCTTGAAATAGAGGACATATTAGTTTTACGTAATTATATTTGATTGAAACATTTTGAATGGAATTAATTGTGAATGGTTTTGTTGTGTTGACCTTTCGTTCGATAATGATACAATTATTTGTACTGTCACATGTAATGTTGATTTTCTAGACTATCACCCGTAAAATTATTCAATTTTGATGGTCTAAGCCAATAATTTGTTTTAGCCGCCTGGAATTACAAAGAATATAGCACCTGCTTTAGTGAAACAAATGTGGCCAGAAGGTGAAACAAATGTGGACAAATGTGGTTGTACAACAGCACATACTTCCTCGCTTTATTAGTGTCTTATGCAATTTTCGAAAAGTGTGTTCAACGAAATCGTGACCTGCACCAATTTTGAGCGTCCTTTGCAGAATCCAAAGAAAGCCGCAAGGAAAAAAACGTGAAGCTGTTTGTGAGAAAAAATATAAATTGCCTATATTTCAAGCACAAATTACACACTTTTTTAAAGACCTTTAGAGATCTATTTTTAATCAGATCTCATTAAGGAAATATATCTATATTCAATTTTGTAGTAATGGGAAGTTTACGATTTTTTAACTTGAAATTTTAAAAAAATCAGAGATTTCAACGAAAATGCGACTGGCGCTGTTTTTTAAGCGTCCTTTGCTATATCCAAGGGAGAAATGTTTTAACAAAACATTTTGGACCATTTGTGAGAAAATTGTGAAAATATTGAGGCTTGTAAAGTTGTAAAGTACCCCTCGTTGAGGGTTGTGAAGTATCCCATAAAAATCGAAATATAAGTTTCGAACTTGCAAGGCTTTGAGTTTGGGCGGATCGATCAGGGAATGGAGAAAACCCTAGGATCGGTTTGGCGCTTGCATTAACCACGGATGGACGGATTGAGGCGTTTTGTCGTCAACCAATTTTTAGTACTACCACTTTTCTCTGCAGCATTAAACTATTTTCTTTTTGCTAGTAAATATTTGCATGAAAATTTTCATGGAATCGAACAATTTATTTGAAACACATTTATTTTAATATAGTCATCGAAATTAAATATTTTTAATAAATACTTTAGTTTATTTGATAGACGGAGCTTTGCTAAGCTTTCAAATGTTGCACGACATACAAACGAGAACATTTTCATAAGTGATTGATATCTGTATTCTCTACAATCCCAAACAATATTTTTGTTTTTTGTATAGAAACTAGCGAAAATCATTCATCGAAATAGTTATTTATGTACGTAATGTATACAGTTGGAATTAATATCTACAGTTTTAGAGGTGTATCAAAGAGATGTAATCTGAGAAAACATCGGTAAGTATAAATTGTATTAGCAGTGGAATAAAATTTGCAACAATGAAGTAGCCAATTTCATGAATGAAAAGTTATTGTCGTTGACCATCTCAATATCGAAATAAACGATCTTTTGCGTGGTGGTAATGCGTAAAGTAGTTATGTCCGGTTTTGATGTTATTTTGACCCATTGTGCGTCGCCTCAATCCAATCTGTTTTTGCGGCGACTCTGATACCAGGGCCATGGGGACCTGGCCATTGTTAAACGCGGGCGTGTAACCTCCTTTCGGGCTTTTGTTCCGACTCGTTTTGGTTTTGTCGCATTTTGACGTTCTCGTCTCCCTAAATTTTTCGGAAACACAAAGGGGACGCGGAATGAGTTAGGGAGATTTCGTGTAGATAAATTGTATTCTTAAAAGGACATCTCCGACAGGTAGCAGGATTGAATAGTGTGAAGGAAAAAACAATTAAGATGGCTTGGAATGGTGGTGTCGTTGAAGAAAAACAAAAGACTCGCTCTAGGAACGAACGAAGTCTGCACAGGCGCTCTCAGAATCGATGGCCTTGAATTTGTACTAGACTATTGCCAGTCGTATTGCTCAGAGAATATTGGAAAGTGAGTAATTTAGTTTTTACAGTACACCTACAAATTGTCCAACTCTGCAAGTCAGTTCTCAAATACTCGTACATCGCGTTCTCGCATAGTTGCATTTTCTTTAGCGATTGATAGCGAAAGCACAATATTTAGTTCTAAATGTTGTCGGAGATCCTGAGAGGTCAATGAAGTTGATGCAAATAACATTTTTCAGATTTGTAATTGAACTTTTTCTTCGTAAGTGTAAAGTTTGATAAATGGAAAGATATTCTTTTTTCTCATAATGGAATATTTAATGAAACAGTGTTGTCAACAAGAATTTTTATCTTCGAAAGTAAAACATGCTTTTCTCAGTCCTATTGAAGATAAATTTGTTGTGTGTGAAAAGATAATGGAAACCACTCATACAGTAATGTGTTAAGATTTTACTCCCGTAAATTTCATTCAAAACCTGCTCAAGCATTTACCTTGATTAAGCGGTTATCTCCATGTACGGCCATTTTTTCATGAAATCGATTGAGTTTGTCGAAAAAGAGTTTAAACATTCCTTTATTTCAGCGGGCACCAAACTAAGCAGCAAACGACCAGGCGCCATTTCGTAGATTGACCTTTTTTAAGTGGTCACCTCAAGCGATTTTTCACTGTATTATAATGAGAAATCTACAATTGGTGGATATTATTGTTAATTTAATATCTACCTGCGACGGGACACATTGTGAATTACTTCGAACAGTAATATCGACAGTTGTGTACATCGCGGTGGGATTAATTTCTGATTAACGACAGATGAATGCAAGATGAAGACATAACTTGGGTTGGGTGGTTGCGCCTCCCGCAATATATTTCTTCATGAAATAACTGTGTGATCGCTTCGACCATTTCACATCATTTCAATGATTTGTTAACTCATCTTCCTTTCTGTGAAGTCTGTTACGGACTTGCGGAGCACGGCCAGAGGGCGAATCCTATATGAAGATCTTCCGCTAACTCCTTCAGACGGTTCTATTGTGAAGTTTCTAAAGGAAGTGAATTGCACCTTCAAGTTTAGTTTGGTTGTTGGATTCTGTGTGAATGGAAATTGAATTTCTTCACTAAGAGTGACACGTCGAGGGTATGTTTTGATAGAGTTCATCTTAATTTTGTGGTGCTTACATAGCAAATGGATGTTCGGTACGCAAATCAATGTATTGTAATCATAGTACATCACTGTATTAACAGAACAATATGCAATTGCACAATTCCAAATTTTAAACAAAATTGTCCAATTTTACGCCATATTTTTGTTTGTACAGACGAAAAGAAAACACAAAATGAAATTCCATATGCAAAAAATTCACTTCAATATCTCCTGGAATATTTTTTTGCCCAAGGATCGCCTGGCACCTTGACTGCGTTTATTAGACTTGAGATGAATACAGGTTATCATGTGGTCTTCAGATTTTAGAAGTTCAAATGACATGAAGGCAATGTGAAATGTCAGTGAAAGTTACGAACGTTCGAGAGAATGAAATTATTAAATACTTAAAAAGCTACTGTTTTCTAGTATGAATCTTTTCAACCACGGACCGTCACTGTTATGTTATTCACTCATATAGGCCTGTATATTTAATGGTAAATACTTTTGTAATTAATATCTAATAGCATGAGATAAAGACATTTTTGATGAACTATATTTTTGTATTGTTTACTTTAGTATAAGTATTTTCCGTCTAAATTTACTTATTTTACTAAAAAACTTTTCTCAGCATGTTAATGGAAGTAATTTGATGCATCAGGTCGAAATTTTGTACTAATTGAGTACCGTTTGTCAATAACATTATTTTTGTATGTAGTACATCTCATTTCTTTACTTTTACCCACTCGGCCACTTTCTTGCAGTGAATGTGTGAAACCCTCCACCCACCATTGGAGGCGCGGTCGCGGAGACCATCCTGCAAGGTCCCTCGTCAGGCCTAAGGCTGCCTTGGGCCGTGGCATCGGTGGGACGTGTAGCTCATGCGCAGGGCCGTTTTCTCTTCCCAGCGAAATCCGCCCGCTGACTCGCAATCTGCAGTTTGTCTCTGTTAGCGCCGTCGTCGCTGCCGCTTGGGCCGCGCTGGCGGCGTAACTTGGGGTTGGGTGCGGCTGTTGAGCCTCCCGGGATTCAACGCTGTTCTCGCCGGTCGACAGCGTGTTGTGGGAACCGAGGAGGAGCGTGCTTTGATCGTGAATAGTATGGTGCAAGAGGTTAGACCCTCTCTTAAGGTGATTTTTGGCTAAACATTTCAAGGTCAGTGCATGTTTCAATGTCGGTTCCAAACTCAAATCGCAGAATTTTGGAAAAATTTGACCTTGATATTTTTAGATGTGTTTTAATAAGTATAAACAGAAAGATAAATACCCGTTTTTTTTCAGACGATGTATAATTTTCAAAGTTTTCAAAAAATGCTCACATCTTTGAAGTTCATAGTTGTTCATTCATGTTGTAATTGACAGAAATCCAATATTTGCAACATTATAGAAGGAAAATGATGTGTTTTATCAAGATTGTACAGTATATATTTACTTTTTATAATGATTTTTTCGTTATTTTATTTTTTTTTAAAAGACTCTAGTGAGCGTGTAAATTCTGAACCATTAAGTGCAATAGTCTACTTGCTGTTCTGTTGCAGCTTCTGGCACAGCGTCACCCTCAAGCACGTGCTAATCAGTAGACAATATTGTTATTCGTTAGCAAACAATATCTCTTCATATCCTACAAGCTGCTGGATATGACTTATGACATCCTTGCCGATTAAATTCAGATAAAAAGTATTAAACGGATTCAATTAGGGCTGACGTTTACGCGGATGCCTAGTTCCTTTGTTAATCTGTTGCCAAACTAGCAATTGTAAGTGTTCATAAGACGCTGCCCGTAAATTACAAATTTGGAGTATTTTGAATACCCTCTCTCCCCCGTAACGCATCTGTAATATTACAATTTCATCTCTCTCAAATAACAAAACACATCTTCGACGTTTTTTATTTTTTCGTTGCGATTTTTAAAACTATTTATGTCACTGTATGATGCACAGTATTACAGAATGTAATGTTTATGAACAGGAATTTCCATTCACCTTTCTAAACATCTATTTTTTATTAAAATTCCCTAAGATAAGTTTTTCTGAGCATTTTTGTCCACCGCTACTTGCGAAGGGCATCAAACACATCCATAAATGGCATTCAAACCTGTAAATAAAGTGTATCCATAATAATATGATTATTTCATCACTGTTTATTATGTGTTTATGTCAGTAAAGTGTCACATTAGATTTGCATTAGCTTCAGAATATCTGGAGCACTTGGCATCCTTTCTTACTTTCTAATTACAATGTATCAAACAAGTCTTCGACGTTATGTCTCATTTGCATCGTACAGCTATCACCCTAAAATCCATTCACCTACGCAATTATCTCATACAATCTTATGTTATCAGATTACAAAGATGCGTTTTTATGGAACGTCACGAGGTGTCGTATTTGAAGTTTTGTTTGTATTCACCTCACGGCGAAGATATAATTCCGAAGGCTGTGATCGTGTGCCTCGATAAATATTCGTTGTAAAATCGATACCTTTAAAAGAACGCGGGAAATGGGCTCATCGCCACAAGGTGCGTGCCAAGCATTGGCATGAGACTCGTAAGGCTGGATCACTTCCCCCACCTCCTGCCACAAATGGACAGTCCTGCGCTACAATGTTGTCAAATAAGGCGGTGTCCTAAATTCAGAATGTTATAAATGAAGATGGTGATATGGGAAGAGAAAAATTCAGATTATTGATTACATTAATGCCCACAACTTTTTTTATATAAACATTTTAATGGAATTTACAAAGGTTTCAAAAATGAAATAGAACTGGAAATTTTCTACAATTGTTTTGCTAGTCTATCCAAAAGGATCGCACATGATGGGAAGAAAAACTGTATTCTTGTGATTCTTCAAAATAGACGTCAAGGACATTGAGGCTAGTAACACTTCAGAAATAAATAATTTTTGTTTTGTTGCTTCGCGGTTGATCATAGAATTTTATTTCGTTGCCCTTGTTTCGAAATAATGTGTAGCGTTTTATGGCGGTGTTATCGGGACTGAGTTAACAACGCTCAGAACGTACCATTTGTTTTTGTACATCTGAAAAATGTTTTGGGGAAAGTTGAAGAAATCAAATGTAAACATCACAATTCTGAAACTTTAATTACTTCTCTGCACGTAGTGATCATTATTTGTAGAGAAGGAAATTTAAAGTCAATTGTTATTTTGATTTGAAACCTACAACAGCGTATAAAGAATACATATACTAACATTGCTTATATCTTTGCAACGTACTACATTGACCTTATTGTAGTCCTTTTTATTGAGATAGAAGCCATCTTTATCAAGCATGTTTCGTGTACGTAGACAGCGCCACCGGCCTTGTATGTATAACGCTTAGGATGCAAATTTAGCCTCGCGCGCTGGTTTCACAAATGAGTATCTAGGAAATGATCCGAGGAGGAGGAGTTGGCATCGTTTCAGAGATATTACTTTGCTAAAGTGGATAGAAATAACTGAAACTAGTAAGATGCCTGGTAACATTTATAATGTTGAAAAGTGAGTATTTGGGTGCAAAAATTACCGATTCTTCTACTATGGCGTCTACGCATGTAATATTTAGGGACCAGAAAAGGCGTGACAAGTCTCGAACAGTCACGAAAAAAGAATCTCAATTCTTAAACATACTCTTCGACGTCAAACTTATTTGGGTCAGTAGGAGTCGCTTACTATAAACATGTAACTGCAATTAACGAACTCATGAGTGACTAATATTGCTTATACCTTTGCAGGCAATATAGCTACTTTATTTGGAGATCGTGGTGTGTAGGAAAGGAGCAACTACTCGATCACGCACGTGTCACTAGGAGAGATGGCACCGTTGATTTTGTGCCATATCGTATTTAGAGCTAAAACAAAGTCCAAAACATAGCTGCCTTTTTTCTTCACTACCAAACCATCATCTTTACTATATTACTAAAATGGAGAGATCACTAATGCACGATTAAATTGCAAGGCCTTAATCAGCTGTAACGCAAGTTCAACATGTAATCTTTATAATACATGAAGAAATGTACATTGTGTATTCGTTTACCTAAATTCTATATCTTCATACGACTCAGCAGCTTTCACAAGACGTTTTATGTACTTTGCAATGGCTGAGTCCATGGAACGGATTACTAAAACTTTTCTCGAGTCGATGCATTTTTTTAAAGGGAAGTAATATTGAGGACGATTTCATGAAATTTATTGGGCGTTCTAAAAAAGGACGAGGATGTTGTTAGTTCCATCATGTGGCAACGCTGCTGCGCAAGTAGCCTCCTCACACGACTCCCGGGTCCGCTCGCGCTCTTTGGACTGGCTCTTCGCGGAGGAATCTATTAACGAACCCGTGCGCCGTCGCAGGCTGGTTATATTTTCAGTAAAAATATTCGTTAATAAGGTTTATGGTGATTGCGAGGCACCGCCGAAAGGCACAGGGACATAAAGAAGGGGCGGAGTGCCGCCGAATGACGCAGACGGCAGAGGCAGTCGATGGGTGTGAGTGGGACGTGTTATAGTGATAGAGCAAGCAGTGGTAACGCGGAAGATAGAGAGTAAAATAATAATAATAATAATAATAATAATAATAATGTAGCCTAGACGATCCGATGGCAGATATCGTAGCAGTAGTGGGGATATTCCTGGGGATAAGGCAGACCTGTGGCGAACATGACGAATTCCTTTCATTCGAATTTCATTCAGTATCTAGAATAATTGGCGTGCCTGAGCATTTATTTCGTCACACAGCTATAGGAACCGAGACTATTGTAATGGAAAAATTTATTTTTGCCTCGACCGGGAATCGAACCCACGATCACACTACGGAAAGCTTGCACGCGCTGAATGAACCACCAGCTCGGCAATAATAATAATAATAATAATAATAATAATAATAATAATAATAAATAATAATACTAGTAATAATACTAGTAATAATAATACTAGTAATAATGAAAACTAGTAATTATAATAAAATAAAAAATAATAAAATAATAATAATGTGTAAGTATCTAGATCAGATCGTAACTTTATGAAGCAGAGAAATGTCTTCAATTCAAGAGTTAGAAATCAAGATCACCCGGATGCGGAGTTTAAAATCTCAGTTCGTACCAATAATCATAAGAGTTCTTGGAATAGTTTCAAAACTTTTATGTAAGAACTTGTCCAAACTACAAGAAGAGAAGTTCCAAAAGATTGTGAAGTGTAAGATTTCGCGTCATTGGGAACAGTCCATATTTTGGGGCAAAGAATTGTAGAGGGATCCGGTATCGTTAGGTATGTTTCTTAGGAAAGTGTTGCAACCCGGAGTAGATTTTATATTTAACTGACACAAAACATTTTAGTGTGAATGTAGGGAATGATATAATACTAATTATTTTTTGTTCAGACATTAATTTTTTTTAAATATTTTATATGCATTAATTATTATATTTATAGGCATTAATTATTATATTTATGGGCATTAATTTTTCTTTTTATAGGCATGCAAGAAAGCATTTATTCCGGCCTAAGCTGGTGGTAAAAACACAAGAAAAATTAAAAATCACCATTTCAGAGTAATTTATGCAAAAAAGTAATAAATAAAACTATTTGCATTTTTAATCTAATTTAAAATTTACATTAGTTTCTCATACTACCTTTCTTTTGAATCTTGATTACACATGACATCCGGAACACGAATATATTTTACTCCCGACGCTGCCTCTACGAAATGCTCTTGTGGATTCCCTTTTTGTTCTTGAAATGATATCAATGAAAAAGGAATGGCATATTTCGTTCTTCGTACTTGCGTTTTCGCCAGTTGGGAAGAGAGAAAAAGAAGGAACTTAGGGTATATCATGTACAAACAGCTCTGTCCTCAAAAGGAATCAGAGGCCATTCACACACATAGAATGTGATGTCCCGTGAGCTAACAAGTCAGTAAGCATCAATGAAAAATATTAAAACCTTTACTGGTATCATCTTCCTTTCCCTTCTAGACTTTTAACTTATCCTTACACTGGAGACTCCAATACACGACCGGGCTTTCATTTGTCCAGGCTTGGATGTATGTTTCCAGCTTCGTAGAGATAGGTATCAGGAGGGAAAAAACGAAAATAATGACGAAAAGGGCCGAAAAAGGCACAAATAAGGCAAATATCAAAAATAGGGATTAGAAACTAAAATGGCAAAAAAGGCAAAATGAAAATGTACTAAAAAACTCCAGAGATTACTTTTGTTAAGTCATAAAATTATAATAAATAGGCGTTTTGCCCAGCTTCAGGGCTTATATTAACAATAACAACAACAATAATAATAATAATAATAATTAATTAAAGTATATTATTTTCCGTAATCCATTTTATTACATTAATACAACAGATGACAGTGGTAGAACCGTAGTTTATCGTCAAATGCGACACCAGGATGTTGTTTACTGTTGTTTTTATTGCTAGTACAATGTTTCGAGGGTACTTCACTTCTTGAATTACTTGAATGGAAAACGCATAACCAAGATCCAGTTTACCTACGATAACTTCACACACAAGATCAACAGGAAATATTACAAAACATACCTTCTAAAGTCATCGTAAACAAAACACTTTTTCATTATAGAGTTCAGTGGTTAATTTGGAGTTAGTACACTGTAGCAAGGGTTTGCCCAACATTAATAATAGAAATATAACAATATTATTATTATTATTATTAATAATAATAATAATAATAATAATAATAATAATAAGAAGAAGAAGAAGAAGAAGAAGAAGAAGATAAATTGCTGGTAAAGTGTGTAAACGCTTCGTAGCTGCGGATAGAAGGAAAGGCAATCCTTAGGTTGTAAAATATGAAACATTGCTGTAAGAGGTACGGAGGATGTAGGCTGTTACGTCAATAAAAGTAAATCCGAATTGAGTGTAGAGCAAATGAGAGAAAAATATGAGAAAAAATCCAGAGGAAGAATGCAGTGAAGTGGGGGAGAGAAGGTAACGGGATACGGGCAAAGATAAGTGAGGTAAAGATCTTCAAATAAGAGAGCGAGGAGAGTGGAAGATCGAATAAGTGAGAGATATGAACGATTAAAAAGAGACAAGAGGGGGAACAATCCGAGCGAATGTCGAGAGCTATAAAAGCGTACGAGAGGATCCGAGGACCGGCAATCGCCTGGATGAACGGACTCGACTTATGAAGAGACGTACTGAGCTGTTGTGGAGACAGGTTGTGGCACAGCCAGACTTCCGCTCATCCCGTTATCTGATTAACTCTGGAAAGAAACTTGCCTTCTATGTCGTTCATATTTCAACTAAATATTCAGTGTTAAGTTGGTTTTGAATTTTGGTTAACTGCGTTCGAAATGAACTTTCTATACATTATCGGACATGACCATACTATTTGGGGAAACTTTCGCCAATTTCTTAGAAAATAAAAATAACTTCTACATTCCTATTCCTCTTATCCCCGTTAATTTACATACATCATGTAGTTTTTTCAGATAATTGAAATTGCACAATGACTGAGGAGTACCATTTAAATATTGTTTTTACTATTCTGTTCGTAAGAAGAAATAAAAGAAGTCATCTTCGTCAACATATTCTGTTCGTGTTTTCGAAGTTACGTTGTCTGTGTTTTATCACTACAGAATGTATTTTATGTATGGTTTACCCTGACCATGTCCAGTATATTATTTCTAGTGAATAGTTTCTGTCAGCCTACCACATTTTCATTTCCTCGTGAACTATTTTCTTCGCACGACTTGTAACAAACGATAGTACAGGTGAAAAGGGAGTGTCACGTTCCCTAACGATGTAGCTAGGATACGAGATTGCCTAAGATAATCGCGGCGCGCAAACGTTATGTATGTGGTTTGGGATCTCTCGACTTGGATTCTTTTAGTAAGAACGTGCCACCTCCAGTGTTCATATTTCTTTAAAAAGCTGCGTTAAGAGTTGAGAAATTTTTTGAGAGGTGTACGAAGGACAGTTCAATTAGTGATAAACGTCAGGAGCTACACGTTCAGAAATTATTAAAATTGAAAACACTGAATTTGGCTTTTGAGTTTTAGACATATGAAGCGGTGAACGGAACAACCATTGATGGCTACTACATAGCCTCTTTTTTCGAAGCAGTTCGTAGGACTCAAAACATCCAAAGTCCTGTCTCAGAAAATTGCTCGTCTTGAGATATTATGCTGCAGCTAATTTCTCTGAGAAGCGAACGTGAAAACTAAATATGAAGTTAGTTTGTAACGATGGAGATTGTGATGTAAATGTTAACCAGTGACCATAAAAGAAATTCCAGGTTGTTTGCTTTTGTAATAAATACTACCTACATATTAAAAACAATACCTTTCATGCGATTTATGTATTCAAAAATATATACGGAAGAGAAGTTGCAAGGTATATTGTTGAAGGAAAGATATATTTTAACGAAACAAGCAATACAAATGAAGAATTGAAACAAAGGTTTCAGTATCGATCAAAAATATTACATTTTATTTTGTGAAATTTCATTAATTTGCAAGAAGTTATTGAAAAGACTAAATACAATAATGTGGAGTTATAACAAGACATTCGGTTCTGGTCTACGAAGAAGGGCCATGGGGAGCAAAACATTGAAAATTATTGAATCGTGTATTTCCATCTTAAAATGCCTTTTTAGACTACAGCACTCAATGAAATTGATCGGGCACATTGCTTAGTCTTCTGTACGTGAACTGGTAGTCCGGAGGTTGAGTGTATTATATTCATCTGTATATAAAGTAAATTATTACAGAAGAAGATTGTAATGTAATTAATATAATGTAAATGAAACCGCAAAGAAATTTAGTGGTTTTGAAAAAACTTTAAACCGAAGAGCGACTTTTTTCGAGATCTGTCACATTACGGGACAGTACAATACAAACTGTTTCAAGCATTACATTTTTAAAAAATTCTAATTTTTTTGTTCTGAAAATTAAAAAATTTAAAGAATAAAGAAAAACTGTTTTACCATTTAATTCAGTATATTAAGCTCTATCGATACAAAAAGTTTAAATACTTTATTTTGCTTCGAAAGGATTCCAACCTCAATGCTTACGATTCTAATTCGGGTATTTAGACCAGTCGCATAATATTGTATCATGTGGATGCAGGTCTAAAATCCTTCATAAACAAGATAGTGTAGATCCAAACAAAAATCTACGATTTAATTCATTATTATAAGAAAATTCTAACATTTCGAAAATAATTATTTAAAGTTCTGAAATTGAGAAATTGACTCATAAAAATATTTAGCTTCAATAGTTACGGTATAGGTCAGTTATAAAATACGAGAAAGGAAAAGAGAAATATGCCTTTTTGTGATTTTAGAAATTTCAGGGAGTTTCAAGAAAATCAAAGTTGTGCCATTTTGATATGCGGACTTTACACGTATAAAATATTAAAGAAAAATGTGGAATGAGTTAAAAAATTGAAAAGTCTTAGTATCATCATGCAAAATATCGCTAAAAAATTAATGTTTCTTTTCTAATTTTGACAACCTTGAACGCTGTCAGATAGATCGAGAAATTCTCTTTTGGACAAAATTTTGTAAAGAGTCTCATCGTTTCAGACATACGGATAGAGATATATTTTTTAAAGTACAGTTTTCTATATTAAGGACCCTCAGAAGTTTTATTTCCATAAAAATTTTGATTTTTTATGGTTTGTTTTGCAGTTTTGGAAAACTTTCTCTGTATTACAACTAGAACGAAATAAATATTTACATACATCACAAGAGTTTGTTCTATTTATATAAATCAAGACCTACCACAAGTCAAATTAGCTTAGATGGCTCAGGGCATCAAAGATGTGAACGCAGTGTCTCTGACCGAAAGGTCCCAGGATTCGAGTTCCGACGGTGGCGAAATTCTCGGCACTAATTAGATAGCAAGATCGAGTTCAGTCCTTTACGGAGAAGAATTCTAGAGGCTGACTGTTCTGATCGATAGTTTCCCGTGGTTTCTCCGATCAACTCCAGGCGAATATCGGAGCACAAACGAACCACAGACTGCGCGCAATCTTCCCTTCTCCTCCCTTGTCCAAGCCTCAACCTTTACTTCACACACACACAAACACACACACTTACACACTTACATGCACTACACTACCATGTCGGGAGACCAGTCAAGAGCGTAGCGCTTGCCCCGGCAGGGGCGGTGTCCCGCTCTTGGGAGATACCTTGTTGGAGACATTTCCGGCTAGCCGACGGTAGACCGGCGCTGGATCTCCCCATCTAGCGGGGGACGGTCACCGCCACCTCCCGCAATAAACCTACACTACACTTACGAGACTAATGACTTTATCAGTGGATGCGCCCGGAATCACTAATCAATTTATCAACCAAGGGGTCCATGGCTTTGGGTAGCGGGGGAGGGCAGCGAGGTCGGCAGGGGCGGAGGCAGCGGGTGGGGGAAGGTGGGCGATCGTTGAGCGGTCTGGCTCGTCGATCGTTATTTATTGGCGCATTGTATTAGCATAGCTAATGAACTGACCCCGCGCGTAATTTGTGCTGCTTAGTAATCACTCCCGCGTCTCCCTCGGGGAAAGTTTGCTTGCTTCGTCAGCAGAGGTATCCCCTCCCCGCAGCCCGCTCGCCGATGTGGGACACGTGGACCGCACGTGGCAAGTCCCCTCGCCCACAATGTAGGCTCCGAACTGCCGCCGGTGAGATTGGCAAAGGCTATTATGTTTCAAAATATACCTTTCTATACATCCAGCTATTATAACTCATTTGCTTTGGCCTCTTCATACGAACGTATCAAAGGGCTCGATTTTAATAAAACATTCTTTGATGAACCAACTATCACGTTTGTCACGTCGGAGAGTAGAAAAATCTTGGAGAGGCTCGTGTAAAGGATTACATTTCTGCGATAGCCACGAATTGAATGCTCAAGGAACCTTTGTGGTGCAGTATTGCATATTTCCCAATTAAAGATAGGAAACGATATTAAAGATGTGATATGAATAAATTTTGGGTCATAATATTTTACCTACAGGCACGACTCTAAATTAATGGAAGAGTTTAATTAATTTGTTTGATAAAACAAAATGCGGAGTGTGCTTTCCTACAGGAATATTGTTTACCATATTAAAAGAACCATGTGTATTGCATTAATTGCGAAACTTCTCGTGTTTTTAATCCTTTTATAGTATTCACATTTTGTACTACAGTTGAAATATCTCCAAAGGATAGGTAATTAAAATTGTAGGTATTATGGTAAAAGAGAGCAAAATAATATTTCATTTTTGACAGTTCAAACTTTGAGAACGTGATAAGGAGTATAGAATAAATTTATAAATGAATAAAAGATACTTTTAGGAGTCACAATTTTTATACGTTGCACGTAGTAAACGAAACAAAAATATTTAAAATAAATACCTAAATATTGCATGAACGTTTCAACGGAATTCTTCCATTTGCTCCAATAATATTTTTGTCACAGAGTTGTAAACCATTTGGCAAGTACATTATATTTGCGATAAAATAAAATTCGTACCATTTAATTGAAGTGTATTTCAAATTCAGGCGTATACTTCACGGATTGCGCCTTCCAGCGATTAGAAGTCGCGGCTTCGACACCACCATGGGACCTGAAAAATTGATTAAATGTGCATACGTGATGAGGACCACCAGTTATTTTGTGGCCCCTGTTGGAATTGAATTCGTAGACCGACTGCTTTGATAAGTGGTTTACGAGGTTTTCCTCATCACATCCAGAAGAATGCTGGATCAGCACCTCCTACAGCGGGATATTGGCAATACGCGACCTTCCCTTCCTATTCTTTCCTATTATCTTCATCTTCCCCTTCCCCAAACAGGCTATGATGGTGCAGTATTAGCATTGCCGTTTACTTCTGCAGCATAGAAGAACGGAATCGAGTCCAGACGGAGTCGGAGTTTCGACGTTATCTTCAGAGCAAAGTCGAATTCAACCTCTGCCTTGAGAACAAATTAAAGCACCCTGCAGCTGAACTCTAATTAACGGGCCAAGGTACATGGGCGAAATTTCCTTTCTAATCCTTGTCCCATCCTTCCCTTTCACCTTCTTCTCGATCCTACATACACACACACACACACACACACACACACACACATATATATATATATATATATATATATATATATATATATATATATATATATATATATATAGTATATATGTATATATGTATGTATATATGTATACATGTATACATATATATACATACATGTATACATGTATGTTATACATATATAATATATATATATATATATATATATATATAATAAATATACACAACATACACACACACCTAACACCCTTATATGCACAACGCTCCCACACATGATGAGAGACTAGTCAGGAGCTTTGAGCTTGTCGCGATAGTGGCGGTGTCCCTTGAAGAGAGATTGCTCTTGTATATCTGGAGAGGGAAACCCCACAAGCCGAAGTGTAGGTCGGCGCCGGTTCTCACGTTCGAGCTGGAAGGAACACCACCTCCCGGGATATAATATGCGCCACACTAACGGGACAATCGACTGCAGCAGTTGAAGCGTCTGAAAACACTAAATAATACGCTAATCAATCTCCGATTCCGGACTGAGGGAGTACCGCCAGGGGAAGTACGTCCCAACACACCCTGTCATAACCGACATACGCAGGCCGGCGGACCTTGCAATTGAGCGAGACTATTGACACGAAAAAGAAGCGTGTCGAAGTGTACATAAAGCGAGAATAAAAATGTTTATTTTGCCAGGAGCAATGCAATACATTATAGTATATACAAAGACGAATACCTGCATTTATTTGTATGTGATATTGAGTTTTTGAAGACACAGGAAGTGCCTCTACCTAATATGTGACGTGTTTCGGTGACGCAAGATTCAAACAGGTTCTAGTAATCACGACTCTCAAAATATGAAGACGACCTTCTCGGCTTTCCCACGTCAAGGAAACAATATTTATTGATATTAGAGAAGAACTTTTGGAAGTAGGAGGAGGCATCCCCGGAAATTTCACAACCAAAATTTCTCAGTCTAAGCATGTAAAATCTTTTGCGTTAAATTGAGAATGATGAAGTGAGAAGTGAATAATATACATGTATCAATTGTTTCTTGATTTTCGCGGAAGTTCGCGTTATTTTTTCATTCATTCCTAGAAATGAAGTGATGATTCATTTTTAGTATTTGATATTCAAATAACGTTCGTATTCGAGCAATGCCTGCTAAGCGTTCTGTATTAGCCAGTTGAAAATTGACAAACACTTTTCGAAATTAAGTGTTTCTGACAATAGTAATGTTTTTCTCGTGTACCTACTATTTAAAACGTTGCACGCTTCTGAGACTGGAGTACCAAGGTCTACCAAACGCGGTCTACCAAGCGGAATACCTTTTAAAATAACAACTGATTATGTTTCATTCTTATGCTTCCTATTTTGAATTGTGAAGAATCAATATTTATACTATTGTTACCATTATTTATTGATGTCATATGGTTAAAATTTTTATTATACGTTTCAAAACACTTTTATTTCTATATTCAAGTAAACTGCCAAGATCAAATAACAAAAATATTTATAATAAAATTATCAGAGGACGAAGGTATCAGAGGACGAAGTACAACGTAAAAGAAGATAAATTATTCAAGCAGTTTTTATCATTTACTTTCTTTTACGTTGTCCTTCTTCATCTGGATACTGATAAGGAGATAGTAGTATAGTAACATAATCTTACTTATAATTAACGCGACTTTTATGTGGAGAAAATCACTCCATTATTAATAAATATTTATTATTCATCGCAATTTGCGCTACGTATAGGCAAATCCTTTGCCTACCTTGGTTCTCTTTTAAAATTGTATTATTTAACTATATAAAAAACCAATACTAAATAAATAGGCTATTATTATTATTATTATTATTATTATTATTATTATTATTATTTTATTTACCTAAAGATGAAGAAATGAAACGTTGTAATAAACATTTTATCCATATAACAACAGTATAAACATTGATTGTCTACAACCTAAAATAGGATGAATAAGAATAATTTGGAGATATAAAAAAATGCAGTTATTGAGCTGGCCGTATTGGTGCATAAGTATGCAAAACTCCTCGGACGCAGTTTCACTACCACACCCAGTTTCATTTATTTAACAATAACGGAAAAGGAAATATTGTTTTTCAGAGTTGTGAGAATCATAGAGTACAACAATGATGCAAGGAGTAGAACAAATCTTAAAAACTCTTATCACCTATGAAGATATAACTTCACAAAAGTTTCTTTGTGTCTTACGGAACCCGGCATGCTAAATGGCATCAAAATCAACGATGGAGTCGTGGGGCACGTTTCCAAAATTAATATTTTTTTGTACCTCCAGAGCTAATTTTTAATTCTAATTTTAATTAATTTAAAAAAAATGCACTCTTACTCAAAAACTGGACGAGACATCAAATGGTGTGAAATGACATTTTTTAGAGAACACGTTACCTTTTATTTAAAACAAAGAGGAATCGGACCAGGGTTACAAAGATCATGGGATCAAAATTGTTATTTTCCGCCATCTTTAATGGTGTCTCAGAATTACGTCCATGGAGGCCAACTTTGGAAACTAGGAATGTAGTGAATGAATAATATAGTTTGTCCAATTAGTTTGTAATGTTAAGCTTTATTGCAGGAGTACATGTTCTGAAAACTAGCGACATTAGGTTAAAACTTTTTACGCATGCAGTAAAGCAATATTATAAACAGTTTCATACGCTATTAATTTGTTTAACAGAATTATAAATTTATAAGAGAATCAAATGTAATTTTGCGAAACAACTTTTTGTAACGTTTCGGGTATTTGATATCTCTATGAGGAAACGTAAATCAACTGTTCCGTTTACCTCCGTCTTTCCACGGTTCGCTGGCTGCGATTGGCTGAATGTGTGATGACGCAATCATTCGAGCCATAAAATGCTAATACGTCATCATTTTTGCCCTACAACGCCCCTTAATAAACGAATTCTTGCGACAGAAAAGGTCGTTTTTTATATACCAGCATTATAAACAACACCTTTCCATTACCAAATCGTCATCGCTATTTCTGCACGAAATATGAGTCGTCACTGACATAATGGTCACAGTGTCACATCAGTTATGGAGTATAAAGAAGACAGTGGTACCATGTAAATAGATTCAGTGTTCGTAGTAAAATTCAATATATTGTGAAAAAACTTGCACTTTTAAAATATAATTTATTAATTTATTACTACTTTAAAATTATACGTTGCTTTTATACGGTAATATTTAACAAATAATAACAACGAACATCCATTTAGTTTTAATGAATATTAATAGTACAATTGGATACATTTTCAAAGACACTCCAGAAGACGTATTTAATTCCAAAGAGCTTGTTTTTTCTTTAGTTTCTGCACTAACCAATATCTTGTTTCAATGCAAATCTTATTATTCACCGATTCTTAAATGTTATTCAGCTACATTTGAAGATCGCCACCCTCCATGACATGTAAGTGCAGTAATATCACCACCATTATTGACGAGAAACGTCGCTGATGTCCTTTTAAACGAACACACACATTTACACATTGTCTTTAATTTTGAATATGTGCACCTTAATGTAGACTCTTTACACGCTGTGGACTTAATGTTTTCTTATTCCTAAAAAAAAGGACTACATTATAAACTAATTGCATAATATACTATTATATTACTTGTATACCAAAAAAATATTTATAATTTTAAATGAAACTAATATTGATATAACTTGCCTAGTTCTGTTTGTCTCGAGATAATATCTTGAGAATTAAGCCATATTAGTTTATCGAAACATTGGTGTTTGGTCAAGCACATGTACTTGATGCAATGAAAATAATATTTAATATTTTAAAAGAGCATTAAATAATATTTAACATTTTAAAAGAATGATAAACTTTGACATTTAATTATTATCTCGAATATTATCTTAACTGGACACACAACCTTACTACTCTTAAAAATCCCGAGAAAAACTGTGTAAAATGCTTACGACGAACTGTTCTCACTCAAGTTAATCTCTCTACGTGGACTAATTTCTTCTTGATTACGGTAGTAATATCGGGGGAGCAATAAAACGAAGAAAGTTTGAGAAAAAGCTGAAACAAGATTCGCGACACCTGGCCCGGTCCACATCCTGTGCGTCGTCGATGAAGTGGAAGAGGCAGGGATAGGCCGAGCGAACAGCCTTCTACTGGTATTGATGGCGCAGTTTCCAAATAGCTTCTCCTAATCTTGTGACGAGTTCTCCTTGGTGGCAAGTAATCGATCTCTATTTTCGACTTTTTATGTAATTATTTGTAATTGACTTCGAGTTTTAATTATAATACGCCGCTCGAATAACATATTAGCACGCTATCAAATTGTTTTCATAAGACTTATATTACAGTCCACGCATTGGACTTTTTCTTATTTCCTTTACTCTTGTGCGTATGGACGTAAATATGAATGTTTGGTGATGTTCCTTTAATACTTTTCAGTGAAATTGTTCCGTAATAGCACTTTAGTCACTAATTACTTCATTTAATGTTTTAATCCATAATTAATTGTTCTTAATAACAAGGCTGTTGATAATTTAACTTATATCCAACGGCTTCTTTAAAATATTTCTATTAATTTGCGTAATTAATTTTTAAAATACAAATCACTTCACGAAAAGAAATCGCAAAGAGAAATAAAAACGCTCCACACAAACGCACTTGGTGATTTACATATAAATCAATGCATGCTCTCACTTCGATGTCATCTATATTCTCGTTAGCAGAGTGTATAACAGAATGATGAACACTTGTTTATGGCAAACAAAAAAATAAAACGCTTTGGCGTCTAGTCAATCGTACATTTACATAATAAAGAGTACTTTTGCTCCCCCGATAGTTGATTAGTTAACTTTGATTAGCAACGCGTGTTTCGAGCAAGTTGTCAACGGAACGTGTAAGATAAACCCCATTAAAATTGACCGTGAGTGCGTGCGTGCGTCGTTGAGTGTGCCGCGCGTAGCAAGAGAGACAGCCGCGCCTACCGTTTAAATTGTGGACTCATTTTCGGGAATCACTTCGGGGCAAACCAACCAGCCGAAGGGATACGATTGATACAGTAGATGCCTCTTTCAGTAGACGCCGAATTGCTAATAGTTTATTGTGATTGCCGTTGATATTTATGACACGTGTTGCTCAACAAACGAACGACTTTCTCTCTCTGTCTCTGCTCTCCGTGTCTCTGCTCTTCCTGTCTATCTCTTCCTCTCCTGTCTATCTCACTGCTCTCTCCTCACTGTCTCTCTCTCTACTGTCTCTCTCTCACTGTCTCTCTCCTCACTGTCTCTCTCTACTTTTTTTTTCTCTCTGTCCTCGTCTCTTCTCTGTCTCCTGTCTCTCTGTTTTGTGTGTGTGCTCTCTCTCTCTCTCTTGTCTCTGTGTGTCGTGGCTCTCTCTCTCTGTGTGTCTCTCTCTCTGTGTGTGTCTCTCTCTGTGTGTGTCTCTCTCTGTGTGTGTCTCTCTCTGTGTGTGTCTCTCTCTGTGTGTGTCTCTCTGTGTGTGTCTCTCTCTGTGTGTGTCTCTCTCTGTGTGTGTCTCTCTCGTGTGTGTCTTCTCTCTCTGTGTCTCTCTGTGTCTCTCTCTTGTGTGTGTCTCTCTCTCGTGTGTGTGCTCTCTCTCTCTGTGTGTCCTCTCTCGTGTCTCTCTCTGTGTGTCTCTCTTCTCTCTGTGTGTCTCTCTCTTGTGTCTCTCTGTGTGTCTCTCTCTGTGTGTCTCTCTCTCTCTGTGTCTCTCTCTGAATATGTCTGTCTCTCTTTGTCGCATTCTGTGCCGCACGTAAGTAAGATAGGTACCATGTATCTAAGACTTGGAACATCATAAGGCGTCGGTGAAAGTATAAATATGTATATTATAGCTGTCCATTTGGATATTGAAACTGTTAGTGTTGAAGAACACTTTCCCTAATCCGAAAACAACGATGATAGAATATTTAAGATCACAATTATGAAGCTTATAACTCTAAATGCTGCATATACATACTCTGCTGTTAACTGATTGTAGAGCAATGTACGTTTTTCAGTTATGAAGTGTCTGTGTTGTAGGTGTGACGTCCATGGATGGAAGTAAAATGATGGAATAATTATACTCTAAACGATAAAATTATACTCTAAACGGTAAACAATTCCAAATTTTAAAATTTCTAATTAGCTAATTTTAAAATTGCTAATTTTCTAATTTAAAAATTTACAACAATTTCTCATATTATTATTATTATTATTATTATTATTATTATTATTATTATAAAATACTCGCAAAATCATTTACCTTTATCTCTCAATGTTTTTAGTTTCTCTCAGGGCTTGAACTCTTCACTTGATGTGTTTTCGCTTGTATGCTGACGAGATTCCCTCCCTCTCTAGTTTTTCTAGGGGTAATTCAAAAACACGCACGATATTCGAGCTTCCTCAAAACCTCTTTGAAATAATTAGCAGAACGTATTAATTTTACTGTTTTTTTCCTTCTTTTTTTTTCTCCCGTTCCCCTCATCCCGATTCTTTCCCGATTTCCTATAAAGTACTTCCTCACTTTCACTCCAGTCATCTATGTGAGAACCTGCATTCAAATTGCGTACGTATTTTTCATTGAATTACTTCCTTTCAAAATTTATATTACAATAGTATATAATAAAGTGATCAGGCGGAAGAGCAGGCTAAATGGCCTTAGTCTCGCCACCAATAAAAAGACATTTATTTATTTATTTTATTTAAATACTTTGCATTCTGCAGAGTAATGTCAATTCAAGCGACAATACAGGTAACGGGTGACGACTGATTGAAACTGATCAATGAGGGACAATGGAAATATATTGAGAATGATCAGACTATTCTGGTGAGGACGATGGCAATCCGACCCCGCCAATAAACTCCCAATTATTGCTTTTCTTTGCAGTTTATCGTATTGTATACTATTTTGTCGATTTGTCTCCACAGTCATTTCGTCATCGATTTCATCTTCGTTGTCATTTTTCTCCATTGTTTACGTTATTATAATCACCATGGTATTTTTATCGTTATCATCGCCTTCCACAATTTCATTTCGGTCAACGTCTTTCTTGGACTGTTATCAGCGTCGTTATTATCCTATCATCGTCGTTGTCATGCAGTCAGAATTACTATCCTATCATCTTTGACTTTTATTGGTTAGTTCAGCATCTTCCCTGTCAGCGTCGTTATTGTTATTATCGTCACATCCTGTGCCATTCAGGTCGTTATGCGTTATCGTCACATCCTTTGCCATCAGCCTTGTCGACGTGTTAGCGTCGTTATGTCGTAATTGTCAGCATCGTCGTCACCAATGCCGTCGTCATTCGTCGCCGATGGCGCGAAGCGCCTGTGACACATAGCAAACATCGCCATTGTCAACATTGCCATTGCCATTGCAACATTCCTTGCCATTGCCTTTGGTTTCGTCTGCGACCGCTGTCCCAGAGGCGGCAGCGGCGGCGACGACGGCGGCGGGATTTCGTCGTTCTCGACGACGACGACGATTTGAAAGGGCGCGGTCGCGTAATCAGTTCGGCGGGGCGGCGGCGGCGGCGCGCAGTTAATATGCATACGCGGCGCGCTGCCATCCATCAGCCGCCCGGCCGCCTCGCTGCTCGCCTGCGCGCGTGGGCCGCCGCCTGTCGCCGGGCGCGCGAACGGCGGGTTGCGTTTGCGTCGCGCGAAGGAGACGACACATGCGCCAGGGGGACCCTGTCCTATCAGGGGAAGAAACGGTTGAGTGTGCTTCATCCCTTACCCTTGCGTAACTATTGCAGATAATGTTTGTGTATCCCACTATTCTAAATTTTCGGAATGATTCTAAATTTTCGGAATGATCGTTGTGGCTGTTTATTTGTCGTGTGTGTATGTGCGTGTGTGTGTGTGTGCATGTGATGTGCTGGTGTGTGTGTGGTGTGTGTGTTGCTGGTGATGTGTGGTGTGGGGTGTGTGTGTGTGTGTGTGTGTGTGGTGTGCTGTGTGTGGTGTGGTGTGTGTGGTGTGCGTGTGTGTGGTGGTGTGTGGTGTGTGTGTGGGGGGTGGGGGGTGCGTGTGTGGGTGCGTGTGTGTGTGGTGGTGTGGTGTGTGTGTGTGGTGTGTGTGTGTGTGTGGGTGTGTGTGTGGGTGTGGTGTGTGGTGTGCGTGTGTGTGGGTGTGGTGTGTGTGTGTGTGTGTGTGGGTGTGGTGTGTGTGGGTGGTGTGTGCGGGGCTGTGGGCGTGCGCGCGTGTATGTGAATGTGAGAGGGAATCAGAGAGACAGACAGACAGACAGACAGAAGACAGACAGACAGACAGACAGACAGACAGACTCGGATAACTTTAATTCCATCTCTTTGTCTCCTGATTTTCTGTGCGAGTAGCGCCCGATCTTCCCACACGAAGAAATTCTTGGAACAAACAAAAAAAAAAACAGTTTTAAACGAGTGGATCATAACTGAATTTTCTAATGCCTGGAGAAAAAAGTATAATGTAGCAAGTAGAGCTAAATACCCTCTGAAATAATTAAAAAATTTGATAATTTCATAGTAATACTAAATATAGTGCAAAAATTGCTAATTTGCATAATGTTAACGGTTTGAATTGCTAACACGTGTAATAATTTATGAAAACAACTTTTAAAATAATTTAAAAGAAGATCGTATTTCAAACCTTAATAAACTAAATTCAAAGACTTAAACAAATATTTGAAAAACTAATAGACGTCGTTTAAAGATCTTTTAATAAATTATGTATATATAATTTAATCAGTGTTACTTTCGCATAATTTATGTATATTACGTTTTGCAGAAGTGTACTATATCATTCGAAGTTTTTTTCAAGCCAATTTTATTTTAATAGCGTGCAGAGTTTATATTCCCAATGTATCCACTAACATTACGGCTCAAAATGTTGGAAAAAAATGTTTCTTCTCATCTCATTCCTTAAGGTGGATAGAGCGAGATATTCCCTAGTAGATAGAGAGTCCATTTTACATTCAACAATAATTATTTGTGAGACATGTGGGTATTGTGAAACACGTATAAACAAACCAGGGATTCCTATTAAGAGTTTTATTTGATTATACGAATTAATTGTGTTATATAGATAGAAAATAAAAATATTTCAATATTATAAAAAGACCTATCGGTGACTAGTTTCTTAACTAGTACCAACAGATCGCGTAGCCAAAGAATGAAAAATTGAGGCATAAGATTGAATATAAAACAGCACTATTTAACCATTAGCAAGATCAAAAGTAACATTATAGACATATATCTCCATATTTTTTACAGTGATCACTAATAATGGCCGAAATCTCCTCATCTTGAGTATCGCGAAATGTCTTTGGTAAATTAGGCAACGCCGTAATGTCTGTGACATTGGTATACCTGCGCAGAGCTCATGCTGCTTCAAATTGTCCTTGTTTTCATTCACTTTGAATACTGTTTCTGTACTGTTTGGTGCCTAGTCGACACGCGGTAAACAATGTCTGAGCGCATTGGGAGTGCAATTGGTTTGACAGAATAGTGCTACAGAGAAAAGGCATTTCTGTTAAAATACTAATACTACCTATGATTGAATTTATAACTCCTCTTACTATTTCAATCAGTTTACCCTTGCCTGGTTTTATATACAGTGGGTCTTGAAGCATAATACTGTGTTGGGCACTCCAGAAAAAAAACTTCAACTAAAAATCACTAATTATGACAAGATAAATCCATGTACAAACACAAATGTAAATTAACAAATAGCTTAAAAATTGAAAGTTCCATTGTCAATTTCTCATTTATAAATGCATGTTTCGTTTCTTATTGTTTCATTCAATTTATTTTTAAATTCAAATATTATGGTTCAATAAAATATTTGATTGATTATTGTTCAGATTAAAACATTTCTTGAAGTTTTTAAGAATATTTATTTTCAAAAATCCAGGCACAGGTAAAGGAGTCCCAAGATTTCATATTTTGCTAGTAAGGAAATCCAGCTCTACATTTATACCTTGAATGGTTGAAATTAAAACCAGCAATTTCTAATACCTTTGTGAATTGAATTCTCACCCCCAGTAGTTCTACTGATTGAGGTGCTGACATATGTAAAATTTTGTTGCTTCGAGTCCAGTATCCTTTGTGTATCTCATATAATGAAAAAGAGAATGTGAATTATTTTCAAATAATTAATCATTGTTCAGGAGCTAAAATGAAAAATAGGCTGTTATAGAGCTCAAACTGAAATAATACTATAATAAATGTATAAATATTTCTATAAACTCTCAAAATTACCCATTTGCTCATAAAGTTTAATCACAGTGAATCATCATCATAAACTGCAGGCCCTTTCCTGTTTCCCAGTAGAACAGGAAGCTTACACTTCTAGATCAAAGTGATTTATTTATTGCAGACTGTATAAATACAAATAATATAAATATAAAGTATACATTATTCCGCTGAGGACCAATCCTGTGCGCGGGCCTGTCTATCATTCATACTTTTTCATAGCATACAAAATTGTTTATATAGCTCATGTAATATAAAAGAAAAAACGTGATCATTTGGAATATTAACTGAATTGAGATTTTCATTCAGAACGCACAAATGCTTTTATCCATCAAATTTAAATATCTGATTATATACAAAGGCAATGTTTTCCAGGAGTGAGGATCTTTTAATTGGGCCCAGAAAACCCAGAGGAATGTAAGAACTCTTGCCGGAGACTTGTCACTCGATTTAAATGAAACGCGCTACGCGCACCGTGTTGCCGAGTTGGGCGTTACCGACCCGTCCCTGTAGAAAGCGCGCGAATGTCTCTCTTTGGAGTGATTTAGGCTTACAATATTGCGTATTTCTCCTATTTGAGACGGTAGATGTCCTTCAAATTGCGCATGTTGATTCTTCGAGATGCTAGTTACCTAAGGAAGAGTTTTTTAAAACACTTTCAACAGCTAGTTTTCCCACAATTTTAAAATTTCTGGTCGGTTCAGTCGGGTCTCAAAAAACTAGACGATGAAACAGTTTCAACTTTTACCAGAACATAGACGAACCTCTCATCTTTCGATTAGTACAATAAAAAAGGCATGTTAAACATAACACATATCTCGCTCTAACCACCTTAAAGTGGGCACAGTAATGCGAAAGATACATTCGTTTGTAGTAACAGCACTGCATCAGTAATTATATCGCCATTGTCTGTCTCTGTCACAGTCCCCACCGACTGTGCTTGTTCTCGTCCCACCTCTACCACTGTCTCTTCCATCTTCCCCCCCCCCTGACGTCCGCAACACGCATCTCACCGTCCCCGCCCCGCCCCAACCCTGCCCGCCCCGCCCCCGCCCTGCCCGCCCCCCCCCGCCACCCCGCCCCGCCCCGCCCCCGCCCCGCCCCCGCCCCAGCCCCAGCCCACAGCCCGCCCCGCCCCGCCCCCTCGCTCCTCCTCCTCGCCTGCCCGCGCCATCCCCGCGACAGCCTCCGGCCACCCCACCCCGCGGCCCCCACTCCCGCGCCACCCCTTCGACACCCCCACCCTCCCCCGTCTCATCCCCGCGCCCGTTTTTGACCCCGAGTCCGACCCAGCCTCCAGGCCCGCCCGCGCTCCTGTCCCCTCGCCTGTCTCCGCCCCCGCTCCTGTCCCCTCGCCTGTCTCCGGTCCCGCGGCCACATTCGTGCCCATACCCACAATCACCCCCGCCCTCGCCCCTCCCCATCATGAATTAGGAATAATTTTAAATTTATTTTTATTTGCTGATTTATAGTTGGATTTAAAATTGGATATAGAATGATTTTCGTTGCTGTTAAAAATGAGTAAACATTGCCTTTGTGAATATCTCAATCAATCTTTTGGGCGAAGGAAGCTGACGACCCATAATCTCCTGCCCCTTAAGTATGTCACCCCACAGTATCCTACTGCCTCCCTACAGTATGTTAATTATCAATTTCAAGAACGGTCGAGTCACTATTTTTGCATTGTTTCAAATACCCTAGTTGATATGAGGACAAACGGTTTTCGGTTAATTAAGTTTGTAGGCAAGTGTGTGGCTTCTTCATCGTGATGGCGAACTTTTGTATTTTGCCAATGAATGATACTTTTAAATGTTACTCATGGCTGCTGATAAGTTGTACAAATCTTAGCGTGTTATACATTAACAATATTCTGTGGTATTCCGGACACGCTATTCCATACTTCTTTTAAAATTTCTTTAACCAATTGGGTGTGTGTGTTAAAGTGTTAACTTTATTTATATTTAAGTGATTAAAGTTCATATTTTGTCAGAGTGTGGTGGTTTCAGTTCTTCAAATATATTTCTGCCGGATAAATGAACTTTCTGCCGCCTGAAATAACTTACTGGAACCCATGTGTGCAATTTATTGAATGTTGATATATCATGTTTAATCTATTTTGTCTCAACATGTATATGAGAAATTATTATCATATCCTTTAAAAAGACGTAAGGTAGGCATTCTAAATCTTTTATATAAAAACACATTCGTGTGATCATTGGATCACGTAAGTCTACAAGTTATTTTATGACAACTTTAAATAATAAAAGTTACAATTTATTTTAAGGATCGTGGAAAATCCGTAAGTCTCAATTATATTCTGCAACTTCTGATCAAGCAGTCAACCCAGTCAGCCCTCGTTTATCAACCTCTATTAAAGTTATGACAACATTTTGTTAATAATAAAACAACGTATTAACTCTTATAGATGTTGTAGAATAATAAAACCTCGTCTTATTTGTACATATTCATGGACAAATTTCAAGCTCATTTTCACTCAAAACTTCGATTTTTCGAAAAAATTAACAAGACATCGTTTATAGCTCTTGTACTCGCAAATGAATTAAATGAAAATACGTTATTATAATATTGTACTGTAATAAGAATTGATATATATATATATATATATATATATATATAGTTTTCATTCCCAATTCGCAGATAGCTTTATCCCTCTTCCGATTTTAATTTTAATTCCATTTCACGTTCACATCCACGTTTCCGTCTCTTTCTCGTTCTCATCCACATTGAAGTCGTCTACTTCGTCGCTTTCAATCATTTTCCTTCTTCCATTCAGCGAAAAATGCAGGTAGCTTCGAACCGCCCACGTCACAAGCGGTATTACATTACGAAATTGGTTTCAATGAAATCATGACAAACTCATCTCCATCTCTAACATGGCAGACCAGTCTATCTGAACTTCAGTTTTTTTCCCTAAAATCTTGCTTGATTATCATAATGCGTGTTTAATAATGCAGAATATATTTTTCTTATTTGGTTTCTTGTTCGCGGCAAGGAGGATTGGTTTTTAGATTGTACATGAAGGGATCATCTCAACTGATCCGAGAGATAACGAAGGTAGTGGAGGTGGCTGAAAAGTTAAGTTATCAAGAGACGGTATATTTTTTCCGTGAATCCAGCCTTTGCAATTTGCATAGCTCTCTTACAGTAATTTCAGAGAAGTTTTCGAAAAACTACAAAAAGACTATGCAGAGGAGCATAATAAACAGGATGTCTATAAATTGCATGTCGAGGACGTTTTGTTCAGTTAGCACTCGTTTTTTTTACTTACCGAAAGCGCTCATAGAGTGAGCCACTAACACTGCATGTGTTTGATGCATTTCGAATACTCCAAGGAATAAGTTAATGCTTTCTAGTGTAATAAACTTCTTTTTCGTAGACTGACTTTAAGTGTAGTCAGATATTCCCGAATGTATTGTGTCTTTATAGGCTATCGTGGTAGCTGAATCTCATCAGCTCTACGCGGTATTAAACGCAAAGTTGCAGGAACGATCTCGGCCGGAGGAAAAAAATCGTAGTTTTCTTCATAATAAAAATTGAAGCAGATAAAAGACAAGTTCTGCTACAAAATGGCACAGACTTACAGTGTATTTAATTTCCTATTCTCTTAATCGGGGCTAGCAGTTTGTTTTGCCCTATCCCTTCCCCACCGTGTATCTATTTCCTACAATGTCTCTTTCCCGTAATAAAATTGCAAATTATTTGTAGAAAAACTCTTATTTCCGGGATTTAGTAACCAAAAAGTGGATAAATCCTGTGGTTAAATACAGAAAAAAATTTCAACACGTAGCGTAGCCAGAATTCATCTTTTGTGGGTTCTTCATAACGAAAAAGTGATTGACGGCGAAACGACTATTATTATTAATCTGTGGTCAATGCGATCGCCTAAACCGTTCAACCGATATTCCTCAAAATTGTTATTCCCCAATCGATCTGAATGAACTCGAGTCTTTGGGAGTTTCAAATGCATATTCTGATTTTCAACCCTTTTATGCCCGAGTTGATTTATTTCTTACTTAATTATAATTTTAGCAAATAAATATGATATAGGTGATATATAGTTATGTTCTAAATGAAAAATGTAATTATTTCTGTTAGCTTTTTCAAAATACGGACTGTTTCAATATTGGAACACCAGGCACAGACGGGTCCAGAGTTTTTCAACAAGTCAGGTCACATCTATAATATTTTTTCTTTATTTAAAATATAAAAAATACTACAATTTGGTTATTTTCTATATCAAAATTAGTTAATAATTAGTATGGAGTATGAAATAGTTTTCATGCAATTTTGTGTTTAAATTTTTGAAATTGATTATTTGTATTCTATTTACATGCACATCTTTCTTGTTTTGTGATTATTGAAATCCAGTGTCTTGTACTATCGAATCCCTCAGAAGTTAATATGCGAAATATCATACATTTGCTAGTATTGTGTCATGAGAATATTCTCATGAATGCACTCATCATAGTGTCCAGAGCCAATATTACCCTCTAGTTGTCTCAGATGTGAGTCTTTCAGTTTCACTGAATGGCATAATTAGTGCCTCACTTTCTGATCTAAGTTTGCTCCAGGTTTTTCAGTGTGCTGCCTATCTTCATCCCCGCTGTCCTCCTCACTGATACATCGTCTGGAGGCATTATAAAAATAAATGCACTGAAGTAAACATTATCTTCCACCAATATTGCAATTATTTGTTCTGTTGTTAATAATCTAAGAAAAATATATTAGATGATTTGTTAAATAATAATTAATGGTACCATTCATGCCTGGTGTTCCAATATTGGAACATTTTAGAAAAATTGTTTCCAGCGCAGCTAAATTGTAATATTTTAAAGATATTTGACTTTACTGATAAAAATGTAATGTCATTTAACTATTCTCATGGGAACAAAGTTTAAAGAAAAAATGTAATACGATTTTTTTCACCTTGTATCACTCATAGTGCGAGCAGTGAAACAACTCAATAAACACTCTCCGTTCTGAGTGCAATCTAGAACTAAAATCAACTCTTGGCACCATCAAGAAATTCGATCCCTGTTTTAAGTTTTAGTATTATAAAGAAGTTCCAAGTGCGTTCCGCAATAAGGAGTCAAAGTCAATCCACTGTTGGCTGTTCCAATAATGGAACACCGGCAAATATGGGTTAAAGGTTCTTTACATAAAGCCCCAAATTTTTTTTAAATGTTCTAAAAAACCGCATGAAATGTTTTGATCAAACTAGTGTTCGGATAGCGAAAAGGATATCTAAGAGAATGGTGCAGGTTTTATGTTCGTTGAAACCCCAGGTTTTCTAAAAATTGCAAAAGTGCAATATTTTTGGGGTATCTTCCTACTACTAATTTTTTTTATGAAATTTGTCTTTGAAGACGGATCTTTAAAGAAGTTAAATTATTCGAAATTATGAAAAGTTTTCATGTAATTTGCTGCGAAATATAAGCAATTTTTAAAAAATTTAACATTTTCTTCAAAAAGGCATGAAATTATTTATTTAAAAATGTTCGGATAGAAGAGATGCTTAAAAGAAATGGGCGGGTCTCATTTTGGTTTAACGCTCTGATTTTTCGAAAATTGATAATTTAGAAATAATGCGAGAAAGCGTGTACTATTATAGAACCATTAGTTCTATGCAGTACTTTCGTCACCACACTTGACACACAAATTTATTTCTATGTACATGCTCTGCAACACATTTAAAATTTTACGAGACACCTAGTTCACTTGGGCCGGCGTATACTGGAATTTTTATTTGGTGATTTCCATTCAGGGTGGTTCTGAGGACGCCTCAGCCTCCTTTTTAAGTGCGTACCAGGACCTTTGTTGGGAGGTGAAGGCGGCCGTAGCATTATGCTCGCTACACAACATCCTCCTCGTGACGACAGCTACGAATAGGTGGAGCACTACCTACCCTGTTGGCCACATTGGCCTGTTTGCAATTGCACAGGAATACTGTTCACTCTGTTTTCATCATTAAGCTTCCTTGCTTATTGAGTTAGAAGTATTTTCAAAATCGAAAAAATAAATATATAAATGACCATGGCCGTTTACGTGAAAAGCATATGTTTTACTAGTGTAAATAATACACAGTAATAACACACATAATTAATAAACATACTGGCCGTGGTTGCGAAACCTTTCCTAAAACATGTCTACAGTTTTCAGAGTTTACTGTGTATTTTTCCGACTATTCAGTCATAATGTTTCAAAATATGCTTCACCCAGGTAAAGTAAAGATCATCCGCATTGCTCGGGAATTTTCGTGGAAACAAAATTCTCCGGGCAATGCGAATAACCTTTATTCTTAAAACCCAGTTTGGAGGAAGCTATATTCCAAATTTCTGGATACTATCTAGAATAAATTTTGCCATTAAACAAATTCAGAATACTCTTTGGATCCACGTTCAACATTTCCGAAATAAATTTTGCCGGGATACCGACCACGCCGCCGGTTTTCGTATTACTTGTGACTAAAACAGATATTTTCCCCGGTCACATCTGCGCTTGAAATTCGTCGGAAAATTTGGAGACGAAACTACGTTATATGTTCGTTTAATTCAGGGACACTCTGAACAATGAAAATACCGACTCGTTTCAAAGCCCGCTATTGCAAGGGTCCATAAAAAATACTGCACGCACGCGTCTGCTGTAATTTTATTACGTGCATTTATTTTACTATGCAGAGTTCTGATAATGTATCAAATTGATTTACTCTGATCGTTTCTGATAATCGCTTCTATTCATGCCTCAGTTGACAAGATTTCTTGGTTTTCTTCACCTTTCTTCACCGTGGGGCCCGTGGTGGTGGGGGACCCGGGATGAATCTGATATCCTCTTAATGGATAAAAAACTTTCCCCCGCCCTCTTCCATAAGGAAGACGAGATTTGTTGGTGAAACGGTAAATCTTTAGAGTTTTTTTGTAATGACTCTGATAGACCTTCTAAGCCCCGCTTTTTCATCATGTCATGTAAAAGAGATAATGAAACAATGAAGAGTGTCAGCCTGATCAAACTTGCCAGAGAAATCGAAAAGTTTGACCAATTTCAGTCGGTGGTTCGTCAAAGAAACTGCACAATCCTTTTCGAATGTCGCTCTCACGAACAGATCAGCAAAATCACTGACCTAAAAGAAATAGCCGGCCTCCAGGTGCATGTGTCCGCCCACCCGACCTTAAACCCATGCAAGAGTGTAGTAAACCATGAAGACTTTTCAACCGAATCGGAAGAAAACTTGAAAGCTTTCTTCGAACAATATGGTGTGTCCGAGATTTACGGGATTCAGCAGAGAGTAAATGGGATACTCACACCTACCTTAACTCTGATACTGACCTTTGACCGCCCATCTCTATCAGAAAAAGTAACATGTAGTTTCTACAATCTCCGTGTCAGGCAGTATGTTCCAAACCCTCTTCGCTGATTTAAATGACAGAGGTTTGGCCATACGCAACCTCGCTGCATGATCACTGCAGTCTGCGTGCACTGTGAAAGGGAGTCATGTAACGACACCAACTGCCCCGCAGAGGCAAAGTGCGTGAACTGTTGTGGAAAACATCCATCAAATTCTAACCAGTGCCCCATCTTCTTAAGAGAAAGGGAGATCCAGAAAATCAGGGTCTCTGAAAAAGTTTCCTTTCCGGAGGCACGATGCCGTTACCAGACGCGAAACCCCGTGGACGTGGCCTGAAGTTTCGCTGACACCGTGGGTCAACAGGAGAAAGTAAATTCTGAAACCCAAACACCTAAAGCCTCCTCTTTGCGCGATACTGCCTGTCAGGTGTCCTTTGGTGACATCGGCAAAGATGCCTATCCAAAATCTCTCGTCCAGTCTGAAACAAAAACGATAAGCAAAATAAACAGAAACCAAAAGCATAAATATTTCAACAAACACTCAAACGCATCCAGAGAAGCCGAGGCCGACCGGCCCTATTGCTAGATCTAGGTCGCTTGTCTCAAGGGACCGTGGTCTCCCAACACATGCGACTCTTTCAGCAGTAGTCAAGATGACTCTGCAGGGAACGAGTAACTCCGAACGAACGAGAAGAAAAAGAAACCCGATACATAACCCACCCTAGAACCAAAAAACCTAAGAACTAGAAACTATGGCTCTCTTCTCATGGAACTTAAATGGCTTTCTTACCCGTTTGGACGAATTAAAGTTAATAATGTCTATGCATAGACCCGTAGTCATCTGCCTGCAGGAAACACATCTCCGTTCTGAGCATTCCTCTCTCTACGCGGCTTTTGTTGCTACAGGCAAGACGTAGACGATGGCCTCCGTGCCCATGGTGGAGTCGCCACGTTTGTCACAGACTCTCTGGTATCTAAAGAAATAGATATACGAACCACTCTCCAGATATATTGCGTTCGTGTAAATTTCAGCATTATTTCTGTTACCATTTGCGACATCTATTTCCCGCCTGGACAAGTAATGTCATAGAAAGAACTGGGAGAAGTGCTCTTTCAGATGCTCGCACCGTTTCTTATTGTAGGGGACTTCAACGCCCTCAACCCTGCCTGGGGTGGCGCAAGGTCGTGCACGAGAGGCAGGTTACTTGAAAATATTATCGATAACCAAAACTTAATTCTCCTAAATCCTGGCGAAAGCACACACGTTTCCGTGGCTTCTAACATTTTCTCGTCCGTGTACCCAGCTCCCTGTAGTCCCTCTGTTTCTACCATCTTTGAGTGGACTGTTCTTGGTGACTTGCATGGCAGCCACCTCTTTCCCATTCGAGTCAACCTCAATATTCCCGATCAGAACGTTGCCCGCCTTCCTCGCTTGCTAATCCACCGAGCTGAGAATTCAAGAAAGAATTACGAATATCGGAAAACTGCTCAAACGATTCGATGCTATGGTTGCCCATTTTAATAATGCCGTCGTTCATGCGGCCTCATTTGCCTTGCCGAAGTCGTCAGACCACCCACGACATCCCCCTGTGCCATGGTGGAACGCTGATTGTGCCACCGCAGTCCATGATTGGAAGAGGGCATTGGCAAAACTTGGTAGGTTTCCAAACATGGGTAACCTAATAAATTATAAAAGATCCCGAGCCAGAGCTAGATTAACGATACGGGAAAGTAAGGCTGCGTCCTGGAGAGCTTACATCTCGTCACTCTCTAGCCACACATCCCCTAAAGTAGTGTGGTGAAAAGTCCGACAGATTGGTGGAAGACTCCCTTCGACGTCTTATCTCAAGGCTTCTGGTAAGTGGTAATCCCCTAACCTCTCCACAAGAAATTGCTGAAGAAATGGCCTCTCACTACGAACACATCTTCAGCTCCGTACACTATCCTTCTGGCTTTCAAAAACCGAAAAGAAAAATGAAAAAAACTAAATTATACTTCTCGAGTCTCGTGGAGGAAGAGTACAATGCTTTTTCTCCATGGACGAACTCTCATGTGCCCTTGATTGTGGAAAGATTCTGCTCCAGGTACACACCAGATACATAATAAAATGTTGAAACACCTACCTGAAAACGCTCATTCTTTCTTCTCGGCATTTTCAACAAGATTTGGGCTGAGGACCTTGGATTTGACGTGAGGCCATTGTTCTTCCAATACCTAAAGAAGGAAAGGACAGAACAATCCCATGTTACCGCCCAATCTCACTCACAAGATGTGTGTGCAAACGTTTATAGCGAATGGTAAATACACATTTGGTCTGGCTCCTGGAACAAAAGAACCTATTTACACTCTCTAATGTAGCTTCAGGATGTACAGGTCAACCATGGACCACTTAGTCACCCTTGCTACGCAGATTTCCACTTCTTTCGTGCTACGTCAGCACTTGGTAGCAATTTTCTTCGATATAGAGAAAGCGTATGACACCACCTGGAGGTACGGAATTCTTCGCACCTTGTATACTTGGGGCCTTAGGGGACGGCTTCATTTGTTTCTAGTAGGTTTTCTTTCATCAAGATCTTTCAGCGTCCGCCTTTTGGGGACGCGTTGTCCTCAGTCACCAGTTAGAAAACAGTGTTCCCCAGGGATCGATTCTCAGCGTCACTCTGTTTGCCATTGCTTTCAATAGTATCGCATCAGTTATCCGGAAGCCTGTGAAGGCATCACTGTTCGTTGACGCAATTTTTTGCTCCTGCGATGAAACAGGATTCAAGTTCTCTACCTCAAAAACCATCTGCATGCACTTTTGCAGAATTCATCTCCTCCATAATCACCCCGACTTTTTTCTTGGAGGACCGCAGCTTCCATTCATTGTATCCTCAACCTTCTTTGGACTCGCATTCGACAAGAGACTAACCTGGTGAAAACACATCCGTAAACTACAGGGCTGATGTGTATCACCTTGAATCTCCTTCGCACTTTTTAGTGGTAGCTCTTGGGGCGCAGATCGTGTTTGTCTTTTGCGTTTGCATAGAACTCTCAGCCGCCCTATCTTGGATTACGGATGCATAGTGCATGGGTCAGCGTCTCCATCAACCCTCCGGCCATTAAATACCATACAAAATGCCGGTATAAGGATTAGTACAGGCGCCTACCGCACGAGACGCATCGAATATCTCTTGGCCGAGACTGGAGAACCATCTCTGAGCCGAAGGCGGGATATTCTGATTGCCTCATATGGCGCGAAATTATCCAATATTAATACTCCCTCACGCCAAGCAGCCCTCCATCCAACCCACTTGACTTCATATGCACTTAGACCATCGTTACCCCATCCCCTGAGAGGCTTAATATAAAACTAACCAACTCTGTGAAAACCCCCCGAAACCTTGTTTCCCCTTGGAACCTACACCGGCCGATAATAGATCTTAGACTGTCTAACCTTCCTAAATCCCTTAAGGGATTAATCAACGTATAAACGATAAAACGATAAAATCAACGTATCCTGTACATTACATCATTTACACCGATGGCTCCTCTCAAAACGGCAAAGTCGAATGGGCATTCTTCTGCAGTAGAGCCACGCGAGGTTTTCGATTAGACTCTTCGTGCAGCGTCTATACCGCAGAGAAATATGCACTCTTGGGGCAATTAAATTTGCTGTATCGATGTCATTAAAGAAAGTAGTGATCTGCGGTGATTCCAAAAGCTCTCTTGAATCCATCTCCTCCTCCTCGTCTTGTGACCCACTGACAATGACCGTCCAACATCAAATCCATCATCTATTGGTCCGTCACTATATTTTAGTCTTTTGTTGGGTCCCTGGACACGTGGGAATAAGAGGAAATGAAATAGCTGACTAGACTGCAAAGTCTGCCACGAAGAAAAGAGAATTAGACATCTTCACAGTCCCCACAGAAGACGCTAAGCTCTTTATAAAACGCTCTATCCGCGCTGAATGGCAAACAGAGTGGCATAACTCAGATTTTAAGCTCACGAGAATCAAGGATTGCTTAAATCCTTGGTCTTCCTCATCTCGTCATGCTCGACGCGAGGAGATCATTTTAACTCGCCTCCGGATCGGTCACTGCCTTTCCCACGGTTATCTCCTCCACGGGGCCCACCCCCTATATGCGAATACTGAAAATAGATCTAATCGTGGAGCATGTTCTCTTGCACTGTGTTAAGATAAGAGATAGCCGTCGAAGGCATCACCTTGCTAGCTCTCTAGCGCAGATTCTTAGAAATGACGAATCTTCTCTCTGCAAGCTTTTTCGCTTTTTGTGAGAGACTGGCTTGTACGGTCTTATGTGAGAGAAGATGATAATGCCAATTATTGGCTTTTAACCCGAGATTTTAAAGTAACCATCTGGCATTTTTCTGCCAAACCCTGTTATTAGGATACGTTCCTTTTCAGTTTTACTTTGCTTTCTATTTAAAGATTTTAATTTTTCTTTGTTAGCTTGGCACTGCAATATTGTGCACTGGTCTTAAAATAATTTGACACGGGCGCAAATGACCTTAGCCGTTGAAGCGTCCTTAAACTCAATCAATCAATCGAAATTGTGTGGCAAACATACAGTACACGCATACACTACATTTGCATATTAAAACGGCATAGAATAGAAATATAATACACATATGAAGTAATATATTTTTCTATGCTGGGATTATAAACGACCTTTTTTCGTTTAGTTAATTCAATAAGATCCTTAATTCCATAAAAAATCGTTGATTTCCTCTGTTAATGGCACGCGTGCTGTTAAAATTCGACCGTGCAATTAAATATTCTCATCTACCAATCATAATTCAGAAAAGGAGCGAAATCGTTTAATTAAGAAACTAAATAACAAACGTAGCCAAGGTATTTGCTGTCTGCCATGAAACAAACAAAAATATGCATCACATATTACGTACCTACAATTACATATAAACAACGAATGAATAAAACTAAATTGGAGAAGTAAATGTTAAGTTAGCTGACTTATGGAACAACATAAAATATTTAACGTGAATAAATTAAATTTTTACGTGTAAACATTTGATTTTCGAATTACGAATGTAAAAAGTAAACTTCCGTTGCATTTATTAGTTCTAAAAAGTACGCTACAGCAAAACTGTGTCGTAAGTGGCTAGTTCTCCCCAATATTTATACATGTGTATTCTCTCTCATACCTGTCTTTACGTTTCGGAAAAATTTTCAGCTTCCAATATTTTATCCGCAATATGTTCAGTACCTTCCATTTGCAAATATTTCGTGGAAACAAAAGCAATGCAGGGCCTACTAAAATATATATTTTAAGAGCAATACTACGTCATGAAATGCATGTCTCGGATGGAAAATATGTGCTTGAATTTCTTAAAATTTGAATTATTCGTAAATGGAATCGAAAAAATATTGAACGTAGCATGTATATATAGGGGTGTGATTTTACTCATGGCATATAAGAAAACTCGCTCCTATCGTCGCTCGGTTTTTTGAACTTAATTTTTTCTCGTTTCTTGAACATACAATTCTTGCAATTATCCCCCTCTTATACTACACTCGTTTCGTTAATTACTATTTTTGTAGCAAGAAATCGATCATAATGGGACGTTTTACCGCACAAATGATAACGTGTTAGCATTTTAATAATAGCGTCATCACACGTTCAGCCAATTGCAGCGAGAGAGTCGTGGGGAGGTAAAGGTAAACGGAACAGCTGACCACAGTTTTCTCGCACAGATGTCAACAATATCTTGAATTTGCTTTCCAGAGGACTTTGGATGTCAAATACCCAAGACGTCACAAGAAATTTGTTTCGCGAAATAAAGTTTGATTCTCTTATACATTTATAATGCCGTTATAATAAAAAATAGTGTATGCAACTTGTTAAGAATGTTGCTTTATTTCATTCGTAGAAATTTGAAAATTAGCTTCTTACGTCGCTCTTTTTCTAAACATATACTCATGCATTAAAGCTTAACATTATAAACTAAATGCATAAACTACTTTTATGATATAAGAGGTTTTCAGTGTTGTACTAACTTTTATATTTGTAAATATCAGAAAGTACAATATTCTAAACATTTGTAGAGTATAAGTTTATAGTAATAGACATACGATGAATGAAACAACCAGATTTATTAGATATTTCGCATTTTCTGCATTTGTTACAAGCGATAAATGAACAGAATTATTTTCCCATTTTTCTTTTGAAACACATACATTTACTTAATTAAGTCATCAAGGAAACGTAAAACAATTTTTTTTAAAACTTCGTACTCCCCCGAATCCCAGTACGAAAGGCTTATGAAACAAACGAAACTAGAGACGTTTGTTTACTCTCCAAACATGTCGGTCTTGCCTTTTGATGGAATTATCCAGGTAACAAACTGAAAAACTACAAAAGGTCCAAATACCACGCGTGGGTGCATTGGGAACTCTCTGGCTAATGAGCTGTGTGATTCGTTAGCCGTTGGACCTCTACCGCTGAATCCAAAACTCACATTGATGATTAACTCTTATGGAGCGCCTACGCGTTCTTGATAACGAGGTCCTTGGAGCGGTAGGTCGAAAGCTAAGTGGGTCCGATATGATTTTATAAGTTTGTGCAATGAATGACGTGAATGGCGTAGCCTCACGAAAGAATCTCGCAGAATAGCAAGCAACTTGCGTTCATTTTAAATTAAAGAAATGTACATGCTGTATAAACATTTGTTATTCTATTTCAATTAAATGTCAAGTTTTAATTGTCTAAATAAAATCATGAAAACAGAATTATGTTTTAAATTAATATCCAATAATTAATTTCTAATTAAATTGTTCAATTTTGCGATGAATTGTCTAACTGAATAAAACATTGCAGAGCAAAAAACGGTGTTGTTAAATAAAATGTGAATTATTGCTGATTACAGGATTAACTAGTGATGCTACAGCAGCATATCCATTTTTGCATTATGTGAAGATTTGAGATTAATTTTGATATATAGTAACAAATTTGAGATTTTTTCCTACTATCCCTTAATATGAAGTTAATGATTTCCTTTTTGATGCTGGACTCAAATATGATAATGACATGCCTAAGAAGTGAGAGAAACGAAATAGTAGGGATAATTTATATATAATGACTTCGAATGTTCGAGGGCTGCATAGAAAAGAAGAAATAATGGAAGTAATGATCAGAAAGAAAATCAATATTACTGTACTACCCGAGACAAAAAGAAACTTTGTGGAACCTGAGATACTAGATATATGGTTATTTTGTGGAGTGGGGTTGCTCAAGGAAGGTACGCTAGTACATATTGAAACATGGCCGACGTTGACTGGTGCCAATTTGAAACTAGCCCCGTCTTTCTATTTAAAAAACAAGCCCCACTTGGAGGGACATTTTGAAACATAATTATTACTGATAAATGTAATTTGGGCGCCAGGAAAAGGTTACACTTAAAACCTAATGATTCCTACGTAATTTAAATATCTCTCCTTCCAAAATTGTTGTGCTAGCTCAGTTAATTGGGGTTCGAAATTCATAATTGTTGCTACTTACTCTGCAACAATCTGCCATCCATACGGAGTGGCGAGGAATCTGAAAATCTTATTACAATGCTGGATTGCACGTAACGAACAATGATAATCAGCTTTCTTCAACTTAAAAATTAAATTTATTATAACGATAATGAAAAATGAATCAATCTTTGGTCATGACCAGTTTTCTCTATATTACAATAGTTATTAAACTTGTTATTCATTCGTGGGTCTTCGCGCGCTCTCCACTTCTTCGTTGGATGGCGCCCCGTAGAACCTTCTCCGTCGACGCAGCAGAATCTAGCTTCTAAGCCGATCTGCTCACCATCGCGTTGCTATAGCGAATGAAGTTCTTGTAAAAATTCGGAAGCATCCGAATTTTATATATTTTTCTTTTGTCTCTCAAAACAATGCTTCTCCCGCCTGTGCTCTGTCAATTCAACCTAACACAAATGATCCTTAACGCCGGTTGTTTATTTGTCACATAGCGACCCCCTCGCGATCGTCTACTGACATCCCTATATTCTATGTCAAATAAAATGACATTTCCATAATAAAATGTTCGTCATTTTAGTATATCACAATATGTAGCTATTCTAATAAAGGAAATATCAATGATAAATTAATATTGTGCCGTTTAAAAGGGTCACGTGGTTGTATAACAATAAATGGAACATGTATATTCCGAAAGAAGGTAGAAACGAAAGTAGTGAAACATATTACAATAATAAGAAATGTGATAACGAAATAAATAAATACTATGTCATAATTGCTGAAGATTTCAAAACAAGAGTAGTCTCACAACCAGTGTTTGATGTTGAAACGACAGTTAACAATAATTGTCGAAGGTTAATTAAATTGTGTTTACAATGAGCTAAAAATAACGAACACATTCTTCCGAAAGAAATATATTTATAATAGTTAATAATGAGCTAAACATTTACTGGGCAGCAAGAGCAACACGTGGTCGTCTAATGCATTATGTTGTTGTAAAGAAGAAAACAAAACATCTGGTTAATGATATACATCTATTTAGAGGAGACGATATCAATTCTTACCATTTTATGGTACGATCAACAGTGACTATCATGGCTCTCTGAAAAAAAAAGTAGTAGAAAAGGATATATTCAATGAGAGATGAGTAATACATAAAGTAAACTTATTAAAAAATGAGAGTATTTCATACTTACATAGAAATTGTATTAACCATCATTTGACAATGAATTTACCAAGTATTACGGTAGAAGAAGAAACGGCATACATAAAAATATTTATGTAGGCGGCAGCAGAAGTAGCCCTTGGCTATAGGTATAAAAACTATAGAAGAATGGACAGCAAAATCTGGACAGAAGATCTCGAAAAAGGTATGAAAATTACGTACCAGAATATATAGATCCTATAAAATAAATAATTAGCATATGCATTGAAAAGAGTAGAAATAGAAAAGCTGCGGAAAGAGAATATGAATATGGAATAATTGAAATATGGTAACCCAGCTTTAATATCGAGACTGTTGTACCACATTAACCTATGCTGGAGCTATTGTTAAATGCAGGAAGAGCAGAAAGTGTCCATTGTAAAACTCATTTATAGCAGATTCCATCTCCAGTGAACAACAAAACGAATTTAGGAAAGGACTATCTTCTTCCGATAGCGTTTTTATACCCAAAATTCTAATAGAAAGAATAGAATACGCTTTTGAAACATACACAGCGTTAATTGGCTATGTGAAAGCGTTTGAAAAAGTTAGATGCTGTGGGACATTTTAATAAAGAAGGGTATACCTAACCATATCATCAAAGTAATTAAAAACGTGTATGCTGGAACAAGAATATGTATCGGCCTTGGTTTCAAAATCGGCAAAACTTTTCTGAATATATACCTTGAAGTCCGACAGGGTTGTATCTTATCAGCTACTCTTCAATTTATGCACTGATGAAATGCTGAATGAATGGAACTGTTATGTCTCTTGTGGTATTGAGATTGCAGAAAACTGTTTTATAAATTCCATCTTATATGCAGACGATCAAGTTTTAATTGTTGGAACGGGAGATGAATTTCAGCTCAATATCTACAAGCTCACCAAATCAGACAGATATTATAACCGTGAAATATCCACTTCTAAAACCCAAATTATGGATTTTTGCGGTAAGGAAACAGGGATAACTAAAATAGTCGTAGAAAACAAAGTTCTGAATCAAGTAAGCAATTTTAATTATCTCGGAAACGACATTTCGTACAACAACGAAAGAGACATGGAGAAGAAACTCTCGTGGTTTCAGCCAACCCGTAGAGCCATAGAAGAATCGTTGGTATGAAAACACGAAAAGAAATACAGTTAAAAGATTATAAGATAATGGAAATACCAACATTGCTCTAGGGTAGTGACTTCCTATAAAGTTCCTAGGGTAGTCACTTCCTATAAAGGCATGCAAAACGAGATCCTGGAAGAAAGAATCAGATAAAAACAACAACAACAACAACAAAAAAAACGTGGACCATGGGACCTGAACAGATCGTTTCGCCTAGAGCGATAAGATGAAGATTTCCTTTTAATCAGTCTCTTATAAATTTCAGATATTTAAATCCTATCATGTATACCTTTTTCAAAATATTAGATTTTCCGCGTACTTGTAACAACCCTTCAAATTTACACGTTCAGAAATTTCTGCAGTTACACATCTCTGCTGGTTTCATCTGACACATTTTGCCAGTAGCTCATTTTAACAATATCAACTACATGTTGGTTCTTCGTAATGAATGTGATCTTTGCTTGAAAATACATTTCTCGTATCGAAAATTTTACAATACGACTCGTACTCTGCTTTCCTTTCTCTATCTTCCTCCTCCTCTATTTTCCTTCTTCACCCGCACTCTCCTTCCCCATACATTGCCGGCCCGCAGGCAGAGAAGCAGTGGTTGTTTTCGAAGCGACGCGGACGCAGTTTCTCCTGAAATTTCTACAAAGTGCGGCTGCCCCACTGCGAAGACGCCGACGTCGCTCGGACGGCCGGAAGGCCGGTCGTCGGCGCCGTTGTGAAGGGAGAGGAAAGAGTTTTTAAAAGACTTCCACAATTTTTCTTTCTTTTTCTTTCTTAAAATGCGGGCGCCATCGGACTCCCGCGGCGGTTTCTTGTTATTTTTCCGCCCAAAGGAGGCGAAAGAAGTTGGAGCGTCGCGTTATTCTCTCATGAGCGGCATTGTGGGTCTTCCCATCCAAGTCGGTTCGTTTGTCGCGAGTCGGAACTGTTTTATGCTACCCAAGCAGCCAGGATGTCGCTTATGATTCTTTCGTTCTTATAGCTTGTGCCACTTGTCAGTTTCCACGTACAGATTATCCTTCTGCGGCGATGATAATGTAATGAAAATCATAATTAGAATGCTAAGACAAATCAAATATTTATTAATATTTAATAATAATAATTTGTGACCTGTAGGTAATCATTCATAAGTTCGTTTATGTTGAAATTGGGATAATTGTATTGTAATGTTCGTTTGTGTTGAAATTGGGCAAATGTTTGCTCAGACGTATTACATGGTAAATATTGGTATATCAATGTACGTGACAAAAGTGTTCATAAAGAAAATGAATTTATTTTGTAGTAGTAAACGGTGTTTTTTATTCCAAACATTGGAAAGTGGTCTTAATGTAATTCGCTGGAGGAGGGGGTAAAATTATTATCATACTGTTCAATACTTTCTGCGAAATCTATATCAAATAATATATCTAGTTTTGTGAGTTGTATTTAATTTTAGTTTGCAGGCTTGCTTACAATAATATAATAATAAAAAATAATTTTAAACATTTGAAAAAGTAATAAAACAAGTGGGGCTACAAAGCACACTATTTCTTGTAATTTTACTACAATTACAGATTTCTCGTAAATTTCAAACTTGTAATGCTACCACTTCAGTCTCATTGGAAAAACCTAAAATCTAACGAGGCAAAACACAATTCTTTGGAAATTCATTAAGTAGATGACAATGACTTCCTGTCATTGAATGGAGTGCTCTATAGTCCAGTGTTAAGCAAAAGAAACCAAAAAATCAATATTATCTGGATTCATACCCGAGCGCAGGAAAGATTTTACTATCCTCATTAACTTTTAGCATCGTTTGGTTAAAGGTGAGAAAGAAGAAAAATCTGGAGGCGTGGCATCCTTTGTCTCACTTAACTTTTAGGTGAACTTTCACTTTCTCGTATACATACGTATATACGGACCAATATACGTAGTCCAGAGAAAGTTACGTAATTTTACTGAAAATCGATTTCGAGATTTCAACGGCAATACATGTTTTGGGGTCGGCACACGGCCTGAAGTCGAAAAAGCGGTTTATTTCAAAACGTCCGTCAGTCCGTCAGTCCGTCAGTCCGTCAGTCCGTCAGTCCGTCAGTCCGTCAGTCCGTCAGTCCGCCAGTCCGCCTGTCCGCCTGTCCGCCTGTCCGCCTGTCCGCCTGTCCGCCTGTCCGCCTGTCCGCATGTCCGCCTGTCCGCCTGTCCGCCTGTCGGCCTGGCCGTCTGGCCGTCTGGCCGGTGTATGTGAACAGCACTAGCGTCTGAACTATTCGTACGATTCTTGCCAAACTGAATAAACCACTGTTGGTACTTCTTTTATGGGCGTAATAAACGTCATAGGGCTCTATTCTTTTGTTTTTTCAAAAATTACAAAAATATAATTTTTTTGACTTGTCTCCAACGTCGGTAATATTTACATAGACGATTTCTTCACATTATTATATTTGTTAGTACATATGTTTTAAATAATGTAAAATAAAGATTCTCGAAAAGTCAACAGTTTTCTGCGAAAATGAGTTCATAATAGCGCTATTTCAAAAACGCTGAAACGCCATTTTTTCACAACCACAAAGTTAATGTTTTTGTAATATATTATTGCAATTGCAAGTGAAAGTGCTTTAAATGACTCTAAATGAAGTTTTTCCAAATCTCAATGGATTCCTGTAAAAAATAGCTTCAAATTTTGCATTTCCAGTATTGCTTCATCGCCATTTTCTTAAAAACGGCCCGAAAATATTCTATGAAAATTTCTATGTAGGACAAGGATTTACTCTTCGTTAATATTCTGGAGGTAATATTTCGGTTGTACTATCAGGAAATCAAAAAGTTGAGAACACGTCAAAAAAAGTACTTTGTGGGACGATAGATGGCAGGCGGCCAGAGAAGGGAACAAGGCCTTAAAGCCGGACCACACTAAGGACATTAGAAAAAAATTAATACGAGAAAGTCTGTGCCATACTGTAACACCTCTAGTTACTTTGTCGTATTGTAACCGCCCATATGTCGGTTACATTGATTTTTGAGAAGCACCCTAGAATATCAAGACACGACAAGTTGCAATTATAGTGTTACCGAATTGAAAGAGATCGCGCCAGCAGTAAACGGTATCCCTTGCGAGAATTTATTAAAGTTTATGAACGCACTTGCGTAGAATGGAGCGACAACCAATCAAAAATCACCCTTGAAAATAACAGCACTAGCGCAAAGCACCGCTACGAAAAACTTCCTCTTGTCCTGCCGACCGCCGATCAGGACACACCGGAAGTGTTCGTGCTGGACAGAGAGGAGAATTCGCCGTATTTCGACGATAAGAAGCTTGAAAAAGGTAATTCGTCTCATCATGTTAAAATAACGATACCATGTATGAGAGAATTGAGAATTTTAAATAATGAATATTCTGATAAATTTACGTGAACGCATCACGCAGAAATATACTATTTTTCTATCAACGAGGAAATAATATATTGTGTTCAAGAACGGATACTGAAGTGGGAAGCATGTGCTATAGGAAACGTTTCTTTCTATTACCAGCTTTTTTTTCTTTCGTCTTGGCTTACCAGATAAGAAATGCATTACGCGGAGATATTGCAGTCATATTGTATAAAATTCAATGGACTGTGGTAGTGATTCCCCAGAGCTCGTGTTCGCCGAAGCAAAGGGGTTGCCACGACCTTGAAAGGATCTGGGTCGCCGTCGCCGCTCCAAGCTGTGGAAATATTTCTTCGAGACGACATGTTGTGATGTAAAAAACCTCACTAGAAATTCTAAAAAAAACGTTTAAAGAAGCGAGAATTATTTACAGAGATAGAATTCACCTACTTACAGAGTAGATAGTCGAGTTATTATATTAAAATCATTTAAACGTAATCTTTTCTAATATTGCAGTCGTAAAAGGAAGGCGGATAACAAATTATTGTAAAGAATTGTAAAAACCTATTTATTGTAATTTTCTAATATCGATAATATTTCTTCTTTTAGTGTGTGTTTTCAATTTTTGTTTATGTTTTAAAGTTAAAATTTTTTAAAACGTCTGTATATATTTATTCACTATTCAAGTGAAATTTCTTTGAAAGTTATGCAAAGGGTATTTTGGTATGTGATTCTTTTTAGTATTTTGTGTTTCCATGTATTATTGTTTGTGTACAGTTATTTTATTGTTATTTTTTTTTGTGTGAAGTGAAGTGTAATATAATTTTATGTAAAGTGTTTTGCAAGTGTTAAAACGCAACTGCATTGTTAGGTAACATTAATTGTGTAAATGCTAGATTAGAATTGTATTCAAGTATTTCACAGAATATATCTAGAACTCGATTCATAGTTAGAAGACTAACTTGCTTATGTTTCTTTTATTACAAAAGCAGGTTAAAAAACGAACCCACTCCTGTAGGGCAGTTAGGACATATAAAATCATTCCTAATTTTTGGTGTGATATTGTTATAACAAGTCACAGGTCAAGTAATACTACTAGGTTAACTTGAGTGACCCGCTGTAGGCATTTTAGAGAATAGTGAAAAGTAGAGTGGTCACAGTATACGTAGTAATATACGTAGTATAGAGAAAGTCAACTGAAGATGTCAACGGAAATTCAAGTTTTGGGGCCCCCTGATACCGAAAAAGTGCTTATTTTCAAAACGTCCGTCCGTCTGGTGTATGTGAAAAATACTTGCGTCTGTACTCTGTACTTTTTTCAAAACTGATTAAACCCCTCTCGATCTGCTCGGAGAACTTGTTTCTTACATTCGTTATATTTACATTAGTTGCGATTTCTTCACAATGTTATATTAACGAGTACATGTGTTTTAAATAATGTCATATAAAATTTCTCGAAAACACAACAGTTTTCTGTAAATATCAGCTCAAATGTTCCCATTTTGAGAAACGCTCAAATACGATTTTCTAAAAATGCCCCCAAATTTTTTCTTTAAACTCTTTCAACGGATAGTGCTGATTTCACTGTTTAATATGACGTAAAGTTCATTTTGAAGTATTTTGTTTTTTAAAAAATTACACAAATTAGCTTGAAATATCTCTCAGCCGTTGATTGTGCACATTTCTATCGATTTGTATACATTATTGCATTTGTGAGTGAAAGTTCAACTGACTTTAATTGAAATTTTTCAAAAAGTCAATAGATTCAGTTAAAAAAAGCTTCAAATTTCGCATTTACATTAACGTTTAAACGCCATTTCCTTTAAAACGGCTTCAAATTTTTCAATAAAAATTTATATTTAGGACGAGGTTTTATCTTCTTTAATCTTGTGAAATTCGTTTTTCTATAGAAATCGAAAGTTGAAAAAAAATTTAAATGTATTTTGGGCGACGATAGATGCAGCTGGCGATAGGATTAGGCAAGACTGTAAAGGCAGTCCACACAAAGAAAATTAGAGAACTTTACTGCGAGAAAGTCTGTGCCATTCTGAAGCACCACCGGTTGATATTGTGAGGCGAATTTGATCCAACGCATATATAGAAAAATGTATGAATTAATTATTTAACATAGTTATTGTTTTAATACGCTGATTGAAGATATATAAAAGCTCACTGAAGAAATAAAAAAATTACTATAGATGGTGAAAACCATTGCTACCGAAATAATTACAAATAATTAAACAAACATGGGCTCGAATAGCTAAAATTAGATAATTTATGCAATTATTAAAAATGAGAATAAAAATTAAGAAAGATGCCAGGTCTACAGGAGCTAGTGGCTTGCATCAGCAAAACCTCTGCTGAACAAAAGATCAGTAACAATTTCTCAATTAAGCACTCTGATTATATAGTTCTTGCACAGTGTTAGAGTGTTGGATAATGAGGATTTAGAAGTGATATTTCAGGGACTGGGATATCCCTCCATGCCACAAATACAAATGCAAAGTCCATGCCTTACACGTATTGTAACTCTTGACCTTGGTATCAGCGTGCCAGGCCGCACTTGCTCTGAACTTGGAGACTGCTCGACTTTCCGGTTTTGTTTCTAAGGGACATGTGAAACAAGACTGCACCCTCCCGCGAGGAACTACTTCTAATACTTACGCTATCTCTGAATTTATGTGCTTGAAACGCCACTCCCTGTTTACGTTCTAGTATCTTCAGAAACGCACTTCCTTGGTAATAGTGACGTTTCTGTTCAATTTTCAATGGGTTCAAAGGGTCATTTATGTTCTTAGGAATACTGAATCAGCATATCTCAATGATTATTAACTCCATTCATTGCAACAGAACCCAGTTCTAAGATTCAGTGTTTTAGAGCAGACAATATATATATATATATATATATATATATATATATATATATATATATATATAAGATATTGGTAATAAATTCACTCCATTTTAATTGGAATTTGTGATATGTATTAAAGATTTTTTTATGTATAACTTCCATGCCACACATCCTTCACGAAATATGAATCTCGGAAATATGAAATCTATTCCTCGATACAATAGATTGAAATAACACTTTCAGAATCCCAGAACAGAGCAAAGCCTCTTCTTATATGGAAATTATCAAGGAAACATATCATACCTTTTGTGAAACTTTCATCGAGTGCATTTCGGAAACGGCACCATTTCAAGTACATTTGCACTCGAAATCTTACAGGAAACGAGACACTTTATAAGAGATTATTTGAAGAATTTGTATCCACAATAAATACAAATAATTATAAAATACACATGGAATATGAGTATTAACGATGTGCGGTATATTCGAATGAAAATGACGGCTATTTCTTGTGGTTTAGTATATTGTGCGATATCTGTAAAACATATTTAAAGAAAAACATTTAAGCATATTTGAGAAATGCATATTCACGTATTTTCGAAAATATTTACAAAATGACTCGTGCCCAACTGTTCTCCGTCCCTCGTCTGACGCGCCTGGTCGACCAAACCATCACCGTCAACCCCTCCACCTCCCACCCCCCCACCCTGCACCACCGCTCACCCTGCCACCACCACCCTACCACCCTGCACCACCCCGCTACCACCCTCCACCACCCCGCACCACCCTGCCACCAGCCTAGATCAACTCACCACCTCCACCACCCCGCCACCAGCCCGCAATCACCCTACCATCAACCTACCACCACCTCGTCACCACCCCGCTAACACCCTGCCACCCACCACCACCCTGCCACCACTCCCCTCGAACCCCGTCACCTCCTGCTACCACGATGCCACCACCCCGCTACCGTGCCACAACTCCTACCACCATGCCTCCACCCCGCCACCACTATGGCACCACCCCTTCAGCACCCCAACCCACCTTGCCAATGCAACGTTTCTACTTCGCTGGCAGGTTTGCCACAAAGTTAACATAATATTTATAAACAAATATTGGAAACTGATATTTGGTTGTTAAATGTTACGATAGTAACAGGGAGTGTTGACAAGAGAATTGAAAGTTGTTGATATAGATTGAGAGACAAAGAAAGATATGTTGATACAAAAATTGAATTAGGAATTGTATGTATCCTTTGAAAGGTTGAATAAATTGTTTTTTTTTAAGAAACTATCTCATGTGTTACATGAAAAGTGAAGAACGTCACCAAAGATATTTAAATTAGTGACGATACAACATAATAAAGTGATGTTGTATGGTGTATAAATTTGTAACGGCAAGTTATTAAGGCAAGGTAACGTGGACGTTACACCACTCCTCACCAGCGCCCGGCCCCTCCCTGCCACCACCCCGCCACAACACCGCCAACACCCTCCCCATTCTCCAACACTTCGCCGTCACCTTGCCGTCACCCCGCCGTCACCTTGCCGTCACCCCGCCGTCATCCCGCCGTCACCTTGTCATCACCCCCCCTGCCATACCTTGCCCCCGCCCCGCTTCACCAACCACCACTACCCAGCTACACCATCCTGCCAGTACCCCGGTACCTCCCCGCCACCACCCAATACCAGCCTCCCACCATCCCACCATCACCTTGCCCTCATCCAGCCATCACCCAGCCATCACCTCGGACCCCATCCCATCCCACCCCGCCCCGCGCCTTCGAGAGCCCGCCTCCTGTCAAAGCCTCGTCAGGGCGCGCGCTGCGCAACCACTCTCCCATGACGGGCGGCACGGCCCGGGCGGCCATTTACGAGGCCGGGGGGCCCATTTGCCACGCGGCTGCGTGCCCCGATGCGTGGCGCGGTCGTGCCCGCCGGCCTGGGTCACTGCCCTGTGCGCGCTTCCGCACGCTGCACCCCCGGCGACTCACCCACCTCACGCAACCCACCTTGAAAATGCCCCCAAAACGCGAACCCCAATTGTCTCGAACAGATATATCCCGAATATGTTTTGTGTGAATCCAATTTCTCAAATACACTTGTCGATATTAATTATGAAAACCAAATTAATGTAATGACGTAAACATAACGAGAACCATTTATTAATTTGAGGTAAAATTGCTGGATTCCGTTGCGTAGTCATAGAATCGACATGTGGAGTCTCAGAGTTCGAATCTGGCATTTGGCATGGTTTGTGGTGTCGGAACGCAGATCGCTTTAATGTTGTGACATTGGGCCGATCAGAGCCAGCATTACCGTATTGATTACCCCGTTTCATCCCAGACCAGAAACTGTGTAAATGTGACGGATGAATGTGACTGCCTGTGTTCCACAGAGACAAAACAGGATCTGGATTTAAGACGCAACGTGTGCACCACTTGACCGTCACACCTCCCGATCCGGAAAAGAGTTCATGCGCCGCCACGAACTTCCGAATCACTAGAGGCAGAAGACTACTGTTGGCCGCAATGGGCTGACGACCCACCGTGGAGGTACTGAATGGAAGCTAGTCAAGGGACTCCAGTGTGAAAGGCACTGATGTTAACTGAGGGCAGGGAACATTAGCGGATAACATTAACTTCACGTCAAATCTCAGATGAATTAACTTAAAATTATTTTTTTTTCCAATACGTTTAACCAATACGTCTCAATCCATTGATATTTAGTACATCCAAGTCACCTCATACTGATTCCATAGTGAAATAGGATCTCGCCATCCCGTGGATGAAGATCACCGCCACCTCCCGATGAAAAACATGCACTACACGTACGACCTAATGACAGACACTAATGACCTCAGTAGTTGACGCGCCCGGAATCAGTAATCAATCAATCAATCAATCTTATGTCTTGCCAACTAAAGGGAAATTTGGAGATCGGTGATTACCATAGTCTGCGCTAGTGGCGTTCAAGGGAAATATGAAGATTGATGATTACCATAGTCTGCGCTAGTGGCGCTCTCCAGGAAATCTCGAAAGTAACTTTTCTTAAGAAAACCACACATGGAACTTCAAAAGAACAATCATTTATTATAAAACTTGAAAAGGAAAAAAGAAAACATACAATACAAAAAACAAAAAAATATTAAAATTCTAATGAATAACTTATTCTATTTGAAATCAATAAAATTTGAATCATGTAACCTAACATCTAACCTCATATACAACACGAGAATTTCGAATCATTGTTTTCTCAATAAATAGTATGTCAATCAATGCTTGTGCACACGTTGGATTTTAAAAGGAACTTGGTATCATCTTATTACCCGCATCAGTTAACTTGAATAATGGACGACGTAATATTGTCCTCTCCGAACGCTGATATGTGTGTCCACAACGCGGTTCGCGTACTTTACTCATATACTTTTTCAAAAATTGTTTAATATTATCAATCGAGCATTACATTTGACACCAGAAAATCTTCCGGATATTCAGTGACGCATGCCTGCCATCTGCCATCCTGTGTTTCCGTTTACTCCGTGTTCTTGGCTAAGTCTTCACTTATTATTGGTCATCCCACAAACCAATGCTTCCATAATGTCCATGCACATTGTTAATGGTTTCACACATTTTATTAAATAAATTTCTTCAATAATTACGGATTGTAATCTGGCACAATACATAGTCAAATTTATTAAGTGCTTGATAGTAGCCTTAAACTTTCAGATATTAGTCAGAAACGTATAGCAGAAGACATTAAAATTTGTTAGAGACAATATTTTAACAGTTTAACATTTGAGGAAGGAACTCAATTCAGCCCCTCCAAATGACTTAAGGATCTTTAAGAGATGTTTATACGATAGGTGAGCAAGGAGTAGAGAGAAGAGTTACCAAGCCTCCGAATTGGGAAATAAGTCAGACATCCTTGAAGATGGAGTCGTAGGCTTCGCAGAGTCATGTAGATGATCTGGGTCATGACGTGAGCTGTGGCCGACGTTGACCATCATCGGTCTTCAGGCTGTAGTGCATCAGCCCTGAGACGATATGGAGCGAAACACACGGCTCTGAACAGATCATCCATCTGAAGATGAGCAACACTTGGGAGGGACTTATCCCAAGTTCAAAACGCCTTTATGATGAGATGTGTGTTACTCTTGTTCTCCTAATTCTGGAAAGAGGGAATTTTTATGTACGGGTTTTTACGTTCTCCCTACGGAGTACAGAGACATTCATGAAACGCTGCGCGAAAAAAAGGTGAATTTTCGGCAGAAAAACTCGTATTACAAGGCCCTGGAAACGAAATAGTCGATAAATCCAGTTGATAAATTTAGAAAAAATCCTCTTACACGTGTTGTAGCCAGAATCCATGTTTTGTGGGTCCTAAATACCAAACAAATCGATTGATGGCAAATCGTCTGTCCGTCCGTCCGTCTACGCTTGGGGCTAAACCGTTCGCCGATTTTCTCCAAAATTGATATTCCCCAATCGATTTGGCTGATGTCGCGGCCTCTTGAATTTGAAACCGATATTTTAATTTTGGGAGGTACTTTACAAGAAATCCTTGGAACATTTTCCAAATTTTGAAAAAAATGCTACATCGTTTTTTATAATTTTTTGTGGATAATGTGAAGGACATTTAAGGGAATGGCAGAGGTCTTATGTTCGTCAAAACCTTCATTCTTAAAAAATTTCAAAAATTCAAAGTTTTTTCGGAGTCTTCCTACAACTAAAATATTAAAAATAGATTTCTTCCCTTTAAGAAATCTATTACTTAAAGCTAGATTTTGAAATAAGGTCACGTACAATTTTCTGAAAATTTGAGTACTTTTCGCGTAAATTTTGAATGAAAATATGGGCGAGAAAATACATGCTGTTTTAGCACCACTAGCTTTCCTATAGATGTGCTTGCAAAGCTATTAATTATATTTTGTTTAGGGCAATTTGGTGTGTGGTTGAGTATTCCGTATTTGTTTGTATAATCATATTCGTGTACGTACTATAATTCATATTACTATTCACTCAGTCTCTCGTCACCGATCTACCACTAGCTCCCTCCCCCCCCTCGTTTATGCACATTCCCGTTCGACCCCCTACTTCCCCTTCTGTTCTTATTCTACAGCTGCGAAACGGTCGTGCGCACAATAATTGGTCGCAAATAAAGCTAATGAACTGTGACCCATCAAGTATTACAATATATCATCTTTCAATCCGTTTTATAATACAGGAGACCCTCTGAGACCGGCAGCCAGGGAACGCGGCAGAGGGCAGTGCCCGGGGTTGCCCAGTGCGTGCACTCTGGACCTTGACTCACCGTGGAGCCCTGGCCGCCACCAAAGCGAACCCCACGCCCGGCAAAGAAGCCGATTAGTGCGACCGTGGACCCCGGGGGGGTTAGAGGGCATGCGTACCTACGCGCGTGCAAGGAGAGTACGTGTGCGAGCGGCTACCGTTCCCTGGGGAGGATATCGGTAGAAGGTCCTATCTAAGTGGCTCAGTGTCCAATATATTTATGAAATTCCCTGAGTAACACAAACTTATCTTCTGTCCGGGAGGTCCTAGGTTCGAGTCCTGATGGCGGCAGGATTTTCGACACTAGCTTTTCAGCTAGGTCGAATTCAGTCGCTGTCTGGAGGATAATTCTAGCGGCCGGCTGCTCTGATCGGTAGTTTTCCGTGGTTTCTCCGATCAACGCCAGGGATGCCGGAGCAGTACCCTACAAACGGGCCACGGACCGCGCGCGATCTTTCCTTCCTCTTCCTTGTCCTATCCTCTCCCCTTACAAACACGCGCGCGCACACACACACACACACACACACACACACACACACACTACCACATATTGGGAGACTGGTCGGGAGCTTAGAGCTTGTCCTGACTGGGGCGGTGCCCCGCTGGTGGAAGAGTCCTGGTGAGGAGAAAACCCCACTAGCCAACGGTAGGTCTGTGCCGGATCTCGCCATCCAGCGGGGGAAGATCACCGCCATCTCTCGAGAAAAAACATGCACTAAACTAACGGGACTAATGACCGAAGCTGTTGACGCGCACGGAAACACGAAAAAATCTATCAATCGATCAATCAAACAAACTTATCGCAAAAATATAGCACCTTACGACACCTGAAGACATACCTTTCGTCGTGTTGTTAAAAAAAGAGTAGTACAAAAATAAAAAAGAACCTCATGTCTATTTGTACTGGAAGTGTGTTACGCAAAATTTATGCCAAAATAGAGCCACTACCGCAACGGTAGAAATCTCTGTGGGGGCTTTATTATCCCGAGAATAGTGCAAAAATAAAGAGAATTCAATGAATCAGCAGGTGAACGGGAACATCGTGATTGTTATGTTATTATGATATCATTGCATTTCTTTTTTATGTAATCGAATTGTGGAAAGGTTTGAGAACTGTTAAGTTATTATATATGTTTAGAAATGAGTTCTACAGGACTCTAAAAAGGCGTCTTGAAATTTCCACGACTGATGATAATTCAGAACGCAATCTTGTGCGAGATTGTTTGAATTCGAATCAAATGTGAAGAGCTGATTATTCAAAATTCAAATAGGAAGATAATGATTACGCAGTTCTGCGTGAGTTGTCTGCCTGATATTGTCTTTGTGACGTAAGTCAATGAGAAATGGGCATTTTAATACCTGTAACCACGATTTTCTAACTTCAGTCAATTTCAGTCACTGCCGCAAGAGATGGCGGTGATATGGTGATAGAGGACATGATCATGATTTAATTACCGAAGTAAAAGGCGTAGTGGATCTGTCAAATGCATATGATTGTGTATGATGCTTCTAAATTTTGGGAGATAGAATACCTGACAACATTCTGTAATGAACAAGAAAACTGACAGTATACAGATGTCAGATCTGTAGCGCCAAACCAAAGAAAAATTTATTTAATAGTTAAAATTTCAGGATACAAGAGGTATCAACTAAACTAGTAGGCTGTATAAATTTACTGTGTAGAAAATTCAGCCATATACGTGTTTTGAGAATTTTTTCCTCATCATCAATGGCTCTACAATATTAAAACTAAATTGACAAATTAATCCATAAATATCATATAAATGGAGTACTTACCCAATAACATAGATTAAATATAATCTAGTAATAGTTAAATATGTTATTTGGGTAAGTACTCTATTTAAATAATTTTAATGTTCAATCAGATTATGTACTTCCTTGTATGATGTAGTTATTTATGGATTAATTTGTTAATTTACTTTTAATATTGTAGAGCATTGATGATGGGAAAAATTCTCGAAACACGTGTATGACTGAATTTTCTACACAGTTAATTTATATAGCCTATCTCTGTGATACCTCTTATATCTTGAAATTTTAATCATGGAGTACCACATGATCACCGTGCCACTACAGAATTATTAATAGTATTTTCAATGTGCCACTTAAGTGACCAGTTTTTGCTACTTCAGGCCACTATAATAATAATAATAATAATAATAATAATAATAATATTGTTATTCCTGGATTCACGGCTTAAGATGTTAAGTATATTAGGCTAAATATATAATCTACTAAGGAGCAGATCTGTTGACTGCCACTGCTTCTACAATACTTTGCTTTTCAATTACCAATCTTTCGAATGACAGAGTTTGGACAGTTTCTTATATCAACTTTGCGAAATAAATCTTAGATCTCCGATAAAAATCGGTGTAATGTTTTTGCTTCCCCCACTTTGCTTGATATTGACTTCCTAGCTCTAGCATTTAGGTAATAACCTTACACGCGAGGCTTCTGTCCGCTTCTTTATTTCACTACATAACACATTACATTGTAAAAAAATAATTTTGGAGAAACCAACCAAGAACTTGCTGAAGGCTATTCGCTTAACCGATTCTTTTGGAAGTGTATTTACTTTAAGGTAATCTTATTTTTATTATGCTTTCTTATAAACTCCCTTACACATACTGTTGCCATAAGTCCATACTTCTAACGGTATAGTAAGACCCCATTTAAAAAGCTGAATTTTCCTATATTTGTCTTCATTTTAAGCATTTATTTGTATGTATGTGGTCGCTTACATTTTAGTGACTCGGCGATTCAAGTTCGTTGCTGACAGCTCCTCATACTGATTACTTTGTGTACGCCTTCAAGAGAGTACACATATTTAAATGTATACATTTTATAAACGTGTAGCATTTTCTAAACGTATAGCTCGGTTTGAATTATTATTTGTTTGGTTCGTAAGTCAAATTACGTTTTTTGGGATATTACGTCAAGGACTTTTAGAACTGTATATAAAATTCTTAATTGTGCGATAAAAAATTTTTTTTGAACGCATCTTCAACATAACGAAAGTTCCACATTTAGTGGTGATACTTCATCTATCTAGATTTATTATAAAGCAAACAAATTTTGGAATTACAATAGGAAAACATCTGTCACAATAGCGTTACACCAAACCACAAGACCTGGACATTCCGAGGGTCAAAGCATGACACGAACAAAAGAACACTGTCGTCCAAATTAGTAGATACGTTCATAGTAGCTTAATGAATTTAGGATATTGTAACAAACGTGCTTGTCTCGTATTGATTTATCATGTGTTTGATAAACTAACGACTTACTAATGTCAGTGGAATGACCTCCTCGTGTTCATGATACAACGCTGCAGCTAGCCGAACACTGACTTTGTTTCTTTCTCTGTATTTGTGAGAAAAAATAAGAGAAGTTGTCTAATGCGCAAAAATATCAGTAGAAAAAGTCCTCATTTTTAAATTAGATTCGTTAACCATCAATATTCTTTGCGGAAGAGAAATGAACGATTTTCGTTTATAGGTTTGGTTTCAATAATTATTTAATGGATTTAATGTAAATTTATTTTCATGTCGTTAGTAAATATACAGTTAAATATTCTCGACCAATCCCTCATTAACTATTAAAATGCATGAAAGTAAAAATATTACCGAAAGAACTTCGAGTTGCTTTTCTTACGCACCTTAGGAGGAAGACAATTTAACTAGGAGAACTCATATTTCGAAAAATTGACATACGTTTTTTCTATATCTCTAAGGAACTATTTCATTCACGGAAAAATCTCTGTCTTTAATATTTTAATCCTACGAAGACTCGAAAATAATTTTGAACCTCTCAATTTTCGAAAAATCAGGGTTTGAACGAACATGAGACCTGCACTATTATCTTAAATATCCATCACATAATCCAAGAACAAAATTTCATCAAAACTTGTACAACTTTTTTGAAAATTTGGAAAATGTTCAGGGGCTTCACGTAAAGTACCCCAAAATTAAAAATCGGTTTCCAATTCAAGGGGAGGGGGTAATATTAATTTTCGAAAAAATTGACTGAACCGTTTAACCGCTTGCGTTGTTGACGGACAGACGGATCGACAGTAGACTGACGGACTAACGGACCAGCACACGGACGGACCGACGACGGCAAGACGGACGGACGGACGGCAAGACGGACGGACGGCAAGACGGACGGACGGCAAGACGGACGGACGGCAAGACGGACGGACGGCAGACGGCGAAGACGGACGACGACGGCAAGACGACGAGACGCAAGGACGACGACAGCAACGGACGGACGTACGCAGCAAGACAGACGACGGTACGGCAGACGACGACGACGCGAGACAGACGACGCAAGACGACGGACGACGAGCAAGACGGACGACAGACGACGGCAAGACGGACGACGAGACGGACGACGGCACAGACGGACGGACGACGGCAAGACGACGACGACGGCAAGACGGACGGACGTCTCGGCGTCAATTGTCTTTTCAGTATCAAGGAGACACAAAACAGGGATTCTGGCTACACCACGTGTAAGGGGATTTATTTTCTTAATTTAGCAACTGGGTTCTCGTTATCAGGGTGGGGCAATGAATTTTTTTCTGACGAATATCAGCCGTTTTTGCCGCAGCATGTCATAACTTTCTCTATTCTACGTATATTATTCCATATATACGTACATATATGTGAAAGCTTCTTTCAGCTGTTGAATTTGGATTCTCTTCATTTTTAAATAATAAATCTAAGTGATTAAAATTCTGGACAATTATCTGATGATAAAACCCGTACACCCGAAACTCGTACACCCGAAACCCGTACACACCGGGAGCGGTAGCTCAGTGCATCAATTGATGTCACTGCAGCGCCTCTGACTGGGAGGTCCTAGGTTCGAGTCCTGGGGGCGGCAGGAATTTCAACACTAGCTTTTTCAGCTCAATTCAGCCGCTGTCTTGAGAATTCTAGCGACCGGCTGCTCTGATCGGTAGTTTTTCGTGGTTTCTCCGATCAACACCAGGCGAATGCCGGAACGGTACCCTAACAAACGGGCACGGACCGCGCGCGATATTTCCTTCCTCTTCCTTGTCATATCCACTCCCCTTACACTAACATGCACTACACTACCACATATTTCGGGAGACCGGGCGGGAGCTTAGAGCTGGTCCTGGCTGGGGCGGCGCCCCACTGGTGAGAGAGTCCTGGTTAGGGGAAACCCCACTAGCCGACGGTAGGTCGGCGCCAGATCTCGCCATCCAGCGGGGAAAGATCACAGCTATCTCCAGAGGAACAAACATGCACTACCCTTACGGGACCAATGATCAAAGCAATTGACGCTCCCGGAAACACGAAGAAATCAATTAATCAATCGAAACCCGTACACCGACAAACCCGTACCCTCGATACCTTTACACTGTACTATGGAACACACCAGAAACCACTTCAACCTAACCAATTGTCTTCAAAGAAACAATAAGCTTACTTCATCACCTATTGTATAGTTTCTCAAAATCAAGACACTATTTTCCTCTACCTTCACCTCACCCGTTTCGCCCATGAATCACCCAACGAGAGCTGTGGTGCCCATCACAGAGTCGTTTGCCCTCGCGCCTTATCACCTCTCACTTCGGGGGCCCCCACCTCCGCGCTGAACGATTAGCCCCTCCCCTCCCCGCCGCCGCCCAGCGCCCAGGCGGCTATATATGTCCGTGCGCGCGCGCGGGGACCGTCCGCGTCTCAGCAGCCGCCATGTTGCTCCGAGTGATAGCGCTCGCCGTCTGCGCCGCGGTGGCCACGGGTGAGTTTGCGTCGTCACCACGTTGCAGCCGGAAGCGGTCACGTTTAGTTCCGAAATTTTTCGCGAGAAGTTTGCTTGAGTGATAAGATGAAACACTTTTAAAATTATAATGAATGCTATTGTATTGGAACAAGAAAAAGTAAATCGCCGATGAATAATATTTTGTAAACTGGGGGTGTGTTGAGAGCTTTGTGCAATAATAAATGCTGTATTTACAAAAGCTACGTGAACATTCGTTTTCATTACTATAGATCAACAAAAAATATAATGAATACCTAATTTCCTCAGCATTATTGGAGGCGTTTCAGAATATCGACATTCAAAACACGAATTTGTGTTGAAATAAACTGCTGGAGTACATCACTTTTTCCTTAGTAATGCAGAGGCTATTAATGAATTGTGCATGAAGATTGACATGGTTTTCGCAATTAACATTCTTTAAAGCTTTGAATATAAACAGTAAAGATAATTATCTCTTGCTATTATTGTAATATTTTACTATTATCATAGTAATGATGGAAACTTGTATCATGTAATATGGAGGATAAGTGCTGAAAGTTGTACTTGTTTTAGGAAATATTCAAAATTTAGAATTCGAAATAAAATTTAATATTGTGATCCGTAAAAGGAAATCGGGAAATTAAAATGTTAATTACTAGTTTAATCATACAGCATGAACGTATCTTTATTATGGTCATGTCAAATAAAATATATAATGTGAAAGACTACGTTTCGTATTGCTGTTTTAAAGGAGACTTCCTGAATAATTTCTGGCCAAAAGTGGCCATCGAAGATCAGTACAGTTAAATGTTTGCCGTCTATTAAAATGGCTCTCCAACTGATGTTGTAAATGATTTTTTAAAAACCTTTAGTCACTAGTGTTTACAATATCAAAACTGCAGTATATCATTGTTTAATACAATTGAGTTTTATTAGCAAATGAGTAATATTGATTGCATTTTCAAATACATTCCAAAATCCAACACCACGTGAAGTGACAAAGTACGGAGTTGCAAGCGGTGAAGGTGCGGAATGTGAAATGCCATTGGTACTGCACCATGTGTGCTACGCCATGTGTGCTACGGCGTGTGCGTTACGGCGTGTGCGCTACGGCGTGTGCGCTACGGCGTGTGCGCCACGCCGTATCTGCTTGGGTTTGCAGTGGACGTATGCGCTGCGCCGTCCGACGGGCCAGCGGAGGCAACTGACAACGCTGCACAGCCTGCGGCACCCTGGACGTTGCTGCTCAAACCCGACGGCGAGGACGGGGCTCCTCTGCTCCTGCGAGAGAACTCCGGCGCCAACGAACCTGGCCCCGCGCAGAGGTAGTGCACAACGTCGCTCGCTCAGGGAAATCATGATTCACTTTTCACGATTTCGAAATCCCATTTGGAGGAGTTCTCCTTTAATGGGGTCTCTCTTTTGGTCGAGTTTCATTATTATCTTTTCCCAATACGTTATGGGGGTATTCAGGGAAATGGCTAGCAATTTGATTAGAAAATTCCTTTCACCGGGGAAGGCATTTTGGGGGAAGGAAGGAAATTTGGGTTCCGAAGGGAACTCAGTCATTTCGAAGGGAAGAGAGGAAGCTCATTCCAAAGAGAGGAGAGTAAGTGCATTTCGAAGGGAGGAGGGTAAGTTCATTTCGACGGGAGGAGGGTAAGTTCATTTCGAATGGAGGAGGGTAAGTTCATTTCGAGTGGAGGAGGGTAAGTTCATTTCGAGTGGAGGAGGGTAAGTTCATTTCGAGTGGAGGAGGGTAAGTTCATTTCGAATGGAGGAGGGTAAGTTCATTTCGAAGGGAGGAGGATACGTTCATTTCGAAGGAGCACCTGCAAAGAGAGGAGGGTAAGCTCATTGCGAAGGGAGGAAAGGAAGCAAATTCAAAGTAAGGAGGATAAGCTCATTTCGAAGGGAGGAGAGGAAGTTCATTTCGAATGGAGGAGGGTATGCTCATTTCGAATGGAGGAGGGTAAGTTCATTTCGAATGGAGGAGGGTAAGTTCATTTCAAAGGGAGGAGGGTAAGTTCATTTCGAAAGGGAGGAGAGGAAGCTCATTTCGAAGGGAGGAAAGGAAGCTCATTCCAAAGGGAGGAGAGGAAGCTCATTTCGAAGGGAGGAGAGGAAGCTCATTTCGAAGGGAGGAGAGGAAGCTCATTTCGAAGGAGGAGTGGAAGCTCATTTCGAGAGAGGAGGACATAGTCCGAAGGAGGAGAGGAAGCTCATTTCGAAGGGAGGAGAGGAAGCTCATTTCGAAGGGAGGAGAGGAATCTCGTTTCGAAGGGAGGAGAGGAAGCTCGTTTCGTTCAGTTTCATGTTATTCACGATGGTCAAGTCGACGGTGGTCAATTACTAAGGTTGGTGAATTATCGAATGTAATCATAGGGTAAACCCCCCCCCTAAAATGTGTATTTAATTTGTACACTTCATGAAACGAAATCATGTTTCTGTTGATCTTCATTATATTCTAATAATTGTCCCTATACTGATAAAGTAATTAACCCATTAATTGCAGGTGTTTTTCTAGCATCAAAATATTCGAATTACTATCCTGCCGAAGTAGATGTGTTCAGTAATCTGTTTATATTGATTAAATGTTGTGGTAGTGTGATAACTCACCACGATTTTGCTCACTAAGAACGCGTACTAAGTCATTGGGAAGTAAGTAGATGTGTAGCATCAGCCTCGCGCTAATTGTAAATGTTAATATCTCAATTTGGTGAATGTGTTGCTTAGCTTGTTACTAGGATGTCTTCTTCAATTTATGAAGGGCTTGGGCCAGTTATGAGGTGAAACCAAAATCTAGATTACAAGAAAGGAAGGAGTTACGAAATTAAGGAGGCTTACTGTGGTTAGTGTAACTTATATTATTACTGCCTCGAGACCTTCATATATAAAACACTTGATGCACTGACGAAAAACGAAGTCAATAAGTACATATTTATAAAAATTAATCCCAAAAAATATTCATTAATTAGTAGGAATTTAAAATGCAGAAATACTATGTTAAACTGAACGAATTTGATATGTCTACATTGATAATACCTTAACAAGAAGTGTATTACATTGATTTGTTACATCTCCTCTCTTGATTAAAAACACTGCTACTTCACACACTGATGATAATTGTGAACATTCTTAGTCGTAATTTTCTAAAACTATTGTCTTCGTTTGCTAACTTCTAAAGACCTTAATATCTGAATTTGTTCGATTCTTCTTGACGTTCGCGTACTTTAGCGTTAGGACTCAAGTGAATAAGTGAACTTATACACTTTGATATACAATATTTTACTATGACAAAATTATCTAAAACTTATACGTACTGAATATTTTTTTGGCGGCATCACTTATCTAAAAAATGACACTTGTTAACCAAATTCATCCGAGGTTCAAAAAAATACTCTTTCCTGTAATGTTATTTTAGCGATTTGAATTTTTTGATATTTGTTTTTCATTTGCATCAAAGATTCTCTGAGTTTGTTTAAAGGAATATTTTTGTTTTTACTGCTCTTTTCGAAATCCGAAATTAGTTGATAGGATTTGATCTTTGATGAGAACATCACAAAAATATTCAATAAGTCGCATTAACATGCCATCGTAACCTAGTTATTTATTTTAAAAGTAGTAATAGATTTCATTGTTCTAGCATATGAATTATATTTTCATTTTAATTTATTTTTAATCATCAATTGGACAATTTTGGGAAATGGTTGCAGTTTGTTAAAAACACTGAATGACAATATTAATGTGCAATTATGAATAACCAAAATTTTAAAAAAATTATTATCATTTTATCAACCTATTTCTTAATTTACAGTTCAGGTATCGCTTCATATCAGAATTTTATGCTGACTTAAAAACTTTATAACATTTAGAATGTCACTTGAAACATTTTATTTGCAATTAGACCAAATATTCAAATTCATGGATGTGTGTGTACGCCATATATAAATATGTGTACAATACACACAGGTGTAGGTGATTTTTGTTGACATATGCACTCTTCCGTAATAAACCTTTCAAAAATGAAGTCTAACCACCTCATATTTATCTTTAATTGACAAGATGTAGGCGAACAGTAGGAAAGGCAGTGAAATTAAAATTAATATCGATCGTTAGCGAAGCGTCTGTACGGTTCGTTGAAAGTGCCCCCTCATAAAGTCTTCTAACAGTCAGAAGATAATACTGCAATTTTAAACCAAGTTTACGTGAATCATTTAACGTCATGAAATGATATGTGGTAATGATAAATACGATGTGGGTGTCGCGACATCATTAAAAGTAAGGTTAAGACCGTGAAAAGAGAGTTTCAGTTTAAGGTATGCAAATATACTTCATCAAAAGAGATATACGGATAATTTCAACACAATCCCGCAACAAATACGTATATCAGAAATTGTTCTATGAATGCCGATATTTAAAAAAACGAGACAATAACTGTTAGAACTGTGATATTAACTCAATACTATTTGTTGAATATTATTTAGCTTTTCCGTAAGACCACCTTTTTTTGTGACCCCCTCTATGAAACTTGTTTTTTAAAGCATTTCTTGGATCAAATCATTTTTAACCCCACTTTATGTGACCACACGACTTAGTCCAATTGGGTCCAACTACTACAGTTCTCTGTCCATCAAACACATTTGGGTAGTATTGTACATTCGCACTCATCAAAGAAAGCTTTGGATAACTCGTGAATCTCAGGGGAGCGAATGTCTCCGACATATTCAAGAACTAACCTAATACGAAATAGTTCGTATTTCTTTAATATATTTATTTTAGTTCTTGCAAATTTGCTCGGGCGCCAACTGCTGAGGAGGAGGAGGAGGAGAAATTCCCAAATATAAACAAATGTGGTAATGTTGCACCATCAAGGAGTGATCAAAGTAAGATGTGGTATAAAGTATACGATTTCCATTTTCAGTAAAATCTGTGGCGACTAGCGGCTGTTGTTCATCTACCTCCAATCTCTACAGATTGTATTGAAGATGGCCGTGATGTGGAGTGTCCGACAAATATTTGGGCACCATTGACGAATTAATAGAGCTTATTTTCGTAGAGTTCCGTTCTCAAGAAGTTTATTCTCAAGAACCTAATGAGGAAAATGTATCAATCTAAAATAGTAATACAACTTAGGATTGCCAATACCAATTAGGAGTGGAAAAGCGACCAGTAATGTAGGTATCTCAGATTTTGGATCTAAGAGACATATTGTGAGTTTTTTTCCGCTGTCCTGATGACATCGCTTTGAAGTCAGTGATACCGGAAAGTAGTTGGAACGTCGGCCGCAGAAACATCATCACGGAAAGAGATGTCGGAGTTATGTTGACGAGGCTTCTATGAAAAACATGTCAAACATCCAAAAATGTGAACGTATCTAAATTATGATTTAAAACAGTTGGCAGGAGCAGATACAAACAGCTCAGACATGTTCTGGTTATGTCGTTCTTAACTCCGAAATGGTGTGACCTCGGTATTTAAATCATGGCTTCCGAGGCCCGGCAACTTTGACTTACGTTCCTTTCGTTTGAGTATATAAAACTGGACAATTTTCTTCAATCTTATCTGATTAGCTCCTCTGGGCACTGGGCTCCGTCGTGAGTGAATCGTAATTGTTCAAGGGATTGTTCTGGGCGCGTCAACTACGATAGTAATTATTTCCGTCAATGTAATGCATGATTTTGCGTGATTGTGGGTGTGATCTTCTCCTGTTGTATGGTAAAATCCGGTACCGACCTTTACGTCGGCTTGCTGGATTTTTCTCCATCCATCTATCTTGCACCAGCGAGACAGCTCATCAGCCGGGGCTCGCTAAAGTTCTCCGGACACATGAGGTAGTGTGTGTGTGTGTGTGTGTGTGTGTGTGTGTAACTAAGGGGTAAGGTTAAGACAAGGAAGTGGAATCGCGCCCTCTCCGTGGGCCGTTTGTTAAAGCACAGCTCCGGCATTCGCCTGGCGTTGATCGAAGAAATTACAGAAAACTACCGATCATATCAGCCGACCGCTAGAATTCTCCTCCAGACAGCGGCTGAATTCTACCTAACTGTGTAGCTAGTGTTGAAAATCATGCCATCGCCAACACTCGAACCTTAGGTGTTTCCAGTCGGTGGAACTACAGTGACATCAATAATTGATGCCTGAAGCTACCTAAGTCGGTGAATGTCACATATGGTTAATTTTTTAAATAAAATTTTCCATTTCCAATGTGGTAATTAATTTCATGCGTCCGTAAAAAAACGAACAAAATAGAATGGTTTCATAGGCACAGTGGAAGGTATGTATTATGTAACGCACAGCGAAGAGTCGATCGTTGAAGTTTGGCTTCAGTATGAAGCAGTTTTCACGTTTAAACATTTATGGGATGCGAAATGTGTGCTCAGGTTCATATTACACTATCTAATGGCGTATCCCAAAAAACTTAACAGACGTGATAGGTACATTTCAGAAGTTGTATATTGTATTTTGGAATGGAAAGAAAACAGTTCACAACTAGTATACGTTGACTCGTAGATCTCGATACATTTCAGCAGCCTGATATCTTTCCGTCTGTCCAGTAGACGTGCAACAGGACGTGATGCTCAATGTGCACAACAATAACTGCACCTCTCGATAAGCCTTACTTAGTTTTCTTTTCGTCGTACTTGGGATAGAGCCAAGGGTCGCAGAAGGCACAAGGACAGAACGTTATTACTATATTAAGGCCAAATGTGAAACCCATTAATGTCTATTGGAGATGATAAGACTAGCAACACATACATACATTTCAATAAAGGCTGTCAAGAATATGAATTATTAGCTTTTAACAAAGGGAAAAGTTTGTACGTGAGAGAAGGATTGCTGTCTGATTATTTCGCCCCATTCACACATGCAAGTAACCTTAAGAGGATTATCAAGCACTGCTTACATAGGCCAAAGCTGAGACATTCGGGCCGTGTCAAAGGGAAGTGAGGAATAGATGGGGGTTGGAGATTCCCGATACTTGTCGCCATGAAAATAGGTATGTCAATAAATATAGCGGGACAGACTGAGCATTTTCTCTTTCCACTGAATTTGGCAATTGCCTAAATTCACAGGTACAGTTGTCACAGTTCAAACATAACCTGAAATAATCAACGATGGGAAGAGAAGAGTGAGAATGTATTAAGGGACGAATGCTGAGAACATGAAAGAGAACAATTTTTGGTGAGTGATTCATTTCCTATAGGAACTATAGTCTCATGCTGGTCTATTAGGTAATTACTTGTCTGGGATTCACACGCACATCGGCTTACACCAAAGCTCAGAGGTTTGCACCTGAACGAAGGGACCTAACAATAACCAAATACAAATACCTCAAGGGTCGAACATTGTAGATATATTCAGGAGAACATTCGTTTTAGATTGTAGAGAGCGCCCTGTTTTCTACCCGCACCAATTTAAAGGCGGGTAACGCGACGGGCGATCGTTGGCACAGTTAACACAGCTCAAGCCTCGCCACATATTAAGGTTAAGAAACGAAAATATGAGCATATAGAGAGTATCAAAAGTGGAGCGGTGACATCAAGAGAATATTTTACGTAATGGAGGGATATTCACATTTCAAATAGCAAGTGAACCGTCGTGTTGAATATACTTCTGGAAGTCCTCAAGACTTAAATTTAGTCGGGATGTTTATGAGAGAGGATAGCGTCTAGCTTTGCTTTCACCGTTCCAGAAAGTGCGTAACCTGACAGACTTAGACACAACTGGCATATGCCAAGGCTCATATATGGTACGTCAACAAAGGGAAGTGGCAATGATGGGATGAGCATATACCTCAAGAGTCAAATGTTGGATGAGAGACTCATTCTTAAAACGCGTTTCAATGCCTTCGCACCGGTGCAATGGACGAGTAACCAGTAGGGGGTGTTGGCATATACCAAAGCTTTTTTTACCTTAACGAAGAAAATTGGCGATATCCGCATGGGCGTATCTCAAAGTTCGAACGTTGCGTTGTGGCGGGTTTCATTCTCTACAGGGGGTTACTGTCCCGATTCCTTTGCGCCGTTATAGATGGCCAAGATACTGTCGGGGGTACTGACATGAACCAAAACTATTTTATTGCATCTTAACAATGGGAAGAGCAATGTCGAGATGACCATAACTGCAAGGTCGAACGTTGCATCAGACGGGGCAGAGCGTCCCGATTTGTTCACGCCGGTCCAAAGGGCGAGTAATCTGACGGGGATGCGGGCATGTGCCAAGTGTCACGTTTTTTACCTTAACGAAGGGAAGTGGCAATGTCCGGATGGCATTCTGGAAGGGGGGGGCGAGCGTCCCGTTTTCTTTGCACCGTTCCAGTAGGCGAGTAACGTGTCGGGGATGTTGGCATTCGCCAAACCTCCCGTTTTGCAACTTAACGAAGGGAGGTGGCAATGTCTGGATGGGCATATCTGGAAGACCGCACGTTTCATGGGGGGAAGCGGCGATGTCTGGATGGGCATGTCTGGAAGACTTCATGTTGCATGGGGACAAGGGTTCATTCCCTATAAACGGGCGAGCGTCCCCATTTCTGCGAGACGTTCCAGTAGGCTAGTTGGAGATGGTAGCATACGCCAAACCCCCTTTTTGCACCTAATGAAGGGAGGTGGCAATGTTCGAATGGGCATATCAGGAAGATCGAAGGTTGAATGGGTACGGGGGTTCATTCGCTGTAAACGGGCAAGCGTTCCTTTTTCTTCGCGCCGTTCCAGTAGGCGAGTAACCTGTCGGGGATGCTGGCATACGCCAAACGTCTCTTTTTGCATCTTAGCGAAGGGAGGTGGCAATGCCTGGATGGGCGTATCTAGAAGATCGCACGTTGCATGGGGACGGCGGTTCATTCGCTATAAACGGGCGAGCGTCTCGTTTTCTTCGCGCCGGTCCAGTAGGCGAGTAACCTGTCGGGGATGCTGGCATAAGCCAAACGTCTCCTTTTGCATCATAGCGAAGGGAGGTGGCAATGCCTGGATGGGCTTGTCTAGAAGATCGCACGTTGCATGGGGACGGGGTTCATTCGCTATAAACGGGCGAGCGTCCGTTTTCTTCGCGCCGTTCCTGTAGGCGAGTAACCTGTCGAGGATGCTAGCATAAGCCAAACGTCTCCTTTTGCTTCTAGCGAAGGGAGGTGGCAATGCCTGGATGGGCATTCTGAAGATCGCACGTTGCATGGGGACGGGGGTTCATTCGCTATAAACGGGCGAGCGTCCCGTTTTCTTCGCGCCGGTCCAGTAGGCGAGTAACCTGTCGGGGATGCTGGCATAAGCCAAACGTCTCTTTTTGCATCTTTGCGAAGGGAGGTGGCAATGCCTGGATGGGCATGTCTGGAAGATCGCACGTTGCATGGGGACGGGGTTCATTCGCTATAAACGGGCGAGCGTCCCGTTTTCTTCGCGTCGTTCCAGTAGGCGAGTAACGTGTCGGGGATGCTGGCATAAGCCAAACGTCTCTTTTTGCATCTTAGCGAAGGGAGGTGGCAATGCCTGGATGGGCATATCTGGAAGATCGCACGTTGCATGGGGACGGGGGTTCATTCGCTATAAACGGGCGAGCGTCCCGTTTTCTTCGCGCCATTCCAGTTGGCGAGTAACCTGTCGGGGATGCTGGCATAAGCCAAACGTCTCTTTTTGCATCTTAGCGAAGGGAGGTGGCAATGCCTGGATGGGCATATCTGGAAGATCGCACGTTGCATGGGGACGGGGGTTCATTCGCTATAAACGGGCGAGCGTCCCGTTTTCTTCGCGCCGTTCCAGTAGGCGAGTAACCTGTCGGGGATGCTAGCAAAGCCAAACGTCTCTTTTTGCATCTTAGCGAAGGGAGGTGGCAATGCCTGGATGGGCATATCTGGAAGATCGCACGTTGCATGGGGACGGGGGTTCATTCGCTGTAAACGGGTGAGCGTCCCGTTTTCTTCGCGCCGTTCCAGTAGGCGAGTAACCTGTCGGGGATGCTGGCATAAGCAAAACGTCCCTTTTTGCATCTTAGGGAAGGGAGGTGGCAATGCCTGGATGGGCATATCTGGAAGATCGCACGTTGCATGGGGACGGGGGTTCATTCGCTATAAACGGGCGAGCGTCCCGTTTTCTTCGCGTCGTTCCAGTAGGCGAGTAACCTGTCGGGGATGCTGGCATAAGCCAAACGTTCATTTTTGCATCTTAGGGAAGGGAGGTGGCAATGCCTGGATGGGCATATCTGGAAGATCGCACGTTGCATGGGGACGGGGGTTCATTCGCTATAAACGGGCGAGCGTCCCGTTTTTTCGCGCCGTTCCAGTAGGCGAGTAACCGTCGGGGGTGCACGGTTCGCCTGGCCCGGGGGCACCACGGTCCGCACGTCCCTGCCCCCGCCCGCGCAGCGCATGGCGGTGGCCCCACGCCCACCGCCCGCCGCCGCCCACCGCCGCCCTGGACGAATGGCGGGACAGCGACACGGCACAGCCGGACGCCGGCATCACTGACGTGGATGTGGACGAGGCGAGCATCGCCGTGGCCCAGGTGTTTGATGACGACTCCGCGTTGGGTGAAGGGTGGGTACCGGGCGGAATTTGGGACCATTGACTTGGCGAGGAGAGAATCCATGACAATGGGGAACGGCACTCTTTAGCAATGGGGTTGGGTAGAATTGGTAACAAACGGCCTGAGGTTGAAGCATTGCGAAATATTTCCACTGAAGGTTTACTTTTTAATTCCATGGAAATTGGTACAAATCTCGTGTTTCTTCATTTTCCAATGAAAATCTAGATTCCTTTAGTCTACAGGGGGGGACTGTTCCTTTCTTTCAAAATTGTGTTATAAAATTTCACATTTGGATCACCAGTAGCCCAGTGGTTTTTAAAAACTTACTATCATTTATTGTCCGAGTGAGTTTCAAAGATTACTTCACAATTTGTAATGCTGTCGCTCGTTACTACATGACGTTCATTACTTTGCGAATTAACCAATTTTCAGATACATAGTGCCGTTAAAGGGCTCTGTTTTGATGTTATCTCCAAACGACGTTTTGAATTTCTCTCCAAAAGAGTAAGAATGCTTGCTTTACCGGTCGGAATAAAAGGGAGCAACTTTTAAGTACTATAATTTTTTTTTATATTACACCGTTATTGCATTTCTCATACCAAGTAAGCATTCAACAACTGCAACCCCATATTAGTGTGTTATTTCTTCAACATCAACTTAGGTCTATTAATACAAGAGAATCCGGGCTTTTGTGGCTCTAATAAACAGTCGTCCTTTACAACAACTCAACTCAACTGCACATCACTGCCTACTTCACAACACGACGAGTTCTTGGAACATTGAACAACACGTGTTTACGCATCATGGAAAACATCAGAGGTGTACACTCGCAAAAAAACAGAAGACTAGCTACATAATCTCAACTTCAAACCTGATTCACATGTTATTTAAAAACGTAATGTCTAAAATAATTTATAATTGTAAAAATTACATGGCTTCTGAATAATGCAATAATATATTCTAAGATACAATATATTGCAGTACATACGCTGTATAAAATGTATTACATTCAACTTGATGACGAAATTTTTTCTTCAGTGTTAGTTGATTTACCCTAATATAGATTGAAAGAATAGTGCTGCGTAAATTTGTGAGGAACTTTAGATTTTATCTTTTAAAATTTTCAAGAAATAGTTTGAGAATGATGTTGGTAATTGAGGTAATAGTAGCAATAATAATAATAATAATGATAATGTGACTAGAATGCAGCCTAGCAACTTTGTACACCTCCCAAAAGTTTCTTATATAATTAAAAAAAACGATGCAATTTTAATTTCTTTCTTCATTTCCCCTTGAATTATAAATTCTGTATTACATTTAGTACAGGGAATTTAAAAAAATATAAAAAAGTCTATATCAAAATCCATTTTCATTACATATTGGTTTGTGTAAATGTTTATAGAGCGTTATGTTCTTATATATAAAGAACAAAAATGGATCCTTTTAATTTACACTTAATTTTTTAATGTAAAGTGATAGGTTATTAAATTTTGAAATGCTGCATTTCAAAACAATGCAGATGTACCACACTGACTGTACCTCGGAAATTAAAGCTTCTTTTTGAAGACACTAAAACAAAGTAGCATTTGTAAGATTATAATTGCATAATTACAAAGTGTTCCGTCAACTGACCAATTTATAATCAGAATATTAAATAAGAATTGAAATATAAATAAATAAATAAATAAATAAATAAATAAATAAAGATAATATCAAACAGCTCGATCCTACCTATTACTACAACTTTTCCTAGTTCATAAACCACAGCTCCACTCCAAAACATTTCACTACATTTCACATTTCATGAAATACCTCAGCATTGAACTACACTGAACTGTACCGAAGGTCTACACCGAACCATTGCACTGAATATTAACGTATTAGTTGCACCTGGTGACATTTGAAAGGTCAAATACACACAACATTGGAACCTTTACATGTCTATCACTTCACTGAACAAAAGTTGACTTGCCTTTTCATTAATAATTTTTATTTTCTCGCCCTACTTAAAAACTCTTATTGCCGGGCCCTGGTTAAGAGAATGTGGATAGATCCTGTTCCTACGTACAGAGAATTACTTCAATCATATAGTGTAGTCAAAATTCACGTTTTGTGGGTCCTTGATACCGAAAAATCGATTGATGGCAAAACGTCTGGCTCTTCGTGCATTCGTCTGTGGTCAAAGCTAGTACCTAAACCGTTCAGCCAATTTTCTCCACAAATGATGTTCTCCAATTGATTTAAATGAACTCAAAGTCGCCCGAGTTTGAAATAGATATTTTGATTTTGGAGGTACTTTACATGAAGTCTCAACAACATTCTCCAAATTTTCTCAAAAATGGTGCCAAATTATCTGTTTAAATTTTGTCCTCTGAAAACGTAAAGAACGCTCGTTGTTTCCACCTCTTAAAGGTAGGCTTGAAAAAGTCTTTTAAAATGTTATAAAAGGGTAAAACCAATTCCAACTTGCAAATTTCGTTGACAGATTTAGAGATATTTTTGGGAAACTGTAGTTTAACGTTTCTGAAATTGAGCATTTTAAGCTCAGTTTTTGCCAAATTTTCAGGTTTTGGAGCAATTAAAATTATTTGAACAATTGTACACACAAATGCGATAATATGTAAGAATTACCACCAATGTATATATTCACGGCGTGAGAGATATTTAAAAAAAATATTCGTGTAATTTTTGAAAAATCAAAAACTGCAGCCAAATATCGTTTATGTCATCTTATACAGTGCATTTAGCACTATCGGTAGAAAAAATTGAAGCCGTTTCTGAGAAAATGTCATTCGAACCTTTACGAAAGTGCAGAATTTCAAGGCTGTTTTCAAGGCCATTTTTGGGTTTTCGAGAAACTTTATAAGACATCATTTGAAACACGATTCTCGCAAACGCCGAAATGTATACAAATTGCGTAATGAAAATAATAACAAGTGAGAAAAATATTTGTTCAAATTACATTTGTGTATTTTTTTATGACAAAAAAGAATTCAACAAAAGGGATCATGTCATCATATAGAAATAGCAAAAAGAAAAGTCAAAGACAAAATGGAGCTCTTTTGGAATAATCTTGTTTTTGATATTTTTAAATATTGTCCATACTCATCATTACTACTAAAATGTTCAGAAAAGTACGTGACATTAATTAAAGAATTAATTGTTGCGAACATTTTTTTTGGAAAAAATCTCCACCTTCTATGTTGAAGTTTTAGGAAGATGATTAACAGCGAAAATCGGACTTTTCGGAATATTCCCCCTATACATTTTAAGAAAACCTTTGGAGCCGTTCTTGAGAAAATTTTGAAAATGTCCCAGAAACTTTATGTAGAGCACCCCCAATATTTAAAGTATGCTATTCAAAATTGCAGAGCTTCGAATCGGGCCCAGATCGTCCGGTGAATATTTATTTTGGAAACAATTCTACAAATACTTTAGGTCTTAGTGTTATTTACAAAGAAAAGGTAGCCAGAGGGACGGACGGACGAGCGTTTTGAAAACACACACTTTTCCGGCATCAGGAGACCCCAAAACGTATTTCTGTTGAAATCTCGAAATCCATTTTCCATAGCATTACATAACTTTATACTACGTATTTTACTCCCTATACGAGTATTCGAGAAAGGAGTAAGTTAGGTTCTTTCTTAAAAAAAATAACTGTTTTAGGCTAGATATTATTCAATTAAAAACTATTATTGCAGAAGACACAGCAATGGACGGATAAATGGCAGTACTCCATTGTCTGTGAATGTTCTCAATTGAGAAAATGAGGGACAGTTACCGACAATAACTACATTACTTGTAGGATCACGTAGCGTACAAAATTGCAACAGCGGCTATATGATGGTGCTAGGTGTTGTGTGTGTCTACTCTATACTTTGCAGGAGCTCGTAGGGCCGAGAGTAAAATTCGCTTGCGAAGAGTTCTTGACATATTTCTAAGGATCCTTTCCGTAGTGGGGCATTTGTGAGTATATATTGCGGTGTAAAATCTCCTAGAAAGATCATTTTGAGTCGTTTCTGGTTTTTGTTTTGTATTGCTGTTTTATGGTGTTAACTGTTATTAATTGTGTCGATAATAAATCGAGACCTCGAGTGTCCATCGTTGCAAAGGAAATTGGATTTGCGAACCATATGAAACTTTCCAAACTCATATATTTCAGGAAATGGTACACAATGTCGAAAATGTCTTGCAAAGCACTTAACCATATTCATTCTAGATCTTTCTTTCCTTCTTTCTTTCTTTCTCTTTCTTTCTTTATTACTTTCTTTCTTTCTTTCTTTCTTTTTCTTTCCTTCTTTCTCTTTTTTATCCATCCGAAAGCCAGTTTCCCTTTACGTCAGGATGGGATGCCGTACACTAGACATCAACACACTTGCGAGCTCCTGTGATCTGAGGTCAGCAGAACTTGTGGACATCCGCGACGCCACAAACATGAGAGACAAGGAACCATCAACGAAGTCCCAGGCGGGACTCGAATCCGCGACCCTTCGGACGGAAGCGCTAAGTCGGTACACACTCTTAGTCGCCTCGGTCATCCAGGTTGGCACTCATTCTAGTTACATAGTGCAAATAAATGGTTCCGAAATCGACTAAGAGATTCAAGAAAGCAACATTTCATTCATCACCCCAAAATAACATTTTATTCGTGTACGTGATTTTCACTTAATCGTATACTACGTAGTTCGTAATCGTTCACTACGTAGTATAGACAAACAATAGCAATAAGACAGAAAGGAGTGTCATTTTTTTGGAAGAAAAACTCGTTTGCAACTCTGATACCAAAAATGTGCATTTTGTTGCTTCTATATGAAGTAAATTATTTTCTCGAACGCTTAGACTCAGACATCTCGACATGTCATTGTTACTATGAGTTTCAGCCATCCGTCTTTCCCACTCCGTCCCATGACCAACTGTCGTCTGCGCCCCGTCCGTCTGCGCCCCTGTCCGTCTGCGCCCCTGTCCGTCTGCGCCCCTGTCCGTCTGCGCCCCTGTCCGTCTGCGCCCTGTCCGTCTGCGCCCCTGTCCGTCTGTCCATAAAATTAGCACTGAAATCGTACACAATATACGCAAAATTCTCCTATCGATTTTGATGTCACGCCCGTTTAAATTTGAAAGGGATATTGTATTTGATATTTTTAATACCCTACATGACCCATCGGCTTCTCAAAAAGTTTCTGAAAACTGGTATCAATTTTTTGCTCGAAGATAATGTGTGCTATATTCGCTTTTAAGAAAAACTAGTCCAACTTTAAATAAACCTCATTTCAGTAAACGTTCTTCCCATTAACTTTTACGAAAACGGTAAATACATTCATACGGTCTTATATATTCGAAAGATTCGTAACATTTTTTCTGTACGAGTTTCTAGCGTTCTGTTATTATATTGTCTCGCAGATATACAGCTGGCTTTTAGTTTTACTCATTCCGCGTGCACATGGACAACGGCGAAGTTTAAAATTGACTTTCAAATACCCTACATTCAATCTCACAGTATTATATTTAATAATTTATTTATCGACTTTTTGTATTTTAAATTATACTATATTTACTTTTATTCAATATACCGAATTAGAAATGTGGTATAAATGATTCATTAAGAAAGTAGCGAATGCAATTTTTAGGGATATTGATTATATTGGTCTGTAGATATGAAATTTCTTCGACTTTTTTTGTGTTTGATCAAAGAGATGGAGTTCAAGCTCTATGGTTATTTGTTTGAATACACTACTGTCGATACCGTGAGAAATAATACTTATTGTTATTATTCTTGAAAAACGTATGAAAAGGAAATATAGTGACACTCGGACCCTGTTCTTTCGTGTTTGATAATATAGATCCATTTCAAGCTCTTTGGTTATTTGTTTTGAAATATCTGGAAACGTTCCAGTGCATAAAGATGCATTAAATATGTGAGTTAACGGGTGTATAATGGCATACGCACAAGTCTTTAACAAAGAATCCGGGAATTCATCTAAACCGGACGAATATTTATTTTTTAGTTTACCGATTATTTTGAGAATTTCATAGGAAGAAGTTTCGGAAACGAACATTGTGTCTAAAATTTTGGGTGAACTGTCTGTTTTTGAGTTTTGTGCCTGAAGACCCTTAGTGAGATCGGCAGCAATTCTCGAAAAGTATTGGTTAAAGAGATTAGCCACTGTTGCCGGATCGTTCACATTTATATCGTTATATTTTAAAACAACATTCTCTACGGGTTTTCTAGTTGATTTGGTAGTATTTTTTATTATATTCCACATTGCTTTTGTTTTATTATTTGAGTTCAAAATATCCTGATCGTTTTTCATGATTTTAGCCTGTCTTATGACTTTTCGTAACAATGTTTTGTATTTTTAAAGTACATAGAAATCTTGAGATACGTCATGACGTTTAGAAATAAAGTAGAGAGTACGTTTATTTTTACACGATGTTCTAATTCCTTTTGTGATCCAAGTATTACTTTTTCGTGAAATGTTTAATTTTCTCTTTTAATAGGAAAGCATGTTTGAAAACACTATTAATAGGATGCCGTGATAAATAATAATTATTGTTATTATTCTAAAAGAAAAAAGCGTTGTTACTACTCTTGCGTATGTATTGATTGGATCGTGGGTTGTAACAACGTTGTAAGTGACATTTAGAATTATACAGTAACAAAAATTTAGCTGGAGACTGGATTATGATATATAATTTTTTTGCGAGTAGTGAAAGAATATATGATGATTCTCACTTTCTAGCAAATCTGAGTTTTCCTGCACGCTTACCTGAAATAATCCAGATTACATATTCCTGAAAAATTTACATCCAATAAAAAAACACTTTTTCAAAGTATCGTCTCATTTTGGAATTTCAATATTTGTGTACTGACATATAATTTTTCAAAAATCCAGTACATTTTTATTGAATATTAACATTTATATTAATAATTTCACATAATTGGAATGATATATGAATGTTTTCAACAGAAAATAGACACTTATTAAATCATTGCAATAGGTAAATATCATATTTTATAGAATTAAAAAACACCTAATTTTTATCTGGTAAACTTACGTAGAACTCTCTGTATTGAGGTAGAAAAACTACGAAATGTGCACCAGATCTTTTTTTAGAAAGTTTGATAGGAAAAGCTGTTGTACATACTGATGGTAGATTTGCAATAACTTGAGAAATGGAGTGGAAATTCTGACTGCTGCTTCGTTTTTTGGACTTACTCAAGGAGAAAGATACCCAAAGTTGTGAAACGTGAGATTTTTCTAACTCGTATTGATGTTGTGTCATCACTAGAATTCTTCATCCATAAAACTAGTTATTTTTAAATGAAGTCCGCAGCCAGAGTCATGTAAATGATCTTGGCTGTCTGGGGGATGCCGCATTGAAGGCTGTGATGACGTTTCGACCGTGTTGTCGTGGTCTTCTTCAGGCGAGCTCTGAGCCAGGTGGTCAGCATTCAGGTTTATATATTGGAGTGGGCAGTTTGTAGAGTTATTTTTAGTTTAGAATCCTTCTCATGGAAGCTACATTTTGCGAGAAATCTTTAAATTATTTTTCCGTAACTGTTACACTAAAGGAATTGTTGGGTCGTAATCGAACTATTACTTTGTCAACAAACTATTATTTGTCAGTCAAATGGTACACTTATTTCTTCTTCCTTTCAGTCAAAGAAAAGTCCTTATCACAGGGAAGAATTCTGTGACCGTTTGCTAGAAAGTTTTGGTTAATTTGAGTAAAATATTTGGAAAAAAATTAACAACAAAAACTTAATAAGCATTCGGTAGTTAGTTTGCCCAACACACCACTCCGACCAAATAACTAATTTTTATTCATTTGAATCTAATAGTTTAAAGTTATCTTTAATGTACTTTAAATCTGTGGCTACTTGCATGGACCCATTGTTTTGTGCTATAGAAACTTAGCGTTGTTGGAAGCAGCATTATGAACACAATATTTGTAGCTTGCATACAGCCTTTAATAAAATATAATGTGTTTTTGTGTTTGGAGAAAACAAAACTTGTTCCACGTAGATTAAATGCAACATCTGATTGTAAAATACCCTCGTTTTTGATGTGGTGTTTTCACAAACATACTATATTGCGGACTATTTCATTATAAAATGTGATTGTCACATGAGCATGTTCCTGCCTGTAACGGTGGATTGCCTGTGTAAATGCGCAGATACAAGAAGATAATCCTGGAAGAGATACTGAAGTCGATCGCCAACAGCTTAGCGACCCTCCCAGTCTTCTCCGCAGAGGGCAACGCCAGGGCGGCAGACACAAGGAACGTGGCCCTCGCCAGCGAAGTGCACAACACTGTTCAGAACAACCAGCCCATCACCAACACGTTTAACATCGTCGAAAACCCTGGCGTCTCGCATGCGCCTCATCACCCTTTGGTGAGACCGGCGACGATATCGAACTCCAACTCTCTCAAGGTGACGGACGGCAGATTCTACCGGCCCAGACATCCACACAGGATCGCACCTGTTTACAATGGATGGTGGGTTACAAATGGCACCGTGATTGTGGGTTGCGTAGGGAAGAGTGAAAGAGAGTGACAGAGAAAGAAAGGAGAGAGAGCGTGGAAGAGGGAATAAAAACGGAGAGAAGAAAAGGATGTGAGAACATACAAATTAAATAGAGCGCGGAAAAACGGTGAATGGCAAACCGTTGTGTGTGTGTGTGTGTGTGAGAGAGAAAGAGAGAGAGAGAGAGAGAGGAGAGAGGAGAGTGTCAGACAGGGTGTGTGTGAGAGAATGTAAGAGAAAGTGAGAAGAGAATGTGAGAGAGAGGTAATGTGAGAGAGGTGTGTGGTGATGGAGAATGTGTGTGTGTGAGAGAGAATGTGTGTGTGTGTGTGAGAGAATGTGTGTGTGTGGTAGAGAGAGAATGTTGTGTATGAGAGTTTTGGTAGAGAGAAATTGGGTAGAGAGAGAGAATGTGATGGAGAGATGTGTGTGTGATGGAGAGAGAGAATGTGTGTGTGTGAGAGAGAGAAGTGTGTGTGTAGAGAGAGAGAATGTGTGTGGAGAGATGAGTTGTGAGAGAGAGAGAATGTGTGTGTGTGAGAGAGAGAGATGTGTGTGTGAGAGAGAGAGAATGTGTGTGTGGAGAGAGAATTGTGTGTGTGAGAGAGAGAGAATGTGTGTGGGGAAAATGTGGGGAGAGAGAGAGAATGTGTGTGTGGAAAGTTGGGGAGAGAGAGAATGTTGTGTGAGGGTTTAAGAGAGATGAGAGAGAGAGAGAGAGAGAGAGAGAGAGAATGTGCGCGCGCGTGTGTGTGGGATAGAGAGACTGGATAATGCTAGTATGTTGATTCAAATAATAATAATAATAATAATAATAATAATAATAATAATAATAATAATAATACCTTTGATTTGATATTAATTTAGCACTTAAAAGCTGTCCCGTTGTCTTCTTTTATAAATTATGACAACTCATTTGGTATGAAATTATTTTTCCCTGAAGTTTTCTTCGAATTCTACTAAGATTTTATGCTATTTAAAAACCACGAAAGTTCGTGAACTTGAACTTTTGCGGCTTGAGTTTTTTTACTTACAATACTGACCGTAACTACAGAAAACCAATGGGTACATTGACGCTAATTTTTATTTTCACAGTAATGGACTTGCCTCGTGCGTGAACAGTTTTCATTCGAAGATCGTCGAGAACACCATGGACTCCATAGCCAATAGCATCATGCTCTTTCCAAATTTGATTGCTGGCAGTGGTTCAGAAACATATCCTGCTTACGACACCAGAGATTATGGTTATAGACAAGACCCTTATACTACATACGTTCCTAAAATCGGCCCTACCAACAATGTAGCAATAGCCAGTGAAGTCTACAATACTTACAAAAATAGTCAACCAATAGCCAACACATTCAACATTGGGCACAGATCTCTCGCAACTAGCAACGTTTTGGAGAACGCTGAAGCTAAGTACGTAAGAGAAAATAATGCGAGAAGCGAGCTATGGAACTCTGAATATTTCAAGAGTGTATCAATATATAACCTAGAATGAATAATATTTTTTGAATTTTGTACGTTGATCTGATCGTAAAACCTTATTTTGGTTGGGTTTGAATATTACTGCAATATTTGAATAGTTATCTTGTCACTTTCATATGGCACTTCTCCACAACCATGAGTAATCAAAATATTTACTCTTCTATAACAGAAAAAGGTACTCTAAGATATAGGAATAATGTATAGGGATCCAGGCAGGAAACGTCGAATCCTCGAAAATATCTCTCAATACAATTTTAAGCAATTTTTTTGTAATCTCCCTGAATATTTCGAATGGCTGAGCCGCTATAACCACACATAAGTTAGTTTCAAAAATAGATTTTATGCAAAAATTTGCGTTTCAGAAACATGTTAGCACTTTAGAACCCTGTTGTTTATTATTTACCAAAAGAATATATTTGTTCTAAAAAATTTAACACAGACAAAATAGCACCCAATTATTTACAATTTACACAATTCCATAGCTTATTGCAAACCAACTTTTGTTTTATATATATATATATATATATATATATATATATATATTATTTGTTGTTTTTTCACTTTTTACAAATACACCTTATAAGTTTCAATGACCATCGAAGCTACAAATCGACACGAGAAACCTTAATGTATTTAAATGCATTTAATGCGTTTTTGCGAGTGAAATTGATTTGTTATATCTAGTGAAAGTACCTTTTTGGACATATAACTTTGAGTTTAATTTGTTTTCTTTGATTAAATGTGTAGTGAATGGGAACGAATTAATTTCAAATAATCCGAGAGAAAAACTCCGTCTACATTGAAAAAATCTCTTCTTTACCTGTTTATGCTTCTTACATTTCAATGCAGTATATCTCCCATTACTCCGAATGAAACTTTTGATTATTTTATATATGTAGGTATCGTTTTTCACAGTAATGAACTCACATCATGCATTAACAACTATGAAGAGAAGATTCTGAAGAACACGTTGAAGTCCGTGACTAACAGCATGACATCCATTCCTTCATGGACCGCGACCAATACAGGAGAAGCCTATGGCACCGCGAACGTAGCCAATGCGGTTGCCATCGATAACGGCGCCTACGACACCGGCTTAGTCGCAGACAACAGCGTTGCTCCAGTCGTTGAAGTTGTGTCGCCCTCCTATGCATCTGAAGGGGTGCACAAGGTAAAAAACGGCGAGTCGCAAATCACCCAATCTTTCAAGTAAGTAAATTTTCATTTTTCGTTTATTCCCTATTAAATTAGTTCAGTGCGACCGTTTTTATAAGTGTGCCGGTGGCGCAGGAATTTGGCATCGGCAAACGAGGCTACGAACGCGGAAATCGAGACAGGACGGAGTGGAATCCCCGAATAGGGAAGGTTGTTTTTCGCTACCGAAAAGTTTAAATTGTACTCACGTTATTAAAGATGGTGTAACTGCTCATCATGGCTCTGATTCATTCTTGACATCTAAATAAGTTCTGGTTCTCTCGGAAAAAGAATATCCTGTGGTATTGCAGAGATCTGTTACTGTATATTGTGCTTAATTCTTCCGCGTGGAGATTTGTCACATATATGGGAAGTTTCGAAAATCCCCAAAGAAAGAAATCACACGGAGTCAGATCATGAGAGTACAGTGCAGTTCGCAAACCACGTGTGATAATTCTGTCTCCATGAAAGGCATGTGAACCCTAACAAAAACTGAAGCAGTGTGCGCGGTTACGGAGTCCTATTGAAACTGCACGTAATTACGTTCAATTGTCAACATATAGAAGAAAGGCTCCAGAATACGATGCACACAACGGTTTGACACATTTTACGTACGTGTCACACACAAACACTTTCTGTTTGAGAGACCTTCGAGCAAGTCATCACAAACCGCCTATTCAACAAGATTGCAAAGCATGCCTATTTCGCAGAGTTAGACCTTAAAACGCACCCGCCCGCAAGGGAGGAGAGCGCGCCGTTCCCCGGCGAGTAAAGGTCCGTCGGACGAGCAGAATTTTCCACGATCGTTGCGCACTATTAAAATAGTCGCACGGTATATTCAGCGGCTGTTTACACCGAATTTTACATTCTTAGAAGTCAGTAAACAATAAAAGTTGATGTCTCGGAAATGTCATTTTAATCAACCAATCATTGGGTTGAACTGAGGTGAACCATGAGGAAGAAAATTGCATGAATATAAAACTGCACACAAAGAAATGGCAGTGATCGGAAACATACAGTCGCTTTTGCAACCAGGATGTCGACATGTATAGTGTACTACCGACGAAAGTTCAAGGGAAATTAAATGTGTATAACAATGTTATTATTTCATGTATTTCTGAAGAGGGAGTATTACAGCCTTGCATACAGTTCGCCTTTTGTTCATCTTTGGAAAAAATAGAACTTCAAGTTTTTTGGGAAAATGTCTAATGGTTAATTTGCTTTCGGGCTAGTTGGAATGAACTAACTTCCTTGGAAGTCGTTTTAACAGACTCCTATGTTGGGAGTCATTATGCAAGCTGACGTCAAACATGTTTGTATTTGCTTCTAAAAATAATGTCAATATTAAAATTCTGGAACTCGATAGGTTGCATGCTTCACAGCATAATAATATAATAAACAATAATACAAAGTAGACAACAGATCTTGTAATAGTTTGCTGTACTCAATGCCTTTATATTGTTGGATCTTGGATTATATCTGATTATTTCCATTTAACTCTAGAGTAACTCTGCTAGATGGCGAAAGGAGCATCCAAATTTGAAAAAATTGAGTGGTCAGGAGGAAGAGCAGACTTGGTCTGAACCTCGTAAAATAAGGAATCATTGAATTGAGTTCCTAAGAACTCAAGTAACCCTTCCCGTAACTCGAAATCAAATGACAACGGTCTTAATCGTTTAAATTTTTACGTATGTTTTATGAAATCTGTTTTTATTTTATTTGCTGTAAATATCCATTCTGAAATTCCAAAATCCACTTTCCCAAAATGTTTTTCAGCAAGTTGGCTTGGAGAAGGCGAATAAATCAGAACCCTTTAATGATATTTCAACACGAATTTTGGTGTATATAATTGCATTTTAATACTCTAAGCACATCACTTTCAGTATCACACTACCTGTTATCGATAATAATTAAAATGCTTGCATTTATTTCCGCAGTGATGGACTCTCCTCGTTCATTGATAATTTGGAATCGAGTATCGTGGATCAGACGATGTCCTCTATTGCCAATAGCATGGCGTTTCCGACATGGATGTTTGGCAACGCGGCTACCCAATCTGTGTACGGCAGTACGGGCGAAAACATCGCAAATGCTATAGCCATCGATAAAGAAGTCACTCGCCCAGTAATCAAAACTGTAAGACCTTCCTACGTATTGAAAAAGCAGAAGATAAGTTCCCTGGAGGAGACAAATACTGGTTCGCAAGTTACTGATGGTTTACACGGCGTTATAGGTTCTGGAAACGTTGCTAATGCTGTTGCCATTGATGATGCCTCCAATGGCAATGTAATAGTCGATTACGACGACTCGAAATCGACGACAATCGATAACACTCATTGGGGTGTAAATGACGGCGCAGCATACAGCGGAGGTAGCATCGCCAATGCAGTAGCCATTGATACGGATGTTGACGTCAACACTCACCCTGTAATAAAAATTGTAAGGCCATCCTACGTAACAAATAAAAACAAGTTAAGTTCAATCAAGGGCACTAATAATGAGTTGAAAGTTACTGGAGTTAACTCTAACTTTGGCGTCGTAGGTTCCGAAAACGTTGCAAATGCTATTGCCATTGACGAAGATACATTCGGAGACAAAATAACGTTCGTTACCCATGATTCAGAATCGAGCAATTTCAAGGATGGTGATGGGGAGATAGATGAGAATTTAAGTTACTCTACATTAGGTAGCAACAATATTGCCAATGCGGTCGCCATTGATGAACTTCAAGACGCTTTTGCCGACAAAGAGATTGTCAATGTTCAGGAAGAAACACAACATAATGTCGCAGCCTACCCTACATACCATACCGGGAACATTGCTACTGCAGTTGCTATTGATGATGTCACTTATGACAATAAAGGAGCTGTTTTCTATGACGATTCGAAATTCACAAACACTTTCAAGGAAGTAAGTGAAGTGCACAACACAGATACTAAAGAATATACTAGCTACACCACTGGAAATGTTGCTAATGCAGTTGCTATTGACGAAGGCTCCACTGATAACAAACCCGTCCTAGTTTTTGAGGATTCACAACCTACGATTTCTTCAAGCCGAGTAGTCAGCTGGAGTACATAGGGCCAGCAGTTCATTCTACTTACTTCCCCTGGAACATAGCTAATGCAGTCAGCATTGATGAAGATACTTTTAATGACAAAAAAGCAGTAGTTTTTAACAATGTGGTACCAGTGAACTCGATCACGGAAACACACGACAAGACTTTCCTACCTACAGCAGTGCTAATATTGCCAATGCAGTAGCGGTTGTCGAAAGCAATGATGGTATACAGTTTGACGGCACTGACAACAAACAATTTATTGATTATGTTAACACGAATAACGAAGAAAATCTACACACCCCAGTCTATTCAGCATTCAAAATTGAGAACTCAGCCAACGCAGTCGCCATTGATGGAGATAGTGGAGAAGACAAAGGAGTTATTGTTGACAGTAAGCAAATTAAACCCACAGATATCACTAATTATGTTGTCGGGAATATTGCAAATGGAATCGCAATGGACAGACCGAAAACTGATGACTGGAATACCAACACTCTGAAAGAAAAAAATGACGAGGTTGACTTCTTCGTTGGACAATACATCCTTCCTACTACACCGTGGGCGTTAAAATGCGGAACTTACGTACCCCTCGGACACTTACGATGACATGGACTATGACACAATTGATATAGAACCCTCTGTCAATACTGTCGCCGTGAAAGATACAAATTATGAAGACGAGTCAGTTTCTGATGAAAATGGAATGTATGACGAAGTCGAGGTTACTGACGACAACTACTCTACCCACACCAGCGGAAACGTTGCCAATGCAGTCGCAATAGACATTGGTGGTTTCAAACCTTCTGGCTCCAATCTGGTGCCTTCACACACGACATTCATTTCAGGTGAAGAACCTGTTAAGAGCCAGAATTTGTATAAGATCAGCGATGCTGGTTCTCTGAACGTTGCTAACGCCGTAGCCGTTGATACTGATGAATCCAAAGTTCATGTAGGCGACTCCTTACAAGTTTCTCCGTCAAAACTAGAGGAAGAAAGGTAGGTAATGTGCAACTTTAATTTCCTTGCGTAAAATAATTAAGGGCTAACTTGAAATCTGTGCTTAATTACACGCTCTATTTGGGTTAAACTCTCTTAATATTTATTATTTAATTTATTCATATGTATATGTACATACAAATACACATACATACATACATACATACATACATACATACATACATACATACATACATACATACATACATACATACATACATACATACATACATACATACATACATACATACATGCACATATACGCATACACAAGTACACATACACATATACACATACACACTGAGTGTCCAGGGAGGAAACATCAGAACTTTCTACAGCGTTCTTCGCGACCAAATTTCGTGATTCTTTTATTTTAAATGAAAGATATAGGCCCCTAGATGTGTTGTCACTTGCTCTAATTAGATGCTGTGGTAGTAAAAACACAATTTTTAAATAAAATGTTAACATTAACTGAATGAATGCTTGCCTGTCCTCATTCGAAGTAAATCTTAGTAGTTTTGTTACGCATGTTGTAAACCATCTATCGCAAGCAATCGACATTCCCTTGCATCATAGAATATGTTGGCGAAGCGGAGATATCGGGTTGTTTTTAAACTTCAAAGTTTGACGGTTTTTAAATACAAAGATTATTGATTATGCATTATTAATGATTAGCAAAGATTAGGAGACATGTAATGTCCAGCAATAGTGTGACACTTGTCTCTCTTTATAAAAAATCAGTGAATATAATGTAATGTATTGCGTCTATAAATCCAGGTAGATATTTTGACAAAAAACATGTATAGTTATTGGTATATATAAAAAATTCAATATCATTTTTAGAAACATGTTTATCACTGTGTTCACAATTCTGACAACTGTATTGTTTTGTGTGAAATGATAGTATTGTCCCAGAACATAATCACTTTAAGGAATAACCTTCCCCGTTTCGTCAGTTTTGGAGAATAAGTACTGAATGTCTTGAAACAACATTTTTGGAGTTTCAATTTCCCGTTCAATTTCCCCATAGTAGTACTTTTCTGTAGTAACTTATTCACAGCTCTTCTTTTTGTGTGGTGTATTCGCAAGGATTCAGCTAGTATTTTCTTATTTCATGCATTCATTCATTCATTCATTCATTCATTCATTCATTCACACTCTCTTGATCCTTGATTGTAACTGTCTACGTACTTAGGTACAATAATTACCATGTGATATTCGTCCACAGTTACAAATCGAAGATTGTGAAAGAAACTCTTGAATCCATCGCCAATAGCATAATCTTCCCCAAATGGACGAGTGGTGTCGTCTCTTCAAGCGACTTCGCCCCTACGGATGTCTCAAACGTCGCCAACGCGGTGGCCATCGGCGATAGCGCGACTGCCATAAACGCCCGCCCCTTGATCGAAGTTGCCACGCCCTTCTACACGCACGGCGGGCATGTGGGCGGACACGTGAAAGCGAAGACCTCGCACATAAAGGAACTCGTTCACGCCGCCAAACCATGGTCTCACGGAGCTACCAACATCAATAACATCATCGAAGGGTGGGTTACGAGTCTTGGCGACCGCCTTTCATATTACAATTACCCAGATGTTGTGGAATAAATGTTACAATCTTCTACGATATGTCAGATCGAAGATCACTTTTTTACTACAAGAATTTCTCGTTTGGTTGGCAGATGTTTGTTGCACGGGATGGTGGGTTACAGATATTTGTGACTTTGACACACTAATTTCACAGATAATACAAATTAAAACGTATATATAACCTTCTAGGGTATGTAAGATTATCGAAGAGGATTAATTTATTCTACAAAAATGTCTCGATTGGACGGCAGTGAGGTTTCGTGGACGCTTCTTAACAGCGATGAACGTTCTGAAATAGTCGAAAATAGTCGAAATTTTTTCATTTTCCCCACCAGGTCTTTCCCTGAATGTTCGTGTATCTGCTGAACAGTATTGAAGGCTAAGTTGCGCACCAATCAGCGACGCCATATTAAAATGTGACATATGTAGCGTCCTTTCACTTCATGTTCATTAGCAATAAGTTGTCATTTTCACCCCCAAAAACTTGTCATAGAACTTTGTGACATTTCTTATGAACCAGATGATCTACCTTCAAAGTGATCAGACAAACATATACGAGTACATTTGCAGTATTGTATGTTTCATAGAACGTAATTGATTAGAATATTTCAACGGTAAACTGATTCAGAACCTTCATGTACACTATTTGCACTGCAGGTTACAAGTAGGAAAAGTTCATTAACATTGATTATTGTTTACTTAGTTTCTACATTCGAATTTATATGTGACAATTTGAAACCCTTCGAAGATCAAAAATGTTCCAGTGCCAATAGATAAGTTTTTGATGTGAAAAGAACTTTAGGTTAAACCACAAAAATTCTCTCGATGTTTATTCTCACGCAATTTCGAGGCCTTCATGAAGCAAGATGTACACGCCTCGCCTCCGTGATTGGGATGCATCCGTTCGCATTATTATGATTGAAAATATGAAAACGGGGCAAAAGGAGAATGAACAATCTCTAAGTAATGAAATGAACATTAAATATGTAAGGCTTTCAGAGCTTCCAAAGATCGGATATAAAAAAGAAACCAACAACTCTATGCATTTTGGCGAATTAAATATGTAAATATAAGCTGTACATTTTGAGTACCATTCTTTGAATTTATGTATACTCATTACATATGTATATTTTGCAAGTGTTCTTTTTTTATAAACATATTTCAAAGTGAATTTGCTTGTTAGAATATATTTTTTGTCCAGGTTCAAATCGAAAATCCGGAAGCAGACATTGAACTCCATTAGCAACAGCATATTACCAACATGGACAATTGGGGCGACCAATTCTGCGTACGACACCACAGGTTCAGAAAGTATCGCTAACGCAGTAGCCGTAGATCAGAAGACTGCTGGATCGGTGGAACCTGTCGTCAAAATTGTTCGACCTCCTTATGTAGTAGATAAGCACAAATTATCTAGCTACTCTGGCTATGGCACCGGAAGCATTGCCAATGCAGTTGCCATCGATAAAGGAGTCAATGAATTTAAAACATTTGGCCACACTGGAAACACTGACACGATCTTCTTCGGAACCAATCCGGTTAATGGAGGAGCAGATTATGACAACGTCGCCAATGCGGTGGCTATCGATGAAGTCACATCTGATCCCAAATTATTTGCTCCAGCACCGCTGACTTTCTAGAAAAAGCTGCTTTGCCGTATGCAACTTATTACAACTACGGCCCCCCTATTGTCGCTAACGCAAATGCGATTGATTAAGTCGCTTTCACGAGCTAGAACACCAAGATTACGATGGGTAGGTAACGGACTCCAAAATACTCGCAATAAACGAGGATGCGTTCATTATTTTTAATGTGCCATAAAAAATATTCGGAATAACCCTTAATGTAATTTTTGGCATGATATTTGTGCACGGAGAACCAAAATGTACATAACATTCAACGTTAACAATTCAGATTATGCCTAAGTCTAGCTCAATTCAATTTGTTGATATTTTCAACTTTTGCAGTTTTCCTAACATTTTCATAAAATTTGAAGGTTATCTTTCATGAAGTGTACGAAGAAATATTAATAAATATGGTTTTTCGTTCATGTGTTTTCAAAAGCCGAAATACCATTATAAAATGTATTATTTTTAGGAAAGAGAATGTATTATGTTAGTAAGAGTCCTAGGGTAACAATTTCTCATCGAAAATTTAATTGTTTAAGAAAATAGATTTGCTAATTATACATTACGTACTGTGGGATTTTTAAATTTTCTTTCGCACAATTTTATATTAAATATTTAACTAATTGTAATATCAAAAATTTTGTTTAAAGTTTCAACTCAAATACAGAAATACACATTTTGACGGTATGTAAGACCCATATCTTAAAATATATTCTCATGAAATACAAGATAATGTGAAAAATAAATAATTGTATTTATCAACTTCTTTCTCTCCACTTTTGTACTTTCAGGTATGCCTTTCAGCGGTATAGATAATTCCTTCATCCTGATGAATGTGCAATTAACTGGCTTGGAAAAACATATTGGCAATCAATTAGAGAAAATTCTAAAATAAATAATTCAAAAATCCTCGTTGTAAACATTAATTTCTGTTCAAATATTAGAGTGTTTAGTAAAAAGTGTTGAAGGTCTTTGTCCCTTGGCGAGTAATAAACAACGTTGTACTGAACAGACTGCAGAATATGTCTCTGGTTATGGATGTGTTTCCCCAATATCCTTCAGTTCGTGAACATAGTCTTAAATTATTATATCATCTGTTAGATGAAGAAATTCTCTGTAGAAAACCCTTGGAGACATTTTATGCTTAAAGAGTACCGTGTCTCCTTGCGAATTGTAAAAATGCATTAATAAATTAGTGATTTGTTGCTACAGTTATTTATTTACTTCTTGTATTTCCGTGTCCTTGCTTTCATGAAAACCTCGTTCCACATTTAATTTCACCTGAGTGTAAATCAACCTATTTAAATAATTCGAAACTCCAGAATTCTTGTACTAATAGTCTTTAAATAAAACATTATCTTAGTTTTTAGGGTTTTCACCATCATAGTCTTCTATGTCATCTATTACAATATGGAAAATGTATTTATGAAATTTAAAATGTAATACAATTTTGGGACAATTAACCCGAGCTTTACTTTTATAGCGCAGTGTATTGAAACATTCGGGAGTTTAATAATGTAATATATGAATTTTGGTTTAATGTGCTTGTGTATGTTAGTTATGATTATGTAATTATAGTTCTCAGATTTAAATGTCTTCCCTGAGAGTAATGTCAGAAACGTTAGTAGAATGCCGAACTAACTACGATACATGATCTGACACTTTCCATATGTGACCTGTCATACATAAGGCATTCTTGTAAAAGTTGAAAATATTGTTACTTTTGAAAGAACTTGGATCCATATTAAAATAAAAATTAAAAGAATAGATTCGAAACATAGTAACTATTAAAAAAAGTGAATTCTGGTAATGAGAAATTAATAAATTTCACCTGGAAGAATAAGTAGAGAAAATAGTTACATAGTGCAATGTACATAATACGCTACTGCGTCAAAAGTAATACTTTAAGTAACTTACCGTTATTTCCTCTTATCTTCGTATCGTTTAAAATATTGTTGCTACTTCAACTGATCATTCCTTTTTTGTCACATAGTGAAGTAGTTAATATAACAGTATTGAAGCGAATTGGTTACTACTATTATTCATTTTAATTTAATTTCCATATTTACTAGAATCAGTTGCTCTTATGATTTTAGCATTTCCAAAACAATTACACTAGTATCCAATTACATTGTACGTATTTCTCAATGATAATAAACTATGTTTACGATAATTACAATCATTTTACATTCTGCAACGCGTTTCTTATTAGCATAATAAAGCAATAAGTGACATTTGATTGATTCAATACTGACGCGATAACCTCCAACACTCAATCTAAATCCTTTGTCCATTAATGAGACTAACCTAAGACTAATTTTACAGTCATTCTGTTAGAATTGCTACATATCACGTGGGATACCTTTTCATTATATGTAGTATGAATAGAAAAGTGAAATTTAATAACTACACATCTAAGAAAAGTTTCAATTATGTAAAGTAAGTGTAGAGGGCAAAAAATCATGATTTCATGAGGAAATCTCACTTTATTGTATTGGACAATTTACAGAAATAATTTACCTTAGTGTATTAATTATGGTTTTAAAACATATTCTTCAAGAAGCTCTTGAACGCTTTCAGTAACCCTTTCCCTGTAAAAACTGTCACATTTAAAGGAATTCATCACTTCAGGTGTTCTGTCTCTCTTTACAAACCTTTCAAACTCTGCTGAAGAAGCAAACATGCGCTCGATATCCTCTTCATTCAGAGCTATGACAGTGAGGTAACACGGCGCAGCAACAACACCCAATTTCCTGTAGAACTCGCATGACTCCTCAAACTCTTGTCTAGGCAGAACGCATTCGGGGCTGATGCCATATCGCAAGAGAGTATGCGATAGGTGGTCATAATAGCAAGACAAAAGGGGGGATGTATGCTCCTCACGGAACGAGCGAGTGGTTGTAAGGTATAAGAAACAAATGAGATCGTTCGCAGGAGGAGTGTAGCGAACGAATTGAAAGTCGACCAACCGCGCTTCCATCTTGTCGTTCTTGTCACCGCGGAAGAAAATGTTGTTCCTCCAGAGATCTCCATGGCATACGGTGTTTCTAAATTTTTCAGATGGCTTCATCAGTTCGAAGAGATTTTGTAGAGCCTTCTCAAGGAGTCCTTTTGTCTGTAAATCCGCTTTGTCACCAAGTATCTCCTGTACCACTCGCCAGAGACATTCTGTTGTTGTCTTCAGCCATTCTGTGCCAGGGTGATTCGTCGCGTGTTTAAAGAAGCACTCTTCTAGGATATCAGGATATTCATTTCCAATGCGGTAAGGTTGATGAGGGTGCGTTTCTTCGAAAATTAGTGACGCTGCGTGTAAGTTGCCTACGGCCTTGATTACTGCCGCACAATGCTGATATTCGATGTTTATTCGCCCGTCAATCGTTTGGAAACCTTGCTTAGTTATGTCCTCTAAAACAATAACTTGAGAGTTCGTGTAGAAGCATTTACAAGTCCATTCCATTCCCTTACCTTTATCGTTAAGAACAGATTGCAGACGCACGAAAAGTTTACTCAGTGCATCCACTTCTTTTTTGAACATTCTCGTCTGTTCTACGATCTCGCGTTGCACCAGAAGCTTTCGCGGTTGGGTTTTGATGAAAAAATGTAACACGCGCTGTGTTTTGTTAACATCACGTGAGCGAACTGTGATTTCAGCAAGTCGATGTTCTCCAAAGAAACCAGCACCATGGCCCAAAGGTTTAATTTTGTTGTTTAAAACTTCGAAATCACAATTTTCCAAACAACACTGTACCACTTTGAGCCACTCATTCTGGGTCAGAACCCCAACGCTGCTCATCTTCCTACGGATTATAAGTTCATCCTGAGTCTGTGGCACGATTCGCGAAGATTTATATACCCCACGGCGGAGCATCCTTTTGTGAAAAACAAAACGGTTTCGTAAGTATTACGTGCCACAAGTTTGTCATGTATTTCCTCGTGTGCCACCTGTATCCTTGCTGCAGGTGGAAGCATGTCTTTACCTCGTTAAAGATAATTCGTGACCTTGAGGATGTACGTGAGAACGCGCTACGTTTTACGACTTTGAAATAAGTTTTTCAGATACATCACGTTTCTTGGGTGCAGCAGGAAAGCTGAAAGTGTTTTATGGTCGGAAACTCCAGAGGGACATTCTTTTGTCTTTCGCGCTCGCACACCCCTCGCTCACGTCAGGTAGTTGACCATATTCCTTTTAGAGGACGCATTAGTACGTGCTCGCGTGCGGTTTCGTTATGAAATATCAATCATATGTTATGTAAGAAAGACGTAATTTATGTGGTCGGAGTGCTGAGACCAAACAATTTTCTTTAATGTCAATTACAAATTTCCATTTATTCTTAAGTCAATACAGAAGATTATCATTCTCAAAACGTTGATATAATGTAATTATATGTTTCATTCACGACTATATTTTGTCTTTTGTAACTGTAACAGTTCCTTCTTATAGCCATAAATAAATGTAAAAGTTTAAGTAATTTATATTTTAAATAAATAAATAAACACAAAGTTTTTTTTGAAATTAATATGCCATTATTGAATTGCAATTTTTTAAACTGTGTATATTATTTTTTTTCTAGTTTTAAAAGATTGTCTCAAATTTCGAGTATGAAGTAATCAATTATCTGTCATTCTATATACTATATTTCAAGTAAATTTATTTAGTTTTTGAAGTTATATACTTACGGTAAAAAGCTACCATTTCAATGTTGTTGATATAAAAGTTTGAGAGAATACTTCTTAAACTGAATTCTCATGTTATTCAAAATTACCTCTTCTGGCTTGTGAAGGAATCTTTCATATCATTGTAAGGCGAGGATATCGTACATTTTCAGTCTGAATTTGCTTTTTCTGTTCCAAATGAAGCTATCAGCGTTAAAGTGTGAGTTATGTATTAATAAATATTTGTTGATGTATATTAAATTTTGCAATTAACATTTTACATAATAGAAAATAAAATAAAAAGAAAATGAAAATGAAAAAATATGAAGAAAACCTAGCCAATTTTTGAAGCCAGTAAATTGCCATTTCCATTTACAGTCGTTATTTGCAGGAAAGCTTAAATTGAAGACTTCATATTCACTTCACGTATGTTCCGGCGTAAGCCACAAGTCAGACACAGTGGCCATGAACCTGGTGACCAGGCTGCAGTGTTTTATTGGTCAATGATATTATAGGTGACCTGAATATCTCGCTGGATTTTTTATTCATCCATAAATCGTGTTAATAGGCAATGCTCATGCAATAAGATCGCACGCCTGCCTTATATCACAAGTTTTCATTTCCATCTACGCGTCTCTTTCTGGTAGACGGTTAAATATGCCAAAAATCTTGCAGCATGCTATTTCGTCTTAAAATATCAACTAGCAACTGGAAGCTTGTTGAGCCAGAGTGTCATAACAGAAAAACGAATGAGCAGAGTACATGATTGATTAAGTGAAAACATAAAATAATGAAAGTCATCTCCATCAAGTTAATTTTTTAATATAATTACGTCAAAATTACACATCACAATTCCCACAATTCAAGTGAACACATTATTGATCTACGTCCAAGGCACATTATTCTCATCCTATTTTTTCCCTTTTCATTTTTCTCCTTCTCCTTGCTCTTCTTCTCCATCTTGTACTTTTATGTATCTCCTGCTCTTCCTTCCCCCACTCGGAGACCTGGTTAATATTAATGTTGCTAAACTGCTGCACGGTTTGCTGGAACACGCGAGTATAACTCATGAACTTCAATCTGCCTAATTAAGCTGGTGTCTGATGATCGAAATTCGGTATACTGAACGAAATTTGTACTGGTGAACTACTTCGTGAATATTACTACTTACACATAAATCCAAATCATGCTATTGCCCCATCCTTATTCACTGGTTTCGTTAATTACTATTGTTGAATAGAGTCATAATTGACAGATGTTAATTAAAAGTTAGTTATTAAAATTTAATTTAATATTTTTGTATAATATCAAGCTTGTTCTGTGGTGAAATTACTATTTGTAAATAGAAATGTGTTCATATTAGTGTTCTGTACCCCTAAATTGATTTACGTTCTTTATGCTTATGTATAATTGTGGAAAATTACTTCAAGGAGAAATTAATTCATTTGTTGATGAAGTATATGAAGAATTACTGCCAGATTCAAAGCAATAATTAAAACTTTTTATTACTAACTGGTGGCTTCCAGTAGCTACAATGCTACTGGGATATAACATAATGTGATGCCAATAAGTTTTTATTGACAATCACCTTGTAAGTGTAGTAGTTACAAAACATTACATAACGTTTCTGAAATAATTATCTCCATCTTCAGATGCTGCAATCAAAACATTTCTACAATTAAAACGTTATACGTTGTACTTTTACAAATATTATTTAAAGAATATACATACATATAGTAGTTAACCTTCACAGTGGCGGTCGGCGTTTTAATTGTACGTTTTAATTCTAAAATATCTTTTGATTGCAGGATCTGAAGATGGAGATAATCTATCTCCGAAACGTTATGTAATGTTTTGTAACTACTACACTTACAAGGTGATTGTCAATAAAAACTTATTGGCTCTCACATTATTGTTATATTCCATAACGAATTGAAAGACAATCTGTACCTTATATATTAAAACTACAATGCTAATCTCGAATGTCCGGAAAACGGGGAGCCTAGAGCAGCAAAACGTGGCTGTCCTGAAACAGCACACTTAAGTACAAATATTTCTTTCTTCCTCGTATGACGTAAGCTCTATCGTAAGCAATGACACACTATGAACAAGTGCACAGTCGTAACATCGGGTATGTGAAACTGCGAATTAACATACTAGGATATTTGCTTTCTTTCAGTCAAAATCGAAACTGTTTCATTGTTTTTGTATCTTTCCAGTCTTTCATAGCATCTGTGTGAAACTGCTTAATTTTCCATAAGTTTCTGAGAGTAATAAAAATTAGTAAAATAGTTTTGGTTCCCTAAATCAATACATTTTGCAACTTTCTGAATATCAGAGGTTTCAACGAAAATCTGAACAATACCATTCTTATAAAATCAGTTCTTAACATTCGAGCAAAGTTTCAGTAATTTTACAAGAGTTGTTGAAAACACTAGGGGATTTACGTAAAGTACCCCGTGAAAATTAAAATATCTTAATGATTTCCAGAACGGCTGAACTACATCTTAGCAGGGAAGCTTCTAATTTGAGTCGCACGTCAAGGTATCCATCTATGCATACATCCTTCGACGCAACCCGATTTTGCTATCAAATTGCATGTACCTCCACTCCACATGCAACAATTTTAAGTATCTTTGAAAGAGCAATGATAAATCTTAATCCTCGACGTGTGTGCTGAAAGAATCTTAGAATACAGATTTTATGACCTAGAATTTAAGATCATGTTGTTGAGATAATTCCGATACTTTTCGTCACTACACTAGTATAGGGAGGAAAAGTAAGAATTCTATTTCTTTTTCTCGATGTCAATATTTGATATATTTATTTTTGTTACAATAGTGCCAACACTATGTGACAGTGTGAGAGAATTATGGAGGAGTACCAAATCAATTAATTTCTTTCATTGGATATTGGATGGAAATAATTTGATGTGTTTTATGAATGGACCGAAAGCGAGATTTCTAACCAATCCTTTGGTACTTCAAACGTAACTCTAAATGTAATGATGTAATATAAATATGGGCTTACACGGAATGACATTGTTCCTTATAAGGAAAATAATACCTCATTGAATTGCTTCACTTGCTGAATTCGTATTTTCCCTACCTACTACATTCGAATTAGTCCGACATTTTAATCAAATGAGTGATCTATTCCATGTTGAGAGGAAAACTGTGTTGAAAATTCGTCCATCATATTAGAATATCCTCTAGTTTTTGTATCACTGTACCACCTACAAGTCATTGCCAAGTACTACCAAGTGCGCGAGATGCCTGATTACTAATCGAATGCGTTACGTCTGCCTACGTAGATCTCGCAGCAATCAAGCAGCCGTTTTTCTTGAAGTGAAATTAAACAATTTATTAAATTAAACAATTAAAATCGGTACACAAGTTTAAGTTGAAAGTAAAATATTTTCTGCTGCATAACTATTTCTATATCTATACAATTAGAGATTAAACTGATCGTCAAAAGAAAAAATAAAGTTTATTTTAACAAAACAATGATATAGTACAATAATGAATTAGTTTACATTTGTATTGTATAATTTAAAAAAGTCTTAATATACCTGCAACAAGTAATGTACTTCAGCTTCCGGGTCAGTGACCCCCATCTCGATCGGGTTTTTGTCCAGTTACTCTCATCCCTTGAGAAAATGCTGAGATGGCCCCCTTGATTTGCTTCTGGACGTAAAGGTAGCTTGACTATTCGCACGTTTTGTTGAGCTCTCCTTTTGTTAGTAGTTATAGTAGAGTAAGTTTCTATTTTGTTAGCGTAGCAGATGATTTTCTCCCTCATACGTCACATACTGTTTTTAACCGTTTTTGACTAAATATCTAAAGTGATGCAGGTCACTTCTCTCTACCGGAAGATGTTCATGCTCACCTTTAAAGCACCCATAAGCTAGACGAAGAAGACCACTAGCGACTAATGGCGAAGCGGCGTAGTTTGCGTAGTGTGAAGTATTGGAAAGTCTAAAACAGCCAATTTGGGGTAATCTAATGACCAGATCCTGACCAGGTATGATACAATGGCGCGAAATGCTGAAATGTTGAGCAAAAACTCAAACTTCTAGGCGAATATCACCATGAGAGGTGGCTCAGGGCATCAACTGATGTCACTGCAGTCCCTCTGACCGCGAGGTCCTAGGTTCGAGCCCAAACGCAAGCAGGATTTTGGACACTAGCTTGTCAGGTAGCTAGAGTTCAGTCGCTGTCTGGAGGAGAATTCTAGAGGCCGGGGGCTCTGATCGATAATTTTACGAGGTTTCTCTTATCACACTAGGCGAATGTCGAAGCGGTATTCTAATAAATGGGTTATGGAGAGCGCGCGATCTTTCCTTCCCTTGTCCTATCCTCACACCTTACTTACACACACTTAGACTTACATACACTACAATACCACACATGCCGGGAGACCGATCGGGAGTTTAGAGCTTGTCCCGACTGGGTCGGTGCCCCGCCGGTGGGAGATACCTGGCTGAGGAAAACCCCGCTAGTCGTCGGGCAGGTCGGTGCGTGATCTCATCATTATCGGGGAAAAATCACAGCCACCTACCGGGGAAATACATGCCCTAAATTTACAGGACTTACAACACTGTGATCTTACAAAATTGTATACGCTATATATTGACATACATGAATTAAGACATTTCAAAATTCGCAAAAGTCATATCCCTCCATACTTCATTAACAAAAAAAATAATTTTGAATTAAATGTAGAAGATATTAATATTTTTTTCAATAATTCCTTATTAAAAGCAATGAAACCCAAAAATGATATTAGTATTTCTAAAAATTAAATGATAGTATTTGATAATTTTAATGTAATATGAAGAAGGCATTGTAATATGATTAGACTTCTGAACAGATCCTCAACACTTTTATATACGAAGATGGAGGCCATTTACTTGTTTACTAATTTTTTGGATTTTGTTCACAAGCAATATACCTTCTCTATATTTCTGTGCTTCTCTTCATGATAATCGTAATTTCCTTCCATTTCTTAAAATGATGCGAATATATGCCGACATGAACCGAGGAGTTTCATTTCTTACGAGCTGTATGTACTGTTACAACATGTCGGTAAGTTACGGACAAACGTGCTCCTATGCATTGAATATGATTTTCATTCGGTCATAAATTACATAGGTTCGTTAACATCACGAATAAATGATTTATTACCGTATAGGACGTACGTATTCATTATTTTAAATGCGGAACTTAATGGCACAGAAAAGTTCATTAATGTAAACTGAATTATATTGTGATGACATTCGTGCATTTAATAGTGTGACCAAGAAGCAACAAGAAGGGGCTGTTCAAGTTAATTCAGGTTTTAAAAATGCAATGAATAAATTCATTTGGAATTATGTTCTCTGTTGTGTTGGATCCCTGAAAACTTGGGGAGATTTGTTTGGAGTGTACATAGAGAATTCCTAGTTAATTATTTGTATTTAATTCTGTAATAGTATAGTTTAATGGTGTACACATGAACAATATGCATTACACTGCTGGGAAGCCAATGTGGGTGGGTCAGAAGTGCTACCAAATAGGAAAACAGAACCGAGACGGTTGCTGTGCTCACGCTCGATCAAGACGGCGCTCCGCATCCAATCACACTCTAAACATATTCATGGAGCTCTTATTTTAAAAACTTTTTTTATTCTGATAAAAGAACTCTTTTCAAACTGATTTGAGTCAACATAAATTACGGTTTCATTAACCCTCTGACGCAGAAGTGGGGCCTTCGAGGCTCGACGGTATTTTTAATTTGAAATAGCTTGATGATGCGGCACCATTTGTCGTTATTCTATTTGTTATTCTTCTATTGTAATGTAAAGAACGATTTGAGTGTGTGTGTTTTTAGTGAATTCGAGTTATTTGAATACGAATTATAACTCCTTTTCTTAAATATGCTTTCATCCCAGTAGTGGGGCCTCGGAATTCACGCGGACGCAATGTGATGTACACCCCTCCACGTGCCGTTCATGGGAGTGCAACTGAAGCCGATTGTTGGAAATTTGAGAGGCGGATGTGTCGATAACAAACATGATGTAAAATCAAATAATATATTGTTTCAGTTCTTGAGAGTGGTTTGCAATCTAAAATAGTGAGAGCGCATTTAGCTTACGTTGCTCGTGGCGTTGGATTTTGAAGCGATGATTTCACAAGAAGAAATCGAGAATATTCTAAATGAATCTAAACGAATGACGAGGTGATCCCAATTGGGAGCCTTTTCAATCTTCAAGATCCCTTAGACAAGTGAAGGGTGCAGTGATGCATGTTTATCCGAATATGATTCCAAAGACCTGAATCTGATTTAACGAGGAACCTCGTACTTCATCTTCAAGTTTGGATTTCATGATATCCATTATTGCATTTTAAATTTTTTAAAGATTTTTGTATTGATCATTCTTGGCGATATTTTAGGTTATCAAAATCTGTCCCCGATAATAACTGTTGGCCTATAGCAAGAACTGGTCTACTATTGATATACATTTTAAAATTTTGTTATCAAACAATTAATTTAAAGACGGGAAATGAAACCAACTTATACGATAGTTTTCGGCAGACGTCACAACACTTAGAGCAGGATCTTCGTACATTTGTAAGAAATTTGCCGGCGAGACATCTCTAAGTTGTATTTTATTTACTAAATGTATCATTGAATAAGGCTTTATTGTTCAATTTTCATCTATAAATGTAAGTATTATGCTGTTAGACTGAAGAGTGGGCCTTACGGCCCAATTCTCGTCACATAAATAATAATAATAATAATAATAATAATAATAATTATTATTATTATTATTATTATTATTATTATTATTAATAACGCATTTCTGTAACTATGGGGTTCAACTTTTCAGCTGTAGCCCTCGGTAAGACAAAATTGTCACGACTTGAATTGTGAATTATGACGTTATAGAATGATGATGAGCGGTGAAGGGACAATATCAAATACGCCCATGCGTACTCAGGACTCGAACTCGCCATACGGAGTAAAATATGTAGTATACAGTAAGATATGTAACGCTGCACCAAAAAAGACAGCGATTTTTCGACAGGAAAACTCGTATTGTGGACCCCTGATAGAAAAAAAGGGATAAATCCTGTTCCAATACGTAGTAAATTACTTCATTTAAAACGTTAAACAGTAAGATTTACCGAATTGTGGGTCCTTGATACCGTTTTTTAAACATCCGCTCCTCCGTCTGTACATCTGTGCACAGCATTAGCGCCTAAACTATTCATTTACAAAATAAATATTCCCTAGTCTATCTGGCACCTCTCGAACTTTTGCTCGATAATCTTTAAAATTTGGAGGCACTTTACACTAAAAATTTTCAAAATTTTCACAATTTTCACAAAAATTGATCCAAATGTTTCCTTTATTTCTTGTCGTTGAAAGAATAGAGGAAATACACTGATAAAAATGACGTAGGACCGAATTTTACTATTACCGCTGAATTTTTGAAAATTAAAAAAGGTGGTATTTTTATTTATCGTCTCACAACTGCAACATTGAAGATAATTTGTTTCTTTATAAGAAATATGTTCCCCATAATTAGCACTTTCAATAACGCCATGTATTTTTTCTTTTGAAAACTCTAGTAGTAATCGTGCAATATGGAGTGAAATATGTGCAATATAAAAAATACCAAAAACAAAATATTCCCAAAACGCCATATTGCTGTATTCGTTGTTTTTTTTAAATTAAGTTCGTTAATTTTTTACCTCACATCGTTAATATTTATATTGCAATTTGTATACATTATTGCATTTGGTCTTTTAAATGATTTCTTGCAAGAATACTCGTATACTAAAACGTTTTCTGTGAAAATGAGTTCGACGTTAGGCTTTTTCAGAAAGAAAAAAAACATTTTCTGAAAATCGGCTCCCAAATTTCTTTATTTATATTTTTTGAAAGGATAGTATTAGATGGACCGAATGAAATGACATAAAAACCATTTAGACATATTTTTTAATATATCAGAGTTTGGGGGTCTTTATAATATCAAATAGCGTAATTTCACATTTCCGGTATTATTTGAAAAGCAACCAATTTTTTTAGAACTCGTGAGCAACAAAAACAACGATAAATTTGCATGTAATTTTTTTATTTTTCTCTGTAATTTCTTGATTTTCTTGTCATTGTGATGTTAACTTGACATCAAATTGGCAAAGTGTTTAGAGAAAATTGCACTTCTGTTATTATTCAAAGAGCAAGAAAATGTCTTTTATGGGAGTTATTTAGCCCAATATAATTGACAATTTCCTATGTAGTTATTATTTGTTCTTCTTTAAAACTTATCGTTTTCTTGTAATCGTCGTTTTTCCTGACATGAACGTGGCTAAATTTCCCATTTTTTGTATTGTTTGAAGAGCCCAAAAGTTATTGTTTAAGAACTTTTGAACAACAAAAAAGCGAAAAATTCTCGTGTATGTATTTTTATATTTATATATTATCTCTGTAATTCCTTGATTTTCTGTTTTTTTCGGTGCTAAGTTAATGTCGAGTTAGCCGAGTGTTTAATAGCAGGGTCAAATGAAGTGACACATTTTTGTGCGTTAAAAATAAGCAACAAAGAAGCGACATATTTGGAGTGAAATCGCAAGTTTGCTATGTTAACTTTACGGACCTGATGTATTGTGGTTAAAGAACGTGCATTTAATCGCTCTCGCTCTCTCTCGCTCTCTCTCTCTCGTGCGCGCGCTCTCTCTTTCTCTCTCGCTCAGTCTCGCTCTCTCGCTCTCGTTCGTTCTCTCGATCTCGTTCGTTCTCTCGCTCTCGTTCGTTCTCTCGCTCTCGTTCGTTCTCTCGCCCTCGTTTGTTCTCTCGCTCTCGCTCGCTCACTCTCGCTCGCTCTCTCGCTCGCTCTTTCCATGATTCCATTCGAAGCTTTAGCGACACTGCAGTATCCAAACTACCCAAGAAACGCTAGGAGATTAACTCAGGCGGATGGGATCACTTAGCTTTCCATTCATGGACAAATAGGATGTTGGAACCGGAAGGGGCTTCGGAGAGGGTGGGCTGAAAAGGAAAGTGCATCCGTTCTCCTCACGTTTTTGAATTTCCTAGGACTTTTAAAATGTTTTACATTCCATCGTTGCCGTTTGCTAAACAAAAGCGTATCCGTTATTAGTAAAGGAGAACAGGAAAATCCTTAGGAAAATCCAGTATTCCTTGGGTTCTTAAAATGCGTTGGTCAGAACTTCTGTCACCTTCGCAATTATAAGAAATTCAAAATCAACTATCCTATACGTTTTTAACAATTATGAACTAATTTCGTACCACAAAAAATGTTCAGTTATAAACAAAGAGAATACGAAATCAAAAAGTGAGGGTGCCAGCGTGATATACACCAAGCACTTCCTACTTCCCAAAAATTGAAAACAAATAAACCGGAATTATGGTCTAATTTTGAACCGAAAAGTAAAATATGTTTACATAATACGATTAAAACAGATGACAAGTAGGACGCATTTGATGTACTCCCAATAACCCTTCTCAGAAGAAAAACAAAAAATTAAGTACAATTCAGAACAGAAAAAAACATTTTCCCTCAATTCTAATTAAGAAGTTCGAGGCCAGAATGTCATACAGAAGGATCTTTAAATGTTAAAAAATAAACAATTACGCTATAATAAGGCACTAATCACGCATTAACTTGTAATGAAAAAAATTGTAACTTAAATTAACAATTTTATTAAAGGTTTGACTCAGTTGGATGGAGACAACATCCTGTGCTTTGAAAGCACCGTCTTAGCGGTAGTCAATGGCGGATTTAATATTTTCGAGGATTCAACCTAAAGTGATTTTTAGGCCCCTATTTTTTCTGGCCGCGATTATATGTTTTAACATTTTTCTCAAAAAATAATCAATTGAAAATCTGCTTCAATTAAAATTACCTTAAAAATAATTGCTTCAAATAAATTTAAAAATAAATTAAAAAAGTGAGACAATAATCAATATCGTAATAATATCTAGATGACAAACTAGCTACAATAAAATTCAACACTTCATGAATCATTAATAAAACAAAAATGCTAAATATGCGTTTACGGTATTTATGCTAACAAAATCATAAATAAAATCGTGGAAAAATAAACCTCAGTTTTGATCATTTCCACATTATTCTTATTGAATCGAGTTTGTCACAATTGTAAATACAAATTTTCATGCACTTAAGTTCACCAAATAATCTTATACCTGTACAATTAATAATAATTAAGTTTTAAAAAATCGAAAAGCACCATCAACAAGTCACTCAAATCTCAACGTTTTCGCTCAAATACGAAAATTATGAATAAAAAAAGAGACCATTTCAACCAGCCAACCAGAACGCGGTGGCGAATTTCGTAGTAACGAATTTTGCCATGGAATCGACAAGTTGAAAACGAGACTCAAAATGCGAGATTTCGAATAAATATGTTTTTTAACTAAATATTAAATTATTTATCAAATTAATTAAATTTTCTTTTCTTAACAGGAACAATTAATAATTTGTATATTTCTATTAAATTTCATAGCAAATTTGTAACTTCGACTAAAAATTTCAGAAGACCCTTGGATTCTGAGGACATAAGCTCTAAAAATTGTGGAGTACTTCAGTATTTATTACGATATATGTGCCTCCATCCCTGAGGTTTCCGACACACGGTGTAATGAATTATAATATTCTTATAGATTGTACCGAAAGTTAAAAATTTGAAAATAGTACTGCTGTGTAGAGTAATGTACTGTAGATGATGTTCTGTGGAGATAATTTAATTTTAGAGTGAGTATTCCTTCCAGAGTGTTTTCGTTTTTCGTAACATTTTAGGGTGCGGCATTCACCTGGTAACACGTAGATGGTTTTCTTAAATTATCCAAATAACGGTAGTAACATAAAAATCATGGTTAGTGTAGTTTATTAGAACATTGGTTGTTGCTGTCTGTTGGTAAAGAGTACTGAAATTGTTGCGTAGTTTAGGAGTTATTAGGACTTGTATGTCTTCATCCCTGAGTTTTTCGATATTCATTATAATGAATTATATTTTTTAGTGGATAGTATCAAAAGTCTAAATGTTAAAACGTTTCTGTTATTTGTGCAATGTATTGAAACGTCTATATTATAAATGTCTTCGTAACCAATTTCCGAATTTATAAATAATTTGGGCGCCAGAAAAAGATTACTCTTCAATTCGTGATTATCTATTACTGTCTTCGGATATATTACAAATAAATGTAAATCCCTGTAGCTCGGTCGACGGGTTTCTTATGAAATAAATGTTGCTACTTACTCCGCAACCAATTACTCAATCTGTCATCCATATGGAGTTGCGAGGAATCTCAAAATGATTCTAAAATGTCTACTCAAGGATTGCATGTAATGGCAAATGAGAATCAGCTTTCTTTCAAACTATAAATTGTAATTTATTATGCATGCCAAAGTTATTAACAATCATCAATTATTACAATTTATCGTTAGATCATGACCATTTTTCTCGTTATTCCAATAACAGCGTTATAGAACCTTTTATCCTGTCTTACCTCTTTGCGCGCACGTCGCTCGATGCCGCCACGTAGGGTAGAGCAATCTTCCTTCTTGTTGAAATCCACGATGATCAGCGACCAAGTCGAAACTTCCTCCAACCACTTCACAAACACTGCCTATACTCTTTATCTTGCGCCTCAGGTGGGCACCTATTTCAAAGTGATTTCTTTCCCAGGTCGGAATAATATTCCTCTAATATTATTTTCTGTCACCTAACCTGGCAATTCACAATTCACTGGTAAAATTTCTAACTCAAATCTTGTAACTCCACCGCGAAAATATTCACTTTCCAGTTCACTCTTGATAATATTACAAGTCCGAGTTTGCAATGGTACAACGTAAATTTTACAAGTTCCAGTTGCACACCTAATGCGAAAATATTCCAAGTTCACGTTCAATGTTCACTCTCACGAAATATTGCAAGTCCCGATTTGATAATTAACCTCAAGAAAAACGGCACAAGCGATCCGCTCACCACCATGACACGTCGGAATGCCCTAATTGTCAATCTGGTCACCCTTCAAAGCTCGCTTTGTTTTTCTATTTTTTCCGCGTTGCTACAGTGCACCTAGCGTGTTTACTTACAGCTCTCCCTGTTACTACGGTGTTCTCCCGCACGAACTCGCGTTGCTACGGTGTCATCTGCATATCTGCACCATAGAAACCCATGTCTTTTGCAATATCTACAACATTTAAACCTTTATTTGCCTAAACAAAATGTCCGTCATTTTTGGTATGTCACAGTATTGTGGCTTAATTTTTGGAGAGATAATTTAATTTTGAATGATAGTTTTGTTTCGAAGTGTTGTTTTTTTTGTAAATGGTGGGGAGGCGGCTGTCCGGAACACACGTAAGTGGTTTTCTTTAATTTTCCAAAACAGTTAGCAAAAAAAATCATTGTTAGTGTAGTTTCTTAGAAGAATATTAGGTTTAGTTGATGGTAATGGCAATCAGTTCTGTTGATTAGTTTTTACGAGGAATTTTGTATCTCGATTCACGTTGTTTTTTAGTGTAGCGTGAAGATTTATGTTTTTTTCGAGGTAAAGTAATGTTGAAAACTGCGAACCAATATTGTTCTGTAATGTATTGTTTTGTGGTTATTTTTGGGTCAAAAAAATCTAGTTCGACCTGATAGTTTTCTTTTTTCTTTCTATGAGTCGTTTGAAGTACGACACGTTGGTTTTGCGCCTGTCCGTGATTTCAGAATTTGTTGTCTTTTTTTATTTTCGAAAAACGGTAAGAGCAAAAAATTAATGTTTTTATATTTGGAAAGCAATATTAAAGAAAAGGTCGATTAACCACACTTAATCAATAATTTTAAGAAAACTATGTCCGCGAAATATTTTCATAAGAGCCTGTACTAATTTGAACTTCTTTTGTTAAGAAATTAGGCCGATAAGAGCTACATTGTTTTTGCAGTCTTCAAGACCAGCGATTTTATTGTCATTTAAAGTATTTGTCGGTTACTTCACGTGGTCGATCGAACGAAAATACTGCTTGAAGTTTTATTTTCCTGCGCTTTGCTTAGACGTGTTAGTAACAGAATACCGTAGAATATTAGTAATTTAATTATTTTAGTTATAATTTATATTATTTAATAATATTAATTAATAATTAATAAAAATTATAAATTAAATAATTTAATTAGCTTATTACTATTATTATTTAGTGGATTTTATTTACCAACTGTGTATAATGTGCTGTGACTAATCGATAAATAAGTTCAAACATGATTACAGATGCAAATAAGCGTTTTTGCTAAGAATTGATTTTATTTGCTAAGCAAATGCACATGCACAAATGCAGTGCTACGCGGCAACAGCGCTTCTAATAATATGTTGCGAATACTGTATCAGTCAAATGCATTCGGGTTGTCTTTGTCAAAGAAAGAAATGACTGAGCACCTGACTATCGAAAGGAATGCAGATACGCATCACAGGCGCTTTGTTTGAATTGGACGTTTTCAAATAAAGCTCAGGTGTTAGTAGCGCAGAAAATGCCAATATGCCTGTTTCCAATAACGAGAGGAAGTATGTACTGTTGTAGCACCATTAGTTTTTGGTGTGAAATGATTTCTACACAGACTTCATTGGATTTTTTTGGCAGAATTTCGGCTACGTTAATAAATATTCGAAAGAAATGTTGAAAACTCCGTTTGGAAATGAAAATAGCTTATTAATTTCTAACAGCGTGTCTCACGCTTTAATAATGTTTTGGAAGAACTTAGGTCATTATAAAAAGTCAGCATTTTATTGAAATCAATTTTTTAATATTTTTCCCTTAAAATTCTATTTTAAAAAACAAAAAGTGACCGCAAAAACATTGCGTCTTTTTGTTAGTATTTATTTTCTTGCTAGAAATGTTTGGAATCGCTGAAGGCAAGTAATATAAAAATGTCTGGTTTTGTCACAGAGATTTTTCGTTTAGTTAATTAATTATGCTCATTAGTTCCATGAAAAATCGTTGATTATCTCAATGTTACTGACACGCGTGCAATTACAAATTCCACCTTGCAATTAAAACTCACCATCGACTACCAATCAGAATTCAGAAAAGGAGCCAAATCGTTTAATTAAGAAACTATAATACATGTCCAAGATATTTCAAGACGACCGTGAAACATGAACAAACATGTACATCACAGAATATGTACTACTTATAACAACTATTTATAAACGATGAAGAAATAAAATAAAATGGCGGGTAAACGTTAAGGAGCGACTAATGGTAACGTGAATAAATTAAATTTCTTACATGTAAAACCTTTGATCTTAGGATTACAAAAGTAAAAGTGTAAACTCAGTTGAGTTTACCCGTTCTCAAAGTACGCTACAGCAAAACTGTGTTAGAAACGACTAATAATTTTACTTAACAATATTTATACACGTTGTATTATCTCTCATACCTGTCTTTACTTTTCGTGTGAAGTAAATTTTCATGACTTCGACACATCTTCTAATATTTTATCTGCAATATATTCAGTACTCTCATATGCACATATTTCTTGCAAGCAAATATAATGCATGGCCCACTAAAATTGATCTCTTTCAGAAGCAATACTACGTCATCAAATGTTTGCCTCCAAAGGAAAAGATATGCTTGAATTTCACAAAATTGAAATTATTCTTCAATGGAAACGAAAAATGTTTGAACGTAACATGTCGATGAAAGAGTATTATTGCACTCGTGGTATATAAGAGAACTCGCCGCTAACATCGCTCGTTTTTTTTTAACATTTCACTCATGCAATTATACCTTTCTTTATCCTCTCGTTTCGTTAATTACTATTATCATTCTAATATGCGAGAAGTAGATATTGAATGGAAAACTGTTATAATATAAATATACCAGGTCTGTAAATTTGATTATTAATTGGTAAGTGTGAGAATGTTGTTGCATTCAAAAGTGTGATCTAGCAGGAAAAATACATGTGTAATAATTGTAACGTTATTCAGTATAATTCTCAAATTCATTTTTATTCGCGACGAGATTGTTTAATGCTGAAGTAGATCAAGGATATGAATAAACGTTTTGGTAAACTTGGTCACTTTTATTATTATTTTGTACAATACGCCCACATATGAAGGACTGAGTTTACAAATCGGTTGAACCCACATTTGTGAGTTCCATTAAAAAATGTTGGTAAGATGTATTCATAAAACAATAAAAAATTAGCAGTTGTCATGTGAAAATTCATGATTCAACTAAAAACTATTAAAATTCACCACAAACGTAAAAAATGATTTGGAAATGGCTGTGAAACTGAGGGGATGAATTTGACCGGGTTTTAAATTAAGAGATCGTATTTTACCGATTTTGAATTGTAAAATAATTGTTGTTCATATTAATTTTACGAGTGTAATATCACTTCTACAAGTTATGAACTTACCCTGTTTTAATACTAAACTAATAAAATGTTTTGTTAAATATAAAAATGAACAATACATTTTTCACTCTTACAACTATAAATTAACAAATTACCAAAGTTGAATTTTCTTTTTTCTTTTGCTAGTTTGACTTTGAAACTCAGCTCTCCATGTTCTGGACGAATGGGAGATATCTTATTTACAAGCATACATGTTTCAATATTCACAGAAATAACTGCGTGTTTAAACAAAAGGTTTAGGTGGATCTTCCCTTGGAGGTTCTAGCTCCGTAAAAGGTTCGCGAATTGTTTCCATTTCCTTTCCATCTAGTGGTTTCGAAGGAACAGACACTTCATCTTTCCACATCAACCATGCATCTGAGTCTTTGATGGAATCTTCGATACTCATTTCTGATTCACCATCCCTATCATCGTGTGGAACGTATTTTGAATTGTGAAGAGCGTTCCCTAACTGAGAATCGTCGTTGAGATGATCCGCCGTCGATGGTGTGTAGCGAAGAGCACGATTTTTGTCAGTATTTTCAATGTTAGCGCCAATGTCTCTCCTGAACCGGTTGCCGAACATTGTCTGGGTTATTCCAAGTTCTCCAATGAAGTCATCTTCATCACGAACGTCTGGTTTTGTCACCGGAATATCTGCGAGAGTCACTGCCGGTACGGTGTTCGGGAATATCGAGTACGGCCTGACTCTGATGTTGATGTCCACATTGCCATTTTCCAGTGCTCGTCGGGGCTCAGGAACCTCCTTAAATTAAGCAAATTATTTACGTGTATAACTTTGCTTTGAAATTTTGAATAATACTTTCTTTTAATATACAGTATTAATAATAATGTATCTGTAATAATTTTGTTGAAAAATTATAATAAATGTTTGATGTCATATTTGACGTTTGAATTTTTTTTAAAAGTAATGACAGAAACAAATAGTGAAGGATGATTGTTTGATGACCGTAGCTTAGATAAGGATGAGTAGTACCTTACGTCTGTGCACGCACAAGATATTGGGGGCAATAAAGGATCCAGCGCTTACATCCTTTGGCACCAAAATTTGCTCTCATAGAGAAATAGAATATGATTGTATTCACCATACATGAAAGTTAAAGGAAAAATGAGATGGAAATGTTTATAATGTTTTCCGTACCGCCATTTCGTTTTTGCTCAGAAATTTCCATTGCAATGAAGATTGTCGAGTTTATATTAGTTTGTACAGAGAAGTAGAAAGGAGAGAGATTAAGGGACGGACTAAAGGTTTAGTTTGTGTAAAGCTTGCAGTGCTCATATCGATATTATGGGTATATCGTACCACACTTACCGAGATGGAAATGTCTCCTTGTCCTGGCTGTTTCAGGGACATAAACATACGCATCAATACTACGTTCATGGAAGCCCGCACGTTTTGACTTAAGCGATTATTAATAATGTAATGACATTATCAGATAGTATCCTCAAAATCCATTACTTATCAGTCACCAGTGTGGGAGAAATTCAATAATCTACTTCGTTATTTTCACTGAAAATTTAAAGTGATTTGGAAGACAAAGGAAACAATTTCTTTTACTACCCGTAACTAAAAATGTTGATCTTCTCGATTCAATTTCTATATCACTAAAGACTGTATTGATGAGATCTGTGAGGTGTGTCTAAATTTCTTCGCGTTACCAGCATTGCTTTTAATTGCATTGTAATCAGCATTGCAATCAGTTATCAGTTATCAGCATTGCAATCAGCATTGCTTTGCCATACCTGAAAGACGTCTCCGCTGTTCACCACGTTCGGCTGCCGGCTGATGTAGCCTCTGCGTCCGAGCAGCGCAGGAGTGGCGTAGATGACGGGCACTTCGCTGCCCGACGTATCACTGCCAGCCACCAATGGAGTGATTTGCGAGTTGCCCTACGTCAACAAATGGCAATGCAAGCTGGTCATTTATTTTACCGGTTATTTTCATAAAAAATATAAAATGATGTCACGCATTGAAATGTTGACTCAATCTTTGTTCGTACATTACACACTGAGATCCGTTTTATAATGAGGGTTATTAGAACAGAATTGTTCTAATAATCCATAGCCCTTTACCTACAACATTTTTTCTTATGTAAGTAGAACTAATCCGTGCCCATGTATTAACTACTATAAAGGATATCCCTTTTGCAGGACTAATAGGTAAATTTGAAATTGTTCGCGAACATTATTGTTTTTTGCGAAGTTCTACAAAATGTTGTCCGACATTCGTATCATAATACTTTATGTACGTAATTCTTAAAAATGTATTAGGGGATACTGCACTAGAACAGTAACTATTTAGTTATATCTGTCAGTTGTGAGATTTATCTTTGTTACTATATTTGCTGTACATTATTTACAAAGAAAACAAAATTTTCTCTATGCAAACCTCACCGTAGATGTAACTTTGGCTGTACACATCCAATCTAACAGTCACCTCTTGATTGTCATCTGGTACATTTCCTTCTGGTCTAATAAGGAAGTTGGCTAAAATGAGACCAGCATTTCTTATAGAACAATTCCTTCGAGAATGTACAAAAATACAGGATTCTTCCCATTGGCTGTCCAGGGCAAGCGAGTCTTCTAAGTGGCACAGTTGATTCAATTTATTGTGTTTTTGTTCTGATTTCCCCTAGTGAATATCAGGCTTATTATCTACCTCTACTTTGGCTATCATTATTTTAATGCCAATTTCCTACTAGCATTGGAAAATACAATATTATCCGCACCTCTCTATTGTTAGTGAAGTTGGTTTTTACGCCATTTGTTTATCTCCCTGATGAAATGTAACACGAAGGCAGATCTTAGCCCACTGTAAATTCTCAAATGTCTGTAGCTGTTCGTAACTATTCCAAGGGGTGTAGAGAAATGCATCAATATTGTACAAAATCCTACAAGAATAGAAACATTTAAACATTTAGACACATAAATCATAAAACTAAGTGAACATGAAATATAACGGTAGCATAATCTGTTTTGATCATTAGAAGAACAGGACCCAGACTCATTATTTCGATCTGATATTGGAAAATGCTTGATATTTATAATCATTTATTTTATTCTTATCACACATTCACTTATTCATTCATTTTATTTCATTTGCGTTCGTCGCACTTCAGAAAGTGATTATGCACTTTGAAAACGCTTTTGCCCGAAATAAATACAAACCTGGTATTTTTTTGTTATTTCCGCAAATAATTTCCCAGAATTAAGTCCGCGATCATTATACCGTACGTTCATATAATCAGATAGTCATTTTTAGCATTGCGGGAAGAATGTTCATTTCTCGCCAATCCCCTGTCCCACTTGACTGTTTTCGTCTCAGTTGGGGTAACTCTCCTCGTCTTAAAGGAACGTATTCTTTTAAGGTCTTTAAGATCAACATTCACGGCCAACATCGCTTGACAAAGCTGCCTTGCATAAATGGAACTATCCGACTTCCGGAAACGGAAAATTTTTTCCTGCAAAAGCCGAATCGCAAGTGCTTCTTGTTCATGCCCTCAACCTGCGGTACACGCGGTATAAAAGTTTTTCGAGCACACGCCGTGATATCTCAGATGCATCATTTCAATTGTACCTTATCTTGTTTTACAAACTGACTATTCGGTGTTTCAGGCACAAACGCACATTAAACACACTTCTGTCGATTTTCAGTATCTTAATGGAATACGGAGTGTCATGTTGGGATCCGTACAGAAAGTCGCACCGGAAAAATCTATATAGAATACTGAGGAAAGCGAATACGTTTACTTAAAGAACTAACACAAAAAAAGTCATGAGAACCTCTACAAACGAGAAGAACACGGGCGAGGCTTTGTGCTCTTTTCCAAGGAAAGCCCCGGCTTCCAGCTTCGAAGGAAATTCAGGTTAGACTAGAAAAAACAAATTATTTCGGCCGAAGCAATCACACCTACAAAATTTAAACAAGGAAACAAAATTCAGATATTGAGAAATTTTCATTTTGTAACAGAGTAATTAGAGATTAGAACCCTTTACCCGCAGCAACCTTCAAAGCATTTCTTCCAAGTGTTCGAAGTTTTAGCAATACGTTAGAAGAAGCTGAGAGTTATAAATAATAAATGAGTAACTAAGTGCTGTGAAGTGCATTGCAGTGAATGCGATCAATGCCCTTTTTTAAAAATATAATATAGCCAATATCTATGTATCGTGTATTGAGTTTTAGTATCACCAACATAAGGTTATTGGTAAAGTTGAAATAATTGTTATAATACTTAATATTAGTGACAGTCTGATTATTACTTCCTCGTTTTGTACTGTACTCTTTTATTATTTCATTACTTATATTATTTTTATTTTTTGTCATTATTTATTGTTAATTGACTGCTACCGTGTCATACCGAATTGAAGTTCAAATAAATGTATGTAAGTTTTAAGACAATTAGTTGAATTATTTAAAAAAAACAGTAAGATGTATTTGATGTAATGTTACACAAACACCTTGGTTTTGAATTTCAAGTACAGCGTTTCAGGCAATTGTCTGTATCATAAGGTCATAAGTATTATCAGGTACATAGGTTCTGTATATACTACAACAATATTTTTTACAATAACAGTATAATTTATGAATGATAAAATTACAAGTAATGTATGTACATTCAAATTATAATTATGGAGAAAGACATAGATCCTGATGATGCGAACAATTAGTTCGCGAAACGTACTTGAAATACAAAACTAGTTATTTCTATAGAATTACATAAAATGCAATTTACAGATTATAGTTTAAATAATACAATTGATTGTATTAAAACTTAAGATACTGAAAATGACAAATTTTTACTAACAATATCATATATGGTATATGTTGTTTTCGATCTGAGAACAATAATAGAGAGACTGTGAGGAGGACTGTGTTCTCAAAAAATTCTCTACTGCTCTATCAATGGATGATAGATCGAGAAATCTGAGAGATTAAGTTAAGAGCATTATATACATGCATGCGGGGCTTGCGAGCTTGACTCCCTGTGGTAGTTAATCTGTCGTGCGTCGTCCGTTGTCCCACAACGGAACAACTCCTGGAAAACGCGAGATGACAATTAATCTGTCGTGCTTCGTCGCGTTGTTCCACAATAGAACAACTTCTGGAAAACACGAGATGGCAATTAATTGTCGTGCGTCGCCGTTGTCCACAATGAACAACTTCTGGAAAACGCAGATGGGATTAACTGTGTGCGTCGCGCGTTTCCCACAGGAATGACCCCTGAAAAGCGAGATGGCGACAGATTTACAATCGGCGAAAGTCCAACGAGCAAACCCAGCTTGTATGTGTATGGGGCCATGGCCATGGCAGAGGAGGAAAGGGGGCGTACCTGTGCGTCGACGTCCTCGACGAGCAGCAGCGGCACGGAGCGCACGGTGAAGGGCTGGGAGGCGGAGGCGTCGGGCATCACGACGAAAGGGCTGGCGTCGGAGGGCCCGCAGCGCGGCCCCAGCGGCCGCCGCCCTCCAGCCCCACCGCTCGCGGACGCAGCAACGCGAACAGGCGGCGCCCATCTGCAGGGCACGGGGGCGCGGGGTTACAATAGTTTCCTTTTTCGCCGCCTTTATTTGTAGTTTACTTTCGTGTGCGGAGTAATCTAAATGGCTCCTAATTGTTCGCCTATCCTCGCGCCCTCAGCGAGGCATCGCCTCAGCCCGCACAAGAGAGACCGGGAGTAGTAGCTCAGTACATCAACTCATGTCACTGCAGCGCCTCTGGCCGGGACGTCCTAGGTTCGAGTCCTGTCGCCGGCAGGATTTTCGACACTAGCTTTTCAGCTAGGTCGAATTCATTCCCTGTCTGGAGGAAAATTCTAGCGGCCGGCTGCTCTGATCGGTAGTTTTCCGTGGTTTCTCAAATCAACACCAGGTGAAAGCCGGAACAGTACCCTACCAAACGGGCCACTGACCGCGCGCAATCTATCCTTCCTCTTCTTTGTCCCATCCTCTCCCCTTACACACACACACTTACACTAACATGCACTACACTACCACATATTCCGAGAGACCGGTCGGAAGCTTACAGCTTGTCCCAGCTGGGAGGTGCCCTGCTGGTGGCAAGTCTGGTTGGAAACGCTAGCCGAGGTAGGTCGAGCAATCTCGCCATCCAGCGATGGAAGATCACCGCCATCTCGCGAGAAAAAACACGCACTACACTTATGGGACTAATGACCTAAGCTGTTGACGCGCCCGGAATCACCAACCAACCAACCGGACAAGAGATTATTTAAGCAAGTGGTCCGATGTGAATGGTGTTGATTGATTTTTTCCAACGCGTCAACTCTTTTTGTCATTACTCCCGTTAGTGAAGTGCAATTCATATTGGAAGAGAGACATCCTAGTGCATGCAAGTCTAAGGGGAGAGAAGAGAAGATACGAAAGTCGCTGCTTGGCAGTCTACATCCTAGGTGCCATTCTGTGGCCTTCCTCAGGGCGAAATGCAGAAGGCCGCAGAATGACAGCCGCAACGTTGGCACGCATGCCTAGGACGCCGCGTCTCCCGGACAGCCAAGAAGCTTATGATATCAAGTGTAGATAGGGTAGATAGCGCGCGGTCTGTAGTCCTAGTTAGGGTATTGCCCCAACATTGGCCTAATATTGATTGGAGAAACCAACGGAAAACTAGGAACCGATCAGAGCAATTAGTCGCTAGAATTCTCCTCCAGACAGTAGTTGAATTCAACCGACCTATGTAGCTAGTGTCGAATAATTTCCACCATCTGGAATCGAACCTTCATCTTCCAGTCAACGATCCTAAACGTGTACACTCCGCTATCCCGCGACTACGAGTGCGGTACTCACCCGCGGGCTCTTCCGCCGCCGCCGCGGCCACCACCGCTGCTGCTACCAGGAGCAGCGTGCGCCACATGCCAGAGAGCGTATGGCGCCACCCGATCACTAACGCGGCTTTTAATAGCTTCCGCTCCCGATAGGCTAACGAGGTTAGCGGCTAGCACGCGCTCACGCGCTCTTCCTCAGATGTTGACACTGCTCCGACGCGCCTCTCGTTTTCGAGATAAAAATTTCCCTCCTCGGGAATGAGAGAGTGCTGGAAAATACTTGGGGAAACTTCGTACGTCAGAAGGGTATTAAGATTCTTCGTGTGAGATAATTTTGTCAGTGTCAGTCAAGTACGTTCAGTTTTGAAGTTCATTGCAATTCTCTTGAGAATTTTGCAAATGTTTGTATATTAATTGTGATGTAGTAGAAGAAAAGAAAATGTACGATTCTACGAATAAGTCATGATAGACCTGAGAGAGTGCTGGAAAATACGTGGGGAAACTTCTTACGTCAGAAGGGTATTAAGATTCTTCGTGTGAGATAATTTTGTCAGTGTCGGTCAAATACGTTCCGTTGTGAAGTCCATTGCAATTCTCTTGAGTATTTTGCAAATGTTTGTATATTAATTGTGATTAGTAGCGAGAGATGCTGAGGTCTATCATGTTTATTCGTAGAATCGTACATTTTCCGAGGTTGAAGTGGGAATTAATTATTTTATGATAACTATTTGTTAACAAATAAATCAAGAATCCTCTCATACTATTTTTTTATTATATTATTTATTCTTTATTGTGTTATATATAGTTTCAGATTAGGTCATTTTCTATGCTTCTAAGACATTATTTGCGCTATGATTAGTAAGAGAATGATTTGGTAAAGAGCGAAATTAAATAAATGTTCTAACACTTATTACTGTTTACTTATTGACTGTTTAACTTTTTATCTTGTATCTTTAGATTAAAGACAATCGTGTATTATATATCATGTATTCATCGGGGGTCATCTACCGTTTATTCAATAGCTATTACGTCGATGGATAAATAATGTACCTGAAGAAGCGTAGAAACTCATCGCGAAGCGTTGTACCTTTATTAACATAATCAAATCTTATAATGGAATATAAATATATGTGATTTTGAATAATTTGTTTCGTAATTGTTCTATTTTAATATTATTATTTTATTATTATTTATTTGAAACTGTATAACAGGCTTTAACTATTACAGTTGCCGACAGTAGGTGCGGCCATTTACATAGTAAAACTTACAATTTTTGGTTACAATGGTTGGTAGACAATGTCATTTAAATAATGACAGTCTGTTGTTTTCATGATAAAAATTTTGTAAACAAAAGTCTACCTAGTAATTCTTATGAACAAGAAAACTCTTTAGACTTCATAGATATTACAAAAAAAAATAAATAATTTAATTATATTATAAAGGAATATGAAAAAGACATGTTGGTCACAGCTCAACATTTACAAGCTCTTTATAAATCTCTTTCTGACACATACTAGCAAAGTCTGATTCAGCACACCAAAAGATGTTCTTAAAATGACATGTTTGTGAAGCTCTGAGTCATTCCAGAAAGAACTTTCTTTGAACATATTTGCAGAAAAATGTATATAATACTAATAGTCAATGATAAAATTCATTTAAATATCAATGTACACTATTATGGAAAGTTTTTTGGTACAGAACTATTTTAGGAACGTTTCACATGGATCCCAAATGCTCAAAACAATATAATTAAGTGCATACAATTGGCTCAAATTTTAACATTAATTTCTAGAGCAGGTCTGATAACAGTACATTTCAACACATTAGGACAACGTTCAGAACTACTTTTACCAAAAAATATACTGATGTACAACTACGACATGGAACTCGTAACAGTTGCATACCACAGTATGTTTCACATTGAAGGATTTAAATCATGGATGACTCAGCAAATCTATGATAATTATTTCACCGAAATAGTGAATGGGGAAACAAGTTTCATTAGATTATTTCATTATTTTAATCATGTAATCAATTAAAGTTTCATTATTTTAATATATGATTGTCTTTAATATAAAAATACCGAAGATAAATAATAAATAAATGTTCGTTACTTTAAAATAATTTTTCGTTTACACATTTTCTTGTAATGATTACTGGAAATGAAAGTATCTTTGGAATTCCCAACATTTCACCTTGATAAATGTTTTCCAAACAAATTGTGTCTCAGTTTTAGAAATACGATTATGATTTAATGACTTTCCTTGCGATGTTACGGTTTTATACTTTTAAAATATCTTTTGTTTTATTACTTTTAGTACATACATAGAATTAAGTAATTTTAATTCCTATAATTCAGTGGTATTTACAATGAAAAATATATAATATGTTTACTAATATACAAGATAGTCTTGTTCTTAGGCCATTCTTAATATTTCCTATTTTACTTTGTGAAAACACAACATTCGTTTCCTCGGCCATATTCCTACGCTTTATCTACTCAAAATTTGCAGCCTTTCTCCCCAACCAGAGGTTTTGCTTTTTTGTTTTATTTTTACTTTCTCGTATAGTTACGTATACACGGAGTAATATACGTAGTATAGAGAAAGTTATCGGAATCGATTTCGAGATTTCAACAGAATACACGTTTGGGGTCCCCTGATTTCGAAAAAGTGGTTCTTTTCAAAACGTCCGTCCGTCCATCCGTCTATGAACACTGCTAGCGTCTAAACCACAAATACGATCTTTTCCAAATTGAAGCTTTGAGATTTTGAAACACATTCTTTAATATTTGAGAGTATTTTATTTGAAGCCCCCCGGACATTTTGAAATGTTCTCAAAAACGACTCCAAATTTTTCTTTAAATTTTTGTTAGAATATAGTAAAATACACTTATAAAGTGGCATAGGTCCGATTTTCACGGGTAACTCCAAATTTTCGAAAATTGCAAAAGTTTCAATTTTGTTCGGCGTCTTCCTACAAGTATAAAATTGAGCACACCAATTTTTTCTTCTAATGACATTTTTTGCCCATAAATAGTTCTTCCATGAAGTCATGTATATGTTTTTAAAAATTTTAGTAGTTTTCGCGCAAAAGCGTGAAATATTTGCAATTTTAAAAAATTACAAAAACAAGGTTTTCATTAATAAATATATTTTTTTTATTTTTTTCTTTATTTTCTGGTAAAGTTAGTACCAAATGCATACATCCGATGAATAAACGCTATGTTGCTGTATTCTTTTATTTGTTCAAAAATTACAAAAATGAAACTTTTTGACTTTTCTATCAGTATGTAATATTTACTGTATAGCGATTTCTTCACATTATTTATGAATACATGTGCTTTAAATAATAGCAAATAAAGTTTCTCTAAACTAAATTTTTCTGTAAAATGAGCTCAATATGTCGCATTTTCGGAATCGCATAAACTCAATTTTCTCAAAAATGTCTCCAAATTCTTTCTTCAAATTTTTCTCATGGATAGTGCTAATTGCACTGATTAATATCACGTAAAGTTGATTTTGGAGTATTCTTTTGTATTTTGAAATATTACACAAATCTATTTTTTAAATATCTTTCACGCCGTTAATATGCACATTCCATCTATTTGTTTACAGTATTATATTTGTGAGTGGAATTACTTCAAATTACCTCCAATGAAGTTTTCGAACACTCAATAGAATAATGTGAAAAAATCTTCAAATTTCACAGTTACAGTAATGCTTAATCATCATTTTCTTAAAATCGGCTACAATTTTTTTAATGAAAATAGCCATTTAGGAAGGGGCTTCACTTTTCTTTAATATTCGTAAAATAATATTTCGGCTCCGTTATAAAGAAACCGAAAAGTTGAGAAAATGGCAAAAAATGGACTTCAGGCGAAGATGGATGGTAGCTAGCAAGAGGATGGGGCAAGTGCGTAAAGACAATACACACCAAGCAAAATTAGAAAACTACGAGAAAAACTGTGCCGTTCTGTAGCACCTTAGTTTTATTTATTTTACGTCAAAAACTTAAAAACTGTGTGTGACGTTCTATGGGGAGAAGTGAATTCTGTGAACGTTTTCAGAATTCTATGATCCCTACCCTAAACCATATACTTCTTGAATTTTGAATACAGAAAGAAAATGAGCGATTGTTTGCAAGGATTGTTAACAAAATATTCGCTCCGATGTAATAAAATATATTTTCAACGGTTAATCAGCAATAAATTTGCCTCTTATCCCTCATCATCTCTTTCGTCAAGGAATAATACTTCATTCCGCGACAACTTGGAGAAAGATAATTTGAAAAATATATTTCTCACGGAATTCTAAAGACTTGCACAGATAATGAAGTTATATTTATGTCTAGAAGCAAAACAACGGGCCATCTCCGTATTTGCTCAAAGAATCAGAAAAACTGAACGAAAAATCTGATCGAGATTGGGGTAATTAACCCTGAAGCTGAGGTATAATTGTTACAGATTATTTAGAATTATACAGTCCAAATGATAAATAATACATTAAATATCACTGTTAAAATTAATGTTACTTTTCTTTTTGATTCTTTTTGGTCAGTTGCATCTAATAGTAGAACCTAATATATTAAACTGCTTTTAACATAATATATGGTTGTTTATGGTGTGGTTATATCTCCCAAAATTACAATTGAACTACATTTTATCACTACTTTTGTCTAGTAAACTTGTATTCCTATATTTCTTTCTAATATTAAATAGTTTCCTTCATCAACTATTTTCAACCGCCATTAACTCCGCTTATCTTTGTTGTCATTCCATATAATGCAGCAATATCTTATCTTTTAATTCCACACAGATTTCATCTACTTTCTACAGAGGATATACTAATATATTTACACTTTCTTTCTACCCTACTACTTCCCTTTGACATTACCATTCATATATTACATATTCCTTAACATTCTCGTTTTCATTAAAACCTTTCTCTCTCTCTTCGAGTGAGAGAGAATACTTTATTAATAAGAAAGTATTATAAATTAATACTGTATTTTTAATTAATTTCAATTAAATGTGTATATCCTAAATATTTGTGGTATTTTAATTGCCCGATGCAGATTCCATGCATACTGCTGACGTTTTTACATTTCCCACCACTCCATTTTTCTTATGTTATTAGCTTGATTTTCAATGAGCTTTTCTTCAACTTAGCTCATTAAAAGTGGTTAGCTCTTTGAAACTAAATAATGAAAAAGTGTTGATATCTCTAGACAACACTTCATCAGGCTTTACATAGAAATTTACTTTGCATAGAAATGCCAGTGGGTTTCTTGCAGTAATCTTCAATATAACGTGTCACTTCATTTTCCGTTTTTCCACCAATAACCAGCGTAGAACACTTCAGAAGATTTAACACACACTTGTCACAAGTGCAGAAGAACCCTACTCACATTTACCCTAAGTTGTCGCATCCACAAAAATTATCATGTTTATTTCGTTATATATGTCAAATCTACAAAGTAAATATATTTTATACTTACATTTTCAAAAGTATATACTTATTTCTTTCGACTCACAGTTCTAAATTATTAATTAAACATTTTAATATTTTTCAACTTGCACCTTTATAAATTAATTTTAAACTAACAATTATATAATAATATTTATTACTTCAATTTTTAGTTCATATAATTATTGTATGTAGAAATTATCTACCCATTTACTTTTAATATAAAAATGGAAGCTGTTCGAATTTAGTTCTAAGTAAGAGATCGAAGGGCTGTGAGAGGGGCCAAAGAGAAAAAGCACCTGCTGGTATGCAACCCGCAACAATAAATGAAATATCCTGAATTTAAATTTATTTTCCAAATTAGAAACGATGCATAATTGGTATACGGATGTGTAAATTGAGTAAAAGGTTCATAAAGTGCTGACGAAGGCTAATAAATCTGTGTGTTTATGACCGGAAACGAGCGTCACGAAAATGGAGTGGCAAGGTGAAGGAATTTAGGTCATGTAATACAAAACTTTTTTGTTCGTGAAAAGGAAATAAATAGAAAAGAATAAAAGGCATGCATGATATGTGGCGACATTTATAGTTTGAGTGTGTTATTAAAATTAATTACTTTATTGCATCACATCAAGTCAGTTAATGTAAAAGAAATTAAACAATATCGAAAATAATTTATTTCACTATTTCGGTATACAAATAAAATACGTTGTGGATGGATATTTAAATGTTTTTGAAAAGAATTCCATTTAGTCTTAAATATTCATTCTTAATTATATGCATTAAAATCAAGTTTTGGGGTTGTTCTTTTGTAACAGTATTAGAAGTGGTAAATTTTTTTTTTCTTTTCAGGTAAGTTATGCGTTTACACAGCACTTCATCCGGTAAGTGTGTTTATAATTTTTTATATATTAATGTTTAAATATTTTTTTTTTTTTAATTTTTTTAAAAAAAAAGTTTGTAAACTTTTTCCTATTATGGAATCCTGTATGTAGCATTATTGTTGAACCACATTTTCTTTATTATTTATTTTCGTATTGCGTTTCGTTAACTTAGAAATTTTTGATCCTTAAAATCGGCATTAAAAAAAAGGTATCACAAAAAATTTTCGGGTTATTAAATGTTTCTTGAAAATTCACAAAGTAAGTATACTTGCCAAGAGGATCACCCAATTTGATTACATGTGTTTATTGAATTGTACTAACAAATTCTACAACAACAATGGTGACCTGTGGTTTTGAACGTCGACTCTTTATCTTTTTCTCGTTCTTGCTGTTTCCTCCCGATCTAAATCTTTTCACGTCGCACTTACATTTTCATTCACGTCACATCACACAATGACAACAAACAGGAGAGTTTTCTAGTCTTCATATTTACCCATCGATCAATATCATTGATTTCTTCTTTCATTTCTTTCTTCCCTATGTGAAGAATTGAACTCGCAGGGTAAATATTTTGTAGACTCTTAGAACCTCGTGTTTACCTCGAGATAGCGCTTTTACTCTGATGCAAGAAGATCCCACGAACTATCTACGCAGTGTTTGTATTAAAATAATTTATTAATCAATTCTGCCATTCTCCACAAATTTCACTATATCTGTAACATTTTCGTACAATTCCCCACTCAACCCTTTTCCTTTGCTCTCCACGAGCAGTTCCTCAATATCTTTTTCCTCGAGAACCATCACCCACGTATCATGAAATGCGATCATTTCCTGAAAGGAGCCGATCGTGTTTACGTCCATAGCGTGTATCTGGAAAATCTTGCGATTTGCCAGGAAGTCCAGTAAGTGTGGAGGTGGTGTGGTGATGACAAACGCCTGGGTCTCGCTTGCACCGCATCTCAAGGCCTCCTTTGCGAGATGCACGCCAATACTGTTTCCTGGAATATATAGACATTTCAGAATAAAAACTAGTATACATGATAATTCACTTCATCCGCATAAATTCTGCATCAACGGGTAATGTGGAATCGTATACAGCAGACAAACAAAATATTCCTCGTCTCTTTTTCTCTTAGATGAAAAGTTACGTTTAAAATGTTTTATGAATAATAATTGTAATCGTGAGGCTTTCGTTGCATTTCGCGTCGTTAAGAAGCGTTGTTTCATGAGTCAAGGGCTCCAGCACGGTGTTTTTTCTGGACACAATTCATAGAATTTAAAAAGTAGAGTTTTGTCGTGCGTTTGTATAAAGTCTTGTTTTCTTTCTCGTGAAATATAGGGGACAGTGTAGCGCTTCTCCCTAGGATATGCCGACATTGCCAGTAGACAACAATATACTATATATCTCCCCTACGACATTTGTCGATTAATTTAAGTTCCAGTATACATTAGTTAGCCAACTAGATGCAGTCTTTCACTAGAATAGAGCGTTTTGTACATTCATTTACGTTGCGAGAGAGTACTTAACGTATTCAGTAACTGTATTGTGAATTATTATGATGAATGTATTCAGGAAATGCATAGGGAAAACTGATAATTTTGATTTGCGAATACTTTGAAGGCAGTTTTTATTTTAAACTAAAAGAGTAGTTATTTTAAATCGATGGATGCAAACATTTTTTAAAAATTTAATATGTAATTATTACATGCATGATTGCTTTACTTGAAAACTATGAGGCTAGGCCGAAGACGTTTAAGCCATTACAAAACTCACATCCTTCCGCTTTCTAACCTTTCAAATGCTGACATTCTCCCGTAATGGTCTCTCCGTCCAATCAAAGCCGTGGAAAAGAGACCACGAGGTACGGGTGAAGAAAATAAACCTGAAGGGGAAAACCTGTCATCAAGAGACGAATTCGTGCTAATCTGCCAAATTTTTCTGAACTATTTATTTATTTGAATTCGCGGCCAGAATCTATATCTGCGTCGAGTAACGCCAAGATAATCTTCATGATTATCGTACTTGGTCCCCACTCAAATATAAACTCGAGCGCAGACCAACCCGGCGCAGACCAGCTCAAAAATATCAATGTCAAACGTCGAATACATTCAACGCGTCACGACAGCAAGATTTAATTAAATAATTATTAATTATAAATTTATTTATTTATTTTTTTTTATTTATTTATTTATTTATTATTTATTTATTTATTTATTTATTTACTGCTTATTTATTTAGTTGATAATTATTTATTTATTTATTTATCGATGACACGCATTCCCCTTCCAGTCTCAAACAGCGTCACAGATCCTCCGCACCATCGTTTCTGCGCTTACTTCTCGACGTTTATTATTATTTGATGGTTTGCTTATTGTGTATTGATTTACTTATTTAATTATCAATTTACTAACTTAATTACGGATTAACTTAATCTTTGATTAGTTTTAATTTTATTTAGTTCCTCTCCAGTCTAGGCTCCACTCGTACTGCCAACCAGTGCTGTTTTTCCCATTCCCTTATTATCTTTTTCTTATTAGTCCGATCATTTCCTAGAAATGTTCTTAATTATTGCATGAAGTGATATCTATTATCACCTAATATGTTCTGGTCGTGGGTTACGTTTCTGTGTTGGAGGCAAAATTTCCCCATTCCCATCCATTTCCCCCTCCATGTTCCTGTAGAATAGCAATTTAAAAGAAGATGGATATAATCTGCCCTATTACTGAAAAGCACACAAATGTCATTGCCATTCGAGATTTTGAATCTACGTTGCATCCATCTCCGACCACAAAGCAACAATATTTGCTGAATTATTTGCGTTATCCAGTTTTACGTTCTCGACCCTGACTGTGCGCTTTTTGTCAAGTACAATGTTTGTACAATAATTTTAGACTCTCCAATATGCCACCTATGAACTGAAACATCTACCCATCAGTCCACACGCTCAATTATTGAAATTTTAGATTTGTTATATTTGGAATAATAAATTGCGGTGAGTTGTCGTTGGTATTTAAAATGAAATAATTATAGGAGTTATCGTTGCCAACAATATTATTTATTTCAATAGTAGCTTTCGATGGCAACGGTCATTTTCATCGGTTTCCGCTGTAGGAAACCACAAAACGACTAGCCGTTTTAGTAGTAGTGGATTCTATACAGCAGGAACTGATGATGGCTAAGTCATGGAAAGCTGCTATTGAAATAAATAATATTGTTGGCAATGACAAGTCCTAAAACTATTTCATTGGAATAATTTATACATTGTACATTTTGCATTCAGGCAAATACACTGATAAAAGTGCAAATACATATTGTTGTGATTAAAATTAATAAACAGTGTTATTTTTTTTTGTTCAACTGCTTTTATTTGACTAATGTAATAGGTTTATTGACTTCTCGACAACTCTACAGGTATCCACTCTTGCATTCCCATCCATCACAGAATGTCACGAATAACTATCTCTTCGGTGCATTTATACGTACGGTTTCCGGCATCACGCCTCAAGGCGCGAAGTCCTTTTCCCAGCAAGTACACCTCCAGCAAGCTTTCTCCGCCTCCATCCCCGCTCCGGGCTCGAGCGGGGACCACCAGCACGGCGGGCCCCTCCATCGCCGCCTCCAGGGCCGACCCCACCTCCATCCCCTCCGCCTTCTCCATCAGCGCTCCTGGAGAAGCAGAAGGTCACCTTACAGCCGTGTCGGGCTTTCCTGTTTGTTTCCTCTCGCCACGAAATGGCCGGCGGGATATGAGAGCGGTGCTATTAGCCACCGCCGTGCCGCGGCGGACCGACGTCGTTCGGCCCAAATGAAACGACACGGCTTCTCCATTCAGACTTTCACAATGCGCTCGCTGGAAAGGATTGCCGTGTCCCACAGCGCCTCGGAATTGAGTTGAATTTTACCGCGTCGCGAAGGGGATCGACTTGGAATGAAGCGCGCTTGAGGCCCGTTAGTCACGTGTTGATTTAATCGGGAGTACATGTGAGCTTTCCAATGATCTCTTTAACTGCAGTGGTCACTAAAAGCAGTCTGTCCTCTGAATAAAGTTGAGACTGGCGACTTCAACACGTTTGCTATGAATGATCGATTTCTATGATTGATTTCGATTGACAGACTATCAACTGATTTTGATGATTGTTCAAATCGAATAATTTGATACCGAATTATTCGATGTTTGATCATTCATAGAAAATATTGCTGCGAATGAAATTATTAGTTTGTACCAGGATTACAAACGTACTTATTTCATAATTTTGAAGGTTATATTTGATTATTTGGAGTAAAAAGGATGAAGATATTTTGCAGTGAAATTGATATCTCAACATCTTATTGAAATCGACATCGGATTTTAATAGAGTGTTATATTTATAGAAATGTTATATTCCCCTTCACTTCGCCATGCTACGGTTTTTATGGCCCAAACTTGACTAGAAAATATATTTATATAAGGATTACAGTTTTGTTTATTTTTCCATTTTATTCTTGCTATCAAGGTTCAATTGTATGTTTAAAAGGATTTAAATATTGTTTTTGTTGTATAACCATATGTTTTTAGCAACATTTATTAATTGATGGATCAAAGTGCAGTGTTTCTTGTTTCTCTTTCACAAATTGTTGTTGTTTAGTGATATTAAATTTCCGCATGACTATTGTGCTTATTCAACTCCATAAATTATAATTGTTTGTTTTTTTACGTTCATAGAAACTAAAGTATAGATATTAAAAGCAATCGCACTCTGTTATTCAATAAACGGTTTCAGAAGTGCAATTTCTTGCATGTTTTCCTTTGAAGAAACTATGAAAATTCAATATCTACAAGTAATAATACTGCAAACCTGTTACGGAATCTGTAATGTATACTTATTTTCCTGACATTTATATATGTGAGAGAACCATTTTGTTAGTCGGATTATTTTCGGAACTGTGTTCATTTACATTAATAGTAAGTTTAAATCATAATACAACATTCATGCTTCCAAAATTTCTTCGAAGACTATTTCACTCATGTGCTGAGTAACCAATAGCAAGAAATAATTCATTCAAACTTCAATCAATCTTAGCTAACTACCATCAAAACCTCAAGATTTCCCGTAAGTATAATATACGATGTTTCTCTTCGATTAGCCAAATAAGCTTACTCTGTGAATGTTGCATTGCATTGATCTGAAAAAAAGAAACCAAACAAATAAAAATAATTATAAGTATTAAAGCAAATATAAATCGCATTTTGGTTTCACGTGCAAAAGTAGATGAGAAAATAAAAATTCAATGATTCCTTCAAAAGTAAAAAAGAAAAGGTTAAAGCGTTTGAAAGAGTTCCAACAGTTCTGCTCTGAAGGAAATTGTCAACTTTCATCACAAACATCAAATGACGAGATTCAAACATTTTGAAAGACTAAGCTATCAATATAAAAAATAAACGATCAATAATACAAAAAATACTAGATAAAAATGATGTGAGACGTGGATGCGATGCAATAAATGTAAAAAACAGGGAACTTTTCTGTCATCCAGAGAAGAGTACGGTTTATTTGTTGCATTAAATTGAAGAGAACATAATTCATTAATTGACTTTTGACAAAAAAATTCCCACCGGGTTAAAAAAAACCCTCCCACAAAGTTTTCCCCTTTTTCTGGTATAACTTTCAAGTCATGTGTGAAATATTCGTGGAAGCTATGGAATTATAGAGTTTCATCTTAACATGGTAGTATATGAAATGTACGATATCTATTTTTCTTTGTCTTCTATAGTTTTATGTGAATCACATATAACTTCTTGGTTTGTCATAATAAATACCACATGTATATCGAGAACTTATGACAATACTCCAAGTATTCATGATAATAGTTTCGAAAAATATCGTAACTTATCTTTTGCTTTCAGCTTTAAACTAAACTCATGTTGCAACAGTTACATTTTGCTGAGCTTTACAAAATATTCTCTTTTTATTAACCGTTTTAAAATTTGATGCTGATTTTCAACATGTCTTTTAAAGAATGTTTTATTTGCATTCACAATTACCTATTCAGGCATACTTACTTGCAAGAACCCATTCCTTAGCAACGATTAGCAGAAGAACCAGAGCGGCCATCCGCATAAGCACTTCGACGGACGCCATCACAAGGAAAACTATCTGGGCCGGCGACGCCGCGTTTTAATGCACAGCTCGTATCACGAGCGCTTTCGGCAGCGGTGGGGACATTGGAGCAGTCACCGGGGGCCGTAAACAGAGCAGGCCCCCCTTGATCTCCGATCCATCTGATCTTTCGCTCCGTGATTTCCTTAGGGAACAACGCCGCTCCCGCCGCCCCTCACCCCCCCCCTCCCCAACGCCCTCGCCCACTCTTCACCCTCCGACAGCGTCGTCGCTCCCTCCTCCGCCCAATGCCCTTGCCCGTGGGCAGTACCGGTCCCCCCCTTCGCCGCCGACAACACCTGGTCCCGCTCCCGCCCTCGCTCACTATCTGCCCCCTCCCGCCCCTCCCCCCCCTCCGCCTGCTTCGTTGCCCCCCCCCCTTTCCCCCCCCCCCCCCCCCCACCCCCATCCTTCGCCCACGCCGCAACATTACACATGCTTTACCCACCTTTACCCAGGCTTCACCTTTCTCCCAATCTTCGCTTTGCCCCCTTTACCAACGCCCCACCTTTGCTTCACCTTTCCAACGCCCCCCTTTTCCCCGCCCCCCCCACGCCCCCCCCCCGTCTCCTCTCCTCCAACTACGCAACCCCCACTTTCCAGCTCCTACTGCGCACGCTCCCATTCCCGTTTCCATCCCATCCTCTCCACCTTATTCGCCAACCCCACCGCTCTCCTGTCACAGTTTCACGCCTCGTTCTCTCATCTCCCCGCCCTAGATTCGTCTTACCTCTGTTCTGTTTCTCCATACTCTTCTCCATGTCTCCTTCTGCTGCGCTTTCGCGTACTCTCCCGTTCCACCAACGTCCCACCGCGACCCCGCTCCCGCTCTCATTCCACCACTGCCCTCGCCCATCCTTCGCCCAGGCCCCACCCGCCACGCCTGCCACAGCCGGAGTCTGGCTGAGCAATCGTCGCCACTCGGATAACGCGGTAATGCTCGTAACTGAGTTTGCACTCAGCTCGCCGGAAGCGCCCCATTTCCTCCGAGTTCCGGTCACGGCGTCGCGTTTCGTCACCGGATGGATTTACCGGTATGACTCCGGCCAGTGAGCTTAATAGCAATGCTTCTGCCAGGTAAGCGGTGAGACCTCGTCCGATTATGTGGGGTGTTGACTCACTTGACAGGATCCGTTAGATAGTCATATCTGATATGAATATTGATTCATCGTTTAATATGTTATTGATCATTTTCATATGGGAAATTCCTCATTCTGAAAACACTGATTTTGATTGTGGTTTATTCCGTGAATTAAGTTGCTAGTTTATAATAAAAGATAATGCATCTTGATGACATTAGTTGCGTTCGTTGCATTAGTTCGAAATATCATAGTCGTGCAAATTTGCAACACAACGTGGGGGTGGAAATGTACTCCGTAGATAGCATTGTTCGTGAAATGACAGGGAATTTGTCTGGATATTTTTTTCTTTTGTTTGGAAACTTCCTGTTCTCACTCTGAATTGTATTCAGAACTTACAATTGTTTTCCTGTTGGTGAATAGAAACTCGTTATGTCCTCAGGTATTGTAATGAGATGTAATAAATTCGAACTATTGAAACTAAACAGAAAGTGTACATCCGTTGGCACGTGGCTGTCAAACTGCACACAAAATGAATGTCAATCGCTTCTTCTATCCCGCGGTGAAAAATAGCGTTTCCGGTTGCTCTTCCTGAGGCATCAAATTTAATAGTAGTGACACCTTTCTTTGTAGATGATCTGAAAATAAAGATCATTACTCGTTGCGACAAGTCTTTTTATGACGTTTCAGTCGTCACTGCCATATTAGAGTGGGTACACATGACCTGATAGTACGATCTGGCCTTCTGAGTGGTCTGTAGACATATCTTATGTCATGAGCGAAATACTGTTTACATTATTAAACGCAACGCAATGTAATGTAGTGTGGACACGTGTGTGGTCACTAAGTACAAAGGGCTAGGTATTTTCCACCTGAAAAATGGTTTGTATGATGACATAGTGAATTGGCAGATATCACGATATTCAAAAAGACAAACAGTATAATTATTTATTACAACATTTATTACATTATTTAAAAATAATAAAATCAATTTTCTGCCTTATAATTCTTCATGAAAAATTCATTAATTAAACTTCATTGTAAAAATTTTACAATTAAACTTAAATATTTTTTATATGCTTTTACTATGCAAATCACAAATCATGTTATGCCTTTGCAAATATATCTTCAAATACGTGTGGAAGAACTCAAATAATATCTTCAAATAAGAAATAAACAGCTGTGAATTGCCAAATCTAATTTCCTCTTTTTGTTAGTACGCGTAAACGAGTTCGAAATCCCCAGATAGTATCGTGATGTAATATCTCATACCTTTGTGTACGATCTGAGAGCCCATTCAATAATTCAATAGGGAAATCAATATTTATTCCTGTCGAATTCGATTCTAGTTGTATTAACGGTATTTTCACTTGGGAAATCAGAAAAGCTTGTTAAAAATTTCCATTTCAATTCCTGATCTGATATTCAATTTCTTTTTGTCTTTGTATCCAATGTTAGATTCTAGCTGATTTAGAATGAATCGTATTTATATATTCGTAATAATTTATATAGAAACCATCGAAGAAGTGTCATCTACAAAACTTTTTTTAATCTTATAAATTACGTCTGAGCGGTGAATCACTGATATATCACTTCATTCTAGAATCGTCGAGGTGTTTTAATGTTATGATTTGTTGCGTTGAGTTATTAGCAAGCCAAACCATAACAATCAGTGTTTTATTTGAAATATTTCAAAACGAAGTTTAGGTAAAATACTTCTAAGTGTTTATCTACAAATGTGTCTAGCTCTTATAAATCCATTTTAACAACGTTTCTACTTCCTCCTGAAATAATATGATTGTCTCAGTTGTAACCATTTATGATATATTTGAATGTTTTTTAAATTAACCTTTTATCTACGTTAGTATTTTCTGAGACATTTGGTATACCCCGAATCATTTAATTGACAAATTGCGAGACATGTTATTAGCATCTTAGAAAGCATGAGAAATATGATCATATCTTCTCTATTAAATGTCCCTTAAGTTTTGTTCAGTTGCATATTGCTACTTTTAACAGAAAATACATGATTCTGGAAATAATAAAGATATCTTTTAATATAATGATGGTAATGCTGAGTTTCCCAGTCGAAGAACTTTATCAGGAATTTAATACTATTAAAGGCTGTATCAAGTGTCCTTCAATATACATTGTATGTTCATTTTTGAGCCACATCAAAACAATTGTTTCTTAAAGATATAAAGTTGTGGTGTGCCAAGAATAGCTTTGCAGCTAGAAAGACGACGTTCCAAAGAGTATGAAATAGAAAATATTGATGCACGAATACATTAATGTTCACATTCATTTTCTTTTTCATAGAACATTTTACCACTTGGTAAAAAATCGGCTAACCAGCTTGATATTTTCTTCATTTCTATTTTTGAAAACCGTAACGTAATGTGTTATTGCAACTTATTTTCTACTAATACGTCAGGCATCACTTGAAACAAATAATCAAGCCATGTGCAAGAGGTACCTATGAAAGCAAAAATCTTTAATTTTTAAACATTTAGTAGAATTTTAATGAAAATGACGCATTTATCATTGAATTAAGTGCATTGTGCTCTTTTTGTGTCAGAAATTTAAAGAATAATATGTTCGCCCGATCAGATATTTCAACTCCAAGCCTAGGTTTCTAAAATGCAAAATTAAAAACATACCCGTGGGCCATAGACGTTCTTAAGAGTTTGAGCTGCTACAGTAAATTCTTAATGTTCCGGTGATTATACACCCTAAATGCAAAACGGCATAACTCAAAATTATGCGAATACTACTCATGTTTTGAAAAGAATTCTACACGACATCATTTAAGATCTAATTTTGAGAAAAAGAATTCATTAAAAAATCTCTCTTCAATAGGGTTAGGGTAGGTTACCCAAACATATGTGGTTTCTGCAATTTTCAAAGTTAATGTTTTCATGAAAAGTAAGAACTGCTCAATATTTATAAGATAACATGGCTCTAATCGATAGACAATTTAAAGGAAAAATATCGAGTAATTTTTTTATAAAAAAAGGGGATAGCCGAATCAGGCAGTGAAAAGTTCCCCCAAACCTAATCGATAATTGCAATCCTCATATGCAAGAGTGCACAAAATGACGTAATTCACAAAAAATCAGCCTTGTAAGGTTTTAGCAGAGATTCGAGAAACGTGTTTTGCATGTTTTATTTTTTGACGCTAAATTCATATAAAAAAAACAACAAATTTTTGACTTCATTTTCGACTGTTAACGTTGAATGTTCACAATTTTGCTCCTGAAAGTTCTTATAAAATTCTTAATACATATTTTTTTTTTTAACAAAGTGACGGTAGTAAAAAATAAAAACCAATTTATATTATCGAAATAAAATTGTCAATCCCTTTTATTTTTAGATTTATCTATAATTTCTAATATAAATCAAATTACTCCGTTTTAGATATATTAATAATTTATTTTTATAATATAAATCAAATTACTTAGTTCTAAATTTATTAATCATTAACAATTAGACAATCATAGAGAATTAATCATTGTCATTATCTTCAATAACTGGATCACGCATTTGTTTATAAACAGTCTACTCAAAATTTCTGTGTTTTTTCAACATCTCTATTTAAAACACCTATTTCACAATTTTCGCCAAGTAACTATTGTAACTAAGTGTGTTAAAATGATCGCACTGTGTGGGGCAGCACCGAGGGTGCCTCTTCCGATCGCGCGTTGACAATATCGTTTCCCCCCATATTCCCATGGTGGAAAGAGATGGTGGGCTCCTTCGGTGCACCGACTTTTGCTCGTTCTGCACCGCACCAGTTTCCGTCACAAACCATTTGACACTTCCTTTGAAAAGCGAGACCAGGCGCCGGCCACCGTGCAACAGCATGGAGAGCAAGAAGTGTTGAGAAACATTTTTTAAATGGCATAAATGAACAATTTTCAACGTTAACCGACCATAATTAACACGATGAAATGGTAATTGTAATAAAAGATGTAATATTTTAAAAAAAGGGCTAATCTATTTCTGGTTCAATGACTTTCAACTGTAATAATTCTGGCATTTAAAATTCACGCTAATATTATGACGCACACTGGTGCCTGAAGCTCATTGGCTGAAGTCGGATGCGCAAGAGGCCACCCATCTCTTTCCACCATGTATTTCCAGCATGCTTTGCACCAAGGATATTCCGATTGAGTTTGATACAGAATCGATCTAACAACTATAAGATTTTGAGTTCATATATCGGGTTTAAATTTGTGTTTAATGATCAGTTAAACCTTTTTTTTTCCAAATCACATTTAGGCGCGAATTTCGAATTTTTAAACTGAAAAAAATAGACTCACTTTAGGGGGGAAATTGAGAGATTACTTCAATGTTAACTCGTCGAAAATTGATTTTAAAAATTAATTTTTTCTGTATAAATTTGGCGACAAAATTCGTTAACAAAAATATCTTCAAATTGAACTATCTTGCCCCGTCTCTGCAATTTTTTTTCAGTTTGATACACGCAATAGATGATGAGAAAAAATAAAACATCCTAACACGTTTCTCTGCATCTATTGTATCTGCAACAGAATGTCCTAGGAGGCTGATGTTTTGTGAATCTACGTCATTTTGTATTCTTTCATATGAGCATCGCGATTATCGATTTGGTATGGGAGCACTTTTCATCGCCTTATTCGGCTATTCCCTTTGCAGCGTTGCGGGTGCCAATCCAATGGAGGTGAATTCATTTTGGAGAAAATCCGAGAACGGAATCGGTGCTAACATTGTCCGCAGACAAATTAACGGACGGTATAAGGGACCTTGTTAAAATCTACAGATAATGTTTTTGGATCATTCCAATATTTTCTCTGTTTACATTTCTTAATAAGGATATAAAAAAGGAATCCATCCTTCTGTTATCTTGAGTGTAATTATAGCATTGAAATATATACCAAAGTTCTTAATAATTCAGCTATCGTTAAATTGATTACACTAATTAAATTGAAATATCTAGATGGATATTATCTAATTGAATGTAAGTATTAGGAACACGCCAGACGATCTAAATGCATAAAATTTTTGAAAACTGTCATTTCATAACATTTTCGCAAACACAAACGTTTTCCTCAATTTGTACAATGTGTGAATTAGAGATTTTGTTCTATCCGTTCAAAGAATTGAAAAAAATCGAGAAAGCATTAAAGTTTTAGAGAAATTGTTGTTTAGGTATTTTGGGAAAATGTACCCAAATTGACTGACGTTACGTGAAAACTGTTAATGTTTTAAAAAGAACTGTTCATAAAATGATTTAAAGATTTTATATCGGGTAAAAAAGACATTTTGTAAATCAGTGTTAGGCAGTTTCAAGTACTTATGTATGTATTTATTTATTTAACGTCAAAACACTTACAACTGAATTAATATGGGGAGAAATGGGGAAAAATAAAGTTATGCTTTGGCAATTTTCAAAAATTTAGATCTCTTAACGAAAATTTGATATTTACCGTAGTTATTATTGCACTGTTATCTATTCCATCAGCTAATATTTAAAAAATATTGATTTTATAATCTGTTAAAAATGTCTTTTGGCCTTCGAAAGAAGTACTTACAATCGAACATTAATATATGTTAAATATATTTGGAAATACATATTAGATCTTCCTCCTGACGTTGTACTAATTACACACAATAATGCTTCAAGTAGCACTCGAAAGTTTTAACCCCTTAGATCCGTGCAGAACCATCTTCCATTCCGACGTCGTTGTAAGAACCACATTAAAAAGCACTCTCAAAAGAGTTTCTACCATCGAAATCACTTTACCACCAAATTTTTGGTTGAATCTACTACTTTTGCCCTTTAATATTTAAATTATGAATGAAAGTAAATTAAAAATAATTCAATTTAGCATAATACGTAATGATAATGTAAATATATTATCATTACGTGTTATAATCGGAAATTTAATATTCCATGCAGTCCAAAGAATACCAAATCAGGAAATGATACCGGATCTCCGGTTTTGCATCCAGATTCTTTCACTGAGACAACCAATGCTCCGAATTGTTTCTTGTTTTTTATTATTTGTCTCTAAGGTGGTTGCTGAAGGTACAACCGCGGTGTAGAGAACTTTTTCTTTCTTCTTCTCCTCCTCCTCCTCCTTTCTCCATTTTCTCTCCTCGTCGATCCTCCGGTCCATCCAAAACTTTCCTCTCTCATTCTGAACCCCAGCTAGACCCTTTCCCCGACTCGCCGCGAGGTCGGCCGCCCCCTCGCCACAGGCCGGCCGCCCGCCCTCCCACGCGCTCTATCGCGACGCCACCCGGACACCCACAGAGCGACGGGTTCGCGGGCTAGCAAGGAAATAACCTCATTTCCTGTATGAACACAATTTTCTTTCCTCTCCCCCCCCTTCCCACGCCCTCTGCCCATCGCGCAAAACCCGTCGCAACTAGCAGAAAATGAAAAATTCCGAAATGAGATTTGGTCGTGTTTGTGTTTCGCGCGCGCGCGATGCGAAGGCGAGGGCGGCGGCGAGCCCTTCGCTACCGCCCTCCCTAAGGGCCGGGAAGTGCGCCCTGAGGAGTCGCAAGGGCTGTCGGCCGCCGCCCGCCCCGCCCCGCCCCTTCCCACGGCCTGCTCCGCCCCGCTCCGCCCCGCCCCGCCCCGCCCGCCCCGCTCCGCCGCTCCGCCCGCCCGCCCCCACCCCGTCCCCGCCACGCCCCGCTCCGCCGCCCGCGCCCGCCCCGCCCGCCCCGCCCGCCCCCCGAACGCCCTTCCTGCTCCGCCCCGCCCTGCCCCAGCAGTGTTCGGATGCGTTCCCGGGAGGAGGGGGCGGGGTCGACTGAAGGCGCGGGCGGGAGTGGAAAGCGGCGGAAGAGGCAGGCCGCTGACTGCGCCGCCACCGCCGCCGCTTTCGCTCCAAGAAATTTTCAATTACCACTTTATACACAATAGTTCAAAAGCATCACGGGAATCATTCTGGGGCGGCGGCGCCGGCGACGTGGAGGCGGCGGCGGCGGCGGCGGCTGCGTCGCAGACGGGCGGAAGGAAGGTCCTGAGCCCGTGTGAAGCCACGCAACCAGGCGGACGCGCTTGCTGCTCCCGGCGCGGCGCCAGGGCCTCTGTTGGGCGCCCCGAGGCGCGGCCCGGCGCCGCGCCGCGGGCGCAGTGATGGCGTTGGGGACATCGTGTTGCCGCCCGGCGGTGGAGGGAGGGATAAACATTCCGTGCCTCCAGCCCTAGCAAGTGAGGATGATGATAGGAGGAAGAAATGTGGATGGATGTAGGGGTAGAGATGGGTTAGGGATGATGATTTTGGGAGGGGTAGAACAGATGATGGGTGGGAGAGGAATGACTAACTATTTTATACCTTGCGAAATCCAGAAGAACATATAATTGAGTCATACCGTTACATCTACATTTGGGCTAAAACAGCAACCTGTAGAGAAGCAAACCGGGAGCGGTAGCTCAGCGCATCAACTGATGTCACTGCAGCGCCTCTGACGGGGAGGCCAGAGGCGCTGCAGTGACATCAGGGAGGATCGCCGCCATCTCCGGAGAAAAAACATGCATTACACTAACGGGACTAATGACCAAGCAGTTGACGTGCCCGAAAACACGAAAAAATCAATCAATGTAGAGAAACAAGCAGTCAAGTAGCCGAAATTATGAAGATAAAATGAATTATGAAGAGTTAATGAAGAATAGAACTTGGAGGGTAGGGATGGAAATATAGAGGGTAGGCCTGCTTCTTGAACAGTCAAAGGCGAGGATTGAATTCGCTCCTCCTTAGAAGTAGCAGTGTCAAGAACGGGCCCACAACCGAGACTCGATTCCGCAGTCTCGTGATAGCGGCATGAGAGGGCGAGACCGTTGGCATCGAGGACTGCAGGGGCGAGGGTGAGGGGTAGGAGGGCGGTCTTTCCGCTGCCGCAGTCGCCAGATGGCGTGTCAGCGGCAGTCGCCTCCTCCCCGCCCCGTCGCGCCCACCCCACTCAGCCGCCGCGGCCGTAAGTTTAATTACTGCACAAACAGATCCGCCCAGCCAGCGGCGCGGCCCGCTGCAGCCGCCCCCGCAGGCACTGGCTCGGCCGCTTAGCCGCCTCTGGGATGGGGACGGGGAGAGGGGCGGAGGGGATTGGCGCCAGCGAAGTCAATGGCAGAGACCCCGTGGAGGCGAGGCGACGGGCGGAGGTGGTAGGGGAGATGGCGATGGCGGAGACAGGGGCGCAGTAGTTGCGGGGGTTGGGGTGGTGGAGTGAATGTAGGTTTGAGGTGATGGTAGGGAAGGAGGGGCAAGAGCCGAGCAGCATGGACAGCGTAGGCGTGCCCGGAGTCGGAGATGGCGGTGACGGGAACCACAGTGCGGACGGAGGCCGGGGGTGGTGGACATGAGAACGGGAGTGGCGGCGCCGGTAGTGATAGAGTCGGCGGCTGTGGCGGCTGTGGCGGCGGCGGTGGCGGCGGCGGGGGCGGCATCGGCGGCATCGGCTAGCGAAGGCCCACAACCCACGTCACGAAAGGGGAGGAAGTCGAAGTCCTTTCTCACTGCGGTTGCACCACTTACTAGGGGAAAAAGTTAGTTGGGGGAAATTTTGTGATGATATTTCCGATTTGTATGGCACTTTGTAGATTTACTGAACTACACGAAGCGTGTAAGAAAGAAAGAATGAAACTTCAAAAATTTACACTGGCGTAAGTGGCTCAAGGGTATCAATAATGTCACTGCAATGCGGGCGGAGGTCATAGGGTTCGAGTTCCGACGTTGGCAGGATTTTCGACACTAGCTACATAGCTAGGTCGAGTTCAGCTGCCGTCTCGATCAGAATTCTTGCAGCCTGTTGCTCTGATCGGTAGTTTTCCTTGGTTTCTCTTAGCAGTAACAGGCGAAAACCGGAGGAAATACCCCAACAAACGGGTCAGGGACCGCGAGCAATATTTCCTTCCAGTTTCTTGTCCTATCCTCACTCCTTACTTACACACGCACATGCACTCCACTATCATACATACCGGGAAACCTGTCGGGAGCTTAGAGCTTTTCCCCGCTGGGGCGGTACTCCGATGGTGGGAGATATCTGCTTGGAGGAAAAGTCGCACGCCGACAGGTCGGTCGGCGCCGGATCCTGCCAGTCAGCGCAGATACGTGACAGTCACCTCCTGCGAAAAACATGCACTACGCTTTCGGGACTAATCACCTTAGCCGTTTACGCGCACGGTATCACTAATCATACTATCAGTCGAAAATTTAAACAATTTTAAGTATCTTTTGCTTCATTAACTCCTGTTGCATTAAGCAGGAAAGAAAGTGGGTCAAAAAGTAAGCAAATTGAAACGAGTAAGCATGAAAACTATGAAAGTTATTTTAGAGCACCCGAAAAGCATTTCAGAAAATGTAAATAGTATATAAGGAGCAAAAGAAATAAATATAATTGTTTATAAGAGAAAATTACCCAGAAATAAAGCTGAACTGAACTCTGCGTTAGGTGTTTCTTTGCGTGACTTTTACTATCCCTTAGCACTATCCCTACCAAAAGGGTAAAGAAGAATTTGGAACAGATTTCGAGAAAATCTTGTTCTTGTAATTTTAAAATAGCTTAAAATTTGTTAAAATTATTAATGAATAAAATGGTTTATTACTATTAACATTTTTACTTTTTAATTAAAATTAACATTTAACTTAAATAAATTTATAAATTAACAAACAAAATAATAATTAATATTATAGTACTATTGTTTCATAATTTTGAATGAAAATTACTTTCTATTTCCGTTAAGATTAGTTAATGTCTATTAGCATTCAATGTCAATTTTTAATGCAGTTTGGGTTACAATTATGGTGCTGAATAAGGAAACTGGGCTATTATTTTCGGAATGTGAGTGATGCGGTCAAATTGAAGCAAAGAATCGTATTTAGTGACAAACACAGTCGTGCAAGAAGGAAGTTTGGTAGGCGTGGGAAGACTCATTTATGGGTAAGAAGACACGTTTCTCCATTCTTTATCGCTATTAGAAAGGGCAACGGAGAAATTCGATAAATTTTCAACACCGTATCACGTGTCGCCAAGCTCTGCGCCCGGACGTGAGGTCCAAGGTCAGCGAACGAGCTCGTGTGGATGTCTGCGAAAGACCGTTGGCTGGGCCGTCCGTCTGATGGCTCTGGCTACGAGATTATTGATTCGTCTCGCTCTCGAGAATGCGTTCACGTTGTACGAGATTCTCGTGGGCCCCATTCTCGTTCAGCCTTTCTCGCTTACGAGAACGAGAGAGAATATGCGGCAAATGTCCGCCTTTAATTGACACGTTTGGTGAAAAAAGTGCGCCTTCATTTTTACTCCTTTTATCAACAAAAAAAAATTGACGTATCTTTTAAAAAAATATTTCGGGCTTCCTTACCTTAACGTTTGAACGATTAATGTTTCGTGATAATTTTTTCCTTAGTTTTTTTCTTTTCGTTTTCTCGAAAGCTTGGTAATGCCACTAAGAGATGCATCCATTTCCACGGCTCAGAATTATTCGCCGTGGGATAATATTTTCCTCTAATTGAACAGTAAATAGCGATATTGAAGCAAAATGTTTCACATACATAAAGAACACTTTCATGTCTATTTCGTGGTTAGAAGCTATGTAACTGACTGATTCTCTATAATACGTAGTTGTGGTAACAATTTCAGGAAATTGAACCGTTATTGTTTGAAATATTGCAAGTGAGGATTAGACAAAATACCTGGGAAAGCTGTGCATTGTTTCTCTCTAGCGGCCGGGGAAAATCCGCAGGCCCTAGAAACTCCAACCCATCGGGACCCAAAACAGGAAGTATGAGGAATGCTCTCTGAAACCTAAGGTTTGGAAATGCCTTTCTCTTTATATAATATTTGTTAATAATAGAAAGTAAGTGTATGTACCTTTTTCTCTAAATAAACAGTAAATTACACATTTGCTACTAACATGTAAATAACAATAAAACAAGCACTGCGATGCGTTCTTTGAACTATCATACTTATAAAATTTTATATACAATAGTTTTTCTTCCCATAATTTCTTTGGAAACACCACGTGAAAAAAATGCTAAACTCGTGACAAAGTAGTGACCATTCACAAGGAATAAGAATTACTTTAGTTGGTATTTAGACCTCAAAATGGTCGGAAGCCACCAGAATCTCTTGCTTTAACCCTTCAACATGGGATGACGTCCATAGACGTACCGGGGCTTTTAACTTGAACCTGGGTCCTGAGACGGCGTGGCCCTTCCCCCGGCCGAGCGGTTGAACCGCATTCCAAAGGTATTTGGCGAAGGGAGTTTCCCTTCATGTTTTAACGCCGGCGGAAGGTTTTAGAGCGAAAGATGAAAGTTTTCAAGCACTGGGCGCTTTGCATATGAGTGAGGAACCCAGTTTAAAAACTACTCTCTACGTCAAGGTACTGACCAGAGAAACCATAGAAAACTACCGTTAGAAACCAGAATTCTTTCCAGTCAACGGCAGAACCGACCTCCAGAATATGCCTAGTCGAAAATCCGCCACCCTCGGGCCTCTAACCCTAGGACCTCCCAGTCAGAAACTCTGCCGTGTAAATAGTTGTTCCTCTGAGCCATCTCAGCGGAAAAAATCACAATGAATTTCCCCCAAATACCTGTATGATTCTACTGAAATACCGGTATTTTCTTATGAAAATACCGGCATTTTGATGAGAGAATACCGGTAAATACCTTTAAAAGAGGTATTTACCGTATAGCGTCCGATAAAGGTAAAATACCTCTAAAAATACCGGTATTTGACGTCTTATACCGGTATTTTGAAAGGTATTTTGAATAAAGGTATGATAGAGGTAAAGGTGTTTCTATACCGATATAAATACCTTTACCGCTATTATTTCGGTATTCGGTCCCTGATTGCCTGAATCGACAGTGGTGTTAGAAATGACCCTCACACGTTTTGACAAGTCGCGAACCAGACTCACTCCGTTCTTGGACGTCCCACAGTAACATGTTGATGTGTGACCAACCATTGCTTTCCAAACTATCACGTCTTTCACCACATATTTATGAATATAATATGTGTATTATACGTGCGAGTAAACGTATATTTCTTCAACATTTATTATTAAATTTTTTGAATGTTTTTTGTTGCCGTATAATAGTTTTTACAGCGCTGTTAGACGAAGTTCTTGAGTTTATCTGGCAATAATAACTTTTTCACATGTTCGTTAGTTCATTGTGGTACACGATCGGTAAACACGATTCAGGCAGAAGTGCTTCGTTTCTTGTGAAATTAATCTGCTAATTCCAGTTAAGGAATTAGATAAGTCGGGTAGGTAAGTCAAGAATTAATATTTGGTAGTGTTTGTTATTATGATTGGTTGGAAGGCATTTAGTCCTTTAAATAAAAAACTAACTTCACTTTTATGAACAAATTATTTATTGTCTTGGTGGATATATCAAAAGTATTTCTATTGGTTGCATGAATATGAGATGTTAATTTCACTTTATCTTCGACAATTTCGTTTTTATCTTCGTCATACAAACTATAGGACAGATTTTAAAATATACATCATCAATGAGATTATTATTCATCCAATGCTTTATTATGCTTTTTTAAGAATTATTTTGTTATTTTATGATATATGTAAAATATTGATTAGAAGATTAAGATGTCATATATTGTTAATTTTGCAGCTGAAAACAAACAGCGCCACAGAAGATCGTCCGCCTCTGTCCTCACATTTCTATTCCCACTTCCTCCCCCTCTTTTAAGTTTATTTTATTTTATTACTTATTTATGACTTATATTAAATTGACTCAACTTATGACTTTTTTAACTGTTTACTACTTAACACAACTTACTGATTAACTTAATTATTGTAGTTTATTGACTTATTTATTTATTTCTCTCTAGGCTAGGCTCCCTCGTACTAACCAGTGCTGTTTTCCCACTCCCTAATTTCAGTTTCCTTAATGGTCCGAATCTTTCCTAGAAATGTTCCTAATTCTTTCATGAATTTAGATCATTTATCACCTAAAATGTTTTGGGCGAGCGTTACGCTCCTATTTGAAAGTAGTAATTTCCCATTCCCATCCATTTTCCTCTCTATGTTTCGGTCGCACAGCAAATTAAAAGGATGGGATCCAGTCTTCCCTATCACCGCAAAGCACACAGATACCATTACCTTTAGAGTCCTTTAATCTACGTTGCATCCACCCCCCGACCCTCAACCAAGCGTGTTCTCCTCTTGTGTCCTTTCGAAGTTTGTGAACGTAACTTTTGCAACCCCATAATGGACTCACGTGAATTTGTGCAACTAGCAAACGTTTTTCGGCCCTTGCTGCCAAGATCTCTTGCCTTTTAATACCCGCAAGTCTATCGGAAATTAGCCGTTCTATCTCACGTGTTCCCCTATCTTCCACCATCTGCAGAGAAACGTCTCCCAGACCTGCACGTTTAAGTAGCAGTTTAATTGTGTAAGACCAGTAGCGTTGGTTGCTTCCCTGTAACTGCACTCTACAGCATCTATGTATATGTATAGTGTTTCAGCATGTTCACCTTCTAATTTAATTCAAAGTTTAATGGGTTTCATTTTAAAATCTTTCCAAACTCCTACACTACCGACCTCTCTTAAGACTCTGGCATTTGCTGCGAATCTAGAGACTCCGAGAATTAATTTGAAATATTCTGTTTCGACGCTTTCTAGTCGATCTATCCTACCCACTCCCCAGATTTCTGCCCCATAATTCATAGCTGGGAGAACTAGCGATTTAAACATTGTATCGCACACCTTTAAAGGCAATTCCGGAACACTGCGCACCGTGCAAACGATTTCTTTGAGCACAATTCTTCCTTTACTGTGCGCCGCCACCATGTGATTATTCCATCCCCCATTCGCGGAAAATGTTGCCCCATTTTTATTAACATACTACTAGCATTCTGGTTGCCAAACAATAAAATATATAAGCCTTTCACGAACTGTAATTGAAAAGGGATAGTAAAATAGCATGTTTTTTAGTCTATAAATAAAACATCGATGTTTTTTCGTCGATGTTTTCATTGACATACTCTTTTGCGATGTATCGAAACATCGATGTATTGATGTTTTGGTAAAATTTGCAATCACTAGTCACAGGTGACTAGTTTTTTCTCCAATATTAATACGTGTTGTATTCTCTCTCATTCATGTATTTACTTTTGTGGAAGTAATACTTTCTTGCCTTGGTCAGCTTCTAATATTTTATTCGCATTATGTTTAGTACCTTCCATTTGCAGATTTTCGTGGAAACAAATACAATGCAAGGCCCACTAAAATAGATCTCTTTCAGAAACAATACGTAATGAATTTAATACCTTGGGTGGAAAAGAAGCGCTTGAATTTTTTAAAATTTGAGTTGTTTGTAAATGGAAACCAAAAAATATTGAACATAACATGTGTGTAAAGGGATAATTGCACTCATGGTGTATAAGAAAACTGGCTCCTTTCGTGGCTCGTTTTTCTGAACATACCATTCATGAAATTATACTTCGCTTTATATACTCGTTTCGATATTGTAATATATGATTAATAATTCTCATGACTATAGCAGATGCGAGAATTACTTTAACGGATAAAGTAATTCTTTTCAAATTAGATAATTTTATTAATCATATTGAAATGTTTTTTGAATAATTATAGTTAAATGTGAACACAAGATGCATTAGTATCCCACCTCCTTACCTTTAAAATCGCTTTTGTTTCCATTTTTATTGTAATGTTTAAATACTTCTTCCTATTTCCCATTTTCACTCACCTTGCTCCTCTTAAATGTCTGCACTTAAAAAGATTACCACAGAATGCTTACATATGCGTGCTTATTTCCAATGGCTTAATGGAAAACGCTGGCAGTGATAGGGTACTTGCAAAAGATGACTCATTTTAACCGGCCAATATGACATTATATAGTCCTGTTGTGCACGACAAAGACGCTATGACTTCTAGAACACATCCTATATTAGAGGTCGGGAAACTAACGTAGCTCACTTCTCAAAGTAAATGTGAACAAATTAACAAATTATAATGAAATATCCTATATAAAGAAAAAATAAAAATTAGTCATTGTGAACATCATTGTGGTTGTTTTTTGAAAATTTCGCCGTAATCTAAAACCCGCCCAAAACCGCACACGTTTTGATGCATTTCCACCCGTTGGACGATATTCCGCGTGGTGAATTTTTGTCCCCCCCCCTCCGGCTTTATTCCGAGTTCCTACAACTGGGCCTTAAAGTAATAAATTGAATAGGTAATAAGATATGTTTCTAAATTGAATTGTTTTTTTTATTGTGGGAACACAGAAACAGATCAATGAATGGCGATGCACAATTTTTTTGATTGTTCCTGATATTACCAAAGGTAGCGGGAGGTGTTAGAAATTTATGTATTACGTAAACAAAAAAGTGGCGGAATTTCGACGTAAAAAAATTCATTCCGGGCTCTGGTGGTAAAAAAAGTGCATAAAACCAGTTGCTAAATTAACAGAAAAAATCCTCTAACACGTGGTGTAGCCAGAATCCCTTTTTTGAGGGCTTAAATGCCGAAAAGCCAATTGGAAGGAAAACGGCCGGCCGTGCGTCCGTCCGTGCGTCCGTCCGTGCGTCCGTCCGTGCGTCGGTCCGTGCGTCGGTCCGTGCGTCGGTCCGTGCGTCGGTCCGTGCGTCGGTCCGTGCGTCCGTCCGTGCGTCCGTCTGTGCTAGTGCCGTCACTACTAGCGCCTAAACCACAAGTACGATCTTTTCCAAATTAAATAATCCTATGTCTATCTAGCTCCAGTTGACGTTTTGAAATTTTGAAACATTCTTTAAAATTTGGGGGTACTTTACATGAAGCCTCACGGACATATTCAAAATTTTCTCAAAAACGGCTCCAAATGTTTTCTTTAAATTTCTTGTATATATAGAGTAAAATACATTTATAGAGGTGGCATAAGTCGAATTTTCACCGTTAACTCTGAAGTTTGAATTGTTTTCGGCGTCTTCCTACAACTACAAAATTGAAGACAGATTTTTCATACAAATGAAATTTGTCGTGTATACATAGTTTTTTCAATAAGATCATGTACATTGTTTGGGAAATTGTAGTAGTTTTCGTGCAATAGTGCATGCAATATTTGCAATTTTAAAGAATTACAAAAACAAGATTTTCTCAAAAACGGCTCCAAATTTTTTCTTTGAATGTTTGGTAGGATTAGTGGCCAAACAAACCCTAGACCGTGACATAAACGCCATATTGCTTTATTCTTTTATTTTTTCAAAAAAGTTAAATATGAAATTTTTTTGACTTCTCTCACGTCGGTAATATTTACATTAAAGGCAATTTTTTCATATTATTATATTTGTGAGTACATGTGCTTTAAATAATGTCGTAAAAGGTTTCTCGAAAACTCAACAGTTTTCTGTTAAAATTAGTACAAAATTCCGCATTTTCAGAAACTTTCAAACGCAATTTTCTGAAATATGGCTCCATATTTTTCCTTCAAGCGTTTGCAGGAGATAATGGTAATGGCACTATTTAGCGACGTAAAGTTTATTTTGGTGTACTGTTTTGTTTTTTAAAAAATATTGCACAATGTTGTTTTTTTTAATACCTTTCACTCCGTTAATATGGACATTTTCATCAATTCGTATGCATTATTACATTTGTGAGTGGAAGTACTTTAAATTGCTTAAATTAAGTTTTCGAAACCTCAATAGATTCCTGTGAAAAAGAGCTTCAAATTTCGCATTTACAGGAATGCTTAATCGTCATTTTCTTAAAATCCTCTCAAATTTTTCAATGAAAATTTGTATTTAGGACGAGGTTTTACTCTTCTTTAATATTTTTGAAGTAATATTTCGGTTGTACTACTAGGAAAACAAAAAGTTGCGAAAATGTCAAGAAAAGTACTTTGGATAGATGGCAGCTGCCCAGAGAATGAAGCAAAACCTTAAAGCTAGACAACACAAAGGAAATTAGAAAACTATACTACGAGAAATTTCTGTTGCACCTCTAGTTTATAAAGTAGCACTTATTTCTGTGTAGAGACTCCCTTTATTTTGTTGTACACGCGAATTATTTAATGTCCCTTAAACTGCAATGAAATAATCATAACTTTATATTGACATTTTCATTAAGCAATCGTTGAGCTTGCCCCGAGGAATGTACAGATTCCTTCCACACTTTGTTTATATATTTATTATTTTTGATGGAATTATTTTTGAAGTATATTGAAAGTAAATTGTCTGCTTGGCCACAAGTTACTTTTAGTAATATTTAGTATTTACGTTTTATTATGTTGTAAGTAACCAGGTTGCTGTGAGCAACATAAATGATGCTTGAAGAAGAAGAATGTAATAAGAAGTTTGAAATATACCACGCTGTTCAGTGAGAGTGATTTCATTTAATATTAATGAAATAAAACAGTTATTTCCCACAAGGTTCGATCTTAGGTTCTATCCTCTTTCTGTTGTACGTAAACGAAATGCCCTCATCTATTAAAAATGGAAGAACAGTTCTGTTTGCCGATGACACGAATGTTCTTTGCAAAAAAGAAACAGTAAATAGTACAATTTCAGAAGTTTCAAATTGGTTTTGTAATAACAAATTAATAGTTAACGAAGGAAAAACTGTCTCAATGCAATTTTGCGTTTCAAATCTGTTTCGTATGCTCCATTGAAAATAAACAATATGCAATTAGCTGATGTTATGGTAACAAAATTTCTCCCAATTCAATCAAACCTCAAATGGAATGTACATATAACAGAATTAAACACTAAATTAAGCTCATTATGTTATGTATTCAGAATTCTTTCTAATTCTGACAGCCTTCATGCAGCTCGTTGCGGGTATTTTGCAAATGTACATTCCCGCCTGAGATATGGCATAATATTCTGGGGAAGCTCATCCTTTAGTTCCCAGACATTTAGATTGTAAAAGAAAATTATCCGAATAATGAAAAAATCACATCCACGTGATCCGTGCAAGCCTCTTTTCATTGAGCTTGGAATCTTACCATTGCCTTGCCTATTTATTTATGAGTCTGTAGTATTTGTTAAAACTGACTTAACGGTGGGAACTTATTTTCATGTAATACTGATATTTATACTTACAACACTCGACGAAGAAATCATGTTCATCAAGTGTCAGTATCAAAAGCTCACTACAAGAAATCCACATACAAAACATGTACGTTACTTTACAACTCATTGCCAGATAAAATTAAACGATTAAAATTGATACACAAATTTAAGTTAAAAGTAAAATCTTTTCTGCTGCAAAACTGTTTCTATACAATTAGAGACTATGCTGATCGTCAGAAAGAAAAATAATGTTTACTTTCACAAAAACAAGATATAGTATAATGAGTTAGTCTACATTTGCATTATATAATTTAAAAAAAGACTCAATATGCCTGTAACAAATAATGTACTTCCGGTTCAATGACCCCCATTTCGATCGGGTTTTTGTCCAGTTTCCCTGATCCATTGAGCAAATGCTGAGATGGCCCCTTGATTTGCTTCTGGATGTAAATGTAGCTTCACTATGCGCAAGTTTTGTTGAACTTTCCTTTTGCTTGTAGTGGTAGTAGAGCTTAGGGTGAGTTTCTATTTTGTTAACAATACAGAAAAATCAAATCTGTTTGTTCCTTTACCGTTAAAAATAAGTTTTCTATAATTTGGCAACGAAAATATTTAGTTTTTGAAATGTTAATTTCGTTAATTGTTATTATTATTATTATTATTATTATTATTATTATTATTATTATTCATCTTTCAACTATTAATAGTTAAATTGTTGGGAAGGGATTCTAAAACTCAAGAAAGCGTGCGCGATATTTTCTCCCCCATACGTCAATACAGTTTTTGACTAAATAAATAAAAAAATTTCATCGAGCATTTTCTTGCAAGAAACACGAGAGGATTTTGCCAGGACAGAACGTTAAACAAGCGAGAATTGTGGGAATTCTGAGGAGGTATTGTTGACGTAATTGTATGAAATAATGGAAGTCAACTCTCTCAACTTAATATATTTCTTTGGAGAGCCGTCTTTCGACGGCTTTGCCATCGTAAGTCTCGCTGTGTGTGGCAAAAGTCGGGAGTCCGTCCGTCTATGAACAATCTAGCGGCGAAACTAAATGTTTTTCTCCAAAATTGATATTCCTCAATCGATCTGGCGGATGTCGCGGCCTCTTGAATTTGAAAATGATATTTTAATTTTGGGGTGATGAATCATTTGGGAATAGATGAAGGTACTAGGACATATTCAAAATTTTCAAGAAAATGACCCCATCGATTTTGATTAAATTTTATTATCGGATAATATGAAAGACGCTGAAGAGAATGGCATAGGTCTCATGTTGATTGAAATCCCGATTTTTGGAAAATTGAAAAAATTCAAAAAAATTTCGGCGTCTTTCTACAACTACAATTATGAAGATACTAAAAAAAGACTTTCACATAAGGTCATGTTGAATTTTTCGAATATATGAGTATTTTATGTGTAATTGTCCGTCAAACTTAATCGCCCGCTCTGAAAATCTTGGGCTTCGTGTTCGTAATTTTAGATGTATTTTGAGGCAGTTGGATGTTACGTACGTTAGAATGTGTATATTATTTTATATTTCTTTGCTCGTTTCTTACATTAAAGCTTGTGTTATACGTTTACAAATTAATCATTTAGAAATTATTTAAAACAAATATGAAATTGAAATAAATGTGAAAAAAGATTGCTAGACATCAGTTGCCCGCTCCCAATTTACGCAGTTGGATGCTACGTAAGTTAGAATTTGTATACTATTTCTTTTATATATTTATAGAATATTACTATACCATAGTTTCTAATAATTACTAATATATATTTTTTGATCTATTTGCATTTGTTTTCCAATATCATTATTATCGTATTATTTATTAACTTTTAAATCTTTTGCTTTCTCACATTATGCTTAGAAAGAATATTGTAAGGCTACAAAATCCATCCGATATGTACGTGAATACACTGCATACCTGATACAATGAAATCAATGCCAGAGATGTATTTTCATTTAAAATTTTCAATAAAAAATCCATTGCTTGAAACTATTTAATTTTCTCTTAAAAATATTTAATTTCCTTTATTAATGGCGAGAAAGTACGTGCTGTTTGAGCACCATTAGTTTCGTTTATGAAGGTTTTCACAAAACGTGGGTTCCGTTTCTGACTACACAACACGATAGAGGAAGTAAATTAGTTCATAACGGAACAAGATTTATCCACTTTTTCATTACCAGGGCCGGACAAAGGAGTTTTTTTTGGGCAAAAATCGGCAATTTCCGCCGCAGCATTACAATACTTTATTTCTTTTGCCTGTACTACCTTAACATTGGTAAGGGGCGAAAGTAAAAATGCGTGGGGGACAGGGCAGTGTCAATCAGAACTATTTTGCTCAGAGAATAAAATTATAAATTGAACGATACAAATTAAAAATACAATAAATTTTATGAATAATCATTTAGAGAGTTGCCAGATCTTTTCGAAAACGTCATTCCCAAAAGTCGTGTATCACTTCTCTTAAGTGTTAGTTTAAAAAATGGGAAAATGTATTGATAATGTATACGAAAACATAATGTTTTATTACTTAGGACTATATTTCTAGAGGGTACTCTCCTGGGGAAATTTTCTGCAGGGCTATGGCTTGCCTCTCTATACGCACACACCTATGGTAAAATTATTTTGAGATTTTTGTCTCTGGTAACTTTTTCGAGCTAACACATCGACAAAAAACAACAACAATAAACAAAACCCCCCAAAAAATCAACAGAAATCAGATTTTCTACTTTGTTAACTTTCTTATTTATTGTATTACTTCTAAGGTTATGTATTACAGCAGCATACAAAAGATGCTGTGTCAATCATACCCATGGAGTAAATTATGTTCAAAATCCAAGAAGCTATTCAATTGTTTTGAATATCACTGTATAACCTCGTACAATATAACATATCAGTTTTAAAGCCAAACAAATATCTGACAGTAAAATATTTTGCGTCAATGACTTGTGATCGGGTTGTGCCGTCTCAACGGTTAGGAGCTGTCTGACGGGCAGTGCTGAATAATTCGTCAGTGCCGTTCAATAGTACTGTTATAGTATGTATGGTACTAGTGTCTGATTATGATAGAGGTATTGACGGGTGAGTTTGTATAGAAGATAGATATAGCTAGTAGATCAGTGATTAGGTGAAGATATTGGTGATTGTCTGGGGCAATGAAGTAAGTAGGTTGTTCTAATAATTTTGCCTTTTCGTCAATAGCATTTAGTTCATTTTTGAGTTTGTTGAGAGCAATTTGGGGTTTGTAGCCCTGAATGACTAGGAAGTTTGAAATGCGGGTGAAATTAATATCGGGTAGGAAAGCGTAGTTTAGTAGGTGGAAGCGTGATAGGGCCACATGGATATTTAGGAGTCTGTAAAAGTGAGGATTCAGGATGATGGAGCGGCGGGAAGCCCAACAAGTTATAGGGATTTGTATCTGGCCTGTGCCGTCGATTAAAAAGTGGGAAATGGAAGTGGAGTTATTGAACCGAAGAAGACTACAAATTCAAGCTGGACCGTCCGGTGTAGTCCGGCCGCTCCTTTGGATGTTGATTTCCAAGTGTATTAAGGCTGAATTATTGCAAGAAGTGGGCCAATCTTCCATTTGAAGGTCCAGTTTATTCCACAACAAACACCCCACCTGTCAAAATGAGACTTATTGGCCCCCGTAGAGAAGTGGCCTGGTGTACAGGCCGTGTTTCGCGTCCCGCCTCCCACCCGTGTTTGGGTTTCCGGCTGTCCGCCTGTCAGCGTTCTGCCGAACGCGGACCCGCCAGATTACACACAAGACGATTAATACGCTCGTTTGCACGGTCGGCGCAGGCGATATGCGTGGCAAATCGTGCGCCCGGCCCCGCGACTTATCAGCGCGCCCACCTTGGAACGCAGCCAAACCTTGCGACCGTCGCGCTCTTAGTACATCTTGCGCGCTCTAACGGGCGCCCGTGGACACGAAGGTCGCGCTGAGTTCGCTTCCAGAGCGCGTTGAAGTCTCCGGCGATGCTCACCTGGGAGCTGTGCCAGGAAGTATCGGTGTGGCGTAGGTGATTGTAGGTAGTTCGCTGGGGATTCACTAGGGGCTCTGCGTATGGCAGGTCCAGTATCATGGGACTAAGGAGGTAGTTCTTTTCTCTATGCCAGTGCAGTCTGTGAAAGTTTCCTTGAGCTGTATTTCCCTATATGAAAGAGGAGTGGATAGTTTGGTTATTTTCAAGGCAGTGCAGTTCTATCAAATCTGTAGCTCGCATTTGAATACCTAATACATAGGAGCGAAATTTATTGATATCAATTGTTCTGAACTTTCCTTCACAACAACCTTTATTTATAATTCTACTAATGTTGATAAAGGAATGGAGAGAGGGTTTCCAGAATTCAAGAAAACGTGCTATGTGCTAAATGTAATGCTGTGCTAACGTAAAGTAACTACGATTGTAGTCTATCAACATAGTTATACTGGCTATTAGGAGTGATAAAATTCATGGCATAAAATATTAAGAAAACGGATAATTTTACTTAAATATATCAAATGTGAACTACACATTAACCACAGAGTAAATAAAAATTCTTTAATTGATATCAGCGCAAATATACATTAATTGCGCGCGTACACATCTTTTTAATTTTATAAACATATTTTTAAGAAAAAATCTTCGGTGAATAAATGGTTGTCAGTCAAATTTTATGATATAGCTGTTTCCATTACAAAATGTACTTTGTACTTTTATATTATTACTTAATTTTGCCTTTAATTAAAATGTGTGGAATTTCACTGAACGTGTTCCCGGTATCTATTACATTAATTGGCAATTTTTTTTTTCAAGGGGTTTTATCTAGTGGATAGCCATATGATCATTTACGTGCCGATAGGACGCATATTCGACGATCTTTACTGTAGAGTCCACAGTATTGACACTAGACACCAACACACTAACTTGCATATTTGTTAAAATAATTATTAAATTTTTTTTTATTCGTTCGCACAATTCCAAATTTCGTTAAATTTTCTAGGAACTTATTCGACAATTCCTTCTTTTTCAAATGTTATGTCTTTGATGCAGGAAACATCAATTTCTTCGCGCGCTGTGCCTTTTAGCCTTGTCTTAGCTTAATAAGATAATAGATTTTTTGAAAGTCAGAACTGTTAACAATACTTCAACCCTTTTAAGACAGGTAACAATTAGAATTTCTTGTGGTTTGAAAAATAATGAAATACATGATGACGGCATTCTGAGTAAGTGGATCGCAATCGTGCAATCAGATGTTGACCGCTTCAATATTCCAGCGATACATTTTTCAAAATCGTTTAGTGAATGTTGTACATTAACTGCGACTGCAAACTTTAAAAGCTAGATATCAAAATGTAAGCAATGAGATAAAGTAAAAAATGTAAATGTTTTGTAAATAATTGAATGTCAGGTTAGTGAACTCGCACACTGACTGAAGTTAAGTAACACATACACTCAAGCCTCGTTGTGTAGCTCCTTGATTTATTTGGAGACCAGGAAGAAAGCTATGATGGCTAATGCAAGAGAAACGGTTGTCCACTTTTAGAACTTGTCTCCTTTGCTTGGAAGCGGAAATACAGCCGGAAAGGAAACGAGAGAAAGTATTTTCTAATTAATGCGGTCAACACTTATGAGGGTTTTAAAAGAAATTATTCACCGATGACGCATTCATTGATTTGGAAATATTTCTCGAACTTTGTATAATGTATCTCTGAAACGTATTTCTCTGTACAGGAATTACATCTATTTATTCCATTCCTTAGATGGCAGTTTCAAACCATCATTATTGCTGAAAATGTTGCTTTGGGGTATTATCTTATGAACACAGCATGCATTTGTCAATTGAATAGATTTAGGGAGAATATAAAGTGTGTTTTTACTCTAAATTTTGGGGATCACACGTTGAATTTTTTTCCAACAATGCTCGGGCATAGTTTTAATTGATACTGACTATTGTCTCACTAATGGAAATCTGAATTCTTAGTTGTCGCCCCTTTCGGGACTCTCGCGAGAAATCTTATTTTACACTCTTTTCCAAATGCTTACATTCAGCTCACTAAGTGAGACATTCAAGAATTTTAAACGATCACATATCCCAACGAATATCATGTTTACTGTCAGTCATTTTAGACTAGACTTAACAGACTAGGATAAGTAACTTTTACAATTTTCCATTTCTGCAGAAAAAAGATGTAATTGAATTACACGATCGTTAACATGAACTTGAAATTAATACAGTGGATGTGAAATACTTCTAAATATTCTTGGAAAAATATTGATTCTTGCGAAGGCAATAATGTTCAAGGAAACTGGATCGTAAAAATATCAGAATGAACGTAAAGAGAATACGGCTTAACACCCCCTCGGAGCGCAGGGCACCTAAAATCAGACAGTGTGCCGAATTCATCGAGAACCCTTACATGTTTGGAATTCTTGAGTTTTATGGCATCTCGAGTTAAACTGTATACCGAAGGCGCCTACACGCGGTTGTAAAACCAGTTGTAAAGATCACGCTGCAGTCTGCTCCATTGTTCGCCAATCGTATTTTCTACACGACAAGGATTAGAGCACTCCCGGCTCGCGAGCCACCTTCGTTGCCTTTTCCCCGCCTTTACAGCCAGCTCTCCGTATGACCGCGCCTTTAGCCCCTTTTTCCCAATTTAAGGTTTAAAGAGTCTTGCTGGCTGGTGTATAGGTGTCTGTAAAGTCTTGATAGCCAGCGTGATCGTGCCTTTAGCTGCTTGCTTTTTTTTGCCATTACAAAGAAAAAGGCGACCTGGATTAGGAGTGTGCTGGCTTGTGTATTGCTGCCTTTAGAGCCTTGCTCGCCTGTGTTTTCCCAACAGTTTTACATTACGAGGAGTGAAGCGAGCTAGGCTCGGGAGTTGTGCTGGCTGACCTTTAGAGCCTTGCCAGCGTGGGCGCGCCATAAGGTACCTGCTTCATTGTTCCCCAAAAAATATTAGCAAAAAGGAGAGGGTCGAAGCATGCTCTGTAGCCGTATATGACCAACATTACAGCTCTGCTGGCAAGTGAGGTGTCAGTGGCGAATTCTCCGACACACCGCGTATACCGCCGGTATACCTAGTAATTCAAAGTGTATAATGAATATTTCATTAGTATGGTAATCCTTAAAAAAATTAGAGATTTTGAAAGCTTAGAAACAGATGTGAAAAAAATGACTGTTTTGCAATCGGGAGCCTGTCGGTCTTCCGCAGCCGTAAGCGCTACAGAGTGTGGCAGAGTGAGAAGCTTCAAACAGTTCCTAATACTGTCCAGAGAATTCGCTAGCGCAAGCGAAGGCGCCACATACCAGTCGCGATAACCTAGAGCTCCGCATGTTTTAAGGGCGGGGAAAGGCGAAGATGCGCGTCTGGACGGTCAATAGGCACAGCAAAATATTGCGGTGAACAGTACTTTTCTGGTCGTTCGTAAGTCTCTCAAGTTTTTGTGAAAATGAAGTGTGTCAATGATCTAGAAGTTAGTGGTTAATGTAATTGTCTTATAGAACAATTTTAAGGACGGAATTTCATAATATTGGGATTTCAGAAAAACTCAAAATAAAAGAGAACTGTAGAGGTAGCTTCCATAAAGTGCGGTATACTTAAAATATTGTTACGGGGAGCGGTGGCTCAGGGCATCAATGGATGTCACAGCAGCGCCTCTGACCGGGAGGCCCTAGGATTGAGTCCCGACAGCGGCAGGATTTTCGACACTCGCTGACACTCGCTCTTCAGCTAGGTCGAATTCAGTCGCTGTCTGGAGGAGAATTCTAGCGGCCAGCTATTCAGATCGGTAGTTTTCCGTGGTTTCTCCGATCAACACCAGGTGAATGCCGAGGCAGTACCCTAGCAAACGGGCGACGGACCGCGCGCAATCTTTCCTTCCTCTTCCTGGTCCTATCCTCACCCTCTTACAAACACACTTACTCTAACATACACTACACTACCACAAATCCCGGAGACAGGTCGGGGACTTAGAACTTGTCCTGGCTGCGGCGGTGCCCCGCTGGTGGGATATACCTGGTTGGGGAAAACCCCTTTAGCCGACGGTTGATCAGCGCCCGTTCTGGCTAACCAACGGGGAAAGACCCCCCCCCCTGAGCAAAACTCGCACTAATGTCCATCGTAGTTGGCGTGCCCGGAATCACTAACAATCAATAAATTAAAATATTGTTGAGCTAACCACGGGGAAAGACCCCGCAATCGCGCCCCCTACGTCCGGGCGCCATTAGTCTTTCTCTTGGCGTTTCCACTCCACGTACGCCGCCCGCGACGCGAGCGACCGCGCTGGCAGCGTTCCCGCCCCCGCGCCCCCTCGCGGGGCGTCGCTCGCACCGCAATTACGCGCGTTGCCTCCGCGGCTTCCGGGGCCGCGCGCCGATGCTATCGCTGGGAGCGCCCCCATCGCCGCGCCGCCTCCGCCGCCGGCCGGCTTCCTGCTCCTCGGCTGAGCGCACTCGCCCCGGACAACTCCCCCTGCAGGGCCTTGCAACTCTCCATCAAAATGGGACAAAGTTAGAGGGTGCTACTATAGGAGGCGCTAGTGTCACCAGATGCAGGCTCGCCAACATTTCACACCTAAAAATTGGCTAATTTGGGAGAAATGTGGAAACGCGGGAGGTATGTAATTCGATCGTGACTACGCGTGACGTATTGCCACCAAATATCGTGAAAAGTATCAGTAAGTATTACGTCTGTAGTGCGTGAGACAGCTGCTTCAAGTAAGAGTGTCTACGAGTTTTCTTTCAGTTCTTTATAAAGTTCGCCTGAAATTAGTTTAAGTTTTATCTAAGTTTGTTTAAAATTTTCACCAGAAACTGTTCGATTCCCATTTGCAATTAGCAAATTTTTGTTTAAAAATTAATTTCCACTCTCGTTTTAATAACGTTGGTAACAGTTTGTATTTTAGTTCCTGTAAGAGGGTGATATTGTACAACACACCACTGTAATGGTCTCCACTACATTATATGAGAGTGATAAGGTCCTGACCTCCTGCAAGGGGGGAAGTCTATGCCGCTATACAGAACCTTCCTTCGCAGCTGTTGAACCCTGTACGACGCTCTGGTGCATGAGGAGTGGTTTTCGGTTGAAAAGAGTGTATTTTGTTGACAATTCCACTCGTGATATAAAACCAATAGTGTTTAACTATACATACACCGCCCCGATACACCCAAACATTTTGTATCTCGGAAAGGTTATCGCTTTTTCTATCCCATTTTTCTTACCGCTTCTACCTACTGGCCAATCATAACCCTTACAGTCTGGCTGGTGCACGCTGTACAAAGCTGTAGAGTTCAAACTTCGCCTTAAAATGTTGCAGTAATGCAATTAGAACTTCAGGTTGTTTTCCATAACATCCTGAAAAGGGTCACCATGTGCATTTCAAAATTTTCAGGGAAAAAATCTTTTCTTAATTATACAATGGTGTAATGAAAATTTTAAAAAAATTCAGTCAGATAAGGGATAAACTGTGACTCATCCATCTTAGGAGACGGTATACATCGATAGCCATGTCGATGTCTAATAAACCGTTTATGTATAATGATATAACCTCTTTGATTTTAACTAATAATTTTTAATATTTGGCGCACTTTTGAACTCTTTGGATATAATTTCATTCTGGAATAGTGCTATTAAATACTACTCGTGCTTTGGAAATGCTCAGATAATTTTATCACAAATTTCCAAAGGACTCGTTGAAAATGAAAATGTTATTCGGATCAGCGGATGATAAATCAAACGGGGCGAAAATGTTCGGCCGCCTGGCTTGCAAATTAATTTTTTTGATTTCAAAATTTAATTTTAATTTTTTTTCCAACCCTTTTAAATTATTCGCTATTACACGTAATATTCATGCAGTGTCTTCTCCTGGTTACATCTTTTCCATTGGTGTAATCTTCTAAATTTGTGTGCATGATTTCCTCATTCTGTAATTTTAGTTGTCTTCATCCTGCATTAATGGAGTATTTGGTTAATTCGTTGCATGGTTCTTCATTCCTTATCCGGTAAAGAATTATCTTTTGATGGGGATCATCTTGCGTATTGTCCATTTACGATCTCGACCTTGTTGGGTGTTTTGGCCGAAGAAGAAAATAATAATTCACTAGTAAAGCGGTAGCCTTCGAGTCTCGACCTTCAGGAGCAATTGCCCTGCGTTTCGGTTGCGTGTTTTAATGTAAAATATGGACGTTTCATTCTTGTAATTGTGAAGTGATATGCCCGGGCAAAATATCAATTCCGTTAATATTATAATTTCATGTTAGTCTGCTTATCATTCACCATTAATAATTATGAATTCACATTTATCCTTCATAGTTGAGAAGCTAAGGTAGCATTCGGTTAATAGCCACATTCACGAACAAGTAGTCTGATTTGTACCGCTTGTAAATCTGTCGCACCCGCGTTGTTCTCCATTGAGCGAACAATGAAGCAGGTAGAAATGGCGACATTTGCAATCCACACGATGCAGGCACATCAAGCAAATATTGCCCGTGGGTTAAACTTTAAATCAACAACATGCATCTTTCACCAATCATTTTATCAACGTAATAATCAACGTAGTAATGAACATAGTAATGGAACTGAAGGAAACGAACGCAACCTGGAACTGGGCTCAAAAGCAGAGAGCATAGAGCGGCAAACAGAACGTTGCTAGAAAAGCCAAGCGTTTTCTAGGGAGTGCGAAAAGAACCTTCAAGCAAAAGAAACGAGGGAGACGAATTACTGTTAGACGACTACACCATAAAAATACCATTGGGGTATACACTTTTGGATTGATTGATTATTGATTTCGGGCGCGTCAACTGCTAAGGTCATTAGTACTGTAAGTGTGATGCATGTTTTTATCGCGGGAGATGGCGGGGATCTTCCCCCTTCTGGAGGGCGAGATTAGGCGTCGACCTACCCGTCGCATCGGCTTGCGGGGTTTTCCCAAACCGGGTGGCAAAGATGAGTGGTAGCATAGAGAAAAATATTATAGCTCTTTAGTATATGGTGGTAGCATAGAGAAAAGAACCTCTTTAGTCCATGGTGGTAGTGTTTTGCATGTAGGTGTAAGTAGAGGATGAGGATAGGACAAGGAAGAGGAAGGAAATATCGCGCACGGTCCGTGACCCGTTTGTTACGGAACTGCTCCGGCATTCGCCTGGTGTTGACCGGAGAAATAGACCTTTCGAGATAATCCGTCCGCCTCCCCCCTGAAATAGAATGCATGGAAGTAAATCCCGTGACGCATTTCTATCTTTACTGTGTGAACAATTGGGACCAAAAGCATTGGTGTCGTGAAGTTTTATTTTGATGTGTGTTAGAATGTAATGTTAGAAAAGTTCACGCGGAACCCTTGGGTTTGAGTACTACACTGGTCTATGGAATTTACCGAACCTTTGGGAACGGACGCTGCGTACCTGTCCGCGCAGGTGTGATGGGATCGTGCGGGGGAGGGGAGAGGGGGCCAAGGCGTTGAGCGAGGGGCGGCCCGCGCCGCGCCGCACCGCTTTTGGCAGTTCTGCGAACGGCCGTGGGAGGCGCGGCGTTGCCAGCCGCCACGCGCCACCGCTCCCAGTGCGCGGTGCACTTGCTCTCCTGCGGGCTCGGAACGCCGCTAACAGGCCCGAATACGGCGCAGCACGCCCGCCGAGAACGCCGGAGAAAGTAGCCGGTAGCTCGCTCCGCAAACACGAACGATATGTGGAGACGTTTGCTTATACGGTCGTCGCTACAGGAGTGACTCTCAACCAGCACCGGATTTAGGAACTGCGCCCCCCCCCCACACACACAACCACAAAATCTAGGGACCTCCCTGTAAGAAAAACCCCCCTGCAAATATACTACAAAAAACACGTTATATAGTAGAATAAAATTTTGAAGAAATTCAAATTAAAATATGACTTATTTTACTGATACAAACAGTTGTTAACGCAGCCACACGCACACAAAAAGTAGTCAGACCTAAAGACTTGCACATGTTTCTCTATGTAGTTCGATGCACTGAATCCGATCTGCAACCAGAATTGTGCAATCATTATATTGAAGATTGTAAATTTCACGATTTTTTTTTAAATTGGAGGGTGGTAGCGCAATTCTGCCTTCAGTTTCGGATTCAGCGTGCCGAAATTCGTAGAGACACATGTTTCAAGATCGGACGACAACCCCCGAAAACAAAACAAAAAAATACAATTTCACTGTGATTTTTTTGCGATTTAAAAAATGGAAGGTAGTGACGCAATTACGGCTTCAGATTCGGATTCAACGCGTCGACATACACAGCAATCATGTGTCAAGTCTTTAGGTCTGACAAGAACCCCCGAAACAAAAAATACAATGTCACGGTGGTTTCTTGCGATAAAAAAAGGAAAGAGAAGGCGCAGTTCTGGTTTCAGATTTGGAAGTTTTTGGCTCTGACATTTATTATTGAGTGTGTCTCCATAATTATTTTACACGTACAACAATATGACTCTTTTCGGAATATTTTATTATTCTTTCTCCGGGGCGGTGAACCCTCTTTGGATGGAAACCCCTATGCAACTACTTATTTTGCTTGAAGGTAAATCCGGCCCAGCTACCAACCAGGATTTTGCGACAGAGAAATACCATAGATGTAGAGGGAAAAACAAATCAATAAATGAAGAGTTTGTGTGTAAAATCTGATAACTCTTCCAAGACTCATGCACATCAACATTACAGTTTAATGTAATGAATACGCCACGTACAATATCTCTTATCACCTACCAAACAAATAACTTATCCATGTCATTTTTTGAAATAGGAATCATAGTAAAGATAATGTTTATTCATGTTACGCATTGTTTCACCAATAAATTTTTAAAGGAAAAAAATTTTTAATTTTTCCCGGGAAATTTTAACCATCAAAACATCTTTCCGCCATGGTCTTTTAATTACTAATGCAAATAATTAATTTAACGAATAACTGTCTATTATCCATTTTACTCTAATAAACCCAATAAAAGATTGTGCTTAGTATGCACAACATGTATAAAGAGAGTTTAATTTACATTAGCATTTCTTAAAAGAATAGAAGCTTATCTCAATCACAACCTGAGATATGACAAGTCATATGCATTGAGAAGACAAGGATGTTGGAGGAAAACTGTCCTTTTGCCCGATATTCTGCCAATACGAAGGTTCGTGATTAAAATTTTCTTCTTTTGTGTTGTTCAACTCCCTGTAAATGGATATCGTTTAAAGATTTTTAGCATTCACAATACTCGCGTATATTTTAAGTCAATATATGAACTTGAAAAATAATCAAAAGTTTCAAAAAATCATCTTTAAAACTTTTAATTTTTTAACTAAGATTAATTAGTAAACAATTTTATAATTAATATTTTACGTTTTCGCGTATAAATTTCAAAAATCTCAGGTAAAAAACAGTTTTCATTTTTATTCCATTCATTTAAGATCGGACTTGGAGATTGAATGTTACAACAACCAACCATAAAAGTAGCAAACCGAATTATATTTTTCCAAAGACCTGTTGTGATGAATTTCCTCATGAGTCATCAAGAATTCGATGTGTCATGTTACAGATGTAGAAGACTAATAAAACGGTATCTAGTAAAATTACACAAGTGAGTCATGATCTGACTGGACCAAGATTTATCTCGAACGGTTCTTAAATTCCCTATACATTAACGGAAAACCTGTTTCGTTCATTTACTCTGAAAACACACAAACTCGCATACCCTTTTCCATTTCCTACTTTATGAGTTGGGAAAGTTCTTAAGATAATAATGTAAAAAAATTGTACAACAATAATGGAAAGAAGGCAAGGCATTTATAATTTGTTTTTTAGATGTCGTAAACCAAACGTCGTTCACAAATATTTGGAATTGGAAAAGGAAATAACATACAGAAAAGCCAGGAATTAATTATTAATTACTTCAGAACGTGAAAAATAAGTATCTCTTGTTTATACATATTCTTTTATTACATTACATTACATTTATTTGAACTGCAATTGGGTATGACCCGGTGGCAGTTAAACAATAATTATTACAATAATAATAACAATATTAATAATAACAATATAATAATAATAATAATAATAATAATAATAAATTAGTACAGTAAAAGCCGAACATGCAATAATCATACGTCACTAATATTAAGCATTATAACAATTATTTCAACTCTGTCATGATATCCAATAATTATATGTCGGTGATTCTAAATTTAATTGAAATAAACTTATTAATTTGATCGTGTTATGTGTTATACCTTTATTAATTAGTATATTTATTATTATTATTATTATTATTATTATTATTATTATTATTATTTAAGTACCCTGAAGAAGGTGACGCGCCAATATACTGGTAAGTAAGTCAACAAATAAATTAAAAATTAAAAAGGAAAAAACCAAATATAAAGGTAGTAAATAGAGAAGAGCTAAAAGACAAAAACAAATTATCGCTTTGCAAACGGAATAATTGAACGAAAAGGTAATATTAAAATAATTATAAAATCAGCAAATTAAACACAAACATGAACATATATATGTTGTAATAGTACGCATCCATAACAATACAAGACGCAGCGTTTAAAATTGAATGTTCTTGTTTACATTTAAAATGATGAATTTTTTAACCAAATTTTAATATGATTTAATGTGACTTCTAATGTTACGGTGTAACATTAATACACATATTTCATTTACTTTTACCTTATTACTCGCATTATTTTTTACTGAGATACGACTTTCTTAGGAAGCATCATTCTATAGTACCAACAACATATTGCAGAAAAATAAATTCGAATATTAAAAGAAGCCATTCACATGATTGCTGCAAGCCTCTTTTCATTGAGTGAGGAATCTTCCCACTGCCTTACCTATTTATTAATGAATATGTTGTTTTTGTTAAAACTGACTTATTTAACGGTGGGAACATATTTTCATACAATACTCATTTATAATTACACGTTATACCTGGTTAGGGGGAAACCCCACTAGCCGACGGTAGGTCGGCGCCGAATCTCGCCATCCAGCGGGGGAAGATCACCGCCATCTTCCGAGAAAAAACATGCACTACACTAACGGGGGTAATGACCAAAGCAGTTGACGCACCTGGAAACACGAAAAAATCAATTAATCAATCTCACAGTCCCGCGTGTCTGCTTCATTTATCTCAGTATCACTCACGCCGCGGTTCGTGACCTTTAACATTAATTTTGGAGATACATTGGCGATCGCTAACGTTTAACATTCAATGAGTGTGCTTCACTTTGTAGAGATGTTTGCCGGTCATAGATATCGCTAGTTTCTACGATGTGTTCTATTTCTTCCCTGAATATCAATAGATGAACTTTTACTACCGATGGGAAAGTGTGTGGTGCAAAGTGTGCATTAATTTTGCTCTCCAAATGTTTTTTAAGAAGTTTGTATTATTTTAAAAATTGTGTAGGACTTTTTAATAAATGTAATTTCGTATTACGTAAATGTATTTTAAATTGAATTTTAATATTACATATTTTTTCCGATTTTAATAATATATACATATTCTTAGTGTTTTTATTACATATTTATGTACATATTTTGACGTTTCATGCTACATACTTTTCCGGTCTCTAGTAATCTGTTGCCATGGTCGTCAGGCGGGACCGTCTCTCATAAAGGGATGAGAGAGTCTACGACGTTACACCGCTTGCCACCCCCGCTGACGCCTGGATGGACTGGCCCGGCATTATATAAGACCGCGTACGGCCTCAGAATTGGTCACTTGTTTCCCTCTTCGTGAACGCGGTAGTGATCGCCAGCATCCCAGTCTAAGGTTGCTTTCGGGTTGACCGAGACGGGAATCGACGCCGTGCCGAACAGAGCGACCCACCACCAGCCCATCTGCCCTCCGCCGCCGCCTCTGCCTGCCCCCTCCACCTCCTCCTCATGCGACGACCGACTGAGTGCTGGGCATGCGTAGCCTCTGTTAGATGAACCGTACTTGCAGCAACGGCTCATAATAAACCACTTTTAATAATCAACCCGGAGTTCATATTTATCCCGATACATACTCCCTCTCATCTGTCGTCACGACACACCGTCGCAACTAAGTTTTCTAGAACTCAGGAGAGAAAATGTTTACTTTCTCAAATGTTGCGAATCGCGCTTTTTCATTTTATTTTTATTAATATTTTTTCTTTTGTTTATTTATTTTAATTTTTAAATTTTTATTTATCTTTCAACTATTTAAAGTTAAAATGCTAGGAAGGGATTCTGGAGTTGGAGAAAAAGTGCGCAGATGATACTTCTCGCCCATACGTCACATATAGTTTTATTGTTCTTTGACTCAAATCAAACAAATACCTATTTGTAATGTAACGTTTGGTGGAACTATAATGTTATATGTAGTAATACTCTTTCAAGTTTTGTACATTGTACAAAATTTACTACAGCGAAATGAAAGAATATTTAAATAATTGTGACCAAGTAAGTGGTTGGTCGGTAATAACTTTATTGTATAATCTATGGAATACTGAAAATTTAATTTCATGAAACCGATGTCATAACGTTTGAAGAAATTTGTTGAGTTATTACGTCCTTTTGCTGATTTATTCTGAAATTATTATTTTATACTTGAAATGTGGTATGTGGAAAGTTATTTTGACTGGATACTGACGAATTGTGTAGAAATGTTGCGAACGGAATATTACTGTGAGATAAACGTTTTTGCTCAATATTTAAAATTATGACTGTGGATACTTAGAATCTTGTGGTACTGGCCTTGACTAAGGAATAAAGCGCTGTATCCTGGGTGAGTTGCTTGTTTCGTGGCTCCTTTCGTAACAGACGTTTGTGGGAAAAGGATGCAGCAGTGCTACTGGGCTCGTTATGCATAGACAAAAGTCTTTAGATGCTAAGAATAAATATTTAATGCTTTTGTTTATATCCACTCGATAAGAATTGAAAATGCATTGAAAACGAGCAAGTAGCATTGTTGCATTTAGTGCATCAGTGGCGCGCCCATGTGGAGAGAGGAAGAGGGCTCATAGGACTTCAGACCCTCGTCCCCTCCTCAGAAGTCAATTATACATTGCAACTTGTAGTGCTACAGAACGCCATAGACTTTCGAGTACTAGTTAGTGTTCTAATTTCTTTGATCTAGGCTAGATTTTCGCCCACTTTCTGAAAATGCGGAATTTTGAGCTTATTTTTGACAGGAAACTTTTTCAGGAGTTTTCAAGAAACTTTATAAGACATCATTTGAAACACACGTACTAAAAAATGTAATAATGGGAAAAAATCGTTCCAAATATAGATGTTAACGTGAAAGAGATGTCAAAAAATTTACATTTTTGTAGGGTTTGAAAAACAGGAATAGATCAGAATGTCATTTACGTAATATTATAGAGTCCATTTATCCGTAAAAGAGTTTTAAAACTATTTGGAGTCGTGTTTGAGAAATTTGTTTGTTATATTTTAATATTGCATGGATTTTATTCAATATTTGGAAAAAATAACTATAGAAAAAAAAATTAAAATTTCTTCAATTTTGTAGTTGTGGTAAAAAAGTATAAAATATTTGCAATTTTCAAAAATTCTTAGTTAACAGTAAAAAACAGACCCAAGCTACCTTTCCGAATGTATTTCGAGTCTTGCAATTAATTCAAACAAAAAATTTGCAGTAACTTTTTTGAGAAGAGTTTGAAAATGTCCCAAAGGATTCACGTATAATACCCCAAAAAATTAATAAGTGTTTTTCCAAATCGCAGTGCTTGGAGTGAGGTAGATCGACAGGTATTTATTAAATTTAGAAAAAAACCTACGTATAGTTTAGACGGTAGTGTAGTTCACATTTAACATACACCAGAAGGGCGGACGATTTTGGAACAAAACACTTTTTCGGGATCAAGGATCCACAATTTCCGAAATGTGACTACATAACGTGTTAGTAGGAGTAATGTACTACATTCTAGTGCAGGCTTTATTCCGTATCAGGGTTATACAGTACAGGATTATACTTTTCTGTATCAGGGCCCCACAATACGAGTTTTTCTGTTGGAAAAACCACCATTTTTTGCCGCAGCATTACATGGAAAAAACCTACATGTGCCTCTGGATAATATTCACTTTTTGGTTGGGCTCCGAATGGCGGATATTTCCGATCTTCAACTTATCCTAATCAGTGCTTGAACTAAGCACGATTAGTAATCGATGTTGAACTAAAGAAGTTTTTTTTATCTTACATCCTTTTATTCTGATCCTGTTGATTTAACAAAGCTAAGATAAAAACTAAACACATTAAATGTACAAAACACATTATTACAATATGAATTAAAAATAATTTACCAAATATAATTTAATATTATTGCCTATTGCTAAGAAAATAGAAAACTTTGTTTGTGGATATGAATACAAGCACTTAACACAGATGTGATAATAGTCTGCTTTTTGTGATGACCTTGTAGCAGCCGTATCATCTTTATACCCGGAAGGAATGTTGATTTTCATTTTACGACGTAATATACGAGGCACTTATTATAATAGCAAAGTTTTACGTTTACTTTACGAAATGGATGTAAAGCCCTTCTACTTAGATACACTCAATGCAAATTGGATTTAATCACACATTCAAAGATAAGTCCTACCGTCAGAAGTCAGCAAAACTAAAAGATAATATTTGAAACAATACTAAGGACACATAGAAATTTCAGAAAACTGAATGTTTAAAAGTATAACAGTTGTGTACATTTTGTCTTAGCTATTTCGTATTAGTCCCATAAGTTTAGTGTGTCATATCCTGAGATGGGACGAGGGAAGATCTCGCATTAGAACGTGAGATCCGGATCCCAGCTACACGGGGCCAGCGATGCTTTCCCCACCGGGGGAGGTGCATCAGAGCATCAACTGATGTCACTGCAGTGCCTGTGACCGAGACAACCTAGGTTCGAGTTCCGTCGGTGACAGGATTTTTGACACTAGAAAGCGGAGTCAAATTCAGCCACTGTCTGGAAGACAATTCTAGCTGTTGCTCTTATCACTTATCAATAGTGTTCCGTGGTTTTTCCGATAAACGCCTAGCGAATGCCGGAGCGGTACCCTAACAAACGGGCGATGAACAGCACGCGATCATTCCTTCCTCTTCCTTGTCATATCCTCACCCCATACTTACACACACACTTGCATGCTGGGAGATCCGTCAGGGGTTCAGAGCTTGTCCCGCCTGGAGATGTGCTCCGCTGGTGGTAGATACCTGGTTGGGGGAAAACCCGTGGGTCTGCGCCAGATCTGACAATCCAGCGAGGGAAGATCACTGCCCCCTCCCGAGTACAGAAGCATGAACTACACGTACAGGAGTAATAACCTAACACGCCTGAAATCACACTCAATCTATCAAAAAACCACCACCAGGCTTCTACACCTACCGTCTGAGCTGGGACAAGCTCAAGTCTAAGCTCTCTGGAAGTATAGTACATGTGTGTGGGTGTGTGTGTGTGTGTGATGTATTAAGGAGGAGAAAAGGTTAAATAAAGGCAGATCACGCATGGTACATGGTCCGGTGTGCAAGGTAGTGCTCCGGCCTACGCCTGGCATTGAGTCTACCGATCAACGCAACCGGCCGGTAGAATTCTCCTCCAGACAGGCTAAAACGACATAGCAATCTAGTTATATCCACGCTTCACGAGTCGGGGATTTATCGATCATTTTCAAACCACTCGTGGTATTACCTATGATAATTTGATATTATGGGATTGTGTTTTCCTGATGAGGGCAACTAATTTCTGAAGCTTTTCCAAATCATGATGAGACCGTAAAATAAAGAAAGTTTTTGCGATTGTCTGTCTGCCTAAAATTATTTGGGGACTCCTTAACTTCAAGATTGTTTTACAAATACACTAGCGTAACCGTGCGAGAACTCTCGCTTGTTGAACCCCACCCTCTTCCCTATTTTTCCATTTCTATGTGAAATATATCTATCACCCGCCTAGCTTACCTTCACGGTGCGGTCCGTTCATTCGAACGGAAACATTTTCTGGAGATACTTTTTATCAATTGGGGTTGGTATTGCCTATAATCTTACATACAATAATCAGTCTTTTCCTCTTATAACAAAAAAATGAACATAATGTTTATTCAACTATATTAATTCATAATTAACACATTACCTTAGACTATTTTGGCAGCCAACCAAAGTCTATTACATTGCTTTTTCTTGCTTTTCTTTCTTTGCGAACAATCTTCGCATATACTCTTGCGCTGTGCCGTCGTGTCGTGTCTCCGCGATTCTCCCTGTTCCACTTCACGTTTAATCTCCTCCTTCTGAGATATATCTTCCCTTTTTAGGACTGTAATACACCGCGCCCTTCCTTTTCTATCTACCACCAAGATTTTCTTTTTACTTCACATCTATTAATTCAAGAGCTTTCTTCGTGCCTGCCCGGGCTCTCCCAGGCTCGACCTTCCACTTTTTTATTCAATGTTCTTCCTCACGCCGACTGTATTTTTAAATTGTATCTGTTCGTCGCTTTGCCAGGAACTCGTAACTTGCTTTTTTTATAATGACCTTGACTTATTTTTATAATGATTCTTTGGTATATCACACATGTTAGCCTGTATTTGTTTTACTTCAAGACCGTCTTATCCTCCGTCACTTGTATTACATGTCTCCTTGTAAATGATAACAACACAATACACCCTTGTCAATACAAACTATTCTTATTTACCTTTTTTACCGAGCAGAGAGGTACACCTATGTAAGTCAATCGCGTGGAATATCAAGTAGTTAGTTTAATTTCACAAATAGTTGCAGAATCTACAGGCTCTGAAGAGGTAGGATAGAATCGAGAAGCGTCGAACCAGCAAAAATGTAATAGGATGTTCAGGATGTCAATTGTCTATCTGTAGATTGTTTTGTCATCCTGTAGATTACGGTGTGAGGAGCATTTTAGTTTTTAATGCCCTAAAACATTTCGTTTAGGAGTTATTTAACGGTATACATTAAAAAACGCAGTCAAGTGCTGCGGGTTGCATTTGATATGAACATTTAGATGCGTTTTCATTAAACAAATCTTTCGTATTTTTATTGTCAATGTGCAATTCGTCACGTCTCCGTTAAATTCTCTTTCTTCAGAGACCTCGTTTATAAAGATTGGTTGCCTGACGCAAAAGGTTTTTTGTTTTATATAACACATATTTATTCATTTTGTAAGATTTACATCGTTCAGTACAATACTTTACAGATGTATTTTTTCAGACTTAATCTAGTTAAAATAGCTAAACTAACTTAGTCTATATATTGGAGAGGACACTCTAGGGGAGAACCTCGGTGTTAAGCATCGTGGTTGGCAAAAAGTTTTAGGAATGCTTCAAAAGGGAATCTATTTTTTATTCTAGTGTGGGTTGGATTTTTCGGTAGTTTGTAATGGGATGCTGCTGGTATGTCTGTTAGGTTTTGGTAAAAATTGTGTGATATGTGTGCTACTTGGTTTATTATTGTATTGATATTTAATTCTGAATGAAGTTGTTTATTGCTTATGAACCAGGGGGCGTTTGTGATTAATCTTAAAAATTTATTTTGCATTACTTGAATTTTATTAACATTTGTGGGGGCTGCGTTTGTCCATATGGGGCATGCATAAAGCAGTAGTGGTCTGATTATTGTTTTGTATAATGTTGTACTGTTTCTGTATGACAGAGATTTATGTTTGTTGATTAGTGGCCGGAGTTGGAATAATTTATTTCTAGCTTGTTTAATTTTGATGTCTATGTGGGTTTTCCAGGTTAGTTTTGTGTCCAGATGAAGTCCTGGGTATTTTATGGGTTGTGATTGTGGGGTTGACGCAAAAGGGTGTGTGTGTGTGTGTGTGTGTGTATCTCTCTGTCTGTCTGTCTGTCTGTCTGTCTGTCTGTCTGTCTGTCTCTCTCTCTCTCTCTCTCTCTCTCTCTCTCTCTCTCTCTCTTATTTATATATATATATATATATATATATATATATATATATATATATATATATATATATATAATGTGTGTGTGCGCGTGCGTGTGTGTGTATTACTGAAATAGTATAGCAGACTCTTCCACCTTGAGATTCCCGGCGCCCGAGGTCGGGGCCCACTGCGTGCTGCGGCAGCGCGCCCCGGCGGCGGGCGGCGGAAGCGGGCGCGTGGGCGCGGCGCGGCGAGGCGCGGCGAGGCGCGGTGAGGTCGGCGCGTCCCCGCCGCGTGCCTCGCCAGCCGCGCCGCGACCTCCCGCCGGCATGGCCGTGCTGCTCTGCCTCGACCTGTGGCGCCTCTGCAGGTGCGTGCCTGCGTCCCGAGTGGTGCGCGCGGGACGCGTGGTTTTACACGTCAGGTGTTGTCGTGCGTGTTTGGGTGAACAAGTGTAGGAACGACGTAAGGATATTTTGACGCTTCAGAAAGTGTTGGAATTGATGCGAGGAGAAAATTTGAAAACGACACGTTATGTTGAACGTACCGATTTACAGTGTTACCAATATAATGATCCGTATTCAAAGTTTTACTTGTTTTAACTTCTCCATTACTTCTTTTCTCAAAGAACGCATCTTGTCAGGGATATCTCTTGGTATTTTAACAAATGGTTAACGCCTAATTCGTCGTTGTGTTATTTGCGTATGTTTGCATGAGGTTAATCTGTCATCGCTTACAATTTCGTTTCCTATTGTTTGATTGTTACACCGTGTGTACGTATCACACACAATGCATAAATGAGTCGTTATGGACTGGTGGCAGCATGTTGGTGGAGCTAGTTGCGGAAGCAGCGGTGTGTGTGTGTGTGTGTGTGTGTGTGTGTGTGTGTGTGTGTGTGTGTGTGTGTGTCCACCAGGGGTTCGTGTTTATGCGAGGAGCGTATCTAAATGCGTGGCAGCTACACGGTTTTGTAAACGAGGTGTAGCAATAATTGAAATAAGATCTCAAACGACGGACAGATTGGAAATAATTATATACTTCGTATGTTACGAGACAATGTTTGATTATTGGCCGAAGAAGAAGTGCTTTCAAGTAGAGGCCCATAGTAATAATAATTATTTTCTCGGACAAATGAAAAAATTATCCAATCAAAAATATCTGTAGATCTTAAATACTGAATGAAATTAAAATGGTCCCGTGATCGTCGCTAATAGAATGTGCATGATGTTCTTATGAGAAAGATTTATGGATATTTCTCAATTTCAATTACTTTTAATAATTCAGAAATCTCTACAATTTTGCAATAGGACGGATAATTGCATTCCTTTACTATCGCCGGTATCAGAGCTTAATGCTCTGTGACTTGGCAGCGACGAGTGTTACGGAGTCACGAGGAGTTGGTGTGTGTGTGTGTGTGTGTGTGTGTGTGTGTGTGTGTGTGTGTGTGTGTGTGTGTGTGTGTGATGGCCAGGGTTTCTTTTAGGAGCATACTAAATGAATGTCAGTTAGCTCATTGTGGGAAGAAGTGTGTATTAGATAGTGACATGCCTCGAGTGATGGATTAACAGTGATTCAAAAGTTTTCCAATGTAGTATCATAGTCGACAATTGAAGGCCCAATATTTTAATATATTTTTCAAGCTCACCCCCTAATTGTTTTATCTGAAGATATTACTTTCTCGATATGTCAAACGATCATCATGATGTGGATTTATGCACGTTACCTGACAGCCGTGAGACCCCTCCCCCTTGATGGAGCGAGGTGCAGGAAACAAGGCGAGGTATCAATTTGTATGTGCTTATCAGAACGAGTGACAGTTTAAGTTGGGAATCGTTGAATTTGATTGGAAAGAGTAAATTGATGAAGGTACGTTCATGAGATAGTATGTGATGAACTGCAATTAACAGTTAAATGAATGGATGGACGAATGAAGATCAAATTTGCGATATCTCAAGGCGAAAAAAAACAGACGATGTTGTAAATGTGAGAGAGACAATGTATCATACATAAATTATGTTTTGTCACATGGCTATATCAATTGCTTCATTGCTCCCAGGATAGTGAATGACAACTATAATTCAAGTACGGGTCATTTTGGTCTACTGTTTTAATACTCCCATTTAGAAGAAGATTTGAAGTTTTTGTAAATATGGACGAGACCTTCCTTCTTTTTTATCCTGGGTACATAACAGATTATCGTTATATAAGAACCAAGAAATATATAATTACAATATTTCCGTTTTATGTAATTAAAAAACTTCACAGTTTTTATCAGTACATCTTTTTCCATTTCATTGTATGCTTTTCGTCGGTAAAATTTAATGGAAATGCATCATAATTGTAGACCGTGCAATTATGATTCACATTCATAAGCTAAATTACTTGTTCCTTATTATTATTATTATTATTATTATTATTATTATATTATTTTATATATTATTTTATATTATTATTATTATCATTATTATATTATCATCATCATCATTATTATTATTATTATTATTATTATTATCATAGCCACCGATATTTACGAAAACTTCTATTCAATTAAAAAATATTACAAGATTAGAGGAGGTTTCTGTGTCAAAGTTAAGTCGAACGTATCGAGTTTCACTCTAACGCACACGCTCTGGGCGAAGACTCTTCCGCTGGATGAGTTGCAAACCTGTCCCGGGCGAAAGCGTGTTGTCCCGGGCTCTGTGGGGTTTGAGGTCATTGGGCAGCATCTGCGTCTGGAACTAGCAAGGTTGCATTGTATTGTCGCGTACAGGATGCAAGCGAGCATGTCAAATGCTTGGAGTTTCTTCCCTACGCACTATGCTGATAAGAAACGTACGTCTTGCGTGTGCCCACGCCTCACCTTGGAGAATCCAAGGTTTGCAGTGGCTTGACAATTGCGCGTCAGGGAACGAGAGGATGTCGTGACAAACGCAGGTGTTTTAATGGAGTATTGTTTGGAAAGAAAAACCGTGCAAGTTCTCTTGAATGAATCGTTTCTTTCGTGTCAGTAGACAATATTCAATGAAAATTAAGTCTTACGATGCATGGAAAATAGGATGTTTAATCTAGTGGTATAAAGTCAAATATTGCAGCAATTAATGTAGTATATCGTGCGATATAAATATTTTTAAACAATCTAATGTGATGTAAAGATACCCTTCATAAACATTTCATGCAATTTTAAAGTATTACCATAGTTAGAAGGCGCTTAAATGAATCTACTGAAATTTTTATGGAGCACATAATCTATCTTCATTGTTGATAGATTTTTTTCTCAGTAATATTGGGTGCAAAGGAAAGACACGTGTTAACGGCTATAGCGGTGCACTATTGCCTATACGGCACATGCATTTAATCCTACAACTCGTTTCTTCGTAATCTACTATGTAATTGTGAAGCTCCTATCTATGCATTCTTAAGTTACACATTCCGCAGGTTTCCGATTCTTCATTCCTGCGGAATCGAGTTACTACAATAATTCCCAACTAGAAGGTTGGTTTCTTCGTAATCTACTCGTATTACTCAGCACTTCTATCTTCGCCCGGTTTCCCTACCCGGCATAGGCCCCGCAGGCAACACCTCGTAAGTGAGCTTTTTGTGATGTTCACCGTTATGCGGCTGTTCGAGCGGTGGAGTTGGAAACGCCGACGCTGTGTTGGGCGCCTGCAGCGCAGCGGGCGTACAGTGGGCAGACTTCTCTTGGGAACGTGGAATAAGTTTAAAAACAATGGGACATCAGTCAAGTAAAACTTCTTTTTAGTTTACCGGTATTTCGTAATTTTATTGTTCCTTCCTAAGGCTGTAAATAATACAACCACTTTCAATTGTGCACTATTAATTACTTTCTAAATAATTCCCTAAGTAAGTATTTATGTTGAGATTATCACACTTACTTTATTGTAAATTTGAGAAGATTTAGCAGCAATGTTTGAACATTTTCTAACTTTAAATTCTGTAGATTAAGAAACGAATTTGCTACACACAAAATAGTGGAATTAATTCACATGTGAATCCACTGGTTCTATATAAAAGGTCCGTTTAATCCAATTACCTATTGGTTATTTTATATTGTACAAAATGTGTTGTCTGGTACATGAACGTTGCTTTAACAATTAAAAAATTACAAAATGATTCTGGAATAATTTGAATCTCGATAACTGATTTCTAATTTTAACTGTATAACTACATCATTCGATAAACCTCTTTCTGTGTGGACATTTTTGGAAAATGGTATTCTTCAGGCCTTCACCTACATTTATTGCATTTAGTATTTGTCCTTTGGTACAATTGAAAAGTTTGGTATTTTAAATATGTATTTGTAATTATTAAATAATACTTTTGTAAACTTCTGTTTTACTGTTTGTCAAATTTTTAAAAGTACATTATATTATATAACATTTACAAGGGTTATAAATTCACATTGAGAAACTCTTGGCATCACAACGAAACGATTGATGGAAGAAATAGGATTTAATAGTTGTAGTACTTCATACTTTCAACTACAAGTCGACACATCATATTGTGGTAGTAAATCACCTACTACACTAATGCAAAAAGAACATAATTTTTATTTTTGAATTAATACTAAATTAGTATTTTATTCACTGCAGAATACAATGTCTAAATTTGTCATGATTAATTTTGAACAAATAATAAAGGGCTTATACTCATTAGTAAAAACACCAAATATACAAACGCTGCCTCTAGATATTGATGAGTCCTGCCATATAGTAAATAATATCCAAAATTCAAAATTAGTCCAAAATTCAATATTAAATTTTGTCCGCACCTACGCTGATTGGGTAAGTGCATCTAAGAACCACGGTTTTACAAAAATAATATTTTTAATAACACTCCTGTAATCTTGAAGCCTTCGGCACATTAAAGCGTTCAGGAAGTAAAATTTAAAAACACAATTCCGCAATAAAAGTTGCATGTATCCGACACCAGGTAGCTCCAACAACGCTCTTACGTCCATAAACACAATGATCTTGAGCGCGCGCGACAATCAGCAAAATTAATTCGAGTGTGAATGTTTTAACACTAACAAACTCATTAGCAATAGACACCGAAATGGAAAACACTGCAATCTTGTAGATTATGTCAGTGATTGATTGATTAATTCCGGACGCGTCAACTGTTAAGATAATTTGTTCCGTACGTTTAGTGCATTTTTATTGCGGGAGGTGGCGGTGATCTCACGCAGGCTGGCGAGCTCCGGCGTCACCTCGCGAGGATATGTGAAAATGCACTATTGGATTGAAGACGTAGGCTTCCGCGGCCGGAATCATGTGAATGATCTTGGCTGTCCGGGTGACGCCGCGTCGAAGGCTGTGTTGCCGACGTTTCGACCATCTTTTCGTGGCTTCCTCAGGGCTGGTCTGCCCTTCAAAAGCCACGAACAGATACTATTTAAAAATACAGTCGGCGTGAGGAAGAACATTGAATAAAAAAGTGGAAGGTCGAGCCTGGTCAGGCACGAAGAAGCTCTTGAATTAATAGGTGTGGAGTAAAAAGAAAATCTTGGTGATAGATAGAAAAGGAAGGGCGCGGTGTATTACAGTCCCAAAAAGAGAAGATATATCTCAGAAGGAGGAGATTAAACGTGAAGTGGAAGAGAGAGAATCGCGGAGACACGACGCGACGGCACAGCGCCAGAACATATGCGAAAATTGTGGATGATCTTGGCTGTCCGGGTGTCGCCGCGTCAAAGGTTGTGTTGCCGACGTTTCGACCATCTTTTCGTGGTCTTCCTCAGGGCTGTCTGCCCTTCAGTGCACGGCGTCACCCGGACAGCCAAGATCATTCGCACTGTTGGGTTTTTTGTGAGCGTGTTTTGGGGTGTTGGCCGTCACTGCCGGGCGGAGGCTCGAGGAAAGCCCCTGGCAGGCGCCTTGGCGGAGCGCTTCCTTCCGGCCCCGCCGCCGCCGGCGCCTATCCGGGTCGGAGAAAGGGCGGCGGCGCGCTGCTATCTCGCGCAGGTAGCGGGGCCCCGCCGGCGGCTATCGCCCGGCCGCTCAGGCAGGCAGGAAAGGCGGTACACTCTGTTCCGTTGTGGAGGAGGACTTTGAGCCACGTGTGTAACTGTAGAGTGACTGACGTTATCGGGTTTGGTTTCTTTTTTTTACCAGAGTTTGGTTTGTGTTTTTCCAAAGTGACTTATGTTGTAACTGTTAATTATCAATAATACTTACATTGTGACTTAAGATCAAAGTGGCTTACATCTAGACAGTGTATAACCGAAGGATCTTATGTTGCAATTATGTATAACGGAAGGGTCTAATATTGGTGTGTGTGTGTGTGTGTGTGTGTACTCTAATGTTAGTATGTGTAACCGAGGGACTTTATAATTGTAAAAGATAAGTAAGCGGTTGTTAATTAATCATTTCAATGAAGTTTCTTAAGTCATACTTTTCATTTTATTTTAGTTTCAGATTTCAATCTTTGAATACTTCAGGAGAAGTGAAATATTACATATTAAAATTGTTATCAAAATAGTAGTTGAACAACATTGAGTGACAGAATTATAAGTAAAGGATTAGTTTTATAAATTTATAAAAACACAAATTCATAAAGTGGAATTATTATCTTGTTGCAATTTAATTTTTTGTTAAATCTACCAGAAACTGTTTTACCAATAGTATGGTGCTGTATTTCTACTGGTGTACAGAGATATTCAAAATATCACGCGAAATTATTGCCTTTCTATCTATATTAAACATTGACTATTAATGAGCCTGAGACTGTATGAGGCAGTGATTGAGAATGTGAGAGAGACTGTGAATGAGGTTGTCAATGGGACTCTATATAACCAAAGTGACAAATCAAAATTCAATTACATTTGTTGAATACCGCATGTGATAATCCCCCAAAAAGGTAAACAGTGATGGTCTGTCTTCTAAAATTCTCAGAAATGATAAAATAACTTTTGAAATTATTGAGAACCTCTGGGTAACTTTAAACAGATATTTCCTCGAGAGGTGTTATAAAATTCTTGCGACAGTTAAAATCTAATTTGATTGAAAGAAGAGAAAGTACAAATGACAACCGTTGTTGAGATTGGAAAGAACTGAAACTTTAGCAAATGTCAAAAATGAAAATATTATTGATTGTTATGAGTCCACATCAAAATTTGTATGACACTTTCGGAGTGAGGGTGCTTTTCTTTTGAATTTACGAAGGGATTTCCACCTAGCCCTTTCTGCTTCACCAGCTGAATCCAACACTGTCACTGACTACCTTCGCCTGCTCTCCGTCCACTCGCTCGCGGCGCACGCGGGAGCGGGGCGGGCGAGCGGATGGGTGCTGATCCTCTTTTGTTTTGGTCACGCAGGCGCGACCCGGACGGCCGCGACGCCTCGTCAGCCAATGGTACGTGCGCCGACGCCCACGCGGGCAGCCGACGCCCACCTGCCCATCGGGCAGTGCTCCGCGCCACGGCCGTGGGAACTCGCTGGCGCCCAGGGCTGCCCAGCGATTGATTTCAACGGGTCGCGTGACGCTTCTTCGAGGGCTGGTTAGCCAACGTTCCGTGGCCCTCTTCAGGGCTGATGAGTAACGCTTCATACAACTTAGAGATCTACAAGAATGAAATACCTAAAGTTTTCACCATTTTCCGGGGCTTATTCAGAATTAAAATATGTCATGTTTCTAGAGTCCTCGTATCACCTTCTTTAGTGTTGATATGCCAAACGTTTTGGTCATCCTTCAGTGGTCTTTTTGATGACTTCTCGGCTTGACGTCGAAAGATTTTACTTAACTACGGGATGTACAGCGCTTGCAATCTAGACCGGAAAGACACATTAAAAGACTACTTCTGCACTATTCAATATGTGGTCACTTTCTGAATTACGTTCAAAGTATTTTTAATCGACGGTTTCAATAGCTTTTAAGTTAAAAACTCATTTACTGAACGTAATGAAAATAGTAAGTAATTCATTATTTATCCCGACAAACTTTTGTGTTTAAAATCGCTTTTCGAATTGGTTTCGGTTACATTTTACTTAAAGCGGAACAGGATGTATGTTTCACAATGCCCTTGTTAAATTGAAAACGTTTTCACTTGATTAGATTGTATAGATAAATATATAATTTTTATTTTTCTCAACGCTTTCGCTAACTGTTGGGTTGTTCCGGTACGGGTAGGCGATCTTCGCCGTCTTCTAGCAGCTGGCTCGAGTTGACTACCAGAGCGCGTGTTTCCGAGCATCGTACAGCTTGGGTTTTGCGGCATGAAAGATGTAGACACGTGCATTTACGATCATCACAACAGGGCTCGCATAATCGTCTATCTACAAAACCTGTTGTGGATGTCCACCCCACCTCATCCCTGTACATCAGATGTAGACAGAACTTGCTCATGTAATTTGACAGATGCGAACAGTACCTTACGAATTGTACTTATCGACGGCCCAGTTACAAGAGGTAACAACGCGAAATTCTAAGTTTTGGCATATTGTCGTTTTAAAGTATAATATCGTTACGAAAATATCGATTACATCGTTTTAATTGTAATGTTACGTCAAATTACAAATTTAAGTAATGTTATTGTCGTTTAAAGAGAGATGTAACTTTAAATTGGAAATGTCCCAAAACTTAGAATTTTGAGTTGTCTTTTGGAGTTGACCCGCCGATACGTCATAAATCATAGGTATATTAAACACAGTTTCAGTTTTTAATAGTAACAAAGTTGATATTATTGTAGGCATGTATTAGAGCATATCGAATTGATCTGATTCCGAAAATCTTTACAAATGACTCGTCAAATCTTCTGTACACTTAGAGTTGTGCTTTTTTTAAATTGTATTCATTGATTGTTCATAGGCAGAAATGAACACTAGCTTATTGAAAACAGTACATCCAAAATTAACGAAAACTACTTTTCAGATAGGTCTTTAATTCTCACTTCATACAAAAGCAATGCTGCAGTTTTACACACTTCATTTAAATGTCATCCTTATCTTACTTTTTACATTAAACGTTTTACACACAGAGGTCCTGTGTTTGGACCAAAAAGATACCATATCATTTTGTTTTATATCAGTATTCACTAACTTGCTTTTCCAAGCAATGAATTATTTATATAGTATTCTTTATTTCCAGTATGACTCACTATAATAGACTGACATTGCATCAATAATTATTGTTTGCATAACATTTAATTATTATTATTATCTAGAGAAAAATCACACCTTATCTTAACAGATAAATACCGAATAATAATGTAGAGTATTACAATATTCTCTTACATATTGTGCTCATAAAAAGGAAAATTACAAAATCATGCTTTCCGTGTTACTGAATGTTTAGAAAAGAGTTCAGAGCCCGTGTTAAATGCTTTGGTGACACCTTGAATGCGATAAACAAAGTCATTAGAACGTTTTTTCTGGAAAATGAAGCCTGAGTCATTTCTTCCGCTACCCAGCTTAATGAAATGTGTTTTAGAAGTTTGTAACCTCGCCTAATTATCCCGTGGAGGCAGAGTAGTTATATTATTCTTTCCTTTTGAAAAATTTAAGCGCCTTAAAATTATTTTTTTTTTTTAAAATATAAATATACATCAATTTATTTTAAGTTAAATGTATGTAGTCTATTTTGGATTTACACATATACTCTATTTTTTCGTACGTTATGTATGAAAAAAAAAAAGGATTTTGGTAACACAATATTATTTTTATTCGAAGAGAAATACCAAACGGAAATTGTTTAAGTTCTTATGCGCAAACCTAATCTGCATCTGATGCCCTTGCTATCATACATAACGTATCTATACTATCTATCATACCGTGTAAGCCCATCAACCCCAGCACGTCCAACATGCCCATCAACCTCAGAATGACCACCATTACCTGCTTGCCCCTTTTACCCAACATATCCATCAAACCTTTCTGTACACATTTTCACCGGAACTCACGTACTAATGATTCAGATTGCCAACGCACCGAAAATAGAATTCTGCGCCGGTTCTCTTCCTGCCGCGACACCGTTTACATATGTAAAGCTGCCTGAGATAGGACTCGGCGTATTTACTCAGTGAGTCTCACTTGTGAGTCACTACACACTGTGCCTTCCTGCGTCGCCTGCGAGTTTCCATGTGCCGTGGGAGCGTGTGTACGCGCTCTGCGGGAGAGTTGTTTTGCAATCGCCAGGCACCCCAGAGTTAATGCCATCCATCATCTCTTTCTCCTTGAACGTCTTTCCTACATGCATTTAAAAACACAGTGGTGTAAGTGTTTAATTGCAGTTTCGTTACTCTAAAAGAAGCACGAAAACAGAACAGAATACTTGGAAATTGTGGCGTTCGATGATTCTAAGAAATGTTTTCTTCTCCATATTTACACGAACATTGATCCTGCATTTCAAATTTGTTTCCAAATTATATTGAAGAAACGTCCAAGATAGAATAGAAGGGATGATATATAGAAAAGATAGATATTATATGGTCGTATTAATGATGGTGTTTGTAGCACCTGTGAAACTGACATTTTGTGGTCCCTATATTAAACAAGAAAATGTTCAGATACGTTTTTGAAGGAAATTATCCCAAAACAATGTTAAAAAATCTCTTTCAATGAAAACGATGCAATATGCCACTGAATTTTTACACATTTAATTGTTATATTAAATGCTCTGGTAATGAGTATTTTCAATGAATCTGTAAAAGAGTTATTTAAAAATGATGTATCCACGCGCTGTATCGGAGATGGCCATAATTTGATGAAAAAACACCACCTTTTCCAGAACTTTTTTTGTCACAGTTACGCTACCCACTATTTCTTGTTTAAATGTACGAGTAGAAAAAGTGTCGATCTAATTTGATAATTTGCTGTGAACGGTATTTCCGTCACATTACGTATCTTACTCTTTCAGATATCGAACGTCGTAATGTATACGCAATTATCGCTTCTTAATTTCCTTTCCCTGCTACAAATAATCTTTTTCCCGCGAGTGAAGTTGCCTGGCGTTTGCAAAACAATCCTTCAGACGTGGTTGTACCTTCAATTGAACTCTGTCGCTTGCGGGCGGTAGGGCGCCACTCCGTGCTGGTGGGGAACGCGTCCTTCGTGTGGAAGAAGGGACCTGACAAGAAGCCACCAAGGCCTGCGGATATGACCCCCGTCTCCACAACAGTGGATGACCCTCCTGGTGAGTACGCATCTTCGCTTTCGTGCACTTAGATTAAATCGGAGAGACTTCCCATGTTTGAGCAGATGGTACGCGGTTTTCCAAACGGGAGCTTCTTTACGACTTCATTTGTGGTATTAAAGCTTCCGATTGGATAACCGCGATTCAGCTGATCAAACTTTAGAAGTCACTTAACATAAATCGGAGAATAGAATCACTCTCCGTGTGCTGCCGACGCCGCCACCACCACTACCACCACAGTGGGATAGTTTATGTAGAGCTGCATGCACGATTGATGCTTTACGGGGTGCTTCGTAGTAGCATCTCGTTTGAAATGTCTTTCACAAAAGTATCATTTTATAAAAATTGTTTTACTTTTTAACAATTTTAAGTGAAGCTAGATTTAACTTTAAGACATTGGGAGGTTCTAGATGGTCACCATTACTTTTGATGTTGAGCGGAGTTTTATCTAGTACAATGCAAGATGAATCGACTTTAAATGAAACATGCTACCACATAACGAAGAGGTAAGGAAAGCATCAATCGTTGATGTTACGCAACCTTCAGAACAAAATTCAAATTACAATTCGCTGCAATAGAATACTGTATAGGAAAAATACAAACTTATTCTGTTGAGATTATACCAATTGAATTACATTAATGTCTTGTTAACAAAAATTTAAGTATTATTTGTAAAAATTAAGACTTCTTCCTACAAAATTGTTATAAAAGCTCAAACTTTAGTCATTCTTGAAACCTGCCGGTTTTGGTCGTACGATTCTTAATAGGTAAAGCTAGGAATGTGGAATGCATAAAGGTCTTTCAAACACGGAGCCCAGGGTCAGAAAACACCAAGAATTAATAATAATAATAATAATAATAATTAATAATAATAATAATAATAATAATAATAATAATAATGAAAATAATAATTTAATCGGTTTATTATATTCGCTTTGGCTTGGTAACCATATCCATTTTATTGACATTCGACTGTTTCAAACTAAGATATCTACATTCGGCATTGAATTTGCGGTTCAATTATCGTGAACTGATGGCCTTCAGGAGAATCGATTATCTGAGATATTTGTACTAGGCCTTTTGCAGACTAAAGAAAAAGCCTTTCTATTAATGAGTGAGCGCATAAAATTTTGAAGAGAATTCGAAATTGTCTGTAAGTGAGGGTTTGAAGCATCCGTAAATTTTGTGAAATGTCATTTAAAAAAATCTGTCTGGGGAAATATGTGAGCTTATGAGTACTTGGGTAATATATTAATTCATAAAGAGAGAAGACAAATTTTCAAGAATATGTTTCGCAGTTCTATTCAATTAAGATGGCAGTTTTGACTCGCAAACAAACAAACAAATCAAATTTGTCTAGAATATTATCCAGACATCGCGGTTACCAAGAAAACAGTTTGAACCAGTTCGGAAACGAATCTTTTTCATGAAAAGAAAAATTTAAATCTCAACGGAAACCGAAAAATTTAATCAACAGAAACCGAATCAGAAATATTTCTTAACCCAAACGGAACGTTCTTTAAAATGGTTTAATACCTATTTAGAAATGCTTCATCTCAGTCTCTAAGTTTCATTCACTTGTGTTTCAAAGGATTTCGCTTCTTCTCTCAGAAATACGAGTGTCATGCTCAGGGTACAAACTCGCCTGCCTCCTACTCGACTTACGCCACACAATGGGAAGGAAGAGGAAGTACTTTCTCCGGTGCGTCATTCACAGTTAGCAATCTCAGAAATCCCGCCTCGCCCCCGCACAAAGCGATGGGAAGAGGTCAGACGTGACCCGTATGCTTCGCAACACTTGACCTTCCCATGTGACTGCGTCTGGCATCACGTAACCCACGTGCATCACGTCAATGTTTGGCGCTCTCTTCTTATACTACCTTGTTTACTACCAAATCTGATTTTAGTGTCATCAACAGTTGATTAGACACAAACAATCAAAAGAAAACGAAAGAAATAATAACCTAATATTTTGTTTGTTTTTAAAACAAGAAAATATTTTTCGAAAATTGAAATGAAAGTCAATGATAACATTTGCCTACTTTAATTTCGCGCCAAAGGTGAATATAGTTTTTTTGACTAGAATTTTATGCACATTCCTCCTTTTCGATGTACAATGAAACACGAATATTAGTGAAAGTGAGTGGTAACTCACTTTGTGTCTGAAAAACATAAAAAAAACAACTAAACATCCACTTTGGTTCTGGGCTCTTTCAATTTCAATTTCCTTCCCTAAAACCCAAATACACACACTATTTCCCGTTCGTTTCGACGGTGGTGTCTCTCCTTGTACGAGAAAACTTCGTTCATTCGATGCAGATACATATAATTCTCGTACGATATTATTGAGCTCGTACTTTCTAGATACGAAAGAAAGAGAATTGGTTATGTCGACAGCAGTAATAACAAACGTGAACAAATCAGCTGTGACGCTGGCATTTAATCGGAAGCTTGAACGTCACTATAGGGACGCCACTATAGTAACGTTCAAGCTCCCGATTGGATGACAGTGTCACGGCTGCCTAGTGCCGTCGAACTGAATGATTAAATCGAAGTATAGCTGGTTGTTCGATACTGTTACTTTTTATTAACCAGGAACGAAAATTTCTATTAACGTATGTTGTCAACGTCGCTCATTGGTATCTTTTATTCAATTCAGGGTTGGCCAAGCAGAACGGAGGGAATTCCAAAAGGTGCGCGGCCGCGGCGGGGGGACATCGCCGCCGAGCCCCCCCCGGCGGACGCCAGCCAACCGGCGCAGCCGCCGCCCGGGAAGAAGCTGGAGGGCGCGGCCGAGGACGAGGACTACCAAAGCCCTGGCGGGGAGCTGCCCTACGGCGCGCCCGCCGACCAGTTGAAACGATCAGGTGAGACAGCGCACGCCCAAATAGTAGCTTCATTTATTATTCGAGGTGTTGCTTTAATATTCAGCGCTACTAATAAGCGTGGTGTAAACTTTATTCCGTGCTTACGCCTGGAATAGCATGAGAATAGCAAAAACTTTTACCAATAAACATGGAATAGCTTGAGCATGGAATAACTGCGGCGTAGTTTCCATGGCAACCGCTAAACCACGGAGACACATAGTTTAAGCGTTGAATAAGGAAATAACGCGGAGGAAAACAAGCGCCTTGCAATAGTCATTTGTCTCCAGTTTATCTCCAGCTGTTCGTGCGTGAGTTTCGTTCTTTCCTTTCAGTCATTTCATATATTTCGACCTTTGCTTTTGTTCTTTTGGTACTTTCTCCTTGATATTTTGTGACCTGGCTTCTTTTGGATTTCCTGTGACTTAATTTCGACATTTGCTTTCGTTTTTTGATATTTTCTCCAGAATATTTGGTGATTCCGCTGCTTCGATTGGAACTGTGATTCCGTTTTCTGATTTTGTTGAGAGTGATTCGAGAGTGATTTCGAGATACTGAAAATGTGGAAGTTGTGTTCATAGAGGACATCCTTGATTGTGAACAACCGAGGAGGAAGAGGAAGTGTTACCGAGCACGGGTGAACCCATTGGAAATATATTCTGATACAGAATTCCGCAGGAAAAATACAGATTTTCGAAAGAAGGAGTGATAAAATTAATAGACTTGTTCGGGACCCAGTTGAAATGTGATGGCGGAAGGGGAGGAAAACTTTCTTATGATCTGCAAATTTTAACAGCTCTTCGCTGCTGGGGAAGAAACGAAATTCAAGACGATTCTGTTGACTTGCATGGGATAAGTCAACAATCCGTAACTAATGTGTGCCGAAGGGTGGCACTGTGTATTGTGGAAAAAAGGCAGACGTATATTCGAATGCCTGAAACGTTAGATGAAGAGATGCAGAAAATACACATGTTTTCTGATATATGTGGCTTGAGAAGTATAATCGGATGCATTGATTGCACTCACATCCGCATCCCACATATACCGGGCAATGGAGGGCACTGTTACAAAAATAGGAAGAATTTCCCACCATTAAACGTACAAGTTGTGTGTGATGCTTCGTTAAAGGTAATGGATATTGTGGCAAGATGGTACGGGAGTGCACAGACTCCCGTATATTCAATGAATCTGCATTGAAAGTGAAATTTGAAGGTGGACATTTTCATGGTAGGCTTTTGGGAGATTCCGGGTATGCATGTGTACCCCGGATTTATTCACCCCAGTGTTGAGGCCCAGGTCAAGAAAAGAAGAGCTCTACAATGAAAAGCATGTGCGCACTAGGAACACAGTGGAAATATGTTTTGGTGTGCTGAAAAGCAGATTTCGTTGCCTCAACACGCTTCAGAAAGCAATATTGCACAATTTAGCAATAATTTTTAATGAAGAGGAATTTCCTGTGGAAGAAGAAGTGGTTGAAGAACTACAATTGCAACCAATTGAAGCTCTAGGTCAAGGAGCAGCAGTTCGGGCAGCTTTTATAGAGGAGAATTTTTAGAAAAGGAAATTTATATATTAATTTGTGAAAGGCAAGGAAGTGAATATAAATAAAGTTTTACCTGGTGTCTGATGATGATGATGATGATGCTTAAATAATAATAATAAGGTTTTGTTTAATTGCTTTCTGGTAGCAAAACCAGACTTGTTCAAATATTCATATTTCCCAGAAAATCTGGTATTTGAGTGACCTATGAAAATTTTCCATGTTAAAATAATTCCATATTGCATATTTTTAAATTGTAATTCCTAATGTGGATTAATAAGCATTTGCACCAATATTGTGAATTTGAACTTGTCTGTTTTTGGTAGCATTCAGTGAAGCATGCCTCTTTTCAACCCCCAGGAAAAAATATCAAAGAATTAATAGTGGCTAGGTTTGAAATGTGTATATGAAAATAAAAGGATATTCAGAATATAATTGCAGACTTATATTTTCTCATCAATTTCATATAAATGTTTCACTTAAAAGCTTTCTAATAAAAAATGTGAACCTGCTCACCACTGTGAAAAATCTTCTAAATAATCAAATTTATTATGATTAAGAACTAACCTTGCATAAAAACTCTTGTTTTTACTGAAATGGCAAATTCTATTATGTTATAAAATAATAACAAAAACTTGAAATTCTTTAGAAAGGGTGGGTAACCAATTATTTAGATATTTAGTCAAAAAACAGTAAAAACTGTATGTGACGTATGGGGGAGAAAATTATCTGTGCACGCTTTCTTGAGTTTCAGAATCCCTTCCTAACAATTTAACTATTCATTCAACTTTTTTCAACTTAGTAAGTATCAGAATTTTGGATTAGTGAATTGATAAAAATTTAAAAAGCTGATGTGAACAGAACTTTCTACTAGATTTGAACTCCAAGCCGACTTATTTTGTGTTGCATAATTGACTTTTGCAAGAAAGTGAGATTCTCTGTTATTTGGACTTGTGTAGAAATTCAGATCATGAATGTTGTTCACGGGATTTGGTCAGTGTATAGATAATTAGTTTGCATTTCTGAATCTTAATTCCATCATCAGGGCTAGTTTACAAAAAACAATGCATGAAAACTTCAATATGAATATAAAATGCACAATAATGATATGCAAAAGAAATGTACACATCTTTCTAAATATGGAATTTTTGATTATTTAGTAAGGTGTTTTTATATCTTGTGCATTGTGTATTTAATTGATGCCTTCAAGCTGTGTTTTGTACACTAACCCTGATGATGGAATCAAAAGATTCTGAAACATCCACAAACTAATAGTTTATACTCTGACCAAAACCGATGAACTACATCCTCATATCACGTTGTAGAATTCTACAATGGGTAGCTTGGATCAAATCTTAAAAGTCAAAATTGTCTTGAGCACAAAAAACAAAAATTGTTTCTCTTCATAATAAAGTTTAATATTGTTCATTCATTCTATTTTAATGAACTTGTGTTATCAAAAGCCTCCCTTTGTATCTTACCTTGGAAAATGTCACAGATATTCATGTTGACATGAGAAATCAGTTCTTACAAAATGAAATTTCTGGATCCAATTTTAAAGGCCATACAACTAAAACATTCCCTTTAAAGTTGTTAAGCTGTCCACATTCTCACATGAATATGTAATTAGGTTCATAAATATATATGCACTAAAATTTCGAATTGTGAAATTTACACTTGTCACAAGTTAAAATCCACTTTAATCATTGGCCAGCTGTGCACCTCCCACCCAGAAAAAAGATACAAGAGGTACCATACCACTTTATTCTTTGCTTAACATTTAAATCAGGACTAATCAGAAATATCAGAGAATTTCTTATAGCATCTAGATCAAATTTTTTGAAGATTAAGAAACAATTCAATTATTTTACTCATTGGTTAAATTTTTACTTTCAATAAACGCATAATGGTAGGAAAAGCTCTCAATTTAGAATTTTAAATATAATTTTAGTACTTTCCTATAGAAAAATTATTACTTAAATTTGTTACATTAAAAATATTAGAAATGATTAAATAACATTTTAAAAAGTACTTCACCAAAATCGTACAATGTCGATTGGTAAACCAAAAACAAACATTACTTCAGTATAACCTACATAACTAATTTTTTCTTTCTCCTGCAAATTTTACTCCTCTCTCGTTTACTTGCAAATTTTACTGTACTTCAGATGAAATCTGGGCCTTTGAATGTTACCCATTTAATTACTCTTCACTTGCGACAATATTTTCAATTAACATATAATTCACTGAATCATTGGTTCACAAGGCTGAAAAGGAAAAAGATAATCCAATTTTGGAAAAAAAAAACTCACAAAAACTGAAACGAATTGATCGTTTGTAGTCGGCGGGTTTGTTACTCGCTACTTCCCCACAGCAGAGAATAAAGAAAAATTGCCAAAGATGCTACAAGAAGCAACGTTGCCAAGCGTTGTTTTCGCTTTAGAAAAGGTGTAGTTATTCCATGGTTTAGGCCGCATTATTAGTACAAATTTATTCTGTCCTTACACCGAGCTTAAGCTAGAACTAACTACTCCTAGAATAAACGTGGTATATCCAAGTTACACCACCCTTTTATTAGTAGCGCTGATTAAGTGTAGCTTTGGGGTGTAGCTTTGGGGTGTAGCTTTGCGGTGTAGCTTTGCGGTGTAGCTTTGCGGTGTAGCTTTGCGGTGTAGCTTTGCGGTGTAGCTTTGCGGTGTAGCTTTGCGGTGTAGCTTTGCGGTGTAGCTTTGCGGTGTAGCTTTGCGGTGTAGCTTTGCGGTGTAGCTTTGCGGTGTAGCTTTGCGGTGTAGCTGCGTGTACTTTGGTGTAGCTTTGCGTGTAGCTTTGCGGTGTAGCTTTGCGGTGTAGCTTTGCGGTGTAGCTTTGGGTAGCTTTGCGGTGTAGCTTTGGGTGTAGCTTTGCGTGTAGCTTTGCGTGTAGTTTAGCTTTGCGTGTAGCTTTGCGTGTAGCTTGGTGTAGCTTTAGTGTAGTGTAGCTTGTGTAGCTTTGGGGTGGAGCTTAGCAGGGTAGCCTTAGTAATAACAGCTTTGAAAAGTGATGAAACTTTACCAACAATATGTTTATCTATTGCAATAGAATATTTATCAACTATTCTTGAGTTTTGTAAACAATCAAGTACAATATTAAAAACACTTAAATTAATCTTTAATTAACTCTTCGTTTCAATATTAATTAAATATTGGAAAATACTGGAAAATACTGTGCTTGTTTGTCAGAAACTCTAGGACACTTAACGTATGTTATTCTAATAATAGTAATAGAATACCAACAGAACAGAATGGCAGGTGAACAGCAACTGTGTTTAATAAAAACTCTACAGTTCTTAATCATTTTATGTAACCTGGGGAAACCAATATTTTTATGAACGCGCTTGTTCTCGCGCCTTGTTTCGTGCATTATTATGGGCTAGAGAAATTCTTAATAACGTTTATCCCAGAAAGTTTTGGTGTCATGCTGAATCGTGAAGTAGACTCAGAAATATAAAATAAAAATCTATCTTTATATAAGAAAAACATGGACCGTACAATGTATGACAAAGCAGTAAGAGAGTTGGGAGGATGGGCGGGCGGTGGGCGGGCGGCGGGGCGGGGGGGGGCGGGCGGGGCGTGGGCGGGGATAGAAATAAAATGTGATCCATTTTTCGCAGTAGATTGAATTAAACTATTTTGTTGTCTATTAAATGATCAGTGTAGCTGATTAGAGTAGTAATGCACTGAACCGAATAGTTGAACTGGATCCTGTCAGATTGCACAAACTCCCTCATTTTTATGGTGCATTTACGGTGAAATTCTCATTCTTTATCATCACGTTGCCTCATCGATGGCATATGCCGGAGATGATTCTTAACGGCGTATTGTAATGCAAAATGCGGATAATTCTGTTGTTTTTTATCTTTTCCTGTAGTCAACACTGCCCAAGTTACTGCGCACTTTTCGGTCGATGCGCAGATAGTACTTTATGCTGTGCGAGCGTTCAAGATCGAGTACAAACACTGCCAGTGGATCATTCTTTGCATGCAAGGTCATATGCTAGTGCGCAGTACTCAAGGACAGCAAAGTTGACAAAGTGGGAAGAAAGCTAATATTAGGAGGCTAAAATACAAGTGAAGGTGTCCTGTATCTCGGATCAATCCGACTTCAGGTCTCGGTCCAGGGGGCCGTGAGATTCAAACCCAGAATCTTTTGTCTTTGTTTCCTGTGGAGTGGTTCGCGCTCTGCTAAATTAGATCTACGAAATGGGAAGTCGATTAGTATTTGTGTCATTGTCAATGTCAGTGGCTTGTATGAGAGCTAATGTTCTGATGATTCGTGAAGATTTTAATTTAATAGTAAATGAAATAAACATTCATGATGTATGAATTTGTATGCTTTTATTTTTGTTTTTGTGTTGTATTTTAACTTCCCTTTTAAACAGTTCACGCTACGAATTGTAAACAAGTGCTTTATGACAATTTGCTGTATAAATTCCCTCATTGTGCAGTTCATGCAAAATAAAATCCTCTTCATGTAGAGTAAATTAAACACAACCATCTGTTCTGCTTGTACAGTAATCCAGTTCCACTATAGACGCTACTAGAGAGAACAACAAATAGGACATACTAGGCAACTGGAAGTCGTTTTCCAGTGGTATCACCAATTAGCTACTATTTTCGTAGCACCCTCCGTCCTTAAGAAAATCGTCTTTGTATCAAGAATGTAGTTGCCATGAACTATATGCTATACCCACATCCTCACCAGCTCCTCTATTCCTTGAGCCACATAGCCTCATGCTACTCTATCGAACATATTTTTCTTGTCTCTGTCAGTATTGGAGCTCAGGGCTTTGCGCATGGAAAGCGAGCTAGCTGTACACGAGCCATCGAACAACGTATACTAACGAACAACGTAGGAAACGTTGGATTGTTTTAATGAATATTCTCATGCCAAAATCTCAATTATTCCAACGATTTAAATATCATTTTTATATCAGTAAAATAAGATTAACGTTGAATCAAATAAAATAAATTAATGAATAATTTATAACATATTTTATGTATACATATAATTAATATTACAATATAATAATTAAAATTTAAATGATTGTGATAAAGTAATTTTTAAAAAAAATATTAGCCTACTAACCTCTATATGTGTAAAGAATGTATGAAAAAATATTCAATTTTATTTGTATATTATAAAAATTTACGTATGGGTCTCAAATTTCTTTACAGCTTAATTGCGTAACAGTTGAAGAATACACACATTACAATTCTAATCTCTTAAAAATATTGTCATTTGGAAACATGATTACAACTATATCCCATTTTAGAAAAAAAATGAAATCAAAAGGAAAGTCTTTCCTTGCCTCCCCTGACAGTTTTCCTATGGCTCATCATTGTCCACTAGATCGTTTGAAACTCACCGGGGAATCCAAACACTGACATTAGAAAAGTATGGTGTCAATTCGAAAGGAAAGAGATTTCATTAGTGTTGCTTTGCAACCTCAGTCGCTTCTCATTGTGAATCAAATTGCTGATTTTTGGAAATTGTAATTTCTCTCCGGAAAAATGTGTTCGAATGATTTTGAATTTGTTCTGTGGAGTCGAAACAAAGGAGTTCTACTGTAGTCAAGTGTAATTTAGATTCAAAAATTTCGTATACAATTGTCAGTTTTGGCAACAACAATACAAATTGTTGTTTTGTTGAGAAGAAAGTGCAAACCATTTCACATAGTTGTACTTGTTTCGTTTCTGCGCATATTCAGATGATTGCGTGCAAAGACAATACGGAAGGAGGCGAATGTTCTCAATTCGCGATGTATTTGCTTGCATGAGACTCGCTTCTCATGACACACGGGAAGTAGTTCTAGTCCAAGAAGCAGCCAAGAATCATTTATTTGTTTTCAAATCTTAATATAATTCCAAGTATTTTTAAAATTCCTTTCTCAGCGCTAATCGTAGAGGGACGAAAATACAAATATATTTTTCAATATAATTTTCTTTAAAAGTTATATAGGTGATATATCGTTTTTTATCAAGGTAGATGAGGATTCAAGTCTGGTAGTAGCACACTCAGTTCAGATGAAAATTCAATAATTTTTCATTTTATTTAAATCGAAGCTGTGATTTGCTTGATTTGTATGTATTGTTTGATGACGTAATTTATAAAATAGATTAAATGACCTCACAACACACTTGTAATAGAATTACTTCAAAGGGAAAACGTAAAATAAATCGATATGTGCTAGTTACTAGAAAAACATTGAGGAACTGTTCTTTTTGATACTTGGATACCTAATAAATAGTCTTGAGCAAAAATTACGACAACTGCAATAAGATGCCGACGTTGGAGCTAGGCGATGATTTTCATAAAGAGGAAGTTATTACTGTTGGTGTTTTTTCGTATTCACAAGCACGATATTGCCTGGTTTCTCTTGAATAGGCTTGTGATAATTTTCAGTTAGATTTAATCTGACAACCTGGTTTCAAACTGGATGAAACCTCATATAACACACGGTCGTCGACCGTAGAGTTTCGATGAGGGTTCACTTAGACCAATGTTATAAATAAATGTATTTATTTTCGTTCATACTTTTTCCTAAGAACTGTTCGGATTTTAAAATCTTCGTAGAAAGAAATTGCTATTGAATAGAATTAAATACTGACTATAAGTCACTTCCTCCTTTTAAACCTTTTGAGATGATTCATTCTTTGTTTTGAGTCAACAAATGTAGCAATTATCTAGTATTTTTCTCGCAAAAAGCAACATTTGTACCATTACTGACTATTACTGGCTTCGATATAAATGTTTCACGAAATACGAAAACTTGGTTATTAATGATCATCTGGTAGAATGATTTACTTTGTTATTAATTGGTTGGAATCGATTGTTCTGCAAGTACATGATGTGTTATTTAAGACAAACTATTCTTAGCGTTTTGCTATTCTTAGCGTTTATTACTGATTTTGCAACTGGAATAAAACCGAAAGTTAGACTTTTCGCCGATGATTGCATAATATATGAGAGTATTGGCGCGTCTTCGGATGAAAATATTTTACAGAACGATCTTAACTGTTTATGGAACTGGGCGTGCAGAAATAAGATGGAATTAAATCCGGAAAAGAGTAAATTCATTTGTTTTACAAATCTCGCTCGAATGTACACTCGAATTACAAGTTAGGAACTAACGATATACCGCGTGTAAAAACTGTAAGTACTTGGTTTGGTCCTGCGTAGCGACTTGGTTGGTCGGATCATATTAACAATACGGTCAAAAATCATGGAGAGCGCTGCACTTTGTAATGCGCAATCTAAAACAACAATAGTTCGAATGCCCGATACTTGGCATATACTACACTTGTTCATCCTATTTTAGAGTACGGAGCGGCCTGCTGGGACCCGTACAGAAAAGGGCAAATCGAGGCGTTAGATAAAATTCAAAAACGGGCCGGGAAGTTTGTAAATCATGGACGCGTTGATGGACGAGATGAATGGGAACCCTTATCTAAGAGACGGGAACGGCGCGTTTATGCGTAATGTACAAGACATACAAAGGGGACTCAGCATGGGCAGACATCAGTAAAGATTACAGAAATCTGATTATAAAAGTAGAGAGACCATCCTGGAAAATACGATGTAGAAAGCAAAGAACTGATGTAGGCAAGTTCTCCTTTGTGAATCGTACTATAGTAGATTGGAACAAACTACCTGCAAAGGACTAGAGACTCTTCCTTCTAATGTAGTGAAATTTAAAATATACTTAATTCTATGTAGGTCATCATTAATAGCATTGGGACTTTTATCATTATTATTATTATTATTATTATTTAGTTTCATTATTATAATCGTTAGTATCATTAATAATATAGTCATGTCTCTTATTCAGTGAAGTTGAAGTGAAGTGTAGTGTGGTGGGGGCACGGAGGGAGGGAGGGAGTGTAGTGCAGGCAGTGAAATGAAGTGAAGTGAAGTGAAGTGGAGTGAAGTGTTAGAAAGCTATAAGTCAACATATAGATAACTCAAAATTAATTATAACTAGGATATTAATCTCTAATTCTAATTGTAATTATATTTGTAAATATTCGTAATAGTTTTGTAATTGTATATCTAATTGTAATAATGTTTGCCACTGAGCATTAGCTCAAAGCGAACTTTAATAAATCTATCTATTGAACAAACCTTTTGGAGATGACTCAACTAATATTTTTTCCTAATGTATAAAGGGAAATGCATGGAATTGATGAAAATGTCAAACCAATTGCTGGTAGTAAAAATGAGGAATGTTTTCGATGATCGACCAAAATACGATTTTCAGTAAACAAAGAATTATGATCGTTCTAGAGATTGCAATTTTTTTCCGCGTCGCTGATATTGAAAGTAATTGCTTCTATTTTATAAGAAATTCGTGTTTGGAGTCTCGCAAAAATATATAGGGCTGTTCTCCATAGAGTTCTATGAAATAAGGCAAATAAGTTTGTGAGTATTGTTTATTGATTACTCTACCGCAATATTTTGTTTCATTGGTTACAAGAATAGTCAAGTCCTGCAGCACAGAGTATGAATTGTTTTGTAACGTTAAGAGCATGACCCTAACAAGCACGAAGTTGTGCTTTTTTCATTGAACGTTTCTTTCAATCCTTGTGTATTGTGAAGATACTCAGAGGAGTTTTTACGTGTAAAGTCATTATTTAAATGACTTACAAACTGCACATTTGTGAGCGGTACTGACAATGCGTCGTTATCACTTATTGTTCAAGCATGAAAAAGCAAAATACAGCTTTTTGTGACCTGTGTTGTCAAAATTAGGCTAGCGTGATGTCATTCGGGAAAGCTAACGCGTTTATACTTCAAAAATACACAATTATTTATTTTTCCCTAAATTTTACTTAACCAAACTATTTCCTAATTATGTATACTTTTATGATTCCTTAATAAAATGAAAACAAGTTCATATATGTCAGTTTCGATTTTATTCAGAAAATCAAAGGCAATTTGGAATAGTTAGTTAATTATTAAGTTCCTTAAAGTACCGTCTTCAACGCCTGCAAGTGATAAACGTTTTTTCGTAATACGGTAAAGTTTTAACCGATTTAACGCATCCATTTCAGCAACCAAAATACACTCTTAACGTTCTCCTAGAGTCACTTTTGGCGTACTTTAAGGATTGAACATTCCGTCAACCTTTAAGACAAATCGAAACGAATGGGTTGTAGTTAAAGATAGTTTATGAAAACAGATATTCCAAGAACATATATTTCTCGTTTATATGAACATTTTATTGAAAAAGATGGTATTACGAAAAGTATTCAACGACACCCGGCGGATAACACAAATAACTAACACGGCTGAATTTTCCTTTTTATGGACCTAATGTGGTTATAAGTGTAACATCTTTCGTCAGCGCCCATTGCGGTGGTGTGCGAAACTATTAAACCTAACGTAACCTAACCTAAACTATTGTCATCTAACACGATATTCGAAAAATGTATTTTACTCAAACAAACGTAATGAAATAAAATTAAATATTGAACACAACGATAAATATTCTTTTTCTACTTGAGAAAGAAACTCACTTGATCTTTCGTCACTTGTGAGAAAAATCGCATCATACAATAGTTAACTTTTCTTCATAATTACAGTGCGTCTTCTCAATAACTGTGCGGAATCGATCATTGCAAACAGTTCTCATTCTGTACTAACGGCTATTAATTGAAAATAACAATATGCAGCTGGCAGTGATTCACTTGCAATCAGAGATTTCATATGTTTGCGAGTCGTAGAAGAGCACGGAAGGACCGTAAAGTCGTATAGTAATTACGCGTGATCTGTCACCGGCGATATCTCCTGACGAGTCGTTCTGTATACGTAATATTTCTTTATAGGGTTTGTAACTTTGTTGAAGGACAAATTATTAAAGATTGTCGCAAACGTACCCAGTGAAAAGTTCGTATCCTCGACAAGATGGTGCAAATAAACGAGTCAAAACATGTTTCATTGGAGCTAGAAGTACGGAAGGGTAGGGGGAGAGCATTTTCAACATTTCCTGAAGTTGTGTAAATGCGCGCAGCGCGCGGTAGCCTGGTCATTTCCCTGAGAATCGAGAGCTCTAAGGGCTTCGTAAACTCAGTTTTTGAGTAGACATCCTGTTTTTATAATTAGTGAAAGTTGTATTAATTGTGTTTGTAACTTTTGACAACGTATAATTAGTGATTGTTGGGGCTCGGATTCTGATGACATGTCATATTTTCATTGGTGTATTTTAAAGTAGCTAATTTGTAAATGAATGTTTATCCCCCAAATAGTGATAGAAATGTATAGTTATGGGGTTATTTTCTGTAATTTTTCAATTTTTAAGTAATTTTTTATTATTGCGTCAATTTTTGTCACTTTTACTCATTTTGTTTCCGTTTCGTATTCTTTTTGTTCATAAATGTTTCATGAATTTACAGTGACACAATAAAAGGAAGTTCTTATTCTATTATCAGTTCATGACGAAAGTCACTACTGCATAGGACTGTTTTTCGAACTCTCAAAAGTAGACATCTTCGGTAACTTCCTCGACCTTTCAAAACTGGCGGTTGGAAGTCCGGGGTTAAGGATTTCATTTCCTGCTAAAATGAAGACTTTATATTAAATATAATTAGTATAAATTAATTTATTTAAAATTATAAAAATCATTAAATAAATAAATATTTTCATTCACTTTATGAGTATTTAAAAACAATTAGATCACTTTCCGTTTATTGTTAAGTCATTTTATAGGCCACTTGCAAATAATTTGTAGGTCCTCGGAATCCGAACCCTGGTGATTATGCTTTGAGCACTAATTTACATTACTTTAACTTTAAATACACCTGAAGTTAATACAAATTGCTAAATGAATATGTATTAAATGTGTGCACAGAAGCAACAGACGAGCCGTATTATGCAGTGCCATTCCACCGTGTCGTACCAGTGCATGCTGGGCCGACATCACAGCAGCCAGCACCGCTACCACCACCGCGCCGACGCCAGGCGCGCGTCACTTGAGCAACGTCATCACCACCAACTTCACCATCACCATCACCATTACCATCACTATTACTTCCATCACCTCCATCACGCTCACTGTCCATACGATCCTCGCCCACCGTAGCTGTAGTTTCGTCAACTCAGTCAAACTGCTTCTCGTAGTCTTTAAGTCGTAAAAATGAAAATAAAATGTCGTTCTTCCTACGAGAGTCTTGTGTTTTTTTTTTTCCGCGGGGCAGTGCCTTTCCCTTGAGGAAACGTGTTCGGTGGTTTCGAGTGTCTGAGTGGGTGAACGAGTCGCTGCTTGTCCGGTGAGAAAAGGTTGAAAAACAAGCCCCGTATTCCTTATGAGACATTTTCGGAGATGCGCTCGAGACGAAGTCCGATATTTTTTGGGGTCGTCTGACATATCAATCATTTGTGAGGACTGATGGTATTTGTAGATTTTCGACAGCCTAATGCTCTCGAAAATGAAGTTGCTAACCATAATTATTAAATAAAGCTTAACAATATTTTGAAAGAAGTAATAATTTTAGTCGAGCGTTCAGGTGTCGAATCTCATTGCGCTTAAATTAACGTGAAAGGAAAATAGTTGATGTCGTGAAAACGCTATGTAACAACCTACGATTTTTTGAAACACACTATTTCCTCTCCCAGGCACCTTCTCTTTCGGAGTGTGTGAATTGTTTGATGGAAGATGAACCTAATCGATAACTAGCGCGGTATCGCTGGAAAAATTCTCCCGAACTTACGCGACCTACAATACAATAAATATTTTCTTAAAAGTTGGTTGAAATTAGCTTTCACTATGATTGAATTGGAAATTTCAATACACATCTTGAATATTTTAAGTGCGTCAAATACGAAGTGGGTGAAACAGGAAAAATAACGAATAATTTAGTCAGTATATGAAAAAGTTTAATGTATTATCAGCTAATAGTATTCGAAAATATAATTCGTGGAAAACCTTACTTCCTTTTGAAAAGCGTAAACTTGTCCAACCTGTTTCTTAAATTTCCAGGCCGTTATAAAAAATGGAAGTAAAGCATCGCGCGACCTACGGACGTATATTTTTTAAAGAACATCAACCTCGTCATCCAAGAATGTGTTCCTGGTTCTCTAAAGTGCCCGTGTGGGTGAACGGGTATGAGTCGATGCCCGGAGACAAGTGGACGGGGAAAACGTTTATAAACGTAATGTGATTTCTTGAATCACGGAAATTTTGTTTTCTTAATGTATTGTAGTTTAGCATTGGAGTTTATGTAATGAAGTTAATATTTATTCTTTTTAAATAAAACAAAAGGAAATTTGAACTTCGGATAAAGTTTTTGCTCTATAAACTAGGCTCATCCATTGAATGTAACAAAAAATGAATCAAGAAACTATTCAGTGGCATTCGAAAATATGAAATTATTTGCATGATTAAACTACATTCGAAGGGAGCTTAACACGCCTGATTGTTTTGTAATATACTTTTATCCAATAATGGAAATACAATGCATTATTTGTTGACTTATATTCCTTAGTTTACTGTATTAATATCTGGGATATGAAACGTATTTTTGAATGAATGGATACTCTCAATTAAGAATAGAGAAACTTTGTATTAATTGTGGTAATACATTTATCTGTTTGTTAGGTGCATAATTGTATTCCTGTTTATTTACAGTACTCTGGAATTTCTCAAAACAACAAAGATTGCAAGGTTTATTGTGATTATGAACATCCTGAAGTGCATTGAGAGATTTTTGTTGAATAATATTTTTTAAAAGATATTCCTTCAAAATTATGCTGAAAGACCTTCATACTAAAAAAGTGTGTATGCTTGGAGTGTGGAACCAATGTCGACGGCACCGAATTTATTGGATAAATTTATTTCTCCTACTCTTAAACGTATTGAATTGCTTTCATGCATAAAGCATCTGTAGGGTTGATATATGAAAGTTGTTGTGAAAAGTTGGTATATGAAGATCTTTTAGGGATTTGTAATCATCTTTGTTTCAAAACAATTTTCTAAATTTCGTAACTACACTTCTCACTTCACTTCTATGTTAGGATATCGTGGAAATAAGTAGGGAACGTAATCTTATACATGTTCAAAATAAGATTATTAAGTTATGAATCTAAAACATTTGATTTATTGTACTTTTTGATGTATTCTCAATTGATCAGCGGAACAATTTTTTTAAAAATATAAAGAAATGAATTGAAAAATTGTATATATTCAGATAGACTCATAATGTGATTTAAATGTGATAAAACAAAAAGCCGTTGTATATAAGCCATCAACCTGTAAAGGTATTTCTATTGAAATTGATATTTAGGGTAAATTTTTATCTCAATTGCCCAAGTTTAAAGAAACATATTTTGTGTTTCTGATTTTGATAAAATAACTTTTATCATTAATTTTTTCATGACAAGGTTTCATAAAAACACAATTATGTTAATTTAATATTGCATACTAAGTTTTTAAAAAAAAACGAATTTGTAAAAAAAATTAAACATTATATATTTTAGTAATTGCCTCTCTAATTCGTTTTACTGTTAATTTCTTCACAACACACAAACATGTATGATTTTTTAAAATTAAATATCATTTGGAAATAATAGATAGAATAGAAATATAATAGAAATTCAACTATTATAAGATAAAATAAACTCAAAACAGTACTTCATATGAAACGTTCGTTTTCATTTATTTGTTAAAGCTTTTTTTTCATTGATATATCTCAAAATATCAATTCTTCAAAATCGTTTATTGACAATTTACATAATCCCAAACGCCACACAATATACAGTCTGCATTCTATCACACGTCTATAATATGTGGAAATAGCAAAAAATTGAATTTTTAATACTGACGTTTTGCGTTCTAGTATAAACGGTATTACATGCAATGATCATGCAAAAGTTAATGAAAAAATAACATTATAACTAGGATTTCTTGTTTACTTGTACGAACATACTAAAACTTCCATCCTCTTTTTTGTTTTTCCTTCGAGAATATTCTTTAAATATTACGACTTTTGCGCAATTTTCTATGCGTAAACTGATATAGATTCTTTTTAAAAATTACGAAATTTTGCATTTCATCATATTTTCGTCTAGTTTCATTGATCCTTTGAGCAAATGCTGATATTGCCCTCTTGTTTTGCTTCTGGACGTGAGTGTGTTACCCTACGTGTAGCTTAGTGGAGAATATAGTTATTCAAATAATCGTTCTCCAAGTTCTCTTGGCAATAAGCTGAGTCCGTCAAGAAAGGGAATAACCAAAATTTCTAGCTGATTTTTCATTGCAAATATTTTTTTATACGGTAAGTAATATTTTCTTTCAAATCATTGTCAAAAAAAAGAAAAGAAATATAGTTACTATCTGGGTGCATTATCCAAGTTAATATGTTAATATGAGTTAGAACAAAGATCCCAGAGCTTATGAAATCGTTCACAGATAGCACTGCTTCCTGTAACACGTTCCACAGTTTCTAACTTTTCCACGTTAAATAATAGTAATTATTGAAATGAGTGGATAAGAGGGTTATAATTGCATGAGTGGTATGTTCATGAAAGCGAAGGACACAGCAGTTTTCTTATATACCATGAATGCAATTATAGCCCTTTATCCAATGTTACGTTCAATATTTTTCGTTTCCATTTAAGAATAATTTAAAATTAAAGCACATCTTTACCATTGGGGGTGTACATTTGATGACGCAGAATTGCTTCTGTAAAAGATCTATTTTAGTGTGCCTTGCATTGTTTGTTTGCAAGAAATATTTGCCCTTGGAAGGTTGAACTTGGATACAATTTTTAGAAGCTGAGAAATCATGAAAACATTACTTGCACGAAAAGTGAAGACAGGTGTGAGAAAGAATACAACATGTATAAATGTTGGGAAGAGAAAAAACTAGTCACTTCTGACAAAGTTTTGGTCTAACGTACTTTTTAGAATGGGGAAACACAACTTGCATTTATATTTTTTACATTTTAAATCCTAAGATCATGCATGTAAAACATTTAATTTCTTCACGACAAATATTTTACGTTGTTTCATTAGTTAGATACTTAACGTTTACTTCGACAATTTAATTTTATTCATTCGTTGTTTATATGTTGTTGTAGGTACGAAATCGTTGATGTACATTTTGCTCATTTTTCATGGTCGATTGAAAATACCTTGGCTACGTCTGTATTATAGTTTCTCAATTAAACGACTTGGCTCTTTTTTGAATTCTGATTGGTGGGTGTGGAATTTTAATTATTCCCATGATATTAACATAGAGATAATAAACGATTTTTCATGGAATTAATGAGCATATTTAGTTAACTAAATGAAAAAAATATATAAAAGGAAAAGGAAAAATATAATCGATAACTCCGATTTCAAATCAAATCCTTATCAAGACCTTTCCTCTTTGTGTAAATTTTACCCTTTCGGGTAGTATTCTCGGTCCAGGTTCTCCTTAAAATTTTGTATAGCTGATGTAATCACAATCAACTATTTTCTGTCTTATGTGTTCCTATCCCGCCCCGCCCCGCCCGGTGTCACCCTGCCGTCTACCACCACCCAGATCTATAATGTCTTTCCTCATACTGGCCTTCCATGCCTTGCTCTGCTTCGTTTGGGCTCCCCCCGCCTTGTTTGCTACGATCACCGTTGCTTCACCATTGTCGCTATAAGCAGCTATAAACATATACATTGTTGCATACTCCAGACAAACGTCTTAGTAACAATTTTTAGCAGTCTAATTGCGCTATTGAAATGAATATAATTGATCAATTTGAATGATTGAAAAATGAATCATTTTATTCCAGACTATTGTTTCTACCTTGAACCCCCATTTTCAACTTTGTTAAATACACAAATTCAAGAATGAAAATCTGTTCCAGTTTCCCTAAAAACCTCTGTACTCAGGTCTACGGGAGGGAGGAGAGGCATGTATTAAAGCTTTTAGGCAAAATCTTGTCAAAATGCATGTAAAATAATTAAAAACCAAGGCAAAGATTACATTAGCTAAAGAAAAAAATTAGGATAAAAATCCAAAATGTTCATATCATGTACCAGTTCAACTCCCTGATCTGATATACAAGATAAATAAATAAATACATTAAATTAAATTAAATTAAATTAAATTAATAATTGATCGAAGCGAATAAAAAATAGTAAAAGTGTTCATTTGTTTAAAAGACCAAACAATTATTCTTCTTTATATAAAAGAAAATATTAATTTGAAAATATTTTGAGTAAATCGTGTTCGACAGAATACTTTACCTTTCAAAGAAAATACCTGTCGAAATCTGTTTAGACGTTCGAGAGATTATCTCCGTCAGTCAGGAATCGAATCGAACAGAGGGAATTCGTAAAAACAATCGAATTAGCTATAAATAAACTAAGAACCGTACGATATTATTAAAAAAGGCATTTCTTTTGAAATCACGTGCACACACAGATTTTATTTATAAGGAAAAATTTCGCCAAATCTATTCAATATTGACCTTTAAATAATTTTAGATACAGTTTTCAAAATATAAGTAGTTTTTGTATTTTGTTATATCGTGACAATGTGTTAGAAGTACCTAAAAGTAAGAATTTTGGCGATACACGACTTAAAATTACCTGCGTTAATTTCAAGTTCCTATCCTGGTCCAAATCGCTGTCCCTAGCATTTGTTTACTATTTGTTGTTCTTTCTTTACGTTCATGTCTCCTTCCTTTGTGTGCAAGAGGAGTATTTAAATCACCAGCAATAGCTACAGGATATTCACTCGCCGAGCGGTGATGGAGCTTTTCCCGGAGTGCGATACTGGGCGAAGACTAGGATTACTTGGATTTCCTGGCTCAAAAATGGCTTGCAAAATGGAGTAACCATTATTTGGTGCCCTATCTGAAGTAATAATTTTCAAAATATTTCTTTAATTACGGATTTCTATATCCATCATTTAAAATTCCGTAATGGCTCCATCTGACATTCATGGCTGTTTCACGAAAAACATAATATTCCATTCCCTCTAGTTTTTCCATTATTTCTAAGGAATTGTTATCTGAATTCTAACTTTAATTCCTTCCGATTTCATACATTAGTTACGACTCAATTCTTATCACTTTGTTGGAACAAATAGTATTTAACTATTGATAATATGACAGTTTACCTGCAACAATCGAAGGAAGATTTTCCTCGCATGAACGTTTTTAGAGATGCTGTCTAGCTAGACACATCGTGTCGTCTCTACCCTTATCCCATCGGTTTCAATGAGACTAAAAATGTGGTGTTAAAGTGGGGAAACATCTCCAATAATCTTTTCGACGCGTTCATCGCCTAGATAGCTTAGTGCTAAGAACAGCTGGATGTATTCCACGAGACCAGCGTTCTACCTCTGGTCGGGATGACCAATGCTTTGAACAATTTACCTCCGCGGCTGCTCGCGCAGAGGGACACATTTATGTCACGGGCGGAGGAGGTGAAGTAGTTCCCGGGAGGAGGTGGCGTCCGCGGAGACCGACTCAGCAACGTCGAATGGAGTCATGTTCATCCACCGTCCACTCCAACATCTCAGGCTTTTTTTGGCGCCGGCCGCCAGGAGGGCGCGTGGAGTCGCCTCGTTCTCAGACCACAAGTACCACAAACCGAGTACCCGGTGCAGAGGTGTCGCCCCTTCGTCATCCCTGGCGTTCGCATTGGCCCCCGCGCCGAGCAGCACAGGAACACAGCTTCCGTTGACGTCGTATTCGGCCGCGTAGTGCAACGCGGACCATCCGTTCGAATCGATGGCGTTCACGTCGGCGTCTCTTTCCAAGAGCAGCAACAGAACGTCTGGATTCGCGTTATGCCACTGGAACGGGATATAAAACGCCGCTATCAAGGGAGTGGTTCCGTGAGAGCTTGTGTAATTAACATCAGCACCGGAGTCTAAAAGTCGACGAACGTCTTCCACTCTTCCTTCGAAGGCCGCTGTGCACAAGGCCTCCCCTGATGGGGAAGGTTTTGCGCGCGCCCTGTCCCTCCTCGCCCTGACCTTCCGCAGGCGAAGTTCCAGCCACTTTTTTTCGCTCTCTTCGTCTACTGCCGTAGTCATTTCTGTCGCTGACGGTCCCAGGGCACTGCCGACTACAGGTTGAGGCGTCGTCGAGGCGGTCATGAAGACAGAGGATAGGGTGTGGAGAAGTGCCAGCGGTGATTAGGGGGAGGAAATGAAAAAGGAGATGTGGGGGAGGAGGAGATGAAAGAAGGGATATGGGGGTGGAGGAAATGTAAGGATATAAGGGGGTGGAGGATATCAAATTGTAGGGAGAGGATAGGGTTCCCCAGCAGAAGGTGACTCAGCCATCTGCCTCATAGGTGTTCCTAATCGTAGCTGTTCCAATACTATTTCAATTGTCCCCTCGAGATTTTTCACCTTTTTCCAGCCGATCTATCGTCGCTGTTCTTGAGACACTGCATGCTGCTTGGATCTCTGGCTGGGCCGTAAGTTCTCCCACCTCTCCTCCACCCGCTGTATTCGCTCGTTCAGACCGCGTCGCAAGCGCGGACGGTTTCGTCCCGTCCTGCAGCTGGTGTTCCATCGGCGCAACGGTCTTGCAGCGCCGTCGCAGCCTTCAGCTCGTGCTGGCGCAACGCCTCCTGAATCCTGCGCTCGGCCTCCTGTTCCTGCTGTGGCAGGGCGTGCTCGACGGTGGGGCCCTCGCCCCGGGGCTTGCGCTCGGCCTGCTGCTCCTGCAGGCGCAGGGCCTTGGCCTGGTGGAAGGCGTCGGCGAGCGCGGCGGCGCCGTTCTCGCCGGTGGCGCACTCTGGGTCACGTGGCATACTTGCGGCCGCATCTGTCTGAAAAGATCAGAAATAGTTCATTATGCAACTTATTTCTAATGCTATGGTTTTTCGCAAAAGTATGTTTTAAAAATCAGTGGCTTTAGGAGCGAATTTTCAGATTTGTACGTATGGTGTAAAGCAACATTATGAATGACCTCCACACAGATTTTTGCATTACAGCATTATAAATTTGTAAAAGACCAAAATTAATTTTTGAAACAAATTTCAAAAGCACTTTCGCGGTTGAAAAATAGTATAATGTCACGCTGGGGGAAAGGGCGGGAGCCAACATTAAATCTTCTAAATTTTTGAAATATCCAAATGTTCACTTTTTTTAGTCCTTATCGAAGATAATTTAATTTCTTAATGGAATATATTGGTCAATATTATCTATTTAAATCAATTTAAGTAGTGAATTCTTGACTGTTCGGGATTATCCGCGTCATGGTCGATGGAACATCGACCCATCGACCATGGCGCGGCTAATCCCGGACACCCAATAATTCAATGACCGGCCGCGGAAGCCTACGACTCAATTTAAAAAGTGTCTTTAACATATTCGCAAGTGTTTTGGAAAAAGTAAGCAAAATTTACGCTTGTTGTACGCTTACGTTGTACGTAAGCAAAATTTGCTAAAAAAACCATTAAAATTTCGAAAAAGATGCCACTATCTTTATGTGCAAATAGAGCGCAATGTTCTGAATCATAAGGCATAAGCGCTGGTGCTAATTTTCTGAAATTATCGTGCATATAATTTTTGGGAACAGCTCGCTTGTCTTTAATACAACTAATAATTAACATTTGTATTTTATAGCTCAATGAATTGGTCGTCACTAATGCTTCAAATGATTTTGTTGGAAATTTCAAGAAATCTACAAAATCAAAAAGAAAATTAACTGAATCATGCTGACAATTGAAGTTCGTTTAAATAACCCCTAGGAGGGAAGTAAAAAACGAATTTTTTTAAAAATGCGTTAAAAATTAATGCAGATTTATAAAAGATGATGTGGTTATCTTACCAGAGGTATTGTTTCCTGTTCGCTGGTATTATCTGGGAGCGATGTAGTTGTATATCTTGCGTTCAGTACCCCCGAAGATGTCATCAGCGCCAGGTAAAACAATAAGATCTTCATCCTGAAATCACATGTATTCACATCATGGAAATTAAAAATCCAGTCAGGTCAGAAATTTTGGTTTAGACTATTGCTGTTAGCCTCGTTGCGATTAATTGGACGGCATTTCTCACTTACAAGGACTTCATTGATCTCACACGTTTAGAAACTTCGTGAATACATGCTCGGAATAAAAACAGTTTGTTTCAGAATCTGTGGACTGGTTGTTCCCGCATGTCATTTTCTGTATACTAGTATTGTATTAGTTGAATCATGAATGTTTTTTCCAGTTGGCATCATTAACTTATAATACAGGCGTGACAAAATGTTTCTGCATTAACCCGTTTTTCACTAGGGAAGCCCGGCTAGCCGGCGGTCATGTCCCCTGGCACCGCTCTGATTTCCCCTCCAAATCCAGAAAGGAGTGCACACGCGCAAGCTGAAGCAGGGAATGCAACGCAAAGCGTGCTCAAAATATCAAGACGAATGGTTGCTTCATACGAAAACATGTTTGCTATGACTTCTATCACGTAACTGATAGAATCTTCACAATTACTTATTACTATATTTTATGGGTTCATTTTCTTTTAAATTATCCCCTTTTGCGTTTCTGTGGCAAATTATTCGCTTCTTTTCGTTTGGGTTATTACGTGTTTTTTAAAAATTTCTTTATTTAAAATCACTCTGCAATTATATGGTCATAAGCGATCAAAACAGGTTTTTCGATTTTACATTATATGACAATAGACATTTAATTATATAACATTTTTGATTTGATGACGTTGTCTTTTAACAAGTTGAAACATTCACAAACAGGCACATTTTAACAAGCATGTTAATTTTTTTACAAGAAAAAAACACATATAATTTTTCAATTTTGCAGCTCATAATATTTAATAATTTTGTCACACTTCATGAGTCTTATTTTTGTGTATAGCAATAATGTAAAATACAATACTCCGTGTAACCTGTCTCAAACCTAGTCTTGCAGGAGACCTTTCAATAGGGGGTCTTTCTTATAAGGGATCTTTCAATAGGTCGAAATTTGGTGTCATATTTTATATTGATATATTCACTATTTCCGTGTGGAAAAAATTAGCGGCCGTCACGCACTGAAAATTACTGAAATATTACCGAAGTTCCACACTTTTCACTACGAAAATTGTCGTTCGCGGAGTTTGTGCAGTCCCGCCTACTGAGAATAGAGAGATTTTGCTCTTAACCGAAGCGGGTATCGTTAACGGTTATAAATCCGAAACGTCAAATCGTGTATGAAGCTCAAAGAGAGAGTTTTTGCTCAACGCTTACACTCAGTGATTACGCTTACACCTGGTAACAACAGTATTAAGTTACACATAATTTGGCGACTTTCAGATTTCGTTAATAGATTTTTTTCTATTTTGTGTATTGTGGTTTCGATTTAGTACTTCCTTTATTTACATCGTAATAGTTTTTTTTCTGGGAAGACAATACCAAGACGCGATTGGCAAGTGTGACCAGATGTTAACTTATTTTTATTCTTAGGATGTGTAGCAACACTCCCTGCACTGGAAGAATTAATTAAAGCATGTGTACTAGGGAATATTGATATAGGTGATGTAGAATGTGTAATTATGCACGAAATTTTAAAACCAAATCGACCTGTAATTACAAAAATTTGGAACGTTGTATTGCTTCTGATTTTAAAGGGCTTCCCCATTTGCGAAACCACAAGAATTTGAATATTCCACCTCACTGACTTCCTCATGTAGGATGGTAGCCAACACTTTCTTCAAAAGTCATGATGTGCAGAAAATCGCAGTCGGTTTTTGTACGCGTTCTTAGTGAACTAAGAATCCTAAACAACAATAACCGGCAACCTGCTCGGTACACGTTATGAAGTCTCGCTTACGGAATCGAGCCAGGTAAACGCTACAATGTTTGCTACAGAGACCGTAATTGATGTTACAGGCATCACTGGCAATAGCCGCTTATATTTAAGCGTCGATGAGCAAAAACTCTCCAAAGTCAGCTATTGACATCGAGCTAATGACATTGCTCACGCTCTTGATGAGCCCGTAATGCTGCGAGGCATAGTGCGTGTTCTTCCGGACACTAGTTCTTCAGCATTGAGATACAGAAACCCAATATGATACCAAAGTGCTCTCGCGGTATATAAATATCCTTAACACTCTTTGCCAAACTTCGATTATTTTGACAAAAACACAACAATGAATGATGATTCAGTTAAATGAGTTATTATATGAAAGCGTTGGCTTTCGTTTGTTATACTATCCGACCAAAAAGTCATTTGGTTCATAATTAATTCTGGTGTTGCCTGATGAGTTAGCCCGGAAACCTTTTGCTGGTTTTATTTTGCTTGTACATTGCTATTTTTGTTTTTCATTTGTTTTCCTTGCACTAGTAAATCCATTGTTACTTTTGTAGTTTTTCTTACAAATTATTATTACATTATTACTGTCCATTACATTGTGAATATTACAAATAAATGATAACTCGGATCTTATGTAATTTCTGTTCATTCACTATTTTTTTACTGCAGGAGATTAAATGTACGATTACTTATGCTATTTACACTAAAATCAACATGTGAACTCGTTAAGAAACGTATCAATGCAGAAATGTAATTCACTATCAGTGCAGCTTTACAAACTGTCTGAAGGTGCAGGCAGTTAATGCAAATTTGCTGGACTTAATCTGCTGTGTAATGATCCATACTCTTTTTTAATTAAAAAATAAATACTCCTACTCATCTATACTCGCCACAAACAGATTTGAAGAATTTGAACTTTGGAACGAAGGGTCTCTCTTGTTTGATCAAACAATTGTTTGGGACATTTGGAGATAGTGAATGAAACTTTCAGATTTTCAAATAAGTGTGATGACACGCGATATCAGCAAACTTGTCACAATTTCTCGTAGCTCTCCAGAAAGTTGATTCTTTTCTGTTCTAACCCTTAGCCACTGTCGGGGGTCTGTTAGATCCAAAAAATCGTTCTAATTCTCGTACCATCATGATGTTTTTGTTTCTTTGCTATTCTCAGAAGATGAGTTTTTGTAGTGACTGTTGTGATTCGTAGAGTGGATATTCAGCTGGTGTTACTCATTTCTAGGTTTTTGTGGTTTCATGGGTCTTAGAGATCGAGGGCAGCAGTTACGTAAGTTTTCCATAACTTGTCCCTGTTATAAAAATTAGTTTTGTTGTGTTTGAATGTTGAGAAAAGATGATAGTTGTCGGAACAATGGCAGATATACCCACACGACTCAGTGTTTGTGATGAGCGGTTAAGTGCGTTTTAAATTCATATTAGATGAAGATAATTGGCTAGCCTGGAAGTAAAGTTGTCTTGGTACTTATGGTACAATGTACTTAGACACTTAAGAACTGACTAACATTAAAACCATCTGCCAATACTAAAGTGGTACTTTAATTATGCGTCACCTGCGACGACAAATGACAAATCAACATAGATGCTCATATGTTCAGATGAAATTTATCACAACCTGGATTTTAGCCAATATATTTCATAGACCACTATAGTTCCAGGCCAGCCCTGATATCGATTTATGCAAATGTATTCCAAAACAGGTGTCTAAGTAAGGTGCTCGTATTTTTTTTGTACAACTTGAGTTTCAAAATTTAAATGTTCCACTTCGATTCATGATAACTTGTGTACTAAAATTTAATTTGATGTACTTTTTTCATGGCAACACTAATATTTTTTATATTATTTGACAAACTGGAATTTTTTAAATATATTTTAGAGGATGGATAAATTAAGTCCCTTGACTCACCTTATAATCTTTCAACATTCTAAATTAATTGCAAATGGGTAAATGTTTATTGCATTCATTAGCTCATTTCTTACTATATCTAGAAAATATACGAATATAATATTAAGTCTAGGTCTGTCAGACCCCCAGCGGTGATTACTTTACAAAAATTGACGACAGTGGTTAAAGATTAAGATCATCAAGAAACTATAAATCTCAACGACTCTCCGAAATGTTAGAGGAAACGCATTTACAGTTAATTTAGAATTTTAGAAAATTTGTATCATTTTTGGAACTTCCAAATAAACAATTTCTTGATACGCGTATTTTTTTAAAATAATAAAAAAGCGATCTTATCCTTCATACTGAAACGATATTCTAGAATGTTATCTCTAAGGAACAAATAAACATCACTCACATTGCGGATAATTATAGTGAATGCGCAGATTGAAAAATATTACATAACAAGTACTCACGTGCGATGCGTGCCGGTCAGACAGTTTTTACAACTGGCGCTGACTTAGATGTCACTTGTTACGTGCCTGTGAGCTACTACATCAATTACGATACATACGAGTGTATATAAAGCAGAACACACTCTCAAGAACCGATCCTCTCCCTCGATGACGCAAGTGCGCTTCAAAGAGATAGCGCTTGACCTAGCGAGAGATTCTGGCCCAGCGTTGGCAAGGTTAAATACCCAGCTGTTGATATGAAATATTCGCTCGAAAATGAACTTTGTTACGAAGTTGTATGAATGGGTAATTGAAAAGTGAATTGGTATTGTTTATATTAAAGCATGATTTGGTACGTACTCCACAAATTCAAGAGTTTAATAAATGTCTCTTTTGAAGATATTTCAGTAGCAGCGCAACAAGGGAATGTGTCACAGAAATAACGTTTTTCGATACAACAGAACAAATAGTAAGGTTAATTACTTATTGATTTTATAAACGTTTTAATTATTTATTATACTTCTCATTCAAATTTTTGAACTATGAAAGAGCGGGAGTCATTTCATATACATTGAACTGAGCGGAAGGGTTTTGTAACAAAATTGTATGAAGGTGTGCTCAAACAAATATTTTATTCACGAATTTGTTGCACAATCTCAAGCCATACTTTCCATAAGGACTTTCTCTCCTTATGGTTGGTTTCTGAAGTGATCCGCAATGGTGCACTGAAAAATGTTTTGTTTTTTTTCAGACAATTTATTTGCTTGTGATGTGTCTTCGCCTACAATCACACTGCCACTGATGATGTCTATTTTGCAACATTTTGCATTAGGCCAATCGGCCAGGAAAACAAACATATTGACCCCGGCCGTGTAAGCCTACACTGATGTCGATTTGATTTACTACTAATAATGTCTCTGAAATAATAGTTAATTTATATTTTAATGTGGTGCAAAAAATGTACACTTACAGCACTTAAGTAATTTTTATTGTTCGAATAATTAAGTACTTGCGTATGCACAATTGATACTTCTAGACATTCTTCTAATCATGTTTTTTTATATGTATACCCCACATGCAAAAAGTTAAATAGTTTATTGCAATAAATTCTATAGGACAGATTAATGATCTACAGAATTTAATATTTCTTTTTCGAATAATATGCAAATGAGATTTAATACGGATCTGTCCTTTGTTCGACGTATCTTACTATCTGAAAATTTAAATTCAATTATCATTTTTTTCTCTTCAAAAAGTAATACATCTTATTATAGTATCATAAGAAATAAGTTTAGGTCTTCATTTTCATTGGTTTCTAGTAAAGCATTCAATTTATCCCAGTAAATAATTTTTTTGTATACCAGCATTATAAACGAGGTTTTCTGTTGCAAGAAATCGTTCATAAAAGGGCCTTTTACAGCACAAATGATGACGTATTAGGTTTTACGGCACGAATGATTGCGTCATCACACACGTCATAGTTGCGTCACAACTCACCTTTAAAATTGACGAACGCTGTGGAATTGCATGAAGAGTTCACAGAGTAACCATACAACCAGAATAACCAAAGATTTTTATTCTTGAATATAATAAATCAGTTTACATAATTACATTATTTATTGATGTTAATATTAATGGAGCAGTCTGTGAGGTTTTTGAAAGATAAAGGAACAGAACCAGGTACATTAAAAGTTTTAGTTGATGAAGTACCTGCTACGTTATTTTCGTCATTTGACACTATTCTTCTAGCTATCTTTATTTTATTCTGAATTGATTCCTCAATGTAAGATTCTGCAACATTTGATGATCGCCATCCTCCATGACGCTTAAGGGTGGTAATATCTGCACCACTGTCGGCTAACATGGTAGCCGATGTTCTCCTGAATGAATGTCCGGAATATTTTCATGATTTGGAAGTTGAAGGTATTCGGCAATGAGTTTAGAATTTTTCCGAAAGTGTTAATCCCAATGGGGTTACAAGTGCATCTACCTTTGTTATAAAATAAGAAAAGTTTATTATGTTTGACTTTAGAAGGTCTGAGGGCAATGTATTGTTTATACAAATCTATATAAGAGAATCCGTCATCAGAAATAACGGTAAATATTCTGTGTTTGTTAGTTTTAGTTTCTCGTAATTTTGACAACTAAAACAGAACCTTCTTCAGAGACATCATCGGTGCATATGTTATACAATTCCCTCGTCTACAAGCTCCAAATATGCCGAAAATCGCAACAACCTGAAAAAGAGAGCAAAAGATGTGTTCAATAGTTCACAAATATTTCAAATAAATATAACTTAAATACCTTCATCAAGAGATACTTCTCATCAGCTGCTTCTACTAAAAATTTGTTCACATCAGCTTGGGAAAAGACCATAGATTTTCTGCTTCGTAACCGACATTCGCTTGTTTCATGTACAATTGAACTTTATTAAAAGCAGAAATATCAATACCATATTTAATTTTGATCATGGCCTTCAATTTCGAGTGACTACACACAAACTTGATGCCTTACATACTGCTGACTTCAATGTAATAAAATTAGAAAATTAGACCATCACTAAAACTCGACTAGGTATGTCAATAAAGTAAGAGACACTTACTAACTCCGATATGTATGCCAGAACAACTGATTCGCATATAATCTTCACGTTCTTTGTTTCCATCCAATTTTTAAATTTGTTGTACTCTTTTTCGTACAATGCACTTGACTTTGCCGGTATTAAGCATTGTTCTGCCTTCGTGGCTTGTTCAACAATTTCCTGCGGCAAGGAATCCATCTTTCTTCGCATGCTCTTCAGAATCGCTCATCAGCTGTCCAAAATGCGTGACGTCATAATACCAATGTCAATGTTGCCAACAGTAAAACTGCTTTTGCAATTAGTTCATAAATTAATTTCGATTCTTGCATAAATTTATAATTCGTACAAATTTGAAAACTCGCTCCTAACGTCGCTCGTTTTCAAAACATGTACTCATGCAATAAAGCTTAACATTATAAACTAATTGCATAAACTACTATTATCACACGATCTTGTTTCTTGGTTGTTTTTGAAAACTTTTCTCCTGTAAGTGGCAGCTGTTCCGAAATAATATCAGTTACTATCATCTTCATCTGTTGAACTATCTTCCGGCTAAGTGTCACTGTCGTGTTCACTCACAAGAAGTTTGTTTATTTTCGTCATAAAGGGTATCCCCGAATATGATGATAAAAAGGTCCCTTAAACTAAATGACGTATGACTGGTTATATTAAATTCTAACATTAAAAAAATAGTTTTGAAAGGTTTCTTAGCCCCCGTTCCACCACCCACACCCATCTACAGCCAGAAACGTTTTTTTAATTTTTTAATTACAAACAATGTTAACAACTATCAGAAAAATAATTTTTTTTTTAAAACTTAGAATCATGGAAGGATTGAAAAAAATCTCAAACGTTTCTGTTAAAACACAAATTGTTGTAAATTTGTTCAGATTTCGAGCGCTCGCTGCAGATAAAAAAATAAAAACCATTTTCCCTCCTTTAAATACCTTGACTTTAAATATACTTTGAAAATGACTGCAACAGTTCTGTGCATTTATTCTAGTGTCTATTTTTCATATTGTAACACCTAATAATATTTTGGTTTTGGAATTTTGTTACAAATTATCATTTTTTAAATGTTTCTAATCCTTTGAAAAAGTACATCATACGCGAAGGAAAGACGATAGTTTTTGGTAGTTTGAGAAAATAATTCGGTCACAGTTGAAGGATAAGTGGGGGAGCATGTGGAAAATGATTATGACCATGTTGAACCCAGATTTGCCAGACCTGTTTTAGCCCCCGGACAAAAATTAAAATTAATTTTTTTTTTTTTGGGGTTTTAAAAGTAATGTTTTCTAATTTCCTTTTTGTGGAATGGTACTTTTTTTTGTTTATTAAAGTCGCATCAACAACTGAGGTCATTAGCGATACTTTAAATACAACTTTCAATTAAAATTAAAAAAATTAAATTACAATTTGGTACAGACATTATATGTATTTTCAATGTTACAATATTAGTTTTCAGTATCTATGCTAATACAATTAGATTTCTTTAAGAAAATAGCTGTCTTTACAGAATTGTATTATTTTATTTTGGAATTCGTTGGATGATAGGATCAATTCGGAGTTTTGCTCATCTTCTAGGTATCTCTGTCTGCTGTGCTGAAACATAGGGCATTGAGTTAAGATATATTGAAAGTTAAGAAAGGTATCACAGTGCTGGCAGGTGGGTGGGGGATTTCCAGTTAGCAAGTGTTGATGACTGAACTTGCAATGACCAGTTCTTATCCTTGTTATTGTTACTTGCTCTTTTCTTGAGAATTTTTTGGAAGTTTTCAGGGAGTAAAATTTTAACTAGTTTGTGTAGAGGGCTGGATTTCATGGTTTTCCAAAGGTTGCTCCACTTTTCATCCATTACTTTCTTGATATGTGTCCATAAATCCTTGTATGTGTGTGATATTGTTAAAATACTTTCAGTTTCAGGGCTTACGTTTTCCTCTTCAAGGCTCATTGTGTTGTGTTCAGGCATTGTTTTGTAATCTGATATCCCGGCAATTATGAGAGTCTTTTTAGATTGTATAATGTCATGATATATTTCATGAATACTGTTTATCATTGGTATACCTGGGTAGTTATTGTGAATATTATTTATTGTTTCAAGGGAAGTAGAGAAAATGACAAACTTGTTATGTTTGAGTTTTTGTGACATTTTGAAGGCTGTCATTATAGAGCATATTTCAGCTGTAGTAGTACTAGCGTTGGAATGCAGTTTGTTTATAACTTTAACAATGGTAAATGTAGTTGCATATTTTACACCACTATTATTGATAAGTTAAGTATATATTTTGAAGAAATCTTTGTATTTATTTTCTATTTCTTGAGATTTTATTGCCTTATCTTTTTTAGCCATTTTGTTTATTTGGAGTGTCCAGTGTTATATCTGCTACTATATCAGGAATTGTCCATGGTGGTATACTGTTATTTCTTTTTTTCATTAATATCTTTTCCTGAAAGTTGAGCTGTCTTGTAGGTTTTCACTTTGGTATATACTGGTGAAAAGCATTTTTGTTCTTTGTAGTAATATTGAAGTTTTGGGTATATATCGTGGTAGATTATAGGATTCTTTGACTCAGCTGTTTTGATAGCATATTTGAGAGTTAGCATTTGTCTACGATGAGCTACAGTTGGTTCTTTGGATTCTATTAGAATGCTGCCAATGGGGCTAGTATGAAAGCAGCCATTCGTAGAGCTTTATTATGTATAACATCAAGCTTTTTTAGGTCTTTTTTGCTAGCTGAATCATATAATATGGATCCATAGTCGATCTTGGATCGTACTATTGCTTTAATGGCCAATAGGAATAGGGTAACACTAAGTACTGCAGGAATGGTACTGTACAGTCTTGTCTCTCATTCTTGCCTGCTGCTATCTATCGCCGCCCAAATTACATTACTTCGAAATTTTCTCAACTTATCAGTTTCCAAGTAGTAGAACCCAAATATTAACTTAAGAATATTAAAGAAGGCTAAAACCTCGTCCTAAATAGAAATTTTCATAGAAAAATTTGGAGCCGTTTTTAAGAAAATGGCGTTAAGCGTTACTGTAAACGCGAAATTTGAGCTCTTTTTCACAGGAATCTATTGAGTTTTTGAAAACCTGCATTTTAAGCCATTTAATGCACTTTTACTCACAAATGCAATAATATATACACATCCATTGAAAAGTGTATATTAACGGCGTGAGAGATATTTAAAAAAAAATGAACATTACGTCATATTAAACAATGTCATTACCACTATCCCTTGCAGAAGTCTGAAGGAAACATTTGGAGCTATTTTTCAGAAAATGGCGTTTGAACTTTTCTGAAAATGCGGAATTTTGAGCTCATTTTAACACAAAACTGTTCAGTTTTCGAGAAACGTTAGCACATGTACTAAGAAATCTAATAAAGGAAGAAATCAAAAATTTCCAAAAAATTGTAATTTTTAAAATTTCAAATATTGAACGCACTATCGCACGAAAACTACAAACATTTTCAAAAAATGTACATGACTTTTATGAAAGAAATATTTATGGACAACAAATTTCATTTGAAGGAAAATTCTCTGTCTACAATTTTGTAGTTGTAGGAAGACGACGAAAATAATTCAAAATTATGCACATATCGAAAATTCAAAGTTAATCGCGAAAATCGGACCAATGCCACCTTTATAAATGTATTTTACCCAATTTTTTCAAGAAGAAGCCGTTTTTGAGAATATTTTGAAAATGTCTGGGGAGCTTCATGTAAAGTACCTCCAAATTTTAGAGAATGTTTTTCAAAATCTTCAACTAGAGCCAGATGGACAGGGTTCCTTCGATTTGGAAAAATCCTAAGCATGATTTCGGCGCTAGGAGTGTTAACGGACGGACGTTTTGATTCGAATTGGTTTTTTGACATGAAGGACCCACAAAACTGTGATTCTGACTGCACCACGTGTTAGAGGATTTTTTTCTCTCAATTTAGCAATTGGATATCCACTTTCTTGTTTTCGCGGACCGACAATGAATTTTTTTCTGTCGAAAACCAGCCGTATTTTCGCGCAGCATTACATAACTTTCTCTATACTACGTATATTACTCCGAATATGAGAAAGTAAAAATAAGGCTTTTGTTGTCAAGTACTTGGCTGTCCGGTAGATGCCACGTCCTTGGCACTTGCGACCTTCTTCCAAGAGTCACACAGAATGGCGTCTGAAACGTTGGTGACTGCCTAGGACATCGCATGTCCCGGAGAGCTAAATACTCGTAGGTTCTAACTCCGGCAGCGAAAGCCTATGCTCTCATATCTGTAGATGTTTCAGACTAGAGAAAAAGAAAACTCTCTTTTGTAAATAATTATTGTATGGAAATTGAAAATTGATTTAATGTAGCACCTAATTGTGAACCCTCATTCCTGAAATGTGATTTACAGAATTGGAGATCCGGTACTGCGCGAAAAAACTCATTCCAATATTACTGATCATTGAGATACAAATTAACAGAAAATAAAACAGTTCTTTTGCCGTGAAAGATCATTTTCCTTCAATTTAATTTTATTGATTTTGCCTTCTCGTTTCTGTCTACCCATGCTGTGGGGACGGGACACCCAAAATAACTGAATACCGAAAATTGTAAAAAAGGACGATCATAGAAGTCGTATTTTGTAGAATACTGTCTAAGAACACAATTCAGATGGCACCTTTCCCCCTTGATTTCCCCATTGTCATCCATCTATCCTTCACCTGCACCTAAACTGTACCTCATCATTTCTCCATGTGTCATCTACCCTTCCTCCAAAACACGTCATCTTCAGTATTTGCTTGTCCTAAAAAATCGTCGTGTTCCCATGAGACACGCAAACCTGGTGTACAAGGCCTAGGAGGCCTAGACGCTTCCGAGTTATTTGCGATTATAATGTGTGTTGCAATAATTTTGTTTTGTATGTCATAATCTGCAAACTTTTTTTTCTTCTGAAATATTTTCAATGAAAGATGGGCATAATTCTCTATCCACTAGTATCACAATTTCAAGGTTTTATGTCGTTTGTTTCTTATAAACTGCCAAAAACTATCGTCTTTCCTTAGTGTATAATACAAAGGATCCTTAGTATATAATGCAAAGGATTAGAAAGATTAAAAACATGATAATTTGTAACTTTCATAACCAAAATATTACTGGGTGCTACAACAATGTATGCAAATGTAGTATAATAGACACTAAAACAAATGTACAGAACAGTTGCAATAATTTTCAAAGTATATTTAAAGTCAGGGTTATTTGTGGTCAAGATGATTTAATTTGGGGAAACCCAGCTAGCCGACGGTAGGTCGGTGCTTGATCTAGCCATCCAGGAGGGAAGATCACCCCCACCTCTGGTAGCAAACATACACTACACTTACAATACTAATGATCTCCGTAGTTGACGTGCCCGCAATCACTGACGACCAATCCGGGAGTGGTAGCTCAGTGCATCAACTGATGTCAGGCGGCAGGATTTTCGACACTAGCTTTTCAGCAAGGTCGAATTCAGTCGCTGTCTGGAGGAGAATTCTAGCGGTCGGCTGCTCTGGTCGGTAGTTTTCCGTGTTTTTTCCGATCAACACCAGGCGAGTGCCGGAGTATTACTCTAACAAACGGGCCACGGACTGCGCGCGATCTTTCCTTCCTCTCCCTTGTCATATCCTCTCCTCTTACACACACTTACACTAACATGCGCTACACTACCACATATTCTGTGAGACCGGTCGGGAGCTTAAAGCTTGTCCCAGCTGGGACTGTGCCCCGCTGATGGGAGGATCCTAGTTAGGGAGAAACCCCGCTAGCCGACGGTAGGTTGGAGCCGGATTTCTCCATCTAGCGGGGGAAGATCACTGCCATCTTCCGAGGGAAAAACATGCATTACACTAACGGGACTAATGACCTAAGCTGTTGACGCACCCGGAATCACTAACCAACCAACTAGCCAACCAACCAAAAACTGCTCAAATATTTTCCTTCAAACTTTTCTTACTGATAGTGTTAATTGGAATACAATTAATGTTGCTGTATTATTATTATTTTTTTTAAATTACACAAATGTAATCTATTTGAAATATCTCTCTCACCGTTAATAGGCACATTTTCAGCAATTTATAAACACTGCTGCTTTTGCGAGTTAAAGTAACTTAGAAGACTTTAAATGAAGTTTTTCGATAACTCAACAATTTTCTCTGAAAGTGAGTTACAAATTTTGAATTTACAGTAACGCTTAGACGCCATTTTCTTAAAAATTGCTTGAATTTTTTCAATTAAAATTGCCATTTAGGACGAGGTATTACTCTTCCTTAATATTTTTAAAGTAATATTAGTAAGATGTCTGTTATACCATTAGGAAACCTAAAAATTGATCAAATTTAAAAAAAAATTACTTGGGAGGCTAGCCCAGACCGAAGAAAATAAAGTAATACGAGAATATTCTGTAACGCTACTGTGTAGCATTAGATAGTTAACACACTCCCACTCCCACTCCCACCCCCACCAACTCCCTCACATTCATAGACAGTGCTCTCACTCATGCTCAGACTCTCTCATTCCTACGCCCACTCCCACTCATTATCTAATGAAAATGAACGGTGTACCATTGACTGATGTTAAGGCAACAAAATTTTTAGGTCTCTCAATTCAGTCAAACCTTAAATGGAACGTCCACTTAAATGAATTGAACACACAATTAAGTTCTTTATGCTACGCGTTCAGAATTCTTGCATATTCAGTCAGCCTTCATACTGCTCGTTGTGTATACTTCGCGAATGTTCATTCCCGCCTGAGATATGGCATAATATTCTGGGGAAATACATCTTATAGCTCCCAGACTTTTAGATTACAAAAACGAATTGTACGAATAATAACCAAATCCCACCCACGTGATTCATGTAAGCCTCTCTTCAGTAATCTAGGAATTCTACCATTACCGTGTCTTGTTATTTACGAATCAGTGGTTTTTGTAAAAAATGACTTGCTCAAGGGCGGGAATATATTTTCAGAAAATGCCGTAGTCTATTACTATAACACTCGACGTAGAAATCATATTCATCAGGTGACAGTATCAACAGCTCATTACAAAAAATTCACATACAATACATGCACATTATTTTACAACACTTTGCCAGATGACATTAAACGCTTAAATTCAATAGAAAAGTTTAAATCGCAAGTGAAATCGTTTCTGCTGCATAACTGTTTCTATACAATTAGAGACTACACTGAGCATCACAAGAAAAGTAAAATAAATTTTAACAATGATACATAATGCTTTATTTACCATTTGAACTGTGTAAATGAGTATAAACAACCTGTAACAACTATTGTACAACAGCTTCCGGGTCAATGACCCCCATCTCGATCAGGTTTTTCGTCCAGTTTCCCTGATCCATTGAGCAAATGCTGAGATGGCCCCTTGTTTTGCTTCTGGACATAAATGTAACTTCATTTTCTGTGCACGTCTTCTAGAATTCAGTGGGAAATACAATTATTCAAATTATCGTTTCCATGTTGTCGCGGCAGGAAGTAATAAGAGAATTTTTTTGTTTTTTTCTATAATTTTAATTTCCCTTTCAAAATTCAAAATTTATTGCTTGTTTATCCTTGAAAATAGATTTTATTACATGGGAGTTTTTTTTTTCTCCCTTTCAAAATTCAAAATTTATTGCTTATTTATCCTTAAAATAGATTTTATTACATGGGAGTTTTTTGTTTTTTTTTTCTCCCTTTCAAAATTCAAAATTTATTGCTTATTTATCCTTGATAATATATTTTATTACATGGGAGTTTTCTTGTTTGTTTTTTCTCCCTTTCAAAATTCAAAATTTATTGCTTGTTTATCCTTGAAAATAGATTTTATTGCATGGGAGTTTTTTTCTCCCTTTCAAAAATTCAAAATTTAAGTAGTATATGACTAAGTGTAGGGATCACAGAATTTTGAAAATGTGCACACAATTCACTTTTCCCGATAGCACGTCATACGCAGTTTTTAACTGTTTTTTTGACGTAAAATAAATAAATAAATAAATAAATAAATCTATCATTTACTCACACTCTTTCGTACGTACACTCTCTCATTCCCATTCATTCTTTCACTCCCATTCCAACTGATTAAGTACGCATGGTTGCTGTTTTTGTGTGGTGGAGATTGATTTTTCTTAAAAATCAGCCAAGACAATGAAGAATAGACAATTCCGCTCACGAAATATGATTTTTATACAATTATATGAAAATTATAATATTTGAAAAAAGTTGATTTTAATTTTGTGATAAGGTGTTACATGTAAGGTGAGTCACGTAACTTTAGTACCTCCTGCATTTTATGAACGGTTGAAGTTATTGCAATGCAATTTTCACGGAAGTGCATGAGGGAATGGGGCTAATTGATACATGTATTCATTTCCATTTCATCACTTGTATTTTACGAGATATTGAGGTAATATATTTTTCAAAAGGAATTAAACCATTTTTCGTCTACCTTAACGAGCATAAAAAGATGAATCCAATGATTTCAATATTGTTATAAGTTAGATAAACATTTTTTGAGAAATTTTGATTTTTTTGTGCTCAGCTTTCCTTGCCCGAGCGTGCTTTAGCAGGGGAGCGCTGCGTGACCTTGTGTGGTAGACTGTTATCCGTTCAAAGTATACGTTTAACACGAGTGGCAAAAAATCAAAATCTCACAATGAATGCTTATCTAACATACGAACTGTTCAAAAACTGCAGGAGGTGCTAAAGTTACGTGACTCACCCTGAATATCGGAGAATAGCAGTGTATATCCGAAAGGTCATAAATGCGGTTGCGTTTCTAAGGGATACATCTGTTTACTGCGTTATATTTCTAATGGATACTAAAAAATGGCCTACTTCATGTGCGGAAAACAATGCACAGAATCCACCTTTTTATGTAGTCGTAGAAAAATAGTACATTATGCAAAAGAATTTAATAGTGTACTTGATTGTGTAAGTACGTTTTGAAAACGGGCGACTTTAGGAGCGAGTTTTCAAATAGGTACAAACGCAGTAAAGCAACATTGTAAACGAGTTGTATACGCTATTTTTTAAACCATATAAAATTAATGGAAGGGATAAATAATTACTCAAACTGGAACTTGATTAGCGTTGTACATTAGGTATATGCTTAACTAACGCTTTTTGATACATATCTACTGATATTAGATTGTCAGTTGTCACTGCGTTCGTGATCATATGGAAATGGAGTCAATGCCACTGCAGTCGATTGGGGGCCTCTGCCTGCCAGGAAATGGAGTTCTTATTACCAAGAAAATAATTGATGAAGGCTAAAGCAGAACTTTTTAAAAAAAAAATGATAAATTGTAACTTGGAAGGAAAAAAAAATACGAATGTAATTTGTGAACCTGTCGTTGTGGCTTATTTCTTTCAACATTTCTTTGATTTTTTTTCATTTCGCGAAGGAATATTTAACTTTGTAGTTAAAATGATATTCGTATTCATTTCAAATAACATTTCATTTATTTTGAAATATTCTATAACACACAAATCAAATGTAATGTTTTGTTCTTTTATATTCATCTTCTGTTTAAGTGTAAATAACACCGAACGACCGGCAATTATTTTGATGACGGATGTTTCTTTATCTACTCGTAGTCTCATAATCCTCCACTTTCTGTAGGATTTTCGATGTCATAAGAGAATGTTTATAAAGTTGGTATTCAAGAAATGTATATTATTTTTAATGACGACCGGATAAAAATGCGTTTTCGAAATCCACTTGTTAAGAAAACAACTACTAGCATTTATTATCAAGTTCGTTTCATAATGTCGAAAATCGCTAATGAAACTATTGAATAAGTTCGAAATAGAAGCAGGAAATGACTTAAGAAGGTGAGAATTGTTTGTATTTTAACAAAATGCAGTGTATATTAAAAGTAAACGTCCTCTTTTGGAGCAGCAACGTTCATTATCTTATATGGTACATAATAGAACCCACTAAATGTGTATTGTATGACAATCAACGTTTTTAAATGAACTTTTCGGGTCTATTTCAATTGTTTTGTTTTTTAAAATTTAAAAAATAATGATTACTATCAAGTACGTATTCAACAGCTACCCTTCATATACGAAAAAATTTTTTAAATTAAAATCTTGTAAGTACAAGTTCAAATCACCTTCATTCATTCTAACCTATAACCTATAGCCTCTAACCTAAAACCTACCATTCCCTCCCTCAAAATTAACCCTAATTGAAGACTCATTAAATAATAAACAAATAAATTCTTAAAGTAGTTGTTCCTGTGCAGTGAAATGCGTTGTTTCCCGATATGCCAATTACGTTAAAAAAAACAACTGTGATGTGTTATTTACATTGTTAGGAACAGCGTAAGACAGTTGAGTCGAACGAGCAGAAATAAAAGGAAAATATATACTATAGTTGGTGAACATTTTCCCTCGGATACTATTGGAACGGAATGCGTAGGTGTTTGTTCGCCGCTGCCGCAGGCACTCTTTCTTCGTTGCGTAGAGAAGAACCTTCGGAATGCGGAAGACGCATTCTGAACCTGCGTAGCTGTACAACTTGCAGCCAGCCGCCGCGCTCGTGCTCGCTGAGAAATGACGTATAGGTCGCGACGAAGCTCCGCCTATTTCAACCGCTCGCCACCGGCTGCGCTGCAGGCATCGCAGTCCGCTCAGGCCCTCTGGTCTGCACAGTGCTGCTACCTCGCGGCGGAATTACGAAGCTCGTAGTCGAATACTGCCCGCTGGGCGGGAGAGAGCTGCGGGCTGCCGATGCGACAGGAGTGTCGGAGTTTCGAGGGCCGGATCTAGAAACTTTCGAAATCGTTACTCTAGTTACGAACATATTTCTGGTTGTATTTTCACAGCCAAGCTATATGGATAACAACAACAACATACAACTGCTTTTCGGAAGGCCGACGTTGACATTAGACTGATGCGGGTATTTTTTAACAAAACGCTAAAACAAATTGAGGCGATCAGAATAATAATGACAGATCCCAACCGTAGTTAATTTAGAGAAAAACGACTTTTTATGTTTTCGTTCACGTTCACTTGTGCAACGGATAAAGTTTTGAAGGTAGAATTTGAGGGTTTTGCCATAACTCAATTCATTTGATATTTCAGCATGTGGATAGTATATGGTAGGAGTTTACCGTCGTACTTCTAACTGAAAATGCGAGGTCCTTTGGGACTTGCTGTTATTATCCTGAGGGCCGGTTTCACCACACGAGGAGTAAGAGTTTACTCTGAAGTTAATCATGTTTACACGAGAGTATCTTCTTGGAGCGTTTCACTAACACTTTACTTGAGTGTAAATCGCATACACGAGAGTAAATTTGAGAGTAACTTTACACGGCGAAGATCAGTCGAGTAAAATATGGAGTAAGCTTAGTTTTCAACGTGCGTGTAGCTCCGACGTCTTGTTATGGCTCGACGATTGCGGATGATGGCATTTGAAGATGATACCGGCGATGATTCGGAATATTATCCTCTAATGCGATGGCAAAGATAGGCGTAGGAGCGATTGGATTGGTTTTCCAATTATGAAGATCGAGATTTTGTCACGAGGTTATGTTTGACCAAATCATCAGCTCTTCCATTTTGTAGAATTGAAGCTGATTTAGAAACGAATAATTTGCATACTAAAAATAAATAATTATAAGAAATATATTCAAGTAGTAGAATAATTTCATAAACTATTGTTTCCAAATTGTAGGTACACATCTAACGAATGCAGGCAATCAGTCCAGAATGCAAATCAAAACAGGATGTCTATTAAAAATCATTTAAATTCTGTAAGTACGTATTTTATTTGCAAAGTAAATTGTTAACTCATCGGAAACATTATGAACGGTGGTGGACTTTGTAAATTTATTTTTCACCGATGTGGAGTACGATGTGGGGTACGAAATAAAGATAGCAAATATGATAACAAAAGGAAAAATAAGAACAAGAACTAAAAGTATTAATTTATTTCGTTAAAAACAGTAATAAACTGTATATGACGTATGGGGGAGAATATCATCTGCGTACGTTTTCTTGAGTTCCAGAATACCTTCCCAACGTTTTAACTATAACTAATAGTTGAAATATTTAGAATTCGAGTATGCGTATATAATGTATATTTCCACTTGGTACACAGTTGATAAATATATTCGTTTAAAAATATTACATTAGTCTTTTCATCCTAACAATAGTGACGGTGTTGTTGACAGTAGTTAATAGGCGGGTATGGATTATTAGAACTTGTATTCCTAAAAAACTTACATTGCGAAATTAAGTGATATTGGCCATAAATTATTGTTAGTGACGGACGGTGACGATACCGTTAATTCAAGTGGTGGCACTAAGGACGGTAATGGTAGCGTCGACCATCGGTGCGGGGTCGGTGATGTTGGCTGGCGCGACGAGTGGAAACGCGTCGGCGCGGCTCAGCACAGCTTCAGGGCGGGCGAGGGCGTGGGGTGGGGGGCGGGGCGGGGACGGGGGCGGCTCGTCGAACTCCTCGTGGCCGATGGCGCGCACTCGCGCGTCCTAGTGGAACGGGTGTACGGCACATAGCGATCGCCGCAATGTCAATAACTGCATTGGCAATGCGTAGGAAACATGTCTGATGTGGCAGACGGAAAGAAGGATGCGGGAATGCAATATTCAGAGCTAATATAATATACCTGTTGGTGAAGTGGGAGTTTAGGGAGAAGGGGTTTAGAGTAAGAGAAGGTAAAAATAGAAGACGCTGTTTCGGTGGAAATTGACGAATATGGACAGGAATTTCTGGTCTTAATGACTTGCCAATGGTTTATTTGACAGTGTGGTGACAGAATTAACGGTAATAGAAGACATAATTTGTGATTAATACAAATGGTGGAGGAGGTGCAGTAATGCTCGAGTTTGTAATTGCGGGTCACTCACACAAACAGCCGCTGAAAGTTTTTTATCGCAGTATGTACGAACAATTACTGCAGTGGAATCCACAACATTGATTGATTGATTTTTTCGTGTTTCCGGGTGCGTCAACTGCTTCGGTCATTAGTCCCGTTAGTGTAGTGCATGTTTTTTCTCGGGAGATGGCGGTGATCTTCCCCCGCTGAATGGCGAGATCGGCATCGACCTACCGTCGGCTAGTGGGTTCCCCCTAACCAGCACTCTCCCACCAGCGGGGCACCGCCCCAGTCGGGACAAGCTCTAAGCTCCCGACCGGTCTCGCGGAATATGTGGTAGTGTGGTGCATGTTAGTGTAAGTGTGTGTCCTCCTCCATATAGCGACAAATCTCGACCTAGCTGAGAGAAGTCCAAAAGGGATCGCGCGCGGTCCGTGGCCCGTTTGTTAGGGTACTGCTCCGGCATTCGCCTGACGTTGATTGGAGAAACACGAAAACTACCGATCAGAACAGCCGGCCGCTAGAAGAAAAGCTAGTGTCGAAAATCCTGCCGCCATCAGGACTCGAACCTAGGACCTCCCGGACAGAAGCGCTGCAGTGACATTCCACAACATCGAAGGCAACGAAGGCGTACATGTGTCGAGATATCGGATGCAGCGCCTCATTGGGACCGTGTACGTAGGAACGGTTGTGGCGGCGGCGGGAGCGGCAACTCCAGCGAGTGGGATCAGCCGCGACCGCAGCGGCTCCGGAGGCGGCGGCGTCGAGGGTGAGGGCGAGGGCGAGGGCGAAGGCGAGGGCGACGGCGGGGGTTGGGGCGGCAGGGCAGAGCCACCGCTGTCCTGCGTCACACGCGGCTTAGCGTCGCCGCAATCCGCCAGGCGCGGAGTCGTCGCCAGGACCAGCCGCCTCCGCCGCCCCACACTGGTCCCAATAGCCGAAATAGTACTCTTAGAAAAAATCTACATTTTATAAATCCTTTTCGGCTTGTTTTTCTTAAACTTCCTCTTGTTTTCTTCTTCTTCTTTTTGTTTTTCATCTTCTTGTTTTTCTTCTTATTATTTTTTTACGTCTTTTTTGACGCAGTTTTTCGACAAAGGCATTATGCTTTTCAGTGTACTTATTCCACGTAAGCCCAAGCTTTCCGATATCCACAGAAGAAGAAATTTTTATTGAACAGCAAGCGATGTATGGATGCACTATTTTCTCACCTGTAGGTCGGAGGCAAATCTTTCCCTTCTTAAAGCATTTTTAAGTAAACCATACAGATGATAATTAGGCAACATCGGATAATGACAATATCGGAACCGTCTCTTTGATGCTCCGACACCGCGAAATGGCAAGTGAACGTTTTCATCTTAACTTTGGTAAGTGCACAAAGCTGACTTGCTCCTATATTTACCTTACTGACTTGCCCTCGCAGTCGGTCGTCGCTTGCCACCTTCGGCGCGAAACTATTTTCTTAGTCTACGATGCTTGATGGTAAACTCGGAATTACATTTTGCTATCGCTATTTACTTTAACATTTCATTCTAAAACGTGGAGCGCGTGATTTCGAATCATTTTTGGCCATTGTGCGGGTCCGTTGGACCTCTGCCCTCAACCTCTGCCGGCCCTCTCTCACCACCCGCCCCCACCGCCACCAGTGCAGCCGCAGCCTTCTAACTTCGGAAACGCGCCCGAACTCCGGCGCAGCCAGCGAGACCTTGCGCGTTACGAAACGAAGTGGGTGGGGGCGACACACCGACAGCCGAAGAGGCGCGGGGAGGGGGCGCGGGCGGGATTGGAGGTGGCGGGAGGTATAGGTTTGGACGATGTTGGAAGGGGTGAGAAGTAAGAGATTAGACGAGCATCCAGCTAAGAAGGTGCGTGATAAAGATAAAAAGTTTGGAACGTCAACGAACATGAGAGCTAATCATTCTCTTTAAAAGCCCTTTGCGCTATCCGAGGACAAAGGTTAATCAACACATTTGGTGTCATTTTTGGGAAACTTTTGAAAATGTTTTTGATGCTTCATGTAAAGTATCCTCAAAAATCAAAATATTCATTTGAAACTCCCAAAGCCTTGAGTTCGTTAAGGTCGATCGGGGAATAGCAATTTTAGAGAAAATCGGTTGAGGCGCTAACTTTGAACACCGGCAGACTGGGGTTTTGCTGTCAATTAATTTTTTGGTATCAAGAACCCACAAAACATAGATCCAGACTACATCACGTGTTAGATGAATTTTGTCTACATTTGGCAACTGGATTTATCCACTTTCTTGTAACCCGGGGCCGGCAGTTGCGAGTTTTTCTGCCAAAAATTCGTCGTTTTTCCGGCGTACGATTACATAACTTTCTCTTTTTACGAAATACCTTCGTAAGGACGAGAAAGTAAAATTTGAAGACGTAGGCTTCCGAGTCTTGAGACAGCAGTGTATTCATTGTTCGGGAGAAACCGCTTCCCACACAAGGTTGCCAAAGTTTCCGTGTTCATTCTATGACCTCCTTCAAGAATAAATGCCCAGCTACCCTACCTACATGGTGGGTCGCCTGGGTGGAATTGGTCAAGTTTTGAAGGATAAAAATTACAGTCTGTTGTAGTCGACGATGCCTAGGGGCAGCAACTTGAAGGTGAATTATCGGAAATTTTGGACTAACAATGTTATGAGGTACAGCGAATGATGCAATTTGGAAAAGCGAATTACTCTTCTTATTAATCACGTATTTGAAAGAACTAATTATTTCATAATGGACATTTTATTAATTAACATGATTGTTTGCGCTACGACGAATAATTTTCTTATTACATTAACATCCAACACGTCCTCCGACCTCTTTTAACGGATATTAGCCATGTCTACAGATGTACCATACGAATATTTAATTGATTAAATATTAATTAAACCGAGCGTGAAGAAATTAACGAGATTACTTCTGTAATATATGAGCGCAAATGAAAGTTACTTTATTTCTTCAAAACATTTCTACATGTTTCGTTTGTTTTGTGTTTTTAAACATATTTTTTCAAAATGTTTTGTTTTCCTTACGGCGTAAAGAAGTCGACCTTGCTCTTCTGAACCATCCTCAGCACAGACGTCATTTTTTTCACCGGAAAGCACGGCAATAGATCATAACAAACATCTTCACAGTAAAGGGATGGAAGCAATACGCCTAATATCTACAGCCACAAATATTCAAACACTTCAAATTCCCCTCGCCTTTTTCCAACACCATACTCACTTATTAAGAAAAATGTGCTCTCTTGCACCAGATTAGGGCGAGGGTACAATGATGTACAATCGCGCAATCCCCCGGTCTGCGAGCGATAGTACGATTTATGAGGATGAAATAACGTCTCCCCCACAACAAAAATTTCCGAAATAAACAAATAACCGTATGAGCGCACTTATTCACAGTCTGCTCACTCCTCAGCATAGGCGACGCTCTGTCGCCTCTCCTCCCTCGCAGTTTGAATATGAAAAATGCCCCCGGCTCCCCTGGCGGACGCCGCCCCTTACGAGTGGGCGAGCTCGTGACGGCCCCCTGTGGAATGTTCGGAGGGTAGCAAGTGGCAATCCGTGCAGCCTCGCTCGAGTACGGTCTCCTTCGCCATTCGTTTTATCCCGGGAACGAAAGGAAAATATTTTTTTTTTAAAATGGAATATTTTAAACATGACCTAAAATTGCATTTATACACTATTTATTGTTCGTTAAATTAACTTTAGGGGTGATAAGTGTTTTTGTAATTAATATTCCTTTTAAAACCTTATACAGTTTCAAGGTGTTTAAAAATGAAATTAGACTGACAGATGACTGATATATGTAACTTCTTGGCTGCACCTGCCGTGTGCAGTACAGAGTGGTGGCAAATGACGTTACTTTGTTGTTTCCTTCTCGTTCACTACAAAACATAATTCTCATTGAGATAGATTGGAATAGATTGAGATAGATTGGATTGAAACTTTGAAGTGCATTCTGTCACCTTATACTGCTTTTTTTGAAACTTGAAAAAAAAAAAGAAAACGTAAATTTTAATGAACTGGAGGGAATATTACTTAATGATTCGGCTCTCGGAATTGGATGCAGAATATTCTTAAGATAGAATATGACACCAGTTTCATTCGTTAAACATTTCTTTAAGTTATATTACGCAGAAATACGTACTCATCATTGACGATCCTCTCAACACATCATCTGATGTGCCACAATGGGAACTTCTCTTTTCGATTTCGTGTCTAGAGCACAAGAAAATATTTTCATAATGTGGCAAGCTTTTGTTTTCACCCATTCTTTAAACATCTTATGGTAGCTAATTTATAAGAAGTTCAAAAATACAATTTTAATATCATATTATTTACATAAAAGTCGCAGCTAATGATGAATCAGGCAGTGTTGAGCGAAATGTAATTTGGCTAACCAATTGAGAATACGCACATACTTCTAAGCTGCTTGTATTTTTAAATGACATTTTCCAGGAAAATTCTCAGATTATACTTTAGACAGACAATTTATTCAACACTTCAACTAATTACTTTTTGAATTCAAAGAAATTCCATTTTGTGGTAATGTTTCATCTTTGTTGCGTGCTAATTTCAAGCCCCACATATTTCTCCGTGCCTCTTTATTATTTCTCCGATTTGATTAAGAGTTTCATCTGCATTTTCGACAAAATAATTTGAATGGTACTGGAAATACATCACGCTGCTTACTGCAGTGGACCTCGTTACGCAACACCGTACAATTTCTGCGATATAGCGTAATTGAAATAAGATATTGTGTCAAAGAGCACATGCACTATTCAATTTCACTGCATCTTATTGCCCTACATCTATTTTACTGATATACAATTCTTCTTGTACCCCATTTTACCTAGTGTATCACTTCCATCTCAAAGCTTCATATCTGAGCTAGTACGTTAATTAATACTTGAAACTCTCACCAAATTAATTTGCATAGGTTATTCATTGTTTTTACTCATACCGATACAAACTAATTTGTTTCTCCAATGAATGGAATATATGGTTTATCTCTAACTCATATCTGTTTATTAAAATTTGTGTTACAATAAAGCATTTGGCATGTATATTTTAAGGCACGAAACGTTACATACAACAACAGTACATACAACTAGTTATTTTTGCGAAAAACTGACATTATTTTTAACATGTTCTTTTCAAGAATCAATAGATTATCAGTCATAACATAGTTAATTTTTAAACAATTTCAGAACACAACCAGAAAATGTAAGTAATGCGATAAATTTAATATAATGCTTATTTCTGTACTAAAATAAACATTCGAATATTCGACATTGGTGAGTTAAAACCACACAAAAAGAAATTAACTTGGCGCGAAGTACTGCTAGAGTTTCATCTGCTACATAGAGAATGTAGCAACGTTGTAGGTAACTTAAATTGCTCGAGGTGGCCCATTTACTGCTATTTCTCCTTCCTTAGACTGCCATCTGAGTTATTTTCCCCGATCTTTCCCCAACATTCTCCTCTCAATTCCGCCTTCTCTCCCTTGCATCTATCTCTTCCCACGTCGCCTTCTTCCTCCCCGCCTTTCCGCCACCCCCCACCTTCCCCGGACGTTCCCCCCCTTTCCCTTTCCTTACCTGCCTTTCCATCCCTCCTGATTTCCTCTCGTATTCCCCGAGTCCTCTCCTTTCTCCCAACTTTGAGTTTAGCCAGTCTCTGTAGCGACTCTGACTGTGAGATCCTAGGATTCGAGTTTCGAAGATAGTTCAGTTTCGACACTAGCCCTAGAGCTAGCTCGAAATCAATTGCTGCCTGGAGGATAATTCTAGCTATCAGCTACCTATGATCGGTAGTTTTCTGTGGTTTCTCCGATCAATAGCAGGTGAATCCTGGAGCAGTACCATAACAAACGGGCCACAGACTTCGCACGATCTATCCTTTCTCGTTATTGACCTATTCTCTCTCCTTAGGCACATACACACACACACACACACACACACTTAAATTCACTACAATATAACACATGTCAGGAGATCATCCACGGTCTTCGAGCTTGTTCCGGCTGGAGCGGTGCCACTCGGAGGAGATGGCAAAACCCTCCCCGCTAGCCGACGTGTAGGTCGGCTCCGGATCTCACTATTTAGGGGTGCAGGAACACTGCCACCTTTCGCGAGAAACAGTCACTATACTATTGGGGCAAATGATCATAGCATAGACGTGCTCGGGAACATGAACCAAAACGTTCTCCAGGCCATTGCATTCTCCCTATGTTTCGCCTTCCTCCCCTGCCCCCGTCCCCTCTCCCCACCCCGGCGTCGCCCCCGCCACGCGGCTGTCAGCGGCAGAGCGGGTGGGCGCAGTGAAGAGCAACGCCTCGGGGCGAGCGCCCAGCGACGGCGGATTGAAAAGTGTGTGAAAATGCGACTAGATAATTTGACATGTGGACTGTGTAATAATTCTGCCTCTTTCATCGGAGGGGGAGAGAGTGCGTCGGGGACGCGAGAGAAAAAAAAAACGCGGCGTTGAAAGCTAAATGAAATTGGGCTCCCTTGCCACTTCCACGCAACCGCCTCCCCGGCACTCTCCTCTCCACCCCCACCCTCCCCCCGTCTCTCGCCTCTCAAGATGGAGTGCACGCGCGTGCTTTTTGATGGTAATGGTATTCCCTCAATAACCATTACGTGGCCGACCGTTGTGGCGGGCGGGTTGGTGTAGGAGGAGACCCTCTGCCCGCCGCCTCCGCCCCGCCCGTCCTCTTCCATTCCGACCTGGCATTCTCCCCGCCCTATTGCCCCCGCCCGCCCCGATCCAGTCTTCCGTAAATACTCCGCATCTCTGTCGCTTTTGCCATTTCGAAATCTCTTGTTCTTGTAAGTCTCATTGCAATTGTCATTTTTCTCTTACCACACGATTCCAGACATGCCTCATTAATTTAATAGCCAGTGGCACGGATGTTCCAGGAATAGCAGTTCTCATACGGTTCCTTATAAAACTTTCACCTGTACACATCAACACACTAAACCAGCCGCTCCATTCTCTCTTAATCGTATTTTATTTTGGTCCCTCCAGTCTACGTGCATTGTACACATATGATTTTAACCTGAGTTTTTGTGTAATGGATCTTCTTGTCTAGTCTTAGAAGTTCTCGTGCCGTTTATTTCATTGCATTACTATTTTCGTTGCAAATGGCTTTGTTATTGTTGAACTCATCGCTTTTGTTACTTTGTCATCATTACCTTTGCATTTGCTTGAATCTATCAACAAATCTATGTTGACATCAGCACTGTTATCGTGTCTGCAACAATGCCACAGAGAACCAAATGGACGAAATTGTCAAAGATGGTGGAAATGATGGAGCTAATGATGGTAAATGTAATTTTACCATAATACGATACATCATTTGCAACGTCTTTTACGATTTCATCCTTTTTGTTCTCTACTTTCACCACGTACGGCGCGACAGCTCACATCTTTTTAATTCCTCTTCCCAGTTCATTTCGAGCTTTCATTAACCATACAGCACACACTATCTCACCGTAATCCATATCGCTCTCCTGTCCTCATGTCAGCTCACCCCCCACACACACACACTTCTGCCATACGCTAGTCCTCCCCTTTTACCACTAACACGCCCAGGTGGAATTTTTCCTTCCGCCTCTCCCCGCCTGTCCGAGGGTGCGAAGCGGTATTGTGCGTTGTGTTTCGGACTCATTGGGCCTGGCGCTAGCAGCGAAATGACTCTCCATTGGACGGGCGAGGGAGAGAGGGAATTCCATAACGAGCGTAAGTGCTGTGGCAGCCAATTTCTCCGTCTCGCTCCCTCGGTTGCTCGTCTGCCTGCGCGAGGCAGATGCTGCGAGAGTGACAATGCGGCGTGGCGCTGCGATCGGAGGGCCGCCGCACAGTGGGCAGACGAGGGACACAACGCACGCCAACACACAGACTTACTTATTTAAGTTTACTAGTGGATTCGGCAATGCATCTCTTTTGCAGTGAAATAAATACACACTAATAAATACGATGAAATAAATACAATTCAAATTCAAAATCAATTTATTCAATGAAGATTGAATACGTATTAATTGCACTTTAAGTACGTATTAACTGCAAGGTAACAACTTATTAAGTACATTTTACTGTATTACTCTACACTTTAAAAAAATTCATATATTAAAATAATGTTGTGCACCTCCAGAATTTAGTTCAGACTTGCAGTTTTCTAGATCGCAACTGCGATGTTATTCCATATTATGAGTCGAAGCGAGGCGTGTTGTTCAAATAAATATCCATAGATCGTACTTTAAGCAAGATCCTGTGGGAACGACGTCGAGTCGACCTCGTCAATTAACTTTGCAAAAGCAACGCCTCCACATATCCGATTTAATTCATACCACACTTTAAATACTTCGGATTCTAATAAGAACAAAGGATGAAAATTTGAGCGGGATCGTTGGAGTAGTTTTTGCGCCTACATGCGACAGATATACGCACTTTCCCTTTTATTTATATGTAGAGAGATTTACTTATTTGTTTAACGCCAAAAAAGTGTAAACTATTTTGTTTCTTTTAGGTCGCTTTTGAAACAGCTATCATTAGCACCCACTATTATTTTAACCCACATATTACCGGGAGCGGTAGCTCAGTGCATCAACTGATGAGCGCCTCTGACCGAGAGGTCCTAGGTACGAGTAATGACGGAGGCAGGATTTCCGACACTATCTTTTCAGCTGTGTTGAATTTAGTCACTGTCTGGAGGAGAATTTTAGCGGCCGGCTGCTCTGATCGGTAGTTTTCCGTGGTTTCTGCGATCAACACCATGTGAATGCCGGAGCAGTACCCTAACAAACGGGCCAGGCTTCCCTTCCTCTTCCTTATCCTATCCTCCCCTTACAAACACACACTAACATGCACTACACTTCCACATATTCCAGGAGACCGGTCGGAAGGTTAGAGCTTGTCCCGGCTGGGGCGGTGATCCGCTGGAGGGAGAGTCCTGGTTAGGGGGAAACCCCACTAGCCGGCGGTAGGTCGGCGCCGGATCTCGCCATCCAGCGGGGGAAGATCACAGCCATCTACCTATGAAAACATGCACTACACTTACGGGACTAATGACCAACGATGTTGACGTGCCCGTTACGGGACTAACCAACCAAACCAAATCAATTAACCCACATATTCCCATTGCCCCCTAAATGATGCAATCAACTCAAATATTGTTTTATCCTCAAGTACTTGTATTGGGAATTTGATTCCTTCAATAGACATAAAGATCAGAAATGAGTTATAAAAGCAAGATTTGGCATACTGGAATACTAGATATCGATTTAGCCGAGATCGAAAAAGAATTGCGAGCTGCTGGCCAGGTGCGTCATGCGTCGTTTCGCATATTCTTCTAAAACCGTTTCTAGTTGCTGTATGCCTTTTGAGTAGGAGGGAGAGACCTGTGTAAAGCAAATGGTGACTGGTAAGCAGTAAGATAATTTTGCAACATAATAATGTTTAGCGCTAAATATTGCAAAAAGCACTAAATATTGTTTGCCAGAGAGCCCCAACAGTCTTTCGGCGCGTATAATTGCGACGATAATGCACAATGCACACTCAATTATAATAGGGGTTACTGAGTTAAAGTTCTGTAACATTTAAACACATTTAACACTCATTAGATACATCACAATAAAAAATGAACAACGAAGTGCAACCATTTTCACAATGATTTAAATTAATTTGCCGAAACCAGTGATTTTTGAATAGTCAGAACTCCGTGCGATGTACTGCCGAGAAGAAGTTGCAATGTGCATTACATGCAGTAATGGGCATTTATTTTTAACTCTCGAATCCCTTAACTACATGTTTTGAACTGAATTAAAAATACAGGTACTAAATAGTGTTTTGATAAGATTTGATAATATAATTCGCTCCCGTGTAATGAAAGTTATTTGCACAGGAAAGTGAATTACACATTTCATCTCTTATCTCGTACTATGCCGCATGTGAAAGAATCGACTAAGTGCCGCGAGTGCATGGAGGAAGATTATTTGGTATCCCCTGTATTCCCCAGTAACGTCTCACAGCGCTCAACTAAACTTGCACAAATAGTGAAACTATATTTACGTCTAGGAAGAAAACAAGGCATTGGCTCAATGAATCCAAGGAAACTGAACCGAAAACCTGATCGGGTTTGTTGGTCCGGCGGATTGGTTCCCCAGCTTGTCGTTTTTCGTAGTTTCCAACTTACCGCACATAATGTATCAATCGTAACTAATGTACTGAAGATGTTTCAGTTCTTTTTTTTTCTGTGGTGTTCCGTCTACCGTAATGTACGAACACAAATGAGGAACTCCGTGCATTCGTTATATATGAATGGACTGGCGGATGGCAAAGCTTAGAGAGCGCGTCGTTTACTCTCAGGAACAAAATCCAACTCGCAGACAGTCTGATCAAAGGATATTGATAACACCCGTTACCATACTGAATGACTCGAAAATAGTATTTTCTAGTCTCTTAAAATAGGATTTGGACCATTCCGTAGCGGGAGTCAATTAAAACATGCCAAAGTATGCAACTTTAAGTGATTTTTGATAGTCTGTTTAACGCATTCAATTCTTTCTGTTTTTGGCCTTTTTGATATGATGTAATCGCAATTCACGTCCTGTCCTTTCGAAGTTTTGTCGTATACGTCACTATTTTCATTTTTAATGCAATTATTTTAAATGAGTATATTTACAAATTATTACATTACAAATTTAGCAACTTTTTATGGAAATGCTTTTTTAACTTCTCTGAGAATATAAATTAGTAAAAATATTTTATGGGAGAAATATCAAAATCACATTAGAGAAATTTTTCTTCTCCATGTGCAAAACTTTTGTTTTTAAATCAGGTAATGCAAGTCTTCTTGGTAGAAATATATTTATAAATTCTCTTAAAATTACTGATTTTTCTAAAGTGCTCTTTATATTGGACGCAGTATTCATTTGGTTAAAAAATAAACGTTTGTTAGACTGAAGTTCTGTATTGTTAATTAATTCAAGGACAATAAATTATACATTTTTATGAAAATAAAACATTTAACTTGAACACATTTTGAAATGTAATAGATGAAATAATTGAAAACTTCCTTCGCCAAAAAATTAAAAATACTCAAATATTCCAATGCTTCATTGCAAGACGATATTTGTCCCAATCGTTAACTTAGGAAGACGTATTTTAAATATATAAATGGATGTAATTAAAAAATTATAGTTTGTAGTAAATTTACATTGGGAGAGGTGACTCAGTGCATCCACTGATGTCGGTGCTGTGCCTCTGACCGGGAGGTCCCAGGTTCGACTCCCGACAGTGATAAGATTTTCGACACAAGCTTTTCAGCGAGGTGAAAATCAGTCGCTTCTTGAGGAGGATTTTAGTAGCCGGCTGTTCTGATCGGTAGTTTTCCGTGGTTTCTCCGATCAGCACCGAATACCGAAGTAGTGGATATTCGTTTATTTCAATTTTTGTTGTAAAACGCACATGGTGCAAGGATCTACATTAGCTAGCAAATGTATCACACCAATGCTTTTTGAAACTAAGTGTATCTAATTGCTTTTAGAGGTAAGTAAAGATCTTTATTCATTTCTAGCATTTCAAATAGGTAGTTTTATCTCGTGACACCTAAACACACTCAAAAGCATTAAAAAAATTAATTTCGTTTGCCTATTGGTGCGTTTGGACCCAGATCGGACCAGCGTGCGGCGTGGCTCGTGATGCCACTAGCGCCGTGCCTGAAGTAATTGCCTGAATAAATGCTGGAGTTCTGCAAACTGCCGCACCGGCGCCGCCGTTCCAGATTATGCTTAATAGCCCATTGTGAGTCGCGAGGTTCTAATGCCCTCGAGTGGTATTGTCATGGCGTCTTCTGACGTCTGTGGTTGTGCCATTCTTGTGATTTCTTTCGGTAGCAGTAATTCATTGGAGTAAACATCAAGTTTTTGGGGGATGAATGACAAGATCTGTCAGAGCTCTTTCTGTCTATGCTTCTTCATCGTGTTTCATTTTTACCCGGAAGTTTGCAATCTCCCTATATTGCATAATATTTGTTATGATTTTATATTTCGTGTTTTTAGCTATACATTCTTATTTGTTCTTTTGGTTAATGTTCAATAACGGAATATGCACCTCAAATTTCTTGCTGTCAGTGGCTTAGTGTAAAAGTAAAACGCACGGCTATTTCTGTATATTATTCCTAATTATAAAAGTCCTTTCCGAAAGTGTCGCCGCATATTTCTATTAAATAAAAACATATGTTTTTTATACTATAATTTGTAAAAAGTGACTAGTCCCATGACCTTCAAAAAGCCATCTTAATATTCTTAAATCTCCAAAAATGCCTAGGGACAAAGTGAAATAAGAAATTGACGATATCAAGACAGTGAAATTTAACGAAATGAGCCAAATAACTGAAGATTTACGGCATTTTATTATACAATAATTTGTAAAAAAAACAACCTTCTGAAGGAAAAAAATTGCTTGAAGGAAACTATTCCTTATGTTATCAAACGTCAAAGTGACTAAGGATGGACCTCCGCGAGACCCATTTTCTTCCTTAAGGACCGAAGTTTGAATCTTTTCTTCCCACCCACTTGTTGTTGCATCTCGCCAACTATTCACTTCCTTCTGGCGTAGCATTTGCCGCCTTCAAGAGAGAGGAAATATAATTGGGGCTCGACGCGAATATCTATAAGGAGCCGCGTCTCGTTTCTTTCCCGATGTCGTCGGGAATCCCCCACCCACTCCGAGGAGTCTGCCCGTCGCCCCCGACAAAGAAGTACTTTGCTATCTGTGTGTCTTAATTAAGACGGCGACGTGGCGCGGGACGCGAATCTGATGACGTACCTGGAAGTTTCGTTAAATATTAACGACCTGCGAGCTTGTTATTTATAATTAACGAGCGCACGGGATTGCCTTTGCTTGCCTGTAGTTGGCGCGCTGATCTCCGCCTGTCGTGTGACGTGGGTACGGAGAGGTAGTTCTTAGTAGTTTCTGATCTCTAGCTTTGAGTGTTCCAGTTCTAGGAAATTGAAAACGACCCAGTTCTCGGAAATTGCTTTGAAATCTGTGTATCTATTCTCGGAAATTGCTATAAAATTTGTTTATTAGAATGTAACGTCCTAGAAATACCACATAAAAACACAATTTAGCGATCATGAATAATACTATTAACTTTAATAAATGAATTTTGCATTATCTTAAGCGCAACAGGGAAGGTTATAGAGAATTGAATGAATAGACAAAGTTATGTACTACAATAAATTATCAATGTCGTGATACGACGGAAATACAAGTTTTGTATGCATACTCAGATTTTTTCTTCTCTTTCCTTTCTAAAGACCCGTCCGTCCGCCAATCAATTAGTTTGTGCATTTGTGAGCACTACCGTATTAATTGTACCCCATTGAATGTCCCACAATCCATGTAGTTGAAATTGTTTTAAGACGAATTTGAAAAATATTTTATTTTTTGGTGTACCTCACATGATGACCACTGGACGTTTTCTCAATTTCTCCTTCAATTGTTTTTGTCGGAAAGCAAAATGTGCTTATAATTGAGTTTCAGATCCGACACTCATTAATGGATCGGCAATTTTTATAATTACAAAATTTGTTTTTTTCGAACGTGCCGTATACATCAATATTTCAGTTTAAGATTTCCTTTTAATGCAATTTACTGCGCAGAATTAGATCTTTAAATTATTAATGTCCATACCTTTCAAAATAGGAATACTTCTCCGACAATTTTTAAGTAAATCGCGACAAAGTTTTAAATATTCATGACGTAGATATTTTAAAAAATGCTCCAATGTTTTATTAAATTTCTTGTTCGAATAGATCAACACAAAGTGGAACAAAAGGAAAGAAGGCTGATGGAAAATGAATAGTTTACTCGATGAGATTGTGATTTGATGTGATGTTTTCGCCAAAAAAGGAAAAACTGTAGTTGGAAAATGGGGAGACGAATAATCTACGCATGTTTTCTTGAGTTCCTAAGCCATCTTTTTACAACATACATATGAATGTTGAATAAAAGTACTAACAAACCATGGTTAACAACATCAGACTTTTTTCTCCCCAGTAATCTAAAACTTATTTGCATCGGTAAACAAACTACAGCTTTGATTTTATAGTAATGCTAACACATAGCAACCCACACTTTCGGTTCTACTGCTAACAGAACCAGCAAAAGGAGAGCTCACGATAACGTGCACGTAGTGAAGTTACATTTAGCCCAGAAGCCAAATAAGGGGACAGGTCAGCCTTTTTACTTTCTCGCTGCGAGTGGAGAGAAGGATTTGCCCGGAAAAACGGCAAAGTTGGGCATGAAACTCTTATTACAGGATCCTGGTAACGAAAAAGGGGATAAATCCAATAGCTAAAGGATATAGCAAATAAGAGGTAAAAAGTGCCCCCAAACCAAATCGATAATCGTGATGCTCATATAAACGAAAATAAAAAATGCGGAAGGTTCCCAAAAAATCAGCAACCTAGAGGAATTTGTTGCAGAGATACGACGAGGAACGAGTTTTTCATCTATTTTTTCCCTCAGTTTCTATTGCATGTATCAGGCTTAAAAAAGGGCAGAGACGGGGGAAAAATAGTTGAATTTGAAGGCTTTTTGTCAACAAATTTTGTCGCTAAATTCAAATCGAAAAACATTGTTGACCGACAATTGTTGAAAAAAAGTTGGTTGACAAAAATATATTCAAATTAAACTATTTTTCTGCAATTTGTTATTGTTTTTATCCCGATACATGCACTAGAAGCTGAAAAAATAAAACATGAACACGTTTCTCTTATCTCTGCAAAACATTTTTTGTTTGGAATCTACATTTTTTATTCTCTATCGTATGAGCATCGCGATTATCGACTTGGCTTAGGGGCACTTTTCTCCGCCTTATTCAACTATATCCTTTAGAACAAAAAATACGTTGTGTAGCCTGAATTCATGTTTTCTGGCTCCTTAATGCCGAAAAATAGAATCATGGCAAAACTTCTGTCCACCTCTGTCCTTTAGTCTTTGAACAACGCTAGTGGCTAAACCGTTCACCCGATTTTCTCCAAAATTATTATTGATCTAGCTGATGTCGCGGACCCTTGAATTTGAAACCCCCTTGAATTTTAATTTTGGGAGGTACTTTACATAAAACCCCTGAGACATTTTCCAAATAAAAAAATGATTCTATCGTTTTCGATTAAATATTGTTGTTGGATAGTGTAAAGTACTATGTTTACGAGAATGGTGCAAGTGTCATGTTCGTTGCAAAACCTTATTTTTCGAAAATTGCAAAAGTTCAATTTTTTTCGGAGTTTCCCTACAACTAAAATATTAAAGAGAGAAGATTTTTCATGTAATGAAATCTGTTCTTTAAGATAGATTTTGAAATAAGGTCTGGTACAATTTTTCGAAAATTTGAGTACTTATTGCGTAATTTTGCGTAAAGTACGGGCGAAAGTACGTGGTGTTTTAGCACCACTGGTTGCTCAGTGGTAAGGGAAACGACAAAAAATCTGATCTTTATAGGGTTTAATAACCCCGTAAAATGAACAAATACATTACCGCACTTGTTACAAACCTATTTAGTCTTGTAGAATTTCAGAGAGAATTATACATATGAGATGGAAGAAAACCTTTGCATCACGTAACACAGCAATGTCGTAATATTCTCAACATTTCTCTCAAGCCAGAGTGAACATTTATAAAGTTAATAATAGTATACTTGTGTTTAACAGTGGATTAATCATTGTACAAATATTTTTAAATTATATAATTGAATATTTTGTTTCTTATTGCCACATATTTATTTGTTCCGTGCAGAATAAAAGTTCGAGATTATTTTATTTACCTAGATTGAAATAATATTTTATTTAAATTCATATTTTAAATTCATTTCTGATCATTTCAAATTAAAATAATAATATGTAGTAATTCGATAATCATTTAACTCAACTCACTGATTTGGATGTTTTCTTTTTTGTCTTTTATTTCTCTCAGCAGCCTTTCTTCGTTCTTTTCATAAAAAAACGGGGTTACCAATAGTAAAATTTTACTCGCTGTATTGAGATATACCAAAATTTTCCTCTCTCTCTACATTTATATCTACTAAAGATCTTAGAGTCCGGCTTGCTGGGTCAATGGGTCACGATATATTATAATCCTTATTACCTCTGTAATGGATTATAGGATCCGCCGACTATACAGCGCAGCTGGGAATCTGAAATAGAATGATTCTATTCCTAGTTCATTTCTGTTTGGATTGACTAAATGAAAGATCACTTTCTTTTCTAAAGAACAAAATTCAACAAAGTTTATTTTTGCCTTTCTAACAAACAATTTAGAGAATTTACAATTTTTTAGGCCTTTGATCAAGATATCTTTCAATTTACACCTTATACCGCGGTTAACTTATCTTTTCTTCGTTGATGTCCCTCGTAGACTTCTCAGTCGAAATATCTTGCGATCTTGCCGTAGTCCAAAGTTCCAATTTATACACCAATATTGCTTCCACATCAAAATATCTGCAATATCATTCACTGTCCTTAAAATTTCACTGCTAACCCAATTCTATCTCGATTGTACTCGTTCCCTCTCACGAACATACGATCAGTTCAGTAGCGCGTTTCAGAGCAGAATGAAATCTTCCTGCATGATTCATCCCTCGAAGACTTCGTATTAAACTACCTTCATTTTTTTCATAACATCTGACCGTCCTTCTCTCACCCAGCCAATCCATACGTTTGTTATATTTTGGTGTAGCTGACCTGATCGTCTAAACTTCTTCGCCCAATCCCAAATTTTCTACTTTCAGCACCCAGAAACTCTTAATGCATTTAGAAAAAACAAGAACAACATTGTTTATTCACGGTCGTTGCTAAGCTCTAGCTCTCGTGATATTTCGTAATGCATGTTCCACCATATTGTCTAGAAATAAATGTTAGTTTATTTTAACGTGACATATCGGTATGTCACAGTATTTATAATCTGACAATTTACACTTTTTCCACATTAATGTACTCATCAGCTTCCATTTACGACGTTCTCAACTAAAAGCAATGTGGAAGAGAGATCGAAGCAGAGAAACCAGAAGGAATTTGAATAGGGTTGCGCGACAACTCAAAAGACTGATACAAAATATAATAAACAACGAATTAGAAAAATACTTGAACAATCTTTCTGCACTTCAGCAACAGACTACTCTTTGTGGAAAGCATGCAAGAGACAGGAAATATTACAAATCCAACAATACACAAGTCCGACGGTCAGTGGCCATAATCAGTTAAAGAGAATGCTGAAACCTTCGCAGTTCATCTAGAAAATGTGTTTAAAACTAATCTAGCTGGAAATCAACCTCACACCAAAAAAGTCACAGATTTCTTGGAATTTCCACACCAAGTATCCCAAATGGTCAAGATTCAAAAGCGGTCAATCCTTCTAATATATATATATATATATATATATATATATATATATATATATGGCATAATGTCAAATAACAAATATGACTTTGCAACATCATTGAAAATTTGATTAATATATTAAATATAACAGGAACATTGAAAATTTGTGTCAGTGCATAAATTTAATGTAATATACGAAACAACCAGCCAAGGACTAAGTATCACCAAAGACTATTAGTCAAGGAACGTTTATAATTTAATTAGGCTGTTGATGCTGCAAAGTAGCTTCAGTTCTTTGGGAGAGCATCTGAAAACAAAACTACTGCCGCCTTTCAGTCCTTTGACACAAGGGAAAATTCTGAAAGCTTATTATTTAAGTACTACTAGTTCACCTCAGCGTAAGAATGAATGAGTATAGAAGTTGTCAGTATTATCTTATCTGAGCGAAAAGAAAATCGTTTTCTCTCGTAATTCGGGCGAGATAAATGTTATTTATGCAGAAGTTGCCCGCCAAATCGCTGTTCACGGAGTCTGCAGTACTCTAAACTAGACGCACTACGAACGTTAAACTCTTAACTTTCAATTCATTAGCTCTTTACACGAGCGTGGCGTATCGACACGAAACCGCTCGACTTCTAGATCTTCAACGATGCGATCGCGTCGCATCTCAAGTGGAAAGAGGCAAGGATTCCGGGAAATTGCGACAATATGCAATGTTATCGTTTCTGACCGTTATAGATGTCCGTCCCGTGGCGCGCTCTGATGCGCTTCTTAGAAAATGGTTCCACATTTCAAAGCAGTTCAGTCGTTCCAAAGAGTTTCCTACGCACAATGTATTGCCTTTCTCTCTCTGGAAGTCCAACGCGGGACGTTTGAAATGTATATCCTTTGCTGTTAATTAGTGCCAAAGAATTGCTATAAATGATTGAATTCCAAGTGCGGCGCCAAATTTGAATTAATTTTGGCCACCTGTGCCAATATATGCAAAGCCACTTATAGGCGATATGGAAAGTACAGGTGGCATAGACCAGAACTATAGGGGGGGGGGCAGAGACAAGAACAATGAAGAAATAGAAGAGGCGAACGGGACGTCAGAATTGGGGGAATATTGTTTAATTAACCTAACGGCAAGGACTGAATTTTCAATGTGGTGTCTGAACCTACTTCCGGTCAGAAGAACCAACTTTTGAAACTATAAACCGCCTCCAGATTGATATAATTCATACAGTTGATTGTTGCTCTCGCCTGTCATGGTCAGGATCTCTGCCAGGAAGTCTTTTTTGGTTATGTAATAATCCTGTTTCGTCTTTCGTTAGAGTGAAACATCACATCCGTAACCGAACGCGAATTGAATCGAAATAAGACTTCGTTTTCGAGTGATGAAATTGAGTGTTTTGTGCGAATAAAAATATAACCATAAAGTGATTTCTTGACAAACGTCTGTGTTAATTACACAATTTAATGGAACTGTGCTTTAACATTTCTCGTGTTAATAACGTTTGAAAGTATCGAAAACAAAATGGTGGAAGATTTTAAGTTAAATGAGTAGTATTAGCAGTGAGATGTAATTAATTATGTAGTTCATTTTTAGCTGACAGATGCTTCCTCTGGCAGTGTTATTTCCTCGTATAAATGTATCAATATGTTACATGGAGATTTATAGTAATAAGAAGTAATACTATTCTTAAAAAAATACTTTATTGAATCAATCGAAACTAGCAAAATACCACTTATAAAAAGTCGTTTAATAATTTTTTAATTGAAAAATTGCATTCACAACTCTGATCACACGCAATCATGTAGTAAATATATTGATTTAAATAATTAGAACTCCGAAGATGAACTTCGACTTTTTCCCATTAGGCATGCATTTGAAGTCCTAATAAACAAACAAGCAGTACAGATTACTTATTAAATCACTTTAACCCAGACAAACAATACTGATAAGAATTGTATAATTATAGGAGGAATGCGATGATATTTTGTAGAATTATTGTTAGGAAATTTCCAAAAACTAATCCTTAAAGCATTTGACAATCAGAGACGAAGATTATAATGATTATATTATAAATCATAGATAATGGTTTCATAAAGTATCAAATAATATAAACAATTAATAAATTAGTGGACATTTCTATGGATAACCTGGTCTTAAACTCTTGCAGATTGCGATTACAATAGCAATTTTTAGCAAATGTTTTAATTCAAGTGAAACAAAACATTATTTCCAGATGAGTTGAGATGTTTTATTTGTTTTATCTGCTTATGATACTGCAACTGATCATGACATACAACTGACATCACACCCACCTATAAACACGCAATAACTATATAAAATATAATTATATTTATAACTATTTTATGTTAATGTTCATTAGCAACAATGAAACTATAATTATGTAAAGTTCTCTTTTGATTGATTGAACCTTAAATTACAATACCAAAATCTAAATAACTGATTAACAGACTAAACAGTAGCTGAGGAAAGTAATGTAAGAATAAGGAATTTCACTAAAAGCACTACAAGTCATGGAATAACTAAAATAAAACAAATAAATATAAAATTATGAAAAAAGTGAACTCGAAATAATGGCGAACGATCACAATGTAGATGCACAGTGGAAATGTTGGCAGAATCTCCGGAAGTCGACATTTTTTATTTGAAACATAAATCAATAACAAAACACTATTCACATCATTCTGATACACTTGCTTAATGTGGCCCTTTAAACTTTCTTCGATTGTTTGACTTTTCTTTTTTTTTTCTTCATTTCAAAGTCCTTTTGTTCAGTTTAGATGTATCAGCTTGCGAAGTAACACTTAAAATTTGCATTATTTTGTGATATTGAGCACTATTTGCTTTTCTTAACTTAGGTAATGTAATCGTTATATAAAATTGACTTCAAGAGATATTTCGAAAAGTTTTTCTTTATATTTGTCATAGTACATATTTTTAAAATCGATTTGTAAACCACACGACCGTTGTCAGCAAACACGCATTTATTTGTGGCGCCTCCGGGTCACTTGACTTATCCCGATTTGTCATATAAAAATTTTAACAATAGAAGGAACGAAGACTGGAGCCAGAAAGAAAATTTAGATGACGAACGTTAGAATATATTACATTGTATTCTGGATTAGGCGCCCGTCAGCGGCGAATATAAAGATAGTATGAACTTTGTACATTAGATATGGAATAACGAACTGGAAGAAGGAAGAATGGTCATGGCGCTGGAGGACAACATGGGAGGAACCCAGAAAAAGTAATGCGAGAGAAGAAATCAAAGTAAGGCTCTTTCAGATCGGCAAAAAGTGAGATAAAGGCAAACCCAGTTAAAAACTAAATAATTTAAATAGTTTGTTTTTGTTGTAAAAGGCGATCTTAAGTTATAAAAAAACTATTTGAATAAATTATGTTATATTTTACGTGGAAACAAGGTTGGTTATTGCAGAAATATTGTGTGCAATACAATATAAAATTTGACAAGAGAATCTCCAGAAATTTGCGTTCGTATGAACCGCACGTCAACGGACAACGAAGTCACAGTTAAATTGAATGGTAGAAAGATGTCTTATTGTCATCCCCACGTGGGGCAATAAAATTAAATTAGAATCGGAAACATTAATCATATCAATTAGCATGTCCAACGTGGGGCAACAAAATAAATATGGGCCAAGAAGGTATTTAAATATATCTCATTAAAATACATTCAATTGTATCTTAAAAGTGCTGTCACAGGACAACTCTTCATTTACGTTAATTTTATTTATAAATCATTCACAGAATGTTCATGTAAAGAATAAATTGCAAATAACAGTTGGTTATAAAAAAATGACATTCAGAGTACTCTAATGAATTATTCAGAAAATTTATTTTTATATTAGATTTTAAAATTTATTTTTTGAAGTATCAACGAAAGCTCTCGTCCATAACGAATTACGTAGTACATTTGATTTCACATTTTCGTAGTAATCTGTTGTAAATCTCACTCCATATACAAAATATTTCCTTCCTTTTGAGATTTTACTAAAAAAAGAAATGATGGTTGGTTCCTTGTTTGCAGTTTTTGCAAACTATTAATTATTTCGAACTTAACACATTTGCCTGAAGCAATTCGGAAGTGACATGTTATGTAAATGGCCATGAAAACAAAATATCTACGAAGCATTTTTTGTCACAGATAAATAGGATATTTTTGAAGTGGTGATATTTAGATTTTTGGAATGATGAAATTGTAGTTTTCGGTTAGATATTTTACGTGAAATGAGTTTCCCCAGTAGCAAGATTATATTTCCATGAAACATATCATTTTATTGATGTTTTGAATTGGATACTTTCACTTCAGATGACAATCTTTAGGGTTAATACACAATTATGCTATTGATTTGATGACTGATGTTGAGTATTAATAATCGTTCCATTTCATTTAAGTATGGTGTGGTCTGTCTTATCTCCTCTTGTCTTCATACTCCTACATTCATCCGTGCACAATCTCTGTCTTCTATTCGTCTTCCTCCCCGCCTGGTGTTTCCTCCCCACCACCGCCATCGTTTCCTCGAGGAGGACGGGAAATTTAATCTCGTCAGAGCGAGGTTTCTTAGAACGCGAAAATACCTCTTTGAAGCCCGGCGCTCTGGCAGGCGGTTCGCGGCGGCGAGCTTCCAGGCAATAGAGTGTTATGAAATCAAACAACGCATTTCCCCCCTCCAAACGTAACGCGCTTCCAAGCGGCAGTGGTGAAGAAGACGATGGTGGGAATGGGGAATGAAATGCGGTGGAAGCGGTGCGCATGGCGTGATGGAGGCGGGATTGGCGAAGGGGAGGCGGCAGAAAGATGGGTGGGGAGAGGAAGGAGGGGGGAAGGGGGGGGGGGGCATAGGAGGAGGTGGTAATTGGGGGGAGAAGGGGGGGGGAGGGTGGAGATGGAGACGGTGTAGGAGGTAGAGGTGGAGACAGGGTGATGAGAACGTCGTGGGTGCTGCCACATGGTGATGGTGAAGGTGCGGAAGGTGGCTGAATGAGGAATCAGCGCGTAATTGCCGGCGCGATGTTAAAGAGATGAGCTTGAAGGCTGGAGAGCGGATGAAAAGGGAGTTTGCATGGAGTAGAGATTCAAGACAAGGCGTGTGGAGGGGAGAGCGTCTGGTTTCAGTGAACGAGGAAAAAAAAAAGAATGTGGGTAGGAATGGAACAGTGCGGTAGGTGGATGGAAAGAACAAGACCGTGAGAACTGTTTGAGTGTGCTTTTCTGCCAATCATGAAGCGAAGATTAAAGCGAGAAGCAAGGTTTCGTTGAAGTCTGAATACCCTAAGAAAAGTGCGTGAAGAATGAGGACTAGTGACAAAAATGTCTTCAAGATTACGCAGAGTGATGCGAGGAAGACACTGATGAACGTGGCAAAATACTGATAAAGGAAGTGGCGTGAAAGTTTACTGTTTAAAAGTACATCTAATAAGAAGAGTGAATAATTAGAATTATGTTTTTTTACGCATGGAAGAGGCGAGTGTAAATGTGAATAAGCTCTTTTTCGGGAATGTCTTGCACTTGTCCACAACTTTAGTGACTACAGTGTTAGCAGCGGGGTTAGAGTGAATATACCAAGTGCATAGAGCGCGTCTAGATCGTTACTAAAACGATGAAGTAGGGAAATGAGAGTGACATTAGAGCACGATTCACAGGAATTGATGGATGTGAGTGGTATGGTGTTCTGTAGGAGTTTGAATTGGAATGAGTGGGAATATGCGCTTTTAGTTATTATTTGTGAGTTTGTTATGAATATTTTTGGATGGAAATATTTTTAAGTATGTATATTAAAGGTATATTTTGAGGAACTGCGGCAGCATCGGGAGAGGGAAAGGCATCATTGGTCGTAGCTGCTGGTGCTCTAGTGGAATTGATGGCGGCAGAACGGTTTGACAACGAAGTAAAGTTAAGTAAAGTACCCCAAGTACTGCTCAAAATCTGGCTTGCCAGCGGCACTTACAGGTGTATGGTATGGGATAGGTATGGTAATGGGCAGAAAAAAGGACTTGGGTAGGGGACTTGTCAGCTAGAGACTGACAGTCGCACCACCGAGCGTGGCTGCATGTGCAGCTGTGGAATAGATGGTGGCAGCAGGCGTGCCGATGGTGTAAAGAGCCCTAAACCGCAAGAGTCTGGCTTGCTATCGGCGCTTGCTGATGTATGGAGTATTCAAGAGTGAGAAAGCCAGGGGTTGGTTGGGGAAAGGCGGTGGGGCGCGGCAGAGGCATGGCCAGAAGCAGAACCAGGAGGTGGAGCGGCGACGAGGTGGGGATTGTGGCCGTGAAGAAGGGAACGGCGACGACATGATAGTGGTGAGAAGAGAGGCAGCAGGGGTGGGAACTCGGTGATAGTGAAGGCGGGTACTAAAGAGTGGTGAAGGTGGGAGCGTGGGAGGGGGGGGGGCGGGGGGAGCGGGGAGGGAGAACGGCAAGGAGGGGAGCGGCGCGTGGTGCGGGGACAATGGCGGGGACGTAGTGCGGGCGGCAGTGTTGGAGAGGGGATGAGAACGGATGGCGAGGACAGAAGGAGGTGATGCGAGGGCGCTCAGGGCGGGGCATGCAGGAAGGGCGAGGGCAATGGGCGGGAATGACCGCGAGGGATTCGCCGGCTGAGGCGAGATACAAGGAATCTCGGGCGCAGCGCGCTTCCATTACTCTCTCTAAATAGCGGAAAGGAACTCGAATTATGAGTCGCGTAAGAATGCCGTTGGAGCGCTGCCGTCGGCGCGCTCCTTGCTGCCGCTGAGTGCTGGTGCCGCCGCAGTTGGATTTCGCAGCGGCGCGATTTCCATCGTTGTTTTTTTTTTTCTCTTTTGTGTTTTGAATGACGAAGACTCTCTTTGCGTTGTTTACTATTTTTCGCATTGACTGGGCACTGAGATGATTCAGAAGGTTTTTATGTAAACTTAAGTTCATTGGATTAAAGAGAATAGTGAAGTTTAAAACGTAATATTAAAATAATTGCTTATTTTATTTCACTTTAAGGGAGCACCTCAACACAAAAGTAATTAATCTCTTTTGATGCAGAAAATCTTTCAATAATGTTTATGTTTAATAAATGATATTGTAATATTTATTGACCTGAAATGTCTGAATGCTACTGAATTTGTTAACTTTATGTATGTATTGAAGGAAAGAAAATGTGCATATCCTTTTTGAACAATAGTTGCAAATACACGACGTTTCTTTAGGGCGTGTGGCAATGCACTCAAATTCTCAGCACCTCTATGCTTTATTTTAGCAGCAATGTTTTAAAATTAATTGCTATTAAATAAACAGTGACCAGAGAAAAATGTCAATGTTCAACGTTACTGTGAAGTGTCGTACAATTACTGAAATAAAACATAGTAATTAATTGTAACTACAGGAATGAAAAAAATTGAAAGCTTTAAAATATTCTTATTATATTTGACTCGTATATATCAGCTGTCAAAATTGACATAACATTCTCCATACTATGTTAGAGACTTACGGCACTGCAAATAATCGGAAGTTGTTTTACCAAGTGATGCATTTTCGTTGTATTTCTATGTACGAAAATAATTTATTCCTATTCGTTTTCCCTTTCTTTATTAGACGTAAAATAAATTACATCACAATACAACTTCCTTTCTGAATTTTCTTTTATATCTGCAAATTATGCAGATAGTGATTTTTGTTCATTTTCGTCCGGAAAACAAACGCAGGGATACCTCAAACGCAAAAGAGTAGCGATTACTCGACCCACCAACATCGCACACGAAAACCTCTCCTCCGCCGTAAATAAAACATAAAATCTTTACAACGTGTCCACGCAAGCGTACTTTTATCCACTTGACAACACTCGACCTGGCGCGCCCTTTCTCGCAATTCCGCAAACAACATCGAGCTCCGCGCGGGCGCTACCAACAGGGCACGTGGCGAGATCCACCCCCACCCTCGCGCCTCTCCACCCCAACTCCACCCTCCCTCACCAACACCCGGAGGGCCCGTCGCTGCTGATTACATGCACCCGGCTGCACGTGGGCTTGCTCGGGAAATACACGGAACGGACTCGGGTAATTTTTCGCGGTCGTGACTTCTGGAGGAAATCCTTTTCAATTAACTTTTCCTTTAAAGTTCCCACATTCCCCTGTAGACACATTAGAATTCAGTCGGCGGGTTCTTTCTTAACGGTTAATAACGTGAACTCTTGGCGTGCCTCAAGGCAGCGGTTTGAGAACAGACGGAAGAATATACAATAACAATTTGTGTTGCACTCCATTTGCAAAAGAAGTAAACCTGGTTGCAGGAGAGATCCGCTCAAGCAGATCAGAGCTTTGTTCGTTAGCGCGTTGTTTTTCCGTCTCTGCAAAACTTTCATTAGCAAAACAATATTCACAGAAATTCACACTCCGGAAGTTTTGAAGAATTCTGCTGATGATGCGTAGGAGAATGAAGTAAATGTTATTTTTCTTGAAAAACTTCGAGAGCGAGCTTTTCGTTCGTCCATGTTTGTTCGTTCTCTTTGAAAGAAATTTTCGCGAAATAAAACTACGAAATCCATCCAGAGCATCGGTTCCTTACTTCCACTTGGTTTGTTTGAAAGCTTTCCGATTCTGGAAGTTAGGACGGCGTTCTTTAGGGCTAATTGCCTCGTCGTGCCATCTCGAGAGCTGGAGCGATATCTGCAGCGAGGACTCTTTGGGCGGGTGGAAGGGGGGTGGGGGAGGGTGAGTGGGCGTGGGCGGAGTGGAACAGTCGAGCGGAGGCGGACAACTCTGTAACACAATGAAGGCGAAGCAGCGTGGCGCAGAGCAGCGCTTCATGCTGTGAATGTCGCTAGCAGCCATTGGGAGAGCTCTGAAGAAGACAAACTACTGTGCGGTCGCTTCCGAAGTTTGCGTTACAGTAATATAATACTTTCTTTCATTGAAGGCGTTTCTTCTATATTTTTAGGAGAGGAAAATGGACGAAATTGTGTGGTTTCTAACGTCGTTGGAACGTCCTTTGCGGTGCCACTTTCGGTATAGAAATCTGTATTCACAAATTCTTTTGGTATAATGTTCTCTTTGTTGAGGAAAACTATGAAGGATGCCTCGATGTTTCTACTTTCAATGAAACTGATAGTAATGATATAAAGGAAGACAATTCTAAACCATAAGCACATTGAAAAATATTAATGAAAGTGGTTCTCTGTTTTAAAGTATAATAATGCATGTAAAGAAGTAATAAAATGTATTGAAAAGTGGTTGAATGAAAAGAACACATTAACATTAATACGTTTGATGACCATTTAAAGACACACTGATTGAAGTCTTCACTAGTATGTTCTTCTAGTCCTTACAAGAAAGAAAATACTAATGAAAATATCTATAACCTCGTTAATAATAAAAATTTTTGTTATGAGCGTCGAAAACGATACAAACTAATTTCACAATGTGAAGAAAGTGTGAAACATCTGTAGCATGGAAGTGAAAAAGTAAATTAGATTTGATCACAAACGTCAGTCTTCCTCTCTCAGAATATTTTTGCAAGTTGCTCACCGACTTATTTTCTCCAAGAGATGTTTTTGTCACGCCCAGTTAGCATTTCTTCACTATTCAAACAATTTTGTTATCTAAAGAAAATATGTACTGATTTATAAACACTCTAGTGATAAAACAGCAGATATTTTATCACATTATTTGTAACTTGTGGCATTTTCAAAAATTCAGAGAGCTCACCGAAAATGAGACTTGCGACCTTTTTAAGCGTTCTTTGTTGTATTGGAGAAAAATATTCGAAGGAAAATTCGGAGAGGTTTAGGAAAAAAATAATTCATTTCCTTTACTTAAAGCAAAAATTGCGTGAAAGCTACGCGTTGAAAAATGGACATGATTTTTTCTAACAATCTATTTTTTAGAACATTTCATTGAGGAAAAGTAATTATCAACAATGTAGTTGCTTTGAAATGATACATTTTTACGATTTCCGAAAGTATAGAGACTTCACCGATAATGAGACCTACACCATTTTTAAAAGCATGCTTCGTTCAATTCGAAAAAAAAGTTCGAGCCGTTCTTGAAAATATGTTTTTAAATTGCATATATTTCACGTAGAATTACGCAAAAACTACAACTCATATTTTGCAAAAATTGTGCATGACCTTTAAGAGGTCTTTAAAGAGGTGATTTCAGTAACGAAACAACCCTTGCCTAGTTGTAGGAAGACGTCGAAAAAAATTGAAATTTCGAAAATGAAATATGTGCCATTTTATAAACGTTCTTTGTTATCTCTGAGGAAACAATTGAAAAAAATTGTTAATCCTTTTTCAGAAACTTTAGAAAATTTTATAGGTTCTTATAAAAACCACCAAAATAGAAAATATGTTTCAAACTCGCTTGTAAACTAGATTCGACAAAGATCGTTCAAATTGATCGGGTAATATCAAATTTGGAGAAAATTGTCTGTATAGTTTAGGCTCTAGCATTGACCAGATATCCGGACGTTTGGGTAGTGTAGTCCCGTTAGTGTAGTGCATTTTTTCTCGGGAGATGGCGGTGATCTTCCCTCGCTGGATGGCTAGATCCAGACTTCCGGATAGCGAAACAGCCAGACCCGTTTTGCCAACATACAAAATGTTTCGGTATCAAGGATTCACAAAACGTGGTTTATGACTACACTAGTGTTCAAGTAGTTTACTACATGTCAGAAAAAGGTTTATTCAATTTTTCGGTATCAGAGCCATCAGAATACAATATACTACGTACGTGCGTAGAATGGCGGGAAACTAAAAATAATGTTTGATATTAATTTTCGATGCAGAACTACTAACATGGACAGAACAATCTGTTAATTTCTGATTTAGTGTGTAAGAATCTCTGGCAACAGCTTATTTTCAGTTTCTTATGTGCGCAAAATGAATTCTTTAATGCAACGCATTGAAAATCTATAAAGCTCTGAGTAATTAAAACACAAGTTAGACATGCATTAAAGTTGTGATACTTTCGTCGACCCCCATCTTCTGTGGTACAGAAGATTGGGGCAGCGTTCAAGTTGGCAAAATGGAAGGATGCGGATTCTAAAGTTCTGCGTAAGTGATGAGTTTTCGCTATGTTACCGGGAGCGGTAGCTCAGTGCATCAACTGATGTCACTGCAGCGCCTCTGACCGGGAGGTCCTAGGTTCGAGTCCTGACGGCGGCAGGATTTTCGACACTAGCTTTTCAATTAGGTCGAATTCAGTCGCTGTCTGGAGGAGAATTCTAGCGACCGGCTGTTCTGATCGGTAGTTTTCCGTGGTTTCTCCGATCTACACCAGGCGAATGCCGGAGCAGTACCCTAACAAATGGGCCACGGACCGCACGCGATCTGTCCTTCCTCTTCCTTGTCCTATCCTCTCCCTTTACACACACACGTACACTAACATGCAATACACTACTACATATTCCGGGAGACCGGTCGGGAGCTTAGAGCTTGTCACGGCTGGGACGGTGCCCCGCTGGTGGGAGAGTGCTGGTTAGGGGGAAACCCCACTAGCCGACGGTAGGTCGGCGCCGGATCTAGCCATCCAGCGAGGGAAGATCACTGCCATCTCCCGAGAAAAAAATGCACTACACTAACGGGACTAATGACCCAAGCAGTTGACGTGCCCGGAAACACAAATCAATCAAAAAATCCTACTACTGGTGTGCTTATGGTCGCGTAGAGGATTATGGTAGGAGCGGTCAGATGAGTCACGGTGAACGGCGCGGCGCACATTGGGGTATTTTGAAAGAAAAGCTGACCAAGAGTCGAAATAAAAAATGTTAACATGCGGAGAAAACGAACACCATTTTCTATAAGTTTAATGTATCTTACGTCATTCGACAGATATCTGTTAGTCTAAGACTAGTATCTTCGTTGTAGCATCAGTCTTAAGTGAGTCGTATGCGCTGCAAGCTTTTGCTACCAGCAGTTCCGTAAAAAGGGATCCTTTATTCGGAAAGAGTATTCACTTTGTGAGAGCTTTCAAAGTTGTCAAGTGGATTAATTCGTGATGGATATTGAAGTTCCAGGCATATACTGTGTTTTAAATTAAAAACTGACCCATTTATGATTAATAATTAAATAATTTACACGTTTTAAGTGAACGTATAAGGCATTCAAATTTTGAGTTGACTTCTATTAAACATTAGTGTTTTAGTTAGTGTCAGAACGTGTCAAGCAAACATTTTTATTACAAGTTGTTCTTAAGTTCATATTCTAACCGTTGAAAAAGAAAAATTTCCAACATATTTCTACAATTTCAGTTTATGGCACTTTCTTTTATGATCGGTGATGCTCAACAAAATTCGTGAAATTTAGGAATGTCGGTAAGATTTTGTTTGTTGTATATTCCGAAGGAAGTGTTAACGAGATGACTAGAGGAGAACTTCTAAGGCTATGACTATACCAAGAAGTGTTCTGAACTTTTAATTGATGATAAGATTAAATATATGGAGAATAATTTGTTGAAAATCACATTCTGCATTTAACATTGAAGAAAGATTTGTAAAAAATAAAGAAAAGTGGCTTATCGGTGCTGTGAAATTACCAATATGGACTAAACAAAGGGCGGGTCGACCGAGATAGGAATTCGGAGATACAAATGACCGCAGCAAACGACGCAAAACACTGGTATCTGAGTCCATATTGATTCATGCTTCTCAAATGAGTTTGGGCTGTTTGAAAAAACAGATGCGTCTGCTGTTGTGAAAGATGTCGAAATCTCCGGAAAGAGCGTCAAAAGTGCGTAAGGCAGTAACAAGCTTTCAGCAACGCGAAAAAAATTAAGTAGATGATGATGAAGTAGATGATGCTGTAGAAGATGAAGAAGACGATGATGAAGATGAAGAAAAATATGAAGATGATGATAATGAAGAAGAAGAAGAAGAAGAAGAAGAAGATGATGATTGATGATGATGATGATGATGATGATGAATATTCGCGACTGGGAATATCGGGAATTGAAAATTATATTCTTACAATGGCTAGTACCGTACATTTAATTAGAACTATTTTGTAATATTTCTACTCACCCCATGAAACTAACGTACATTTAATAATTTGTTGTAAGCTTTTTTAAGTAGTACCTCTCACCAAAATATGTAAACTTGCGTAAATATACATATTAACTAATTGTAAATAAATTATAGCAAAGAAATTATTTTGGGCAGCTTTTTATACGCAATACTCCTATGTGCGGCGGCGAGTTCTCGTTCCCGTGCTATTGGAGAACCTTTTTTAAAATTTATTTATATTTTTACCACTATAATACCTGTAGACTTTTTCTAACATTCAATTGTTCTCTAAAGTATTGAAAATGCCTTATTTTTATAATTTTCTTTGCTCATCGACGCATCTATCAAAGTCCAGATGCCTTACCATTGGTCACTTTGGTAATGGGAAGAAGTCTCCTTCGATCTGGCGACTTGAGTCAGTAACAAGGTAAGCCACACAACCCACAGAAAGCCCCGCTGTTCGTAAACGTTCATATCCCGATTTTGGACGAAGTGTGTTTCATCATGTCACTGCCAAAAACTCATCATAAATGCGAACTAGACATACATAGTAACAAGATTATCCACACTACCTTAATAATCAAGATTTTTATGTTTATGAACAGCTGTGGCTGGTTTGGTTTATCTTGTTTATGTTAATAGCCTTTCAATGCGCCACCTTAGATCACTCCAAACCTAAAATATTACGTTAGAAACACATTTTTTTGCTAAAGCTGTAGTGTTATAAGACACGGCCGCTCCGCCAATTTAGAATTTGGGGCAACTTGCAACCCACCTCTGGGCGATGGTTTTCGGCCGCGCACTCTGACGGCGGTTCACAATGACTTCGATGCGTACGGCGTAAACAGAGTCGTTAAGAAGAGCACAAAAAGTCTCCAGGGTGCGCACTGCGTTTGTGCCGTTTCTTTTAACGGCCGCCTGAAATCGTCGTCGTTTCCTGTTGGACTGTGGCTGAGTTGGTGGTGCACGGGCACATGACCTAGTCGTAGCCAATGGCAGTGGGGCGATGTCAGAAGGGGGTACCAAGTTGTGAGAAAGGAAGTGTTACAGTTTTGGAGTTTTTAATTGGATTTGGGGTGTTTTAATTGTTTGTTTTAGAATTCGAGGAACAAGTAAGGTATTGCTATACGATTACACATACATCTTCATTCGGCTATCGACCATACACATCTATTGCAATTACAATTAATTCATTTTACTTCCTTGCATACGTACGTGCTCTACATACGAACTAATACACGCTATGTAGAGAAAATTATGTAAAGCCACGAAAAATCAATTTCAGTATTTTAAGGGAAGTTTTGGGGTCCCCTGATACTGAATAAGTGTTTTTCTCCAAACGTCCGTCTCTCTGTTCATCTGGCCCTGAATGATGAAAGTAGCGTCTAATAGCCTTTAACGACGGATGCGTCCGCTTTTCAATGTTAAATCTAAATTTTTGAAAATTGCAAAAGTTTGTAATTTTTTGGGTCTCCTCGTACTACTATATTATTGAAGATAGAGATTTTTTCTCCATATTAAACTTTTTCTCAAAATTAGTAGATTAAATAATGTATTTAACGTTATTTTTGTAGTTGTTGCACAACTTTGAGTAAAATATAGGCAATATTAAAAACAAAATTTTCTAAAAACGGCTCTAATTTTTTATTTAAACTTTTTATAAGGATAATGCTCAATTCACAATCAATTTTAAGATATTTGAAAATATAAATGTTTGTTCTACTGTGACCGCCCTACCTTTTCACTATTCTCTAGAAAGCCTACAGCGGGTCACTCCAGTAATCTAGTAGTATTACTTGACCTGTGACTTATGACAATGTTACACCAAAACTTAGGAATGATTTTCTATGTCCTAACTGCCCTACAGGAGTGCGTTCGTCTTTTAACCTGCTTTTTTGTAATAAAAGAAACATAGGCAAGTTAATCTTTTAACTATGAACAGAGGTCTAGATATATTCTGCTAATTTTTGAATACAATTCCAATTTAGCATTTACACATTGCATTGAAAATTCTATCACTTGCTCTACCTTTAGCAATTACGTGATTACCTAACAAATGCAGTTGCGTTTTAACACTTGCATTAACACTTTACATAAAATTATATTGCACTTAACTTCGCAAAAACACAATAAAATAACTGTACACAAGACAATAATACATGGAAACACAAAATACTTAAAAAAAGAATCAAATACCAAATATCCTTTCATACAATTCAAAGAAATTTCACTTGAATGAGGATGAAATATATAAAGACGTTGTTTCACTTTCACGTAGATTATTACTTTATACAATTTAGCCAGCAAAGAAAGAAAATCATTACTAATGATTAGTTTTGAACAATTTGAAAACGATTCAACAATAAATTGAAAATACACACTAAAAGAACAAATATTATCGTTAATAGAAAAATGAAAAAAATAGGTTTTTACAATTCTTTACAGAAATTAGCTATCTGGCTTTCTTTTACGGCTGCATTATTGTAAAAGATTACGTTTAAATGATTTTAATATAATTACTCGACTATCTACGTCTGTAAGTGAGGTGAATTCTATCTCTAGAGAATAATTCTCGCTTCTTTAAACAGTTTTTTTGAGAATTTCTAGTGAGTGTTCTGACTCACGACAGGTCGTCTCGAAGAAATATTTCCACAGCTTGGAGCGGCGACGGTCACCCAGTTCGTTTCAAGGTCGTGGCAACCCCCTTGCTTCGGCGAACACGTGCTCCGGTGAATCGCTATCACAGTCCTTCGAGTTTTATACAATCTGACTGCAATATCTCATCGTAATGAATTTCTTACGAGGTAAGCAAAGACGAAAGACCAAAGACAAAAGACAAAAAAGGTGGTAATAGAAAGAAACATTTCCTACTGTACATGCTTTCTACTTCAGTATAGGCTCTAGAAAGTTTAAATATTTTATTCCCTCGTTGTTAGAAAAATAGTATATTTCTACGTAACGTGATTAATTAATTATTTCATGTTTCCGGGCACGTCAACAGCTTTGGTCATTAGTCCCGTTAGTGTAGTGCATGTTTCACCCGGGAGATGGCAGTGATCTTCCCCCGCTGGATGGGAAGATCCGGCGCCGACCTACGGTCGGCTAGAGGGGTTTCCCCCTAACCAGTACTCTCCCACCAGCGGGGCACAGTCCCAGCCGGGACAAGCTCTAAGTTCCCGACCGGTCTCCCCGAATGTGTGGTAGTGTAGTGCATGTTAGTGTAAGTGCGTGTGTGTAAGGGGACAGGATAGGACAAGGAAGGGAAGGACAGATCGCGCGCGGTCCGTGGCCCGTTTGGTAGGGTACTGCTCCGGCATTCGCCTGGTGTTGATCGGAGAAATCACGGAAAACTACCGATCAGAGCAGCCGGCCGCTAGAATTCTCCTCCAGACAGCGACTGAATTCGGCTTAGCTGAAAAGCTAGTGTTGAAAATCCTGCCGCCGTCAGGACTCGAACCTAGGACCTCCCGGTCAGAGGCGCTGCAGTGACATCAGTTGATGCACTGAGCTACCGCTCCCGGTGCGTTCACGTGAATTTATCAGAATATTCATGATTTAAAATTCTCAATTCTCTCATACATGGTATCGTTATTTTAACATGATGAGACTTCTTTATCGTCGAAATACGGCGAATTCTCCTCTCCGTCGAGGACGAACAATTTCGTTCTGTCCAGATCGGCAGCAAAAGAGAGAGCTTTTCGTATCGGTGCTTTGCGCTAGTGCTGATATTTTCAAAGATGATTTTTGATTGGTTGTCGTTCAATTCTATGCGAGTGCGTTCAGAAACTTTAATAAATTCTCGCAATGGATACCATTTACTGCTGACGCAATCTCTTGCAATTCGCTAACATTACATTTGCATCTTGTCGTGTCTTGACGTTCTCGGGTGCTTCTCAAAAGTCAATGGAACCGACATAAGGCACACAAAATCATGAGAACACGTCTCGGGCCCACTATGTTTCATATATTGCAAATATTACGAAATTTGGTTGAGTACAAACTTAAATGTATTTCTAAACAATATACCGTAGTATTTTAAATGAGTAGATGTTTTCGAATTCGAAATTGTCACAAGTTTTAAAGAAATCAAAACTATACCATACTTATAAATGAACTATTTTCTTTTCCAGCAAAGAATGTCGAGACAACATTTTTTGTCATTTTGCATAATATTTGTAAATGTTGTAAGGACTTCATGTAAAGTACTTCCAAAAATTGAAATTTTTTAAAAAAATTCGGAAAGACACAACGCAGGCCTTTCTTATTTACTAAGTTCAGCTGTGTGACATCCATCCATATTACACAAAGCGATTTTCGAGTACAATAGGACATGTATCTCCTCTTCACTTGCAACAATCTTAATCATTTTTAGAAAATCATTAACAGATCTTAATCTTGACGTGTGTGCGAAAGTACAGCTGAAAAGAACATTAACATGTATTTACAACTAATATTCAATATCATTTTTTGAGGTGATTCCAATACTTTCCCTCCCTATATTATAGTATAGCGACGAACAGTAATAATGTAGGACGTCAAGAAAATATGACTTTCTAATCAAACATAGCAAAGAAAGGAACAAATTGAGATGTCAAAAAATTGTTTTAAAAAGCTGTATTTACATCCCACACCCTGTCGTGTCCGTTGCAGGAAGTGACAGGCCCGCTTTCCTCCCACGTTGTTTTCTTTTCGATCCATCCATACTTGTATACTCCCTCGTGCAAACTTAAGGGGCGTTCGCAAATATTAGCTTTCGATGTATCTTAATACTGACGCGCGCCGTTAGCGGCGTGGCGCCCCCTGCAAGGGGACGCGCAGCGAACGGCAGGGAGGACAGAGGGCGTGCGAGGAAGGAGGCAGGGCCTTATCGCGGACGAAGGCGAATGAAGGGTGTAGAGGCGGGTAGGGGTGTGAATGAAACGGGATTAGAAGCATTTCTGGTGGCAGAGAGCTCGATATTCACAGTGAGAACGAAGGAACTTCAGAGGGTGGGTCGGGTAATCCACGGCTGGCGTGGCTCGCACGTTGTGATGTGGAAGGGGAGAGTATTGTGTGAGTATGTGACGGTGCTGTCAGGCCTAGACGGCACACGGAAGCAAGAACGATTGCCGGCCTTGGGGGGGGGCAGCGTGTCGTCCAGCGGTAGTGTTGAAAGACGGCGGGGTGTTTGGGTGGGGGGTTCATGGGACGGCGACGAGTGGTGGGTGGCGGGGTGTCCTGGGCGAGGGATGTGTGGGCGGTGTCGTGAGGGCGGTGGCGTGTGATGGAAAGGCGGCATCTGCAGGCTGGTGACAGGGGGCGGGGTGGCGTGGATGGGTGGCTGGCTGCGCGGGTCGGCGAGATGTCATGGTGGTGTGGTGTGTGAAGGGACGGTATAGGGACGACAGGATGTCATGGAGTGACACGGTGACGCGGGACGACGGAATTGATGAGACGGCGGCGTGTCTTCGGGTGGGGTGTCGTGGTGAGGGGTGTCGTGGGGGGATGTCGTGGGGCGGAGGGTGTCGAGGACTGGCGTGTGGGGACGGCGATGTCGGGACGGTGGTTTGTTGTGGTGTGGTGCGGTGTGTGTCGTGGTGTGGGGTGTCGTGGCGGAGGTGTCGGAGGCACTGGCGTGGGGTGGACGGTGGACGGCGGATGTCGTGGGACGGTGGTTGTTGTGGTGGGGGTGTGTGGTGGGGGTGTCGAGGTGGTGTCGAGGGTGTCGTGAGGCACTGGCGTGTGTGGGACGGTGGGCGGGGATGTCGTGGACGGTGGTTTGTCGTGGTGGGGGTGTCGAGGTGTGGGTGTCGTGGGGGAGGGTATCGGCCGGTCCCTGACTCGCGTGTTGCGGAAGCGTAGCGGGTTGGCATCAGGCGGGTGGTGAGGCAAACGGCTGGAGTCGAGTGGCGTTCCGGCAGCCGGGCGTGGGGGCGGCGCCGATGTTTACTGCAGGAAGCCCCGCGGCGCGACCCCGCACAGTGCGACTGGGGGTGCGGAGGGTCGCCGCGCCTCGCGCCTTCCCCCGGAAATAGTGCAATCTAGTTAACTTTACGTCTTCTGCAGACGCCCGCGCGTCGGCATGCACCCTCCTCTCGACACTGCGTCCGCCCCCTCCGTCCCACCATCCCTTTCGGTCTGCCCCCGCCTCCGCGCTCGCGTCGTTGCTGAGCTCGGGGCGCGCCTCTCCGTCTCCCAACCTCCCTTACGTTGATATCGTGTGAGGACTTTAGCCTATATCCTCTTCCCGCGTCAGCACCTCTTCGCCATATAGAGATCCGTTGGGTCCTTCATTTCTGGATTAGACATTGAAACCGAAAACAAAAGAATATTTACGTCATAGTTTGTGATTTTAATTTCAATATTTATAATACGATTGCTGTGCATTTATGACTTAATTATTCTGTTTGCTGAATATTTTAAAAAAATACAGGGTATATTCGATTCGATATAAATACGATTGTTCTAAGGTAATAATAATAATAATAATAATAATAATATTATTATTATTATTATAATACATAACGGAAAGAAAGAAAGCATTCGTAATTGATGTTACACACCCTGCAGATCACAACATCAATAGAGCTGAAACAGAAAAAATTATCTCAAAATACATTCCTATCTCAGTAGCATATAAAGAAATATTCAATATGAAATCATACCAATTTTAATAAAAGCAACAGGTCTTGTTTTTTTCTTTTCTTACCATCTTCCCCTGCAACTTCCAAATTGAAGGTAGGAAAAATCTATAACAAACACCGAAGAATCAAATCTAAATTCTCAAAAGATATTTAAACCGCTCTAAAGAGAAAGGCACGTATATCCCAAACTTATTTTCTATAACTTGTTTATTCCTATTATTGTCATATTCTTCCATTGATTCTCGCATACAATAATTATTGATTATTGAGGTCTCCTCGCTCTCTTGTATATAACACTAAATACTACGCGTGCTAAGTTGCAGTTCTGTTCAATCTCTTAAAGCGCTGTATAAGAAAATTGAATTAAAAAAAGAGCTTGCTAACAATAGTCTTAAGTATTTTTGAAAAAATTAGGTCTTCTTCCTTACAAAATTCTTCCAAAAGCCCAAAAATGTTTCTTGAATCCTGCCGGATTGTTCGTACATGTGCTTGGAAAGAGGTAAGCTTAGAGGCTCCTCATTTCTGGAACCCTGGGTGAGAAAAGCCCGAGAAAAAAGGAAATAATAATACGAATTAACTCTGGTTACAGAGAACTCGAATATACTGAACTCTCTCTTATAGCGAATTCAAGTCTCTGGTTTCGGTTCACTTACATTACAAATAAGCACCAGAAGATTAGGTTGTAGTAAACTCTGAACGTCGCGACGTAGTGAATCGAACAGCGACGCGTCGGCTGTAGCGAAGGTAAGATAAACAACGTCCTGAAAATTAATTCCGACCTGAAAAACAAATATCGCTTCAATGCCACAAATTCCCACACTATGCTTGCTGATGACCTTCAACCTTACTGATGTCATACAATTTCACTGTGGTTACAATGGCTGTGTCCTGCGTGGGCTACTACTGACGACGGTGATGCGCGACTACTTGCTTCAGTTTCAAGATTGATGATACATCAGATTCCGCGGAGCAAAGCGGACGGATGTTTTACGTAGGTGACAAGAAGCGCGCGCCTATCACAACCCCACATACTAGCGACACCCGCCGGAAAAGCGATAATTTTCATTAGTCGCTTGCCCCATGCCGCTATCAACAGGATCTCGTGTATTATTAGGGGAGTAAAAGAGCCTTCGGAAAGTGGGACGGTGTTCAACAGTGAAAGAGGCAATGGTGTCAAGGCATCAAAACGATACTTGCAGACAGTGGACAATGCAGAATAAAGTACGGAGAGAGCGTGAACTCTGGAAAAGAATCTAAAGAAATTACTAAAGAAAAAAGCAAACAATTGAAAATACTTGAATTTTTGTCAAATAAAGATATTTCAATTTTCATTTTGTGCTATTCATGTATTTTGCTGTTTCTCTATATTAATCAAATCAAACTTTGTGAAGAAATTCTATTTAATCATGACATCATCAGGTAGAGTAAACCTCTGGTACAGGGAATTAAAAATGTTAGTGTCCAGAAGTTTATTATAACGGGAGTCGACTGTAATAGTTTTCATTATATTACTAACCTCATTCTATAAAACGATTTTTAAAATGCAAGTAATTGATTGTTAGAATTATTGCAGTTTTGCAATCGTCACTACAATATTAACAATCGGCTGCCACTCTCTTGCAAGTATTGGTAGTTTCAAAACTTCTCCAGTGAGACCACTTCGGCGGAACTGTCTTTCGTGGCACTGATGTCATCCCAACTACTGTCCTTTTTTAACTTCTTTATCTATGTACTTCAAATGAACTATGTCCTTTGATTTTTTTCTCTCCAAAGCATTTCAAAAATAATACTCGAAAATATTGCTAGGTGCAACCGGTAAGGAAAGAAAATAGAACAAAAGATGAGTGATAAGCACAAATACTGGCTTTAGAAAGGCTAATCCTTACTATTCTCTCTACTTCCCAAATAACGGATTCAATTTTCTCGTGCATATCACCTCATGTCATGCAAATTCTCTGATATTCAAAATATTCTTGTTGCCAGATATCTTTCATAGCTTTTTTGTAGTCTACCTTCTTTAGACTGTTGCTTACTTCCGCCTGTTCTAGCTCTCTTCTTTTTCCGTCTTCCGAAATTCGTTTTCTCCCTTCACTCCGTGGCACCCCTCCCGGCAAGCCATGGTTTCTTCTCGATCTCACCCTCACTTATTTCCCCTCCCCAACCCCATACCCAGCAATGTCGTCCACGCGTCGAGTCAGTCGGCTTTTCGCTAACGAAATGACACAGCTTCCTTCCTTTCTTCGAATGGACCACGTAGTCAAACCGACTTCTCGGTCGTCACCAACGGGGTGAAGGAGAGGAGGGAATCTCGGGGGTGAAAATGAGAAACCGCGCGCGATCATTTCGAGGCGTTTTGTGGCGAAGTTAACCGCGCGGCCTGCCGACGAGATGGCGGTTGTCTTGTCCAGCTCATCCGACCAAGTCACCGATTACTGCGAGGGGTTGGGGGGAGGGGTAAGAGGGAGCAAACGCTAGCAATGGAACACCCCCGAATCGCGCTCTCGCTACGCTCACAAGCCATAAACTACTCCGCCGCCGAGTAACTGGAGGAGAAGAACTGGGGAAGAAACTGTCGTCGCGTCTTTGCTGACGGCTCGTAACCCCAGAAACGGCTGATTCGAATTGGAAGCGTGCGAGAGAGAGAGAGAGAGAGAGAGAGAGAGAGAGAGAGAGAGGGGGGAAAGAGGAATGGAGGTGGGTGGGAACATGGAAGAAGTTTTATAACCGTTTGCTAATGTTTTTTTCATTGAGGGAACTTATTCGGTTTGTGATGAATTTTTTCGCTGACGAAGATAACATTTGATATGTAAGTGGAATTGTTTGGGAGTCTTTTAGGAGTACATGATGGACATGTGGGTGGGACAAAGAGTATAGTATTGCGACGAATTCGAAGATTTAGAGTGACTTTTATGTGAACTACGGGAAGATTTTTGACTTAACAAAGAGATGACATACTCCATTGTCTTAATTTACATAAGAAACTTATATCCCGTGGTAATGATTAGATGTTATGCTAATCATATGATCAACCAATGAATATTGGTCTGACCAATTATTACAAAAACGAGTACCTTTGCCATTCTGCAAGTTATTACATAAAAGGAAAAAATGAAACATTACATTCTTATCAAGGCTGTAATGCATTTAAATTCTTAACGAATGTGGGGAGATTTGCTTCTGATTGCTATAATAGGAACCTAAAGATAACTTGTAAGATTTGCTTTTGTTTCATTGTTAAATTATTTTACAGTGCATCTTCGTTAGCACGTACACGCTTAGCAGGAATTTCGCCGTAACATAACTTGGGAAAGGAAAGAGTAATGCGGATAGCCGTTTATAATAATTCTATAACACGAACACATATTAGTCATTTGAATTTCCATGTTAACTAGGGTTTACTGTATTAGAATTTATAAATGTCGCTCAAAAGCTGTTGAGTAGCTCTTCCTACTATAGACCACCAGTTTAAAGACCATTTTTTTTATCTTAGTCTGAAAGTATTTCTTTATGCAGAATCATTTTGATTTACTTATGTGAATAATATATTTTCCATAAAAACAAAAACATGGAAATACTGACCAAACAACTGTGGTCACAACACATATGCAGTGTTATCTTAAAAGGAAATTGTTTACTAAGATATAACAGTCTCGAAATACTTCGCGCTCTCACATTAAATATGAAGGTGAAATGGAAGGTTTTAACTGTCTTTAAAATTATATAGTGTGAAATATAAATAAGAAAACAATTATTCACATTACACTTATTAAAACCAATAAAAGATTTAATGAATTATATGAAAGTTTCTTGGTCTGTAATCTGTAAATTAAGAATAAAAACATGGATTAAGATAACTAATAAACAGTTCTATAAAATGAAGACCAGTTATTTAATTAAAAACAAAAACACAAAGTGGAAAAAAAAGGACTGACCTTCATGACCTTATTTAACATTGAATTACGTATTTTAAGTATTATGAGATGTAGTCAACGATACATATATGTCGTGATAAAACAGGCGATAGTAAAGAATTTAAGTTTCAGTTTTAGAGAAAACCTAAGTCGATTGGAAGTGAACTAGAGCCCCGAGAAAAAAACGAGTTGGTCTTTACATAGGAAGACTGTCAACGGCGCGCCGCATTGAAAGCAGAACGGCGGGGACAAGATGGGGAAAGGAAAAAAAATAATAGGAAATGAGGTAGGGAATTTATTGTAAATTTTAAGAATTAGAAATGGGTTTACGTAGGTTAATTTCACTTTTTGTTTTTGTAAAATATGATATGTTTTTGTGGATAGGTTGCACTCTTCCTTCAAGTTAAGATTATTTTACAATTTCATATACTACGTGTTAGATATCAGCAAATTTTCATTCTCTCTACGACAGTGAGTGAATAAAAGTCAATTTCATGGCATTTTTGAAATCTATGCACTGATATAAAATTAAGTTTAGATGTGCTTCTTTTGATTTTAACTTGCTACTCCCGCTTTCCTTGTAAAGCATCATTTTTGTTTGCCCATTGTAAGAGAGATCTGAATTTAAACATGACAAACAATATAGCCTACAACATTGTCAGTTTCTAAAATTGGGGAGGTCGCCTTTAAGTGGCTTTGATTTTTATGGTCGCCTTCATATCAAATTTGAAGTGACGTTTTGATTATTAGGAAGCGTCTCCCTGCTGTTAATTGCAATTTAAAACTTTTAAACTACCCCCTAATGATGTTATTTTATACAAGTACCTTTGAAATTATTAAAGATTTAACATCACTTTAGGCCATGCTAAGATCTGGATCTGAGTAACAACAGGGAGCTAGTTTGTAAGCCATTTAAACATTTATCTATGTTAATATTAATGAAACTAGTAGGACAATTGCAGTATTTTTTGTACTACACTGCGCACATAAGATAAATTAACTTAATGAAAATTAGAATTGGATAATCATAACTAATATCACGAGAAGTGCTGTGATAGTGAGACTATTTCACCAATTAAGACATTGCATGAATCGAATGGATAATTAAAATCACAGGAATTATGAAAAAGAGTAATATTACTCGAAATTGCTACCGGAATGTGTGAAACTTTTATTCAGCTCCAAGCTATCACTGCCTCCTGGAATAACTTATAATCAAGTAAAATGTGAATAACAATATCATATGATTTCTTTGAACTTACTCGAACATTTTTAAAAACACAATTATTAAAGTCATCGTGTTATCGCAAGTATTGTTTTTTGAATGTGTTGTGTGATTTCGTTAAAATGAGGTAAATAAAATTCTAAGGCTGATATAGTACCTCCTCTGGAGAATATTAGGAACACGGAGAAAATGTGTTAGAACATTAATTCGTACTCACTGAATGTGTTTTTGTCTGAAGTTTACCATCTCGGTAAAGTAACTAAAAGCCGGTTTCTACTACATTATTTTGGAACTACATTATTTGGAATTTATATTCAATATCAAATGGGAAGGGAATAAATTACACATTATTAAACACAAATTAAAAGCAGATATGGTAACAAGAAACAAAATAATGTGTCTTTCCATTTGTCATCACAGTAAATTTTTAAATATATCCTTACGTTCCACATGTAATTTTACCAGGGATTTAACACATTTATGAAAATACAATGTTTTATTACGTGAGGCTAGGGGATCCCTTTCAAAATTTTCAAGATGGTCACGTCTCCCCTTTACGAAAGCCTATGTTTATAAATAAAAATTGTTCTTGTCCAGCTATCGTGATTCGGTACATTTCACCCCTCACATTTTTTAATATATACATATATTATATAATGTGCACGAAGATTCAGATTAAAGTAGGGGTCATATCCACATTTTTTCTGCTTTCTGCTATTTGAACTTATGTTCTACCATTTTTTATTTTCATTTATATCATTTATTCCTTTCTAATATTCGTTCCTCACTTCCACAACTGTTGAATAATTGTAACAAATGACAGTAAATATGATCAAGAAAAGAGCACCAGCTAAGATGGCACAGGGCATTAACTGATGTCACTGCACTTCCTGTGACGTTGAGGTCATAGGGTCCGAGTCCCAATGTTGGCAGGATTTTTGACACTAGAAAGATAACTACGTCGACTTTAAATGCTGTCTGGAGGAGAATTCTGTCTTCTCTGATCGTTAGTTTTCTGTGGTTTCTCCGATCAATACCGGAACAGTAGCTTAACAAATGGACAACGAACCGCGCGTGATCTTTCCTTCCTTTATTGTCCTACCTTTGATCATTCCTTGTCCTATCCTCACCTCTTACTTACACACACACACACACACACACACACACACACACACACACACACACACAACACTCACACTTGCTGGCACTACACTGACATATGTCGGGAGACCTGTTGGGAGCTTATAGATTGTCCCGGCTGGGTCGGTGCCCCTCTGGTGGGATATGCCTGGATAGGGAAACCCTGCGAGCCATACAGTAGTTTGGCACTGGATTTTACCAACCAGCGGGGAAAGAAAATTTCAACCTTCCGTGATAAAAACTTGCACCACACTTATGTAAATAATGACCATAGCTGTTGATGCGCCCGAAAACACGAAATAATCAATTAATCAACCCAGAAAAAAGTATAACAAATATGATTACAAGATCAGATACTGTCCTCATGCTTCTCTAGTAGCTCTTCCTCCATCACCATGACCGTATCTTCCAGCGCAGCGGCTCCTCTCCTAGAAAAGCAGATCTGCCTGAATATTTGACAGCCCTGAGAGGGGGCGTTTCCCCTCCGGCCACTGTGGTCCCTTTTCCGCTGCTGCCCTCTCGGCTACCGTTTCCCACTGCCCCCCCTTGCTCCGCCGCGTTTGCGCCGCCCCTCTCCGCCCTGCCCCGCGCCCTCCCGGCTGCCCCTTCTCCATCCCGCGCTCGCCCTTGCCAAACCGCGCCCCTCAGCTGCAAAAATATGAGAAACCGAATGCGCGAGGGGTTTGTTTTTCGTGTGCATAAGCTAACATGCAAGGCAGATAATTTTGTTTTTTATTCTTCCGGCTGCTTCCCCTTCCCGCGAAATTCGCTATGGAGGAGGGAACACGTCTGTTTTTTCGAAGGGGAGGCAGCTGGGAGTCGATCCACCTGCGGGGATGGGATCCTGCCGCAGCAAGCGAGCGAATGAGTGGATGATTGACATATGGTGCTCCGTTAAAAGGCCCACTCAAGAATGGAGAAGAAACTCTGAAAACTCCTTCATGATCGTTTCGCCAGGACGAGATAATAAACAGCAAAGGAAAAAGGGTTATTCGCGAGCAAGCAAATCCAGACATTTTATGGACTTTGAAGACACTTAGTCACGTGCAGTATGATTGTGGTGCACTCGAATGGTAACTTTTCATTCAGTCGGTGGACATGAAGTTAAATCGGACTAGTTAAATCGGAAGCTATATTAATTTCCATTTTCACAATGATTTTTTACATTCTCGCTACTGCTACCGTGGTTATGTAATGATGCGCGAAAAAACGGCGAATTTTCGGCAGAAAAATTCTTATTTCAGGACCCTTGCAACGAAAAAGTGGATAAATCCAGATGCTAAATTTTAAAGAAATCCAGATGCTAGAATTTAGAAAAAAAATCCTCTAACACATGATGTAGCCAGAACTCATGTTTTGTGGGTCATTGATACCCAAAAATCGATTGATGGGAAAACGTCCGTGAGTCCGTCCATCCGTCTTTTGTGAATAATGCTAGCGGCTGAACCGTTCAACTGATTTTCTCCAAAATTGATGTTCTCCAATTGATCTTGCTGATGTCGCGGGCCCTTGTATTTGAAAACATGTTAATTTTGGGGCTTACTTTACATGAAACCCCTGGGACATTTTCAAAATTTAAAAGAAAAATGGCACCGACGTTTTTAATAAATGTTTGTTGTTAGATAGTGTGAAGCACGTTTAAGAGAATGGGGCAGGTCTGTTCGTTAAACACCTGATTTTTCGAAAATTGAAAAGATTAAATTTTGTTCGGCGTCTACAAATAGAAATTGTTGGTATATTTTTTCTTAATAAAATGTTTATCAATAAAGATCTAAAATTTTAAATAATGTGATATTCAATTTTTCAAAACCGTTTTTATTGCCTTCAAACCATATTTTCTTAAAAATGGCACACAATTTTTTTATTAAATCCGGACATTTGATCAGTTAAGAGTGGTGCAGATCTCATGTTCGTTAAAATGCCAGATTTTCCGAAAATTTAAAACGTTAACTTTATTTTGCGTCTTCTTACAACTGCAATTGTGAAGATACAATTTGTTTCTTAGTGAAATATGCTTAGAGGAAAAATCTTCAAATAAGGTCTTCTTGAATTTTTCGAAAATATGAATATTTATTGAGTAATTTGGGCGGCGAACATAGCCGCCCGCTCCGAATTTACTGCATGAATGCATGATTGCACGAATGTAAAATGAATGATGATGCTAGGCAGTTGGATGCTATGTAAATTATAATTTGTAAATTATTTCATATTTCTTTGCTTTTTACATTCGAGCTTTTGTTATACGTTTTAAAATTAATCTTTTAGAAATTATTTATAACCTATTTTAAATTGCGTCGTGTTAAATGTGAAAAAGAATAGATGATTTCGCTTTATTTTAACAAGTTGTGGGAATGAAGAGCAATTGCATGTAAAATCCGAATAATTTTGATGAATATAAAAATATATTTAATTATTATATTTTTTCTATCCATTTTAATTTTCTTGCTAGAGGTATCAACAATCCTAATTTGCAAAATGTGCATCCCATACGCAATGGCGGCCATTGCTGCTTGTTGCAAGCAATTCTTGCAACGCCGCACCGATTACAGAAGGCAATAATGACGGCTGTCTTTCTTCGCGCTAATATAAACTAATAATTTTATTTGTGGCTAAAATACTCATCAGACATCGTGGATACATTTACATAGAACGTGAATACGCTGAATTCAATGGCAGAAAGCTGATTTAATTTAAACATTTAAATTAAGGAAATATGTGTGTTTTTCACACAATATGAACTTTTCCAAAAGGTAGTTGATGTGTCCCAAAAACCCCCCTTTTCCTTTCCTTTTTCCCGTCTGTTTCTGTGCCTCTGCCCATCTCTGCCTCCTTCTCTCTGTCCCTGTCCCTCTCTGTCACCGTCTCTCCCTACCTGTCACTTCGTTTGTCCCTGTCTTTCTGTTTCTCGCTCTCTGCGTCTCTCTCTGCCTCTGTTTCTATCTATGTATCTTTGTGTCTCTCTCCGTTCCTCTCTGTCTCTTGTTTCTATTTGTCTCTTTCTGTCTCTCTCTCTCTCTCTCTCTCTCTCTCTGTCTCTGTCACTGTCTCTGTATTTCTCTCAATCCTTCTCTTCCTTACCAACTCTGCAGTCCTGACGTAGAGAAAAGAACAACTTCCTTAGTCTGTGGCCCTGACCTTCTCGCCCTCGCTCTCAGTAACTCGGCAACGTCCAGCAACAGTGAAGTTCGGGTGGAGCGCAGTTTGAATAGAAACTGAATTAAAATGAAGCGATTTTGTTTTGCGCCAACTAGTAGAGTTACAACAAAATTAACAGCACGTGCACCTTTTGAGTGAAAAAACATGATGTGCCAACGTTCATGGAGATTGGTCGCATGGTGTCGGATTTTACCGCTCTTATATATACCAACACATACCCACACCCACCCACCCACCCACCCACCCACACCCACACACATATATATATACATATATATATATATATATATATATATATATATATATACACACACACACACACGTGTGTGTGTGTGTGTATGATGCAATGTAAATGGAAACATATGAGGCCTGACCACTAATGTATAGGATCCTTTAGTCTACTTTTCTCCCTTTGTCATTGTCTGACATATGACATTGTCTGACATTTGAATTGAGCGTGGTGTCCTGCAAGATTTATGAGGTCCTAACTTTTTTGGTAATATGTGAACGATATGCCTTCGTTAATTAAAAATGAAAGGACAATTGTTTGCCGATGACACAAATGTTCTTTGCCAAAAAGAAGCAGTAAATAGTATAATTTCAGAAATTTCAAATTGGATTCGTAATAACAAATTAATAGTTAACGAAGGAAAAACTGTTTCAATGTATGTTTGCATTTCAAATTGGCAATCGCATGCTCCATTGAATATGAACAATATGCAATTAGCCGATGTTAAAGTAACAAAATTTCTAGGTCTCTCAATTCAGTCAAACCTTAAATGGAATGTACATTTATCAGAAATAAAACTAAATTAAGTTATTATGTTACGCATTCAGAATTCTTTCAAATTCTGTCATCCTTCATGCAGCTCGTTGTGTTTATTTTGCAAATGTACATCCCCGCCTGAGATATGCCATAATATTCTGGGGAAGCTCATCCTGTAGTACCGAAACCTTTAGATTGCAGAAGAAAATTATTGGAATAATGAAAAAGTGCCCTTCACGTGATCACTGCAAGCCTGTTTACATTGATATTGGAATCATACCATTGCCTTATATATTTATTTATGAATCTGTATTATTTGTCAAAACTAACTTAACGGTGGGAACATATTATCATACAATACTGATATTTGTAATTATAACATACGTCGAAGAAATCACGTTCATCAAGTGTCAGTATCATCAACGCATTACAAGGAATCCACATTCAATATATGTACGTTACTTTACAACTCATTGCCAGATGACATTAAACAATTAAAGTCGGTACACAAATTTCAGTTAAAAAGTAAAATATTTTCTGCTGCATGACTGTAAAGAATTAGAGACTGTACTGATCATAAAAAAGAAAACGAATGCTTATTTTAACAAAAAAATGATATATAATGGAATAGTTTACATTTGTATCGTCTAATTAAAAAATACTTAATATGCCTGTAAAAGTAATATACTTACAGTATCTGTATACATAAGTATGTGTACAGTAGCTAATACATACGTATACAGCTTCCGGGTCATTGATCCCATCTCGATGAGGTTTTTGTCCAGTTTCCCTGATCCATTGAGCAAATGCTGAGATGGCCCCTTGTTTTTCTTCTGGTCATAAATGTAGCTTTACTATGTAGACGTTTTATTGAGCTCTCATTTTGCTTGTAGAGGTAGGAATAGAACTGAGGGTGAGTTACTATATTGATAGCAATGCAGAAAAATCAAATCTGCAGTTCGTTTACCGTTGCAAATAGTTTTTCTATGACTCGGGAGCGAGAAGCTTAGTGTTGCGAATGCTACTAATCTCGCGCTTTTTAAAATCGTATTATTATTATTATTATTATTATTATTATTATTATTATTATTATTATTATTATTATTATTATTATTATTATTTTGTTTACTCTCAAAGCTTTTGGTTTCACATGGATACCACACAGATACAATATCAAAGCATGGTAGCACTGACATATTTAAAATCTACAAAACAAATTAAGGCATTCTAACGCAAATATAAAATAACAGTTTTCAGATGTAATAACAAATACAATTTCAAAATGAACTTTCAAAACCCAACATGTCCTCCCATGAATCTCCTGACTAGTGAGCAGGTACTGATTATAACCGACTTCTGGAGGCCGATGATAATGCTCTTCCAAGCCGAGTTCTTCCACCGATCTGCAGAGATTTTTTGGTATAACACTAGTTGCTGACAGTACAATCGGGATAGTTTTAACTTCTGACTCTCGCCATTGTTCTTTTACGGCTAATACTAGTTCTCTGTATTTGTCGTTTTCAGTCTGGTTTCTTGTCATGTTGCTGGTATTGACGACTGCGAAATCAATCAACCAAACTTTACTTTTGCAGATTTGTCCCAGAGAGTAATATCAGGTCTGTTGTGGTGAATTGTCCTGTCTGTCAGAATACTGCGGTTCCAGTATAACTCATGTGTCTCATTTTCTAGTATAACTTCTGGATGCTACTGGTAATATGGTGCATCCACTTTCTGAGGTAGCCTGTATTTCTTGGCTAGTTTATTATTATTATTATTATTATTATTATTATTATTATTATTTTAACTTTCAACTATTTATCGTTATAATGATGGGAAGGGATTCTGGTACTCAAGAAAATCGCCTTTTCTGCCAATTGTATTCCTTCATCTCTCCCTCTCTTTCTCTCTCATTCTTTCTTTCTTTCTCTCTTTCTCTCTTCCTTCTCTCTTCTCTCTCTGTAACGCTCTCACTCATTTTTCTCATCGAAAACTCTGGGGTTTGTTAAAAATTCTGTTGGGGAATCGGGCTGTGTATCAAGTGAACAGAAAGTACTATCAAGTCATACATTATTACACCTGTCAACAGTTTTACTTACGATAACGAATTTTCTGCTCTTTTTTCGAGATCTGTTGTGTGAGGGTAAGCCAAAAGGTAGTGAAACCTGACCAATTCTATCCTAATCATACTCAAAGTCAAAGAAGATAAGCGGAATTCTCTCTTCGAGATCGTTTGTAGCTTCAAATTCACGCTCAATACAAATGCCTAATCAAGGTAAAAAAGTGGGGAATGTACGAGGAAGCTCGATTCAGGTCATTCAAACGCAAAAAACTTTCATTGCATTCAGCTACGAGAAAAGGTAAAAAAGGTGAAAAAATTCAATCTGGCAATATATAAAACGTGCTACAAAGAATATATCATTAGTAAAATGAGTGAATTTTGTTTGATTTCTGCATGATCAAATGCGTGATCATTCGTGACATATGTGAATAAAATGATGGATTGAAACGAACTACAAGATCTCGAGGGTTGGGAAAGGCGGAATTTCACGTAACTCTAATTAATTGACTGATTATTTGCGTTTCAACCGTCAACAGCTATAGTCATTAGTCCCGTAAGTGTAATTAATATTGTTACTATGGGTTATCACTATTTTACTTCCCCGTGAATGGTGAGATCCTTAGGTGACATACATGTCAACTTGCGGGCGTTTGCCATTACTGCTCCGGCATTCAACTGGCGTTGATCGGAGAAACCACGGAAAACTGGTAAGAACAGTCGACCAGCCCGGTCTTTGGTGATTATTGAGCAACCAGTAGTCACATATTTACACCACGAAAGTACCTAAAGGGAAGTCTACGTGCGTTCCTGACCTGTCTCACAGAGCGCATGTTTAGTGTGTGGATCGTTTTCCTCAGCCTGTCACGCGACACACGTTCCCAGAGGGCTCTGACCGCCCCCTGGCGCCATTTGCTGGCGCGTCGCGCCGTGGCCGTCAGTTACGCGCTTATCGGGGCGACGGCGTTCACGGGGGGGGGGAGATAGCGCTCCTTATTCACGCGGCTGCCAATGCAGTCGGGGCCCACGCCCCGGCGTTGCATCTCTGGATCCGTCCCTCGACGATTGACCCTGTCCGTTGATGTGTCACGGCGTCGCTTTTGCATCTCCCTGCCCGTTTCGGTTGGTTGTTAGCGATTCCGGGCACGTCAACTAATGAGGTCATTGGTCCCGTAAGTGAAGTGCATGCATTTTCCTCGGGAGGTGGGGGAGATCGTCCCCCCGCTGGATGACGAGATATGGCGCCGACCTTCCGTCGGATAGCGGGATATCCTTCAACCCGGAATCTCCCACCAGTGGGACACCGCCCCAGTCGGGACAGCGTTGTCCCCGACCGTTCTCCTGCGGGCCATTTTGTACCTCCCTTTCTTTCTTACATCTCTCTGCCATTGTTGCTTCTCTCCGTCCCTTGTTGCATTTACCTGTCATTTGTTGCATGACCTCGTCGTTTATTGTACCATTGCGTTCGTTGTTGCATCATCCTTTGCGTTGTTGCATCATTGCGTGTGGCGGGGATTTAAATCTGCCGCGCGCCCGTGTGGCCAGCGCGCGCTCTTCTGGACAGCCAGGCAGAATGTATAACCGTGGTACGCGCAACCGTGGCCTTCCCGGCGTCTTTCCTCTCCCCGCAAAAGAGCCGGTGCCGCGGAGGTCTTCCCCAAAGGCGACAGTTACATGGGTTGCTACAGGAAATATTGCAGTTTAGTTTAAAATCACATGGCAGAAAGGAGAATTTTATACTCAAAATACTAACAACACATTAACATATGTTACATCATTGCTTTCCCCTTTTTGTGATCTATTTATTATTGAGAAAAATTTACATGTACGTTTAAAAAATTAAAGACGATTACGTTTCTCGACGACTAACAATTTTTCAAACGAAAACTCTACAGCATATTACGTGCTCCGATGATTCCGCATCGATGAGCGAAACCTGCGTTTCGATACCGTTTAGAAGATATGAGGGTGACCGCCGTATATCGGTAATACTGCGACATCTTTGGATTGGAGGATTCGGTGTTAAGGACTTGGCATCCTCGCCTGGTGGAATTGAACATTATGACGCAGTAAAACAATTGTTATTTATACTTGTGCGTGCATGTTCTGAATACTTCAATAACCAAACCCATTATTCATTTAATCAGCGTTCAATATGTGCTATGTTCAAAATAACTAAAACAACATATTCTCGAAAACAACTCCAATTTTTTCTTTAAACTTTTGGTAGGGATAGTGCGAAATGTACTCTGTGAGATGACACAAACGCCATTTTGCTTTATTCTTTAATTATTACAAAAATTACAAAAATGTAATTTTTTACTAGCATTTCACGTTGGTAATATTTACATTAGGGGCGAATTGTTCACATTATTACATTTACGAGTACATGTCCTGTAAGCGATGTCTAATAAAGTTTATTGAATACTCAATAATTTTCTGTGAAAACGAGCTCAAATTTCCGCATTTTTAGAAACACTCAAAGACACTCAAAGGCCATTTTCTCTAAAACGGCTGTAAATTTTTTCTTCAAACTTTTTGCTCTGATAGTGCTTATTAAACTGTTTAAGATGGCATAGAATTAATTTTACTGTATTCTTTTTTTTTTTAAAAATTACACAAAGTAATTTTTTTGAAAACTCTACCTTTAACTACATTCTAGCAATTTGTATAATTGTTATTGGGGGGGTGCATCAAATTACTTTCAATAGTTTTTCGAAAGATTCCTGTGAAAAATAATTTGAAATTTCGCATTTACAGTAACGCTTAAACGCCATTTTCTTTAAAACTGATTTAAAGTTTTGAATACAAATGTCCTTAAAGGTCGAGGTTTTACGCTTATTTAAATATTCCTAAAGTAATATTTCGAATCTATCATTATGAAACCTAAAAGTTGAGAAAACTTCAACAAATGTATTTTGGGCGGATATTGACGGCAGCTGGCAAGAAGATGTACCGAGATCAAGAAGCTAACCCACACCAAGGGAATTAGAAAACTTTATTACGAGAAAGCCTGTGCCATTCAGTAGCATCACTAGTTTAATTTTACTCTCAATTGAGAATTTGAAATCGGACTGATGTTTTTTATTTTAATGGATCATTTCCTAGCCTTAAAGATAAAATGGGAATTAGAATAGGTCAATTTGTGATACTAATTGTCAGATAACTTTTCTGAAAGGTTCGTGATGCAAACTGGTGCTGCGAAGAACAAGCTCAAATCGGTGCACCGAAGGAGCCCTCCTTGCAACATTGAAAGCTCCCATAATATAAATACTTTCTACGTAAAAAACTAATACTTGTCACCAAAAAGTTGTAAAACATGCTAGTAAATGAGACTTTTCAATAATTTAATTATAAATTGTTTGTATTTATGCCCAGTGTGGCGTTTTTGCAGCATGTTGCAACAATGTATACTTTTAATTTTCAAGAATTTCGGTGTGGAGCAACATTACATACTATGTTAGGTGCTTGTTAGGGTGATTTTGAGAACAAATTGAAAAGTGTGTTGATGTTATTCGTTAATCGTGCTTCAGGGTTAACTGTATTATTCGTGAAAATTGCTAAAATTCGTGAAAATTTGAAGATGGAAGGAAAGAAACGTCATCTAAGTGAACAGAGATATTTTCTGAATTTCCGTGCATTATTCTCTATTTTAACACGTAAATATTATTAGTTTCTCATATCTACAATTATACGGAAATTATTGGTCTTGCATTATGAAAGTTGCGAAAACGCAACACTGGGCATATATGACCCTCTTACCTGTAGCCAATTTGTTTTTCAAGAAACGTACTACTAGAAATTTGGTTATTCTGAAAAATTTGAGGTATATGAAAAAATTTTTTTTTAGGATACAGGACAGATAAGTACAGATGAAGATCTTGGTGGGACATATAACAATTTGACAGGTAAACAGAATTGTAGAAGGAGAACTGATGATAAAGGATAAGTAAAGGTATAGAAATATCCAATGTTTTTAAGTCAGCGGTCCATCAGTTTGTCACAAAATGAAAATGAAGAAAAAAACAAATCAATGATTGTGGAAAAAAGATATGGAAGAAAGAAGATCTTTCAAAAAAACGAAATGAGGAATAAAGTAAATGGACACGATTCAACAATGTTGAAACCAATGTTTATTGATTACCGTCAAACTAAGTCAAGGAATACAGGGTGTTAGGGCGACCAGGAAATAAACAAACTCCAAGGAGACGATCAAATATGGTGGCATGTCGGAACAGAAAGGAGCAATTCCCCGTGCAATGAAAGTAATAATACATTCAAATAATAAAACAAAAGCAATGTGAAATATAATAAAAATACTACCAAATCAACTAGAAAACCGTAGAGAATGTTGTTTTAAAATATAACGATATAAATGTGAACAATCCGGCAACAGTGGTAGTCTCTTTAACCAATACTTTTCGAGAATTGCTGCCGATCTCACTAAGGATCTTCAGCCACAAAATTCAAAACAGACAGTTCACCCAAAAGTGTAGGCACAATGTTCGTTTCCGAAACTTCTTCCTATGAAATTCTCAAAATAATCGGTAAACTAAAAAAAAAATATTCGTCCGGTTTAGATGAATTCCCGGATTCTTTGTTAAAGACTTGTGCGTATGCCATTATACACCCGTTAACTCACATATTTAATGCATCTTTATGCACTGGAACGTTTCCAGATATTTTCAAAACAGCTAAAATTAAGCCGCTTTTCAAAAAAGGCAACACAAATGAAATTCAAAATTATCGGCCCATTTCTCTTCTATCAGTCTTTCAAAAATATTAGAGAGACTTTTTACATACGAATGGAAACCTTTCTCACTAAACACGACGCGCTTTCAGATTGCCAACATGGATTTACAAAATCAAAATCAACGGAAACAGCTATATTTTCTTTTCTTAAAGATGTCGCCTCATCATTGGATCAAAACGAGGCACCTATTGGATTATTTTAGATCTCTCAAAAGCTTTTGACGTCATTGATCATGACATTTTACTTTCAAAACTACCTTCATATGGAATTCGTGGTATTGCTCTAGATTGGTTATGTTCGTACCTTAAACAACGATCTCAGAGAGTTGAAATACCTTACTGGAATGATGGAACATTACGTACGCACCTTTCCGACTCTTTGCCCGTTGCATGTGGAGTTCCTCAAGGATCGATTTTAGGCCCTATTCTGTTCCTACTTTACGTAAACGATATGCCCTCGACGATTCGAAACGGAAGAACGGTTCTCTTTGCGGATGATACGAACATCCTTTGCAATAAAGAAACAGTAAATAGTACAATATCAGATATTTCAAATTGGTTCCGAAATAACAAATTAATAGTGAACGAAAAGAAAACGGTTTTAATGCAGTTTTCCATTTCAAATAAACAATTCAGTGCCCCATTGAAAATGAACAGTGTACCATTGACTGATGTTAAGGCAACAAATTTTTAGGTCTCTCAATTCAGTCAAACCTTAAATGGAACGTCCATTTAAATGAATTGAACACAAAATTAAGTTCATTGTGCTACCCGTTCAGAATTCTAGCAAATCAGCACCTTCATACTGCTCGTTGGTATACTTCGCGAATGTTCATTCCCGCCTGAGATATGTCATAATATTCTGGGAAAATACATCTTATAGCTCCCAGACTTTTAGATTACAAAAACGAATTGTACGAATAATAACCAAATCCCACCCACGTGATTCATGTAAGCATCTCTTCATTAATCTAGAAATTCTACCATTACCGTGTCTTTTTATTTACGAATCAGTGGTTTTTGTAAAAATGACTTGCTCAAGGGCGGGAATATATTTTCAGAAAATGCCGAAGTCTATTACTATAACACTCGACGTAGAAATCATATTCATCAGGTGACAGTATCAACGCTCATTACAAAAATTCACATACAATACATGTACATTATTTTACAACACTTTACCAGATGACATTAAACGATTAAATTCAATAGAAAAGTTTAAATCCCAAGTGAAATCGTTTCTGCTGCATAACTGTTTCTATACAATTAGAGACTATACTGAGCATCACAAGAAAAGTAACATTCATTTTAACAATGATTCATAATGCTTTATTTACCATTTGAACTGTGTAAATGAGTATAAACAACCTGTAACAACTATTGTACTACAGCTTCCGGGTCAATGACCCCCATCTCGATCAGGTTTTTCGTCCAGTTTCCCTGATCCATTGAGCAAATGCTGAGATGGCCCCTTGTTTTGCTTCTGGACATAAATGTAACTTCATTTTCTGTGCACGTCTTCTAGAATTCAGTGGAAATACAATTATTCAAATTATCGTTTCCATGTTGTCGCGGCAGGAAGTAATAAGAGCCAAAATTTATTGCTTATTTATCCTTGAAAATAGATTTTACTACATGGGAGTTTTTGTTTTTTCTCCTTCCAAAATTCAAAATTTATTGCTTATTTATTTTTGAAAATAGATTTTACTACATGGGAGTTTTTTTTCTCCCTTTCAAAATTCAAAATTTAAGTAGTATATGACTTAGTGTAGGGATCACAGAATTTTGAAAATGTGCACACAATTCACTTTTCCATAGCACGTCATAGCAGTTTTTAACTGTTTTATGACGTAAAATAAATAAATAAATAAATAAATACATGTGGAGGTTGGTGTATTCATGAGAAATTAAGAGATTTCGCTTTCTTGCGATCTCTAGCAGCGGACCGAGACACATCAGCTTGGCACGTTACGATCGCCATCAGATGGGACCGCGTTATGGGATTGCGATATTATTACAGACAAACGACGGATGTGGGAGGCAATTGTGTAGTATGGAATTGGGTTCGATATTTTTAAATCCTAGATCAGAACTTAAAGAATGTTAAAACATTTAAATAGATGGAATTTGGAATGGATTTATATCGGGAACGAAATTAGAAAGGGAATAATCGAAAATGTTTCTTGCATTCAACAATTCTTGTTGGACATTAGACTAACAGAATACTGAATGGTATTTTAATTAAATGGTGACACCAAGAAATAAGACGTGATGGACATTTCAATCGGTGTTCAACCGATAAGTCGTGAATACGCGTGAAGATATCAGTAAGCCACGAACTTTAATTTGACCTGAACAGGAAGAATAATTCGTTTATCAAAAAATAGAAATGCAATTGGATGCGCTCATTTAGTATTGTAATATTAACTTGTTAGTAAATGTTTAATTTATTTTCTTGAGACAAGGCTGATAATTTGTAGTCAGTTGCCATCAATTTAAAAAAATTAACAGAACTTCCATAAATCGCGCGTTTGTACAGACGCACGTCCGCATACAGCAAGTTGTATGTTGATGTCCACAAATAAATACTTCTGTATAAAGTAAATCTACGTGCAGAGGAGGGCAAATTAATTACAACATTTTTGATAGAAAATAATTCAAGTCGGTGTGAATATTTGTAGATAATTATCAACTGAGTTTTGATGATGTGACCAAATGGGAATTAGTAAGCAGGGAATGGGAAGCGGATCTGGGTGGGGTGGAAGAAGGGGGGGGATGGAACGGAACGTGATAGGTGGGACGAGCGAGAGAGATGAGACCCACGAAAGCACGGAGGGACGGAACGAGATAGAATGGACAGACGCTGGGGGCGATAGATTAGAGCTGGACGGAACGTGGGAGGGCGTGGCAGATCTGGGCGGGGATGGACGAGAAAAGACTGGAGAAAGCGGGCAGTAGCGGGCCGGGCCTCAATAGGTGGGAAGAAACAGTACTAGGCAAAGTGGGGAGCGGAGACTAGACGTGGTGGGAAGGACACATCGGGTGAGGCGGGGGAGGAGAGAAATGTTCCGATAGGATGGTAGGTGGGAGTGGGGAGCGATGGTCAGCACAGAGGGAGGAGGCACCGCTCGCGCTAGGGCTAATGGTGCGGAATGCCCGGGAGCGGCCCCGCACGCTAGTACAGGACACGCTCCACCTCATTAACTCAAAACATCGCGCTCCGCCATGTGGGCCGTAGCCACTTCCACAATCGTTTTTTCTTTGCAAAGCACTCTTCCTCTTCGGGTGCTTTTGTGCCGAAAATAGATTTCTCAGAAGACTGTGTGCACTGCCCGACACATCTAAACAAAGTCAAGAATTATCGTCAAACACCGCAACTTCTCTTAGATGAAGATTAGATATTAAAAAGTTAAAGAAAGAAAGGAATGAAGTAAACAATCAACATTTCAATGAAGTTTATTCCTTTAAAGTAGTTTTTCATTCATTGTAGTGTTATTAATGCACACTATTTTCGATCATTTGCAGAAAACATGATACAGAACAAATGATACAGTCCTGTTGAAAGTTATCAACCGAATAAGGAAGCTTCCTCAGTGGCGTAGCTTCAGTCGAAGTCACCGGGGCAAAAGTAATGTATCACCCCTCATAAATTAAATATAGAAATAACTATTACTGAAAATGTATACGTTATTTATAAAAGAACTAAGTATATTTCACTTGACATTTATTTATAATATATTACAAGTATATATAATTCAGAATAATTTAAATATAATTTTTAAATAAATAATTTAAAACGAAGTCTAATTAACACGGCATGTTTTTTTATGAAATCACTTTTCTAGATTAAAAGGAGGCAAATGTATCTATAATTTCATTATAATATTGTAACGATACTGAATATTGTACTCCGGATAATCATAAGCAAAATGTTGCGCAATACACGTGCTGATGCCTTTTGCGTCTTTTCAGAACCGCCGGACGGTTAATTCGTTCCGCCCAGCTGCATCCGCGACACCTTGGCGCCAGGCGAGCGGGGGAGCTCTGTTTACTTTCTCTACGCAGGTCACGGGTTTCTCCCCGGGGATCTAGCTGGGGAAGGGGGGCTGCGTAGTTCGGAGACTCCGGGATAGACCACCTGCGATTATTTACTAAATGTGTGCAAGTGAGAGCGCATTATGCAAAATTCCACTCGACACACCGGCAAGACGCAGAAGCTGATTGGACAAAAATTAGTTAAGACGTAGAAAATATTCACCAATGGAAGCACGTTTTGGCAAAATTCTCCTGAAACTTCTAGAACATTTGGGAAACTGGTGGGGGAAAAGGCTTGTGAGCGCTGGCATGCGCTGAGCACGCAGAAGAGAAGGGCGACAGAAGGGCGGAGGAAGAGCGCTGACGTGCGCTGAGCACGCAGGACAGAAGGGCGGGAGAAGGGCAGTGTCCCGCTACCTTGAATTGCGGACGAGTAGCTCCTCCGGTTACTCACTTATCGAGGGACCGGACGATTAGATGATTTCTGTGTGTTAGAGAGTAATCGAGTATAATTTTTTATCTCTGCCGATCACGCCCGCGTATCACGTCACAAGTTACGTGACGATCATTATCGCGCTGTCGGACGCCTGAGTTGTGAGCTGCCGTCACCACCATCGTCACCACCGCTGTGGTCATCGTCGCCGCCGCCGCCGTCGCCGTGGTCACACTGCACCACCGCCGCCGCCGCCGACGCAGGACACAAGGACTCCCTGCACCCCCGAGACACGCCGTCTGGCGTGAGGTTCGGCGACCTGTGGAGGTTGTTCACCCCAGCGGCCCTGCATTGTAAACGGTGACTGTGCACTGATTTGTCGAGCTACGGCAAAATCTCCATCACGCCCTTCAGGCACAACGTTTATTTACTTAAAAAAATTGTTATCTAGGGTTATAGTCAACCTCCAGGAAGTGCTGGCCGCGCATTGGCGCCTTCCTCATAACGTTAAGTTTTCTCTAATGTACTAACTTTGTAGCGTAAAATTAGAAGTATCAGTTATTCCTGAGCTCAGACCTCGATTTTTGTCTTTTAAAGTTTTAGTTATTTTATTAAAGTTCACTCGTGTTCAAAGTAACCTTTATTTAATTAATCACATAGCTAAATCCGTCCACCATCCATATTTCTAGAATCTACATGCTTCCTGAGCTAGCCAGCCACGGCAATATCTATTTTTGATTTAAATGTGTAAATCTTAAATTAACTTTTAATGTATATTCATATATATATATATATATATATATATATATATATATATATATATTGAAACATTACTAATAAATGTAAATCCCGCTAGCTCGGTCGACGGGTTCTTATGAAATAATTGTTGCTAATAAATAATTTATTGTGCATGTCAAAGTTATCAACTATCATTGATTATTACAAATTACCGTTAGGTCATGACTATTTTTCTCGTTATTGCAATAACAGCGATATTTCACCTTTTATCCTTTCTTGCCCCTTCGTGCGTACGTCGCTCGATGTCGCCATGTAGAGTAGACCAATCTTCCTTCTTGTTGAAGTCCACGATGATCAGCGACCAAGTCGAAACTTCCTCCAACCACTTCACAAGCACTGCCTATACTATTTGTCTTGCGCCTCAGGTGGGCACCTATTTCAAACTGATTACTTTTACCATATCGGAATAATATTCCTCTAATATTATTTTCTATCACCTAACCTGGCAATTCACAATTCATTAGTAAAATTTCTAAGTCAAGTCTTGTAACTCCACCGCGAAAAAAGTTCGAGTTTGCATTGGTACAACATGTAAATTTTACAAGTTCCGTTGACCTAATACGGAAATATTCTAAGTTTAAGTTCAATGTTTACTTTCACAAAATATCACAAGTCCCGATTTGATAATTAACCTCAAGAACAAACGCTCAAGCGATTCGCTCACCACCACGACTCGAGACGGAATGCCCTAATTCCCAATCTGATCCACCCTTCAAAGCTCCCTGTTTTTCTCTCTGTTTTTTTTCGCGTTGCTACGGTGCACCCTGCACCTGCCTCTAAACGAACTCGTTGTTTAGGGCCTTATTTCTAATATCCATATATTGCTGCGAACACACACTTGCACTGCACTTCTTTCACGCTTTAAATGAAATTATGTAGTCCGATAATATTTCTTTAAGAAATATAATACTTACTAAAAATACAATAATTTCTTTAAGAAATATAATACTTGCCATGACTTCTGCTCCAACCTCATATTTTGATGTGTATGCTAATCGCCTGTGTTTCATTAAACAAATTTTAATATTTTAAAATATTAAATTAAATTTTAATTGATAATGAATTTTAATATTAATTGTTTAAATGTAACAAAATTAATGTGATCATATGGGATAAAATAATTTGACATCTACATAACAGTGTAATCATATCTTTGTTTATATTTTGTTTATTCTTGCTATATCTATAATTTGCCTTGCTTGTTCACTATAACAGTATATGCCCGACCCCACAAACCTGTGAAAGGGACTTAAAAATTGCGATAACGAAGAAAAACAAAATATTTTTTTATCTTGCACAAGTTTATATATTAATATTGGTGGTTCAAGTTTATTATGACTTTACAAAAAATAATAGAGAATTGGTTTGACTTAGAAACTTAAAATTTGAAATATATATATAAACCTGAAATCTATATTACTAATTTTCAATTTGGGCTAAATTTAAAAGAAAACAATAGTGTCCCCTCTTGATCGTGTCTATGGTTTATTAGAAACCAGAAACTCGAAAAAAAAAACGTAAAAAAATGTAGTATTAATTTGGACTGAATTGGAAATACTTTGTCATGAGATCCATATTTTCATCTTGTATATGCCCTGCTTAGCGGCTACTCCACCCCTTGGCTTGTTCTACTAGGAGGATTGGTCATCAGGATGGACACCTAGTCTCTTTGGCCTTCATCCGCACCTCCATGCGGTGCCAAGAACACCCTAAGGCTGATATCCGGATCCCGCCGGAACGCATTTACCCTTCACGGGAACCTCCCCATTTAAGCGTGGGTTGGTCCACTCTACCAGGGAGGTCCTAGGTTCGAGTCCGGACGGCGGCAGGATTTTCGACACTAGCTTTTCACCTAGGTCGAATTCAGTCACTGTCTGGAGGAGAATTCTAGCGGCCTGCTGCTCTGACCGGTAGTTTTCCGTGGTTTCTCTGATCAACACCAGGCGAATGCCAGAGCAGTACCCTATCAAACGGGCCACGGACCGCGCGCAATCTGTCCTTCCTCTTCCTTGTCCTATCCTTCCCCTTACACACACACTTACACTAACATGCACTACACTATCACATATTCCGGGAGACCGGTCGGGAGCTTAGAGCTTGTCCCGGCTGGGGCGGTGCCCCGCTGATGGGAGAGTCCTGGTTAGGAGGAAACCCCACTAGTCGACGGTAGGTCGGCGCCGGATCTCGCCATGCAGCGGGGGAAGATCACCGCCATCTCCCGAGAAAAACAAGCACTACACTAACGGGACTAATGACCGAAGCAGTTGACGCGCCCGGAAACACGAAAAAATCAAATCAAATGAATCCACTCTACCAGCTCAGAGCTACTAGCATTCTAGGCTAGCACCGGAGTAAGATTAATCGCCAGTTACAATGCGCCGATACGAGTCCCTCCTCAAGTGATTTCGCAGTTGGGAGGGCCGGGTTCGATCTCCGGGCCGGCCATCCTGACCGGAATTTTTGTGGCTTCCCTCGGTCATACAGGCGAATGTGGGATGGGTAAAAAAGGGTAAGATCACATCATCATCATCATCATCATCATCATCCAATCACCTCATAATTCAAGGCTCAACAACCTTTTCTTACTAAGGGATACAGCCGAAAAGCTGATCCCCATAATTACACACGTCTCTTTCCAGGATAGAATATGACTGGGTGTCGGAAGAGAATGTATAACGTGATCATAAATAGCAGATACGATAAATAATAGTAGTAGAAATAATAATAAATAGTAATAATAATAATAATAATAATAATAATAATAATAATACCTTATAATACTAGTGATAACGTGACCACTGACATTACTTAAGTTACGTAAGAGCATACAATATACACCCTGCCGTATTTTATTCATCTCTATAAAACAAACACACGTTTTTAGGAACTACTTCTTTATTTGGATATTTGCATCAGTTTCTAAGCAGATACCCGTCTACTTCATTAACCCATCCTTTATAAAATAATCTCTACCCTCATTACGCCTCACTCCTGATCTTATTCCGCCCCATAATAATATTGTTATTGATACTTTCCGAAACTCGATTGTCGCTAACCGCTGCAGTGAAGCCCCTCGGGTGCGTCCGGCTCCACTCGGGGTCTTCCGCCTCCCACGACCACGGAGGAAGGGACTGGTCACTTCTTCCCAACGCCGTTTATGCCGTTTCAGCCCCCAGGCACAACGGTAATCTCCACGAAACACTTTGGCCGATCGTCGCCACTGTCGTGTCCTTTCTCTAACGTAGTAAACGCGCTATCTAACAAAATATATTTTCGATTCTTCATAAAGGAGCTTAACCACCTGTGCTCGGCACTTGAGCATGCTCGCAAATGACTCTCGCGAAATTGCATTGTGTTCGCATGTTCTACCGGGAGCGGTAGCTCAGTGCATTAACTGATGTCATTGCAGCGCCTCTGACCGGGAGGTCCTAGGTTCCCACTCCCCACGGCGGCAGGATTTTCGACACTAGCTTTTCAGCTGCGTCGAATTCAGTCGCTGTCTGGAGGAGAATTCTAGCGACCGGCTGCTCTGATCGGTAGTTTTCCGTGGTTTCTCCGATCAACACCAGTCGAATGCCGGAGCAGTACCTTAACAAATGGGCCACGGACCGCGCGCAATCTGTCCTTCCTCTTCCTTGTCCCTATCCTCTTCCCTTACCCATACACACTTACACTAACATGCACTACACTACCACATATTCCGGGAGATCTGTCGGGAGTCCCGGCTGGGGTGGTGCCCCGCTGGTGGGAGTGTCCTGGTTAGGGGGAAACCCCACTAGCCGACGGTAGGTCGGCGCCGGATCTCGCCATCCAGCGGGGTAAGATCACCGCCATCTCGCGAGAAAAGAACATGCACTACACTAACGGGACTAATGACCAAAGCAGTTGACGCGCCCGAAACACGAAAAAACAATCAATAAATTAATCGCATGTTCTATTAGTCAAAATTCAATTCACATATCATGCTTTACATACGTTACACACGGAAGTTCAGATCCGCATAGTTACTTAGCCACAAGGCGGCTATCGATTCCTGGAATCAATTATGCGCATGCCCAGTCACTTAGGTCACAATCCAATTTCACTGTTAAGATTCTACTTACTTCTACACACTTCAAATTAAGCAAAACTACTACTGTGTCTTTACTATTTGGCCCTACTGCATCGATAATAATGTTTGGTATTGCATCCACTTCTAACGGGCCATGACCGTGCGGATCACCTCCCAGGCGCTCACTGTCTGTTCTCGCCGTTACTCGCCAAATCTCGTGAATGTCCGAGTGCATACCTGTCGTTCGCGTCAATAGGTTAACACCAGTATTGGAATTTTTCATTCATGATAATTAGATATAATCAAATCTATTTGTTTGATTTTGTTTCTACCGAGATTCCCAAAGTTTCTTTGGCTTCTATTTTAAAACATATAAAATTTATTGATTGTAATATTTAGAATATTTCGAAACACCACTTAGTTAAAAGAGCTGGGAACCCATTTTTAAAGAGGTTTTTTATAGAATAACAACACATTAAATTGAATTACAATAAGAAAAGGATTTATGAATTATTGTATGGAGTATTCAACAGGCGAAACTCCATTATTTATAATTTTGTGCTAAATAGTGTTTTGTAATTGAGATTGTTCTAAACATTTTAACGCGTGCTGGACATTACAATTCACTTGATGATGGATATAAAGTTTAAAATCCAAAACGTTGTCTGAAGTAAAAGTAAAATCTATAAAGTAAGAACTACTTTAAATTCTTTATTTACAAATAAAACTTCACTCTTGTTCTAATCCTGTTATCAGTGATCTGATTGTCCTAAATTCCAAATTTAGATATAAAATAATAATAAATATTAATATTATTAATATAAACTGCAGATGAAATTATGCTGTAATATTGTGGTAGTTACGTTTCCCTATCTTATTTTTCTATAAAGGAAAAAGAAATCAGCACTGTGATAACCATGTAATTTCATACACGCAAATATCTATTTATCACGAACCCCTTTGACTTTTTTCACTTCCAACTCCGTTGCGTGTGACAATTGTGGACTTCCTGGAGTTCCCCCTTTTGTTAGTTCAATCTATTTCAGTTCTATTATAGCCTATAATTCATATGAGAAAATGGCATTTAAGTGTTTCTGAAAATGCGGCAATTTTAGCTCAAATTAACAACACAAAACACTGTTAAATTTTCGAGAAATTTTACTTGACATTATTCAGAGCACATGTTCTAATAAATACAATAATGTGGAGAAATTGCCTCTAATCTAAGTATTATCGACGTGAGAGACAAGTAAAAAATTACATTTTTGTAATTTTTGAGAAATCAAAAGAGTAGAACAATATGGCGTATATGTCATCGGATACGGTACATTTCGCAATACCGCCATACCTATGCAACTTTTCTAAGTGTATTATACTCTATTTTTACAGGAAATTTCAAGAAAAATTTGCAGCCGTTTCTGAGAAAATTTTGAAAATGTCCGGGGGTCTTTATGTAAAGTACCCCCAAATTTTAAAGACTATTTTTCAAAATCGCCAAGCTTTAACTAGATCCAGATGGAATGGGGTTTCTTCAATTTGGGAAAGATCGTACGCATTGTTCAGGTGCTAGCAGTGTTCACACATGGACGACGGACAGGCAGACACACAGACACAGACGGGCGGACGTTTTGAAAAAGAAACATTTTTTCGGTATCAGGGGACTTCAAAACGTGTATTTCCGTTGAAATTTCGAAATCGATTTTCCGCAGCATTAGATAACTTTCTCTGTAATACATATATACGTATTGAAACGCTATCCATTTCTGTCTAATTATATCTGCAACCGGTTTCCGAATGTATATCATTTTTGGGCGCCGGGAAAGGGTTGCGATTTTAAATTTCTCGCAAACACATCTAAAGGGAAATAATTATCCTACTAGCTCTGCCGGTTGGGTTCTTACGAAAATAATCGTCGCCGGTACTTACTTTCTTCCTAGCAAACGATAATTCGATCCGCTCTCCGTACGGAAGAAGCGAGGAATCTGAAATTTGTTTCTGGAAAGAAATTGTTAAACTGTGGATTGCACAAGATGCTAAAGAAATGATAATCAGCTTTTCTTTTTCCGAATGAGAACGTAATGAGTTTATTCATCGATTAATCCTTTTTAACATAAAATGTCACCGTGGTCATGACTGATCGTAAAAATTGTGTATAGCGCTATTATTCTTACTAATTTAGATATCCATGCGCTCTTGGACGATGAGGCCACTTCGCTGCCAACCGGCATTACTTACATGACCCTGCCAATCGTCGACCTGCGCGTTCGGCGCCACTGTTATGAACCGAGACACCGTACAGCAAGAACGCCGTCCTACCTAATTTCGTATTTGTATATTTGTTTTTCGTTAACTTTTATTGTATTTGTTGGTGCAAAATTAAAGCAACTAAGAAACCTCTGTGTGCACATTTAACCCTGGATCCTGAAAATACAACAATTATAAACGCGAATAACTCGGAAGAGCCTAGGCCTCCTACAACAGGTGTGCGTGTCTCATAGGGACACGACTCTTTTTGAGTACAAGTTAATTCAGAAGATGACCTGTTTTCAGGGACGGGTTGATGACAAATGGGGAAATGATAAGGGACAGTTTGGGTGCAGGTGAAGGATAGATGGGCGACAGTAGGGAAACAAAGGGGAAAGGTTGGATCCGGATTATGTTCTTAGGCAGTATTCTACAAAATACTTTTATGATCGTCCTTTTTTAAATATGACATATTTAGTGCTATGATTGCCCCCTCTCCGTGTTATAGGTAGTCAAAAATGAGAAGACGGAATCAATATAAAATTAAATTCAAGGTAAATGCCGAAATGATCTTTCACGATACAATTAAAGGAACTATTTTCTTTTCTTTGAGTTTTTATCTCAACGCTCAGCAATATTGGAATGCTTTTTTCCGCACAGTACTGGGTCTCTAATGCGGTAAATCACATTTCGGGGGATGGGTGTTCGCCGTTGGGTGCTTCATTTAAATAATTTTCAGTTTTCATTCAATTACGCAGATCAACAGTGATTTTGCTGTTTTAGGTTTTGATGCTTTTTTATAGTAAATTCAATATTCTGATTCCAAAAACAACGTCCATTTAGTCCTATCACATACCGTTTTCTTACAGAATTAAAATCTTTATTTTTTATTTATTTGGCTGTTGTTTTGTGATCATAACCCATTACACCATGAAAACAATGACATCTATTGGAATAAATCTACTTAAATGAACAAGTTGACTGTTTTGAAGGTAGATGGCACCACATCCTAAGCTGCTTTCACCTTTTTTGTGTTGTGAATTCATCTGTACAGGCCATAATAGTTGTTCTGTAAAGCAAGAAATTAATATTTAAGTGCTACCATTTTATTATTTGTATCATATGTAATTTCGTACAGAATAATGGAAAGGAGGTGTTGTGTAAATAATCCAAATTCATTTTGCTATATTTAGGTAGTTTTATTGTGAAGAAGCAGAGAAGAAACATAACCTCATTTGTAACAAAAGCTTGCAAGGCATACTTTGGAATCCATCTAGGGGATCAGTCAAGGTCTTGGTCTCCTCATACTGTGTGCAGTGTTTGTGTTGAAGACTTACGGAATTGGATAAAGGGAAAGAAACCATCACTATATTTTGAAATACCAATGGTCTGGCGTGAACCTCAGAATCACAGCACTGACTGTTACTTCTGTACATGCAATGTGAAGGGTTTTAATGCAAAGAACAAAAAAAGAATTGTATCCCCAAACTTGCCATCTCCTATGAGACAAGTTGCTCATAGGCCTGGTATTCCGATACCTAAGCCACCTACAGACACTATAGAACTTATTTCACACACAGGAAGTAATAGTGATTTATCACTTGTATCCGACGAGTTCGTTGCTGAAACGTCAAATGCGCCACAACCATTATCACAAGCAAGCCAAGCTAAATGATATAGTAAGGGATTTAAACCTTCCCAAGGATGCAGCTGAGCTGTTAGGTTGCAGACTACAGGAAAACAACTTGCTGGAGCTGGTACATCAGTGACTTTCTACAGGAACAGAGAAAAAGATCTCTTGCAGTACTTCAGTGATGAAGAAAATCTAGTTTACTGTAATAACATTCCAGACTTAATAAACAAATTGGGTTCTGTTAAATATGATCCAAATGACTGGAGGCTATTCATCGATTCGAGTAAAAGAAGTCTTAAAGGCGTGCTGCTACACTGTGTCCTTTCTTCAGTTCCAGTAGCACACTCAGTACGGCTGAAAGAGAGCTATGAAAGTTTGAAGTTTGTTTTGGAGAAAATTAAGTATGTTGAGCATGAGTGGTTGTTTTGTGGAGATTTGAAAGTTATCAGTATGATACTAGGACAACAACAAGGATTCACGAAATATCCATGCTATATGTGTGAGTGGGATACCAGGGCAAGAGAAAAACATTGGAAACAAAAACAATGACCCAAAAGAGACAGTTTAACACCAGGAAGTACGAACATAATAAGGGATAGCCTAGTAAATCCTAAGAAAATAATTTTGCCACCTCTTCATATAAAACGGTATAATAAGCAGTTTGTGAAAGCTCTTAACCAAGATGGTGATTGTTTTAAATATCTTAGCCACAAATTTCCTGCTCTGTCTGAAGTAAAAATTAAAGAAGGAATCTTTGTGGGTCCTCAAATCAGAGCTTTAATTACAGACAGGAAATTTAAAGCTAATATGACTTCTAAAGAGAAAAATGCTTGGAATGCATTTAAAGAAGTTATGGACAATTTTTTAGGAAGTAATAAACATACTGATTATGTCAAAATTACTGCTGGCATGTTACGGGAGTTCAGAACTTTGGGATGCAACCAAATTACACTTTTGTTTTCACTTTGGATGTATTTCCTAACAACCTGGGGGCATTAAGTGAAGAACAAGGAGAGAAATTTCACCAGGATGTTCGAGAAATGGAGAGGAGATACCAAGGACGATGGAATATTTCAATGATGGCAGATTACTGCTGGATGCTGTGTAGGGAATTACGGAAATACACAAGAGAAAATCCAAGAGACAAACATTTGAAACTAAACGAACAAGATTTTACTGATGTATGTTTATAAACTGAATGGAAATTCTGTTATTATTACTGTGTTATTATTTACAATTGGCAGAGTTTTCGCAGAGTCCGGATTGTATATACTTACTTATGCACATACAAGAATATTTATGTATGGGAAAGACAACTTTTTCTCTAGTCTGACACATCTACAGATGTGAGAACGTAGGCTCCCGCAGTCGGAGCCACTAACTATTTAGCTGTCTGGGAAATGCCACGTCATAAGCACAATTACCCACGTTTCAGCCGCCATTCTGTAACCTTCCTCCTGAACCAAATCTTGAAGTATACTTTTAAAAATAGACTTATGTCCTAAATATTCTCAAAAATGCACTTTAATATGCAATTAAAATTAACAATATTTCATATCATGCATAAACCTTGCTTGATAAAATTAATTTGTACTAAATTATAATTAAAGGAAAGGTGAACAAGCAGATGATCATTTACTATTGAGAATTTTTGGTGAGGTTTGCGACGCTACTATATTCGCATAGGCGTTCGCATAATGTAGCAGTTCCACGAATTATGGGCGTGCCGTTGCTAGAGATGTACGTGGGCTGACTTCGGAGAATTTCCGGCGAGGAGAGAGAGATTGCGTAATCTTGTGCAAACATTTTTTTACACTAGGAATAATTATTAATGAGAATACAATAGCCATTATAAATTGTGCAAACTGGATTGCTGTTACACAACAAGTCGTGCATGTCGAAATACACAAAAATTATAATACTGGCACATTTTATATTAAGCATATTTATTAGGCTTGCTCCGACAGTGCTAGTGTTATTTACAAACGACGGACAGGATTTATCTACTTTTCTGTATCAGGGCCCCACAATACGAGTTTTTCTGTCGAAAAATCGCCGTTTCTTCCCACAGCATTACATAACTTTCCCTGTACCACGTATATTACTCAGTATATACGTATGTATACAAGAAAGTAAGAAGCATGGGGAATATCGGGCTACGAGGTCGTTGCATTACAATACATACATATATTTTTTGTTTTTATCTTAATCTTAAATATTTTATTTATATTTTATCCATACATTTTACAAAAAACGTTACTTGCGGATCGTCACTTTCACGAACGTATTTTTAAATAGTACAATAAATGTCTTGATTTAAATGTTTGATGTTTTCTTAATTGTCTCGAAATAAGATTACAATCATTTGAGTGACATAGAACAAAAATGAGAACTCCAATCAAAAAACCAGATTATATTCATTCGATAATAGGCAATTACATTGGGTAAATAGCTGTTGAAGAGGTTGGCAATTGAAAAAAATATGAGAACTAGATTTCAGGCTATACTTTTTCACGCAATACAGTGATTTTTTAAGCTTCAAAATTATAACCAAGTAGTGCAATGCAGTAATGTCATTCATTGACAAACCTTCTGTCTTGAACAAGATTTAACTAATTATGTCTCACTTTAATCCCCTGAGACAACATATAAATGTGATTCAACACCTTCCCAAGCCCAATAAAAGCTGGAGAAAATATGCAATTCTCATGAACGATACCCTTGAGTTATTTGGCATATTACCCCTTGAAGTCTCACACATGTAACTAATTATGTCTCACTTTAATCCCCTGAGAGTTGACCTTGGGGGATTTGATAACTTTCCCTTTTTCTGAAAGTGTTGGTTAACGTTCTTGGAACTATTCTGTTGGTCAAAATGAAATCTCATTAAGGATATATGTGCGCCTTTTCCAAAACACTTTTAGAAAAAATTCAGCAATAAAAGCCAGAGCACCACATCCCAAACCCATTGAAAGAGAAGAAAAGGTCCAGTTAGCTGACCCAGACTCAGAGGTTTAGGGTGTTTCTTAATTGCTGTATGTGGAATTAACACACCATCCATTGACATTTTATAAAATTGAGCACGTTTCCACATGTCAAAAAGACCAATTCCATGAACTCTGAGAACGAAATTGTTCAGAGCGTCGTAATGAGGCATATTCTTTCTAACTGGAAATGATATATAACCTGGAGTAAGTACACATTCTGGCACTTGATGAAAGGAAGATTCTCCGTCTTGTACAAAATCCGGTTTCCGAGAGTAAACCGAGAAGACATTCTCAGACATGAGATAACCAGCATGTTTATCATCCAGAATTTTGTGAAGGCGTTCTTCCATATTTTTAGAAGATTCGTGGATAAGTTTTCTTCCAAAACTGCGAAGAACTTCCCCAGAGTACTTGTTTTCAAAAATATGATGAAAACGTGAATAAGTATAAAGACGATTGTGTCTCGCGATTGGCTTCCTCAAGTGTTTGAGGATTTACGCCGGGAGGGGGAGATGAAAGAAAGCTGAGAAGTTTTCCGGTGAATGTGTTGGTCACCAAGAAAAACAAGAGGATAGATGTGACGGCGAATCTTTGCGATAAATTTCGAGGGCAGAATTCATTGGAACCCGTGAGAATTACTTGAACAATCTCCAAAATAGATCTAGAAATATCCCTTCGAGGTGATTGTTCATTCGTATGTAGCTGTGCCTGGAAACGTAGTATTATGTCCCAGGTGATGACCGCGAAGAAGACGGTCCCAATGAACGAGAACCAAGTTATCCGATGAAACGGCATGAGAAGCACGGCGGTGTAAGAAATGAGACCTGCTCTGCAGATAATAATACACAGTCGTGCTGTACTGGTGGTAGCCGTGAAATCAACGACCTTGTACCTCTCAGACGTCACAAAGTAATTGCTTAAAATAACATCTATGGTACCATTTAGTAGATATTCCATTGGATCACGATCATTTTCTAGTGGCACAAAATTTTCGATTTTCAAAGAAGTCACCTTTTCTATTAGTAATTCCACAAAACGATAATGAGGTCCGTCTAGTACGCGTTCACCATTTCTATTTATCCAATAATCTCTGTTAATAAGAAAATGTGTAGCATATTTCATGATTCTTTGTTTGCTTATGGTAATACGTAAGTCTTTCAATATTCGCAAATAACTTGTTAGGGCCTCGTGATCATTAAACACACCTTGATAATTTTCATCAATTAAAATACTTGAACAATTAGAAAAAAATTTTTGGACATTATAAAATTTATTAATATTCATTGTGAAATAAAGTTCTAGTTCACGTTTCGTACACTTGTGGCACAAATTAACCTTCTGTTTTTCTAAATTTTCAATACACGAACAACTAGTGGGATACAATATAGTAAATAAAAAATCTTGGGAAGTTTGCATTACGTAAAGTGTATTTTTTTTAGTTGACTTTAAATAGCGATCTTTCACTACATCTCCTGGGGATTTGAAAAATGCTTCAGAAATATTTTTGATGACACTTTGAAACGTTAAAATAAGAGTATGTGGACGTCCTTCGAAGACCGCTTCTATCTCGGAGTAATGCTGGTTGTCTGCGAGGACGATGGCAGCGTTTGAAGCAAAGTGAAGGGCCTGAGTTAGCGCCTCTTGCGTTGGGTTGTGCCCTCCTGGAGCCGATGACAGAACCACCGCACCAATGGTCATAGTACCAGAACACTGCACAGACGCAACAGCATCTAGCGAAATATTGATGCTGTTAGTTTCACATAATGTAAGAGGACTTGAAGCCATACATATGAAACTTAACATCACCTCTATTTTTTCATCCATCTTAATTGTATTGTGAATATAATGTTTAACCCTTCCCACTTTTTTGACGGCAAATTTTAATGAATGTGCTAAACCTGTAGAGAAATTATATTTGAAGCTCTTGCAGAACGTGTTAAAACATAAGTGCCGTAATGCATGACAAATCGGAATTGAAGTTTGTGCACAGAATTATTTTTTTGAACAGATATATTGAGACTTGCTTTCAGAAAGCACCTTCGTGCAACACGCTACTTGTTGTAAACCTGCTGATTCAAATCTTTTTTTAATCTAGCCAGATCTTTTCGGTGGCAATATTTCATGCTGCACAGATAAGATTGTTTGGTTGATATGAAGTGTCATTAATAATTTATGTGTAGCATTTTATCTAATACAAGGGCCAGTTATTATTCATGTTTTGCCTTTCGCGGATTCTAGGGAATACGTTATATGAACGTGATTTTTCTGGCTTTCATGGGAAGAATTATTTCTTTGAGAATTTAATTATGTACAATAATTGCGTATATACAATAATTATGTACAACAATTTTTAAAAAATGATCATTGACAATGGAAATATTAGTACATTTGAAAAAAATGTCAAGCACATCATTATCTATGCATATTCAGTGTATTTTGCGTTAGTTTATGTCAGTAGTTTACGAACAAGAATAAGGACAAAGAAAATGTTACTCTAAAGGGTAGTAAAATATTTTCAGTATATTCTACGACTTACTTAATGTTGTTCTTTGTTTATCAATTGCATGGCGAACAATAACTAAAATCTTAAAAGAGGCGTGATATGTAAGGCTTAATTTGAATAAGGAATAAGAGATACACTGATGCAATGAAATGAATCATGAAATTTCCTGCGATCCTAACAATAACTTTTTCTTTGATTGGTGATTTGATTGAAGAGATTATGAACGCTAACAATAATAGCCAATCTGTACAAAAGTATACAAAAGTTCCGATTTTGACTACAACCTGTGAATTTTCGAAAATAAAAACTATTTAAATTTTTCTCTCTCCACTCCACCATCTACACTTTTGAAATCAGAACATTTTTCTTAGCTAAACTTCTTAAAAATGAAAATACTGTTAATGATGATTAACTTGGCTATCCGGGAGACGCCGCGTCCAGGGCACAGGTGCCAACGTTTCGGTCGCCATTCTGCGACCTTCCTCAGGGCGTAGTAGTACGCCCTGAGGCCAAGTTAATCATGACTCCGGCCGCGGAAGCCTACGCTCTCACTGTTAATGATGTTTTTGAAATACTTAAACACACTTTAAAACGTTTTTCATGTACTGAAAAAAAGAACTGGTTGCCGTACATTGAAAAACGGTTTTCCCACCCAGAATTAATAGTAAAATTAGGCCCAGCTATTTTTGTGGTTGACGCACCGTAAGTGCCGTGTGTGGCCCTGTGTGGTGCCTTGAATCACCGTGTGTCTCCTGATTCCTTTGTTCACGTAGTCCCGCGAACAAAATGTTTGCAGTTCGTGGTTGATTCTCTCAGAACTTCGATGAGAGGTTCCACAACCCATATTTTTATGCTACAGTTCCTACATAAATGGTTATACCTAAAACGCAAAATTTTGCATCAACCCTTCTTTGCATGTACTGCCTACCTTGTGTTATATCCGTACCTATAGTTTTAAATTGGTTTTATAGTTAAGAATTTATGCAATTTCGCAGAATTACATAAAAATGTGCCAGAGCAAAATAATTTAAAACCACCAATATGAAAAGAAATTATTGAAAACATTGCACTAAAAGCACTTGCTGAATAAAATAAGATAAATAAATATTAAATATAAAATACTTTTTTATATTACTTTACCAAATATTTTCACTCACAACCTTTAATAGCAACAAGTGCTCTCTTAAGACCCCAACCTACAAAAAAAACAACACAAAATTAAGCAAAACGCAATAGAATAGAGTATTTTTAAATATGACTGTTGTTAATTCAGGTCTTACATTAATTTATTTGGTCTCTTGTTTCAACAAGTCGTTTGCAACTTGTACTGCACAGTTGGGCAACTTATACCGCACACATCAATATGTTATAATACCTCCTCCCCACTTTCATTCACGCCCCGCGTTGGGCTCCGATATAATAATCCCTCGTTCTACTGCCAATACAATAATTTTCTTTTCTTTCTGCCGCTGTAATATTTTCCTATTTTTATTTTTTTTAATCACATCTGGGCGCCTTGTCATTAACACACATACCCTTCTTTAAACCTACCTTAGCTTTTGTACTTGCCCGTTAGCTAGATAAATTTATACAACTTCTAAATTCTCCCTCGGCGTGACTATGTGATTGCTCTATACGGGGCTACAAACGAGGTACGTATGTGCACGTGCATGGGCCTGCATCTAACTACTTTAATCACAACACATTCTCTAATGGTTATTGATGAACCCGAAGGTATTCATCTTAATTTATTTACTACTTTTGGATGGTTTCTTTCCTCAAATAATCAACATATCAAATACATCTGAAAAAACAATGCCCTCTGATGGCACAAAAAATACACATAACAGAGAATACATTTAAAATTAAAACCCAACAAATAAACAATAACCATACACACTGAAAATTATAAAAACAACATGTACACTCATTCACTCCGAATGCGAATTCTGTCGTTAGAATCGTTGACTCTCTTATCTTATGATAATGAACAAAAGCACGCTCCAGCTTCCACCAGCTCCAATACCATATGTTCCGTCAACTCACACTGCTGAGCAAACACTGCGAAGCAGTTTCCACCACGTTTAAAGTTCCCGAGGCGAAGAAATACTATTGATTTCACGAATTCTGGTGAAAATAATCTTTTAAAGTTCCCGCGGGGAAGAAATACTATTGGGTTACGCGAACTAAACGAAACTGCTCTGTTCGTCTTTCGATTACTGTCCGAAGCATGTTGAATTCCGTATCATGAAATTTATAACACAAAATGTCCGCGACCGTTGCTTAACATTGCAATCGCGTAAAATCAGTCTTAGCGTTGCGTTCACTCATAAAATATTGTTCTTATTTCTAAATCCGTTCATTCGCTCACTACATCAGCTTTGTTCACTTGAAAATATAAACAAAAATGTTTTCAAAACATTTTTCTAACTCGGAGCACGCGTCTTCACCAACCATACATCACTGCACTTTCTCTCCTCCCTCGAGCATTGTTGTCCACTATCCTATATAGATTTTTCTTGAACAAGCGCCGATCGCTCACAAACAAGATTACAGAATGTTCCTTAATTTCCCGCTTATAAGCGTTTTTATGTCTCGCTAACGGTTTTCAACATTGTCTATTGTTTCTCCGATAATTACAGCGATCTCTATTTTTCCTTTCGATGTCTTATTTTATTAAATCTCATCGTTTTTAGTTCGTTCACTGTCGTGACGTCACTACGATGCGCCACTTGTTTCACTTTAATTATACTTTTAATTTTAATTCATTTTCTACACGTTTCCCAAAATTGTGATTACTGTCAAAATTGTTGATAAATTTCGCCCTGTTGTTCTCTAAAGTTCCAGCTCGATTCCTTCAAATGTTTCCGTATTATTAATTAAAAACATATTTGCCCTCAACTTTACCGTAGCAACAATGTTGCGCTTTTTAACTTGAAATGTATGATTACGATTATCTTCGAAATTTTGTTAACCCCTTACCCGATTTTGCTGATTGTTCTTTGTAACAATTCTAAATATTATGCTTTATTGAATGTTTATGGTAAATTTGACTTTCTTCCGTGCATTCGGTAAAAAATGTTTGCGCGCGGCGCTGCTGTCTTCTACCTTTTTGAATATAAATCTCAACATTTTATTGGAAAGTCTTTATTCCCTGGAACTCTAAATTACCGAAATGATCGCAAATCATTACAATGTGAACGTTAAAAGTTTTACATTTCATGAAACTAATTTATCAATTTTAACGTTTACATATTGAATGATGTATGCCGCATGTTGCAAATGACTCAAGAGGAACAATGGTCAAAATAAATTAATACATTGAGAATCAATTACTGTAATCAGCTTAACTCTTCAGGTATGAAAACCACAAACAGGAATATGAACAAATGTGAAAAAATATGAAATAGGCAAATTTGGGAAATCCATGTGAGAAATAAGCTGATGGGTACAAAGAAATAAATGCTACATTGTATTTGAAATAATTATTTACATAATCTTTTTATTCTTTTCACAATGAACGTTTCACAGCAACAAGTAAGACTTCATTCACGGTCCTAGGACAAAAAAAAATTGAATGAATTGAAACATTGAAAACAATGAATCCGAACTTAATTTGGGTATCTAAGTTCCAAGAGATCTTGAATTGTAATGTACCAGTTTTGCATCTGAGAATACTGTAACTTTTCTCATAGTAAAAACATACATGTGTGCACATGAATATTTTGAGAGGAGCTCATAGCCTCCTGTAATAAAAATAATATATGCAGTGTTTACTCATTTAGGGCATAAAATATGATAAAGAGATCAAATTAAAATCTATTGTATTTAAGGGTATTATTAATTGCCCCTATGATTGGCATTAGGAAGGTAATCAGTCTGAATAATCAATAAAAATGATTCTGCCCCCATTAGCGCTGAACACTTAGAAATGAAAAAAGGCAAGGTTGAAAAGAAAAAAGTAATTTTATTGAACTTGTAATTATTACTTGCAGGTCTCTCAGTGTTAAACTTAAAAATAGTTCAATCAACAAGTATTGTGGTCCATAAATGTGATTGGAAAAAATGTAAGAATTTTTAGTGAAGAAATATTAATTACAAAAGGAAATAGCTTTTATAAGTCCTAACATTTTTTAACGTCAATACAAAACAATAATTAAAGTTTTAAAATCATAAAGTTTTATTAAAAATTTTGGAGTTAAAACAATACAATTACATTTTCACATGAGAATGCTAGTTTCAAATTCAGAAATCTTTATTTATTTTTTCTGAAATGTTATTAGCACCACTAGTGAATCAGGACACATGACAATCAGCGAATCAAATGAATATCACAGTTAATGTCAAAACGATAAAACCAAACCAAAAAAACACGAAAACGTGTGTCTTCATGGCACAACAATAGTTTTAAAAAAACTATTGTTTTAATCAATATTGTGGCCAATTGTCAGATGCATTTACAAACTGTTTATACCATTAACCCATATATTTGCTGCCGATTTTGGTTAGGGAATGTGCTGGTTCAATGGAGCAGGGTTTGTGCGCTTGCAATTCACATCTGTGACGAAGAATGGCGAGCAAAATATGATCCAAGTGTGACTAAATAATTATGGAATCGTATTGTTGTGTCGTGGACAAATTGAAACACGAAGTAGGCCTTTACAGACTAACATTCCTTGAAAAAGAAAATATAGTTAAAGCAGACCCAAGAAACCAACTCTCAGAATCATTACGAACATTAACAAATTTCGGAGACATTTTAATAACAAAATTAATGAGCAAGAATCATCGATATGCGGATGTAAGGATCTTTAAAAAATATTTTGCTGATGTATTCTCAGACAAAAAAGTGTGAAATTTCAATTTTAATACAGTTTTAAATAATATTTACAAGGCTCTCAAGACCTACTACTAAAGAACTACTCGTAAACTGGTGAAGGGGAATATATAGGAGTTTTACATTATTTTCTCATTTCTCGCGTTACATGCCCTGAGCCAAAATTCAGTCTACCCCCTGACAAATACCTACGTTAATTGAATAATCTATTGAGTCAAAACGGGTAGTGCGTTCAGTGCTTACTAAGTTTTTTTTCTTAAATCTGTGAACGTATTGTTTGTGTTTACTTCAAGTCTGCTTTGTGAGGAAAACGTTTGATCATCGACGACTTTATTGCAACGCTTTTCATCACCGGCCATGGAAGAATCAAGAGATCCGTTCCCACCGCTCCCCGAAGCTGTATCCTCAACACTACATACTCTGAATAATTTCTATCCAAATCCACCTTAACTTTTCCACTACCCACACCTCATGCAGCCGTTAGCAGCGAGCCAACCTGCGTATTCAGCCGATGCCATGCCACAATCATCCTTCGAGAGGCAGCCTCCAGCTCATCAGATAAGTACAACAGAATCGCCTTCAGTTAAGCGCCAGCGACTGCAGTATCCAAATACCAGTAAACAGTGCCCGAGCAGCGTGCCTACTCCTGGAACTATCCCGTTATGTAATATTATCACCAGCAACAGATTCACTCCACTTGATCAGGCAAATTATATTCCCTCAAGATCCTCTCTCAAGATGCATATATTAATACTTCTCCTCCACATATCGAAAAAATACCCCCTATTTTCATTCACAACCCTCCTGCTCACGCGGAACTCCTGAAAATAATTAAAGATCTACTAAAACATGCTAATTTTACCACTAGAGTTAAAGGATCCGACACGGAAGTTGTTGAAAACTCCGTTGATGATTTCACCCTGCTCCGAAAAAATCTATCAACTAAAGGCCTATCCTACCATACCTACCGAGACCCAACCAAAGCTACCATCTCAGTAGTACTCAGAAACGTACCAACTTCTTATTCAGAAGAAGAAATACTTCAGAAATTAGTAGAAAAAAACTTACCTGTAATAACAGTTATAAGATTAACAAACCGAGAACGCAAACCATGGCCATTATGTGCAGTAACTCTCGCTAAAACAAACGAAGGAAATGCAATCTACAATTTAAAGGAACTTTTTAATGCTGTCATCACAATAGAAGAGCGTCGCCATTGACCTGGTCCAGTTCAGTGTCGGCAATGTCAAAACTACGGACACTCTAAGAAAAACTGTGGCTTTCTACCGCACTGTGGAAAATGTGCGGGTCAACACGCTACTATCGAGTGCGCTAATGAAGAAACAAAATGTGTAAACTGTGAAAAGCCACATTGAGCCTCCAGCCGTGAATATCAGGTTTACCAAAATACAAGTATTCTATCTAGAAAAGTTCTTCCCTACCAGTCGCGCAACCAACCTCCAAACATGCCTCCAACAGTTCTGCCCACACAATCATTCACTCCACCAAACCCTTTCACCGCCCCTTTTCCCCTCCTCACCCCCTCAACACCTCAGAGAAAGACCCGGAACATTTCTCCTTCGACGCACTATACCCAGACCGACCGAACCGAGACCACCGTCCTCGTATCAATCGCCCTTGTACTCAGATTTCCTCAAACCTTCAACATTCCCAACTCACTCTCACTCTCAAATAATTTCACAAATTGTTTCCCAACAAGTTGAAATATTCCTTTCGAATCTGTTAAATCAAATAACCCCCGTTCTTACCAATTCAATTCTCCAATCTCTGAAATTTTATTATCCTCAGATTTGTGTCTAAAAATAACCCCCGTCATCCAATCCGCCTAATATCGTGGAATGCAAATGGCGAACCAATATTCATATACTCGCACATTTTCTCCATAGCAATAATATCGATATAGCTTGCATCCAAGAAACCCACCTGAGGCCCTCTATCAAAATTTTCATTCCTGGATATACGATGTATCGATATGATCGTCCACGAAATCATAGCAGTGGTGGTGTAGCCATTTTTGCGAAAAATAATATCTCCCATCATCATCTCCCTGAATATGCAAACCCCACGTTTGAAAATATAAGCGTTGCAGTACAGCAAACCGGACAATCCCACCTTATTATGACCTCAGTGTATAAGCCTCCCAATATTCCTTATAAAACAGGCGACATCGATCCACTATTTTTATCAAATCAACCAACAATTGTTGTTGGAGACTGGAACGCCAAGAATACAGTATGGGGTAGCAGACTCAATTCTCCTGCCGGCATCCTTCTTCTTGCAGATATTGAAAGATTAAATCTAACAGTGCATGCTCCGATTCTCCCAGCTATTATCCTTACCAATCTTCAATACCAGCAGACATCCTCGACTTCGGTATCTCAAGCTACATTAGCTACAATATTATTGTGGAGCCACACATCGCTCTCCCTTCAGACTATCGACCTCTTCTTTTCTTCTTGAATACTTCATTAAAAGAAAATCGCCCAGCTCAGCCCTACTGCCTACAAAAAGTCAACTGGCGTCACTTTCAGATCCTGATTTCTCGCATTCTGCCACCACTTCCGTCACTGAAAAGCTCTCAAGAAATTGATAGAGTCATTGACTCGCTCACCCACACCATCCTCGATAGCTTAGATCTAACAGATCCCCCAATACGTCAACGCAACCCTCTACCTCCTATTTCACCAATCGTACAGAGACTATTATATCACAAAAGATACATACGTAATCACTGGCAAAAACATCGTTCCCCCTTCTTAAAATCGTACCTAAACCTACTCACTAAAATAGTAAGACATCTTTTGGCAATATCTAACGCCCAATATCTCCACTTCCAAACTCAAACCGCCAACCCAACCGATCACACGCTGTGGAATATCACTCGCCGCCTCTTGCGCAAGCCAACTAATATACCCTCCCTAACAACCGCGGCATCCGTAGCAACTACTCCAGCAGATAAAAGCAAAGTACTAGGTGAATACTTTGCCACAACCTTTACTCCCCATCCTTCAGAAATCCCCTTCATGATCAGTTACTCCTCGAAGAAATCCGACAAACTAGAACAACAGTCCCAAGATGTCCAAAATTCATATCTCCCACCAAAATTGTGAACCTTTTATCTGTCGCTACTCCAAAAGTTTCCAGTGGTCACGACTTAATTCCAACGTACGTACTTAAACGCCTTCCATTCACAGCCATTTTACATATAACAGCAATATTTAATGCTTCTCTTCGTCTGTCATACTTCCCTCGCAAATGGAAACGCATCATTCCCATTCTGAAACCAGACAAACCAAAAAACGACCTCTCAAGCTATCGCCCAATTAGTCTTCTGCCCTCCTTAGGAAAACTGTTTGAAAAATGTATCCTCGCCAGATTAATCTCCCATCTCAGTTCAGTCCAAGCCATACCTCCGCACCAATTCGGTTTTCAACCACTACTTTCCACAAATCACCAAATACTAAGACTAACCGAGGATATAATCGAAGGCTTCCATGAAAAGAAACACACAGTCGCAATCTTCCTCGACATAGCTAAAGCTTTTGACACCATCTGGCATCCAGGACTGTTATATAATCTTATTCACATCGGAACCCCCGACTATCTTATTCACATCATCAAAAGCTTTCTTGCCGATCGCACTTTTTCTGTCCGCCTTCCGGGAGCCCTTTCACTATCTTTCCCATAAAAGCAGGAGTACCCAAGGATCTGTTCTCTCTCTACACTATTTAATCTTTATACAGCTGATATACCATCCACCCCTCATACCTCCATTGCTCTGTTTGCTGATGACACCGCAATATATTCCTGAAACCGTGATATTGATACCGCACAAGAAGACCTGCAACACCACCTCTTTAAGCTCTTCGACTGGGCCAAGAAATGGCATATCCGGATAAACCCTGCGAAAAGCCAAGCGAAAATCTTCACGCTCCGTAGACCAAATAATCCTCCCCCTCTCAACTATCAAGGAGAAAATATAACTTGGCTCCCAAACAACACATGGAAATCAAATATTCTCCACAGAATAACCCTGGCAACCCGTAGAACCCACCAATTATATCCCATTCTCAAAAAGTCATCACCCTGCAACTCCATGTCGCTACTCACCTATACCAGTCAATGATCCGCTCAATTTTATCCTACGCTTCTCCTATCTGGGCCTCAGCCAGCAAATCGAACATCCAAAAAATGCAGATTTTCCAAAATAAATTCCTTTGAACCATCACTAAAGCTCCATGGTTTGTACCTAACTCCCAGCTACATAACGAACTTGGCATTACTCCTATCTCCGTGCATTTCTCCCTCCTATCCTCTCGCTTCTATCCTAAAATTCCCAGATTCCCTCAGCCGTACATTTCAAAATCGGAAAACAAAATCCTCATCACAATAGACTAAAGCGAAAACTACCGCGACAGTTCTTCGACCCTCCTTGATTATCATGCACCCGATGTGGCTTCTCACATTTAATTCACATGTACTCAATGTATTCAAGTCTATAAGTTTTCTCAATCAATGTTAATGTAATTCATGTAACATCACTGTATCGTACGCGGTTGCTGAGGGTCTTCGGGCCAAGCAGAAATAAATAAAAAAAAACAACATTAACCCACATTTGCTCAGTGTTCCATTATTGGAACAACCAACAATGAACATGACTTTGACTCCTTATTGCGGAACGCACTTGGAGGCTTCACTATATTACTAGAACTTAAACATAGGGATCGGCTTTCCTGATGGTGTCAAGAGTTGATTTTAGTTCTAGATTGCACTCAAAACGGAGTGTGTTTATTGAGCTGTCATTTCACTGCTGGCACTATGAATGATAGAAGGTGAAAAAAGTCGTATTACATTTTTTCTTTAAACTTTTTGTTCCTATGAGAATAGTTAAATGCCATTACATTTTTATCAGTAAAGTCAAATGCCTTTAAAATATTACTATTTAGCTGAGTTGGAAACAATTTCTCTAAAATCTTCCAATATTGGTACTTAAGGCACGAATGGTACCATTAATTATTATTTCAAAAATCATCTAATATATTTTTTCTTCTTAGATTATTAACAACAGAACAAATTATTGCGATTTTGGAGGAAGATATTGATTACTTCAGAGCATTTATTTTTATAATGTTTTTATAATGTAATTCCAGATGATGTATCAGAAAGGAGGACAGCGGTGATGAAGATAGGCAGCACACTGAAAAACCTGGAATCCAATTTAGATCAGAAAGTGAGACACTAATTATGCGATTCATTGAGACTGAAAGACGCATCTGTGACAACTAGAGAGAATATTTGCTCTGAACACTATGATGAGTGCATTCATGAGAATATTCTCTAGACGCCCATCTCTTTTCAACGTAAGAAATAACAAAGAAAGTGGGGGAAAATTGATATAAATTCTGAATTTACAAATTTCAACAATTATACGAGCGACATAAGTATAGTACCAAATGACTCAGTGCCGTTTTGAACACTTTTTTGATGATAACGTTTGGGAATTTCTTACAAAGAATGTTCGTACTGTTCGATATCAGAACGGTGATTACACAGTTACACTTTCTTTCGAAGAAGAAAGTGTTTCGTTGGTATTCTGATTTATCAGCATACAATATCGTATCAGATAAATGTTTTGGGAAACAGACTCAAGAGACTTATAATGAGTTAGTTCACAATCAGAAGAAACAGGTTTGAATTGATAGAAAAAATATATTCATTGCGCAGACAATGACCTAAAACAAAATGACATATTTGCAAAACTAACGCTTCGCATTTTCTTACTCAATAAATGTTATGCAAAATACAAAAAAGTTCTTATTGTACAAAGTAGCACAGCAGGAAAATATAACATATTCATGGGAGATGTTGATAGAATGGACGAAAATTTGAAGTGCTATAGAATTTAAATCAGATCGAAAATGTGGTGATGGCGCCCTGTATTTATGTTTTGCATTGATACTGCTACTCACAATGGCTAGCAGCTATTTAGAATGAGCAGGGTCAAAAATGGATCATCTATCTTTCATATTCTATTGTTCAAAATTATCTTCCAAAGTATAAAAGTTTAACTTCATCAGGAGAAAGACATAACACTAGCAAATTACTGATATTTCGCATATTAACTTCTGTGGGATTCGTTAGTACAAGACACTGGATTTCAATAAGCAAAGCAAGTAAGATGTACAACGTGTAAATAGAACACAAACAATCAATTTCAAAAATTTAAACACAAAATTGCATGAAAACTATTTCGTACTCCATACTAATTAATTAGCTCTAATTTTGATATAGAAAATAACCCAATTGTAGTATTTTTTTAAATTTTAAATAAAAAGAAAATATTATAGATGTGACCTGACTTGTTGAAAAACTCTGGACCCGTCTGTGTCTGCTGTTTCAATATTGGAACAGTCCATATTGTAATATTCCATGATTCCCCCCAAGAATAAGGCACAAGTCAAAGAATAAATAGAAAATGCATAACATTAACATGAACTGTAAAAACAGATGAAGGCGATGTCGCGTAGCGATAGTTTTTGAGAAGTAAACGGAAAACGCGACGAATTCACAATTGGGACAAGATAGGGCAGTAGCGTTCATGTAGCGAAGTCGTTTGCAAGTTATTTGAAGGAAATCGCATCACGCGTTCGAAAGATATGAACATTTTTGTATAGTATAAATTCCAGCTTGTAAACAGACATGATAGCCATTGTTGTGCTTTAAGGTTCAGTAAATCAAAAGGTGTTTGTGGCGAAAATTAAGAGAACGCGTGAAGCAATACAAACAAAACTTTAAGAACCAACAGAATAAATCATTTAGAAAATTATGGTAACAGTCGCAACGTTGGGAAACTTCGAGGGGCTACGCCAGAACAGAAAATGTGAATTAAATTAAATGATGTAATATTTTGTAGGAGAAGCAACAGCGATCGTGTGATGTTAAAAGAAAAAAAAGAGCTGACGATCCGGACACAACAATGACGAGAGGAGAGCGGGGTCGAAGTAGCTTGAATACGGACGCATGTTGAAACGCTCCGCAAAAAATTTTTATTTTAATAGAAAATTGCGTTCAGTTTGTGAATAGAGTGAAATATATCGTGTTTAGTAACTGTCGAGTTAATGGAAAGATAAAACGTGGAAGAGATATTTATATATTTCACAAAAACAGCGTTCGCGGAACACTGTCGCCATATTGTCGGTCGCAGTTAACAAAAACTAGTATAATAATTAGTGAGTAGTTTTAATCAGGGATATTCTTCATTTAAAGTAAATTTGTCGTTAACAAACGTGTGTGGAAATGGATGGATGCTGTGGGGAGATGAATTAATGGATGCTACGTGTATACTACGGAGGTGACATGGAACAATGGCGTTACGCGGATGGCCGATTTCTACGAAAGGAAAGTGCAATAACTTTGCGTAATTTAATAGTTCAGATAAATGGAAGAAAGAACAGACTAGATTTTAATGTACAAGACCAAGTTTTGCGGAAATAATAATAGGCTATATTCAGACAGAATAGGGGATGCGCATTCAAGTGTGAATGATTTGTTGTTTTGTTTTTTTGTCGATTGTGTAAATAGTAAGTGTGAATGTGATTTTATGTATTTCAGGTATTGTGTTTTGTTGTTTATTGTATTGCATTTGTGTATGTTTTGTTGTTATGTCTCCAGCGGAGTGTGGAGAGAGTGAAAACCAGAAAAGAATAAATAATGCCGGACGTATTTGGTTCGACAGTAAGCCATATGATATGATTTCGTGATTTTGTATTAAACAGTGACCTACGCCCAAGTGTCCAAGTATCTCGTTAGGCTCCTGTACAGGCCAACCACAGCCTCACGCTCAATAGTTTTATAACAATGAAGGAGTAGCTAAGTAACGGGCACAGTTTTAGATAAAGGAGGCAAAAGTTAGCAGGGCATAAATTTGTATAGATTTTATATAGAGTAGAGAGATTCAAGGTATAGTCGTTTTATTTCATATTGTCGCCGCAACGTGGTGCGGTTACATACTGTAATAGGTTCTCTCTCCTCCTTACTTCTTTTATCTATTCTATTTGCCCTGCTCTAGCCCTTCTTACAAACAAACCAATAAACATTAGCCTCGCGTTGGGTTGCCACGTATGATAACTTTCCCCCTTTTTTTACTCACAATTGCCCCTCTGCTAGCTTACCTGGTCCTTTCACTCACCTGGGCGTGGTCTGCGGTGCGTCTGTACAGATGCGAGCAAGGTACTGCGCTCACGCGCGTGGATCAGTCTAATACTACGTAAATGATGGTGAAAAACACATTGATTTTCCGAATCATGACCCCCCCAAAATGGCCATGAAGTTTATTCAATTGCCTTCGTTATCAAGTTCTTTTCAATTTCCACTAATGATGGTGAAAAAAAAATTTACAAACAATAGTGCCGCAACGGCAATGGTACCTCTGACGGCACACATCAATACACCAGCATCAAAAACAACAACAAAATAAACACTTCTCCTCCCTCAATAAACAATACATAGATATATAAATACTCTTTCGTTCACACAAACTATTTACAAACAAAAAAAAAAACAAACAAATACCATTCACGCATATACATAAACCCCAGAATGCATTCTGTCGAGATTTTCCGTCTTAAAATCTACCAATTACACGGCTTGGTCTTCGACAGAGCTTTCTTCCATCAAAACTAAACAAACAAATGTCAAAATGCTTTGGCTCACGTATACTGTTGCCTCCGCGATGAATCTGCGTGTCTGGAGGTGATTACTCACGCCCAACAGCGCCTTCCGTTGTCGCCATCATATCCGGGACACTCACACACGCACCACAGTTGACTCATGCTGTCGGAGTTCACGCTGCCATCTTATTTTTTTATAAACCCTCCAAATTGTTAAATTTCACCGAGTTCCGAATTAAATTTCGCGCCTCTTATTATTCATGCAACGTCGCGCTCCCCACCGTTGCAAAACTTCTCGTACCGCCGCTCGCTCTCGCAAGTCCAGCGGGCGTTGCCGAATTTCGGAATAGTTCCAAAAATTCCCTTTCTTTTTACGAAATTCTCCTTCCACGACTGTTACACACCGTACTTAAAATATTTCCGGTTACTATATCGGATGATGCTCGTAACTTCCGCACTTTACAAAAATTTTTTAAGAATCGCCTACGCGAACATACATCCTACTCTCACCGAGTCCAGACACATTCTGACGAATCTTGTTCAACCTAGCATTGTTATCCTTGCTTCAGCACTTTTCCCGATCGCTCGATAACTGACGATCGCGTCACCTGGTTCTCTTAAAATATTTAATTTCTAACGTTTTCCGAAACACATTATTCTCGTTTTGGTTCTGATAAAATTCTCCCGGCAATTTCCTAAAATTTGATGTTCTCCTCTTGTTTTCTTTTTGTCAAAATCCTTTTATTTTCCCTGTTTTCCGTTTTTGACTGTGAAATGGAACGCACTGCATTTGTTCGCTAATCGCTTCGTCTTGCTTGAATTAATTTACCTGTGTTATTAAAATTTCGATACTTCCGTCAAGATATTTAAATGGGGTAAATTTTATCTGATGCAGCTAATTTTCTTGTTTTACCTCCCGAAAGTCTGAATTCGATATGTTATCGCGTTTTCTTGCAGTATACGAAAAACCTCTTCTTTATATGCGTTTCATCGCTCCAACAATGGACTCCATTAATATTTTTCCTTAATACAAACATGCAAAATATGAAAATTTCAATAACTTTTTATTGCCTGACGCGATTTCACTGGGATAACTTTCAAAATGTTTCTAAATCATAGCCGGATCTAATGTTTATAGTCCAAACTCGCACAAGCATCGGGTTCGCTTTGTTCTCTTCTTTACTCGGTTTTATTTTTTTTACTATGGCGTCTTTGCTGTAAATGTTTTGAACCGTTTATCATGCAAATGCATACCATTGGGGATCGTGTAAATCATTACAATACAGATTTGGGATAAGTAGGCAAGACGTTCCATTACAATATTTTGAAAAAGATAACAGAAAAAAATATAATTTTCATTTAGAACATAACTATATATCACCTATATCATAATTTATTTGCTAAAATTTTAATTATGTAAAAACAAATAAACTCGGGCATACACGAGTTAAAGGTATTTCTGCATTCTGGGCAAGCAGGCATGATTGCAGGTACAATAGGCAACCCAAAAAATAGGTATATTAAATTCTTTACACAAATACACAAATATTTTTAATAATAATAATAATAATAATAATAATAATAATAATAATAATAATACAGTTAATTTTATTAACCATACATGCACTCTGAATTGTGCTTTCAAAGACTTCTGCGTCACTAACAACATAAAACAGTTTATGTTTAGTATACTAATTTTGGAACTACATTCCTAAACGCAGGTGCACACTTTTGCTAACCACCTGCAAATGGATAAGGTAGGCTCGCCTACATCTGCTGAAGTCTTCCCTATAGCAGTGCTCTTCAAAACTTCCTTGTATACTGAAAATAGAAAACAATTTAATATTTCTGGATTTCAGATTACAGATTACTGATTCTCTAAAATTCAATACCTACATTCTTTCCTGAGGGTTGATTATTGTCTTCAAATCTTTCTTCAAATTCACTATTTACTCTAATCATTTTATTCCAACTAATCTCATGACTATCTCCTGATGCACCCTGCTCAGTAGCATTAGAAATTTCTACCTCAAATGATATCTGTGGCTGCTATTATGCATTTGGTGTCGAATACTCGCCTTCAGAGACAGCTGGTGAATGTATTAGTTCCATGTATCAAATAAAATGACAAATTAGTTTGAAAAATCAGCAAGCATCTGTGGTAAAATGCAAACATACATAGAACATTTATCTAGAAAGTATCTCTTTCATTTGACATACATACACTCATCTACAAAGGATATCTTTCATTTTAATGTGAACCCAATTACCGAGTCAAGTCATTTTTTATCTCCCCTCATCCAAAGATTCTAGCCCTTTCCATAACATTAAACCATCTCTAACAGTGGATAGTGTGTTATAATGTTATTTTAGAATTAAAAGACTTTGAAATCCCTATGATTCCTGCAAACTGAATAAAGTTTACAATTTTACAATCAGATTCTGGAGAAGAATCTTCTTTTTTTAAATGACTAAAAAAATCTTTTGTACAAACAATTTTTTTAATACTTGAGGGATAGCAATGCAATTATCCTAAAACAAATCATATTTCTACCTAATATTTCCATTACTTTATTCAACTACAGTCCCTAAAATTATTATTCAGTTTTTCTTTTTCTTTTAGAAATAATCAGAGAGAATCGGATGAACAATAACCCACATTAGTTCTTTTCACAAGAATATACTGTAATAACTATACAATAATACATTTATTGTAAATAATTATACAAAAAGTACACAACATGCAATTTAAATGTTAATTTAATACCTTAGAAAATTTTAAGCATGCTTACGGCCACTCACTAAACTATCAAATTTGCATCTTCTAAAAACCTTGATTTGGAGATTCGGTAAGAAAAACAAAATCCTATTTCTATGAATTTTCTAATACATATATTTTTAAAATGCTTCCTTCCATTATTACTACTTCAAAACTGTACATAATAATTAATAACAAATTTAATAAAAGCTGTAAAGCATATATAAAAGCAAATAGCAAAGCATAAATAAAGCATATTTTCAATACTCTAACAATGTTTTTATATTGGCTCTATATTCAGTATATACAACAAGCTCAGCGAGTCTACAACGAGAACTGTTATCCAGACACACTTTCTATGAAGAGCGAGAACATACTTCCCTAGTGCAGTCCTTTCCAAAACTTCTTGTATATACTAAAAACAGAAAACAAAATAACATTTTTGTATTCATACTACTGTTCTCTAAAATTCATTACTTATTTTCTGTTGGTTGATTGTTAAATTCATTCTTTTTTTTCTGTTGCTTGATTGTTTTCTTCATATTTCTCCATTTACTCTTATCTTTTTGAACCGATTAATCTCAGGACTGCTGAATTTATTTCCTGACACTCCCTCTGCTCACTAGCAATTACCTCGTTCAATGATCCCAGTCCTACCCTAAACATAAAACATCCCTAACAATATAATGGTGGAAATTGAGTCAGGATATTTTTTATACCAGGAGCTATATACCTGGCTACCCTCTGATGGCCGGGAGGTTGAATGTGTGACCCATTGCTCTAACCCGGCATGGGCTCGCTCGGTTCATGGTTTATTTTTCGTGAACAGACTTAAGAATTTATTATTATTATTATTATTATTATTATTATTATTATTATTATTATTATTATTATTATTATTCATCTACTTCTCACTCCCCTGTCCGTTCCTCCGCCATCTTGTACGCTGATACACGAGCGTACCGTCCCGTCCTCAGCGGCGTTCTCCTACCCGTCGGTGTTGTTCAGTACCAGTTTCTAAGTCCTTTTCAGTACCATTCCAGTCCAGTTCAGTACCATTCTAAAATCCTTTCCACAATAAACACTTAGGTCTACTCGCCATTAAGTGATGAACTTATCTCAGTCTACTGCGTTTTAACATCGTCTCGCGGCCACAGTTCGATAAATTTCTTCCTCGGCTAACAGGTGCTGACACGTCCGAACGCAATCACAGTTCGAACTCTTCTGCCCCGGCAGTTCGTAAACGTGCCGCTCACTTATATTTTTCCGATGTCCAGTGTTAGTCTCAAATCGTTTCTTCTTTGTAACATTTGCATCGCTCTCCTCCTTGTTCTATGTCTACGTCTCTCCTGATTGGATAATCGCCCATCTGCGTAAGACAGAATTTACTCCGTGACATTCGGTCTCGTATTTTTCTAATTTTAATTATTTTCACGCAAATTCCTCACGTGTTTATCATCTACTCATTACTAAAAAATCAAATAATTAACGAATAAATAAACAAATATTGGAGAATCTCTTAATAGTCTGTTTAGCGAAGTCGTTCGTCGACAATCGACTGCCTCGAGTCCCTGGCCGAAGGGATAAAAGGCACTGACTGACTGCGACGTGACGAGACTAGACAAATATAGTAATTAACAGAGGATTACTCCAAAAATAAAAAGCACACTAATGGAGAATTACTCCCCAGTGCAAAGCGCTCAACGCCCCTTAAAGGGCTTGGGGACGCGTTGCGTCAAGGTGTAGACGCAACAAATTTTAAAAAAAAGTTGGAAAAAAATGTATTAAATAAAATAGACATTAATTTACAGACTTACAATACATTAATAATCATAATTGATTCTTCAGAGATAAATAATATTTATTAATATTTCAGTATTCATAATAATACAATAAAATTAATATTAAAAATAGAAGCAACAAAAACAACTAAAATTGAAGGTTTAACAACAGGACACAACACCTTAAAACAAATTGGTATGAAAAACAGACTTAAATAGCCATGTCATTAAATTTTCTTTACAATGATCGTATATCTCAAAAAGTAGGAATTGTTTGTAACGCCATAGATCGCTCAATAATTCTTTGAAATGACTAATATTACCAAAATAATCCATCAAATGTAAAAATCCAATTATTGTGAAATATGAAGAATATTCACGAAGTAATGGTACAAGATTTTTATGCACAGACAATTCCACATTTTTAAACGAAATTTACTGGGACAATGGTATAGGTACTAGTCAAAATAATATCTTATTGAGGATATATTCGTGCACCTTCGAAATTTACTTTCAGAAAAAGTTCAACAATAAAAACTACAATCCCACATCCCAATCCCAATGACAGCAGGAGGAAAGATCCCAACATCTGACGTAGACTCAGAGGTTTTGGGTGTTTCTTAATTGGCAAATCTGGAATCAATACTCCATTCATTGTCATTTTGTAAAATTGTGCACGAGGCCATAAGTCAAAAAGACCGGCTCCCAGAACTCTCAGGACGAAATTGTTCAGAACATCGTAATAGGGCATATTCTTTCTAACAGGATATGCAATGTAACCTGGAGTAAGTACACATTCTGGTACTTTATGAAACAAAGATTCCCCGTCTTGTACGAAATCCGGTTTCCGAGAGTAAACCGGGAAGGAAACTTCAGACATAAGATATCCTGCATGTTTGTCTTCCAGAATATTGTGAAGGCGTCTGTTCATGTTTTTAATGGATTCTTGAATAAGTTTCTTTCCGAAACTACGAAGATCTTCTCCAGAGTACTTGTTTTCAAAAACATGACGAAAATTTGAGTAAGTATAAAGACGTTGTATCACGCGATTAGTTTCCTTAAGAGTTTGCGGATTTATGCCGGGAGGGGGGGATGAAAGAAAGCTGAGAAGTTTTCCGGTGAAGGCGTTGGTTGTCAAGAAAAATAAGAGGATAGTTGCGAAGGCGATTTTTTGGGATAAATTTCGTGGACAGAATTCATTGGATCCTGTGAGAATTACTTGTACAATTTCCAAAATGGATCTTGTAATATCCCATGGAGGTGGTTTTTGATTGATGTGTTGCTGTACCTCAAACCGTCGGATTATGTCCCAGGTAATAAACGTGAAGAAGACGGTCCCAATGAATAAGAACCAAGTTGTCCGATGAAACGGCATGAGGAGCACAGCGGTGTATGAAATGGGATCTGCTCTGGGGATAATAATACATAGTTGACCCGTGGTGACCGTAGCTGTGTAATCAACAAACTTGTATCTCTCAGACGTCAGGAAATACTTGTTAAATATTATATCTGCAGATCCATTCTTTAGATATCCCATGGTATCTGTTTCATGCTCAAATGAAACAATATTTTCAAATTTGATAAAAGACATCTTTTCCATGAGTAATTCCAGAAAAAGATGATTTGGTCCGTCTAGTATACGTTGACCATTTCTATTCACCCAAAATGATTTAATTCTAATACGGCGAGAGGCATGTGTTATTCTCGGTTTCGGTATATTACGTAAGTCTTTCAAAATTCGCGAATGACTTGTGACCACGTGATCTGTTGAATCATTAAAAATATATGTATTTTTATCCATAAAAATAATTAAGCTATTGACCTTTTTACTTTGGCTATCATAAAATATGTTAACTTCATTGTGAAACAATGTTTTAGTTCATATTTTACACAATTGTAGCACATGTTTTCATTCTTCTTTCGTAAATTGTCAATACACGAACAACTAGTTGGCAATGAAACTCTAAACAGATGTTGGGAAGAATGAAATGTGCGAAGTATATTTGTTTTTGTTGAGTATGAATTGGTTTCTTTCGCGGTTTGTCTTGGGAATTTAAGAAATGCTTGTGAAATATTGGTGATAACACTATGGAATGTTATAATGAGAGTATGTGCACATCCTTTGAAGACCGCCTCTATCTCAGGGTAATGCTGGGTGTCTGAGAGAACGACGAGAGTGTTGGCAGCAGAGTGGAGGGTACGAATTAGCGTGTCGTGCGTTGCATTGTGCCCTCCTGAAGTCGATGGCAGCACCACTGCACCAACGCTAATAGCACCAGAAAAGTGCACTTGCGGGAAAGGTTTTAGAGAAATATTGATGCTGTTAGTTGCACATGAATTATTAGCACTTGACGCCATACACACGACACACAATATCACCATTATTATTTCCTCCATCTTCATTGTATTGTGAATGTAATTTTTAAACCTTCACACTTTCTTGGATGCAACGTTTAACAAATGTGTTAAAATGGTGTAAAATTGCTATCTGAGTTAGAATGGAGTGTTATATGTGTCGTAAAGCATGATAAATGACCATAGAAGTTATCGCTGACAAATTTTTTTTTCAACTCGAATATTGGGCCATTCTTCTGAAAAGCACGTACGTGGAACATTCTTATTTCTCTTGGTTACCTGCCAATTCTAATGTTTATTATCTAGTGAATTTTCGTGGGTAAAATTCCATGAGTTGCGTTTTGGGGGTAATATAACGACTGGTGAACGTTATTGCGATGAGAGCGCGTATTTTGATACTTTTTTGTCAACACCTCCGACACCGAATTGCCTTCCCTGGGAAGAACCCTAATCACAACCACACCGTTCTTCAAAGCACCAAGATACTGCACCACTGAAGTAATAATGCCAGATAAAATCTTTCCTCGTCTGTTTGCAATACGTAAATATGTCACCATCAGCGGAGAAAAATTACAGTATTAACAAATTGTTACTGTTTCCCTGAAATGTATTATTGGTAAAGAAGGTATAATAAATGTTATCAGTCGTTGATTTGTGTAGCGTTGCCGAAAGTAAATATTTTGATTTTCGTCAAAAGTATTTTGACGTGTTTATTACTGTATTAGTAGGCCAATTATAGGGTGTAATGAGAGAGGGAACTCTAGAAAGTCCATATCTGTCGCACGCAACAGAGCACAAAAATGATACGAAATATGAGTTGTGCTACTTATTTTCTGAATACCAAAGCAAAACGTGTTGTGGTAAATTGAAGTTGCGTGTGTGAAATTTCTCATCGTCACTGGGATGATTTGTTTTTCCTGCGTAGTAGAAATAAGACAGAAGCGCAGATTTAGTTTTAGGCATGTGTAATTATCTTCTACAATTTATTATCGTTATTATTATTGTGATTATTGTTATTATGGGAGATTTTTTTAAATTGGGGAATTTAGGTGACACTTAATATCCATATTTTTAATATTATAGATTTCTCTAATTCAGGATGATCAGATAGCGATTGTTCTTAAATATTTTAAGAAGCTACTCGTATTTCATATTTTGTTCCTTTACCTCCAACATTTTGGAGTTTAACTTTAAATCTGTCTTCAACTAAAATGTAATACATGGTACTATTAAAATTATTGTAACAATCTCGCTGATGAGTAGCGAAACAAATACAAAAAATATTACCCTAGGGCTGAAGGGCAGCAGAGTCGATATCTAAGACAAGACACTGATATACGGACATTCTAAGAGCAATAAGGCACATTTAGCCATATATAACCTTCAGTCCCATTTAGAACGTAGTTTTACCCGCTCATCCACTAGCAGGGCACGTCTACAAACTACGCTCACTGGCAGAACATATTACATCGGCTGTCAGAAACTCCAGCTATTTCAACATATTCCAGGAGACCGGTCAGGAGCTTAGAGCTTGTCCTGACTGTGGCGGTGCCCCACTGGTGGGAGAGTCCTGGTTAGGGGGAAACCCCGCTAGCCGACGGTAGGTCGGCACCGGATCACGCCATCCAGCGGGAGAAGATCACCGCCATCTCCCGAGAAAAAAACATGCACTACACTAACGGGACTAATGACCTAAGCTGTTGACGCGTCCGGAATCACTCACCAACCAACCAAATCCAGCCACTTCATCAGCCGACTTCAAGCCAGAGAGTTAAATAGTACGGACATCTTAGACCGTAAACATCCGGACATCCATACTTTGACATAACGTCGTTCTTTTATCTTGTCCCGGTTGACGGGGCACACACAGTCATCTGAAAGAAACAAACAAATAAACTAGAAGCTCGCTGACTTCCACCAGAATAAGCTGACCTCGCCCAATTCAGCCCTTCATTCATCTTCCAGTTCCGGGACAGCGTGTATGCTCAGGTACAAGGCGCGGGGGTTCATCCGTCTCACCGATAGTCGCCAACCTCTCTCCATGGAGGCGTTCGAGAATGGAAAACCAGAAAATGCCTGCCTGAAACCCACAGTGTGAGTTAGATACGTCAAGTACACGTTTGTGATATGGTCTCACGGACAGAATTTCTAAGAACACCTGAACAACGTTCATCTCAAGATGAATTTCAACAGGGTGGTCGAAAAGGATGGCCGACTGTCTTTCCTTGACGTCTTGGACCAGGAGCGGTGGCTCAGTGCATCAGCTGATGTCACTGCAGTGACCTCTGACCGGGTTCTAGGTTCGAGTCCTGACGGCGGCAGGATTTTCGACACTAGCTTTTCAGCTAGGTCGAATTAGTCGATGTCTGGAGGAGAATTTTAGCGACCGCCTGCTCTGATCGGTAGTTTTCCGTGGTTTCTTCGACCAACACGAGGCGAATGCCGGAGCAGTACCCTAAGAAACGGGCCACGGACCGCACGCGATCTTTCCTACGTCTTCCTAGTCCTATTCTCTCCCTTTGCACACACACACACACACACATTAACATGCACTACTCTACCGCACATGCTGGGCGACCTATCGGGATTAGAATTTGTCCTGGTTGGGGCGGTGCCCTACTGATGATCTTTTGATACCTGATTGGCGAAAACCCCGCTAGTCGACGGTAGGTGGGCGCCGGATGACGCCATCCAGTGGGGGATCACCCCCCTCCCGTTGAAAAAACATGCACTACACTTACAGGGCTAATGATCTCGGTAGTTGACGCGCCCGGAATCACTAACAATCAATCAATTCGACGTCTTGTTGAGCAGGCCTGCAATTCATACACTACAACAAAACCTTCAAAACGTGTCACGTCAACTGAGCTATGCGGCCACGTCGCAGTTTACACGATTGCAGTGGCACTAACAAGCAAAAATATGTCCACAGTATTTTTCCGACCCCTTAACGTGCGTATACGTATGTGCGCGTGCGTTTATGTAATAAACGCTCTTTACTTTCTCGCTTACTACATACGTGGGACCGGTTTTGTTTTGTTATATATTGTTTTCTGCTGTATGCAAAAAGAGATGTTGAGGCTCCACCCCAATATAACAATATTGTTGATAAATATTTTAAAAATAAAATACATTACATGAACACATATACATGTATGTATATGTGTATATATATATATATATATATATATATATATATATATATATATATATATATATATAGTGATAAGCCAAGAACTCTGGGTTTAGTTGCATGATAAAATCGACATCCAGCGTTAGGAATTGAATTCAAATTGAAACATTGAATGTAAATTCGAAATCAAAGAATACGCTTTGTTAGGACAAGCGATCAACAAAATATAGTACTCAATTCTTGGGGTCATAGCGCTGTGCTGATGGACGCGTCCCCGAACACATTACATGCAAAAGATGTAAAGAGGGCGTTGGGAGCCATGATCTTATAGAAGGGCGCAAGGAATTAGTCTCTAGAAAAATATTGACACACGTAAGCGTTTGGTGACGTGCGAACGGATTTTTAGCATAGGCTGGGTACTCTTGAAATGATAGTGAGGAGGGAATTTATGATTAGTGTGAAGTGTAGCGGCTGTGTGAGGAATTTGAGGAGCGCGCCTAAAGCGGCGCGAGGCGGCAGCGGCGGCGGGTAGCGGCTGGGCATCAGACCGGCATAGACGCCCGGCCAATAGGAAACAAGCAGTTAGCCGGCGAGCCGGTGGCCGTGAAGCGAGGCTATGGCGCCGGCTGCTTTATATGGGGACGCCGCCAGAGACGGAGCAGACTGAGCGGAGACAGTGTATTGGAGAAACGGTGGTTTTTGGAGAGTGCGCGTGGGGCAAAGTTATTTTGTGACCTGGCAATATTCTCTGGATAGTTCTATTGGATTGTGCTTGTGACTCAGCGCGTTTTTGGTACATCTCCCGGTTTTTGGCAATTTTGCCTTGTATATGGTAAACTCTTTTGAACACTGACCACTATTGTATTTTCCCTGTTTGTTTGTAAATAAACTTGTTGTTGGGAATGTGAGCGTGTTTTCCTGAATATAACATGAAGTTTGAGAGGCTTGATGTTGCTTAAATTGTAGAAGTAAAATGTAATTGGAAATTTTGTTAATGTAACAGTTGAACTTTCAAATTAAAATGCACTTCGTGTTTGCAGGGGATGTATACTAAGGTAGGGGCTCCTTAGATGGAAAGTCAGTCGCGAGTAGGTGTTCGATACAAAACAGAGAGGGAAAACCACGACCGCGTGTTAATTTTGTAGAAAATATCAAGTCCTATTAATTGAGGATATTCTGGAACATTTTTACTTTTATCAAGGACGCGAGAATTGGTATAACAAGAATTCCATGGATAACATTTTGCTAGTCAGTCGAGAAGTCATCTATCAAGATGTTATAGTAAGCTTACGAACTACAGTCGACTCCGGTTATAGTGAACTTCTGGGGACTAGTATTTTAGTTCGCTATATACGAGGTTCACTATATCCGATGTTGTTAAAGTTAAACAGAATTTCTCCATTAAGATTAATTTTAGTAACATAGAGTTCCAGCAAAACACATTAACAGCACGAACTAAAAATTGTATTACCTTTATTTGTCTTTAAAAAATCAATTTCTTTTCAATTGTTTGCTTCGTACGTTTTCATTAGTAACTTCTCTATACTCTTTTTCAGAATTAGTGTTCTCTCCATAATTTACTCTACATTGACATATGTGTCTAGGTATTGTAATGCAGTCTTGACACCCTTCAATGCCTCTTGCACTGTTGGAATTCAAGCTGCCTGGTGTTGGTATTTGTGGCACTGAGGCGATGTATTCTTTTCCAGGAGGGAATTATTTTCAGAACGTTGTATTTCCTAGGTTCACTATAGCCGTGGTTCAGGTTCACTGTAACAGAGTTTTCTTATGTTTATTTGTAATGTAAGTGAACCTGGACCAGTGACTTCAATTCACTTTAACCGAGGGTTCACTATATCCGAGTTCACTAAAACCGGCGTCGACTTTATACTCAATCCTATACCGTGCTTTAATGAGCTACATTGAAAAGTAATTCTAAATCTAAAAGTAAAGTATGATAATTTATAATAGTTGCCATCAATCTAATAATTGGTTTCAATGAATAGAACTTCCAGGAATCGTGATTCCGTGTAGAATTACACGTTCACATGCAACAGGTAAGGAGTAATACGTTGTATGTCAAACACCTGATTGAATTGGGAGTAAATTTAATAAATTAGTTTACATTGAGAGGATTAGTGAGCATAGCAGGGGAAGTAATCCTCTTCGTATTATTAGATGTTTGTTGTAATAGAATCCAGATTTGGCAAGTAAAATATCAGAAGAAAATAGTCACAATATATATATATATATATATATATATATATATATATATATATATATATATTGTGTGTGTGTGTGTGTGTGTGTGTGTGTGTGTATGTGTGTATGTATATTCTAACACCACCACCTACCGTGGCAGTCGTCGGAAAGAATGCTCTTTCGAGCTTTGAATATCTCAGGGGCAGGATCTTTAGGGTGTGAGAAAGACACACCCAAACACAGAATTAGGTAAATCAGTAATATATTCTTAAAAGGTATTTCACAAATCAAACCCTTTACACTGTCACAATAGGAGAACAAAAAAAATTGTTAACTGCGCGCTATGACGCATGCAAATCCACCAGTGGTAATCTCTCTTAGAAAAATTTCCAAAAAAAAAAATTTCTTATGGTTTCACTCTTCCCCTAGCTAGCGATAATTTTCCTTATAACACCCGTGCACGGAGTTCTTGTTTGACCAAGTGAATGAATGACATTTAATTTTTCCTACACTTCCTGAATTAATTTTCCAGTACACATTATTACAGGTCTTACTGCTATTCACATACAAATTTTCCTCGTCAACAATTACATTCACAAAATGAGGAACACAAATTAATTATCTTTACTACGTCTTCGGAATGAAATGTACCACCGGCGTGCGAGGTTATGAAATACTTCGCCGTTACTCAATTTTAAGGCGAACACGCAAAATTTAATATTCTGGTTTCTGGTGCTAACACTACTTTTCTAGTTCCTGTCTCCCACTTCAGTTTTATGCAAATTTGGAAGTCCAGCCGTGCTGCCACTCTGCAACGTAGCAAGCTTCGACGCTGCTCTGAAGGCCAGTCGGTCTCCCTTGCGGCTGCCACCAGATCCAGGGACCAGTCTTCTTGCGCCCACCACCAGATCCACGTACCAGTCTTCTTAACCCCAACACCAGTCCACGAATTTCCCCCTTTTTAAAGTTCTCCGCGTGTGCTAGTTAGCGTGTCGTCTCACTAATGCTTTACAAAAACTCGCACAGTTCCGCAACACAGCCACTATTCTGCTTCGTTCTAAATTTCACAGTTCTTACAACAGTCTCGCACAGTGTTCTGCTTACATCACGTAGCCTCGCTACTCTATCACTTCTCCCACTTCCTAACACCTCCAGAACTACCGCTTCTCTCCCTTAACTATCCCGCTACCTTACTCGACTTCTCACCTCGGCCTCTCATACAAAAAGGGGCCCTTTTCTCGCTGCTCCGCCGTTTAAATGGTGCAGTGACGTAACGGTACATCCCTACCGCGCCAATATTGCGGAAGTGCACCGCCGCCGCGCTTCAGGCCGCAACTAATAGGTAGCGCCTTTTGCGATCTGTTATCGGCGTTCTGTTATTTCTTCGCTCTTCATATCTCCGCCAAAGCTGCATGGGCGTTGTGGGGTTTGTGGCGATGCCTCAGACGTCGCAATATATATATATATATATATATATATATATATATATATATATATTCTAACACACCCTACCTACTACCTTACACACGTGGTGTGGGCGTGATAGAATGAATGCTCGTGAAGCGAGCTTAAAATTCTCAGGAAGTAGGATCTTTTGGGTATGAGAAAGGTCTGAACCCTTGACACAATGAATCAGATACAATACGAACAAAATGCACATATATTCAATGACAACAATTACAGTGACGCAATTTTATAACAGGATAATGCACTTTATGTAGTTGGTAACTGAAAAAAAGGCAAAAAATAGGCGTCATGTCGACTGCCTGAACATTTCACCAATTACAATTTACAATTTGCTCATTCCTCTTTCTGAATTTTCATCTACCACATTATTTCACTCTTTTTACTCTCTATTTTTTCCGTGCACGGCTTTAAAATGAGTTTTACACTTATTTTAAGGAATCCCGTTCACAGGTGCTAGCCTTGGGCTTCGCACTCACTATAACACTGAACTTTAAAGAGAAAAAAACAATAAACCGTAATATACACGTTACTTAATCTGACCTCTTTACATATAACAGAATGAAATTACTTTTAACACACTACAATAAACTGTGACTTTTCCTGATAACATCAACTGTACAACATGTGAAAATCATGAATTATTTACGTAAAAGTGTACAAGGTATGCCCTCTTTGAATGAATTTAATGACACGTGCAATAAATGAACTTGAAACTGCCTCTCACATCGTTCGGAATACTTCTCCCACCTATTCTGGACTTTTAACACGAATTGTCGTGTATTTACGGCTATTCTATTTACCCAACTGATCGCCGCGTAAAAGTTGCCAGTTCTTTTACCTCAACAGCTCCGCATCGCTCGCCTGTAGGTAACCTTGGGGATTTTCTGCCACTCGCCCCGCGTGCCTTCCCAATTTCCCCTTCTCCCGTTCCGAACTCGTACTACTCCAGACCAAGTTTTTCTCACCTACGCTTCGCTCTTCCTGGGGTCGTCCTTCTTCTTCTGCGCCTCGTACACGTTTGTTCGCGCTTCCAGCCTCGAAATTATTAATGTTGCTGAAGTTATGCTTAAATGCTCGGCGGACCTAGCACACTTTGCGCATGTGTGGTCTCAGCGTGCAATATGAGATGCTGGATATAGTTAATATCCTTCTGCGCGAATTTTACAAACTTGAAATTATTTCGGAGTCAAACAATCACTTCGCTTGCTCTCTCAAATATTGTGAATGCGAAGAATGGTTTTTGCACTCCACTTCTTAATTACCTTCACTTTCGAAGATACGCTTCGCAGGCTAACTTTTAACTACCAAGCTAAAATAAACTCCTATGCTATCAAGATACAATCGCCGTCGCTGCTGGAATCGAAGAGAGCTCAGTCTAGTCGCCGTCGCTGCTGCAGACAGGGCTCCTGCGAGGCGCGCCGCGATACTTATAGTACTCGCGCATGGGGAAATTTTGGAGGGCATCGTCGCATTTAATTTTTTGCAATTTTATATCCTATCTGTAACTAAATTTAAATGTATCTATTAATTGTAATTTAATTTTCTATTTTTTTGTATTTTATTTGTAATTTTGTTATATATTTCTGTACCTTGTAGACTGACGATGACGGCAATGCCGTCGAAAGCCGGCTATCTTAATAAAAATAATATGTTGACGAAGATGACCTCTTTTATTTCTTTTCTTATAAGTTAAGGTTAAAAAGATTTTATATTACTTGATTTCCAGAATTAATGAGCTCACACACTTATATTGTTCAGAATATCAACATGAAGACAATAATGATAAACCAAAATAAATTCAATAATTATTGAAACAATAATAAATTATGCTTATCGAAGCTTTCTTACAAAATAATTATTTTATTAATAATATCAGTGACAACAATAACCCAAAATATAACTAGTGGCACTACGAAAACAAGTACCCTCACGCAATAATGCTAACTACCCCGCTATATTATTTTACTACATTAACTTGCAGAAGTTTTTTCAATCAGGAAAACTTTTTTCCCGCTGAGTGTGTCGAACTCCGATCCTAAAGGCTTACATGCTCCAGAAGCGCCAGACGGGCGAACTGATTCCGACGAATAAAAAATAAATGCTCGCAAGTTTAAATAAATCCGCTTCAAACTCTCAAAGTCTTTAGTTGGTTCAGATCAATCTCGGAATATAAATTTTAGAGAAAATAGGCTCAATGGTTTAGGTGCTAGCGTTGACCACAGAACGACGGAGGGATACTGATACAGAGACGATTTGCCGTCAATCAATTTTTCGATATCAAGAACCCACAAAACATGAATTTTGGCTACACTATGTTCTAGAGGAATTTTTTCTATATTTGAAACAGGATTTTTCCCCTTTTTCGTTACCAGGATTAGGCAATAGGTTTTTCTAACGAAAATTCGTTTTACTGCGCTCGATGACATAACTTTCTCTTCATACGAAATACCTTCATAAGGCGAGAAAGTAAAAAGTAATAATATTCGGAACGTTAGGGCAGGCAAGTGAAGGTTGCAGGCAAGGTAACAAGCTTACTAGAGCTCGCAGGCACTGCGTCCACAGAAATTGGTGCGAGATTTAAAAGAAAAGGTTGTACCAATGGTACGGAATGGCGGTACGTCACTGAATTCCTGGCCAATTATTACTTGGCAGTTATTGTCACAAATTTTGCAATATTAATTCCGATTTTCTATTTAAGGCAAATAAATTATCCATTAAAATGAAACATCAGTCCGATTTCAAATTCTCAATTGAGAGTAAAATTTTAAAAAAATGAATAAAAAGTATCTTTATTTTGTTGTTCTTTTACTTAAGAGTGATATATTAGGATGACGTTTTTACGTTCAAGTTAGAAGGTTTAAAAGACAAATATTTTAGCTGTAAAAAGCGCTGCCTGTCCGTAATTGAGAATTTTTAAGTTAGAGAGACTTGTTAATTTATTTCATATTATTGCAAAATACAATAAATAACTGAATGATTAATATCACAACGAAACGAAAACAAGGAAAGAATTTGCCATTGAAACATTTTCCAGTCACGATGTTTAGATATGGGAAAGTTTAGTAAGAAACTAAACATCAAATAGTAGTGAAGAATATGAACATAACACAATTCTCAGTTATTTGATAGAAAAAATCTGGCCAATATATTTTCGTATGAAGCCACTAAACAACGCCTCTCGTCGCTCCAGCTTGCGCATGTATACCCCTTTCTGGATTTTAAGGGAGAATAAGTGCGAAACAGGGGAAGTTGCCCGTGTCCGTAGGAGCGCCGGGTTCTCCAGGCGGGCAAGGAGCTCGTGCGGGCGCGGTTTGATGTGCTTGCCACACGGGTACTGACGGCAAAACATAATCCAAGTTCTTCCCATGGGTAGTGTTTATGTTTAAATTTATTCTTGATTGATTCATTAGTTTATTTAAATCTTACAAAATATTCATACAGATGCAAGTACACGTTCATACAGATGCAGAGGAAGACAACAATTGATTTCACGTGAGACACATATTAATAATCGATTAAGATAGTTGAAAAAGTGTGTAAAAATTGAAAATTCGAAAATTACATAGAGCCTTCCAGTGTTATTATCTGTATTGATTGTATTTGTGAGTAGAAGTGTTTCAGACGATCTCCAATAAAGTTTCTCGATTTCTCAATAGTTTTCTGCTACAACACATACGTGAAAGATAAGGGACAAACAATAAGCTGAGGACGAGACTCGAACTCGCGACTCGAACCCTTCACCGAAGTTCTGAGTCGGAATATGCAATTAACAACTATGGCTATCAAGTTCGGCCCGCGTGCTTCTCTTCTATATTCTTAAAGTCATGTTTCAGTTCTATCATTAGGGAGCCGAAAATTTGAGAAAATGTAAAAATGTGTCCTTTGAGCGGCTAAAGATGGCTGCTGAGAAGGCATAACTGAAAAGCCAGTCGAGGCTAAAAGAGATTAGATCACTAACTAGGGTGAGAAAGTCTGTGCCATTTTTTAACAACACTCCTGTATATAAAAAGAATTGTACATGACCTTTTTTTAAAGAGCTGATATTTTTCAACTTAATTTGTCTGAGAAAAAAATCTTTATCTTTAATGAAAATCGCAAAAAAAATTTCGGCGTCTCCCTACAACTACAATTATGAAGATAATTTTCTTTCTTAATGAAATGCTCCCACGTGTATAGCAATCCACGTATATAGCAAATACCGATAAACAAAGTGGTTCTGGTTCCATTTTCGTAACACTCTCTGTATTTTCGAAAATTGGCCAATAAATTAATATAAATAAATTATTGGCAAACAAAATTATCGCTCTTTGAAATCTTTTATGTGGAATTAATTACCTGTCATTTTAGACCGCAAAAGGTTTGTGTTGTACTTAGTGATTACGTAATTTTCACACCTTGTTGATAAAATTGTTTACATCTTTTTGGAATCGTTGAATTAATAATTGCTCATTGAGAATATATAGGTGCATTTTTGAAAACAAATTTTAGAAAAATTTCAAACACAAAAACTACAGTCCCACATGCCAGTCCCAATGAAAGCAGGAGAAAAGATCCCGACAACTGACTCAAACTCAGTGGATTAGGGTATCTCTTATATGGTGCATGTGGTATTAATACACCATTTACCGACATTTTGTAAAATTGTGCACGTTCCCAGAAGTCGAAAAGACCGGCTCCCAGAACTCTGAGGATGAAATTGTTCAGAACGTCGTAGTAGGGCATATTCTTTCCTACAGGATATGCAATGTAACCTGGAATAAGTACACATTCTTGTACTTGATGAATCAAACATTCCCCGTCTTGTACGAAATCCGGTTTCCGAGAATAAACTCGGAAGGTAAAATCAGTTGCTAGAAATCCTTCATGTTTGTCATATAGAATGTTGTGAAGGCGTCTGTCAAGATTTTTAGGTTCTTCAACAAGTTTCCTTCCCAATCTATGAAGAACTTCTCCAGAATACTTGTTGTCAAATAAATGACGAAAATCTGAATAAGTGTAGAGACGATGTATGATGCGATTAGCTTCCTCAAGTGTTTGTACATTCGTGCGAGGTGGGGGCGATGAAAGAAAGCTGAGAAGTTTTCCGGTGAACGTGTTGCTCACCAAGAAAAACAAAAGAATAGCTGAGAGTGCGAGTCTTTGGGATGAATTGCGAGGGCAGGCTTCCATGCATCCTGTGAGAATTATTTGTACAACTTCCAAAATGGATTTTGTAATATCCCATCGAGATGATTGTTCATTGATGTGTTGCTGTGCCTGGAAACGTTGGATTATATCCCATGTGATAACCGTGAAGAACACTGTCCCGATGAATGAGAACCAAGTTGTACGATGAAACGGCATAAGAAGCACGGCGGTGAATGAAATGGGATCGGCGCTGCGGATAATAATACACAATCGTACTGTTCTGATGGTAGCTGTGTAATCTATGAATTTGTATCTCTCAGATGTCAGATAGATAGGGTTGAATAGGACGACTGCAGATCGATTTCGTAAGTGTTCTATAGTAATCGGGGCATATTCATATGACACACTATTTTCAAATTTAAAAAAAGACATCTTTTCTTTGATTAATTCCAAGAATTGATAATCAAGTCCGTCTTGTATTCGTTCACCATTTTTATTTACCCAAAATGAACGTATTGGAAGACTGCGTGTTGCATGTTTCAATATTCTTTGTTTGGGCATGGCATTACCTAAGTATTCAAAATTTCGTAAATTACTTGTTAATGCGTCGTTACCTTCTGTATAATTAAAAACACATAAAACATGTTTATTATTAAAATAAGTGATGTAGTTAATAGTTTTTATTTTGCTGACATGAACTATATTAATAATGAAGATGAAAAAGTGTTCTGTTTCGCGTTTCACACAATAGTGGCACGAGTTTACTTTCTGCTTTTCTATATTATCAATACACGAACAAATTGGGGGGAATGAAATACTAAACAGATCTTGGGAATATTGAAATATGCAAAGTATATTGGTTTTGTTGAGTATGAATTGCGATCTTTCGCAATACCTCTTGGAGATGTGTGGTATGCTTGAGAAATATTTGTGAAGACACTATGAAACGTTATAATAAGAGTATATGGACGTCCTTTGAGGGCCGCTTCCACTTCGGGGTGATAATGGGTGTCTGTGAGAACGAGGGGGGCGTTGGCAGCAGAGTGGAGGGCCCTAGTTAGCGCCTCCTTCGTTGCGTTGTATTCTCCTGGGGGCAATGGGAGCGCCAGCTCACCAACGCCAATAGCACCGGAACACTTCACCGACGCCAAAGCATCTTGCGAAATATTGGTCCTGTTATTTTCTAATAAAGCATTAGCACTTAATGTCACACCCATGAAAAGCAATATCACCCCTATTATTTCATCTCTCTTTATTGTATTGTGAATGAAATTTTTAATCATTCGCATTTTCTTGATGGCAAATTTAATGAATATGTTAGAACTGTATAAGAATTGCTATCATATTTCACATGGAAAGTGTCGTAATACTATACTGTAAGTGTCGTAATGCATGAAATATCGGTTCTGATTTTTTCGAACTCAAATATTGGTCCATTTTTCAAGAAAGCACTTGCATGAAAAATGCTTACTTCCCTTGCTCACCTGAATTTTTCATTCAAGAAAACGTGCGTTAGGTTTTAGGATAAATATAACGATCAAGGAGCGTCACTATGAGGAATGCGTTGGTGTACAGCGTCTATATCGATTCCTCGGAAACAGAATTGTCTTCCCTGGGAAGACTTCCCCACGTCGCAACTGCACCGCTCTTTACCCCACGAAGGCACTTCACCACAGAGACAGTGTCCGATAGAATTTTTCTGACGTCTGGATGAAATAAGTGGAGTCTGTCACCTCCTACATGGAAAAAATCGTTAACAAATTGTTATTGTTTCTCTGAAGTGCGTGATTAGTAAAGGAGGTATAATGCATTGTCAGTCGTTGATCCTATTTTAGCGTGACTGATACTCAAAACTATTTTCACGCGTTTTATTACTGAGTTTATATGTGTATTATAGTGTTTAATGAAATCGAAATACGATGAACTTCGAAATAGAGGAACTCTAGAATGTCTATAACTGTCGCACGCAACAGAGTAAAAAATGAAACAAAATATGAGCTACATATTTTCTGGATTTCAAAGCGAAACTATATTCTGATAATATGAAGTTTGCGTGTGTGAAATTACATCGTCATCACTGTGCTAATTTTATATTTTTTTGAAGGAAAAATAAGATAGAAAACTTATTCAGTTTTAGACATGTGGTAATTACACTGATCTACAAAATTGACCTTTTTTTCTCCCACATGTACTTTATTACCTGACAGGAAAGTATACGCTGAATTCAAAATTGAAATCTATTTGCTACTATCACGTAATTTTTTTTTGACACTCTAGTATTTTTTTAGTCGTTGCAATTACAATAAAGAAATTTAAAATGATCAGCATAACTAAAAGTTGTTAATTGATGATGACCTTGGGTATCTTACCTGAGGAACTCCCTTTGAGAGTGAAGCAGTAATATACCAACATACTGGATATCCACTGTCCTTAGTACTTGTTTTCAAGGTTGCACAATTCTGATAGAACTGCTCTCCGAGTTCATCTCCTACAGACCTCAGATTTTCAGAAAAGAAAGATAAGAGACTGAAGGAAGTGAATCGTAAGAGACACACTACAGTCCAAATCTTCATATGATTTACGTAATTTTATATTAATTCCGTATACTTGTGGAATTTCTTCTTGTCGAATTCAACCAAATGTTTTAAGGAAATCCATGCGTATTTACTAAATCATTTAACCTTTCATCAGAATTTGCATCTTTCACTAGTTCCCTTAATTGTAGTCCGTCGAATAAGTCCCTCTAATTTTCGTATCACTAATTTTCGGAAAGATCTCTTTCGTCTTTCGCCCATGGCTTTCACGACGTGCATCAAAAAATTTGATTTGAAGAGACGCGAGAAATATCTTTTCCCTATCAACAAAGGGAACTTCTAGAACACATTTATTGATTGATTGATTTTTCGTGTTTCCGGGCGCGTCAACTGCTTTGGTCATTAGTCCCGTAAGTATAATGCATGCTTGTTCTCGGGAGATCTTCCCCCGCTGGATGGCGAGATCCGGCGCCGACCTACCGTCGACTAGTGGGGTTCCCCCTAACCATGACTCTCCCACCAGCGGGGCACCGCTCCAGCCGGGACAAGCTCTAAGCTCCCGGCCGGTCTCCCGGAATATGTGGCTGTGTAGCGCATGTTAGTGTGAGTGTGTAAGGGGAGAGGATAGGACAAGGAAGAGGAAGGAAAATCGCGCGCGGTCCGTGGCTCGTTTGGTAGGGTACTGCTCCGGCATTGGCGAGAAACCACGGAAAACTACCGATCAGAACAGCGGGCCCTAGAATTCTCCTCCAGACAGCGACTGAATTCGACCTAGCTGAAAAGCTAGTGTCAAAAATCCTGCCCTTCCGACTAGTTCCTAAACCATGCATTGGATTTGTTTTTGTAAATTGAAGGAACCCCTGTCCATCTGGCTCTAATTAAGGCTTTGAAATTTTCGAAAACATTCTCTCAAATTTGGCGGTACTGTACATGAAGTCTCTGAAACGGAGCTCTGAAAATTCAGAGTTAACTGTCAAAAGCATACCTATGGCATCTTTATCAGTGTTTTTTACTCTATTCTTACAAGAAATCTAAAGAAAAAATTTGGAGCTGTTTTTGAGAAAATTTTAAATGTCTGGAAAGGCTTCATGTAAAGTACCTCCAAATTCTTAAGAATGTTTTTCAAAGCTTTTACTACAGCCAGATGGACAGGGGTATCTTCAATTTGGAAAAAAAATCCTATGTATGGTTTAGGCGCTTGTAGTGTTCACAGACGGACAGGCAGGCGGACAGACGGACAGACACATGGACGGGTGGACAGACGTTTTGGCGTCAATTGACTTTTCGGTATCAAAGTCACATAACAGACATTCTGGCTACACCACAAGTTAGAGAATTGTACCCCTAAATTTAGCAACTAGTTTTATTCACTTTTTCTTTATGAGGGCCGGGCATTGAATTTTTTCTGCTTGAATAGTCGCCGCTAATGTAAATATTAACGACGTGAGAGACAAGTAAAAAAATACATATTTGTAATTTTTGAAAAAAACAAAAGAATAAAGTGATATGGCTTTCATGTCGTCTTAAAGGGTACATTTAGCACTATCCCTACCGAACGTTTAAAGAAAAAAATTTCGACCCGTTTCAGAGAAAATCTTGATTATATTATTTTTTTAAATTGTACATATTGCACGCAACATTGCTCGAAAACTATTAACCTACATGACCTTTTGAAAACCGATTTCGAACAGCGAATTTCATTTTAATGAAACATCTTTATCTTCAATTTTGTAATTGCGAAGAGCCCGAAAAAATGCAAACTTTTGAAACTTTCGAATATTTAGAGTTAATAATAAAAAATGGATCTTGCCATCTTTTAAAATGTACTTTACACTATTCTTATAAAAAATTTAAAGAAAAAATTTGGAGCCGTTTTTTGGAAAATTTTGAAAATGTCCCGGAGGCTTGATGTAAAGTAATCGAAAATTTTAAAGAATTTTTGTCAAAATTTCAAATCTTTAACTAAAGTCAGATGGTCAAAGTTTTCTTCAATTTGGAAAAACTTCAACGTATGGTTTAGGCGGTAGTAGTGTTTACTGACGAACGGACGGACGGACGCTCGGACTGACGCTCGGGTGTTTTGGCCTCAATTGACGTTTTGGTATCAAAGACACACAAAACTGGGGTTCTGGTTACACCACGTTCCGATGGTTTTCCAAAAACGGCTCCAAATTTTTTCTTTAAAATTCTTTTAAGAATAGAATAAAATACATTTTAAAAGATGGTATGGGTCCTTTTTCACTGTTAACTCTCAATATTCGATAATTACAAAAGTTTGATTTTTTTCGGCCTCTTTCTACAACTACAAAATTGAAGAAAGAGATTTTTCATTCAAATAAAATTTGCTGTTCGAAATCAGTTATTTCAATGTACATTTTTTGAAAATTTTAATAGTTTTCTAGCAATGTTACGTTTAATATGTGTTATTGTAAAAAATAACAAAATCAATATTTTCTCGAGGACGGCTCCATATTTGCTTCTTTAAACCTTTGGTAGGGATAGAGATAAATGCACTCTATAAGATGACATAAACGCAATATTGCTCTGTTTTTTGTTTTTTCAAAAATTACAATCTATTTTTTTATTTGTCTCTCACGCCGTTAATATTTACATTAACCGCAATTTGTTTACACTATTGTATTTATAAATAAATGTGCTTTAAATAATGTCAAATAAAGTTTCAGGAAAACTCAACAGTTTTTTGTGAAAATGAGCTCAAAATTCCGAGTTTTCAGTAACGCTCTCTTTCTAAAAAATGGCTCCAAGTTCTTTCCAACGGACTGTGCGAATTGCACTGTTTAATATGGCGTTAACTTCATTTTGGAGTATTCTTTTGATTTTTCAACAATTACACAAATGCAATTTTTTTTAAATCTCTCACGCCGTTAATATGCATATTTTCAGCAATTTGAAAACACTATATCAATTGCGAGTTGAAGTATTTCAAATGACTTTAACTGAATTTTTTCGTAACCTAAACAAATTTTTGTGAAAAAGAGCTTCATATTTCGCTTTTACCGTAATGCTTAACGCCATTTTTTAAAAACAGCTACAATTTTTCAATGATAATTGGTATTTAGGACGAGGTTTTACCCATCTTCAATGATCTTAAAGTAATATTTCGGTTCTGTTATTAGGAAAACGAAAAATTGAGAGAATGTAAAAAAAAAAAGTTCGGCGATAAATGGTAGCTGGCAGAGGGATGGGGTATGACCGTAAATCCAGTCCACTAGTTTAATTTATTATACTTTAATGGCTAATACTTATATACTTTAATGGTTACAAATTGTGTATTGTTAATAATTGTAATGAATTACAATTATTATTTGAAGGCATGTTTTAATTGTTTAATTAATTTTTAGTAAAAAAGGTAGAGTAAAATATCAAAATATCCTCTCTCAAACATGTATTATTAACAGTAAAAAGGGGGTCTAAGAATAATTTAGCTTGTGATCTCTAACCAAAAACAGACAGTGAATTTGTAATCGATTTCTGTTAATGAAATATTGGATCTCCAAAGGAGGGAGGACTTCGCCGATGTCCAAACAATGCTTTCCGTCATTTGTAGAAAGTGGAGTCGCATTAAACCGCTCCTTTAAAATGATATACATTTTAGAGGAGCAATATTCTTTTTTAACTGCAGAAAGATATTTGAATTGATAACTTTAAAATGTATTCGTTTCTGTACATTAGCATTCCCTCTGTTACCAGAATTATGTGCCGAAATACATGAAGTAGTGTAACCTTCGCGTACCTGGTAACGAAGAACGCTTAATTTGATATAAGACAAAGTTTTAAAAAACAATATAAGAAGAAACAGTTTCGTTGGCGCATCAACACAATTTTTAAGGCCATTTGATATAAGTTTGTTTCGGCTAGGAATAACTACATAAACACTTACAGTATCTTCACATTCATTGAATTCGTCAATTAAATGAACTCAAGGGTGGGATGCAAGACAAATGTAGCGTCTTTGACTGGTGCATACAGTAGTAATTCGTGTGTGTGAAGCAGTGAAGTGTTAATATGTAAATAGTACGTTAGTAGTAAATTGTATGATGTAATGAATTGTGTGTGTAGTAGTAGTGGTAGTAAACAGTGGACAAAAGACGCACTTCACATTCTCTTCACCATTGTGTACAGGTTTATTTCCTACTCGTTTGAAAGAAAATGCCAATAACAACATTCGTTAAAAAAGTATCTTTTACCAGATTGTTTGAAGAGTTTTTTGTTAGAGTATTTATCAAATCAATGATATTATTTGAATCTGGAAATGTCATTAATTTACTCTCTGAAATAAATTCTTTGGCTCTATCACAACTTTTGTTATATAGTTGAGGTGAAAAATCTACTAAAGCCATCTAATTAAGTGGTAAATTATACCCTAATACTTCCTTATGTCTTTTTGCCCATCAAAATTATGCTTCTCAATATTTCAGCCATAAAAACAATAGATCCGCAGATTAGCCCCAATGGAAGCAGGAAAAACGGGCCTGATAGTTGATTCAGTTTCAAAGGTTTAGGGTAACGCCTACGTGGTACCTGTGGTATCAACACCCTTTGTGCCGCCATATTGTAAAACTGAGCTTGCTCCCAATGATCATATAAGCCGGCTTCGATGGTTCTGAGAACGTAGCTGTTCAAAAGTTCGTAATGAGGCATATTTTTTCTAACTGGAAATGCTGCGGAGCCTGGAGTTAATACACATTCTGGAACGAGATGAAACAAAGATTTTCCGTGACGTAAGAAATCCGCATGCCGGGAAAGAACTCTGAAGGTGGGAACAAACATTACGTAACCCGCACGCTTATCATTTAAAAGGTTGCGCAGTCGTGGAATAAGTTTTCCTGGAGTCTCTTCTATAAGTTTTCTTCTTAGACTAGAAAGAACGTCGTTAGAATGTCTGTTTTGAAAAATATGTTTGTTAGATGTCGTGTACAGACGATCTATTATGCGATTAGCTTCATCCAATGTTTGCACTTGTCTGCGATGGGGAGGCGATGCAAGAAGGCAGAGAAGTTTTCCGGTGAATGCGTTGCTTACCAAGAAAAACAGGAGAATAGCTGCCAAAGCAAATCTTTGGGATGCATTTCGAGGACAGCTTGCGTTTGATCCTGTAAGAATCACTTGCACAACATCCAAAATTGATCTTGTAATATTGCTTTCGTGTCGTATTTGTCTGTATTTCTGACCACTGCACCGTCGAATTATCTGCCACACGATGACGGCGAAGAAGACGCACACTATAAAACAGAACCATGTTGGGTAATCAAAAGGCATTAGAAGCACTGCGCTGTACGAAAGCTGACCTGCTCTGCGAATAAAAATACACAAAGGCCTGACGTGAAGACAGCTGTGTAGTCAACATACTTATATCTCTCGTGCGCCAAATAATACCCGTTGAACACCACATCCGCCGAGCCATTTTGTAGAAATCCCAATGTGGTGGGGGTGTCCTGGCTTTCGAAATCAACAAGATTTTGAAAGGTGAAGGAAGATAGTTTCTTTATGAGTAGTTGCATAAAAAGATACTCAGCACCATCTAGTATAAGTTGTCCGCTCCTCGTTTTCCAAAAACTTCTTATGGGATGTGTACGAGTAGCATGTTTTATTGTTCTCTCATAACTGTTTTTATTCCTTGGGTTTATAAATTTATGTTTGTGAAAATTATCAAAAAAAATTATTTTCTGATTTTCTGTGTTGTTAAAACACAACCAACAGTTAACTGGCAATGATACACTGTATATAACGTCTCCAGGAGTTCGAATTGTACAAACAATATTTTTTTTACTAGATCGTGAGTAGCATTCCAGGGCCAAATCTGTTGACATGTTTAATACATTTGGGGATTGTGCAGTGCTCACTTTTTGATACGAAATTATGACCATATTACGTCGTTCTAAATCGGCAGTGAGTAAATGTCGGTGATCGGCTAACACGACAGGAACGAGAGATTTAGTGTGCAGTACCCTTGACAGAAGCAGCATAGACGGATCAAATTCTGCGGAAAGGGGACGTATCACAACCGCACCAATAGCTACAGCAGCAACACACTCAATCACAGATGAAATAGAATCCGGTAATACCTCTTCGTCGTGTTTATATAAAAAAGCATGTCTGTTTGCACCGACACAGATTAGTGATATCAATAAAAAAGCACTCGTGACTGTCGCTGTAGAATGCATTGTTTTTAGTTTACCGAAACAAAATATTAGTAGGAATAAGTTTACTACTTGTGAGTTAAAATTATGTTGTTTAATGAATTTTGAAAACTCACATTACACGTTGCATTGGCATCTCAGGGAACTACATTTACTCTGTAGTGAAAGACAAATGTATTCAGCGGAAAAACTATAGTATTCCTCAAATCCATTTATTATCTCAACCAATTCAGAAACGCAAACATTAGAGGCATTATTAGTAAGATTTATAATCTGTTTTAGAGGAACGTGTGGTTGGTTTTTTATTGCTCGAGGACAATGTGTGCGTGTTGTCAATGAGTTCTAAATACATATCTTTATTTATTGTCTAGTAATTACATTGCAGATGTATATGGAGAAATGCATGAAACTGAATATGACTTTTCTGCCGTAATGCAATAATTAAATAATTCTCTTTTTTTATAATTATATTAGGTAATATAATACTGCGTGGTAATTAATCTAGAATGATGAGTAGCTACAGAAATACTAAGGTATTTCCTGGATTTATATGATTCAAAATGGAATGTTATTCCTGGATTAATATGATTCAAAATTGAATGTTTAAATGAAAAATCTGCCAAATAATGACAATAATAATCAATACAGATGAATAAATCTAAAGGGTCTGATTGTCATTTTTTATTTTTTAGCTTCTAAATAGATTTTCGACTCGCGTATTCGAGTACTAAAACGAGATTCACGACTAATCAGTTATTGTCAGCCTGTGTCTGACAAACCTATTTAACTCATAACCTTTTGCATCTATCAACATGAAATTTAAACACATTGTAGACACTTTCAATTGGGACCAACTTAGATTTTGTTTTATCTAGATATCCTCAACGGTTTCGAAGATATTTTTGTTGTCCTTTCGTAATGTCTTGTTTAATAATGCATAATATCATTATATTATTATTATTATTATTATTATTATTATTATTATTATTATTAAATTCAATACGGTGAATAAATCTGAATGTCTGTCTGTGATTTTTGAATTTTCAGCTCTAAAATACTTTTCCAACTTGCATATTCAATTACAAAAATGAATATTGCATCAAATCAATTGTTGTCTGTCTGTCCACCTGTACGAGCCGTGTTTCTTAAATCAAAAACTACCTCATCTAGAAAAAAAAATTTAAACACATTAATAGATACTACCCATGTTGCCAACTTAGTTTTGTTTTGAGACGAAGTCCCGAACGGTTCCGAAGATATGATTTTTTGTTGTTATTGCTACATAGTTGTGCTGCATTGCCACACTGCATTGTTCCGCTTCGTGCACCTGTTACATAAAACAATGCATTCGTTTGTATGTGCTACGAGAACTTTAAACCATCTGGAGTTATTGCCTTGGTACTCGCAAAGTTATGTGCTATAAATGGTATAATACATTTTTGAGGATGCAAGAATGAAAAAAGCACGTGCTATTGCGAAGTGGAATCTAAACATACGGCAAGAAAAGAATGTAAAGACGAGGCAAGGCAGAAAAGGCAAGAAGAGAAGAGCAGGTAGCGATGAAGGGAGGAAAGACAGTGGCCAGGCTTGAATGGCAGGTGGAAGTGTTAAGACGCTCGGGTCGAGAGAACGAATAAATCGGGCACAGGCCGGAGAACGGCGAGTTGCGCGAGACAGTGTAATGTGGTAGTGGGAGGAAGTCAGCATGTCGTAAAGGGATTGGATGGCTGGGCCAAAGGGGTGGTGCAGGACTTGGCTGCGTGGTCAGATCGCGATTGCACTCTTACTTAATTTTTCTATCCATATCAGTGGATGTAGTTGCCTGACAGCCACTCGGCCGCTATCGGGGGATACTCTGATCGTACAATGTTCTCTTTACACTCTTACTTAATTTTTCTATCCATATCAGTGGATGTAGTTGCCTGACAGCCACTCTGCCTTTCGCAATTCTGTTTCTAATATCTTGCGAACTGCCTCCATTTGCATTTATTTTTGTACCTAGGTATGTGAATTTTTGACAGGGTTTTACTTCCAAATCATCATCCAGTTGCAGACCTTTAGCACTTTCTCTTACAACCATATACTCAGTCTTGTTAAGTTAATTTCTAAACCCCATTCCGAGTACTCTTCATATAATTTCCGCAGCATATATAGAGCATCGCCTTCATCTTCAGCGAACACAACCTGATCATCTGCAAAGGGTATAGAGAATAGCATAAAGTCACCAATTTTAATACCCATTTTACTACATTTCTTCCTCCATCTTCTCAGGGCTTCATTCAAACATATTTTAAATAAAGCAGGGCTACACAGCACCCCTGCCACAAACACAAACTTTTATTTACTAGAAATGGTGCTGAAACGTTTCTCCCTACTTTTATTTGGCTCGTATTATCACTGTACAAATCTTTAACGGCTCGAATCAATTGCGTATTTACATTTTGTTTCTCCATTGACAACCAGTGCGTACATAATGGAACAGTGTCATATGCCTTACGCAGATCTATAGGCACCAGGTGCGTCTCCAAGTTATGGGCGAGACGTTTGTCGGTTACCTGCGTAATACAAAAGACGTTATCAATACATGAGTGCCCCGTTCGGAAGCCGCTCTCTTCCTCGACATCAATATGGTCTCATTCCAGTCGGGGTTTTAATATTTCCCCATACACTCGGCCAATGCTGCATAGGACAGTTATGCCTCTATAGTTCGCACACTGTTTCCAATCACCTTTCTTGTAGATGTTAGAGAAATATCCTTTTCTGAAGTCCTGCGGTAATTCCTCTTCCATTAAACATCCATTGTACAGTCAGTTAAGAAGATCCAATAATAAATTGGCGCCACGCTTCAGCAATTCAATTTTTACCTATCCCGGAACGCATGCTTTTACATTGTTAAATCTATGTATTGTTTTTTCAGTCTCTCTCACTGTAATATATTCAATATTATGCGTTTCCGCGATCTCTATGTTATACCTGTTACTAAATGTGGACCTTTCATTTTCTTTTAAAAGTTCTTCATAATATATTTTAAAATGATCTATACTTACAGATTGTAATACTGAAGTTTTCTTTTCGTTTCGTCGGAGGTTCTGTATTATTTCCCATGCATTCTTTGATACGGCATTGCCTATACTCTGTTCTACATCTTCACATATTCTTTCCGATGCTTTATTTTTCACTTATCTTACTTCCTGTTTAACTTCTCTACTAATTTGACGGTACCGTTTTCTGTCTTCAATATCTAAGGTGCTTAACCAATTTTCTTGTCTCTCACTTTTCCTGCCAAAGAATTATTCCACCATGAGTCACCTGTTCCTTTCCTACCAGTACATTCTTTTTTCCGAGGCTCTCATAAGCTGCGTGATGCACGGAATCTACAATTCCATCGAGAGTATTTGAGTTCTTTGGTTCACTTCTAACAAGAAGAAACAAAAGAGGTCATCTTCGGTCAACATATCAAAACTTTAGTTCAACAAGCCTGGACTTTACGATATGCATTGATCTCTAGTTATGCTGAACTTCATGGACAAAATCGATACGACTGAAGTCTTGTAATTTTTGTCATTTGAATACATATACCTTAACATGCGCTTACAATTATTGGGCATTCAATATCACGTTATACCGCATTTCCCTAAATTTCTAAATAATTTGAGGCTGCCAGGAAAAAATTATGTAGTTGATAAACATCTAATCTATTATTGCACTGATAAAAAACATCCCGAAATATTACGATAAATATTCAATGTCACGATAAAAATGAAAACAGAGATTATCTAGCTACTTATTAGCTTGAATTGGCCAATGAAAATCATTTTATCTTTCTTTCAAGAGAAACTTAATGTTTATTTCTATCAATGTAGCAAATTAAAAAGTGAAAAATTTACATTGAGAACTTTCTTAGTCATATCCTGGTTCGAACCTTATACGGTGATTCTCGTGCGTCTTCGCGTGCTCTTAATTGGTGGTTCCTCCAAGAAACGCCTTCCCTTCCTTTTTTGAAGCTCCGAAGTCCAGAAGTCCAATTACCACGAATCTGCTTCTCTTCTTTAAAAACGAACACCGCCGATTCACCGCTTCGCACCGCTCAAATATTTGTTCCAGCTCCACTATATTATGTCTGATGCCCGTTCTCACCGTATAAATATCCAGTGCTTTTATGATTACACCGCAAAACAAATCTCTCAGTTCTATCTTCCGTTTATAGCAAGAAAATATGCAAAGTCCGGTATCGTTTGTAAACCGCATACATTTATAAGTTCAAGAATGATTAGAATTCACTCGCGAAAAAACTCCGTCTTATTTTTATGCACAGCAAAATATTCGGAACTCGACACGTTTCTCAAATCTTAGAAGTATCACAAGTTCACTTCTAGTTCTGCCACGAAAATATTCAGAGTCCGAATATGTCCCTCAAGTCCGATTCTTCCTTCACCACACGAAAATATTTCAAAGTCCCAACACGTATTGTAGACCCCCGAAATTTTTATAAGTCCTAACATGCACAAATTAATCTATTCACGAGCGAACTGCTCACCGTCACGACATGCGACCGACTGAATCTTATCCTCCCTTTTACAACCCACAATGCCTCGCCTCTCTTTTATTTCGACAAAATGCCCAAACTTCCGTTTTAATAATCAGTCGACGCTTCTTCAACCAATCCCCAAATCTCTTATATTTCCTCCTACTCGCCGTCACCTCCACGGTCAGATGAATGTTTGTTTATCCTGACAACAACCACGACGTCGTTACTAAGGCGCCATATTGGCTATTATTTGCCCTAATCATTTCGCCCATTTACGACAAATATACTGCAATAAACCTGTCCCCACATCGGTATGTCACACATGTAACTAATTAGGGGGATCAGCATTAGGCTGAATCCGATTTTTGTACCCCCAGGTTTGTTAGTCCTGGGGGATGGAAGATGAAATGATGACAATGAAGGATGAATGGACGACACACACAAACAGACATACACAAACACACCCATGCACGAGGCGGGACTCGAACCCGCGATCCTTTCGACCGAGATCGCCACGGCACTACTGCCTTAGCGGTCTCGGCTATCCGGACTGGCTATTTATATATATATATATATATATATATATATATATATATATATATATATATATATATATATATATATATATATATATATATATATATATAGTGACCGTACTTACCTCCGGCCCCAAATTAGGGATCCAAAAATGCCTGGGCAGGTACTTACCACACATTAAAATTTTGAATGCATAATATGCTGTAACCGACCATTATTAAGGACAAGGGATCGTTCTGGGGAGGACGCCTTTATTAGGATGATGTTGGTTGTTTTTGTTACTTTTCTTAATGGATTCATTATGCATCGATTTACTCGTACAATTATTAATTAATTCACAAAGAACAAGAATGTTTAATAATTAGAAAGACCTTCATCACATGATCAAATAATAATATAATACTACATCACTATTGATTAATACTACTTGGAATATACATATTGTTATTCGGGAGTTCCCATGTTCTTGTACAGTAATAACACACCAATATTGTGTATCCTTCTGCCTTATCATCAGTACTACGTTTGCCCCACCACTAAGCAATGAGAATACACTCCTCCCTCATTGAACCTCTATTATCAGTTATTATCCTCTCTTCCCATTCCACGTTAACGCGTGTATGATTGCAATAGTTCAGTTCACCTCTCACAGGTATTACGAACTGCGTTACTTATCTGTTATTCTCTCACTCCCGCCGTGGGCACCGCCGCCATTGCGATGTCCTGAAGCCGCCGGTTCGGGGCGGTAGCTCGTCGCCGCCTGGCCGTCTATTTCCCTCGCTGCCGCCGGGCATTATCCAGTATTCTGATCCCTGATCATTCACTTACGTCATATGGATACGAATTCTATCTTCTCATGGCGATTCATTGACCCGGGATATTTTATACTATAATAGATTTTTAACAAAATCAATTTTGACTTAAATTTCAGTTTCTTTTGTCCGCTGGTTTATCCCGAATTATTTATTTTATAGAATTAAAGAAAAAAACCGAAATCTTACTCTCTATCATACGATTGTTGACGGAAAAGAAGTGACAATTATACATTTTAAAGTAATGAAAACGACATACTCGCCGCTCTTCCCATCTTTGGTTCTCGTTTTAAAAATTAATATCTGAAATATTATCAGATTAGGCAGTGTTCGTCCATTATCAATTACTTGTTTCTTTTCTTCATGCGAAAGAGAAGAACAGAATTTATTTAAAACTATCGTTCCACTTTGTCACTATGGCTATAAAAAAACACACTAATTTCATGAGTATCTCAACGCGCAATGGAGAATATCATAATCAGGAAGCTCGCTCTCCAGCAGCTGGTTTTTTTAAATTTATTTTTTCTCGTTTGATATTTCTGTCTCTCTAGGAGTTTGAAAGTAGTACATTTCGTGTTATAACGTTTTAGATATGGCCATCCATAGCAAAAAAGTATTCATTCCTACTTGTGAACATGGTCGAAGTTTCGAAGGTTTGTTCAGACTTCAAGTTTTGGTCTGAGGTGTAACGTTGAAAGTTAAGGTAGGGCTAGGAAGGGTGTAAAAAACAAGCTATAATGGTGTCAGTCTTAGGGAAACTTGATTTAATTTCGGGGCCATGAGGCATGACGGTTCAGACTAAATGTTGTGGAAGAGGGTTAAGAGAAAAGATTTTGAAAGAAATTGTCAGTTATTTTGCTTATGTGTGTTAAGTGGCAATATATGTAGCTCGCTATGAATTTGGGAATTTGGAATAATCCATGGTGCCTTAACGGTCTTTCTTAGGAAAGTATTTTGGAATGCAACTAACTTTTGGAGGTTACTGGGTGATACATCACCCTGTAATGGACATGCATAGGTGAGAGTGAGTTGAATAATTTATTTGTACAGTAATATTCTGCTTTCGATACTAGTGGCAGATCGAGAGTTAATTAAAGGAAACATTTTTGGCGTTTTGACCAAAGCTTTATCAGCGTTGCGTAGATGTGGGTTTCCATGTTAGTTTATTGTCAAATAATACTCCTAAGTACTTCACCGGCGAAGAGGTCCACGGGATGAAATTTCCCTTGATGTTAAGTTCGGAGGGAATTTTTGGTTGTGTGAATATCTTTGCTTGTCATTTAGTGTAGCAGCTCCTTAAATCGAGATCTAACCCCTTGGCGCGCTTTGTCCTTGAGTGGGGGTACGTTGCGCGCATGCACTGCCGTCTTCCGATCCGTGCGGTAGACGGAGACATTCGCCAACGGCCTGAGCTGCTCTCGCACACTGCCGGATTTGCAGGGACGCGCTGGAGCCCATCTAAGATACCGATCAGAAGACCGAGTAAATCAAAAAATCTGAATAAGTTCAGAAGAAAAAATGTTTTTTACTTTCTTGTATACTGAATAATATACCCAGTGTAGAGACCGGGAGCGGTAGCTCACTGCATCAACTGATGTCACTGCAGCGCCTCTGACCGGGAGGTCCTAGGTTCGAGTCCTGACGGCGGCAGGATTTTCGACACTTGCTTTTCGGCTAGGTCGAATTCAGTCGCTGTCTGGAGGAGAATTCTTGCGGCCAGCTGCTCTGATCGGTAGTCTTCCGTGGTTTCTGCGATCAACACCAGGCGAATGCCGGGTACCCTACCAAACGGGCCACGGACCGCGCGATCTTTCTTCTCTTCCGTCCTATCATCCTACACACACACACCACTACAGCATTCACATTTCCGGAGATCGTCTGAGTAGATTCGGCGGAGAGTGCTGGCAGAGCCTGGTTAGGAAAATCCAGTTCGACGGTGGTGCGAATCGCATCCAGGGAAGATCGTCATTTCAAACTCTATACTAACGGAACTGACGTGTCCGAACACGAAATCAACAATCACAGTGAAAGTTATAATGCGCGAAGATGCGGTTTCGCAGAAATGCATTGCGGTCGAACATGAAAATCATTGCAAAGAATAATCTTCAAAGTACAAATTTGTTGTGGCCTGTGAAATCTTAACAACGTCCGTTCGTCCGCTCGTCTGTCGTATGTAAACAAATCTAGTGCCTAAACCGTGCGTAGGATTTTTTCCAAATTAAAGAAACGACTGTCGTTTTTTCGAGAGCTGAAGCTCTGCATTTGAAAAACAGTCATTAATTTTTGGAGACTTTATATGAACCCTTGGAACATTTTCAAAATTTCTCAAAACGGCACCAATTTTTTACTTTAAATATTTTGTAAGAACATTGTAAGAAGTAGTTAAATACACTTATAAAGGTGGAATAGATCCGATTTTCAGGATTAACTCTTAGTTTTCTGAAATTATAAAAGTATGAATTTCTTTCGGTCGGCACAGTTACAAATTCAGTTACAGATTTTCTCAAAAACGTCTCCAAATTTTTGCTTTAAATTTTTGGTACGGTTAGTAATAAACAAACCTATACGATGACTTAAACTCCATATTGCTTAATTTTTTTCAAAAGTTACAGAAATTTAATTTTTTTGACTTGTTTCTCATGTGGCAACACTTATTTAGAGGGGATTGCTTTTTAATATTATATTTATGGGTACATGTGCTTTAAATAAGAAAAATAAGGTTTTTAAAAACACAAAATATTTTGTGTGAAAATGAGCTCAAACTTCCGCATTTTCAGAAACGCACAAACACAATTAAAAAATGAAATAAATAGGTTTTTACAATACTTTACAGGAATTAGCTATCTGGCTTCCTTTTACGACTGCAATATTGTAAAAGATTACGTTTAAATTATATTAATATAATTACTCGACTATCTACGTCCGTAAGTGAGGTGAATTCTATCTCTGTAGCATAATTCTCGCTTTTTTAAACAGTTCTTTTTTTGAGAATTTCTAGTGAAGTTTTCTAACTCACAAAACGTCGTCTCGAAGAAATATTTCCACAGCTTGGAGCGGCGACGGTCACTCAGTTCGTTTCAAGGTCGTGGCAACCCCTTTGCTTCGGCGATCACGTGCTCTGGTGAATCGCTACCACAGTCCTTGGAATTTTATACAATCTGACTGCAATATCTCCGCGTAATGAATTTCTTACGTGGTAAGCCAAGACGAAAGACAAAAAAAGCTGCAAATAGAAAGAAACATTTCCTCTAGCACATGATTTCCACTTCAGTATACGTTCTTGAACGTTGAAATATATTATTTCCTTGTTGATAGAAAAATAGTTTATTTCTGCGTAATGCGTTCACGTGAATTTATCAGAATATTCATCATTTAAAATTCTCAATTCTCTTATACATGGTATCGTTATTTTAACATGATGAGACGAATTACCTTTTTCAAGCTTCTTATCGTCGAAATACGGTGAATTCTCATCTCCGTCCAGCACAAACAATTCCGGTATGTCCAGATCGGCGGTCGGCAGCACAAGAGAAAGCCTTTTCGTAGCGGTGCTTTGCGATAGTGCTGATATTTTCAAGGGTGATTTTTGATTGGTTCTCGTTCTCTTGTACGCGAGTGCGTTCAGAAACTTTAATAAATTCTCGCAAGGGATTCCATTTACTGCTGGCGCGATCTCTTTCAATTCGGTAACACTATAATTGCAACTTGTCGTGTCTTGACGTTCTCGGGTGCTTCTCAAAAATCAATGTAACCGACATATGGGCGGTTACAATACGTACGTTTGTTGCGTCATTATAATATTTCATGTCATGATAATATTTTCGGAAACTTCCTTATCTGTCTACGTCACCACAAATGGCGTGGAATATAACGTGTTAACACAACGTGCTCTCAACCTCTTCCTGCTTCGTTGTCTGTTATAATAAATTATCTTAATAATTTACAGATGGTCATTCTTGCAAAAATAACTGTCTCTAAATTTTTCCGTTGCTCTAATGAATTATTTTGTTTCTCTGACAATTTTTAGAGTACTTCTAAATTTATTATAAGTTAAGTTAGGTGTGCCTTGCAAATAACTGATAAAATACCAAACTGCGTAGGGATGAGGAATTTACTCTGCACTAGACGATAATTGATATTCTGAAAACTAATATAGCGAAGGCAGATAAGAAGGCTATGCCCTAGGGAGCAAATGACACTTCACTGTCTCAACAAACGTTTCCAAACTATGCATCATTCCGTACGGCTAACATAAATTTTATCCTGTATACAGACACAAACATTATCTCTCATACTAATCACGATACACTCTTATGTACCAAAACCTTTTATCGATCTAAGGATAAATTTAACGAAAAGGAAATATCCCATTTTTTCCTATTTGTAGGTACCTGAAAGTAGATAATGTTTTAATTTGGAAATCAAATATTTGAACTATTTCTTTCAAATATGTGGAAATAGAACATCATGTGCTAAAAATATTCACACGTATCAATTCCTGTGTCGTAAATAGTGTTCTAACCCCATGCGTTTTGATTAAAATATCGTCAAAGAAAAGTTCATACTATATTAAGGTACAAATTTGACCGATTGGTTGTTTGGTTAGTGGTTCTGGGCGCAGCTTAGGTTATTAGTCCCTTAAGTGTAGTGCATGATTCCCCCCGGGAGATGGCGAGATCCTCCGCTTACCTACCGTCGGCTAGCGGGGTTTCTCCTTAGCCAGGATTCTCCCACCAGCGGGGCACCGCCCCAGCCGGGACAAGCTCTAAGCTTCCGACCTGTCTCCCGGAATATGTGGTAGTGTAGTGAACAAATTAGACTAATGTAGATCTGTTTATGAAGTTGCAATGCATTTAAAATTAAATTAGTGTATCAATTAGCAGACACAATGAATTGAAAATATATCATAGGATCTTAGAGAAAAAAGTTTTCTTTCCCCTAAGGGATAATATATTTTATAAATAGTCCGTCTCATAAACACACGTTATCTGTAGAATAATTTTGTGGGTGTAATGATAAATATCATGCCTGGACATGTGAGTCATTGAAATGTGAACTTTCCCATGTCCAGATCTGCGTGTGCATGTGGAAAGTGATCCTATTATTAAGATAGTCTCCATTAATACGAGTTTTATACCATTATATTTCAACCTGTTATTGTGGCATGCATGCAGTACCCTAATTATTCTTTCCTTTCGTTCTAAAACTTTAACTGCTGTTGACGAAGCTGCATGTCCCGTACCAATACGAACAGAACTATACAATCTGATTTCACTCCGCATTCACACTAACTACTTTACGTTTAATAACTCCTTCTACAAACAAAACTCTGGTTCTTTCGATGGGCTCACCTATGTCACCATTCCTTGCAGAAATTTTCATGGACGATTTTGAAACCCTTTTTTCAGTTTGAGACACAACATCCCCTTCTTCCAAATTTAACGTACTGGTACCATTACGTCGGTGATATTTTAGCTCTGTGAACAGGTACAAGACAACTCGACATCTTCGTCTAGTTTCTTAACTCCAGGCACCCATTCATAAAATTCACTATGAAACTAGGAGATGAAAATCACTGAATTAACAAACACGCGTCTTTCCATGCCATGATTCACAGCCTTCCTTTATCACAAGACAATTTTCAAAAACACATCATTAAATACATAGCTACCGCTAATGAATACAGTACCACTCTCGTTGACAAAATACTACGCCACAAATTATATAAGAAGATTCTGAAAACGTACACAAGCTTCGCTCCACTCACCCAGAAACCATCAAAATGTATTTATATTCTGTTCTTTGGAAAAATATCACAAAAAGTAGTTCGTGTTCTTCACAAATACAATTTTCACATTTTCTTTACCACACACGAATTCCTCAAACACCTTCTCTCATCTCGCAACACCACCACTCATGGCGAAGTCAGGAGATTATGAACTCCACTGCCACAAAATTGCGAAGGTAAAAACATAGGCTAGACAGGCAGAAGTATCAATGTCAGAGCATTGCATGCATGGAAACACAATACAAACAGATCGTACTTTGCTTCACATCATATAAACATTGACCACACTTTCCCCCTGTGACTCAGACATTAAAATTCTTGAAATAGAAAATAAATTCTGTAACAGAAACGCATTAGAAATCTTTCATATTTCAAGCCATGTCTCCCGACTTTTACCGAAACCAGTAGGTAAGCAAATCGGCTCAACTTATTCTTTTTCACTTTTTATAATATAATTTGCTATTGGTTTTGATTATTATTCTATTCTCCCATTTTTATTTTTTGTTATTTTTATTTTTATTTATTTTTATTTTTTATTTATTATTTTATATATATTTTATTTATTTTTTATTTTTATTAAAAAATGTTGTATCTTTTATTGTTCTGTAATAATTACAATTTTAAATTTATTTATAATAATCCTCGCTTTATCTTATTTTGCATTTACTTGCTATTTTATTTATATTTTATTTTGTTTGTATTGGTTGACTGATGTTCGTTGAAAGCCGTCGAAAGCCGGCTCTCGAATTAATGTAACGTAAATATGTTACGTTGACGGAGAAGACTTCCTTTATTTCTTTACTAAAATTTTTAACTGTAAAATGAAGAGCCTCCCAGATATGACGCAATTCTTATCTAAACGTTGTTATAGGCGTGCTCACCGGAGGGATCATGGAAACCGTACCCGCCCCCTTCTCCAAAAATTTTGTTTGGGACCCGTAGCTTTCTGCAATTAATTAATTTCTGCAATTCCGTAAATATGCCGAAACCTAAGTTTTCTATTTTTAACATGACCAATCAGAAGAATACTTAACGACATTCGGCGAAGTAGTTCTCCAAGCCATCTGTTACTCTTTATATGGTTGATCACAAAATTAAATGTATCATTATATCAAAGCATTTCGTTTATTCTTATCACTAAATATTGTAATGGATCTGTTTATAATGGCAAGACCTGCAGAAGGTATAGAATATGTGAGATAGATGTCATGACAACGACGCTGATTAAAGCGGTTCTGACGCATTTTCGACATTAGCCACACATTTCGGCTACATAGTTATATAGTTATATAGTTGGTCGAGTTCTGCCGCTATCTGGAGGAGAATTCTAACAGGCTGCTTGCTCTAATCGGTAGTTTTCCGCCATTTCTCTGATGGATACCAGGCGAATGCCCTTGCAAACCGACGCAGACTGCGTGAGATCTTTCCTTCCTCTTCCAATAATCTCCTCACACATCAATATTTACACTTACATGCACACGTCGGGGCAACAGTCGAGGGCTTAGAAATTACCCTGACTGGGGCGATCTCCACCGGGTGGAGGAATCTTGAGGGGGAAAAGCCCCCGTAAGTGAGATTTGCGGATTTGGTGATATTAGTTTTAGCGTATCGGGCTGTAGTATCCAAGTTTGCGGGTTGAAAGCCGATCGAAGATGTGGATTTTCTAAGCGCAAAAAAAATCCTCCGTACGCCTTCTTTCGGAGGCTTACTTTTTCGGAGGCGTCTTTCGTTACTTTCTTCACATAGGGCAGAAAAACTGTACCGAGTATAGCATCTTCTGTACGGTTTTGTTCATCGTTCTTTCTCTTCGGGTGAAGAGCTCTCCTTACTTCGCTGGACTTGTAACTGGTGGCTTGTAATGCCTTCTCGAGGTGTTGAAATTCTTCGGGTAGGTGGTCAGGTTCGCAAATGTGTTTAGCACGGCCGTAAATAGTTATAATAATTGCGCGTTTTTCACTGGAATGATGATTTGAGATTTTGTGTAAACTTTATGTCCAAGGGCGCGATCTGGATTCCTGTTGACAAAAAAAAATTTAAAAAATAAGAAAGCTAGTTGTTTATCTTTTTCCACCTCCATAGTAAAGTGAATTCTCGAGTGGATATTATTGTGATGTTGCAGAAAATCAGATAACATGTGTTCACCGTGACTCCAAACTACGAAAGTATCATCAACATAACGAAACCAATGTGTCGGTTTCATAGGAGAACTGTTTCAGGCAGCGTCTTCGAAATACTCCATGTAAAGATTGGCCACAATCGGACTCAATGGATTGCCCATAGCTACGCCGTCCGTCTGTTCATAAAAGTCATCGTCCCACTGGTAATAAGTAGTAAGTGTGTGTTTAATCTGTAAGACGATATTCTCTGAGAAATATTTTGCTAAGAAATTTAAAGTCTCCTGCAATGGAACCATGGTGAAAAGTGATGTGACGTCAAAACTCACTAATAGATCGTCGGGTTTTAAGCGAAGTCCTTTAAATTTTTCAGTGAATTGAGATGAATCCTTGATGTGTCTTTCTTCATATTTCATGCAGAAATAGCCATGACGTAATGATTCGTGCCATAATATGACATATTATGAACGACTTCGTTAATGGAAAAAGGGTTGTTTATAATGCTGGTATACAAAAAATACACTTTATTATTTGAACTTAAAAAATGTTTGTAATTTTTCTTTTAGAAACTCTCTTAACTGTACTCTTCAGATTCTTTATCTTCTGCTGCTCTTTTATTGCAGTCTTCTCCTGGCAATCTGTGTATTTTTTCTAAAGCCTTTTTGAATGAACAATGATATTTAATCATGCGTTTCATCTCCTTGTGCATATATTTTCCAGGAGTGAAACCCAATTTCTCCAATACTTTCATCCCACTAACGTTCCCATCATTAAATACATCATAAACGTCAAATGATGCCAATTGCACTACTGCATTTGAAACAAACGATGTTTCGGACAACGTTTCCAAATGAGAGTATTGAAACTTTCGTTAGGGTTTTGGATTTTTCCATGAAGACATTTTTTTAGTAGGTCTGGGTTGGAAAGTGCTTGAAAAACTGGCTTCATTACTTCCATTACTGTTCTAGGGAGACTGCTATTAGGTATCTCTCTCCTGTCTGTTTCTGTTTTGAATTTGCACAATGATGGAGAGCAAAGACCATGGGTGGGATTGTCATCTGTGGACAGATAGTGGAACAACATAAAGCCCAAATTGCTTTTTTCATGCTTTCGACACAATGGACATTTTTCCTAATAGCAGTGCCATAGTTATTCTGTAGTTGCTCTTTTCTTTTTGGTGTTTCTGCCCCCAATCTGTTTCTGCCTCCAAAGTACTTACCATCTGAAATGTTTTTCCCTTTGATTGGTCCAATTTTCCCATTCTTTTTTGAATGTGTCAATGCACTCCATTTTTTTATTTCACAATTACACCGTAATGTTTGCTTCATTCACCACTTTATATAAACTGGAATCACCATACCCCAAATAGTTCACGTATCTCACTCTATATTTCAAAATGGATCGATGAAATATGCATTTCATTCCAGCTGTTCATTCACTAGCCACTGAATTTCTGCTGCAATTATTTCATTTGTCTTCTCCTTTTAAGCAATGAACATAAAAACAATATTTTGAATCACTTGAAGATTAAAACTTTTCCACTCAACACTAATGATCATACACATGCAATGAAGAGTGTCCTTTTTCACCGTACTATCACATGAAACTGACAGATCTGTTGGACACTTCCATCACTTTCAATTTTTCATTTTCAAGATTGTTTTTACAGCTTCAGAAACTATCTCCAGCCCTTCTTGCACTGCAGTAATGTACCTGGTTCGTTACCCTTCCAGCACCAATGCATCTGGGTCCGTATATAAATCTAATGTAAGATTCATAAACCCTACCTTTTGAATGAGAAGTTAATGAAGTACTATTAATACAATTCCTACACAAAATCTCTAAGTTGCAAGCAATACCTTCCCTCTTCTCATCATTATCAAATATACACAAATTTTTTCTCACCCCAACTGGAACAATGGAAAGCACACCTTACTGTACATTCTTCTTAACCCTTAATCTTATGATAAGTACTACTTTATAATCCAAACACGATAATTATCAGTCATGATTCCAAACTGCAGGATATACCAGAATCAATTTTGTGCTCTGACGCCTTCATACGATTGAGTTTGCTAACCTCAACACTTTTCATTACTTTAGTATTCATAATACCCTTCTTTGATACCTTTTTAAATACTTTATCGATTCGAGGCGTATTCACCTTTAGTGGAATACCAAACACACGATAATTAAGCAGAACACACAGAATTACCAAAGAAAACTGCAAGGATAAGCGCAAAAAACAAACTTGTGAACACCAGCAAACACATTCAGAAAAGACTCCCTGCCTTCTATATTTAACCAAATACGTTTGCCTGTACAAAAGCAGCCTTTATGATTTTTCTCTAAATTGCCTACTCAATATCGCCAAAAAATCTCAAAAATTTACGTGAAAAAAGTCAAATATCCTCGGTCTACACGTTGAAGAGGAGCGTGGCACTAGTGTAGCGAAGTATTTAAATTTTAAATGGCATTTCGGAGCGAATTTGGAGGCTGGGATTGTTCTAGAATCATCTAGAAAGTTAAATCTAAAATAAAAGACAATAAAATAAAAATGGACTTTCTGAATATTTTTGCCAACGTGTCCCCTGCTTTACTAAACAGTCTTCCCCGCATATATCAGTCTTCATTTAATCCTAATTAGGAACTAATGGTGCAGACGTTCTCGTATTAGTTAGTTTTATAATTTCTTTGATCTACGCTAGATTTTTGGACTTGCCACACACTCTTACCAACTGCCATCTATATCTTAAACTACATTTTTCCTGATTTTCTCAATTTTTCAGTTTCCTAATGGTAGAACCGAAATATTACTTAAAGATAATTAGAGGAGAGTAATATCTCGTCCTACATGGACATTTTTCATTGAAACATTTGGACACATATCTCCGCAGAAGTCGTTCTTCCGTCATCTATAGCCCGTGGTGCACCACGGTTGCCTCGGCGACGGTTTTGGATGTCGTCATTTTGCCCTTAACGATATACTTTAACGTCACGGACCTGCGTCTCATTTTGCGAGTAGCCTAAAAGTAAAGCCGGCATATCAAGACCGCGGGCGAGGCAAGAAGCTTCCGAGAGCTCGTGGGCACTGCGTCCTGAGAAATTGGCGCGAGATTTAAAAGTAAGGGTTGTACAAACGCTACGGAATTGCGGTACTTCACTGGATACCTGGCCCAAGACAGTCTTTGAAAGAAGTTACTTGACAGTTTTTGTTACAAATTTAGCTATTTTAATTTCTATTCTCTCTTTAAGGCAAAGAAACGAATCATTAAAATGAAATAATTATCAGATTTCAAATTCTGAGTTGAAATTTAAATTTAAAAAAATTAAATCAAAAGTATCTTGGTTTGTAATCCTATTTACTTAAGAATGATATAAAAGCATAGTTTACGTTCAGGTTAGAAGGATTAACAGAGAAATATCCTTGTCTGTTAAAAGCACTGTCTGTCCGTAAGCAATGATTGTTAACTTATAGAGACTTGTTAATTTATTTCTCGTTATTGCTAAAAGCAATAAATAACTGAATGATTTAATATCACAACACAAAACAAAAACAGGGAAAGAATTCGCCATTCAAAGATAATATGACCACTTAGTAAAGATGTTTATGTAAGGCAGAATTTAGTAAGAAAATATACATGAAATAATGATAAGTAGTGAAGAATATATTTATTTATCAAAACATATTTAAAATTATTTTTCATATTAAGGTTATTTGATGGAAAAAATGTAGCAAACATATTTTTGTATGCCACTATTCACCACCTCGGGCGCTCCAGCTCGCTCATGTACACCCCTTTCTAGATGTTAAGGGGAAAGAGTGCGGAATGAGGTGCCCGTACGAGCGCCGGGCTTCCCAGGCGGGCACGTAGCTCTTGCGGGCGCGGTTTGACGTGCCTGCAGTAGAGCGTGTAGCGACCGACGTGCGCACCCTTCTCAGCGGCGTCTCCTTTGCTCCTCTCCGTCGCCGGGTTGACGCCCTCACCCTGAACCCTATCGGCTTCTTTTGCCATGGAGTTTCGTCGTTGCGGCGCCCGCGACGCCCTCTCGCTGCGGGCCCTCAACGCTGCGTTGCCGCTGGCGAACCTCTTCGGTCGTGGCGGTCGGTTCAAAGGTTTCGACCCCCACTACATTGCGTGCAACTTGCGGTAGTACTTGTTTACAGAATGATTTTAATCATTTGGTATCTTGTGTTGGCGTTTCGGTGGTAATGGGACGCGCTCTTGATATGTTTTCGTTTCACTGTTGAATAAAAGCAAATTCCAGAAATAATTTCTTTACTTGAAGGTTATGACAGTTCATTGTATTCTATGGCTGTCCGGGATGGACTGCGTCACAGTCGATGGAGTTGACGTTCCGGCCATCTTAAGACGTTTCTACAGAGCTATACTGCTGCCAGCAGTGTAGCTCTGAAGAAGGCCACAACAAGATGGCCGAAAACTAAGCTCCATCATCTGAGACGCGGCACATCCCGAACAGCCAATAAATATAACGATTCCGGTCGCGACAGCTTACAATATATATCACAGTTCAGTTTTCTAATGAGAAATCTGTAAAAAGTTTTTTTCTTTCAGCTTGCCAAACTTGTGGGAATTATCGACTTCTGATCAGGATTGTATATTACTCACAAACATTGCTTAGTACACCGATGATAAACTTTTCAAATGCATTCTAACTAAAAATCATCTAAAAGAAACAGTCAACTAAATAAATTATTTAGTTATAAGCATTATTTAGTTCTCATCTTACTAATGTATTTCATAAAGCATAATTTTATGCCATAGAGCCTCAACTCTTAAAAATTGACAAATTTGCAGCTATAAAAATAAATGAATTATTTTCTTGTGATTGTGAATTTAAGAAAACGTTAAAAGATTTTCTCTTCAATCATGATATTGAACAGCGTAAAATCATACTTAAAATTGCTTGTTATATGATAACTCGTGGTGCTACCGAATGGCAACAAACTTTCTCGTAGTAAAGGTATCTAATTTCCTTGGTGTAGACTGGCTAACGGTCTTGCCCCTTTCTCTGGCCAGCTACCATCAATCGCCGCCCAAAGTACATTATTTTTGAAATTTTGTCACATTTTCGATTTCCTAAGAGTAGAACCTAAATTTTACTTTAAGAATATTAAAGAAGGCTAAAGTCTCGTCCTAAATACCAATTTTCATTGAAAAAATTGGAGCCGTTTTTAAGAAAATGGCCGTGAAACATTACTGTAAATTCAAAATATGGGGCTTTTGACAGGAATTTATTAAGTTTTCGAAAAGAGTAATTTAATTAACTTGAAGCACTTCACTTCAAAAATTCAATAATGTATACAAAATTGATGGAAATGTGCATATTAACAGCGGAGACATGTAAAAAGAATTACATTTCTGTAAATTTTGAAGAAAGGAAAGTATACGCCAAAATGAGCATTACGTCAACTTTATGTCATCAAGAGTGCAATTAGCACTATTCATCGGAAAAGTTTGAAGAAAAATTTAGAGCCATGTTTGAGAATATAGCGTTTGAGCGTTTCTGAAAATGCAGAATTTTGGGCTCAGATTCATAGAAAACTGTTGAGTTTTCGAGGAACTTTATTTGACATTATACACAGCATTTGTAGTCATTAATACAACATTATGAACAAATTGTCGGTAATGTAAATGTTAACGACGTGAAAGACAAGTCAAAAAATTAAGTCTTTGTAATTTTTGAAAAACAAAAGAATAAAGCAGTATGGCGTTTATGGCACCGTGTAGGGTACATAGGGTACATTAGAGACCCGTATATAGTACCCCCTACCAAACATTTGAATCTCACGAAAAGAAATAGTGATGCTACAACACATACTTTCTCATAATTTTAAAATGTTATCGTTATGAACGAAGGAACGCCCATGTATGTTTTATTATTTTCAAACAGAAATTGTGCGAAAACCACTAGCTATTATAAAAAATTCTACTTGACCTCTTTTTAAAGAGATGTTTTGTACAACAGACTTGCCCGAGGCCAGTGGCGATTCGTGGTCATGCCATTGGGGTGTGCAATGTTTCTCTTCTTTCTCCACTCCTCCCTCTCTCTCTCTCTCTCTCTCTCTCTCTCTCTCTCTCTCTCACACACACACATAGACATATATTACATGCATACATTTACACTCTTAAATACGTAAACGTAAATAATGACAATTAAACGCAAATCATCTTATGAAGTCTGATAGTATGCCGAATAGTTCCATTCCATTGCTTCTCAGCAAATGTTTCTGTGGCTTTTTCATTGAAATCATTGATTTCTTGGGTAGTATATTTTGAACACTATTCATTGTTAGTTGCACAAAAATCCTTGACGGAAAAACGAACTGTCTGATTTCGTTTTCTCAAAACTCATTGAAACGTAGCCTAATACTTATGTTTACAAAATACACTAGGGGTTTGAATACTTCGAAATAGTTTTCTAATTGCAACCCACTTTAAAAGACAAGAAAATACACATATAATATTCAATTAACATTTTTATGAATGCAACACTGCGCAGCAAAGCGTTCGCCTTTCGCGCGCTAGTTGGTTGGTTGGTTGGTTAGTTAGTGATACCGGGCAAGTCAATTGCTTTAGTCTTTAGACCCGTATGTGTAGTGCATGTTTTTTCCTCGGCAGATGGCGATGATCTTCCCCGCTGAATGGCGAGATCCGGCGTCGTCCTACCGGCGCCGGCCGCCGTCCTACCGGCGCGGATTCCCACTAACCAGGGTTCTCCCACGAGCGGGGCACCGCCCCAGCCGGGACAAGCTTTAAGCTCCCAACCGGTCTCCCGGAATAAGTGGTAGTGTAGTACATGTTAATGTAAGTGTGTGTTTAAGGGGAGAGGATAGAGCAAGGGAGAGGAAGGAAAGATCGCGGGCGGTCCGTGGCCCGTTTGTTAGGGTACTGCTCCAGCATTCGCCTGGTGTTGATCGGAGAAACCACGGAAAACTACCGATAAGAGCAGCTGGCCGCTAGAATTCTCCTCCAGACAGTGACTGAATGCGACCAAGCTGAAAAGCTAGTGTCGAAAATCCTACCGCCGTCAGAACTCGAACCTAGGACCTCCCGGACAGAGGCTCTGCAGTGACATCAGTTGATGCACTGAGCTACCACTCCCGGTCCGCGCGCTAGTGCGGAAGCTCATTTAAGTGGAGAGATATCTGCACTTTCTTCCTTCAGTGTTACATGTACTTCTTTAAAAACTTTGCTCCCGAGTGTTAAATCTTAGACATTTCAATGCACTTACAGAGATCGCCACTGCGCCGGCGCCGCAGAACGCGCATTCCAGGCGAAGTGCTCCAGCCCTCCATAAGCCACCGTTGTTCCCCCTCCTTCCCATGCAGCCACGCGGCAGCCTAGGACGCCGTTTCCTCGATCACATTCTCCCGAGTGTGCTCTGATAGGCTTTAACGAATGAAAGCAGGTCGACCTGGCAATCACAGCTTCCGAACGGCGCGTATTTTGAAATACCATGTTTTGTAAATGCTCTGAGAGGACTTGTATTCCCCTCTTGTTGACAGATGTTCAAGAGAAATGGCACCGAATTAATTCGGTGCCATTTGTGCACATGCGAACGTGCGAATACCCACGAGCTGCCAATGCCTGAGGCAAAAATCAGTATCTCCAATTTTGTAGTCTAATTATTTTTGCAGTTTTTGAAAAACCGAGCAAATCCTAAAATAGGACTAGCACCATATTTTTTACCGTCTCTTATTACGTAAGTGGAGACAATTTAAAGGGAAAATATTGAAGTATTTTCGAAAAAAATCGTAATTTTTAAGCGCAAATTAGGGAACAACCGCAGTTTTAAAAAAATTGTAAATAACCTTTTTTAAAGAGCTAGTGTCGTACAACAGATTTAGAGTCAATTTTTTTATCTTCAATTTTGTAGTTTAAAATGTTTTTGCAATTTTCGCAAAATCGGTAATTTTAAGAAAAGTGAAACCTGCACCATTCCATTAAACGTCTTTCGCACTATTCAACAATAAAATTTAGTCAACAAATTAGGAGCCATTCCTTTGAAAAGTTTTAAAATGTCCTAAAAGGGACTTCGTGTAAGGTCCCTCAGAATTAAAATATCGGTTTTGTGAATATAATCGGGGCCGCGATAGGGGCCGCGACATCTGCCAGAGCGATTCGGGAACATACATTTTGGAGAATAACGGCTGAAACTTTTATGCGTTAGCGTTGTGCACAGACGGACAGACGTTTTGCCGTCAATAGATTTTTCGGTATGAAGGAAGCACAGAGCATGCATTCTGTCTACAGCACGTGATAGAGAAATTATTTCTTCTCGGTCTACATTTCCGTCTCACGAGGATTGATTGATTGATTTTTTCGTGTTTCCGGGCGCGTCAACTGCTTCGGTCATTAGTCCCGTTAGTGTAGTGTATGTTTTTCTCAGGAGATGGCGGTGATCTTCCCCCGCTGGATGGCGAGATCCGGCGCCGACCTACCGTCGGCTAGTGGGGTTTCCCCCTAACCAGGACTCTCCCACCAGCGGGGCACCGCCCCAGTCGGGACAAGCTTTAAGCTTCCGACCGGTCTCCCGGAATATGTGGTAGTGTAGTGCATGTTAGTGTAAGTGTAAGGGGATAGGATAGGACAAGGGAGAGGAAGGACAGATCGCGCGCGGTCCATGGCCCGTTTGGTAGGGTACTGATCCGGCATTCGCCTGGTGTTGATCGGAGAAACCAGGGAAAACTACCGATCAGAGCCGTCTCACGAGGTGTTTGACAGTAGTACATTACGTATTATCACGTTGAGGATATGGTCATCCATAGCAAGAGTATTTATTCTTACGTGTCAACATGGTCTACGTTTCGAACATTTCTTCAGGGATCAAGGTTTGGTCTGAAATGTAATATTGAAAGTTAAGGTAGCGCTAGGAAGGGTTTAAAACCAAGTTATGGTGCTACCTGTTTAACCTTAGGGAACCTTGATAAAATACGCGGCCATGAAGCATGACGGCCCGGATTAAATGTTATGGACGAGAGTGAAGAGTAAAGATTTTAAAAGATATTGTCTCCTATGTTGCTTATGTGTTTGTTTAGTGGCAATATATTTAACTCGAGATGAATTAGGGAATTTGGAATAAATCAAGGTGCATGAGGGTCTTTCTCAGAAACTTCTGTTGGAATGCAACTAATTTTTGGAGGTTACTTTGTGACACACCATCCCATAATGGACATGCATAGGTTAGAGTGGGTTGAGTAAATTTGTACAATAATATTCGGTTTTCGATACTAGTGGCAGATCGAGAGTTAATTAAAGGAAACATTTTTGACGTTTTGACCAAAGCTTTAATAGCAGTTGTGTGGATGTAGGCTTTCCACGTTAGTCTGTTGTCAAAATAATACTTCTAGGTACTTCACAGGTGAAGAGGTGACTGGATGAGATTTCCATTGATGTACGTTCGGGGGAATTTTCGATCGGTGTAATGTGAATATCTTGCTTGTCATTGAGTACAGCATCTCGTTAAATCGAGATCTAACCCCTTGGCGCGCTTTGTCCTTAAGTGAGGAGACGTTGCGCGCATGCGCTGACGTCTTCCGATCAGTGCTGAAGACGTTGGAGGCATTCGCCAACGGCCTGAGTTGCGCTCGCACTCAGCCGGCATTGCATGAACACGCTGCTGCCGAACTAATGTCGATCCCACGGAAGACCGAGTAAATGAAAATATCTAAATAAATTGAAAATATTTTTTTAAAAATGTCTTTAAGCGTTTACACACGACTTGCACACCCAAAGAAAACGCCACGTACCACACCCAAAACACCAACACAGCCCAACGTCCAAAACACCAACGCACTCCTACACTGATTAAAATATTGTGGAATCTCGATACTCTTGTTGGCAAAGAACGATTCAGCATTTGAAGATGTATACATCGAACTCAATCCCACTATACTTTACCTCATTTGTGTAGTTAGTATATGGGATATAATATTATCTTCTTCTATGGAAGGTTCTAATTTTTCTTCGAACTGTTAAATTTGCCAAAGTAATCGCTGATTGAATATAGTTTCTTTCTTTTGCATCTGGAAATAATTTTTAGCAATGTTTCAACAATAAATATAATTGAACCACATCCCAATCCGAATGAAAGCAGTAGAAAAGGCCCCGACAGCTGCTGCAACTTCAGAGGTTTAGGGTGCCTTTTAATCGGTGCATGTGGGATCAACACACCATGCGTTGCCATGCTGTTGAACTGAGCACGTTGCCAGTAAGCAAAAATACCAGATGACAGAACTCTGAGAACGTAGTCGTTCACAACATCGTAATGGGGCATCTTCTTTCTAACTGGAAATGCTATATATCCTGGAGAAATTACACATTCTGGTACGAGATGAAATAGAGATTCTCCGTCTCGTACGAACTCCACTTTCCGAGAGTCAATCGGGAAGGAATGATCAGATATAAGGTAGCCAGCGTGAATATCATTCATAAGATAGTGAAGTCGGGAGTCTCGTTGTGCAAATGTTTCTTCAATCAGTTTATTTCCTAACCGGCGAAGTACATCCGTAGAGTCCTTGTTCTCAAAAATATGGTGAAAACTGGAGTATGTATAAAGACGATCTATCACGAGATTAGCTTCTTCGAGTGTTTGCGCATCTCTGCCGCGAGGAGGTGATGCAAGGAAGCTGAGAAGTTTTCCGGTGAACGCGTTGCTCACCAAGAAAAACATGAGAATAGCTGCAAACACAAATCTTTGAGATAAAGTACGTGGATAATGTGCATGGCATCCTGTAAAAAGTATTTGCAGCACGTCCAATATTGATTTTATTACATCTTTTCGAGACACTTTTGCATGCTTGTGTGACTGAAAACGACGGATTGTCTCCCAGGCGATGGTTGTGCTTGTGACAGTTACGATGAACCCTACCCAAGTTGTATTGTGAAACGGCATGAGAAGAACAGCGGTGTATGAAATATGATCTGCCTTGCGGAAGATTATACATAAACGCGCTGTTCTTAAGGTAGCTGTGTAATCTGCGAACATGTTTCTCTCCGACGTCAAATAATATGTATTAAATGACACATCTGCAGATCCATTTTGTAGTAAGGCGAAAATTGGGAGTCGCTTTTCGTATTCAAAATTCTCAAATTGGGTGAGTGTCAAAGAAGACATTTTTTCCTTGAGTAGTTGCACAAAACGATAATTAGCCCCGTCTAGAATTTGTTCTCCTTTCTTGTTTTTCCAAAAGTAGGTGATTGGAACTACACGTGACGTGTATTTCAGCAGTCGTATATTATGCGCAGAAGGAGGTCATGAATAACTTTGAATTGCTTGAATGTACTTGTAAATTGTATGATTATAAAAATTACCATTATATATTTATGATAATTTTTATAGATATAATCTTTAATAAAATTAATAATTGTACTTCTACTACCGTGAAAACTTTGAATATTTATTGTAACAGGATGTCCTTGTTCATGTGTTTCATAATTGTCGCACCCATTTCTGTTGTAGTAATCAAAATTAACAGAACACATACTTTTAACGATAAACGATGCACTATACAGGAATGAATGAGATGTTTGAAATACACAAAGCATGTTTTCTAAAGTTGAGTTGGAGGACGAGTCTCTGGTATGATTTTCTGGCCATTTCACTTCTCGCGAAAGATTTGCAGGTACACTTTGAACTGTAATGATGACCGTTCTGTCACGTGCTTCGATGGTCGTCTCGTTGTCGAAGAAATGTGGGCGATCGGTGAGGGCGACAGGGACAATGGCGGCACTGTGCAGCGCCTTTGTCAGGGCCTCCTGCCCCGCGATGCCTAGACCCCCTGGCAGCAATCGCAGCATCGAATCATCAGCGCCTTTAGCATTACCACACATCACCGAAACAAAATCACTTTGCGAAGTTTCGTTACTGATGTTGGCAGTTAAAGTACGTGCACTTGAAACCATACATATGAAACACAAGACTATTTGTATTACCTTCCACATCATAATGGTATTTTTTTATATCATTTGCATTAGCTTGAAGATGATATTTGGACTTTTTTGCCTTTATTAAATTTATTCACAATAGCATTGAAAAGAACAATTATGCGTTGTGTTATATATAGTGCGTTTGTTGCGTCATTACCGTGAAGGGTGTGTGTGTTCGCCCGAAATGTTTTCGGAAACTTCCTTATTTGACTACGTCACCACAAATGGCGTGGCATTTTACTTGTGAACATGATTGTAATCTTTTGTTTATCTTTCTGAGTCAACAGAAATTTCTCTCAGTTTCTACCTGTTTGTTTTGGCTATTAATAATAAATGATCATAATGATTTACAGATTGCCTTTCTTTTGCGAACATAAATGTCTTACTTTTTCTCTTGCTCTAGTGAATTATTTTTGTTTCCCTGACAATTTTTGGTGTAGTTCTAAATTTGTCATATGTTACTTCAAGTCTACCTTTCAAGAAATTGATAAAATACCAAACTGCGTAGAGATGAGAGATTTTTGGTTTGGATTGTCAGTGCGCGAACGAAAATTACTTGCAGTTTTTAGTTATTAACGATTGTAGTTATTAACGTTACGAATATTCATTTTCGTAAAAGCTGTGCGTTTTTGAATAAGTGACAATAACGGCGAAGCTTACACACATTTTACACTTTATTACCTATAACATGAAAATTATGCACTTTTGTTGAAAAATTTCCTCATTCAAATAAAAATTACATTAAATTTCCCAAATGATGTCGCGTACGTATTTTTCGTCAGATGAACAGTTTAGGCGCTAGAGCACGTTATATTTTGCCAACTTTGCAGTCTCGGTAAATAGATAGTAACGTAACTAGTACAAAGTAAAGTATTTGTTTGGTTTCTTTCTATCGGACGATCGATTAAAGTACTTGAGGTCACCCGTAGTTCAATCTAAACCGGACATACAAACCAAATGAAAACAAGAAGAATTGTTTGTCGTGTAGCACATTTTTACAATCAGTTTTTAAAACAATTCATTAACATCTACTTAATTACCTAATTTATGTATTAAAATCATAACTACTACATTTAATTAATACGTTAATTTTTAAGTTTTAATCGCTTCTGTACTTGCAGTTCAGAATATTTTGTTGTAAAGATTCGTATTTATTTGTGACGGATCTTAAAGTGAGGCTGGAGACGAGGTCAACGAGCATCAAACAGTACAAGTGCTACATATTCCGAAGACAAAAAATATTCTTATTTTTATTTTTCTCTTCTTTGCAATGTGCTGGTATCGTCTGCATTAAAGGATTAGCGATATGCTGAAAACCAGAATATTGATGGAAGATAAGAATTCTGTTGTGCTCTGGAGAGCAATGACACTTCACTGATTAGGTCTCAACAAACCTTTGCCAGCTATCACATCATCCCCGTAGGCTAACATATCATTTTTGCCTGAACCGCCGTCAACAAAAGTCTTCTCTCATAGTGATACCTAATGCACTCTTTAGTACCAAAAACTTTTTAATCGATCAAAAGTTAAATTTCCAAATCGGTCACGAAAATGGAAATGTCCCTTTTGACCGATTTACAGATATCTGAATCAAAGTTGTGATTTTGCATGTCATAAATTTGAACCAATTGTTTTGAAGTATGTGGCTATAAAACATTACACGCTAAAATTTTTCAAACGTGTCAATTCCTATGCCTTAAACAATGTAATAACCCCATGCGTTTGATTAAACATTTCGTCAAGAACAATTCTTATTATATTATTGTACAAATTAGACCGTTGTAGATTGGATTATTATGTATCAATTCGTTCAAAATGAAATTAGTCTATTAATTAGAACATATGATGAATTGAAAATATACCATAGGATCTTAGAAAAAGGAGTTTCCAATCTTCTAAAAAAATAATCAATTTTATAAATATACCGTATCATAAATATACGTCACATGTAGAATACTTTTGTGGGTGTAATGATAATTATCACGGCTGAACATGGAGTCATGGGCATGTGAACCTTCCCTCGTCTCCCTGGTGTGTTCATGCGGAAAGTGATCCTATTATTAAGATAGACGTTCATTATTAGGAGTTTTGTGCCATTATCTTTCAAGCAGTTAATATAGCGTGCATGCGGTACCCTAATTATTCTTTCCTTTCGTGCTAAAATTTTAAACCGTAAAATGTAGAGCCACCCAGATATGACAGCAATTTTTATCTAAACGTTGCGTGCTCACTGAAGGGAACAGAGGGACCGTGCCCTCCTCCATTTCCGAATGTTTTGTTTGGGACCCGTAGCTTTTTGCAATAAAATATTTTACTTTCGTAAATAAGTTCAATAACCAATTTTTCTTTTGTGCTATCACTTACGCGGTAGCACAAAATTAATTAAACCATTAAGCTGATTTTCTCCAAAATTGATATTTCCCAATCGATCTTCCTGATGTCGCGGCCCCTTATTTTTGAAATCCATGTTTTAATTTTGGGGGTTCTTTACATGAAGCTCCTGGAATATTTTCAAAATTAAAAAAAAATAGCCCCCACGTTTTTGATTAAACTTTGTTATTGGATAGTGTGAAGGACGTTTAAAAGAATGGCGCAGGTCTCATATTCATTAAAAACACAGATATTTCGAACATTGAAAAAATTGTTTTTTCTTAATGAAATGTGTTCATTAACTCCTTGGCGGATAGTGTTTTCTTGATGAAACTCCTTTTTTCTCTTTATTCTATTTACTTGCACCGTGGTATCCCAATCGAAACACGTTCGCAATGTAAATAAGGGTTCGCGCTGTAGGCAAAATGGCAAAATTACTGTTAGTTTCCTGTAAATTCAATAAGCGTCATTTGTTTCGCGGCTCTCGTGTTTCGCGGCTCTCGTGACGCTTCTTTTGTAACCTAACTTGCCGGGTCGAATTTATTCTTTGTGAGGTTGAGTTGATTTATTTAAATGTGAATGGTGCAATAAGACTTTATAAAGCATCTTAAAGTAAAATTAGTGTAGATTATTAATAGTGGAAATGTCGATTGAAAGTAAAGGTGGTGCCAAATGGAACCACTGTATATAATCTCAAAATATGATATTTATTTTTGCTTATATTTTATTTATTATAGCTGATTTTCGAATATTGATTCTTTCTTTTATTATTTTAAATTTACATGAAATAATTAAAGACTTTAATTGCTTTATTGTTCGAAGAAGATATTCTTGCTGTTTCTGAAGACATCCTAAGGGACGGTCAATCAAATGGTGGTTTAGATTTTTAAAAAAATGAAGCCATTTTTTTAAATGTTGAAATTGTGCGCGAGGCTTCATGTAAAGTACCGCCCAGAATTAAAATATCGGTTTCAAATTCTAGGAGCCGCGACATCAGCCAGAACGTTTGGGAAATACCAATTTTGAAGAAAATCGGCTGAACGGTTTAGGCGCTAGCGTTGGCCAGAGACAGACAAACCGACGTTTTGCCGTCAATCGATTTTTCGGAATCAAAAAGCAACAAAACATGGATTCTGGCTACCTCACGAGTTAGAGGATTATTTTCTAAATTTAGCAATAGAATTTATTCACTTTTTCGTAACCAGCGCCCAGCTATAAGAGTTTTTCTGGAGAAAATTTGCCGTTTTCCGCCGCACGGTTACATAACTTTCTCTTCTTACGAAGAATTCGTAAGGCGAGAAAGTGAAAAGGGGGGGATCGTATCGTTCACGTCTTATGAAACGCGACAAGTTCCACTTTTTTAAATTTCAAGGAAAATTGTTTTAAAACTCTTCACCTAAAAGAAAATAAATGTTTCAATATTGTTGTAATGTAATTGTTTTACAATTACATGTGATTTACATTAAGTTTATAAATCACACTTTCTCGTATACATACGTATATATGGAGTAATATAGGTATAGAGAAGAGTTGTGTAATGTTGTGGAAAATCGATTTCGAGATTTCAACGGACATTCACGTTTTGGGGTCCCCTGATACCGAAAAGGTGTTTTTTTTAACGTAAGTCTGTCCGTCTGTCTGTCCGTCTGTCTGTCCATCTGTCTGTCCATCTGTCTGTCCGCTGTCTGTCCGTCTGTCTGTCCGTCTATCTGTCTGTCCATCTGTCTGTCCGTCTGTCTGTCCGTCTGTCTGTCCGTCTGTCTGTCCTCTGTCTGTCCATCTGTCTGTCCATCTGTCTGTCCGTCTGTTTGTCTGTCCGTCCGTCTGTGAACACTGCTAGCGCCTAAACAGTGCGTACGATCTTTACCAAATTGAAGAAAATCCTGTGCATCTGGCTCTACTTGACGCTTTGAGATTTCGAAAAACATTCTTTAAGATTTGATGGTACTTTACAGGACCCCCCGGACATTTTCAAATTTTTCTCAAAAACTGCTCCAATTTTTTAAAAATTTATTGTAAGAACAGAGTATAATACACTTATAACGTTGGAATATGTCCGATTTTTCCCGGTTAACTCTTGAATTTTTGAAACATGCAAAAGTTTGAATTTTTTTGTCGTCTTCCTGCAATTATAAAATTGAAGAAAGAGATTTTTCCTTCAAATGTAATTTGTTGTCCATAAATAGTTCTTTCATTAGGGTCATGTAGATTGTTTTGAAAATTTTAGTCGTTTTCGTGTAATAGTGCGTGCAATATTTGCAATTTTAAAAATATGAAAATATTTTCTCAAAAACGGCCCCATATATTTTCTTTGCCTACACGATGACATAAACGCCATATTTCTCAATTCTTTTATTTTTTTAAAAAATTACAAATGTAATTTTTTGACTTGTCTTTCACGACAGCAATATTTACATTAGAAGCGATTTCTTCACATTATTATATTTTTCAGTACATGTGCTTTAAATAATGTCAAGTAATGTTGCTCGAAAACTCAACAGTTTTCTGTGAAAATGAGCTCAAAATTCTGCATTTTCAGAAACGCTCAAACGGAATTTTCTCAAAAACAGCTCCAAATTTTTTCTTCAAGTTTTTCCTACGAATAGTGCTTATTTAACTGTTTAATATGACGTTAAGTTCATTTTGGTGTATTCTTTTGTTTTTTCAAAAAATATATAAATCACACAATAAAAATGCATGTACACTAAATGCAGATCTTGCAATCCCGCATACATGTTCCAGTGACATTACCTCATCAGAGCTCCCCAAGCGTGGTACGAAGCATGGATGTTGAATATGCTCCCTTGCCGGTGCCATTTTGTGCTTTTCGCCTGTCCATGTGGATTTACAGATGATTTCGGCGGTAATCACCGAGTTTAATATAACTTCTTTTATTTTTTATAGAATCTCCCACAGTTAGAGAAAAAAATGTTTAATAGCATTCCTCGGTATTGTGTGTTTCCACATTTCTTCCAAAACTTTCTGAAGGTCATCATGAAATTAACTAACACTTAGTATGCTAACTTAGGTAGTACCATCCTTTTAAGGTTTTAAATTTTTTTCAGCGAAAGTATTCTAAGAATAAGGTATTTGTCATTATATGATCTTTATCTTCCATTGTCTGACCTCTGGAGAATAAATTGTGGTGTAGGTTCAGATAATTGACTCGGGCCGAGATATGAAACTACCTTTTTAATGAAACTTTACTTAATGAGTTTTGTGCGAATCTCAATAAGGTCAGTGTTCATCACTAAGAGAATAAAGAGAAACTTCTATTCTAAATTTAACAACTGTCTTTAAAATTGTTTAATGAATCTAAAACCAGATAAATCTTCAAGCAGATTTGTCACTCTCACGTGAGAAATAATACATAATTTTGCATGTCTGCAAAGTACACTTCACTACCACTCACCATTAGCAATTCCACCTAGTCACTTTTTTTTCCAATAGAGCATTTGTGTGTAAACTCTCTGAATTCTGTATTACGCTGAAGATTATATTGAGTTTATTTCCGTTGATACATTTTGATAGGGCTAATTAGTACAGTTTTTCTTGGGAAGAAATGTTTCCAAATATATCTTTCAAGAGGTGGTTGCACATTTACTTTTCCACAATTACGGGAACGTACACAACCGTTCTCTCTAAACACTTCTAAGTTTCTTTATAGATTTTAAAAATATGCTTAGCAATACTTCCAAAATAAAAACAGTTAACCCACATCCCAATCCCAGGAAAAGCAGGACAAAAGACCCCGTCATCTGATCAAATCTCAGACGTTTGGGGTAACGTTTTAACAGTTCAGGTAGAATCAGAATACCATTAGCTGCCATCTTGTAGTACTGTGCCTGCTGCCAATGATTATAAAGGCCGGCTGCCACAACCATGAGAACGTACCGATTCAGAACATCGTAATGAGGCATGTTCTTTCTCACTAGAAATGCTTTATAACCTGGAGTTAGGACACATTCTGGCACGAGATGAAACAATGATTCTCCATCATCTATGAAATACACTGTTTGAGAGATAATTCGAAAGGCACCTTCAGATGTTATGTAGCCTGTGTGTTTATCATTAAGAAGATTGGGAAAGTTTTTGTACTGATTTTCAACGGTTTCTTCGGACAGTTTCCTTCCTAAACTGCGAAGCGTTTCCGAGGAATCATTGGTTTGTAATATATTCTGGTAATTTGCAGGCGCGAGAAGACGATGTATCTTACTGTTAGCTTCTTCGAGTGTTTGCACATCTCTCTGGTGTGGAGGAGATGCAAGAAAGCTGAGAAGTTTCCCGGTAAACGAGTTGCTCACTAAGAAATACAAGAGAATAGCTGCAGAAGCGAGTCTTTGGGATAAGGTTCGAGAAGAGTGTCCAATTGAACCTGTCAGAATCACTTGCACAACATCCAACATTGTTCTTGAAATATCGCGTTGGCGCGGTGGTGCTCGATTGTGTTGCTGTACTTGGAAACGGAGAATTATCCCCCAGGTGACGACTGTCAAAATGACGGAGCCAATGAAAGAGCTCCAGGTTGTGTGATGAAACGGCATGAGAAGCACAGCGCTGTAAGATATGCGTTCTGCTCTGCGAATAATAATACATAATCGTACCGAACTCAATGCAGCTGTGAAATCAAAAAGTTTATACCTCTCAGACGACAAATAATAAGTGTTAAACATGACATCTGCTGATCCATTTTGGAGATATACCAAAGGGCTGAGAATATCTAGCCTTTCATATGACACTACGTTGTTAAATTTGAAGGAAGTCATCTTTTCTATGAGCAACTTTAGAAAGAGATAATCATCTCCATCTACAATGTGTTTTCCGTTTCTATTTTTCCAAAACGTACGAAGTGGAAGTTTTCGAGTGGCATGATTCAGTATTATTTTATTTTCCGAAGGATAAAGGTCTTGCATAAGTCTCTGAGAACTCCGAATAACCGAGTTGTAAAGTGGTGAATCAATGTAAGCTTTACGATAATTTTTAAACACAATTTCGTTCACAAAGTTGATAGCTGATTTTGTAAGCTTCCAAGAACAATTAGAAATTTTTTTGGTATAAGCAGCAGGGTGTAGTGTCCTTTGGAGCTCCACCTGTGCCGAGTCGCAGCCCCTTGAAAGCGACCGCAGCATCACTGCGCCAACGCCTGCGGCATCAACACCCTGCACCATCGATGCAAAATCATCTTGCAAACTATTGCTACAGTTTTTTGCAAGTAACGTATGAGTATTTGAAGTCATACACATCAAACACATTACGATCTTTATTACCTGTAACATTTTCATTGTAATTAGAATGTATTTTTATAGTCTTCACACTAACTTGATGACAATATTGAACATTTCCTGAAAGTATGAAATTTGCACAAAAATGAAAGAAGTCCTTGCTACTGAGGGTAATATATGTAGATCATGTGTTCCAATGAGGATGAACGTGTTCGCTAGGGATTTTTGTCTAAATAGTTCTATGTGGCCGCGACGCAAAAACACTGCGTGCAACTTGGGGTACTTTTTGCTTACAGAATGATTTTTATCATTTGGTATCTTGTGTTGGTGTTTCTGTGGGAATGGAACGCGCTCTTGGTACTTTTTCTGTTCACTGTTGAATAAAAGCAAATTCCATTAATAATTATTTTACTTCTTTCATCTTGCCAATGTTTTGGAACTTATTGACCTTTGATCAGGATTGTATATTACTCACATACGTTCCTTGGTACACCGATGAAAACTTTTTCAAATTCACTATAGTAACCAATAATCTAACTAAAATCACCAATGAGAAAAAGTAGCCTAACTAAATTGTATTATTTAGTTCTTATCTTGCTATTTTATTTCCCGAATGAATAACTTTATACCATAGAGTCTCAACTCTTAAAAATTAACAAATTTGCCACTAGAAAAATGAATGAATTATTTATTAGTGTTTGTGAATTTAAGACAACGTTGTAAGATTTTCTCTTCAATCATGATATTGAATGGGGTGAAATCATACTTCAAATATTATGCTAAACGATAAACAAAAATTATGCTAACATGTATGGGTAATCTTTGAAAGATTTCATTGGAAAATACACTGAAGGAGCCTAATTTTATATAATGTGATCTATTTGTGCACAAAAGCTGGTTTTCAAAAAAATATTTTTGCGGAAATATTTTTAACGACTTTGGGGAAATTTACGCAGTACATTTCTTAGTGTTAAGTTTGTGATCCACGGGGATTGGGTAGTAAGTAACTGTTATTTAATCACATCATCCCTCCAAAATTAAAATATCGGTTTCACATTCAAGGAGTCGCAACATCAAGCAGATTGATTGCGGAATATCAGTTTTGGAGAAAATAGACTGAACCGTTTAGCCGTTAGCGTTATTCACATACAGACAGACGATTTGCCGTCGATCGATTTTTCGGTATCAAGGACCCACAAAACATGGATTCTGGCAACATTTAGCGACTGGATCCACTTTTGCCGCCCCCTGCAGCATAACGTTCTCAATTCTGCATAAGTAGTAGTGTAAAAGTAAAATAAGAGTGAAATCTGCAATTCTACTGATAGACATCATTGAGAAACTCCAAAGTACTGAATGTATCTAGTCATTCAAATGTGAAGGAATGCTTCTTTTCCCGTATCAGTAGCACAAAATTGCTTCTGGTAGGTATGAGCTCCGTGTATGACGTTTCCGTTTCAGGTCTTCCAGTGTGAAAAATTTGAATATGCCATGTTTTTGTGTTATTTGATTAAGGATCTTCAGAGCTCTTGAAAATCTCTCAGATAATTTGCAATAGATTTTAAAATTTTTGTATCAATCAACATTTTTTTGTGTATTTCTTATGTGTTTTGTTTTCCAGAAATGAATTACATTTTTTCGCTTATCGTCGAAATCTATATATTTATTTATTTATTTAGTCAAAAACTGTAAGTGACGTATGGGGGAGAAAATCATCTGCGCACGCTTTCTTGAGTTTTAGACTCCCTTCCCAACAAATTAACTATTAATAGTTGAAAGATGAAATAATAATAATAATTAATAATAATAATAATAATAATAACAATAACAACAATAAATTTAGAAAAGCGAGCGATTAACATTTCAAAAACCAGAAATTTTCTTTGCCCAATCATAGAAAACTTATTTGTAACGGTTAACGAATAACAGTATATGAAAACGGTTGTTGGTGTGTACGAGATCGATGATCTGCGACCCCGTTTGACCATACGACGGGCGGCGAGACAAAGGGAGAGGGAGTGAGTGAGAGTGAGAGAGAGAGAGAGAGAGAGAGAGAGAGAGAGAGAGAGATGTAGGACGTCAGCCGTTCTGCTAGTTATTAATATTCTTTGTGAGAGATTCTACTCGGTCACGTCTAACACAATTATTGTCGATATGCCAGTAAAGCATATGCTAGTGGGCAGTCTGTAGCCTTGGTTAACGGAAGGTGAATGGCCTGTAGCCCTGAGAGATACCGTTAAAGCCGTTGCGGCATGACAAAGAATGGCAAGGCACAAGTGGCGACTCAGCGTAGCACAAGTGAACGCTCACATTGACGCGACTGTCTGCGTGACCCTGTGCGACTAAGCGTCACGTGGTTGATGAGAGTGCGTCAATCTCAATCTCCATTTGAGCCCCTGACTGTCTGCACATTTGAACTCTGAACATATAAACCTCAATGAAGCTTTGGCCGCGGTGGCTCATAACCATTATATAGAAAACGGCCCCTCCCACCCGGGTCGCTGAGGGAACGGTCTGAAATGGAGGGGATGGGCCCTTGGTGCCACCGTGGGAAGGGCTTTCGAAACCTCTGACAAAACGGGCGCGGCCGCGCTGTGGACGGGGTGGCCGCACTTCGCGGCAGGCGCAAATGCGGATCGTAAACCGCACATTATCAAACAGGGAGGGGGAAGCTATAAATCGTGAAGCAATCCAACGTTTAACCTTAATACTGTCGTTTCAGGGGCCTGGCAAACGTTCTCGGTAAGGATTAACTTTTGATCCGCCTGTCGGGAGGCGCTGCAGTCGCACGCTGGTAAAAGTAAATATTTGACAGAAAGAAAATTCGAAGGTCACGAATGCGACCGAGCACATCCGAGTGCTACCGAAGAAGTCGAACATTTTGGCAGAGACGCCGTTGTTCTTTTGCTCCTTTGACCGAACGAACGAGTGTTGCTATGCAATGCTATACTATGCAATGTGTGCTCCCGATCTATGGCATGCCGTGAGGAAGGAGTCACTTACTATAGATTTCCTTCGTCAAAGGCAATACCATTCATCCTGCAAAAGGTTTGGTTTGGTTTGTTTTTTTCGTGTTTCCGGGCGCGTCTACTTTGGTCGTTAGTCCCGTGAGTATTGTACATGTTTTTTCTCGGGAGATGGCCGTGATCTTCCCCCGCTGGATGGCGAGATCCGGCATCGACCTACTGTCGGCTAGTGGGGTTTTCCCTAACCAGGACTCTCCCACCAGCGGGGCACCGCCCCAACCGGGACAAGCTCTTAGCTGCCGACCGGTCTCCCGGAATATGTGATAATATGGTGAATGTTAGTGTAAGTGTGTGTGTAAGAGAAGAGGATAGGACAAGGGATAGGAAGGACAGATCGCGCGCGGCCCGTGGCCCGTTTGGTAGGGTACTGCTCCGGCATTCACTGGTGTTGATCGGAGAAACCACGGAAAACTACCGATCAGAGCAGCCGGCCGCTAGAATTCTCCTCCAGGCAGCGACTGAATTCGACCTAGCTAAAAAGCTAGTATCGAAAATCCTGCCGCCGTCAGAACTCGAACCTAGGACCTCCCGATCAGAGGCGCTGCAGTGGCATCAGTTGATGCACTGAGCTACCGCTCCCGATTCTCCTGCAAATGAGGAATCCCAGATCGTAAAAGAATCAAAATTTTCAATTAATTGGCTGTAAAGAGAGATTCTGAGATTGGAAATTCAGTGAAACTGTTGCTAATAAAGCCTGTGATTAATGAGTTCTGTGTGAGGATCTCATCTTTTTTAAGAAGTAGTAGGTTTCAGTCAATTGCTTAGAAGGGTTATATTTTAATATCTAATAGTTTTAGTTTTAAGAGTATTTCATATTGAAACCTACTTCTTTTCAATTAATTTTGTTTTATTTAGAACATGTGTGGCCCTGGAGTCTAATTTATTTATTCGTTAATTGCAACTTGTACACCATATTACTTTAAATCTGGTTTTGTCAGGGAAGTCATGTTGCATCGATTTATAAAAAATTAAACCAGTGATGCATTTCAGTGGCGGCTCGTGGTCATACTATTAGGGTGTGCAACGCCTCTCTGCTCTCTTCCTTCCTCGCCCTCCCCCCCTCTCTCTCAAACACACACATGCTCATACAAACAGACACACATTACAACCATACACATATATTTATTAACATAAATAATGACAATTAGAAACAAAGCATCTTATGAAGTTTGATAACATGTTGATAGTTTCTTTATCACCAACGAGGGTTGACCGCGTTTCTTTTCACAACATTTGTTTCGACTTTGATCGACAAGGACCCTTCCGAAATATTTACTACTTGTGTCGTGTCACGGCATGATTCGGCACTTCCAGAACGTTTTTCAAAGAGTGTCAAGCAACACATTGATTTGAAACATTTTTATTCGCACTTTTGCTGTGGAGGATTTTCCATAAAGTCGATGTACAAATTTAAGGTTGGAAGTACAAGTTTCTATTTATTTATTTATTTATTTATTTATTTATTTATTTATTTATTTATGTATTTATTTATTTATTTATTTATTTATTTATTTATTTATTTATTTATTTATTTATTTATTTATTTATTTATTTATTTATTTATTTATTTATTTATTTATTTATTTATTTATTTATTTATTTATTTATTTATTTATTTTATTTATTTATTTATTTATTTATTTATTTATTTATTTATTTATTTATTTATTTATTTATTTATTTATTTATTTATTTATTTATTTATACTATTGTTGACAAAGACAACGCCTTCAATCATTTCACTTACGTAAATGTCAACTACAACTCACCACTGAATCAATTTCTTCACACATTTTGTAATAAAACATACTTTTCGGCGTTCCTGCACGAAAGCTACCACTTCATTTAGTATTTGATTAAAATGTTGCTCTGTCGGGATGCGTACTTGTTAGTAAATGAAACACTCAGTACCTGAAAGTGAAGAAAACACTTACCCTCAGTCAAAGTGTTGGCCATTACTAGATTAAAAGGAGAATAATGTCACTATAGTATGATTTAGCATCGCTTTAATAGATATACTCACAAATCAATACAATTTGTTTTACGAAAACTCTTTGAAATATTTTAAACGCATGGAATTGAAATAACATTAGTAAAAAAATATTGAAACGTGTGTTCGTAATAACCCAAACGATGAATAATAAATTTATACTTAGAAAATAGATTTCTATCTGTTAATCTTTACAAATAAAGCAACAAAATCCTAAAATTTTTGGTTTCTGAGACGCATTACAAATGTGCCTTGATTAGTGTGGAAAGTTCTAAATTCATTTAAGAATATGTTACATACCAAATACATACTCCTTTTTAACAGATTGTTTTACTTTATCCTGTGTTCAGTCCACTTCCTGGGTACCACTGAAAAACAAATGTAGTGTGACAGGAAGAATTCAGAAAAGAAGGCGAACATTCCTGATCCCAAGCCGAATGCGAGCAACAGGAAAGGACCGGACAGTTGGTCTAATTTCTAGAGCTTTCGGATATAGTTTCAGAGCCCCGTCTGGAATCAATAATCTTTGGGCTACAATATTGTGATGCTGTGCTCCTAACCCATTGATTATACAATCCAGCCTCCACAACCTGTAACACGTATGTGTTCAGTAATGTGTAATGAGGCGTTCTTTTTCTCAGTGGAAATGCTTCGTATCCTGGTGTCAGAGTACATTCTGAAACGAGATGAAAAAGAGGGTCACCTGCAACAGTGAAGTTCACACTTCGTGAAAACACGTTAAACAAACGTTCAGAAGTGAGATATCCAATTTCTTTCTGCTGAAGAATACTCTTTAATCTATCTGCCATTTCATCGCCAGTTTCTTCAATTAATTTCCGTCCTAAACGGCGAAGCACTTCATTTGAATCCGGGTTATCTAAAATACTAGTGTAGTTTGAATATGTGTATAGCCGTTGTATCATTCGATCGACTTCTTCAGTGATTCTACATCTTCTGAACGGGATGACGCTAGGAAGCCCAGAAGTTGTCCCGTGAACGCGTTACTACTAAAAGAACATAAAATTGCAACGCATGCAATTCGTTGCGACGTCGTACGGGAATATCGTGCGTTGCTTCCCGTTAAAATAACCTGTACTACGTCCAATGCTGAACCCAGGAAATTGCTTTTTAATGATGGAGATTCCATGAGATTGACGTTGAATCGCATGCGGCGCACTATCCTCCATGCCACAACTGTCAACAGTACACAAACCACGAAACACAACCATGTGGCCGGACGGAAAGGCATAAGAAGTACAGCACTGAACGGAAGGTACGGAGCTCTGGGAATAACCACACACAATCGACCCACAGTAAACGCGGCAGTGAAATCTGCGAATTTGTATCGCTCTGATGTCATGTAATACGTTTGAAATAAAACATCCGCGGTATTGTTTTCTATAAATCCCAAAGTGCTAGGAATATCGATTCTGTTATATTCCACTAGGTTCTTGACTTTGTGAACACCTATCTTCTCGGATATTACTTTCATAATTAAATAGTCAGCACCATCCATAACATGCCTTCCTGATGGTGAAATCCAGAAAGAATTAATAGGAATTTTTCTCGTTGCATGAATCAGTGTCCATTGCTGATGGTCAGAGCCTAGTGTACAGTCAGTGATGCTCTGCTTGTCTGACGTAAAATTGTAGATTTCTGAGAGTAAACTGTGTCCACTGAATGTGGAATGTAGGAAATGAATACTGCAATTAATATTTGCCATCTAGCATTTGTTAATCGTTTTCATTACAAAAAGAATAAGTTACACAGGAATATGTTACCCCTGCTTTTGCAATATCTTGTTTACGCCTACTTCGTCTTGTCAATGATTTCAAGAAATCAAAGCACGTATATCTTACCCTAATATCTTGTAATAACATGTAAGGAACCTAATTACTGTCTTACAAAAGGTTAATACTTCGAAACTAAAACACTTTTTAAATGGCTCTTTTACAGAAATGAACATCACGGAGGTTTGTGCGTGGTATTCAGAGATAAAAGAACAGGGGGAAGGTACTAATCGTGTTACAAATCTTGTGTTGGTATTATCGTGAAGCAACGTACTGTACTGACTTTCGTTGCGCGCGTTGCTAAATAAATAATTCGCATTGCTTATTAAGTAATTATTTCGTGAATCATACTACGTACTTTCTGGATAATATTTCGAGATGACATCTAGCGTGGCGCTAACAAAGATAAGGCACATTATTTCGGGTTTTGTGTCGTGGGGCTTTATAAATCGTAAACCGAATTTCTTATTTATAATTTAAAGGAAAGGAAAAAAAGTTTCTTATTGTTAATAGTTTTATTGTGTATTACAAAAAAGTTAAAATATTTTAAAATTACCCTAGTTTAAAGAATCATTACAAATGTTGCATTTGTCGTTTTGCCTTCTTAGTAGTAGGGTCGTCCGTAATTGAAGGAATAACCATAACCTGGAACACAGATTTTAAAAAAGTTTAATCAAAACACACGTTCATGGAAACAGAATCCGTCAGATAAATTTCCTTTACATTAATTTTTACTGCAACAATTCTGCCCTGTAAAACGAATGCAATATATTTTTAATGCCTGTGATAGCAAAATCGCATCTGTTACCCCCTCATTGTTTTTCTCCTTGGCACCTTCTCTCACATCGCCCATTTTCAAGTATCCGCGCACGTAGAATAAGGACAGAGCCTTTTACGTCGCAGATTAATTTTCTCCTATGAGAGTTACATTGGACTGAGACATTACATTACATCGAATTACATTGTGCAATTTACATCAGACCATTATACTCATTAATATGAAAGTTCTTTCAGGAACAGAAAGATCATCTAATTGGTCAGCCGAGACCTTGCAAAGAAGTTGCATGGTCCGGCACTGGCGATGTCGTTCTGAGTTGCAGACGAAGTATTTGGAAAAACAACTTTCACCTGTCAAACCGAAAACAATGTTCATAAAATTCCGTTTAGTTCATAATGGTGCCGTACACGCTAGGTCTCTGGTTTCGAGAACTAGTGTCGTTTGGTCCGTCATTGCGTTTGCAGTCATTTTTTATGCAAGTGGTCTGACTGAAGATGTGCGTCGATCGTTAAAAAATCTATTCTCCGAGAATCGATTCATCAAAATTCAGAAAGAAAGAAAGACAGAAAGAAAAAGAAAGCAAGCAAGAAAAAGAAAGCAAGAAAGAAGAAAGAAAGAAAGAAGGAAAGAAGGAAAGAAGGAAAGAAGGAAAGAAGGAAAGAAGGAAAGAAGGAAAGGAAGGAAAGAAGGAAAGAAGGAAAGAAGGAAAGAAGGAAAGAAGGAAAGAAGGAAAGAAGGAAAGAAGGAAAGAAGGAAAGAAGGAAAGGAGGGAAGGAGGAAAGGAGGAAAGAGGAAAGAGGAAAGAGGAAAGAAGGAAAGAAAAAGGAAAGAAGGAAAGAAGGAAAGAAGGAGAGAAGGAGAGAAGGAAAGAAAGAAAGAAAGAAAGCAAAACAAAAATTTTTTTTTAGAAATAAATAATTTGGTTCTTTTAACAATGAATAAATTTAAACATTTTCGGATATAATATTTTATTTTATAATATAAGAAAATAGGTAATTCCACTGACTGCACCAGGAAGTCATTTTCCAACATCACTAGTCGACCTACGGTCAGTGAAATATGTACATAATATAGCATATACGACAATTGATATCTGGAAATACTTGCATAGAAAAATGAAAACCAAATGGAGCCAAGAGTGGAAGAATTGCAAGGCTAGCAGTCTTCATAAGAAGATAGAAAACTTCTACAACCTACAAACTTAAAAAAAAATATGCCGTAAAGATCAAGTTACAATCACCAGAATTAGATGAGAACATACGAAGCTTACTCACATCCACCTATTAAACAAGAATACTCCCCCAATTTGCAATATATGTAATGTACAAATAACAATATTACACATTATTCAGGAATGTCCTAAGTACAACCAATCCCGCCAATCAATCTTACAGAACTTTAATGTTTTTTTTAAAAAAAATTAAAATTTTAAAAATTTTTTTTTAAAAAAATGTAATATAATATAATACAATATAAACTGTTAATATAATATAAACTGTAATGTAATTCACTGATCAAAAATGTAAAAAATGTAAAGAAGTATGTAACCATGCTATGTAACCACCAAGTTTGTAACCACCCTTATTGTAACTTACTGAATAGTCGCTAATAACCTCGCAGTTGATGCGACTATAAATAAATGTAATTAAAAAAAATAGGTAATTGTAGGCGTTTACAAATATGCTGAATCTGTAATATAAAATAGTATACCACTTACACTCAATAGATGTAAACGAGTAGTTGTAAAACTTCACGTACAATTCACACTTTTACAATACTCTAAGTATAAATTTGTTCAAAAACTTCTGTTACACGCCATTTTTGCACATACATAGAGCTTGTTAACGCTGGTAGTTAAATGTCAAGAGTCGCACGTGCGCAATATTTGAAAATACAAAAGTAAAAAAAGGACTGCTTATGAACGATTCTATTCCAAGCTTAAAGAATCGATTCATGCAAAAACCGTACACATCGGAATCGATTCAAAAGATCGATCTTTTTGGTTTAAAAAATATATTTTATTAGAATCGGACTAGGTCGGACCACCTTCCTTCCACCTCTGGCACCGAGGTTCAAGTCTCGGTCGATCACGGTGGAATTTGTGGAGGCCAAAGCGGATTTGTGGCACTTTTTTTCTCGGAATTACTCCGTTTCCCCTGCCCTTTATTCCAGTATTGTTCCATCATTATACAATCACCACCAATCCATCAAGGTATTCGTCCATTGGAGTGGCAATAAAGAATAGATGCGAGCATCATAATAAAGAATGTGTGAGCTGACAAGCGTGCTGTTTGGCGGAGTCGAATCCTGTTCGCTACAGTGGATGCCGCCCATCCACTTACCTCCGTAAGGAGAGCCGTAGCCCCAGCTGGAGCCCACAGAAGGCCGGTAGACGATGGAAGGCCCGTACGCAGCTGCAGCGTACGCTTCCGGAGGGGAAACCCCATATACCAGCGGTGCCAAGACACTCGCGTGCGGATTAGCAGCCGGGGCCGCGACCGCCAGCGCCAACGCCGCTACCAGCACCGTCTGCAAGCACCAAACACAAATGATACTGGCTGGCCGCTTCGCAGTCAGTCGAGCAGTCGCTTCGGCCAAATTGTTGAGGCCGGCCATCCTGACCGGGGTTTTCGTGGTTTTCCATGGTCATATGGTGGGATGGTTCAAAAAGGCCACGGTCACCTCTCATCATTCTCATTCTGTCACCTCATTATACGTAATTCAAGGCTTAACAACCTTGTCTTACCTGAGGATACAGCCGAAAAGCTGATTCCCATAATGACACATGAATCTCTCTCTGGGATAGAATGTGACTGGGCCTCCGAAGAGACCTTGTAGGGAGGTCACAAATGGTCGATACGCAAATAATAATAATAGTAATAATAATAATAATAATAATAATAATAATAATAATAATAAAAATAATATCTATGTTCGCAGTGAATTGGATCACAATAACTGAGTTCTAAGAACGTATGGTACCGTCAAATAGTTTGATTCAAAAATTTTGAATTTTTAAATGTTCATTCCGAATATCTTCTTTATGCCGAGATTGACTATTCAGATTGTTCTCCAGCACTAGGGGCTCCAACTGGTGTTTTTCGATGCCGTTACCTTTACCTTTCGGATGGATGGATTGGATTTTTTTCTCATGATGAAAAACATATTGCCAATATCAAAATCACACAGGGAAAAATAAGAGATGTAAATATGTCCGATGTATTATCAATTACAAATCGTTATTATTTTGTTGGTCACGTTTTGTGGATTTCAATGTACCGGCTGGAACAGTAAGTGTGAAATTGCGTAGTTTGATCCATTATTCGCAATTTAATCTTCACGATCAGCGCCTATTGCATTTTATTTTTCTCACGATACGAAACATTAGATTCCTCGAACATCCATAATAGAGTTATTGGGACAAATTTTGCCGACTCTATTGATCTTATTAAAACTTCATGTGCCAGGAGATCAAATGCTGAAATGCACTTCGCGGAGTGTTCGCTACATTTAAAAAAAAGAACATCTATACCAGAAATATTTTATCCGTTAAGTGTAGATGGGGTGTCTCTCCAATTCCAAAACAAGGCACAGGGTTGACTGTTCCCAGAACGCGCACTTAATATCAAATGTACAGTAATCGCGACAATCTAATTACGCCATGGCATGCAGCTCATCATGTCGGCTAAACAGCTAATTATCTGTTCCAGAAACTATTGAGCTAAGCAAATACCACAACACGAACCTCGACTTCCTCGAGAGCACTTGCAGCGGGTAGTGTTCATTACCGAAGGTTATGAGAACATTCCAAATGAACACTAACCTTACCTCCCGACAATTAATGTGCCTCGGTTGATGTAATAGCGTATTCATTGAATCAATATACCTATAAATTTGTTTTTTCATTACATTAAAGGACTGTGAAAAACTTTTATACCACGCAGAAAAGGCAAATCTTTTAACCTTATAGTAGCAAATTTTAAATTTAATTGAGTTCAGTTGTAAATAAAATAATTCAGAATTTAAAATATTCAGAATACATTGATTATAGAATTATTTTTTACAGATACTAGAGATTTTTGAGATATTAGGTAATTCACCCAATATGGTATTCGTTTCCAATTCCTATAAAATTCGCCAATCTCTTCCAGATCTACAACAAATGTAATATCGAACGTTTATAACAAGCTATTTTTGTAACAAGTTAAAAATGCGATAATGGTCTGCTTAAATATCAAAACAGAACTGTAGTGCATTTAATTGATTGAGAAGTGTATCCACCTCAGTTTGAACAAAAAAAAAAAACTGTACGATATCTAAACAATACAACGCATATAAGCTAAATTATCCGAAAATTAAAAGAGTTCGGTACTGCCTTGAACTCTTTTGTTCAAATTATTCTTAAGCAGATCACCCGGCTATGCAAAAGTAACCTCACTGGATTGCTCTGTGAATGAAACTCGCGATACTAAAATTCACGGCCCTATGTCGGAAGAAATGTTTGAGTGGAGGTGGTATTAAGTTTTTTAAAGTTTCCGTAATTTTTGTTAATATTAAGTAAGAGAATCAACAGACGAATACTTTTATCTTTCCTTTTTCTAAAAAATCCTTATTTTTAATTATCTAGTATTTACGTACAGTTTGTGAATCTTTTTAAGGGCCGGGAGAATCCTTTACGTTCTGCTGTGATAGTATATTGCATTATATTCAATAATCAATAGAAGTTCAATTCGAATGTCCTTATAATTACAAAAAGTATTTTGGACTTCAAATGGTTTAACGCTCATGTAGAATTTTACAATACTTTATAAATATTTCTATTAAATAAATTTCATGAAGTGAGTTTTGCCTCACAAAATATAACCATCTTGATAATTCGCTATTGGAAAAAAAAATCCTCCCAAGTGTCTTCCGCTTAAGGTGGGTCTGTTTTCGGAACGAAGTTTAAAGCTCAAGAAGCACTCACCAGAATCTTCATCATCTCGAAGGCGGTAGGCTGCGGAGCGCGAGAGTTCTCTGGGCGAGCTGAGAGGCTGCACTGAGCACCGCGGAAGGGCCCGGCTGTTTTTTATAGGCGGCCGCTGGATGGACGCTGGCCTTCCCCCGGCGCCCCCGCCCCGTCCCGCCTCACCCCACCCCACCCCTTCCGACGCTGCTCTACACACCTTGGACTGCGTCGCCACAAACCCGGGCACTGGGTTGAATTTACAATATACCTGGACAAAAGGGTTGGATATTACGTCTCGCGATTGAAACCAAACGAGACTGATCTTTCCCTTGGGGCATTTTGTAGCGATGCTGAAAGAAACTCCACTTGATAAAGAGTATTCCGCTGTGAGATGCAAAATTATGGCTGATGCGTAAATGACGATGAACAGATGATGACAACACGATCGTTATGATTCTTTATATGATATTTAGAGTTCAGGCACTGGGAATAATAAATCCTGAAAATACGTGTCATAGCAATTGACGACGATTGCAAGTAGTATTTATTTCTCACGTAATGTTCGTCATGTGACTAATTTATACTTGACGTGCGTATCCCACGTTAATAACTTAATTATTTTCAGTGTATCACACGTAAGTGAGTATAATTTTCTGTCAAAGAGTTTATAAATTAATATTAGTTTCATTCAAGTTTCATGTTTACACGCCTAACCAATACAGAAAAACAAATAGGCGCAATGGATACAATAAAACTACACAGTACCATAAACGTGAATTAAACATAAATTAAAATAAAAGTTAATATCTTACAACACTTACCTATTTAAATACATTATCAGTAGGTGTAATTTCATTTAATTATTTTCAGCTTCCTAAAAATATTGAAACGACTGAAAATCAATCATCGATGGGCTTCGGAGGCTCCACATTGGTTATGCTGGACGGAGACGATGCCTTACGGCTCGAGCGTTTCAGTGGTTGGGAGGTCTCAGGACCGATACCCAGCCAGCAGCCTGAGATTTGCATGATGCTTTTACCTGTGAGTTTTTTGACGTCTGCCGGGATCGAAGTCGTAGACCGACTTCTCTGATCAGCTGATTCTCTGATCACTTCCACAAGAATGCCGGAGCAGCACCCTGCAAAACGGGCTCCGAACTACGTGAGATTCTATCTTCGTTATCCTGTTCATATTTCCATCCTTAGGGTCGATGGGTTGGTCACCTATCTTCGCTGTTATCTATCTTTTGAACTTCGTCCCGCATTACCGTAGGCGCCCACGATCGTGGGTATTTTTAAAATAATACAGCTGCCGCTGCTTTCCACTATCCCAACGCCACAGTCCATTCTCCTCCCTCTTGAGGTCATTTACAAGTAAACAAGTCAAATTCCAACAAAATTAAAATATATTGTTCGTACGTTCGGGAACTGGACAACTTCTGCTAAAATTTAGTTCCGCGATCTTGAACCACCCATTAATTATATCTTTCCCAAAGTTTCGCCTATCTTCTAATTTCTTGAAGGCACTACTCCTTAGGTATTTAAACAAGCATTTCACTCTAAATAGCACGACTTAATTGTCAGGCGTCCATTGCTTATGAACTCAAGCCAACGTCTCTGAAACATACACGCGTCCGTAGCAACCCACTACAGACCTCAATTATTGTTCTGTCTCTTACGAGTTGATACACTCGTATCAAATTCTATATTTACATTCCGAACACTTTTATAGCCCATTCCACAGATGTAGAAAACTTTCGTCAAGCGAGAGGCATAGGCGTGCACGCAGGAAGGGGCAATGGGCGTGCCGAAAATTCAGAGGGGGCTCCGTACCCTTACGTCATAAAACATTTGACAGGGTCTGGTGAACACAATGCTAACCCACATCTATGCAATTTTTGTCAGCCAGAGGAAAAACAAAGTTTTATGGTCAATGTGACGTCTTATTTTCTTTGTACCCTTCCGGGTCCTTTCTACACATTCAATAGTTCTATGAACACGTTTGTGCAGCATTTCGATCATATTGTTGATTTTTAGGAGACATTCCAAAACCCTTTGTTTTGAATTTATGAAATGAGGGTTAGCACTATCTTCTCCCGATCCTAACTTCTCTTCTTTTTAATCTAACTATTTGGATAATTGATACACCACATTTAGGAGAATGGCTTTCGAAACAATCTGGCAACCCAGTAAAACGTTCAACATCAAATCAGTTTTATTTATGAATTGTATCGTTTAAGTAATTGCAATCTCCTTGCATTTTGTTTTATTTACCATCCAAGTCATTTGTAAAAAGACGATTTAATGGGAAAGGAGGCTCAGAGTAGCCTAAAACTGTAGTTACCCCCTCTTCTCACTTGTTTTAGACTGCTCTGCTCGAACACGCCTATGGTCGGAGGCGGTCATTACTTGAAGTGGGTTGTAGTACCAGAAAGCAAGAATGTTTAAGATACCATTTCCAGAATGGTTTGTCATAATAACTGGTCGTATTACAGTAAATGCTTGTTCGGTAATTCCATAGGAGGTTGTCTTACATAAACCCAAGAATGGAATCTTCTCTTCGCCGAAGAAAATTAATTTTTTTAAGACAATCTTTTTTCTTCCTTCTTCTTAAATCTCAAACATTAATTAGTTACTTTATAGGTCCATGTGATGTATTGTGACAGTACAAAGGGGCGAGACGGGTTGTCGCCGCAAACAAGTGATGTCTGCAACGTTATTCAGTTTACCAAATAATCAGGCCCCCCCCATACGGGATCCGTGGGTAGCACCCAGCTTTTCAAACTCGGGAGCCACCGTCGGGGACCTAAAGTCCATCTTGATAGTCTCTTAATGACTTCTTCCCTTATTGCTCCTTTTCTGCTAATGTTGGGAGCATCTGTGGATTTTTCAAACACGTATATTTCCCAGAACGTAAACATACAACACACACACAAAAAAAAACTTACAAAAATGATATATTCAGTACCCTACCACACGGACCGCGTGTGATCTTTTCCTTCCCATCACTTGGCCTGTCGTACCCCTTACACTCACTTCTCCTACACGACTTCACATTCCGGGAGGCGGGTCCGGAGCTTAGAGCTTATCTCCGCTTGGGCAGTGCCCCGCTGGTGGGAAATACCTGGTTCGTTGCCCCGCTGGTGGCGTTGGTTCGTTGTTAGTGATTCCGGGCACGTCAACTAAGGAGGTCATTAGTCCCGTAAGTGTAGTGCATGTTTTTCATCGTGTGGTGGCGGTCATCTTCCTTCGCTGGATGGCGAGATCCGGCGCCGACCTACCGTCGGCTAGCTGGCTTTCTCCCAACAAGATATCTTTCTCCAAGCGGGGCACCTCCCCAGCCGGAACATGTTCAACGACCCCGACCGATCTCCCGACATGTGTGGTAGTGTAGTGCATGTTAGTGTAAGTGTGTGTGTAAAGGGTGAGGGTGGAACAAGGAAGAAGAAGGAAAGATCGCGCGCGATCCGTTTGGTAGGGTACTGCTCCGGCATTCGCCTTGTGTTGATCGTAGAAACCATGGAAAACTACCGACCAGAGGAACCGGTGTTTAGAATTCTCTTCGAGACAACGACTGAATTTGACCCAGCTGACAAGCTAATGTCTAATCTTACCACTGTCAGGACTCGAACTTACAACCTCTTGGTCAGAGGCACTGCAGTGATATCAGTTGATGCACTGAGCCACCTCTCCCGGTGCCTCGTTGGAGAAAACCCCGCTAGACGACGGCCGGATCTCACCACTCAGCATCCAGAATCAGCGCCACCTCCCGAGGAAAAAAACATGCCTACACTTACGGGACTAATGATCTTAACAGTTGACGCGCCCGGGACCACTAGTAATCTATCGAGACTGCATACTTACAAGACTGTATACATACTATTGTATGTGTACTACCGTTTACATGTATACTTCGTTGATTGTTAGGGATTGCGGGCGCGTCAACTGCTAAGGTCATTAGTATCGTAAGTGCATTGCATGTTTTTTTCCTCGGGAGCTGGCTGGATTCCGAGATCCGGCGGCGACCTACCGTCAGCTAGCGTGGATTTTCCCAACCAGGTATTTCCCACCAGGGGGCACCGCCCCAGCCGTGACAAGCTCTAAGATCTCACCTGTTCTCCCGGAATTTAGTGCATGTTAGTGTAAATGTGTAAGTAAGGAGTGAGGATATTCGACATTCGCTAGCTATTGATGGAGGAACCACGTAAAACTACTAATCAGAGCAGCTGGCCGCAAGAATTCTCCTCCAGACAGCGAATGAGTTCGTCCTTACTAATAAGCTAGTGTTCCTACCGCCGTTGGGACTCTAATCTAGGATCTCCCGGTCAAAGTCATTGCAGTGACTTCACTTGATGCCCTGAGCCACCTCTCCGGGATACTTTGTGAAGTCACGCGATAGATAGTATAGAGTGATTTTACTAAGGATGAGCCAAAGTGACAGCTATTGCTGGCAACATAACTGAAGGTTCTGTGATCGTTGTGCCCTTGAGCCCATTAGACTCCTTTCCCGCATTCGTTCGTTTGCAGTTGGCAAACTTGTAAATGGCTTCGACACTTCCTTTTGTGGAGTCATTGTCCGACAAAAATATAGTGCGCCACGAGAAATAATTGAACTTACGAAGTGCAGTGTTATGTGCTCTTCTGTAAAAAATATTTTTTTTCTATAAACATTACATTGAATTTACTTTTTGTGTGATAAATATTATGTTTTTTTAAAACCGAGACTTGAATGCGAGATGCGTACCGGTGCACGTGTTTCCGCTAAAATCATTTTTCTTTCTATTTACATTCGTGGCAGTTTTCTTTTACTGATTGTGAGAGCATGTTATGAGATTTTCCACGTACGTAATTAAATGTAATTATTTCCCGAACTCACGTACGTGCTTGTACCTCAGCGAAACTCTTAGACATCGTAGGGATGATTTCACATGAGCCATTATCACTCTAGAAAGGGGCGGCGGAGGGATACTTGTCTGAAATACGTGTGATGTTCTCTTGTTTTCGCGAACTGTCACTTGGGCTCATCCTTAGGAAAATAGTTTAGTTTAGTTAATGTTTAGTTAATGCTTAATTTTACGTGGCGAGACTCGGGCCATCAGGCCCGCTCTTCCGTCTAACCACGCAAATTTCGAAACGCTCCTTTCACCACCTAGCGGAGAAAGGAGGCATTATCTTGGGCGACGAAACTGGCGGATCTCAATTTTGCTCAGAAGCTTCTTTTAGGCTTGAGGATCTTTTACATGCAGTAAATATACTACATGGGACAGCCGGCTTTACTTCCCCTCCGAAGGAAGGCGTACGAGGGATTTTTTCGCCCTTAAAAATCCACGGCTTCGATCGGGTTTGAACCCGCAAACTCGGGTACAACAGTCCGGTACGCTGACCGTTATACCACCGAATCCGCTAATCACCGTTATATCACCGAATCCGAAAATCGTTGTATACTGGCGGTCCATCCCACTGCGTGCCGAGGCTCTGATGCAACCGCCCGCGGCGCGTCCATCAGGTATGCGGTGCGCGTCGGGCGGCCACGCGAGCGCGGCGGGCGGCCGGGCCTAGCACCGGCAGGTGGGGCGCGAAGGTCCTCTCTTCCGACACGCGTATTCACTCGCTCCGACTCGTCGCCGCCCGCCGCTGTCGCGTCTCTGTCCGCGTCCGGGTGATCTCCTCTCTGGGAAATCCCGAGCGGACGAGCGGGGACACCGGATTGTGTTGAAAGTTTAGGGGTTTTCCCTCTGTGTTAAGGGATAAGTTCCAGATGATGAAAGAAAGTTTTTAAAAAATACACGAGTATTAGATTCTGTAAACTTGAGGAAGTATTGCGTTATACTACTTTATATTGCTTTTATGTAGTGAATTAATTTTTTTTGTAAATTCCGTCAAATATGTTCGATTCTTTTCAATTTGATTCGTACTCTTTTTCTCAGTCGTTAGTTTAATAATTACGATTACGTCGTTCGAGAATGATGAATGATGAATATTTTTCTTCGTGAAATTATGGATTTAAGAGGAAATACATGATAATTTTAAAATTGGTTGTTAATTTCTGTGAACATTTTTAGGACATTTTATATTTCGTTTTATCCCCAAATGCAAACGCAACGTTTTAATCAGGTTAAGCCTACTAGATGAATTCGTGAGAACGTTTCTCACTTTATAACTCATTATTGTTTGAAACCTGAAATGGAAAGAAAAAAATTGAAAAAAGATTAATGCTGAAACCCAAATTCGAACGATTCTGACAGCCAGTACTACAAAGTGGGGGTACCTTCCAATAATGTTGAAGAAGGCTCCAAGAAGACTGAATTGTATATTTACATCATAAGAAACTTGTGGTCCTCTAGGTAAACAGAAACTCCGTTTAAGAGCCTAAAACGATTTTTTTTCAGTCATACATGATAATGAAGTGTTGCAGAGTGGATAGCACAGGATTAATTTTAATAACTAGATATCCCCATTTTTTATCGCACTTATATTCTTATTTTAAAATTTTCAAAACATTTAAATTTTACACATGTGTATTTTATTTAGTATTTTCATCAAGTAAAAATTAGAAAAATATCTCTATTTGAAGATGACATCGTTGAAACTTTGTACTTGAGCAAAATATGGAATTAAAATATATAATACGTGTGAAATATATATGTATATACATGTGTAATGTGTTTTGAAAATAAGAATATAACTGTTTATAAAAAATATGATCTGTAGTTATTAAAAAATTCTAACTGGCAGGTCATAATAGAATATCCCAAATTTACGGGCTTAGGTGCTACTTTTGAGTCTCTGGTCAGCAAATTTTCATTTCTGATATTGAGACATTTGTTGTTTTATAAAGGTTAATTACTATTGGCCGACGAGTTCTTCTTGAAAGGTGATGGAAACGGAATTTCGGTCTTAATTCGATTATCTTAATTCATTTCGTCACACTGACAATACACACTTAATAAATAATAGACATACCTTATCTAAAAAAACGGAATATTCGGGAAAAGTATACACTAAATTTTAATAATATTGTAAAATTAACAGAATACTTGTTTATCTGCCATCAATTGTTCATTATTTAATTGTGTAAGCTGTAATTGGTCTATTAAAAGCAGTTGACATTTCGGCAAGAAGAGCCAGCAAGCAATCAAGTGTGAGGTTACATATAGTAAACAAAGTAGAGTTTTTCATGTTCGTAGAGTGATTTTAAATATAATGTTCAGCAATCATCTGACACGTCTCTATCGAAAAAATTGCCGTGGTCGTCTCCTATATTATTTAGTAGTATACATGTTTTGCTGCTCTTACGATACCAATGTTTATAGATGAGGTCCCTAAATAAAAATAAGTTCACGGATACGTGACGAATTGCACTTTGACTTTAAAAAAATATGAAGAATTTGTTGAAAAAACGCATCTAAATATTCACCTCAAATGCAACCCCCAACACTTGACCCCATTGTCAAAATCTATATAGTTAAATAACTCCTAAACGAAGCATTGTAGGATCTGAAAAGTGTAATGTTGAGGCCACAGGGCTCAATGAAACGTTTCTCATACCGTAATGAGATATTATTTGACATTTTATTTCATATTCTTGGTGCGGCGCTTGTCGACTCAGCCCAATACCATCTATATAGGACGTTGACGCTGGAGACCGACTATGTTTGTTACGTCACGCTTAGAAGTTGTAGATTCCTCCATCTTATGTTTCAACTTCTGGTACACCGTGGTTTGACTGACGAGGTTTTTTTGCATAATCATTAATTCAAGATTTTCTTTTGCAGCAGCTAGAAATATTAATAGTTGCTTGACACCGACGAATATTGGTTTTTAAGCGAGTAGTGCAATCGTTCACTTCCCATTTCTGCAAGGGCTGTGTACTCAATTGAAGAGGACCTATGATCGAAACGGACCACATATCAGTGACGACTACTGCTCAGTATGCAAGAGAATGCAATAAGAGATTTATGGATGAAACAAGGTAGACAAATTATGGTATCTAATCGGCATATTATTATATGTTTATGTATACCATGTTACGATCCTACTGCATATTTTTTGAGAATTTCTTATTTTGCATTGTTTACTCTGACAATAATTGTTACTCAGCTTGGCGTTTACAGATATTCGAGGCGATTGAATTGTTCCGATGTACCTCTCAGTTCGGTAATAAAGTTAAATCCGTAATATTGCAAAGAGTAGGGTTGTACTTGCCCGATTCTGTATTTTCGAATGAACAACGTTATGTTTCTTTGATAAGAGTAAAAAGGTTCTCTAAAATTTTTGACTATCAAGAAAAGCGAAAAGCTAACTGTCAAGCAAAGTTGTCTAATTACTTCATTTGTTGTTTTCAAGGAATTGCAGTGAATTGTTCCAACACAATCTGTCAATGACACTGAATCATCCTTCATTTCAAAATTTGTTAAAACATCAATTTTATTGTTTTTTTTGTTGATATTCTATAAGCGCATTGGAACAAATAAATACGATTCCTTTCCTTTTTTAAGTAAATAAAACTTTACCTTTTAATATGGAAATGGAAGGATGGAGAAGAGTGTGGAGTTTGACATGAGAGAGTTCTCGCGCGGGTACGCTAGTTATAATGTAATTCATTTAAGTTAAGATGGGCAGCAATAGTTCTGGGGAATGGTTTGCTACAAATCATTATGGTGGAGAGATACGGTGTCGAAGAGGTTCTTGTAAACAATTAGGTTATTTCACATAAAATAACTGATTCTCAAGTAATATAGCAAGTCTTAATGAGAGAACAATAAAGTTCATAAACGTGGGCAAATTGAATTATTTTGTGTACAGACGAAGTTCTCATGAAGAATTGCTACTAGTTTCATTTATATTTTCAGAAACCTCGTTAACTCTTTGTTCATAGAGATAAAAGTTCGAGCACGTATAACGTTCCTAATTCATTTAGTTTTCGAGAATATGTACTAAACTAAATGAAAAAATTTTTAGCATATTCTTTCTTCTATTAGCGAATAAGTGTTTTTCTAATTTTTTACTGCTCTTCCTTTTTGGACGATTCAATCCCAAAATTCAGGTAGCATGCATGAGTGAGTGATTTAATAATAATAATAATAATAATAATAATAATAATAATAATAATAAATTTTAAGTACATTCTCTAAATACTACGTTCATGATTTTTCTGCCAGTCGTTCCTCTTTAGATGGTTATTTATGTTTCATTTTTACTTTTTAGCTTTGAGTTTAAAAATAAATTTCGCGCACCCACAAAGGCATTGTACATTTTTCGAGTACAGTTTTACTCATAACGCAAAAACGCGACTGCGCCTTTTGGCAGCATCTTTTCAATGATTAGGAAGTTTCTCTTGTAGTATTTGGTAACACTGACGGAGAACATTGTGGAAGAAGAGAGCATGGAACGTAGGTGCCTTGTTGGGCCGGAAATTTTTATTGGTTCTTTTTGGGTTCGTTTCGAAGAGGCGCGGTTGTAAAGATGGGGTCCCGAAGTTATCGGAATAAAACGTGGTCGTTTTTTGCTCCATTAAGACAACCTGCGTTCAGTAAGAATTCCGAAATATCGACATCTTGGTATTTTCCACTCCAAGAGTGTGTATAGAATCGAGCACTGCTCTTCCTATTACCTCTGAGAGTCTAAATACATGGATGAACTCTGAAAAAATCATATTTAAGAGCTTTTCATAGAATCCTGTAAATAAAAAAAATTAAATCTATGAGCTTCGAATTAGAGAAAGAATAGCATATATTCTTTCAAAATATTAATACTATACGTACGGAGTAATATAGCAGTATACAGAAAGTTAGGAAATGCTGCGCAAAAAAAAAAAAAAAAAAAAAAAAAAAAAAAAACCAGTTACTAAATTAAGAAAAAATCCTTTAACACGTGGCCAGAATACCTGTTTTGTGGGTCCTTGATACCGAAAAACCAATTGATTACAAAACGTCTGTTAGTCCGTCCGTCTGTTCGTCCGTCTGTCCGTCCGTCTGTTCGTCCGTCTGTCCGTCCGTCTTTCCGTCCGTCTGTCCGTCGTCATCTGTCCTCGTCCGTCGTCCGTCTGTCCGTCCGTTTTCCGTCCGTCTGTCCCCGTCCGTCTGTGAACACCACTAGCACCTAAACCATACATCAGATTTCTTCCAAATTGAAGAAACCCCTCACCATCTGGCTCGAGTCAAAGTTTGAGATTTTGAAAACCTTTATTTACAATTTGGGGGTAGTTTACATGATGCCTCTGCAAAATTTTCTCAAAAATGGTTCAAATTTTTTCTTTAAATATTCTTGTAAGAATGGAGTAAAATACACTTATAAGGGTGACATATGTCCGATTTTCAGGGTAAACTTTGAATTTTTCGAAAACTTTGAAAGTTTGAATTATTTCCGGTGTCTTCTTACGTATACAAAATAAAGGACAGATTTTTTCTTAAAAAAGCAACAGAAATTTCTTGTCCATAATTAGTTCTTTTGGTAGTCATGTACATTTTTTTAAAACTTGAGTACTTTTCCGTAATATTGCTTGCAATTTGTGCAAGTTTAAAATAAAAAAACCCGATTTTCACAAAAACGGCTCCAAATTTTTCTTTAAACTTTTGTTAGAGATAGGCTAAATGTACTTTATTAGATGACATAAACGCCATTTTGACCTATTCTTTCGTTTTCACAAAAACTACAAACATTTAATTTTTTGGTTAAACTCTCACGTTGTTAATATTTATATTACTGATAATTTGTTCACAATATGGCATTTATGAGTACATGTTTCTTTAATAATGTCATATACAATTTTGCGAAACCCTTAAGTTTTCTGTGAAAACTACTCAAATGTGGCATTTTCAGAACGCTCAAATACCATTTTCTCAAAAACCGGCTACAAATATTTTCTTCAAACTTTTCGTACGGATATTGCTAATTGCACTGGTTAAGATGATCATTTATTTTTTATGTATTTTGAGTTTTTTCATAAATTACACAATTTTAAAAAAATCTCTCATGCCTCTAATATGAACATTTCCAGCATTTTGTATACATTTGTGGATAATCGCGCATCAAGTAACTTTCAATAAATTTCTTCGAAAACAATAGTTTTCTGTGGAAAAAAAGCTTCAAAATTTCTCATTTACAGTAACCCTTAAACGCCATTTTCATAAAAATGGCTCCAAATTTGTCAACGAAAATTTCCTTATAGGACGAGATTTTACTCTTCTATTATATTCTTAAAGTACATTTTCATTTCTGCCATTAATTAAATGTGAAGAAGTAATGTTTGAGCAGCGATAGATGGCAGCTCAGAAGAGGATGCGGCACGGCCGAAAAGCTAGATCCGGCCAAAAAAGTAGAAAACGAACTCATTCGATAGTCTTTGCCATACTTTTCCACCACTAGTTTCTTTTAAATATTTTCGGAGTCACTATTTTGCCACATGTATTTCAATATAATTTCTGACTTTTCACATTTTGTTTTAAGTAGACTTTGGAGATTTGACTTCCAAAGTATTGTCTCTTATGTTTTTAAATTGTACTTTATAAAGACGAACAGGGTTTGAAAGTACGATTAATATGTTTTCTTAAATCGACAAAATTAATTAACATAAAAATCGTTTATTGGTTATTGATCTAGAAGAGAAGATAAATAAAATTACTAATTCAACTGAGGGCTTTCTCAATCACAATAACAAAGTAATGAAGAAAAGGTCGTCACTTTAATGGAACCTTTTTAAACCGAGTAAAATCCATGAGGAAATCAATGCATTCTTTGTTCTATGCAGTTTTGTCGTCGGAAACTGGTAAGCCCTAAAGTAAATGATATCCACGTATCTCAAATTGCGTATAACACGGCCATATTCTGTTCATACACCTCCATCAATGTTATAAATAGAGTTAAGTATAACTTAACACGTTAGGTAGCCGGGCTTCAAAATTCAAGATCCACTTTAGTAAACTTCCTTCAAGTAAAACTTCCGCTAAATTTTTACACTAAGACCTTACGCTCCAACCACTACTATGATGCTCGGTAACAATATATTGGAACGGATATCCCCCCCCCAACAAACCGGGTAAAAGTGGCAGACTCTTAAACACCAAACTACACCGGAAGAAACACGTAGATGAACTAACTGAACCCAAATAAAATTACTTCAGCTAAAACCACTAATTTACAGAAATAGCCCATACTATTCAATTCCGCCATATTAATATGCAAAACTATCATAAGCCCTCTACTACTCTATGCCTGCCCAGTAAAGATTAACGGCTCAAAACCAATATAAATAAAATTTAAGTAATACAGAATCCTTTCTTTAGAACAATAGCCAACGCCTTCGTTCCAATCTCTAATTCTATGTGGAATTTAATCTCGAACCGGTAGCACAACGCAATACTTGTCTACTAACTTTTAGTCCAGATTAAATCAAATCTCCTCCTGGTGCTGTTAAGACTGGTAGAACCATATTGATAATACCCTATTATTCATTCTTCATAAAATTCGCTGAATTGGAAACTGATTAGAGGACCAATCTGGGAAACCCTCCCATTGTAAGAGTTGTAAATAAATAATAGTTGGTTAACAAGGAATCAATACAGAGTAATTTAGTTATTTAATAACTAAACTACTTATTAGTCATCAAATACGAATAAGAGATCAAAAGTAATTTTTTTCGCACATTTGATCAGACCACACTTAATTCTCAGTCATCACTAAATAAAAATAATCAACACATTGTGTGTTTCTTGCAACAATTGCTTAATATTGGCCAACGAATACTCTCGTAATATTTACGAAATACTCTCGTAATATCAATAGAATTATATGATAATTTTATCAGACCAAAGTTTCTATCCTAAACATCCAAATTCCATTTTAAAATACTATCCATGCAAACTGAAAGTAACAATCTTGTGTAAATAAAAGGGATTTTAGATTTCATTTAACCTTTATATTGAAACGTTTCAACATATATAAGGGTATTGTTAACAAAATCTGCTCTTGTTATACAAGCCAATTTGAAATGTTTTTATATTCAGGTTTGACAATATTTTCAACTTTGAACGATTTATTTTTTATGAATTTCCGACTCCAACGTTCTTGTATGATTGAGTAATCATACAAGTAAATACGCGGGTCGGCGTCTCCTCTAGTACGGACTGGGTATTCTCTGAAAACTAATTACTCTGTCGAAAAAAATAAAATGGTTCGTCCGCTGAGTTTAACTATTAATTTAGCCAGCCTTCTTTTTCCAATAACATGATTTATAAATACTAACTTCTTTATTTTATTTAAAAAAAATTATTTTATGAAATAAAGTATCAATGGAATACCGTTAAATTTAAATATTATTTCTTTTATATATTAAAGACCTTTTGAAGGCCTGACTAATCTTCTCTTTGAAAAAAAAAATACATTTACTTTTTCGTTTTCGCGACGCTTTCAGCTTGTCAAGGAGTAGTATTCGTCGGCTGTGCTGCTGAAGTGAAGAAGCTCCCACGAAGTGTCTTAATGCCCATCGCAAATCTTCTGTTTTTGTCTTAAAGTTAATATCGAACGGAAGTTAATGTCCCTAAATCTAATCAATTTGGCAGAAGTTATTTAATCGTCAGGCGAACACATCAGAAGCTTTTTGGACGGGGTAGAGATCCATGTTGCAAAACCGTTTAGTTAACAAGATTTGAATTAGTGTCAAAATAGAAATGTCCATTCCAGACATTCGGAAAATACTTTAATGTAAATAGTGTGTAGTAATAGTAAATGTGTTAGTTAATATTTTGCCATTGGCTTCCACCCGTTTGCCGACAATCGTTTATCGTGCCCTGCCACCTGAACCTGTACAAAAACGTGTTGGTACTAAAAACCATTGGTTGTCCATCCTTCTTGAATTCCATGATGTGATGCTATCCAAATAAAAACATTTTTATAATCGACCACGTTCAAAATCATGACTGTGTTTATTTTATATTAGGAATATCCAATTTCCAATATTCACTGTTTATTCCGGCCTCGAACATTGCTGAGTCCTAATATTTACGTCGTAATATTTGCATCTATTCTTGCCCTGTCCAATAATGCTACCCTATATCCTCTTTTTTTTATTATCCCTTGTCTTTCTGGTCCCAATTTTCAAAATAATTTATCATTTTATTATTTTTAAAAATTTCCCTTGGGGGTAATTCAATATACCTTTTTTTATGTTGTAGATTCATTCATTACGTTAATATATTTGTAATGTTTCTTTTTATTCATATTCCTAGACACTTGAATCTATTGACTGTTGATTTAATGTCTAATATAATGTAAAAGAAATGTATCTCTAAATATAACGTCATGATTGAAGTAAATGTTGTTACAATCAGAATTGTGTTAATGTTGTAACCAATGGAATGGATAAAAACTTCTGTTCTGAATTAAACAAAAAACATCGCTTATTCACTATTACTTTCTTGACACTATTAATTTAAATATGGGTTTAACAAATTAAAAGCAATACAAAAATGAAAATGCGAAAACCGCATGGATTATTTTATTCAAAATCATTGGAAGCCCAGGAAAATACATTTCTTATTCAACACTGAAATCGTATTAAAATTTTAATGCTGGAGTAATTGCCAACGTGGCAATTGTTTCTTTCTCTTTGATGTTGAGCACAGTCAGATTAACCCGACATTTTTATTTACCTAATAAACATTTCGGCTTCAGTCTAATTTTATGCATAGGTACGTTTTCCTCAGAAAACTATACTGCATCAGTTGAGAGCTGCGTTTTTGTGATTTTACAGGACAATGAGGAAATTTTACATTGTAAATATGGTCTCTTGATAAATTAAAGGGATGAAATGTGTTTATAATTGCGCGTTTTGTAGTAAAAAATAATTATTTCACTACAAATATGAAGTCTGGTACTTAACATATAACAGATCGAAGACTGAACTTCATAAGTCAAAAGTAAAGAGATTATTTATTGATAATTTTAAGGGACACGGTAGTAAACCTTTTCTCCACACTTAACATTACTCTCCTGTAAAATTTCTTGGTTGAATACCCCATTTGTCTTTCACTCTTCACGAGAGCGCCGCGGCCTTCAACATACGGTGTGACGCCAGTAGGTTCCATCTCTCGAGATTTGATTAATTGCCTAGTGATTTTGGGCGCGTCAACTGCTAAGTTAATTAGTCCCGTATGCGTAGTTCACGTTGTATGCTCGTGAGATAGCTGCGTTATTCCCCGATGAATGGTGAGGTGCGACGCCGACGTAACCGTCGTCTGGCGGGGTTTTCTTAAGCCAGGTATCTCCCACCTGTGGGGCACCCCACCCCCCAGCCGGGACAAGCTCTGAGCTCTCGACCGGTTTCCCCGCATAAGTGGGAGTGGAGTCGAGGTTAACATTGTGCTGGTAAGGTAGGAGTGGGTTGAACCACAGCAGGCAGTCTGAGAAGCGGATTCTGGAATTTATCGGAGTTATGGGTGGCCGTTTCTGTTCCATTAAGAAAGCTTTTGGAGTTCACGAAAGTGCTACAAGATACTCCTTTTCCCTACAAGCAGAGCAATTTACCTAAGGAACAGTTTTGTTCTTAGCACAGTGGCTGCCGTAGGAGCCTCATGGCTCACAGTAATATTACCCCTCACGCCCCGTGCTCACCTTGTGGTTCACAGGTTGTCTTAAATTTCAACCGGCCTGAGCCATCTTTAATACTGATTTATTGATTTGATTTATTTTCTTCCAATAAGAGTAGAAACAGTATGTGACGTATAGAGAAGGAGTACAATTCTTGAGTTGCAGAATCAATTCCCCAATCCCCTTCCCCAATAACAATGAGTAACGATAAATGAAAGTACCAACAAAGCGAGGTTAGCAACATTTAAAAACTAGACAATTTCTCTCCCGAGTTATAGAAAAAAAATGTTGTATCTATGAATGAACTAAGGATTTGATATTACTTTCTAGTGCTTAAAAGAAACTTTTTAAGATTAGAAAGTTGTGTAATGCTGCGCGAAACAAAATGCAAATTATCGGCAGTAAAACTATTATTACAAGGCCCTGGTAACAAAAAAGTGGAAAAATCCAGTTGCTAAATTTAGAAAAACAATTCTAACACATGGTGTACCCAGAATCCCTGTTTTGGGGATCCTTGATACCGAAAACTCGATTGACAGTAAAACGTCTGTCTGTCTGTGAACAACACTAGCTGCTAAAACGTTCAGCTGATTATCTAAAAATATTCCTCAATCGATCTGGTTGATGTCACGGTCCCTTGAATTTGAAACACAATTTTAATTTTGGAGATACTTTACATAAAGGCCCTGGTACATTTTCAAAATTTCCAAGAAAAAATGCCGCTATCGATTTTGATTAAATTTTGTTGGATTGTTTGAAGAACGTTTCAGAGAATGACGTAAGTCTCATCTTGGTTGAAAATCCTGATTTTTCGAAAATTGAAAAATTCAAAATTTTTTCGGCGTCTTCCTGTAACTACAATTATGAAAATACAGTATTTTCTCTATTACATTATTTCCTCTATTACATGGCATAGTTTCATGAAAAAAACTAAGTCTCTGAACGAGATTTTCTCTATACCTCGAAATTTCCTCTCAAAAAATTTCACTTAGAAATAGAAAAAGCTTCACGTAGTTTTTGTTCAAACATTTTAGGTAACATGACGCTGTACGGTACAAAAGAGAAATCAAATTCAAACATATCAAAATAAAATGAACTCATATTAATTATATGACTTACTTTAATGGAAACGTTTTTGGATAACTATTATTGTTAATTGTAATATTATTAATAGTACTATCATAATAATGTATATTAGGTAAATGAACATCATTTTATCGGCCTTCCATCAAATGAAACTCTTCTCCTGTAATCACATTTACTGCCGGTGTAATGATAAACATATACTGAGGTTGCGTTAGGTGCCTGTGATTTGTAAAACAAAACATAAGAGAAAGGTTTGTCTTTATAAAAGGAATAAGTGTAAATTAGCTTGCCAAGTTCTTAAAATAATCAGCAATATGCCATCTGTATAAATGTCGACGTTATTGTTTTTACCATCCTGTAAATTCATGATGTGCCTTTTCACATCGTGCTTTCGATTTTTCTCGGGTCGAATTCCGTGCGGCTTCTGCAGCTACGTCTAAAATTTCTTTAGGTACTGAAGAAATAGTATGTACATAAAAAAACAGTTTTGAGACAATTACATTTTTAAGTGTCGATCCGAGTTCGGAGACGTTCCAGAGGTATGGCTCACGGAGAGATAACTTGGAGTGTCTGAATTCGATGCGGTAAAAAAATTGCTGGTTGATCATTTTGCAGGTTTATGCAGAAGTATAATATAGCGGAACCGTGAGAAATAATGCGAAAAAGTATATGCTGTGGTAGCTCCACAGATTAAACTTGTGGACTCTGCAGTAATAACACTCATAGCATGAATTTTTATATTAAATTAAAAGTTTACATAAGTTACAAAAAAAGCGATGGAGTCAGCCGGTCTTGGAATACAGACGATTCGTGCAGATGCGCTCAAACGTGCAAACACTCAAGACTTCGGCACAACGCCTGTTCTTGCGGGCCTTTTGCACTTACGAGCCAGCATTCTACCGCGAAAACTGAGAAAGCGCAAGTAGTGGGGAGTAGTTAGTTTTGGGGGAGGGGAGGGGCCTACGTGTTTAATGAATGAGCCATGCGGTGAAATTATTTGACCATTTATTTAAATGGGCAATCTTCTGTATTTCTTGCTACAAGGGCCGTATTTCATCATTTATGTTCTTCTGTGCACTGTTATGTATCGACATATTATTTTTTTCTTTATGCTCATTGTAACTAAAACATTATTTTAAAGTAAATGCTCCTTTTTAAAATATATTAAGTAATTTTATCTTACAAAAAATTACAATTGAATAATTGATGATTCACTGGTGATTCACTGATGATTCACTGATGATTCGCATTATAATCTCCAAATGAGGGCAAAACTGAGGAAATCGAGAGGTGTCTCTCACATCGAGATTGATATAAAAATAAAATATGTGTTTGGCAGTACACATATTTGTGACTATTTTGCCTCTTCATGAAGCTGAATAAGAGATACCAACAAGCAAACCTCTTGAGATATTTTACAGGCAATCGTGAAATTGTTATGTCTTGTTCAATAGGATGCTTAAACTTTTTTTATGCAATATAAACGTTTATGAACAGTGTTCGTTGAAAAATATATAATATACTCTTCTCGGAAATAATGGCAGAAAGTAATCACGATTTTTTAAGAATAGACTGCTTTTAGCTTTAATAGATCCATCTTCATAAATTTAACACAATTAAAAAATAATTTATTACCAACATAAAAATATTAAATATTATAATTTTGTATTTAGCAGCACATTGTTGTAGCACCCAGGAATATTTTGGTTTTGGACTTCAGTTACAAATTATCATTTTTTAATTCTAATTCTTAATTATTTCTAATCCTTTGCATAAGTATATAATCCACTAAGAAATGACTATAGTTTTTTGGTAGTTTATAAGAAACTATCGGCATAAAACCTTGAAAGTGTGATACTGGTGTATAGAGAATTACACCCCATCGTCCATCGAAAAGATTTCAGAAGAAAAAATAAACGTTTGCAGATTATGACATACAAAAAAGGTCATTTAAAAAAAACATAATCGTAAATCACTCTGAAACGCTTAGGCCTCTTCCCCATCATTTTCTACATGTCGCCCACTTATCCTTCAACTGTGATCCAATTATTTTATCATAAGCTGCCTAAATATTATAGTCATTCCTTAGCGTATGATATACTTATGCAAAGGATTAGAAAGATTAAAAAATAATAGTATGTAAGTTAATTCCAAAACCAAAATATTCCTGGTTGCTACGACAATCTATACAAATGTATAATAAACACTATATTAAATGCACATAACCTTTGCAGTTATTTCGAAGTATATTTAAAGTCAAGGCGATTTAAAGGCGGTAAAATAGTTTTTCATTTCTAACTACAACCCAGCAATCGAAAAAATCTGAAAATTGGTAACAATTTGAGAATTCAGAGAAGCGTTTGAGATTTTTTCGGGCCTTTTAGTGATTCTAAGCCACAATAAAAAATATTTTTTGTTACTTTTTTGGGGGGTCTGAGATATCAAAACATATTTTTCTAATGGTATAAATTGTTTTCTTATTTTTCATATTTTTTCAGTCAGATATCATAGTGTTAAGTTGTCGAAAAAATTAAAATAAAAAAAAGTATTTGGCTGTAGAGAGGTGTGGGTGGTGGGAGGGGGCTAAGAAACCTTTCAAAAATATTATTTTTATATAATAATTATAATATAATCACTCATACGTCATTTGGTGTAGGGGAATCTTTTACCATCTTATCTGGGGCACCATTTTCAGACAATTTTAACTGAAACCTCATTTTCATAAGATTTGTGCGGGGTTCTTTGCAATTACATTGTAGCATAGCCAATTACATTATCAGCCCAACAAGCAATTATTAAACTGGTATCGAAATTCAATAGGCATGTCTAATTTGTTTTAGGTTCATACTTTACATTGTCATTCATCGACAACAAACATTTCCAAAATAAAAGGTAATGATATTGAACTGAATGTAATAGTCCGTTATTCTCGCAAATGCTCTTTCAATTAACGTGCCGCGGTTCGAATTGCTCATTCTCATTGGCGGTCCCCACTCCTATAACGAGTCTTATCGCCACCCATCCACGCGGCCTGGGTCGGCACTCAAGTTGCACGCGCGCTGCATCCAAGGTCAAAGGGTCAAATGCTGTGCAGGCCTGGTCTATGGGAAGCAAACCGTCTTTCCGCACTGCTATTTTCAGGGAAAATTTCGAGCCGATTTGATGAAAAGTTCGTTCTTGTTTCTGAAAATGTGCTACTTGGAAACATTTACAGCCGCAAACTTTGAGATTAAGACAATTCATAAGAGATCATTTGAAGCGTTTGCGACAAGAAATCATTTAATTATGAAACCTATCTCTATTAATCATAAAAGACGCGCGAAATATTTAAAAATCTATAAGATTCTTAATATATTTAAGATATGTCTATAATATATTTAAGATTCTTAAATTTTTGAAAAATCAAAAGTTTGAATCAAAATGGTATAACCTTTAAATCCCAAAATTATTTTAACTCAGCAACATTTTAATAAACAAATTAACTCATTTATGATTTATTTCACCGTTTTATACGTATTTTGTGTTTTATTTTAAGTTTCGACATTTCATTCCAATACCTTCCGTGATAAGTTATCACAAGGTGTGTTAATAGGAACAATAAATTCGAATAAATATATAAACAGGACGTCCGCAATGCTGAACATCTCAAAATCACATTACACCTAACCCTATTTCAGACATACACTCATTCAATCGCGTAATTAACTATTTTCATCAAACAATACAAACAGTACCGACAGCAACTTTATTTCTCCCTCAGACACCTTCAAAATCATCATCCAAATTAAAACAATAAATCATCCGGTTACGACAACATCTCCAACAAAACACTTAAAGAATTAAGCAAAAAACCTGTGGCCGCACTAACTGAACTATTTAATGGAGCTCTAAGACTACAATATTTCTCACAAACTTGGAAAACAGCCATCATTTTACCCTTCAGCAACTCAGTAAAAGATGCAAGAAAGCCATCAAATTATATACCAATTAGTCTTCTTGCATCCATTGCTAAACTTTTTGAAAAGTTATTACTAAGTAGACTAATTAAATTTAAAAAAAGCAAAACATTACCAGACTTCTAGGTTGGCTTCCGATACAAATATTCAACCAACCACCAACTACTGCGCCTAACGGAATCTATTAGTCACAGCATTTCACCAACGAAAACACACACTAGCAATTTTTTCTTGGACATAGAAAAGGCCTTCCACACTGTTTGACATACTGGTCTTCTGTACAACTTACACCAACTGGGAACTCCACAATGTATATTTAACATCATTCATACCTTTCGACCATCAGAAATTTTGAAGTTAAAATAAACAATACACTTTCAACCCAACATACAATAAACGCAGGGGTTCCACAAGGATCCTGTCTCTTGTCTCTCCTCTTTATCACATACATTTCTTTATATTTTCTATATATTTCTTTATCTATCACATATATCTATTTAACAGATATTCCTCAACCAGACACCTCATAAATAATTTTGTTCCCTGATCACACGGCATTATTCATATCCCATGACGATATCTTATGCGCACTTGACCAATTACAAAATGACTTAGCTATATTTTCGAAATGGACTGAAAAACCGAGAATTAAAATGAATACTTCTAAATCACAAATCAAGATTTTCACACTTCGTAGCGAAAATTACCTCCTTTACTCATTCAAAACTCACCCATATCATGACTCCCAAATCAAACACCAGTTAAGAACCTAGGGTCACAATGAACCAAAATTGACCTGGAGAGCACATTTCCCACAAACACAGTAAACAAAACTACTCAAAAATTATACAATTCCATTCCTTATTAAATCATAAATCTTCACTTAGCATTGAATGTGGTAAAATAATCAATAAATTAGTAATCAGACCCTCACTAACCTATGCAAGCCCCATGTGGATAAATGGATCTCATAGCAACATTAACAAACTTCAAATTATTCAAAATAAGTGCCTCAGAAAAATTACTAAAGCTCCATGGTTTATAAGCAATGGACAATTACATAGAGAATTATAACTAGAAACAATTCAAGACTATATTATCAAAATTAAAAAAAAACAACTATTATGACTAGGGAACGGACTTTATTGTAATAAAAAAAGCAAAATATGTACATACATATGTACTTATTTTTTCAAAAATATGTAAGAAAAAAAGGAAATATGTGAAATAAATATTCGTTATAATGTTTACAATTCCATTCTTCAAGCCTTTTCCGAGCAGAGTACGTTGTCGATCAGATCTTTACATGGATTCAGGGAAACTGAATAATAGTTTTACATGTACAGAAGCAATTATTCGCTATCCGAAACAGATAATACGTTCGTATTATATACAATGTTGTTTACGAAGAGCCGGAACTCAAGTGAATAGTACCGTGTAGCCTGTGATAGAAGGGGAGGGGGGTAAAGGGAGCATACTCCTTCCCCAAACTCCAGAAAAGGGATAAGACAATGATCTGGAAATTTTTTATCGAGTTAGGCATGGGGTCTATGAAACATGAGTAAGCACGTGGTTAAGTTCCTTCTGCTTCACTTACTACATCCGCTCATCGTTGATCCCGACTACGCTGTTTCCAGGAAGCAGTGGGGCGGGGGAGATAAGTTTGGCAATCAATAGCGATTGTCCGACGTTAATACAAGCGCATTGCGTATTTTTTTTAAGTATTTCAGTAACTAAGTTAGTTTTCAAGTAACATATATTTCGAACATCACAAGTGAAATGTTCATTTTCGACCTTTAAATATATTAAAATGTAACGAAATATGTAGCTATAGATAAAATATGTAAAAATATATAATTATAGCAAAATATGTAAAAATATGTAAAATAAAAATGATTCCAATTAGTTCAGAATGTCGTGTTAAGTGTAAAAAATATTAGTGAAGGCAGGTATCTTGTCCCTGTAAAAATATGTATTTACATGAAAATCCGTTCCCTAATTATGACTATTACTACCAGAATCCCAAGCTACAGTAACTTACAATCAAAGTACAATCAAGAATGAAAGACAACCTAAAGGAATTTTGGAAGGATGTTCACAAAAGTATGTAAATATTTTCGTAATTCTTCCATAAATTAACCCAAATATCTTTTTTATATTTCCTAACCAAGAAACTCAATGACAGTGATTACTTTCCTTTGCCATGCATTTAGCATTCTACATTACACTTGTGTGTTCCTATGGCGACGCAATTAAGGAAGATTTACTTCAATGATTCTCATCATCGCAGCACAAATTCGTATTTGAATTTTACAATTTGAGCCACCAAGATCGAAACTGGATATTAAAAGTACGAAAGCGTGCGGATATTGGCGTTACGACGAAATGAAGTTTTTTAAAATTAACCATATGTATATTAAAATAACATCAGTTTCATTTTAGTTATTGTCATAATACTGATTCATATATTCTACGAAATAGACTTGGAAAACGTTTAACAGGAGAAATCGATCCTCATCTGTCCCACATTACTTAGTGGTCAACTACCCGCTAACGTGACTCAAACGAGAAGTGCGTGCGCTTGATAACATATCATGTTGGACTGTTGGACGTTCAAAATAAATTAAATAGAGCATCACGATAGCGTTTCCATTTTATGTGTGGCTCTAGTGCTCCTTGGAGAGAACTTCGTGAAATCAACAGAACAGTCATGAAATAATTGTGTCGCGTGGAATACTTAATTCGTATTTCGTGACGATCTCATCTGTCGCGATACGTACGAACAGTTATTTCGATACACCGTTATCTTTCTTAAGTGTTTGTACAGAACAATCTGTTCATTTGATTTTCAATTAATGAATGCAAAATTAAAGTTGTATGAGTTTCCTCTCAGAGAAATTGACACACAGATCTAAACAATGTAAGGAAAAAATCTGTAAATAAAAACACTCCACTTAAATTTCTTTATAATGTTGCAGAGTTAATTATGTAGAATTAATTATATCGAGAAAATGACAAATGAAATTGTTAATGTAATTGTATGGATTGCATTAAAAGAAAATTCGAAAAGTTTTTCGACTGGATATAGGAGATTGATTGGATCACTTGGGAATGTATAAAAAAAATTGATTTTGAAATTTCAGAAATCCGTTTTGAAAGACCCTGCTACATTTTCACGACCGAATGTGTGTGTTAAACTCTTCAGCTCAGCCTTTGGAGTCTAAGTTGATACACGTATCAGAAATAAGATTTTTTAGTGGCGTTTCAAAGTTAAATATAATTGGTTCAGGTAACCAGAAGTTACACCCAGAATTGAACCAGTATTTGAGGTGCTATAAAACGGCACGGACTTTCTCGTATTGTTTACTTCCCAATTATTTAGAAGAGCTACTTTTCCGGGTTTTGCCATACACCCTCCCTTGCTGCCGTCTATCGGTGCCTAAGGGGCCTGTCCGAGCATCTCCCAATCCCGTACTCTCCGGTGGCGCCACAGGCGAAATATTTGCCCGGGCGGCCACTAGGAAGCAGCAGCGTCGCCCGGCCAGCCTGCCTGGTGTGGGCGAACATGTCCGTTCAGTAAGGACGAAGACCTAGAACGAACAAGCTGCTTGATCAAACGGTTCAGCCAATCGATTGACGCAATCAATCAACCTTCAATCTTTTGATCAAATTACATTCTCAGTTGTGTTCCCGACTCGGGAAGGGTGTCTGTCATGAAATTTTGAATACAAATTTGGCTTTTCTTGCCTTCTGCCAAGAAACGTCACTCACAAACATGTACGCAATGTTGTACGCAATACGGATTCAGAAGATTAAAGGAACTTCATTAAAGTGGATCAAACTTGCGCTTCAAACTTACACTTTTTTCTGCTAATTTTCGAAATTTTCAATCTCCGTGTTTTCAATGATTACCGGCGAGTGACTTACACAATGCTTGATCAAAATTAGCCTATACGTTCCAGCACCCTCGTCAAGCTCGTGAGTCAAACTTACTATCAATCTCCGTCAACACTTGACTCAAGCGTCAAATGGGTTCGAAGACGCTCGATTATGCTTTATTCAAGCGATTGACTTTAGATTTTGACCAAAATGATTTTCGTCTAGGATCTCCATAAGAATCTGCCCCCTTCAATAGGAGGGAGAAACAGGGGCCGTCCCTCTCTTCGGAGCCATCTAATAAGAGGCATCACGACGTCAACATCCCACTAATTATTCTGTATTCAGTCTGCGAAGAGCTTTGATGTTTTATAATGCGCTGTTGGTGTGTTTTTCTGGTTATTCTCTTTTCACTCGTTGATTAGTGTGACATAAGAAGACTCTACTTGAATTTTGCTATCCTAGTTATTGTTACTTTGGCTACGTATATGGATTACTTTTAATCATTTATGGAAGTAAGGGATAAAATAATAATTTTGGAACTTTGCACCTGTACTTTAATTTAGTATACAACACAGTCTATAGATAAGCCCTGGGCCAAGGTATTCCAAGTGAGCCACCCACTTTAGCTACACTACACTTTATCACACATCAGTATCATTTTCACTCAAAGTTGGATTTGTCAAAACATAAACGTATGTACATTTTTCAACTTCATACACGTCTTTAATATTTACATAATGAATGTACTTCATTGTTAAACGTGTTTTTAAACCGACATTGAATTTTTTGAATTGAATGTCGAATTGAATTGTTTTTAAACCGACATTGAACAAATTTTAAATGACATTGAATGATGTTCTGGGAAATACCATATATTTTGAAAGAAAAAGTATATTTCACATCGAATCGATCTCTGAGGTCATTAGATCATAAAACATATTACAGTAAAACAGGATCACAGGCACATTGTATTGTTGTAGAACATGCCTGCACGACAACCGCGTGCGCGGACATTCTACACGAATCTGCCCGCAAGATCGGCGAAAGGGCAAGTAGTGGGGAGGAATCTGCCAGTGAAGAGTGGGGACGAAGCGGCAGGAGAATTAAATGCCTGCGCGTCTAAAGTATCGCTTCATTTTATTTTTAGAATTCCTCTAAAATCCTTTTTGTGACAAAAAGGTGTATACTTCAATCATGAGAGCAAATCTTTTACATCAAAATTGATATAAAAATGAAATGTATGCAATCCCAAGTTGGCTGATATTTGGCAGGAAATATATTTCGGACCATGTTTTTTCCATATTACACCCTGAAAAAGAGATACCGACGAGTAATTCTCTCTGATCATGTTAGGGACAATCATGGAATTATGATGGGTCTTAATACATAGGATACAAACGGCCTAATATTTTTTCAAGGGGCTTAATATTTCAGAAATCGTATTCAATTTTTTCTTATGTGTTTAAAATTCACTGAATAGTGATCTTTTCACATTTTTAGTTTTTGAATATATTTTGATAAACTTTTCATACCGATGACTATTCCAAATACTCTCCGTTATTGGCAATACAAGACATGTCCCATAAAAAAAACTTCGCTTTTACTTCACTTTCTGTTAGCCATTTGTGTGAGTCATACCACCAAGGATTGAATTTTTTTTGTCAAGTGCAACATTGGATGTTAAAAATGTACGCCCTTTGCTGCTAATTAGCACCAACGAATTGTTATAAATGATTAAATTCCAAGTACGGCGCCAAATTGGAATTAATTTTGGCCGCCTATGTGTCAACACCAAGGAAAGCAACGATTTGGGTGGTATGCCCCTTCCAGACGTTCAAAGTCCATTATCTTTGATGATGTCGTTTCTCTTTTGAAGTATCCTAGGCATTCACATGACTGAGATTTTTAGCTGTGTGATTTTTACGTTTGCAGGCTGCTGTCCTTCAGCAAGGAATAATTAAATTCCCAAGGTTAGTGAACCCGACTTCCCCTGTCGAATCATCCGCGATTCATAATTGGATGCTGCTGGGGTGCTTCCCCCGTAAGACCTGCCTTCTACACTAAAGAAATATAGAAGGAAGAAGAAGAAATACCCGCTAACCCTCGGCACTTAATGGAAAAGAAATACCCGCTAACCCTCGGCACTTAATGGAAACCCTCGAAACCAAGAGACGCCGAAATAATAGGTAAAAAGCCCTGTGCCACAACTTGAAGATGTTACAATGGTAGATAAAGGAACCATAACGGCACGAACACGTCGTTATGATGGAAATGACAAAAACGATAGGAAAGAATGGACGACTAAGATAGGGATGGATAGGACTTTGACCCTGCTTAGACCTCTACCCCCCTGGGGCACACAAGCCGCACGGACAATACTACTACAAGGTGGTGTTCCTAGTGGAGGAAGGACAGCAGAAAATGTTATCAAGGAAGAATAAATTGCGACTGGATAAATGCGATAATAGTATAAAGCGATAAATGCCATTATAGTATCATTGGTGAAGTACGAAACTCAGAAGCCTGGAAAGGAATAAATTATATTAAAGAGAATGAAAAACAAACACTGAAGATTGAAGCTGACTGGGAATGTGAATATCAACAGCGTGAGACATTGCAAAAAAATTACATTTCTGTAATTTGTAAAAAACCAAAGGATACACCAAAATGAATGTAATGTAATTTTAAACAGTGCAATTATTACAATTCCTATTAAAAGATTAAAGAAAAAATGGAGCCATTTTTTAAAAAATTCTTCTTGGTAGTATGTGAAATTTCACATATTTCAGACATTATAGTGCAAAAACACGTTATTAAAAATTTTTAAACTCATACACGTAAAGAAAAAAACGTACGTATAAAACACATGCACCTTATCCATGAAACAATGTACATAAAGATAATAAAAGAATTCATTATGGACCACGCATTTCTTTTGAAGGAAAAATCTCGTATCTTCAATTAATTGTAAGACGACGCCAGAAATGTTTAAAATTTTTATATTTTCAAAAGTTCAAAAATTTGATACTGAATCTTTGTGCAATTAAGACCGCACTGCACTGGCACTGCACTGCCATTCACTTTACTGCACTTCACCATAACACTTACATAACATTTCCTTCATTTTTCTCTGCTCTACACTGCACGATACCTCACTTCAGTACTTAACCTAATATTCTTAATTAACGCCCTCATAAATTTATGAAATTTCCTAAATTAATTGCCTAAACTGTTGAACGCTTCGAGGAAAGGGTTGAAAGGTTTTTGCAGCCAGTCTATTCCAATCATTTATCGTTCGATTTGTAAAAGATAGTTTCCCGACATCCCTTCTCTGCGGTCTTAAATTTATTTTGTGCCTGTGATCCCCTCCACGGATGTACGTAGGAGTACTTACGTTAGTGTAATTAATTTCTTTTACGTTAGTGTAACTAATTGTCGTTTAATTTCTTTTCAAGCTGGATGACCGCTATAGCTTTATACAAAGCGCAGAGAATTGCCAATGTTCGCCTATATTCGAGTGAAACGCACCCTGTCATTTTCTTCTCCCTGAAAGTAAATTTAGGTGCCCTACGCTGAACTTTTCCCATTTTTACACTGCATAATTTTGTGCGGATCCCAAAAAATAGCTCCATATTTCATTTTTGGACGAACAAGCGGTAAATTTGCAATTTTCTTCGTATTTGCCGTATCTTCTTCAAGATGCGCATTACGAAGTGAAGAGAACTCCACGCTCTCCCTACAGCAAAATCTACGTGACTTTCAGCTTAATTTACTGTCAAAATGAATTCTCAGGTACTTGCATGAAGAAATATTCGTAATAATGTCGCTATTTAAACGGTAATTTGCTTCGCTGTAGTTATGGCCTGTGCCAAAAGTTATGGATTTGCTTTTAGAGCTATTTACGGTCATGTCATTATTTTCCGCCGAGAAATGTAACGCATCAAGATCCCGTTGCTGAATTTTCAACCATATACCATTAGAAAACGGAAAAATTGAGGAAATTTGGAAAAAAAAATTTTGGGCTGCGTTAATGGCAGTTGGCTAGAGAATGTGGCAAGGTTGTAAAGTTGGCCCAGAGAAAAAATATTAGAAAACTAACAAAACAGAAAGCCTGTGCCACTCTCTAGCACCACTAATTTGAATTATGGCCAGGTTTTTGTTGAACTGAAACCAGTGTGCGTTGGTCAGGAATGTCGCAGGTTGGTCGCAGTTCCGCCAATTGAGTGAAAATGTTACTCACTTCAAAGAAGGGATGTGCATTTTGCGGAAATAGACCGATTAGGACCAAATGTCAGCCTGTTGGGGCCTATTTCAAAAAATATATTACAAAATGTATTTACCCATGCAAAATGTAAATACATCGCTCACCCATGAGATATTTTAATGGTCAGCAAAGATTGATTGATTTGATTTATTTATAGTCGCATCAACTACATATGGTTATTAGCGACTACTTTTATAATTACACAGTCAGTACAAAATAACACAGAAACTCAGAATTATACATATAAGGTTAAATACTATTATAAACTTCAATTTCCCTTATAAAGCTAATGAATTTAGTGCACTGTTCTTTGTTATTGAGGTCTTTAGGAGAACTTAAATTGTACTTCTTTCTTGAACTTTCATATTTAGGGCATGCAAACAAATGTTCTACTGAAAGAGAAATCTTGCATGAAATGCAGTTATCAGCATCAGTCCTGTTCAGTAAGTGGCTGTGAGAAAATTTTGTGTGTCCTATTCTGCATCTAGTCAAGACAACCTGATCGTTTCTGCAGAAGCTGACCGTTGAATTATCATCTTCAAACCTTCTAACTGATCTTAATTTGCACCCCTGTAAGTTGTTCCATTCATTAGTGTCAAAATCAGCTAATTTGTTCTTGACTCTCTTGAGATATTCTTGATAACTTACTGGTATATTACTTCTAACTACGCTTCGTGCTGCTTCTTTAGCTTTTCTGTCTGCTAATTCGTTTTCTGCAATGCCAACGTGCGAAGGTATCCAGCTCAACGCTATTTCTTTGCCCTCGCTGCTTAGTTGGTTGATTTTTCCAACTATCTCTTGGACCAATACATTATCAATAGATAGATTCATTATAGCAGATACAGCACTTTTAGAGTCTGTTATTATCATAAATCTCTTTTGATTGGCCCTTGTAATGTATGTAAGGGCCTCTACTATGGCATATAGTTCACGGACATCACGTCATCAGGTAATTTTTTGATGATCACCTCACATGAAGCTATTACTGCGCAACCTACGTTGTTTAAATTCTTTGAGCCATCAGTATACATTGTGTTGTAATCATCATATTTTGCTAGTTCATTTCTTATTTGGACACAGATTTCACGAAGATTTGCATTCTGCTTGTTAGGGATGTTCGCCAATTCAATAACGTTGATGTCTCGTATTATCCAAGGAGCATAGTCAGGTAAGGTCGTATTCCTTAGGAGTGGAAGTTTCTCTTGTATCTTCTCTAATATCTGAATTGCCCGAATTGCTAAGGGCCTCGGGAGCTTCTTTTTATAATTTAATGTTCTATAATGTTTGTATGCATATTCGAATACTCTGTTTATTGGATTCAATTTGTTGGCTGCTACTTTGATCGTATATCCCATAATTAGGTTTCTTCTACGTTTTTCTAAAATAATAAATTGGCTTCACACAAAATACTCTTAGTTGGGCTGGTCTTAAAGGCCCCACACGTCAGTCTCGCTCCCATATTATTGATAGGATCCAGCAGTCTCTTGATATTCTTCTTAGCCGCATCATATAATATACAGCCGTAGTCCAATTTGGATCTAACTATTGCCTGGTAAGTTCTTCTTATAATGGTATAATCAGCTCCCCAGGATGTATGGCTGATTACTTTGACAAGGCTCATTCTTTTGGTGCACTCATTCTTTAAATTCTTGATATGTGGTACCCATGTCATCTTTTCATCTAAAATCATTCCTAAGATTTTAATTTCCTTACTCTGTTCCAACTTATGTTGTCCTATTTTCAACTCAATGTTTCTTCTAAAAGATCGTTTCCTAGAAAAAATTATGAACGTGGATTTTGTCTTGGAAATCTTGAGCCCAGTTTTCTTTGAAAACTCTATGACTGCGTCTAAGATGTTTGGTCAGCAAAGAGTTCAACTAACGGCACGTAATATTAAAAGAAGAAAACTACTTTGTTCAATTTTTGATGACGACCCCTTATTCCGAATTGAATTGTATTGTACCTTCTATTGGCCAACTACGTGAAAGTATTTATGAAATTGAAATGAATCTTATTTGGGAATTTAATTTTTTCCCCTTTATTTTGCATTGCAATTAATGTTTTATTCACGCAACGTACCTTTTGCATTATTTGTTTTAAAAGTTTACATTTTAACATCTATCGTAGCACATTACGTCCTTGTTATTTTATATTTTTAATACAAATCACGAAGGGTTGTTTATTACAATGAATATCATTGAAGGAAACACTTGAATTATATTATAAACTGTTTTTATTGAAAGCACATTTTAAATGTTTTATAAATTCAATATTACAAACTCTTAAAAAAATTTACACAATCTGTAGGAAAAATCCTGTTGTGATTATGAAGTAAATTAACTATTCCCATGAGGAATATCACATTGTTCATTCCACTTCATAGAAATAATTATTTCTACTGTTGACAATAATAAATTGCCATTTAAAAAAATAGTATAACAACTGTGTAGCGGATGCAGCCCGTGTGAGGTGCCGCTGCGAGTGCGCTACATACGGGGATCAGAACGGGTTTCAGGAATTGTTTGTCTTTAGGGAATGATAAACAGTATGCAATGTGAATGAATATGAATTTAATTGCAAAGTATAATACAGTTGATTTTGTTTACTGGAGGACCATAGAAAGTTTACAAAGTTTGCAAAGTTTACTGCCGCTCTTCTTCTTGTAGTGCGCGGTTTAGCTTACTTACAACTTTGAAAGGAAGGCACCAACCCAAATCACTCGGCTGAGTGTGTCGCTGTCCGGGCTGTGGTTGGCTCCAGGCAATTCGGTGGTGCGAACTGGCATGGGCGCGGACTCAGCCGACCGGAGCTGGTGGTGGAGATTGCCGTGAATTCGGCCAGGTGGCGGCTGCGGCCCGCGAATGGCACGAATTTGAGGCAGGCTAGATGTGGCCGTACTAATCGCCTTGATAGGCGAAGCAGGAACAGCCGACTCTGTTGAGTCTTGTCGGTCAGTTAGTTTGACCAGTTCGGAGCATTGTAGTTCTCGGTACTGTTTGGTATATGATTCTGTCTATGATTCTGTCATGATTCTGTCAGTGATTCTGAGAACTGTTCTGTGATTCTGTCTGTGATTCTGTCATGCCTATCCATGATTCTGTTCTTTGGGAGCGAAGTTTCAGTATTTATTGTGTCGCGGTGTGATTTGAGGCCGTGGAGGGAGGGTCACGTGGCTATAACTTGGCCTATGGTAAGGCGGGAAAGTTAGAAGTGCCCGCGATCGGTTCCCGATTCGTGATGCGCCTTCGGGCCTGGGGAGAGGAGGTCACTGACACTGACGGCGATCGGAAGCGAAGGCGGTGGCACGTGAAGTGCCCGCGACGGCAGTCCGTTTGCATTCGAGAGTTTCAACGGAAATTGAGGCATCTGGCTAGCAGATGGACAAGGAGCGGGGCGGCACGCTGGCAGTGCATTGACGGGCGAGGGAGGCCGGAAGCGATTCCCAGAAATATTTGTATACATTGCTTGTCAGGTAGCGAGCGATGGGGTGAGTGAAGGGTGCCGCGCGCCGGGGTGCCAGCCCCAGCCTAATGAGGGCTTAGTCCCCAGCTGTGGCGGGGTCAGCGTTCGACGGGGTGGGCCCGTGAGAACGGCGGTTTGCGCGGAAGACAATGTAAATGATTTTATTGCCGCCGCGTGCTGGTAGACAGAGAGCGAAAATTCGATCGCGAGATTGAACAAAGGTGCCCGCGCGTGATTTTTCTAAGGAAGGGAAAATCACGAAATTAAATATTGTGTACATGTTGATATAAATAATGACTAGTTGTTCAATTGAGCGATAAATTGTTAAATCACTCTGATGTAGTGGGCAGCGGAACTAAGTTGTGAATGGCTCTTTTGTAGATGCCTTTAATCTAGTAGGGCCTGACTGCACAGTGGGCCCGACTGCGAGAATGTCGTTCAATGCTATCTTTGAAGAGGTGATCGCCGCGCCATCGAGCACCGTTTTCAACTTTGTGGAGGCGCTTTAGGGTCTTAGAATTGAGTGATGTGGAATAAAGTGAGGCTTTCCTTCTTCCACGGGAGGGGCGGGGCGCATGTGACCTAACTCGAGATTCTCGCGCATAAAATCTGAGTACATTTCCGCATGAAGAAAATCTCGGCTGAATCGTTGCTCTAAATTCTGAAATCTGCGAAGGGCCTGCGCCCTAGAGTTGCCCGGCGATTCTGGCGGGCCCTTGAAGGGTAAACGAACTTGATATCGCCCCTGAGGTGTGCGAGTAGTAGTGGCTACGAAACTGTCTTCGCATAATTTTTCCTCGGCTGTGAGAGGCACCTTGTCAGCTAGGTTTTCTAGCTTCCAGAAGCGTTCGAGTTGGTCTGATGGCATTTGGTTAGAAATAATAAAGTTAGAGATGACGCAGTCGTTGCTGCGGTCTGACTTGTCACGAGAGTAGCCGCCGCTAGTAACCCATCCTAACTTAGTTTGTGTGAGTGTAGGCCCGTTATTCTCGATGCGGTGGATACCACCTTCGTTGATTTCGGCGACAATGGAGGCGCCTAACAATAAATCCAGCGGTTTTTCGAGATGAAAATTTGGGTCCGCAAGTTCGTATTTGGCGGGTAAGTGCCACTTGGAAATGTCTGCTTCGACTGCAGGAAGCGGATGGGAGATGGCGTCTACTACAATGAATTCTCGTAGAGCTCCAATCCTTGCAACGGGATTGTAGCTGTATTTTCGCGATCTTCGAAGCGGAAGATGAGACGCGACCAACACTTTGAATAGTAACTGAAGACATTGTAGGATTGAGTTGTAGAGATTTGAAAAATCTTTCAGAGATTAGGTTGCAGTTTGATCCTGAATCGAGGAGAGAGATAGCTGGGTGATAGTAGCCTCGTGCGCTGACAACATTTACAATAGCAGTAGGCAGAATACAGCCGTGTGTGGCTGGAGAAGAGCAAGCATTTGCGTTCACTTGACGCGGCGCGTGAGAAGAGTCTTCGGGCAACGAGTTATTGTCAGCCCGTTCATGAATTGCATTTTGCCATACCTGGGATTGAGCATTTGATTGAGAATTGAGCTGTGAAGCTGAATGTACGCTAGTACTAGACACGTGGCCCGGGGCGGCCGCCGCGTGATGTATTATGCTCGAAATGTTGGATGGCTGAGGGGCAGAAAATGATTCATGCAGAAGACTGTGATGGCCTTTTCCACAGTGGAAACATTTTCGATCGCTACACTTATGACCAGCGACGTAATTTCGTAAGCAATTGTTACAAAGTTTATTGTTCTTTACGAAGCTTCGTTTCGCGTCGGCGCTCAGAGCGCGGAAACTAGCACATTGGTGAAGCATATGTTTTTCGCGACATTTAAGGCAGTTGTTGGAGGGTGGTGGCGTGCGTGCAGGAGCCGGCGCGGTAGGTTGCGCGCGAGGGTTGAGCTGCACGGGAGCGCACGGGACGGCGGCTTCAGTTATTTGCAAAATTTTGCATCGCCGTTGCAAAAAGTCCCATAAGTCGCGTAAAGTAGGAATACGGTCGGCGGATATTGAATTTTCCATCAAACGAGGATTTGAATAGCGTGAGCAAAGAGTATTCCAGGCGGTCGAGAAATTGTCACCTGTAAGAGGTATGTTGGCTATTGCGCCTTTCGCTTCACCGATTAATGACTGATTGAGATAATAAAATCGGCTAATATCCGCTAGCTGCGGATTGTCAATGACCAGGGCCTGGAAAATGTCACGATATGACAACCACTGGTGGTTACCACTGAAGTTTGGTAGAGGCACTTCAGGGAGGCGTAAAGCGGAGCTGACTGTGAAGTACAGCTGTGACCTGATGCCGCGGAGGGCACGGGAAGACGGTCTGGCCTGAGTTGGTGAAAATTGAGAGTTGTTGTCAATTTTTACTGTTACTTCGCTCATTAAGTCGTAAAAGTCATTTTCAAATTCAATGTATATAGATGAGTTGGCGTCTGGATCTTCGACTAACTCGTTTTCGATTTGCCTGAAATCGCTCCAAATTTCCTGCAAGCGCGTTTGATGCGCAAGTAATTTCTGGTATGACTGTTTGTCTGTAATTTCTAAATTTCTAATGATTCCTTCCGGCTCTAAATCTGTTGAGAATGGCATCTCGAGCCGCGAGATTTTTGCGTAAAGTATTGTTTGGCGGCATTTTGAAATTTTGGAAGAAATTATTTAGTGCCCGCGTTGAGGAATGCTAATTTGAAAATGGCAATTATTGATGACTTGCAAATCGCGATAAGTGGGGACACACACTCAACCGTTGATTTGGGCTGATGCTGACCTGTACAAACATGCACACTGAACAATACAATAACAATAGAAAACACTGAGCATAAATAGGCACTGAATTAAGCTAATAACATTGAATAACACAAAAATTGACAAAAAAAAAACACTGAATGACACACAGAAACTGATAAAAGACACTGAATGATACAATTGCTAATGAAATCACTGAATGGTACACTTGTTGTTAGAAACACTGCACACAATAATGCAATTGTAAGTAAAAACGCTGAATAATGTAATAGTAAATAGAAATACTGAATAATGCAATGGCACGTAAAAAACACTGAATAGTGCAGTAATAAATAGAAACACTGAATAATGCAATGATAAGCAAAAACTGAATAGTGCAGTAGTATATTAAAACACTGAACAATGCACTGGCAATAAAACACTGAATATGCAATGGTAAATAAAGACACTGAATAATGCACTGGCAAGTAAAACACTGAATAGTGAAACGGTAAATGGAAACACTGAATAATGCACTGGCAAGTAAAATACTGGATAGTACAATAGTAAATAGAAACACTGAATAATGCACTGGCAAGTAAAATACTGGATAGTACAATAGTAAATAGAAACAGAATAAGTAACGAAGCACTGGATAAAGTTTGATTACACTTAAAGATTGTGTTTTAGATTTTAACACTTTTCACAACACTGTTGAATAGTTAAATTAAATTGATTGAAAATAGTTTTGAAGTTTCATTCCCTATCGAAACAATTCCTGAATCCCGTCTGATATATTAATTGAGTAAGTGGCTGTATTGCACTAGAAATGGCACTGGCTTAATCCGGCCCGAGATTGACCACTATATGTAGCGGATGCAGCCGTGTGAGGTGCCGTGCTGCGAGTGCGGCTACATACGGGATCAGAACGGGTTTCAGGAATTGTTTGTCTTTAGGGAATGATAAACAGTATGCAATGTGAATGAATATGAATTTAATTGCAAAGTATAATACAGTTGATTTTGTTTACGGAGGACCATAGAAAGTTTACAAAGTTTGCAAAGTTTACTGCCGCTCTTCTTTCTTGTAGTGCGCGGGTTTAGCTTACTTACAACTTTGAAAGGAAGGCACCAACCCAAATCACTCGGCTGAGTGTGTCGCTGTCCGGGCTGTGGTTGGCTCCAGGCAATTCGGTGGTGCGAACTGGCATGGGCGCGGACTCAGCCGACCGGAGCTGGTGGTGAGATTGCCGTGAATTCGGCCAGGTGGCGGCTGCGGCCCGCGAATGGCACGAATTTGAGGCAGGCTAGATGTGGCTGTACTAATCGCCTTGATAGGCGAAGAGGAACAGCCGACTCTGTTGAGTCTTGTCGGTCAGTTAGTTTGACCAGTTCGGAGCATTGTAGTTCTCGGTACTGTTTGGTATATGATTCTGTCTATGATTCTGTCATGATTCTGTCAGTGATTCTGAGAACTGTTCTGTGATTCTGTCTGTGATTCTGTCATGTCTATGATTCTCATGATTCTGTTCTTTGGGAGCGAAGTTTCAGTATTTATTGTGTCGCGGGTGTGATTTGAGGCCGTGGAGGGGAGGGTCACGTGGCTATAACTTGGCCTATGGTAAGGCGGGAAAGTTAGAAGTGCCCGCGATCGGTTCCGATTCGTGATGCGCCTTCGGGCCCGGGAGAGGAGTGTCACGTGACACTGACGGCGATCGGAAGCGAAGGCGGTGGCACGAAGTGCCCGCGACGGCAGTCCGTTTGCATTCGAGAGTTTCAACGGAAATTGAGGCATCTGGCTAGCAGATGGACAAGGAGCGGGCTGCACGCTGGCAGTGCATTGACGGGCGAGGGAGGCCGGAAGCGATTCCAGAAATATTTGTATACATTGCTTGTCAGGTAGCGAGCGATGGGGTGAGTGAAGGGTGCCGCGCGCGGGTGCCAGCCCCAGCCTAATGAGGGCTTAGTCCCCAGCTGTGGGGGGTCAGCGTTCTCGACGGGGTGGGCCCGTGAGAACGGCGGTTTGCGCGGAAGACAATGTAAATGATTTTATTGCCGCCGCGTGCTGGTATGCACAGAGAGCGACTTGCGAGAGGTTGGTGAAAGTACGCTCTTAATAGTGGGTGGCCGCGCGGAAGAAAGCTTTAGGGGTGCGCCTTGGTGGCAAGATCGAAAATTGATCGCGAGATTGAACAAACTGTGTCAAAACTTAACAAATACACAAAAAAGGTGATTTCTTAGTTTTATTGTTTCAGTATGTACGGTCCAATGTTAATACTACATTTTTACAAGAACCCAAAATTTAGCGAGAACAGACAGAATTAAATTTCACTTAAACCAGACAAGCAACACTCCCATTCTGGCATAATTTAAATCGTGACTTCTAATGACGCTCTATCAATTGCCTGAATTAATTATAAGTAATTATTGTCTGAAAAAAATAGTTTAAATTCCAACGCTAATGTGACAAAATTTTTCCTTTCCTGATTGTGTCAAATTTCAAAATTACTAAACAGCTACGCTACTAAAAAAATGAAAATATTATTTTTTCACAAACTTGAATCAATTGTGTGCAAAAGTCACGTGTGTAAATAATTCTTTGCTGAAAGAAGAAAATCCACAAGCTCAATAACTGACCTTAAACTTGATAAAATGCTTCTAGATGTAAGAATGTTATTAAAATATTATTTTGTGGTAAACCTACAATAAGTAACACACTACTTTTTATTGTGTTAAGTAACCAATATAATGGCAAAAGTTATGTTATGATATATATATAATTGCTGATTAAATTTTTCTTATTTACTAAAATTAACACTAAATAAAAGCTAAACATTTAAAGCTGCTAATTCTTTAATGATGGTAATATAAAAATAAAAGTGTTACATGTACAGATATTGATCTGACTGAAACATTCTTCATTTAAAAATGTTTCAAAAAATCTTATTGCGAATACATAACTAGGAGAATGCATTTTAGAAATTCCACTATGTATAGAAGAAGAGTTAATTTTGAATATTTTGTCTGCCTTATTTAAACTATTGAATAACGAACTACACATATAGGGCTATAATTCAAGGAGAGCACAGCCTAATAATAATGGGTTGGGAGATATAAGCTCCTATATATCTCTATACATATACATTACACTTCCCAACTTATTACTGGAATCACATTACTCTCGATTAGGATCAAACCGCCTTCACAAGATAGATGTAATATATTTCTACAAATAATTGAATGATAAATGACACTATTTTATTTTTTGTAGTTTTCCAAATATTTTTAACGGAATTCTTTATTATTTCCATATAGAAAATTAATATACTTATGCAGTATGGGGCAATGTTACTAATGATAACTAAATTTGTTTTATTACTTAGCTCCAATACCTTTAGGCAGAAGTGACTTCAGGTTGGTTGTTTCTTTGTTGCTCTGGTTTGGTACGCAAGAAGATAGCAACCCGTGATCCGGTGACAAGCTCCAAGATGAATGCAACGGCTGCGACAATCAGCCCCAGAATTAGTACAAGGAAAGGTCCGGACAAGTGTGTCATAGATAAAGGTGCAATTATAGTATCACCAGAGGACTCTGGTATTAACACACCGAGCACTTTCAATCGGTGAATATGCATACGTCTCCAGTAACTATAAATGGATGATTCAAGCAAGCGATTAACAAAATCGTTGAGGATGTCAAAATACGGGGAATTCTTGGTCGTAGCAAGGGCACAATAAATTCCTAAGTGCCAACACTTGGGTACGAGATAAAGGTTGTTTACTCCTCCAACTGTTAAATTTTTCAGGAGTGAGTATACTTCGTAGTGACGAAGAGGGATGAACATTCCATCTTTCCCATATTCCGCTATGTTTCTTGAAATCCGCTGATAGTCATCTTTCGTGACAATATGAAACTTTTGTGCGATATTGTTTAATCCTTTGGTTGCATCAGAACTGTTCAGTTCTTTTCTGAAATCTCCAATGCTATAGACATTTCTCAGTAATTTCTCCGCTTCTTCAATTGTTTTCGGAGACGGGTACCTTGGTTGGTTAGCCAAGAAACCGAGTATTTGCCCTGTGTAAGAATTTGAAAGCACCAATGAAAATAATAAAATTGACGCGATAACGAAACGTTGCGCAGTTGAATGAGCGAGCCAAGTGGTTGAGCCTGAAATAATTATTTGAAAAAATTCAAAAACCAAATTACTTACTTTGATACTCTCCTTTCTTTTTCGTTTACGAATTAAACGGTGTTTCACGTAAAAATTACATATTTCCACTATAGTCCATGCTAAAACAAAAATAACAGATCCCCCTATTATATATGTCCATGTTTCAACAGTAAAAGGTCGCAACAATAAGAGACTATACGGAACATAAGATGCTTCTTGTATCATTAGACACATTGGACTTCGAAATATAGGAGTAGTGAAGTCTAAATATTGGTATCTGTCCAATGTCACGTAAAACGGACTAATAGAGATATCTGCTGATCCATTTGCAACCATAGATAATGAGATGGGATAACTCTGCTCATAATTAGGCAGTACGTCAATGATGTCAGGATGAATTGATTTGCGGAAAAGGTCTACTGCCTTCAATGTTTCAGCTGGATACACCCTCGTGCTATTGGGTACTTTCCACAAATCAAATATTTCAACAACTGTTGAGACATACTTTATTTTTATGTTTTTCTTGTTCCTGCGTGGTTGTGTGTTGGAGTGTTTTCTTTCGGAAAATGAAATGCAAATTCCGTTTTCTTCGGATTGAAACAGAGGTTGAAAGATCTTGCTTTTACTTCTTGATTGTTTGTATGTAAAAATTGTGCTTCCCGTTGATATCTTTTGCAAGCACAATGAAACCCATTTGGGCGACAATGATGTAATATTCATTAAACTTGTTCCGATTATGTTTTTAATGGTTTGAACTTGAGTTTTTGTTGTTTGTACATTTTCTCCTTCATTATATATGTTGAAACCTTTCTGTTGTATGTCATGGTCTTTACCTGTGCACTCTTTGATAGAAAGTTCCAAATGTTTTCGTGCTGTGAAGTGATCGTTGACGTGAATGTCTTGAAAAGTGATGACGGGGACGGTGGCAATTGTGTGGAGGACCTTTAATAGCTGCTCTTCTGTGTCGTCGCTCCCACGTCGAGACGGCAGGAGCAGTGCACCAACGCCCGTAGCACTAACGTACCGAACCACTGATGCAAAGTCAGCTTGTGTAGAACTGTTGACATTTTCACTGCAAAATCTGGGTGTTGTACTTTTTGACTAGTGAAGTGTTGTGAATAGGATTAGTAAGACGTGAATAATCTTCATAATAATATCCTCTTGATTATAGAAGCGTATGTATAAACATTAATATTGCATTGATAACTCAAAGTATTTGTATTTTTGAGTAATTTTTAGAGGGTTATAATATGTACCGATACATTGCGTGTACGATGCTTCAACAGCAGAAACGTAATGTGAATGACAGAGCTTAGTGTTCCTGTAATGTTTTGTCTTCGTATAATTGCTTGTCATACTATTAATCGTGTTTTTAAAAAATTCTCTTTTACATTTAGTGGGCAATGGCCAAACCTTTGTTCACTCATTGCCCGTGACCACAAAGCCATTGTGACATTGCAATCTGATATTCCCTGGGGACTAGCAATATTTTCTTTCATATTACATTGAAATCGTATTTTTAAGAGAGAAAACCTAATTGAGCTAATTTCAATTAAGGTTTGCGGGTTGTTCGTAAGAAAATCCATCAATGCACTGAGAATGCAAAATCATTCCTCGCAATAAGGACAAGAAAATGAATTATTGAATAGGTTTTAAATAATTGCTCCAGTAATGATGACCAGGTAATCGTGGCGCACGATCAAGATGATACGGAATTTATGCGGGTAAGTACTAGAGACGAGTATGCAAAGTTGGGACTGACACTCAACTTAGATAAAACAATGTACTGTGAATTTAATAATAATAATAATAATAATAATAATAAATACATAACTATGGGCACAGGAAACAAAAATAAGAAATAAAATATCTGGGAGTAAACATTTCGAAGCAGGGACTCCATGAGTCAGAGGTTTTGGAACGGATTAAACAAGGCAGAAAACTCATTGGTTTCCTGAATTCTATCGTATGGGACATGAATGTAAGTAAAATAAATTACATTGGTATCTATAAAGTAATAATTCAAAGTATTGTACTGTATGGTGCTGAGATATGGCAACTCTCAGAACAAATGAGAACAAAGTTGAGGGTCATGGAAATGGACTTTCTTAGAAGATTGCTGGCATCTCAAGAAACGAGAAAATACAAATTGAAAGAATTAAAGAAATTGAGAGTCGAGAGCAAGATGTACTGCATGAAATTGGAAGGAAACAACTATTATGGTTTGGAAACATGCATAGGATGCAGGGCAATAGACTTCCAAAGACGCTTTTGGATTGGCAACCACAAGAAAAAAGGAAAAGAGGCCGGCCGCTTTTTTGTTAGATTTCTCAAAAATATATATAGATTTTTTGGGTATACAAAGGGATACTTTTCTCTTTTTCTTAAAAATTTTGCTTTATCAATGATCCCAAATGAAACACCAATTGGAATATTTTTATGTCTTTGGCATGATTTGATGTCATTAACATTATAACTTAAATTTTAAAAATAAACTTTCTACGAATTTTGTGGTATTGGGCGACAGCGTGGTCTAGAACTGCGGCAGCCAAGGCGACGGCTGCGATTGGTACGTGGGCGAGGACGGGGGTGCGGCAAAAAGAAGTGTTGCACCTACAGAGTCAGTCATGGGTGATTCACTAGTGCTCCTCCAAGTTAACTATAGATGTATGTACGAAGCTTCCCGTGCTGTGGTTCCCAGGTTCGATTCCCGATAGAGGCAAAAATAAACTTGTAGCTTTCCTTCAAAATCGTCCCAATTTCTGTAGAGACGAAGAAAAGCTCAAGCAGGCGGATCTTGCTATATACGGCGAAGAGAATACGTCATGTTCACCGTATGCTCTCACCCCCAAGCATGATAATTTAACTAGGCCCAGGCATGGGGGACAGCCGGCGAAGTCGGACTACCGACCCAATAACGCCGAATACATACATACAATTCTGACATAAGATTCAGATGAATTCAGATTCAGATGCAAAATATATTCACCTTTTAATTGGTCTTCACGAGTTTCGAAGGGATAGAAATATCCGCACCGTCTGTTAGAACCATTATTTAGAACAGAAATTTCTGCGAAGCACTCTAGGGTTCTCACTACAAGAAACGTAATTTTAAAAAACGGTGTTGTTAAAGTGAAAGAACTGTTCGAAAACATTCTCAAACATAAGATACAATGGTACAATCGTGTATCAAGAATTCCATAGAACCAGTGTTGTGTGCAGTGTGTAGATACTTGTATTTGAAAAACGTATGTTAAATACATTTTGTACTTGAATAACTGTTTTTTTAAATTTTTTAGACTTGTATTTTGGAGATTATTTAAATACATGAAATAGGTATATTCAAAAAAGGAAATAGTTAAAATACTTCAAATACTGTAATGATTTGCGATCATTTCGGTAATTAAGTGTTCCAGAGAATAAAGACTTTCCAATAAAATGTTAAGATTTCTATTCAAAAAGACAGAAGACGGCAGCGACGCGCGCAAACATTTTTTCTAAATTAACCGAATGTGCGGAAGAAAGTCAAATTTACCATAAACATTCAATAAAGCATAATATTTAGAATTGTTAGAAAGAACAATCAGCATAATCGGGCAAGAGGTTCACAAAATGTCGAAAATATTCGTAATCGTACATTTCAAGTTAAAAAGCGTGAACATGGAGACCATTGTTGCTTAGGGTAAAGCTGAGGGCAAATATGTTTTTAATGATTATTACGGAAACGCTTGAAGGAATCGGAACTTTAGAGAACAACAGGGCGAAATTTATGAACAATTTTGAAAGTAATCACGATTTTAAAAAAAAAAAAAAAAAAACTAAAAACGATGACATTTAATAAAATAAGACATCGAAAGGAAAAATAGAGATCGCTGTAATTATCGGAGAAACAATAGACAATATTGAAAACCGGTAGCAAGGCATAAAAACGCTTATAAACGTGAAATTAAGAAACATTCTGTAATCTTGTTTGTGGTCACGGGCGAGCGATCGGCGCTTGTTCAAGAAAATTATACATATATATATATATATATATATATATATATATATATATATATATATATATTGTAACCGTCACGTATCTACCTAACTATTTCGTAGTACGCCGAATTACAGAAGTAAATCTGTTATTTACTTGTTTTGTGACGTGTGATTACACCGTCACACAAACCTGGGAAGACCTCAAATTATGGATAATTCCCTATCGGTGGTGGGTTCGTCTTTGCTAACTAATATTCATTTAACAAACAAACACAATTTCATAGTTTTAAAGAACAAGTAACATATATTCTTTCCAATATGATCCTTCGTACACTCACGTTCACATATTCTCCTACGTGATTACTTTTCCTTTTGATTACACAATGGCCTAAACTGCAGTTTTCTGTAGAATAATAGTGACTCTGATCTACATTTACACGAAACAAACAGTAAATACATATGTACACTTCTCAAAACAAATTATCTCTTAATGAAACCCACAATTCACAATTTAAATAACCATCCTGTAAAAAAATACATACAAACAATATACCAAAATTCACTAATACCTTTTCAATCTTAAATAATACTACACTCAATATTTACACTTAATATTCAGCTTCTGCGTGACCTCGCAGTGCAAAATTCTGTTTTACAAAGTCTCTTGACTGTTCATGAAATAACGTTTTACCAGAAACAATTTAACAGCTTTCATTCATGTTCAAAACCTTTTTTACATAGACAATTCCTCTTAAATGATTTCAAATAACATCAAGTCAATTATGTATGAATTTAGATAAAGAATTATACACAAGGACGACTTTTATCAATAAACATAAAAATTATTTAGATCTGATTTCTCTTACGACTGCAAAAATAAATTTACTGGTTATCAAGACTAATATTTAGTAACACTTGTCCGATCAATGTCTGTTACTGAGGGAAGCTCATATTACAACGTTTTAATTTGTGCAATCATAATTCTATCTTGAAAGTTTTCCAAGCTGCAATTTAGTAAATATTCTTTCTGCTTTTCTGTGACTCACGACCGGCGAATTCTCCAAGCTGGTCCGCGCTGAGTAGACGGCTGTCGAGCGACGTTCACGCCCAAGGTCGTCGTTGTCCTGCGACGGTTCGTGCGCTGCCTACCGCGATGGAATCGAGTATTTCCGTACGCCTTCTCCTCGTTGTACAGCCCAGTTAAACCACAGCTTACACGAAGGTGATGGTCGCGTTAGAATGCGGTCCAAAACTCCAAATTATAACTTTGTTTTAGTGAAAGTTGAGCCAGTTGTTGAATAAACTATGCTTTTCGGAATTATCAAAATTCTCCAATAGAATTTTCGAAATGAAATCCATAAATAAAAATGAAATAGAATAAAAGTAGAATAAGTAACTGCTGAAAACTAAAACTGAAAAAGCTGTAACAAAGAAACAGAAACACGTCCTATGTTAAAAAAATCTCTTCTATATTCCAGCAACGAGAATCTAGCAACGTGGTTTTATAAATTCATTTTAGTCCACTACCACTGTTATTCTTACATTCGTTGCATTACTTGTTTAATATTCCTATCGAATTTTACGTAATCTTGACATATCACAGTGATTAATCCCATGAAAAATACTTAGACAATTACCTTTTAATAAAGCTTCATTTCTGGTTTTTTCCACGTGTCCTCGTCGGTTGTGTGGTGGAATAGTACCCATCTAATCACTTCAGCGTCTCGATCCGGAAAGAAAGACAATCTCGTCCGAGTCAAGCCTCATGCCACATTCGCATTTCTACAAAAGTTCTGATTGGCTAGGGCGAAAGTACGTTCAGAAATTTGTTTCTAGGTAACGCCATCTCTTCGCTACTCTAGGAACTATTTGTAGGGCAAGATGTCGGGTATTGTCACTTCAATATTTCTTTTGTCATGAGTGTAGCCGATGACAAGCGGTTACTATATATATATATATATATATATATATATATATATATATATATATATATATATATATATTATAACACGCCCACCTACTACCTTCCAGCCGGTGGCGATGAAGCGTGAAACTATGAATGCTCGTGAAGCGAGCTTGAATTCTCAGGAAGCAGGATCTTTCGGTATGAGAAAGGTCTGTACCTTTGACACAATGAATTATATAAAATTCTGGTAAATGAGCATATATTCAGTAAACAAATTACACAGTGGCACAAATATACAATAAGTATGTATTTTACGTAGATGGTCACTGCAAAGAAAACAGAAACAAAAAGAACAGAAATAACACAACCATAAGAGAATGTATAGGCGTCACCTTGACTGCCTGATTACTTCAATACGCACTATTTACAGTACTTTTGCTTTGACCTCCTTCTCAAGTATTTCTGTGTACCTCATTTAACTGTGGTTAATCTAAAGTTTTCTCCGTGCACGGCCCTTTAAGTGATTCTCTACAATTATTCTATTATAGACTTCACAGAGGTCAGCCTTGAGCTGCGCATTTATTACAACGCTGTTAACTCTAGCACAAGAATAAACGTGACACACACGTTACTAAATCATACCCTTTACAAAAATTACAGCAACTGATTATCCTGATATCATACAATGGACACAATACTTTTTTCAATAAGATTACTTTTACATTACATGAACAATTATAATTTACTTTAGAAAGGTTGTACAAGGTATGGCATTCAAACGAATTTACTGGTGCGTACAGCGAATGAAATCAAAACTGCCGCTCATACATTCGAAATATTTCCAGTAACTATTTGGAACTTTCACCTATTTTAGGACGCTACGCCTGGTGTTTAACGCTACACAGTTTCCAACAAATTGTCGCATAGAAGTTGCCAGTTCTTTACCTCGACATTTCCTTCCCGCTCGCCGTCAGTTAACCTTGGGGTTCGGCCGCTCGAGTCCTCGCCACGTCACTCGACTGGTTTGATGTCCAGCGGTCGCACCTCTTCTTTCGCTCGATCTCAGGATGACGCCACACGTCCAAATTCCAAACCTTTCTCTCGTCCTCGGACTCGTACACACCATGAATTGGCCCAAGTCCTTCTCGCCTACGCTTGAGTGTTGAGTCGTCCTTCTGCCGGCTGCCGCGTACCGTTGCTCGCGCTTCCAGTTTTAAATAACTAACGTGCTTGAATTGACTACTTCTAGCACTCGGCCGACATACCACACTTTGAGCGTGCGTGGTCGTGGCGTACAAAATTAAATACTGGATATCGTTCAGAGTCCTTCTGCGCGAATTTACTTCGATGATGAAACTATTTCAAGTTCGAGCAGTCACAACGCTTGCTTACTCGCGTAATGTTAGTGCAAATGCTGTACATGCACTTTGCTTCTGAATTCTATCACTTATCACCCCGTTTCTTAAATCAGCTTTACTAAAGCAAGTAAAATTATACTCCTGCACTAACCGATTACTACCGCTGAAGAATTTAGATGAGTCGCCGTCGCTGTCGAAGTCGTAAGAGAGCTCTACTGAAGTGCGTCACGGTATTTATGCAACTCCGCCTGGGGAAAATTTCTGGAGGGGTGAATTTCTGGAGGGGTGAATTTTCTCCTCCTTCGCGCCCTCTCGAGAAAATATTATCCGCTAACTTTGGACATAGGAGTGCGAAAACCTGCGGGTAGATGTCGCCTTCTCGGACCATCGCTCCGCCGCGTACCCTATTTCTTAGTTCTCTGTTTTTTTCTAGTGACTTATGGTGGCGTTACGGGTTCGTAGAACCCCGTGACGTCACAATATATATATATATATATATATATATATATATATATATATATTGGATAGGGGACAACAATGCTCGAGAGAGGAGGGAAAGTGCTGTGTTGTATGGTTGGTGAAGACCCGAGCTCCGTGTTAGAAAAATGTTTTAAAAACATTTTTGCTTATATTTTCAAGTGAACAAAACTGATGTAGTGAGTGGATGAACGGACTTAGAAATAGCAACAATATTTTACGGGTGAACAAAACGCGAAGACTGATTTTACGCGATTGTAATGTTAAGCAGCGTTATAAATTTCATGATACGGAATTCAACATGCTTCGGACTGTAATTGAAAGACGAACAGAGCGGTTTCGTTTAGTTGGCGTAACCCAATAGTATTTCTTCGCTGCGGGAACTGTAAACGTGGTGGAAACTTCGCGTTTTACCGCAGAATGCTTCGCAGTGGTTGCTCAGCAGTGTGAGCTGACGAAACATTTGGTCTTGGAGCTGGTGGAAGCTGGAGCGTACTATCGTCGTACACGGGGAGTGTACGAATCGGTGGACGGCGACGCGTGACGTGCGCCGCGTGTCACAGCATTTGTCCGGCACAAAGGGAAGTGATGCATGGATATTTGTTCGTTTTTCTTTTTATCTTCAAAAGCATCTGTGGAAGATCAAGTTTTGTTCATTATCATAAGATAAGAGGGTCAACAATTCTAACGACAGAATGCGCATTCGGAGTGAATGAGTGTACACATTTTGTTTATAATTTTCAGTGTGAATGGTTATTGTTTATTAGTTGGGTTTTAATTTTAAACGTATTGTTGTCTGTTATGTGTATTTTTTGTGTCATCAGAGGGAATTAATTTTTCATATGTATTTGATATGTTGATTATTTGAGGAAAGAAACCATCCAAAATTAGTAAATAAATTAAGATGAATACATTCGGGTTCATCAATGACCATTAGAGAATGTGTTGTGATTAAAGTAGTTAGATGCTAAAGTAGTTAGTAGTTAGTTAAAAAATAAGAATAGGAAAATTATTACAGTGGCAGAAAGAAAAGAAAATTATTGTATTGGCAGTAGAACGAGGGATTATTGTATTGGAGCCCAACGCGGGGCGTGAATGAAAGAGGGTTTATTATAATACAGATGAAGATAACGAGGATAATTTCATTTTGTTTGATTCTGCTAGTGAATGAACCTCATTGAAACAAAAATAAAAGCCCCTTTCAGCTGTTGAATTTGAATTCTCTTCATTTTAAATTATAAATCTAAATTTAAAAATGCTGAACAATTATCCGACAACAAAAAATGCATTTATTTCTTATAACTTGAGTTCGGAAAACGCCATTTTTGCCGATTTTATTCCTTGGAGTGTATTTTTAGGCAACTTAGCCCATTATCAGTGTTTACTACAAATGGCTTTGGCGACGGATTGTAATGCCTATAAATACCCATTTTAGAGATAAAGGTCTAATCGAGCGTTAAGAGCCTCATTAAGTGCCTATATTGAATTTTACGCATTTTAAATATTTTTTATGGACTATTATTTCGTTTCATACAATCATTTTTTGAGAAATCACTGATGGGTATTTTTTACTAAACAAGTAACAACCGCGTGAAATCTCCCAGAGCGTCCCTTGATCGCGAAGCTCTATGCCGTGTAGTGCTGGCATGTGGAGCCTGGTCTCCCAGTAATTGAATTTGAGCTGGCGATTACAGTGCTCCCCAGGTTATCTCCGGTTCAACCGACGGAGGAAGAAACGGAATCGGAGGTCCGGTTCTACTCGTTCACATGGCCAGACCCGCTCTATTTACTGGGCCGATCAGAATGCGCTTACGTTTCTCCATTTTACCTCTTTTATTAGAATGTAATAATAATAATAATAATAATAATAATAATAATAATAATAATAATAATAATTTGTATGGTATAGTAATGGTACAGCACATGGCATTAATAACAAATTAAATAGCATACTGTTAGTTCACATTATTAATTGTTATTTTATGATACATAATAATATACAGCCACCGTTTTAGAAATAATATCCTGGGAAAGTGCGGCCATGGACAAGCGCAGGAGTCAATATTCCGTGCGACGACGCTTCACGGGTAACCAGGGACGTGTCTCGGGTTATTTTTCCTCATACATCGGATGTGTTCATCAGAAATTCCACCTCGTCTATGAGCCTGCCGCGTTGTGAACATATCACCATCTGGATCGCCAAATAGGGTTTTATTGCCTTATGATTTGATAGAAAAACTGGGCGCTTTAAAAGGAAATTCTGCTTGAGTTAGATTTATAACTTAGTGTTCACAAATTTAAGACTGTCAATTAGTAATTTATTGTCGGTGACAATTACAATAAATTGTTGTAAAGATAGAGCCCTTATCAAAATTATTATATTTATTGTATTTTGAGTATTTGAAGTACTTTAAAACGTATGTATTTAGCTATTGAACACCTAATGAATTTTGAGTAAATAAGTATTTAAATACTTATTTACGAAGTATTTTGGCGAAGTATATAAATATTAAATTTAAAGTATTTTCCCCAACTCTGCATTGAACAGACTTAGATGCGTAGCTATAAACTGTAGAACAGGAGAATGAACAAAAAGTGATAGACCGAGAACCAGTAGTGCTACAGAATGGCACAGACTTTTTCGTAGTCAGGTTTACTATTTCTTTGGTGTGGACTTACTGTACGGGCTTGCCCCATCCTCCTGCCAGCAGCCATTTATCGTCGCGAAAAGTACATTTTTTTGACATTTTCTCAACTTTTGGGTTTCCTAATAGTATATCCAAAATGTTATTTCACGAACATTCAAGAAAAGTAAAATCACGTACTAAATAGAAATTTTCATTGAAAAATTAGGAGCCGTTTTTAAGAAAATGGCGGTTAAGCATTACTGTAAATGCGAAATTTGGAGCTTTTTTTCACAGGAATGTATTCGGTTTTCCAAAAAATTTCATTTGAAGCACTTCCACTCACAAATGTAATAATGTATTCAAATCGATGCAAATGTGCATATTAACGACGTGAGAGATATTTAAAAAAATTACATTTGTGTAATTTTTGAAAAAACATAATACACAAAAAGGGCGTTTAAGTCATTTTAAACTGTACAATTAGCACTATCATTATCATGTTTTAAAATCCAAATCTTTATCTTATGTTTGAAAATATTCAAGGACTTACTATTTTTTAATGTTATCGGTAATTTATTATCTATTTGAGGCACAATGAAAACCACAGTTCTTGATATTAGATATTTATTAATTTTGTTGTTTTTTTAAAATTTGATTATTGGTTTTGCTTCGTGTACTGTAATTGTGAAATAGCCTATCAGTTAAATTATTTCCCCTTCTGACATACAATATTTGTAGTACTTTAATACAAAGAGATGTAATGGCAAAATGTTTAATTGTTTATAAAGAGGAAGAGAAGAATCAGTCTTGTTTTTTATAGATAATACGGATAAATTTGTTTTGAGTTATTCTTAGTTTTTTAAAATACGTCTTGAATGTGACTCCCCATATTTTGAGTCCATATTGGAATTTTGAATTTATAAGTGCGTAATATAGAGTTCTGTGTGCATCGATATTGCAAAAAGTTTGTAGATAAAGAATTTACTGATGTTACTCCCTAAATATTTTTGCATTCTCATTACATAGAGTCTGCTTTCGTACAGCGTACGATCAAAATGGCGTCATACTTTGACGACTTTCCATGAAATTATGCGTTTAATCTGTGTTACTTGGAACCACTGAAGATGGGAAGAGTGTTCCCAAAACACGTGTCTGGCTATATGTAATCATATTAAAATTACACTTAATACTATTGTGGTAGATACCTCATTGACCCCAGATAGTTTACTTTGAAAGTTAGTTTTCATGGGGCGGAGAGGGGCGAAAAGTTGACGAATAGTTCCACTTTTTGCCGCGCTCCTAGCCGTGAAAAAGAAATTATATGCGTCTTATAGAAAAGTTTATTTTATTTTATCATTTGTGTAAAACTTTAGTTCTCTAATTGAATTTTTTTTTCTTTTTTAAATTAATTTTTAACTTTTTCCCTTCAATGCCGAATGCTAAATTGCGCTCTTTGTGAGTGGCGCCCATGGCACGCGCCATGTCTGCCATACCATATATACGCCTCTGGTTTTGACTATTAGTTCCCGTTCAGAGAGGAACTGAAAATTGCAAAAGTTTGAATTTTTCAGCGTTTTCCTACAACTATAAATTGGGAGATTAGAATGGCTGAATTTTATAGTTGTAAGAAAACGCCGAAAAAATTCAAATTTTTGCAAGTTTCGAAAATTCATTTTAACCATGAAAATGGGACCTTTGCCATTTTTATAAATCTATTTACTCTTTTCTTACAATAAGTTTTTTTAAATTGGATCCGTTTTTCAGAACATTTTGAAAATGTCCGGGTATTTCGTGTAAAGTACCCCCTAATTTTAAAGAATGTTTTTCAAAATTTCAAAGCTTCAACTAGGGCCAGATGGACAGGAATATCTTTAATTTGGAAAAAATTCTACGCATGGTTTAGGCGCTTGTGTGTTCACAGACGGACGGGAAGGACAGGCAGACGAACGGAGGGACGTTGAAAAAAACACTTTTTCGGTATCAGGAGACCCCATAACGTGTATTACCGTTGAAGTATCTCTTTGCGTTTTGAATTTATCTTTTGGTATCTAGATTTGATTTTTCGGTGTTGGTTATTCGTTTTTCCCAGATTGAATATGAAAGTTGCAGGTGGTGATGATCAGGAAAGAAAAAAATGGTGACTGATATAATCTATCGTGTGAAGAACAAACACTCTGTGAAGTTGCTTGTTTGGTACGTACCAAGGCGCTTTGACGGCAGTGCGAAGGATTTTATTTTGGAATGTTGGAGCGTTTTACATACCGAAGGGGCAGTTCCTCCCCAGACGGGATAAGCATAAGTATGAGACGAATGGCAATTTTGTAAAGTAATTAGGAGAGATATTTTAAGAGCTGGCTGATAGCAGAGGGGAGCAAATCTCTATATTGCTTTGTTCCACTGAACGCCAAATGAGATAGGACTTTCTCAACCTCTGATGAAACGGGGCTGTCTGTGAAACCCTCTCCTATATATGGAGAAGGCTCTGACTGCACGTTAATATGAGATACTCGAGTACCAACAGCGTGTTAGCGACTCTGACAGTTCTCTCACCACATGTGTGGTACGTAATGTGACCTCCTCTGAAGCAATCAGCTTGCGAGGATTTTTTTACTTTCTTACAGCCAGAGTTCAGCGTTGCTTCTCATCTGACTCACAAAGTTGCGAAGGCGATGCGGTTCGACTTTGGCGAAAGTTATGAACATGATATTAAGACATGTCAATACCATTTACCAGACAGTGCCATTTACCTTACTTTCCAGAAAATCATCCCTGATTAAAAATTACTTTCTTGATATTTTTTTAAAAATTATCTCGTGTTCATTCATCAGACTTGTGTCAAATGTCTTTGTGCTTAAGTGAATTATCAATTATTTTAAATGAGATTTTATATTTATTTAATATTTCATTAAGCATTATATGGAAAATCATTAAAATTTTTCATTTGCATTTCATTGTATTGACAATTCAATCGTTTATTTCAGAAAACCGTCCAACGCCAAATTCAGTTAGAAGAGAATATTTCAGAGAAAATTTGAAAAAAAAAGTGTCCCAGCAATGCAGGTTTGGTTTTTCAGGTTTCAAAATATTTGTTCGGAGTCTCATGCAAACGGAAAATTAATTACTACCAATTATTGAAAGGCACTGCTACATTTTTATTTTTAAATGTGCCTTGCAAGGACAAAGTATCTGCCCGTTTGTGCTCTCTTGCAGATAACAGGACGTCCGCCGCTGCGCGTGGTCGCTCCTACTGTAGCGTCGCGTGGTTCGGCGCCGCGGCGTCGGGCCGCGCCGGGCCGCTTCGGGGAAACCCGCTCTAAGCCGGATGCAAAATGGGGTGTAAGCGGCGGCCTCGCCGCGCCGGCTGGAAAACCCGTAGGAATCCCGGCTGGAAATTCCTGAAAGGGACGCGCGCGGATGCGAGGCTAAGAGATGTCGGTTGCAGCCCTGGAAGGGCTGGCCAGCGAGCCGTATGACGCCCGCTGCTTGTAGGGTGGGGGCGAGCCAACGGATATTTAAGGCCGCGCCGACAGGCGCCTCGCGGGATACGCTGGGTGTCGAAAGACGAGAGGTATCTCCAGTGCTATCATTGCACGTGATCTTCGAGTCGAAGATCGGTTTGGCGACAGGCCATGTAACTGGTATAGTTACGGGACTCTATGTCCGACAGCTTCGCACCTCGCGTTGCTTTTTGCTGTTTTCGAAGCAGTGGTTCTAGGCGAGGCCTAGGGACGGTCGCGGGCTTTCGCGGCTAAGAGAACTGAAAGGTTGCCAAGGGGTTAGATTTTTGTATTGTAATCTTTGTACATTAATTGTAAATATACTGTAAATATATTGTAAATATCAATCAGAACAGTCGTCTGTGTTTTTCATCCTAGTACGTCACACTACCATCTTCCGTGCCTGATCACTAGAGACCGGATTTTTAGGTGCAGCACCTACAGACAAAGCGCATTAGGAGCTTTCATTTTTTTATTTTCAACATGTTATGTAACCAAATTGGAAGCATTTCAGCAAATTTCCTTGCACTGAAATCTCACCACTGCACCTAACTACTTTCCCTGCCCCTATTCCTCCTCCCCTATTTCCTAATAAACACTGATTATGAATGTGTACACTGCACTGTTTAAAGTTAAATGAGACAATGTTTGTGCAAGCCATGCACTTTGTTTTGCTACGCTTTCCTCCAAAATAACCTGAATCTATTTTTAAACTCCGTAGAATAAACGTAAAGGAGACCCATTGTTTTTTTACCAATTATCGCGACAGAGCTGCCTTTTTTACCGGGTATCTTGCCGATGCCAAAGGTGCTTCGAAGCGAACGCTGTCGAGTTCTGATATATTTAGTATGTTGCTAATTTACGTCTAACATTTGAGCACTTCTGATGGCAAATTTGATGTTTTCTCAACGATGCTTCTACTAAGAACTTGATCGTAAGTACTACCACCCATTTATAACTCAAAGACATGTTTCAAACACTTCCTATTCCTCATTGCCCTCTCACGTGGCCTCGCCCCTCACCCCGCGCCGCGCACAGTACTTCAGGGAATCCGGCCCTTCGCAAAGAGCTGCAAAATCACGTCAGAACCGGACAGACGTTTGCTCTGGTGGCAATGTTCATAGCCGTTGTTAAATTAACGGAAAGGTGTGTCGAAAAACGTTTGTCTATGTAGTATATATTTTGCATTTTTTATTACATAAATTCCGTCTCCTAGTGCTATCATTAATGATTCCAATCTGTATTAAAAATGTAGTTGTATGTAACTTACCTGTTTTCCCTCAACATTTCTTGTGGATTTTTCATGTTATAATATAAATTTTATACCATAAAATCATGTAATATATTTGTAGCTAGTCAACATGCACCAAATTGTTTTGCACCTAAACATGCACCTACTTTCATGATTTTTGGCACCTATTTTAGCACCTAAGTTAGGAAAAGTTTGCGCCTAAAAGTCCGGCCTCAACTGAGCCCGCAACGCTTCCAACCGCCAGAAGTTTCTAATTTGTTCTAGAACTATTCGAATGCTCATTCGTAGTGTATCTTGCGTCGTGATGTTCGTTGCAGCAGAAAAAACAATAAAACCTTCAGAGGCGTTGGGAGTTACACGTGTTGTGTTGTATACTTGTTTTTATAACGTGAAATCTGTTGGTATTATCTCCAAGATAAAATTCGGCACGACTTTTTGCGTCATTCTCAGTTCTACCGAAAGAGTTACGTGATCTGCAGCACTGCTTAATACGGTTGCGATCGTGCGACATCTTGCGGCAGGACCAAGAAAGACGCAAAAAGTCGTGCCGAATTCCATCTTGGAGATACTACCCACAGCTGCCACATAAAAAAAATAAACACCGTGATGAGGCATAAACAAAGACCTTTGCGGAAAGTGACTATACTCAATTTTTGAAGAAAAATAATAAGAATATATTCAGTGTTGAACTAAATTTTCAGAATCCGGCCAGTCTTGCACATAAAATTGATTTTGTACATTTATTGAAAATAGGTTAAAATTCACTGAAACATGCAGTCCCGTATTTAATAGGAAATATTAAAGCCATTCATATTCAAAAGTTTTACCAAGTCGTTTTTATTTATTTATTTTTATTTTTACGTCAAAAACAGTTAAAACTGTGTATGACGTGCTATGGGGGGAAGTGAATTCTTTGCGTTTTCAAAATTCTGTAATCCCTACACTAAGTCAATATTACTTGAATTTTGAATTAATTAAAAAAACCGCTCCCATGTGATAAAATCTATTTTCAAGGATAAATAAGCAATAAATGTTGGGCTCTTATCCATAATGTCCTTCGTCAAGGAATAATACATCCTGCCGCGACAACATGGAAACGATAATTTGAATAAGTATATTTCCCACTGAATTATAGAAGACGTGTACAGATAATGAAGAAACATTGATGCACTATGGGCCAGTTTCACCAACCAGGATCATTTTCGTAGTTGATCCGAGTTTCGTGATCCTGATCGCGCGGAGTCAAGGCCGACTTGATCCCTGTGCGTTTCACCAACGTTTTGAGACCGTGAAATTGAGCCGGATCCCATGATTCCTGAGCAGTCGTGAAAATGCGCGGTTGGTAACAATTTTGCAATTGTGGGTATTCTCGCGATCAGCTGTAGGAAGCGCGTGGTTTTGATTTCACGTCTTTCCGTTGTTGCGTGGTGTACGGTTGTGCGTAGTTTTTGAGATGAATTCAATAGAAGTAAGAAAGAACGCGAAGAGGGCGGCCAATTTCTCTCCATGGGAAAGGGAATTGCTGGTGTCAATAATTAGTGAATATAAAGAAGTTTTCAATGGTCGATCCGACAATTCGTCGAGATTTTCTAAAATTAAAATGTGGGAACAAGTACACACCGAATTTAATGCCGAGGCACGTGGCTGCTCGAGAAGCCTGACAAGTTTACAGGTCTACTGGAAAAATATAAAGAAGAGGACGAAGGATGTGGAAGGTGAAATCAGACGCCAGAGATATGTTACAGGTAAGTAACTTTCTTTTTGGAAACCAATGTGTGTATATTCAGTTTATGTTGAATATAAAATAAATTGTCTAGCGTAAGGGCTTATAGACAGGAAAGTAAATATAAATAACAACATATCTCTTTTTATTAACATAATCTCACCACAAATGTGATATGTGCATAATCTTACGTTAACTTTGCACGAAGTGGGCACCGGTATCAATTCCTGTAGACAGGATACATGTAAGTGTTAACGATTTTATGGGCCCAGCAGCAGAGGGAATGGACAATCCCTTTGATTTGGATGGGCAAAACTTACAAAGTAATTTACATTTCACTTCATTTAATACACAGTAAAGAAAGATGTTCTCAGTTGAAGAACAAAGATATCATAACCTTACAAGGCATAAATTATTGAGCTAGAAACTGAGTGTGTCCTGATTAAAATTTGAAGCAGTATACGTGTTTAATTGTTTAATTGTTTAAAAATGTTGTTTAAAGTATGATAGCATCAGGTTGATTTTCATAATGTTGCCTGTGCATTGCACATGCTACTTCATTAATGCTAAATTTTTATTATCGTGTCTATTTTTCAGGGCTCAATGAAGTTAATGAGTTGGAAGATGAAGGGGAACTCAATGAGGTGAGAACAGTAATGAATGAATTTCATGTTGCAAAGGTGGTGTTACAATTCACTGTAAAACTGACTGTTGATTGTAATATATAACAAGCACTTGATAATTTGGGCAATAATTGTGAATTAGGCCTACATGTTAAATCGGTAACATGGTAGATAGGATCTAAAGTAACTAGAAACAGTTTCTTAATTCTAAAGTAAATGCAGCTGTGTATTCTTGTAAGTCAATAAGTGCACTCTAAATTTTACCATTGTTTGGAGCATTTGGAACATGTTTAAAATACAGATGCACAAATTGCTGTATTGAAAATCCTCACCCTTTTATTTGTTTGGGGATAATCTATAAAGAGAGGCTTATTCAGCGAGTCTTGTAACGATTATACTAATGAGCTGTAATTTGTTTTCCGGTGAAATTTTCACACAGAATCCACAGGTCCTACTTGCACAAATTACTCCACAAATACTATGAAGAGACACGCACGTTAGCCATACTCAAAAGTGACAAATTTAGTTGCAGTATATTCCTATATTTTCTTAATAAAATAGTACAAGTAACTGTTTAATTTGATAATTTTTGTTTTGCAAATGTTTGTGGATGCTGAAGTATTTTCATTTTGGAAATTCAGTTTGATAAGTCATCTAGTTCTCTTGATTTCATGTTATCGGAATGCAAAAAATTGTGAACTATTTAAATGAATTTCATAAGTTTAATTCAGTATCTAACTAGCAAATAAATATGATCGACTTTCTTTTTGTAATTTACAGACCAGTTCAGAACCATCGCTACTACTGACGGAGACTGGAGCAGGGGCTCGCCACCTTTGCTGAGGACACTTGTGTGTCCCCTTTTGCAGCCTGTGGATCTGGTTGTTAGTAGTGCTACTACTAATCAAGAATCCACTGCCACAGCCACCCCTACCTCAGTCACAGTCAGCTCCGCAGCCACCCCTCCTCAGTCACAGTCAGCTCCGCAGCCACCCCCTCAGTCACAGTCAGCTCCGCAGCCACCCCTCCCAGTCACAGTCAGCTCCGCAGCCACCCCGTCACAGTCAGCTCCGCAGCCACCCCTACCTCAGTCACAGTCAGCTCCGCAGCCACCCCTGCCTCAGTCACAGTCAGCTCCGCAGCCACCCCTACCTCAGTCACAGTCAGCTCCGCAGCCACCCCTACCTCAATCACAGTCAGCTCCGCAGCCACCCCTACCTCAGTCACAGTCAGCTCCGCAGCCACCCTGCCTCAGCACAGTCAGCTCGCAGCCACCCGTGCCTCAATCACAGTCAGCTCCAGCCACCCTACCTCAGTCACAGTCAGCTCCGCAGCCACCCCTCCACAGTCACAGTCAGCTCCGCAGCCACCCTGCCTCAATCACAGTCAGCTCCGCAGCCACCCTACCTCAGTCACAGTCAGCTCCGCAGCCACCCCTGCCTCAATCACAGTCAGCTCCTGCAGCCACCCTACCTCAGTCACAGTCAGCTGCCAGCCACCCCTACCTCAGTCACAGTCAGCTCCGCAGCCACCCCTGCCTCAGTCACAGTCAGCTCCGCAGCCACCCCTGCCTCATCACAGTCAGCTCGCAGCACCCTACCTCAGTCACAGTCACTCCGCAGCCACCCCTACCTCAGTCACAGTCAGCTCCGCAGCCACCCCTACCTCAGTCACAGTCAGCTCCGCAGCCACCCCTGCCTCAATCACAGTCAGCTCCGCAGCCACCCCTGCCTCAGCACAGTCAGCTCCGCAGCCACCCCTGCCTCAGTCACAGTCAGCTCCAGCCACCCCTGCCTCAGTCACAGTCAGCTCCGCAGCCACCCTGCCTCAGTCACAGTCAGCTCGCAGCCACCCCTACCTCAGTCACAGTCAGCTCGCAGCCACCCTACCTCAGTCACAGTCAGCTCCAGCCACCCTACCTCAGTCACAGTCAGCTCCCAGCCACCCCTGCCTCAATCACAGTCAGCTCCGCAGCCACCCCTGCCTCAGTCCAGTCAGCTCCGCAGCCACCCTACCTCAGTCAGCAGTCACCCCCGCTGCCACCCTACCTCAGTCACAGTCAGCTCCGCAGCCACCCCTGCCTCAATCACAGTCAGCTCCGCAGCCACCCCTGCCTCAATCACAGTCAGCTCCGCAGCCACCCCTGCCTCAGTCACAGTCAGCTCCGCAGCCACCCTGCCTCAATCACAGTCAGCTCGCAGCCGCCGACACCCCTTCTGCCTGTTGGTGCTCCAGGAGGCGTCCCGATACAATAGACTGCCGAGAATGCTAGGGTGAAAACACTGCTGGCCATGGAGCAGTTTTACAACAATGAAAATAAAAGAAAGCAAGAATGGCATGATAAAGAAATGGAACTACAGGAGTACAAAATATTTGCAATGCAAGAAGAAAATAAGAGGCAGGAGGAGATGCACGCTGTGAGGATGGAAATGTTGAAAATATGTAAAATAAATCTTGTTACAAAATTGTTTATTTCTTAAACTTTTCCTGACATTCCATATGCAATACGTTTAGTAATGAAAAGCCTAGAAATTTAAAATAAATTTCAGCACTTTTTTACTGTCTTCTCCCAAGACTCCCAAAATAGTTGTGAACTAGTCTATTTCTATATCTAAATTGTTCATTGACTCTCTGCGAGCCAGAGAGCGTTGCCTGCATTTCTCCCTCAGACAACAACGTGTCCCAAGGCAGATTAAGGTCAGGTTCGTCAGGTGGCAAGTCTTCTTCTGCTCTCCTTAAAAGGTTGTGCAGGACTGCCGTAGCTACAATTACTGGCAAACTATTCTGCAATGTGAGTCTTAGACCCATTGCCAATACAGGAAATCTCCTTTTCCAGACGCCAAACGTTCTTTCCACGACGGTGCGAGGATCATCAAGGGGTGTCAACAGATATCTCGAGCATGCATATCCTGCATCGCCAAGAAGCACACCGTCCCCATAAACACCTGTTAGGAACTTTGCATTCCAATAAGAATGCCAAATATTGTACTATCATGGCAGCTTCCAGGCCACCTAGCAACTAAGTCTGTGAACTCCATATTGGTGTTGCATATTGCTTGGACATTTACAGAAAAATAGTTCTTCCTATTTCTAAACCTTTCTGCATTGTCACCACCAGGTGAGTTAATTCTCACATGGGTGCAATCAATTGCCCCCAGCACATTAGGAAATGAGGCAGTTGAAGAAAAATCCAATTTAGTGTTGGAAAATTCCTAATCACTCTCAGGAAATTGCACAAATAATGAAAATGTTTGTTTCTGGATTTTTATTTACGTCCATTATTGAGGGCTGATTGTACTACTAATATTTGAATTTGTGGAATGAGTGTGTTTGTTACTTGGTTAATGATTGTTGTTATTAGCTGCCCTTGGTGTAAAGGGAGGTTAAAGTTCATTTGCGGGGAATTTTGGAAATAAAGTCTTTGACGATTTGTGAACCAGGGATTATTCGGAGAACGTTGCGTTGGGTTTAGTCTCCTGTGGATATTTTGAGGAAATGGTTTTTGGTCACAATAGAAGTTTTTTGTCTCAAAAACTTTTCTAATTTTAAATGTCTATTGTGCTGGTTTATACCGCTCTGCTTTGCTTTTAGCAGTTTCTGATGAACTTCACATTCTTTCCACTTAACCTTGTGATTTTGTTTGACAGTTTACGCATTTAGGAATTGTTCCCGTTTTAGGTTCCGTACATTTAGAATAGTAGTGATTATCTAAACACCTAACGCAACTTGGGGAGCGTTCACAGTTAGCTTGAGTATAATCAAACATCTGACATTTTTTTATTGAATTGGAAACTTGTTATTGAATCTAGGACACACTCAAATAACACAATATAAGAATCTGTCTAAGGATAGAGTGCTCCTTCCCTTGCTATAGTTCTCTAATCTGTAGCAGAAGTTGTTAATGGGTTTCTGAATTTTCCGAGAAGACAAGGTACTTTTATCACTGAGTATTTTTTCACTAGTTTTTGAAATATTTCTGTTACCCTTTATAACGTACGAATATCTCTTATTACGGTCGAAAATGATTGTATGCTTGGCTCACGAAACTTGTGAAATCCTATCCTGTTCTCATTGCAAAATTTACGTAGATCTTTGAAATCTTCAACAAAGTTACGCTTAACTTTCACTTACACTGTTTCTATTATTGTTGTGAAATTGTGTTAACACTTTTGTTTTTTATTAACAGTTCAAAATTTTCGGACGGTACGGCCTGCATCGCTGCTTCGATGCTCTGTCCGAGGTCAGAGCATGTTCAATCACTTTTATCTATTTTCACTACAAGTTAAGACTGTTATAATTACTTTTGAAAACACTGTAATCACTTCACAAGCACTCGCAACTGAGTACTCAACAGACGCCGACTGAACTAACCTTGTAGCGCTGCGGTCACTACCTCCCACCACCGCTGTTGCGCTGAATTCAAAATGAATCATAGCAACTGGTAAGGACTGGGAAAATCAAGAAAAGTATGCGCTAGTAGAACACTTGAAACACATTTATTTTATTCTGGTATGAATGTATAAAGAGTTAATAAATTAATAATAGGACATCAAATTAATATTTACGACTTGAAACACCAGTACAATAAATCAGAATTAGTTTTACAAACTAAAATTATCAACGAAAAATGCGATTTTGAGATTAATTCCTTATTGAATTATGTTAAGTTTCACAATAACAGTTACAATTACATTTTAGGCTGCAGTAGGCTCTTTCGGCGTGACAATGTGATACGTCACATTTTGAATCAAAAGCGAAATTTTTTTTTAAAAAAAAGCTGGTACTTATTTGTTTTTCTAGACTAAGGGATAAGCGTATTCATTTGAAGTGTTGCCTTGAAAGTAACGTGATGATAATTTTAAAAAGTTATTTAAACCGCGAGATTTCCTTGTATTTAATATAAATTTCCATGCACATAATGTTCACTCAGATGTAGTGAATGTGACAATCAGCTTATATGTTTCCTCATATGTATTTAGTTCTACTCTAGTATCGCGCATAACATGTCACCTTTTCTTTCTCAAGACCCAAGCCATCCGGGACAGCTCGTTCCAGTGAATCAGCCAACCACGAGCGAACGCAGGAGGCGGGAAATTACTGTGCCCGAAAATTAAAAAAAAAGTAGGAACGTGTACATTCGACTAAATGGAACGCCTTGCAGCACTTTCATATGAAAATTCCAAACACCAAGTATTTTGGGGCTCTTATAATTTATAAAAACACAAAAGTCACCTCATTACCTTTTAAGAACATGATAGCTAAAGTTATAAATTACACTGAGTAATGTTTATCTGCACACAAATGAATCCTTCAGTAAAAAAATGATGTTCTTACAAATTAGTGTAAATACGTAAATTAGCGTAAACTTGATGAAAACTATTATTGGCAAACAAAAAAATGAAAGATTTTAAAATTATTTTCATTGTATAGCTTAATGAAATATTTTCTAAATATTAAATCTGTTTTTCAATAACTGCGAGAAATTGAGCATCCATATAAACGCAAAAGAAAGTCTCATTAATGACCGCGAAGTGAACTAAAGTAAGGTTTTACAACTGTACATCTTGCGTTATTTCTAAACTTGTAATTTTCAAAAACTTAGGGTTCAACAAAAATACGACCAGTTCCATTCCTTTAAGTGTTTTTGTTGTATATACGAAACAATTTTTAGACAGATGATGCAGCGGTTTTGAGCGATTTTTTAACTACGCGGTTTTTCAACAAATTGCACAGAAAACTTTTTAACAGTTTTTTTTAATTATTTTGTTTACTTAACTACTTTAAGAACTCCACAATCTTTAACTTTGAAGTTCTGAAATTTTAACGTTTGGCAATTTTCTAAAATAATTGAGTTTTTAGTAAACAAGACTAACACCGATTCTTTTACAGAGTCTTTTGATAGATATGAACAGGAATTGATGAATATGACACTTCTTCTTCTGAAAAGTTTCAAGTATTTTGTAACGGAATTCTACATTATTTTCCTCCAGAAAATTAGTATACTCATATACTCAGGATAAGGTTACATTTTTTACGGTTTAATTTGTTATTTATCTCCATTACATTTAAGACAAAAGTGACTTTTACTTCTTTATTTGTTGCTCTGGTGTTTGGTTCGCACGACGATGGCAATCCGCGATCCTGCTATACGCTCCAGGATGAAAGCAACGGCTGCAACAATCAGCCCCAGAATTAGTACAAGGAAAGGTCCCGTCAAGTGCGTCATAGATAAAGGTGCCTCATTATGATAATCAGAACACTCTGGTATTAATACACCGAGAACAGTCAATTGATGAATATACATAAGTCTCCAGTAATTATAAAGGGATGATTCACATAAGCGACTAACAAAATCGTTTATGATCTCAAAATACGGGGTTTTCTTAAACGTAGGAAATGAAAGATAATTGTTCCCTTCCCAACACTTGCGTACAAGATGAAGGTTGTTTCCTCCCCGAACTGTTACATTTTTTAAGAGTGCAATAATTTCATAGTGACGAACAGGTATTAGCATTCCATCTTCCCCAAATTCTGCTATGTTTCTTGAAATCCGCTGATAATCATCTTTCTTGAAAATATGAAACTTTCGTGCCATATTTTTTAATCCTTGGTTGATCAGAACTGTTCAGTTCTTTTCTGAAATCTCCAACGCAATACACATTTCTCAGTAATTTCTCCGCTTCTTCAATTGTTTGGGGAGACGAATACCTTGGGTGGGTAGCCAGGAAACCGAGTATCTGTCCTGTATAAGAATTTGAAAGCACCAATGAAAATAATAAAATTGACGCGATAACGAAACGTTGCGCAGTTGAATGAGCGAGCCAAGTGGTTGAGCCTGAAATAATTATTTGAAAAAATTCAAAAACCAAATTACTTACTTTGATACTCTCCTTTCTTTTTCGTTTACGAATTAAACGGTGTTTCACGTAAAAATTACATATTTCCACTATAGTCCATGCTAAAACAAAAATAACAGATCCCCCTATTATATATGTCCATGTTTCAAGAGTAAACGGTCGCAACAATAAGAGACTATACGGAACATAAGACGCTGCTTTTATCATTAGACATATTGGACTTTGATAGAGAGGGGTAGTGAAATCTACATCTTGGTATCTTTTCAAGGTCATGTAATACACGCCCATCGAAAAATCTACTGATCCATTTGCGACCATAGCAAATGTTGTTGGATAGCTATGCTCATGTTTAGGCAAAACGTTTATTACATTATAAATGACTGATTTTCTGAACACTTCTGCTGCTTTTAATTTTTCTGCTACATACACCCTCCTGCTATTTGGTTCCTCCCATATATCGTGGATCGGAACAATTGTTGAGACGTATCTAATTGTTACATTTTTCTTGTTCTCACATTGTTTTGTCTTAGAGTATATTGTTTGGGAAAAAGGAATGCAGATTCGGTATTCATGAGATTGAAGCCGTGGTTGAAGAATATTTCCTTTGCTTCTTGATTGTCTGTACGTAAAAATTGTGCTTCTTGCTGATATTCTTTGCAAGCACAACGAAATAAATTCGGAGGACGTTATAGTAATATTCATTAAAATTGTTCTCATTACTTCTTTAATCTTTTGGACTTCTTTGAAATGTTGAGTTTTGGTTGTATGTATATCTGATTCTACTGAACAAATGTCATTTTCTTCTTCAGTATGTGCGTTGAAACATTTCTGTTCTAAGTCATGGTATTTGCCTGTGGACTGCCTGATAGAGAGATATAATTGTTTCCGGGCTGTGAAGTGATTATGGACGTGAATGATGTGAGAAGTGATGACGGGAACGCGGGCAATGACGTGGAGGGTCTTTAACAGCTGCTCTTGCGCGTCGTTGCTCCTACGTGGAGACCGCACGACAAGTCCACCAACGCCGGTAGCACTAATGTCACGCACCACTGATGCAAAGTCATCTTGTAAAACACTGCTGACTTTTACGCTCCCAAATCTGGGTGTTGTACTCTTTGACAAGTGAAGTATTGTGAGAAGACTTAGTAAAACCTTGTTCCACTTCATTATATCACTTATCACTTGATCTTATTCCACTTCACGTCCTTTTGACTTCAAAAATATGTTTGAATATAGATTACATTTGGGTTGGATTCAAAATATTTTTGATTGTGACATATTTTAGGGGAATGTCACTGTCTAACAATACATTGAATGACACAGATGAGCGTTTTTGTAATGGAAAAATATTTTGTCTTCGTATAATTGCATGCCATGCTGATAATCGTGTGTTTCAATAATTCTCTTTTACACTTAGTGAGCAGTAGTCAAACCTTTGTTAATTCAAAATGGAAGACGGGCTTTCTTTGTAATAAAACAAATAATGCCGGAAACATGACCACATCAGCTCAAAAATACATGCGACCATATTAGCTCGAAAATTCGTAGATAATGTGTTTTAAAGGATAAAGACAAACAAGCGAGCAATTCGACAAAAGTAGCCGGTGTCGTCAAACAATACTTTTTGAGAATTGCGTTTTATCCCACAAAGGGTATAAAGCCACAAAATTGAAAATAAAACATTGCTTAATTTTTTTTGACACGATATTTGTTTCCGATACTACTTCGAAAGGAATCCTTAGAATAGCTGATATCCTAAAAAATCAAAATTCAGCTGGTTTAAATGAATTTCCCCATTGTTTCTTAAATATTGTGCTTTTGTTTTTATTCATCTGCTAACTCACATTTTAAATACAATTTTATACAAAGAAATCGTTTTTCTCTCTCTCTCACCCCCATATATATATATATATATATATATATATATATATATATATATATAGAGAGAGAGAGAGAGAGAGAGATCACACACACACACACACACACACACACACACACACAGAGGGTGGAACACCTAAGTGTTAACACCCCTTGTATCTCCTCAACCGCGCAAGATACGAAGATGCCGATTGGACAGTCGATTGCTGGAACAGGGGCTTCTTGATTACAGCATACTTCGTCTTTGGGCTATTTTCTACCATGAAGATATAAGGTCAACTTTGTTTTTAAATGGAACCCTATGCTAAATTTTAGCGTATTGTAATGCGCTTAAAAAGACTATTTCAAATATGTATATATCTTTATATTTTAGCGAATAGTTTTTTAGCAATTGATGCGCTTTTGTAACATATTTTTGTACTGAAATGGCACTTTTCCACTCGACCTTCCGTGCTCTCCGCTGAGAAACTAAAGGAAAATGTCTCGTGAATGGTTTTGCCTACTTTCCGAAAACGATCGAAGGCCATGTACTACGTAGATAACAGGGCGGAGGCCAGAAGTATAAAATGCGCTGCTGGGGTTATGATAGCGCACTTCTACCAGTTTCTTAGAGCAGTCACACCATGTACACCAATGAAGAGAAGTTAGATATGCTACTAGTGTATTGTGAATGCGGAAGAAATGCCGTTAGAGCAGTGCAACGATATGGAGAGCTGTATCCTGATCGTCAGCTTCCTTCACGCCAGCTTTTTGCATGTATGTGCACGAAACTATTGGAATCGGAAAGTTGGAACACCAAACAGAGGACAAGGCAGAAAACTGCAACTGACGATAAACATGAAGTGGTTATTCTGGCATTGACGCAGTGAATCCACATGCTAGTTCGCGACATGTAGCCCGGGAATGTGGTGTGAGTCACGTGAGTGTCATTCTCATATTGCGTAGAAACAAATTCCATCCGTATCACTTGTCATTGCATCAAGCACTCGGAGGTCGGGATTTCGAACGGCGCATGGAATTTTGTCGGTTTGCCTTGCAACAACTGAAAGATGATCCATTTTTTTAAACGAGTGCTATTTACGGATGAAGCGACTTTCACTAACCATGGTAATGTGAATTTACGAAATATGCATTACTGGTCATTAGAGAAACCTCACTGGATTCGGCAAGTACAACACCAGAAACCTTGGAGTGTTAACGTGTGGTGTGGCATCGTGGGAAATATTCTGGGACCTTACTTCATCCCAGGCATGTTAAATGGTGTTACGTACAAACATTTTCTTCGAAATGTTCTACTCACATTATAAGAAGAGATACCACTGGATACGCGTCAGTGCATGTGGTTTCAACATGACGGATGTCCAGCTCACTCTTCACGTGTGGCATCAGAAGTATTTATTTTATTTTATTTATTTATTTATTTATTTATTTATTTATTTATTTATTTATTTATTTATTTATTTATTTATTTATTTATTTATTTATTTATTTATTTATTTATTTATTTATTTATTTATTTATTTATTTATTTATTTATTTATTTATTTATTTATTTATTATTTATTTATTTATTTATTTATTTATTTATTTATTTATTTATTTATTTATTATTTATTTATTTATTTTTATTTATTTATTTATTTATTTAGTCAAAAACTGTATGTGACGTATGGGGGAGAAAATCATCTGCGCACGCTTTCTTGAGTTTCAGAATCCCTTCTCAACAATTTAACTATTAATAGTTGAAAGATGAAAATCATAGTAATAATAATAATAAATTTAAAAAAGCGAGGGATTAACATTTCAAAAACTAGATATTTTCGTTGCAAAATTACAGAAAACTTATTTTTAACAGTAAAGGAACAAACAGATTTGATTTTTCTGTCTTGTTAACAAAATAGAAACTCACCCTAAGCTCTACTACCACTACAAGCAAAAGGAAAGTTCAACAAAACGTGCGCATAGTGAAGCTACATTTACATTATTAAATGAGAAGTTCTTGAATTGTTGGATAGGACGGCGTGCTGAAGTAAAGTGGCCTGACCGGTCTCCTGATTTGACTCCTCTTGATTTTTTTCTTTGGGGGGCAGTAAAAAATAAGGTTCATGCAGAAGTTATGAAGCCAGAGGATATGAAGCGACGTATCACCGAAGCTCTTTCGAGTAATCAAGTGACATCCCTCACATCTGTTCATTTGTCCTTCGAAGGGCGACTGCAAATGTGCATTGCAGCAGATGGACAACACTTCGAGCACATGCTTAAGTAAAGCATTGTTCTGTAACAATGTAATGGGTATGTTTTTATTTCTATTTTGATCAATGTGTATTCTTTGTACGTGACGATTAGTTACGAATAAATTATGATTAATAAGATATTGTTCATTTATTTTTGAATTATTTACTCCCAATTGATAATAGAATGTGTTGTCACAGTTTTCAAAACAGCAGAATAGTAATTGCGTGGCAAAACAAGAACTTTCCTGAATTTTGAATGCAGCATTTGAGTCTTCTTTGTACGAAGTCATCTTTCGGCAAAATTAGTATCGAAGAAAGTAGTTGCTATTGTGCTGAAGTAAATGAGCGCCTTTGTCTGAAGGACGGCTCCCGAAGTTCCCCATTTAGGTAGCAGGAAGGTCGAACACAAAATCGCCGCCTCAGTGGAAAAATATGTACAAAAGCACATCAATTGGCTAAAAACTATTCGCTAAAATACAAAGATATACACATATTTGAAATCGTCCTTTTAAGCGCATTACGATACGCTAAAATTTAGCATAGGGTTCCATTTAAATAAACAAAGTTGACCTTATATCTTTATAGTAAAAAATAGCGCAAAGACGAAGTATCTGTAATCAAGAAGCCCCTGTTCCAGCAATCGACTGTCAATCGGCATCTTCGTATCTTGCGCGGTTGAGGAGATACAAGGAGTGTTAACACTTAGCTGTTCCACCCTGTATGTGTATATATATTGCAACGTATTCTCGTGTATCCTCTCTCCGGTTACTCTTTCTATATTTAATCACGCCCACACGTTGGGCGTCCAATGCACCGGGTGCTGTATTCTCTACTCGTCACGTGCCCTATCTTTGCCCTGCCCTAGCTCTAACTTACAATTGGGTGCCACAATACCTTCGCTTATCGGTTGCCCGTACCTCTGCTAGCTCGAATCATTATTTATATCCTACCGGGTCGTGGTCCGCGTGCTTACTCCATACGGAGTTGAGGTAAGGGTCCGTTTCGTTCGTGCCTGGGTCAAATTTTATACAACTACTGAATAAAAACACATGGATTCAAGGCAATTATGAGCCATGTGGGATGCTCATACATTTAATTTTGGATTTCCTTTGCTTATATCCTATCCATAAGCACAGTCTGCCCCTCCGACTTGCGAAACATGACAACACAAATACATAAACACACAGGAGAAGAAAATACAAACATGCACACTGAAAATATAATGCAAAAATCTCATACGTACATCAGAATGGGCATTCTGTCGTGACCTTTTTATAATCCTATCCTTAACCTAATATCAGGACTTGGTCTTCGACAGAATTTTTCTTTCTTTGGACTTGCGCGTAAACAAACAAAAAAATACAGTAATTGCACAATTCGTGCCACTTCCCTTTTCGCAGCGATGTCACTTCCTGTCAGCGCCCGTCGTTGCTAGTTGTAACGTGCATTTTTCATGCACGCAGTTCCCGTTCAGCTGCCATCAGATCCCAGATGCACTCGTCCATTTAAAAATTACCAATGCATCCACGATTATTGTTCCTTGCACTAATCGCGTCTTCCCTAAACGTTACTTATATTTTTCGCGACTTATTTAGCTTTTGCGACGCTCTAAAAAGTGGAGATTTTTGCGACGGTTTAAAAAGTGAAGAATAAAAGTAAATGAGAACAAGTCAGCTCACATTACATTTCCTCTCAGGAAAGAAACGTGCGCGCCAGTAGAAATCAACAGAAAACAATACCGCAAACCGATTGCGTAAAATATATAGGTCTTCACTTGGATAGACGTCTCACCTGGAAAAAGTATATTTAAGCGAAGAAACAACAGATCCAACTGCAAACAAGGAAACTCTACTGGCTTATTGGCTAGAGATCCAAGCTGTCCCTGGAAAATAAATCGCTAATTTATAAAACCATCCTAGTTGCTGTATGGATATATGGAATCCAAATCTGGGGCACAGCCAGCAGAACAAACTTATCAGTTCTTGAAAGATTCCAGTCAAATATTTTAAGTCATCTCATCAGCACCTTGGTACATGTCTAATGCAGCACTCCATCGAGACCTCAATATTCAAAAAATTCAAGAGAAGATACAAGAAATTAGCCCAAACTACAATAAGCGCCTGGAAACCCATCCAAACCATCTAGCTCTAAAACTTTTAGACAATAGCCAAGAAATATCTCGCCTCAATATTACCTCCCCTTTGCAACTTCCTTACCGCTTTAGTATTTGACATACACAACACAAAAGTAATTCTCCGTTTTGTGTTATTATTATTCTAATATTTGTTTCTCTTTTCTGCTATATCCCATGTGTATTGATCCTGGAAAGTACCAATTGGGACTTTTCTGCAAGTTATTGTTTCTTTGATCATTGTATTTTCTTTTGATATTGTATAAGCAATTAATTATCATATTTACTTATTATTTCGGAATGAAATAGATTGTAAATTTTCATTGTGTAAATAAAAAATAGTTAGATTGAGTTCTCGTGAATAAACCGCAAAGTACTGACTTGACATAATGAATACATTAGCCCCGCTTGAAGATATTTCTTTCAGACAGCCTCTAGTTCGTGAGGTGGTTTCTACATTAAGTTTTTGTCCAAGGCTTTGTAATGCCAGCGAAGCATCAGGTGTAGAAAGGACTTCACTGAAATTGGAGTATGCATATAAATGCTTTATTGTATTTTCTGCTTCACTGAGTGCGTCGATGTCTGTATAAGGTGGAGGAGAGGTCAAGAACCCCAGAAGGGATCCTGTGTACACGTTGGTTAGCACGAGAGAAAACAAAAGCGTGCATGCAACAAATGTTTGCTGAAATGTTGTGCAAACGAACAGATAAGTCTAACCTGATAATATTACACGAATAATTTCAAATATCACATAAACTGCTGTCACTTTTGTGCGCTAAGTATTGTACGATGATCTGCTGTCATGTTCAACTCCATAAATAGCATACCATGTAGCGGCAATGACCGTAAAATAACTCAGAATTATTAACCAAACACATACTTTGTACGGACGCAGTAATATGAGTCTTGTGGCATAATGAGACTGAAGAGAATGTGCGAAGCTCTCTGAACAACTATACAAAGAGGAGAAAGAGTTACTGGAGCTGTGAAATCAGAAAATTGAAATCTTGTGGAGGTAAGATAAAGAGGGTTCAGAGATATTTTTGCTCAGCTATTTTTGAATAATGCTTTGCAAGCGATAGAACATTCGGCTGAACTTCTTTCCCAGTGGTAATTTTCTTTTTCAAAAAGAGTTGCATTGCCATGAAATCTGGATCATCATACACTTTCTTTCCTTGTATCTTCGTCCAATAAAACGTGAATGGCAGAATAGCGGTAGAATGTTTTAAAATATTTATTGTTGTACTTGCTTTATCATACGTTATTCCAAACTTTTTTCTCTGAGTGGATTTTGGTGCGCTAAGTGTGCAAAAATATTCATTTTCATGCCTTATCCTTTCGCTCGAAAAAATTATATGACATTTATTATCACTGGTAGTAATAATGCGGAATTGATCAAGCTTGGATAAAATGTACCGAAAACATAACATACGACGTACGTTCTGCACTGCACTCCATCACCAAGAAACCAATCTTGTTTTTGTAGAAGATTAATGTACTTTGAAAATGATTAAAGTCTAAATCTTCTGGAATAAATAGCTCAGTGAATCAACTGATGTCACTGCAGCGCCTCTGACCGGGAGGTCCTAGGTTCGAGTCCTGACGGCGGCAGGATTTTCGACACTAGCTTACTAGCTAGGTCGAATTCAGTCGCTGTTTGGAGGAGAATTCTAGCGGCCGGCTGCTCTGATCGGTAGATTTCCGACGTTTCTCTGATCAACACCAGGCGAATGCCGGAGCAGTACCCTAACAAACGGGCCACGGACCGCGCGCGATCTGTCCTTCCTCTTCCTTGTCCTATTCTCCCCCATTACACACACACTTACATTAACATACACTTCACTACCACATATTCCGGGAGACCTGTCGGGAACTTGGAGCTTGTCCCGGCTGGGGCGGTGCCCCGCTGGTGGGAGAGTCCTGGTTAGGGGGAACCCCAGTAACCGACGGTAGGTCGGCGCCGACTCTCGCCATCCAGCGGGGGAAGACCACCGCCATCTCCCGAGAAAAAACATGCTCTACACTAACGGGACTAATAACCAAAGCAGTTGACGCGCCCGGAAACACGAAAAAGTCAATCAATCAATCAATTCTGGAATAAATGTAATAAACTCACTACAACACCTTGAAATGCAAGGCAGTTTTCGAACGTAAAATAGATTGTTGCAATTCTGATGTTTAATAATGATATGCATGACGGGACGCGCTTCAAACATGTCAAGTTTGGATGAAATGTACCAAAATATGACATACGTTCTGCATCGCACTCCATCGCCAAGAAACCAATCTTGTTTTTGTAGCAGATTAATGTAGTTTGAAAATGATTAAAGTCTAAATCTTCTGAAAAATGTAATAAACTTACCACAATACCTTGAAATGCCAGGCAGTTTTCGAACGTAAAATAGATTGTCGGAATTCTGATGTGTAATAATGATATGCACGACGGGACAGGCTTCAAAATCGTCGATTGGTGAGAGTGAGTGGTCAGTGAGGGCGACAGGGGCCAGGGCGATTGAGTGCAACGCTCTCAGTCTCATCTGCACCTCATCTTTGGCGTCTTGGCCTCCACCAAGTGTCCCGAGCACCACCGCACCAACGTCCATATCACCAACGCACTGCACGACCGGAACAAAATCGTCTGTCGAAAGACTGTCATTGTTCTTACTCCATAGATGGGACGTTGTAGTCATTAAAATGAAGAGTGAGTAGAAAGAATATGACGAGAAAGCTTTTCATATAATATAATATGATATAATATAATATACTATACTATATTATAATATAATATAATATAATATAATATAATATTATATTATATTATATTATATATATATATATATTATATATTCATATAATATTTCTTGTCCCAAAAAACAAGTACCTATATTAAAGCAAGCGTACCATCAAAAGTGGTTGCAGTGTAAAAGAACTAACCCACAAAGATAATTATTTATGGAATCATTGCGCACTCGGAAGTCACAAAATCAGTTTGTTTCTCAACACGTGAAAAACACGTGGTATTATTAACCAAGTTTTGCTTTGAGTATAGAGTATGCAGAAGGTGAGAATACCCAATTTTTTTTCTTTTACTGTTTTCTTTTAGTTATTTTGTCGATATGTAGATCTAAATGACTGGAACTTATTTTACAGAAATCTCTTTGTATTATGTCCTTCCATTTACGATCAACCACCCAAGCATTCTCTAATAATGCATATGCACTTTTTTTGTACCCTAGATCTATAAAATCCATATGGAGACACATGCACTATTGTGAAAACCCATTCAACGCAAAGCTTTCACTTCCACATTGAAAAGTACTTTGTGTTGTGGCCCCATGTTTGTGGGCAGTAGCACTAAATGGGACTACGAAACAGAGGGAGTGATCAATGAACGTGAAACATTTTTAACCCTGATCAATCAGGGATCAGGAACACGTGAGTTTATACGGTTGAGTAGACATTGCAAAGGAAAAACTAGTAGTGCGACAGAATGCTACTGACATTCTCATAGGAAAGTTTTTCTAATTTCCTTGTGTGGACTAGGTTTACAGTCTTGCCCCATCCTCTTCCCAGCTGCCATCTATCGTCACCCAAGAGTACATTTTTTTTTTACATTTTCTCACGTTTCCTAATAGAAGAACCGAAATATTACTTCAAGAATATTCAAGAAGAGTAAAACCTGTATAAACTTATTTTACTCTATTCTTACAAGAAATTAAAGAAAAAACTTCGAGCCGTTTTCGAAAAAATTTTGAAAATGTCCTGGATGCTTCATGTAAAGTACCCTCAAATTTTATAGAATGTTTTTTAAAATTCCAAAGTTTCAACTTGAGCCAGGTGGACAAAGGTTTATTTAGTTTGAAAAAAATCCTATGAACGGTTTAGGCGCTAGTAGTGTTCACAGACGGGCATAAAGAGAGACGGATGGACGGAGGTTTTGCTTCCAATTGGTTTTCCAGCATTAAGGATCCACAAAATAGGAATTCTGGCTACACCACGTGTTAGAGGATTTTTCTCTTAATTTATTAACTGGTTTTATGCACTTTTTCGTTACCAGACCCCGGCAATGAATGTTACCGCCGGAAATCCGACGTTTTTTCGGGCAGCATTACATAACTTTCTCTATACTACGTATCTTACTCCGTAGCTACGTACATATACGAGAAAGTAAACAGCAGTTATCCTAACAACCACATCGCAACTCTTCGCGTCAGAATTTCAAGTTATCTAGTTGAAATTAGTTCAATGGTTGCGGGGAAATTGTGAAGTATTTTATGGAGAAAGAACAGAAACGAAAGTACTCTTCCACAATGTAGTAAGTAACATATTCAAATGTTAACCAAATAATACATATTTAAATAATTTATTTCCTGCGTCTTTGGTGATTTTGAACAGTAACGTTCTCCATCAATCCTCCCGCTAGTACATGATGACGTTTGATCACAAAAATAACGCATTTGTGTGATGTTTATTTTATCTATTTGCTTTGCATGATGGAATATAATTTCTTTCTCTACTTGTTCATACTTTAATACATCCTGTAATACTCGAATCAAGAAGCTCCCATATTTGGTTGTTTCAAGGGGAACGGTTTTGTTACTATATGTAAGATCACAAGATGCTTTCTCTGGGTTCTTCCGTTTTCCCTACCGTTTATTCTATTTCTTTATCATCATTCACCTCATCAACAATAACGCTTGCATCACACACAGTCTTGAGACGTTTAAGGATCCCTAAGACCAAACCAATAAATTAATCAAATGAAATAAAAGAAAAAGAAAAACTAAATATTGATTTATTAAAAATAATATTCTATACTGAACTGTGAGTTGGCTAAAATAATCCGAGAAATCAATTTAAGAAAATAAACGTTTCAGCTTTGTTACCGGCTTAAATAGCTTAATTGATGCCACTGTACTACCTCTGAAATCCCAGGGTTCGAGTCCCGCGGTGACAGGAATTTTGACATTAGCTGGATAGCAAGGACGCATTCAGCCGCAATCTGGGGGAGAATTCTAATGGTCGGCTGCACTGATGGATAGTTTCCGTGGTTTCTATTATCATAATCAGGTGAATGCCGGAGCAGTACCCAAACAAGCGGGCTGCAAACCACGCGTGATTTTTCTCTTTCTTGTTCTCTCCTCACCCCTTACTTACACACTTACATACACTACATTACTACTCATGTCGAGAGACCAGTCGTGAGCTGAGTTGTTCGGACATGGGACGGTGCCCTGCTGGTGGGAAATATCTGCTTGGGGAAAACATCGCTACCCGACGTGCACTTCGGCATCGGATCTCTCATCCTGCGAGAGAGGATCACTGCCACCTCCCGCGATATACAAAAAAACTACGCTTACGAGACTAATGGCTTAAGCAGTTGACGTGCCCGGATATATCAATCAATAAATCAATCATATTCAATTTCGTTCGCTAGTAGTGACAATTTTTAAAATGTTCACCTGTTTTTTAAAGGAGGGAGCAATAATAAATACTCATAACGAAAAAATTAGAATGACAATACTACAAACTCACAGAAAAATATTAGTATACGTAAAGCTTGAAACAAAAATCCCTTTCTCTCAACGTTAGTAGTCATAAGACTGACGTCATTGCTCTCGCCTCTACCCGAGTTCTTTTCTAAAGCATTCGTTGGGCGCAGATTTATTTATTGTAGTCGACGCGTAATCGTTTTAAGCTCGCCTTAAAAGCACGGAAGCAAAGGGCCGCGGATATTTAAAAAATGAATCATAAAAACTCGGCGTTTTCAAAGGAATTAATAATGAGCGCCCCCATTTGGGGAAAATTCCGCGTCATGCATTAGCATTTCCAGGGCGGTGCGACCCGTTCCTATGCGATGCGAGGAATTCGTAATGAGTCGTTCTTAATGCATCTGACGCTTTCGTTCATTCGTTCTCCCAGCTCACCTCCCACCTTCCTCCATACACACTGAACCAAAGTCGTTTCGTGTGAGTCGGGTTTCGAATCTCTACCTTTCTATTGAATCACTTCGAGCCGTTCCCTACAAAAGGCATAGAACTCACGAAACCTTGAGGCACTTTGAGTGGGTTACTTACTTCACTCTTACGTGCTCTCCAATGCGTGACTTTCTCTCGTGCAGAAGGGCAACCGGATTCTTTCGTACCTTCATAAAAATTAATCGAACTCTCGTGAAGGTAAACAAGTCCCTTTTGCATGTTTTAACTGTTCCTTTTCACTGAGTTCGAGCTCTTGAGTTCTACCTTTTGATACGTTGTACGTGTGCTTTTTTTCGTATGAGCTTAGTTGAGAGAGTTATAAAGCATTAGGGTTGCTTTCACAAAAGTGCGTGGTCGCGAGTGTGACTTTAGGAAAAGGGAACAGCTATTTAGGAGTGCGTATGGCGGCCTTTCCCTGCAGGAAAGCTCTCAACTTTCTTTGTATACTCCCCCCTGCAGAATTGCAAGACCATGTGACGAGGGGACGCTTGGAAGTAAATAAACCTCTTACCGCAGATATTTAGTATTCAAATTGTATGCGATATTTATTGTGAACACCGCTGTACTTAAATATAACTAGGGGACAGACATGAATAGTATTTTCCATATCAACAAACACAGTTTCAAAAGTTTGTTCACAATGACGTGGGGCTGTGATTACTATACAATTGAATAATGTCTTATTTGTTTCATCTTTACTCTTAGAAGAGGTATCTTAAAAATGTTAGAAGTCTTTTAATTCTTTTATTCCATATCAAGTAAACATATTCTTCCAACGTTGTTTCGGGCGTTACTGCACCCCCATATTCAGACGAAAGCTGAACAGTCGGCAGCACACACCGCTCCATACGAAACATTCAACATTCCCCAACTGCTTTACAATACACCGGGAGCGGTGGCTCAGTGCATCAACTGATGTCTCTGCAGTACCTCTGACCGGGAGGTCCTAGGTTCGAGTCCCGACGGTGGCAGGATTTTCGACACAAGCTTTTCAGTTAGTCGAATCCAGTCGCTGTCTGGAGAAGAATTCGAGATCAGAGCGACCGGCTGCTCTGATCGGTAGTTTTCCGTGCTTTTTTCTGACCAACACCTCGCAAATACCGGAACAGTACCCTAACAAACGGGACACGGACTCCGCGTGATTTTTCCTTCCTCTTCCTTGTCCTACACACATACACCCACACACTTACACTAACATGCACTACACTACCACCCATGCCGGGAGACAGGTCGGGGACTTAGAACGTGTCCCGGCTGGGGCGGTGCCCCACTGGTGGGAGAACCTGGTTGCGGAAAGCGCCGCTAGTCGACGGTAGGTTGGCGCCGAATCTCGCCATCTAGTGAGGGGAAGATCACCGCCACCTCCCGATGAAAAATCAGCCACTACATTTACGGGACTAATGGCTTCAGTAGTTTACGCACCCGGAATCACAATCAATGAATCATGTTTTACAATACCCTCTGATTTTCACATCACTTCTGACCGACAAGACGCTTCACAGCTATCGCTACTTCCACCGACGAACCCTCTCTAAACCCCAAAAGAACGCTCCCTCCGAACCCTGAGAAATGGAGCCCAGTCGCCGATTTTGGCTCTAAATATTTCAGCCTTTGGCGTCGAGGCACGTATGTCCGTGTTGCGGAGTCATTTATCACAACTCGGGCCATATTTCTCTCTCTATCTCTCTTCCACTCCTTTTTATCCTGAGCGTCTCCCTCGTCTTTCTCCATCTGTACCTATAATGGGCACGAAGTGATATTGGACGTGTGCGGAATTTAGGTTCGGTGGAGGCCAGCAGAGAAAGGGGAATATAGGGAGCGGAGCGCTGACCTCGGCGGAATGTGAGTGGCATGAGGGTGAGGGCTAGGCTGAGATGAAAGACTTCGAAGCGAGGGGGAAGTTAGAACCATGTGAATGGTGAAGACGGTGCATGCATAAAAATGTGGGATGAGAAAGCTGTTCGTCATGAGCAGAGTGCAATGTTAATATAAATGTACTTATTTCGTAGGATATTGGAAAGTTTTCAGTAATTATTTACTAACCGCAATGCAATCGGTTGGGTTGCTTTGAATGTATGTCTTCTTGGACTAGAATAAGTACTATTGTTAGCGCAATAACATTATGCAATATGTAACGAAAAACTGAAATTGAATGATTTCCCTGTAGTATGTAGAACGATGCCGACTTAGATGTCCGAGTGGTAAACATATACCGATTCAGCGCCTCGGTCAGAAGTGTCGCGGGTTCGAGTTCCGCTATGGTTTGTCCCTTGACTCTCATACATGTGTTGTCGCGGAGGGCCTGACTTCTGCTGACACCGCTTCAGAGGAGCCCGCAAAGTGTATTGATATCTAGTGTATGGTCGAATACGCGTCCCATCGGGACGTAACCTGCTGGGGTGTTAGGGTAACCAGCTGGCGGCTGGGAAAAGCCCTGAAAACCACAAAAACGATAATGCTTCTTGATAATCTATTAAACTTTATGAGCTTTTGAAAATGTTTGCTCATTTTCAAATATTTGATATTGTTTATCATACACGTACATCATGTTTTATTCAGACATATGTTCTATCTAGTAATTCGAAAAAGTTATTCTTAAGGGTTTGAATTTGATTCAGTAATTACTTCGTTAAGATACTTTTTTAAGAATATTGCGAATGCCTAGTTGACGATGTAGGAAGCTATGTGGATTAACAATACATTTCGACTCCTTTATAAAAAAAAGAAGAGAAGAAACTTGTATACATCGATTTAGTTCACACTTAAACAAAACTATTGCAGTCCAGAGTTAAATACGGGGAAATTAATTTTTTCATCGCTATAAAATTCTGGCCCTTGTAGATATTTTCGGCGAAATGCGTAAAATGAATGTCAGATGCGTATAAATATATTTACCTTCACTTGACTTATTGAAACAGAAACATTTATTTGAATCAAGCAAGACATGAAGTGCTTTTTTAAAATTTAATTGTATTAATCGCATCACACGGTTTTGCAATCAATATTGTTTTGTCAATAACAATAACATTGTGTTTTCAATAATTTGATTCTATGATAATGGTTACAAAAACATAGTGCACGTTAGAAATAAATCTACACCAAATATAATTGTTATTTTCCTAGTTTATATTATTTAATATATTTGACATAAACTGCAATATTGAGAAATTTGTAATAAAAGTTTATAATAAAAGAAATAGATTACATTATTATAATATGGTTAATGATTGTCCAAAACACCTATTTCGACAAAAACGTTTATTACATTACTTTGGTATTTACCATCAGTTAGAATATAATTAAAACATTCTGTATAAAAAATTGAGGTCTGACTGAATTGTATTGTGGATATTCCTGGAGGTTTTGTTAATGTTCAGCAGTTAGTTTTTTTCTTCAGTGTATCTATGGGAAAATTGACTGATCTAACGTGTGTAAGGGTTACTTGCTTATGACGTGAGAGGTTTGCGTACGTTGTGAGGGCAAAACACCCATAAATTTTTTTATGAATTGTGCTTGTTGGAGATTATTCCATTGGTTTGATCACATCTTCTTCAAGACTTTGCCAGTAAACTTCAGATAGTCCTCAATTTGGTAAGACATTTTGTTATCAACTCTCTTCAAAGTCAATAAGCAGCATAGGAACAAGTGATTTGCTAAACGGGATTCTTTCTTCTATTGTGTTTGTAATATAGATCACTACAGATTGTACAAACATGTCAGTGGTTTCTTTACAGATTTCCAGTAACTGTTCTCAGCGCTTTATTTAAACTACCTTGCGTCAGTTTGCGCGCAGTAAAAGGCGAAAGTAATGTGGTAAATAAGAAGTTGAATATGAAGAAAGTTAATTTTAAGGGGAAGTCTGTATTTTCTAATATTATTCTATTCGTTTTGATACATTTAGATTTTAACATTCCGCCTTTAAAAGTTGGATATTGGCCTTCAGAAATCTTTCTTTAATGAATATTTTTCTATTCCATGCCAATTTGTTCTATACCTTCATTGAAATAATTAAAGTGCAACTTCTAAGTAAAGAATTTTTGAAGAATTTTCTACAATTTAAAATCTTATTTCTAAAGTGGCACCTCCAAAAACACAATTTTTCAGAAATGGTAAGTATTCATCCTTAGCTTTTATCGCTCAAGATGTGGTAGTACGGTTTTCAGATGCCCTTTAAGATATGAAAAACGAAATATTTGAACGCAATGCTTATTCGTAAGCTAGAGAAGCGTCTTAAGAACATAGTCACATGTAAATCTTTAAAATAAACGGAAGAGGAAATGTGTCACATTTTAAATAAGATCTTAAATTTTTATACATACTTTTTAAATCGGATTCTAATATCTCTTGAGAGACATGAAAAGGTGTAAGGAAAAAAGACGCATTCTAGATTAAATAAATATTAATTTCCGATGTAACATAATGAATGTACAGATTGACAGTTTTTTGGTGCATTTATCCGATAAATTTACCACCCGACGATTATTTAATTTTAATGATTCATTTTTATAGTTGGTAGAACAATTAAAATCTTCATTAAATTGCGTGTAAAATTTATTAACGATGGTCACTGAAAATATAAAAACATGCCATGTTTTATGTTGGGGCTTTTCCGCTCTTTTCCAGGCATATCCCTCACAAATAGGCAGAAGGAATTCCAACGTTGGTCGTGCACGATATCCAACGCGTTAGTTCCTCGATTTGTGCGTAACATACAGCTGGTGCCTCCTTTATCCCTCCTTGCATTGGCGGAAGACAGCCCAAACGACACCGCTAAAATACCGCACCCCAGCAGCCCCTTTTCCCAATTCTGTTCTAGCTTCATCAATCCCCCCATCCTTTATCCCTGCGCCCCACATTGGGTCGCGGAAGCGCCTTCAATCTCGAAATCGAGATATTTCGGACTTGTTTTTTTCCTTCCTCTGTCTTCTTCTTCTTGTTCGGTCGGCGCGCGGTGTGGCGCCGGTAGCGGGCGGTGGAGTGACGCGGTGAATGGCGGTGGTGGTGGTAGTGGTGGTGGTGGTGGGGGAGGGGGGGTGCTGAGGGTTTTGCGTCATCGCCGGTGATCAGCCAGAAGCTGAGCGAGGGTGTCGGAACCCCAAGCCACCGGATCAATTTTACAAGCGGACGGAGCGCAGTGGAGAAGGTTGGGTCTGACAAGGAGATGGAGGTGAAAGACGAGTCGAGGCGTGCTGGTGGTGGAGAGATGTAGTCGCACGTGAAGGGATGGTATTTGAACGGAAAAGACTAGAGAAGAAAACGCGATGAAAGGGGAAGAGAAAAAGACTGCGGCAATGGCGGCTCGTGGTCATGTCATTGGGGTGTGCAACGTTTCTCTTCTTTCTCACTTCCTCTCTCTGTCTCTGTCTCTCTCCCTCTCCCCTCTCTGTCTCTCTCTGTCTTTTCTTTGTCTCTCTCTGTCTCTCTCTTTCTCTCACTCTCTCTCTCTCTCACTCACACACACACACACACACACACACATGTTTCATGCATGAATGTACATTCATATAAATTATGACAATTAAACACTAATCATGGTATGAAATCTGATAGCCGAACAGTAGGTTCCCCTGTTTCTTTTCAGCAAATTTTTCTGTGTCATTTTCATTGAATTCATTGATTTTTTAGCGTATAATATTTTCAACGCTTTTCATTATTAGTTGCACAAACATTCTTGACAGAAATACGAACTATCTGACTTCGGTTTTTCGTAACACATTGCAACGTAGCTTAATTTACAAACCTTTACAAAACACTCTTGGGTTTTGAATACTTCGGAATGGTTTTGTAATTGCAACTCACTTTGAAACACAAGAGAATACATGTATAATATTCAATTAACCTTTTTATGAATGCAACACTGCACAGCAATGCGTTTGCGTTTTGCGCGCTAGCGCTAGAGCTCATTTTAGTGGAGAGATATCTCATATTTTGTTCGTTCAATGACACACTTGCGTCTCGTAAAAACTTCAATTATTGGAGAGTGAAAAACAAAATTCTTGTCTTGTGATTTAAAAAATAAATTAAAAATATGTGTTTTATATATTTTAGTGATAAATCCGCGTAATTACCACTATGTTACAAGCAGTAGAAATAAATAAAGGAGACAAATTGACTGAACTTCTGGATTCCTTCTTTAAATCTTGTAAGGGAGTCTTCACTGAACGGTCATTTCTCAATGTTACAATACATTTAACTCTATGTCAAGTCAGTATTTCAAGTAAGAAATTATAATAATTGTCTGTGTGAATAGTGCTGTTCTGAGGAACGTAGCCAATACAAAGATTTTCAACTACAGAGTGCCCTGGTGTTTTCTTAGTATCCCTCTTGCTTGCATATTGCTTGCATCCTTGCTTGCAAGACTGAAATTTTAAAACATAACTATTAGTTATCGCTAAACACCACAAGCCGTAATGTATTGGCTTTCCTCTTATGAATTGCTTCATAAAGCGGTATCCATGGCTTCATCCTAATGGTACTGCTAAATCTTGAAACTTTTTATTTAGATATACATGATAAATCATACGATCGGGTATAATGGGTTAATATGACACGCTGGGCAAGAGTTTTGTAAAGTGGAGATGATGAATCGGCAGATGTTGGGAAACTCCAAACGCAACTCGAACGAATACGACGAGAGAATAGTGAAAAAATTAGAGGTCAGTGAATATCGATATTTAGAATAATTGCGTCGAAAGCCTGATAAAATTGCAGGGTGGCCTTGGGACAACAGGAAATATAAGCTATTGTGATGAGCCACAAAACTCCCGTGTTATTTAAATAGGGAAAAACGGCTTCAACATTATAGACACAACTCAAAATTTGGTTGGATTTATTCCTTGTTTTTTCATATGTTGGCGAAAGTTTCTTCGCGAGTTGCAACATCAACTATACATATAAAACAATACAAAACAAAACAAAACAACAAATACATATATAATGCCCTATTAAATAACATTTACAACACATACTTCCTTCTACATTCATACAAGTAAATTTTCTGAACATCCATAAGAGTGTACTTTACCACTTTCATTAAAAACAATTAAATAGATTATGAATAAATGCATGCATGGCCATGTCTTTCTAAATAGCTTAAAATTAGAACATTATTGGCCTTATTATAAATTTTGAATAATTGAAAATGAATAAAATGTTTTTCGAAACTTCCCTTTCTGTTGCTCGGCATTTCTGCGATCACTGCAATTCCTATTCAATATTCCACACAAAGCATAAAAGAATGCATCTTCTCATCATTCAAAATATTTCAACACTTCGAATCATAAACACTTTCAGTCCTCAACGACTCGACTACACGACGTGTTTCGCAGAGCATCTGAGGTTCCCATCGATTTTTAGACCGCATGGTTTGAAGACAAAAGGCTACTTTCCACTGTATTGTTATTTTATTTTCGCTTTCTTATTACGTTAATTTCTTTTAATAGACATTGTGGCGTTGCCATAATTCCCCCAAAAACGTCCAAAATATTTGCACTGTTCGTAATCCCCTTTCAAACACTAGTTTCCTTTATTTCAATAAATATCAGCAGTTTTTGTTCGTCACTTTTGAGAACATGATTGTCTTCTTTTAATATGGAAGTGTTTTTTTACCATTACGAACTTTATTTAATTTTGAACGGCATGATTTTACGACATATTATCTTTATTAGAATATTCCCATAGTCGATTTTGAGGCTCGCTCTTGAGAATGCAATTAAATTAACAAAAATAAAATTCCACTAATGCACTTTCAATTTTTCGTCCATGTTTACATTAGAAAAGTAAGCGTCCTTTTTCTAATTGTCTAAATATTGGGCGCGTCTGAATGGACCATCACAGATGAATACAGTTTGAGAAAATTTATGAGTGTAGCAGAACAAATAAAATAAATGAAAACATTGATAAAAATAAAGAGATTCATTCTTTCATAATAGTTCAAAAATCAGTAAAAAATATTTATTGGTATTATTTATTATATGTCAAAGTGAGAGTGCCTCACACTATGAGGAGTTTATGAAATCAGTGGATAGGCAATAAATTTGAGGGAAAGGTAACCGGAAGAGAAGCGCGCAGAAGACGAGGGGCTGTAAAAAAAGGGAAATTCCAGAAAAGAAAGAGAGGTAGTGAACGCCGAAAACAGTGTACACTATGTAATACTCCCTGTATTACATGGTGTAAGACAGGGGGTAAGATAAGTGATTGAAACAGATTACCCCTTTGTTTAAACAAAATTACGGTTTAAACAGTTCTTTTTAAAACAAAATTAGCCGTGGAAACGAACAAGACTTTGGAAAGAACCAGACTTTGGAACAATCTTCGGAGCGGCAATCTTCGAAAGCCAGTCTTTGGGCGAATAGCAAACAATAACCTATTCTGAATGGTTGCGATTGTTTTTTGTTTCTATGTTTTGTTGGTGTTTTTGTTTCTTCTTATGTTCGTTATCTGAATTGTTTAATTACAATAATAAATAATAATAATAGTAATACCATAAAACAATATAATAATAATATAATAATAATAATAATAATAATAATAATAATAATAATAATAATAATAATAATAATAAGTTTTAATGTATATTTTCGCACCAGACCAAGGGATTTGCAGAATAAATCAACCTACATGGCAGGAAAACAGTGATGTAACTATAAAAGACGAGCAAAAGAACAAAAATCAGCTGATGGTGGTGGTCGAAAAGAGGAGGACAGTGGAACATACCAGGAGACGGCAAAAGCGTCACCAATACGATGGAAGACGCTGCGCAGATCTGCCCGGAAAATCCAGGGAACGAAGGGTGTCAGCGAGGGCTGGGGGTGGGGGTGTCGGCGCGCAGGAGGCAGCGCGGCGCCCCCGCCATCTGCTGCGGGTGTCACGGTCAGACGTCTTCTGTTCTTCTTGGTGGCCAGGCAACGCGTCCATCCATCACCGGCCGCTTTATAGCTGCGGCCCGGCCCGTGTCCACGCGGTCCCCGAGCCCTCGTGTCCTCCTCGGCCTCGCTTCGGCCCCTGCGTCGCACGTTGCCACCGAATGACGAAATCGGGGCCAAAAGCTGCTCCATTGTAATTGCAAACTACTATCTAGAAGTGTTTAAGGTCGATTTTTGAAAATCTCATGCGACATTATTATTATTATTATTATTATTATTATTATTATTATTATTATTAGCCATACACCTCAATGTTGGGCAAGACCTTCCACTCTGAAAGTGCGGTGGCTCGTACAATTACACTACCAGGGAAGCCATTCCTCACGAGTGTTTTTGAAGTACTTGCACAAACTATTTTTTAAAGGGATTTTTGGCAATTAAAATTATGTTAGCTAAAAAATTAAAGTTTAATTCACACATCTTTTTCATCATTGTTCACTGCCCCAGTCTGAAAGTTTACTACATCTTTAAATATAAATATTGTATGAAATAAACAAAAAATAGTGGTTTCAAAATGGGACCAAAGTGGTAAAGCTTCAACATCCGATTGACTCTTCACTTTCTTTATTCCAAAAGTGATTGATTAATTAATTAATTAAGGAAATTGCTGATATCCGCGTTGATAGATTATATTTTGTAATATGTAAACATTTTATTTATCTGTGGTTACTATATCGTTACATTTAATGCAAAATACACATAAGATTAAGATATATAACTTATTTACAAATCTCGAAGCACATTTATTATTACGTCAAAATCCTTTGACGTTTTTTGTTTATCATTAAACGTTGTTTTCTCCTGAGATACTAAAAGTGCAGATACAGGGCACAGAAGTTATATGAATAACAGCATTCGTTCCTTTAAAAGAACATACCAAACATCCTTTTTCCAACACTGATGGTCGAAATTTCTTAAACCAAACGTTATCTTTTGAGCATTGTGTTGCCGCTGCTGCTGTTGCAGTTGGTTTGTCGTCGCCAATTCTCGGGTTCTGGAAAGTTGTTGATTTTCAAATATGTCTTCATATGGACACTCAATCCCACTAATCTTATTTACTCCCATGATTGCCATATAAATGTCGGTGCAGTACCCTGACAAATGAGCCATGAACAGGTTTCTCGTCCAGTTTCCCTGATCCATTGAGCAAATGCTGAGATGACCCCTTGTGTTGCTTCTGGACATAAATGTAACTTCATTTTCTGTGCACGAATTCAGTGGAAAATACAATTATTCAAGTTATCGTTTTCATGTTGTCGCGGCAGGAAGTATTATTCCGAAGGGCAACATGGACAATAGCCCAAAATTTATTGCTTATTTATCCGTGAAAATATATTTTATTACATGGGACACATTATACATTTATTACATATTTTGTTATTTTCAAAATTCAAGTTGTATATGACTTAGTGTAGGAATCACAGAATTTTGAAAATGTGCACACAATTAACTTTTTCCCATAGCACGTCATACGCAGTTTTAACTGTTTTTTGACGTAAAGTAAAAATAAATACCAACAGCGCCCGATCTTTCTTCGCTGTCCTATTCTCCCCTTTACTTACTAACACATATACTTCAATGCACTTCACTTCCACGTACGCCGAAACACCAGTCAGGAGCTTAAAGCTTGTCCCGGCTTTGGCAGTGCTTCGTTGGTTGGAGATACCTGGTTGAGGAACACCTCGTAAGCGGACATGTAGGACCGTGCCGGATGCGTTTCCTCCTGCGCAGAAAAAATCACCGTAACCTCCCGCGAAAACACATGCACTACACTTACAGGTCTAATGACCTTAGCAGTTGAAGTCCGGAAATACTAATCTATCGGGTTCTTCCGCTGCAGGAGTCAGTAGCTGCTTGGCTGCCGGCAGACGCCGCTTCCTAGGGACACGTTCAGGCACTCTGCGACCTTGCTCAGGGCGAAATGCTTTTCGTTCTGAAGAAACGCATTTCGCTCTGAGGAAGGTCACAAAATAGCGGCCAAAACGCTGGCAACTGTGCCTAGGGCGCGACGTCTTCCGGGCAGCCAACCAGCTAATAATCAATCAATCGACCTACGTAGATCATTCAATAATTAAAGATACAAATTGGTCTGGAGAAAAAAAAAGTTGTTAGGACAAGTTTGGTAATTTTAGAACTTTACGTTGGCATCACTGGGAGGATCCCTAAACTTCTGTTTGATCAGCATTGTTTCGTTCATAACCTTAAAATTAAGTACAACGATAGCGAGTCGACTTGAAGACCCTACATTGGTTGAACAACGTTCTATGATTCGCTTTTTACTTGCTGAATGTGAAAAAACAGCTAATGTATATTCTAGAATAACTAAAGCGTATGGTGAAAGTTGTATGAATAGCAGGGATTGTTACAAGTGGGTAGAACAGTTCAAAAGTGGTTGAGACTCAGTAACTGACGAAAACATTCTGGCCTCATCAGCAAGAAAAGGTATGTTGACGGTGTCGGAGGAAACTGTAGGTGCGTTTGTTTGTGATTATCTCGAACTGCGTATAATAAACAACCAATACTACTCAGATATGCTTTTGATCAAGGTGAAGCCAGTCATGAAAGAGAAACGTCCTGAATCTCAGAGGAGAGGTGTGATTCTCCAGCAAGACATCGCACGTCCCCACACTATTCAACAAAGCTGTGAAACCATCGAACAAAGGGGCTGGGATGTATTGCCTCATCCCCCTTGCAGCCCCTATTTAGCCCCATCTTATTTCCATTTTTTGGTTCAGTGAAGGAGGCATTACGTGGGAATAAGTTATGGGATAACGAATAGGTCAAAAAGTTGTGAGAAAATTGTTTAAACACCAAAATAAAAAGGTCTGTGTAGTCGGTGTTAAAAAGCTGGTAACCTGTTGGGACAAGTGAAACACAGAAAATCCATTAGAAAAAGTTGGTGGAGATTATATTGAAAAGTAGGAAAAGTCCTGTTTTGTAAAAATAAATAATTTATTTCAGCAGGCCAATTTGCCTCTTTAATTATTGAATGCCCATCGTACTTATCAAACTAGTGTCTAAAATTCTCCCACCAGTCGGGAGAAGCTGGAATCCTAGGAATGGGTCCGGTGAGGTTTTGGCCGCAGGTTTTTCCATCGGTCCCACCGTGCGCCGGATCGTCCGGCCGGTCTGACGGCGCGGCGCGCACTCGCCTGCGGTTTGCTGGCCAGCTGGCGCCACCGGCCGCGCCCTGCCGGCCGCCACCCGCGCCGTCCCGTCCGGCGACCCCGCCCCCTCCCGCAGGAAGACGCTGCGCTCGCCGGCCTTCCCGACGTCACCCGATCACCTCCCGCCTCCTCCTCCTCCTCCTCCGCCCCCGCCGCCTACGCGCGCCTTAAGGGGAAGAGATTGCTTCGACCCCGGAAGGCACTCGGGGCGGTGCTGGGGCGGAGTTTTCAAGTGTCGCTGCTACCGAAACGTGTCATACGCGTTTAGATCTATTGAACTGGGATGTGCGCTGGAGGCAACATACGTAATTTAGCAGATAATGAAAAAAGAAACACAAAACATTTGCGGAAAAACATAAATTATATTTATAGATTAATTAAAAGTGATAACTTTTTTTTATTTGTTTCACAGTTCACTTCGTGTCAATTCACATATTTTTTTTTTTCAATTCCACCACTGAACACTGCACATCGCAACATTATTTATTAGCTCTTATTAACATTTATCATTATGAATAATATGACAAATCCCGAATGTCTGTATGGCTCAGAAACACTAATTTTGAACAGGAAACAAGACAGAAAATATGGGGGGGGAGGAATGCAAAATCATTCCAGAAAAATCCTTCGCTCCAAATTCGAGCAGTGCAGACTCAGAAGCAAGAAATAAATCAGACAATATGGGATATTCAGAGTGATATCTGAAAACGTAGACTGAATTTTTATGGACACATCAAAAGAATGAATCCTAATCGTCTTTACCAAACAAATAGTTGAATTGTATGAGAATAGAAGTAAAGTAGCAAGTGGCACTATAAAAAGGAGCAACGTAATTAAAAAGGACCTTAAATTTTCAGAGTTCACAGAAGAAGACATTCAAAATAGGATACATTTAGATCTAAAGTGATTGATGGTTGATTGATTTGGAAGAAGTACCAAAGGATAGAATAGGAAAAGCTTAAGGATAGAATAGAAAAAGACGCACAGCCGAAGGATGAAAAACATATGGGCACAAAGAAAGGCTAGGAAACACATCTGAGGACTTTGCGTATTCTCAATCGGACTTATTCGCAATAATGATAATGATAATAATAATAATAATAATAATAATAATAATAATAATAATAACAACAATATAGTAATTACTTTGTACATGCAATGAACGAATTAAGATAGTTCTAAACGGTTCATCGTTCCAACTACTTTGAAAGATTTCTCTCAATAGGAATTTGAAGGATTGAAATAAATAATGGACAAGAAATAGGAAGATTTTTATTTTTTAATTTTTTTTTTAATTTTTTAATTTTTTAAATTTTTATTTTCGTTGCGCCCTTAAGCCAACTTATCGACGCAACGCGACTCTTCGTCCCTAGTCGAGCGTTGAGCGTGGAGTAATCCTCCGTTATCTTTCCCTCTATTCCAGAGGACGCTGTATTTTTGTCTCGTCGAGTCAGTTGTCAAAAAGGACCGCCAGGTAGCATCTCCGTGCCTCTTACTTCACGCGCCCATGCGTCACAACTCAACGGCCAGAATTGGGAAGGAATTAGGAAAGGAGTAGAGTTTAGGACCCTTCACAGGAATTGGACTAGCCCTTGTGAAGCGGCCAAACTCGTTTTGTTGGAACAAATTTCACATGAGATTCGACGTTTCACTTACAACAATTTCATTTAGGGATGTAATTGACGAGAATTGATTTGTAATACAAATTTTATTTATATTCACTTAACAAGAGTTAGTAATATAGTTGTTTTAAAATGAAATAATTATATATCATATTATTATGTAAGAGAAAATCACAGCTTAGTCAGTGAGTAATAAAACACCTCAAAAAAATGTAAGTACTACTCAGATCACTGTCAGGAAACGCATCTAGCAATAATGTCAGCACGCAACGATCGATGTGGAAGCGATGGAAGACAAATTCATCTCCCTTTGGCAACCAATTGTACCCACCTCTGAAAACGCAATTAATATCACTGAAAGTAAATACCTAATTTCACATCTGTTGTGGTAATTAGGTACGTTTGAGGTTGGATGCAAAACATCCTCCTCTCCATATTATTGCAAACCGCTTACACGTTATTGGAAACCCACAGTTCGCTCTTTCCTAGAAAGAACTTACTTACTATTCATCCCTTCAATTGGAACATTGTGATTAAATTATAATCTTATGTACCATAAAATTGTACTTAGAAGAAATACAAGATCTCTATTTCTACCTCTGAATTTAAAGTGTACTGGGGCTTGGGCTTATGTATATGCATGTGTGTATATAGTATGTTTTAAGAAACTTTGAAACCGTAGGAGCGGTTGCTCTCAAATTTTGCATGAATTCTTTTGAGCGGTTTTCGACAAAAACAGCAACAAACAAACGCAGAGGAAGTTGATATTCAAAATGTTACCTCACAAGTGCTTTTTAAATTTTAGATTAATGCAATCCCCATGCATACCCAGGCGGCATTCTTGCCTGGCGTTATCGAGCGTCACGAGACGAAGTCGGGTGGTGTGGTTGGGGTAAGAAAGGGCAGGTGGAGCTGGGTCGGGATGAAGGGGGAGCGGGAAGTTGGAGAGGAAATGACGGAACGCGAAGGATTGGAAGGGCAAGATTATCTAGTGGAGCTGTTGATTGCTGTTACAAAACCAATTCGGGTAACGCTTTGTATTTTTTCCACGCCAACATTTAAAACTAGTGCTGCTACAACAGCACATACTTCTTGCATTATTTCCAAACGTTCGCAGTTTTCGCAAATTCAGAGAGCTCAATGGAAATGAAATCTACGCTGTTTTTCAAGCTTTCCTCATTCTATCCGCGGGAAAATGTTTGGAGCCTTCTTTTGTGAATTTGTTATTGCATTATTTTCAACTATTAAAAAAGTACATGCCTTGTTTAAAGATCTAATATTATAGAACAGACTTTCCTCCAAGAGAAAATCTGTATCTTCGATATTTTATAATTGCAATGTTATGTTTTTGCAATTTTTAAAATATAGATAGTTTGCAGAAAATGGGATAAGCATCAATTTAATAACTTTCTTTACTACAATCAAGGAAAAATAAATTAAAAAAATTGGAGCAATTTTTGACACCATATTTTTTTCAAAATTGCCTATATTTACAGTATTACCGCTATTACCGGTATTACCGGGTTACAGTATTAACGCTACTAGATTTCAGTAAAGCCTTTGATTCTGTCGATCATGACCTCCTATTCACTAAATGCAGGAACTTAAAATTTTCATTAGTCTTGACGCCGTGGATAGAATTCATTACCTTAAAACCGTCGTCGTTAGTGTCGCGGAGTATTGATTGAAATTGAACTCATTGACTGAAACTCTGGAAAAAGGGTGTCCCCCAGGGACCATCCTCGGGACATTGTTTTTCCTAATATACGTTAGTGACTTGCCTAATTCCATCACTTTCTGTAAACATTATATGTACGCTAATGATTTACAAATTTATATCAGCGGAAGACCCTCTGCACTGAAACAATTAGTGGAGAGTACCAATAAGGACTCGGAAACGTTACTGAAGTGGACAAAATTAAACGGCTTTTCCTTGAATCCTAGTAAATCACAGACAATGGTAGTTTGTTCTAAAAAAGTTCAATCATGTGCTGATAATCTAGGTACAGAAAGGGTTATTCTAGACAAAACCATCGTACCTTATTGCTCCGAAGTAAAAATCTTAGAAATTATTCTTAACAATAACCTCCAGTGAGATTCTCATGTAAATAAAGTTACAAAATTAGTCTATTCACGAATTAGTTGTCTTAGGATTGTTGGAAAGTTTTTACCGGTCAATATAAAAAACATTGCAATAGAATCCCCTGTCTTTCCGCACTTCGACTATTGCGACGTTGTGTACAACGATTTAAGCTTAATTAATCACTTGCCAAATGGTTTCAAAGAGCTCAAAACGCGTGTATTCGTTTTATTTACAATTTAAAAAAATACGACCACATATCTATCTTTTTTGAATGTAATAAAATCTTGCGGTTAAGAGACAGTCGGATGTGCATTGTCTATCCCTTCTATTCAAATTATTCAAAACAAAACATCTCCCACATATAACAAATAGGTTCAGGCCTCTTGTATCCGTTAGACTAGATAAATCTTTATTATTACAAATGCCTAAACCTAATTCTAATAATTATAACAAGTCGTTTAGCATACGAGTAACCAGAGCTTGGAACAACCTCCCAAACAGTCATTCTGTCAATTCTTTTAAGAAGCAATTAAAAGTTCTATTATTATCAAAGGCGTATACGTTTCAACTGTAATGTTTTTGTCATACTGTTTCACAAAACTCAAACTTACTATGTACTGACTGTAATGTGATATTATTTCAAATTATTGATGAAATTTATTTTATCTAGATGTATTAGAAATTAATTTTTCGTTTACTGTCACTTTTATATTTTGTTGGTTTCTTAGTAAAGGGTGCTCAAGTCCGCTTTTATTGGATTATGAGGTAAATTAAATGACAATTAAATGACAATCAAAATAAAATTAAATACAAACAGTAACCAAGTAATCGACGGTTGTTTTTAATTATTATAAATTGTGTAATGCTTATCTATTATTTACTTATTGTCATGTAAATTGTATTTCTTTTTATGTGATATCTGCAAACTTCAAATTTTATTGATTGAAACTGATATGGAAAGTTAAATATTGTAATCTTAGTTTTTATAATTATCAATCTATGTTACAGCACTGTTACAGCCACTGTGTCACTTCTTATCATAATGCAATTTTTATTCTTATTGTTGTAATCGGCCGGGTTTCACCCTTCCTCTCCTCCTTATATATATAAACCTGCCCACACGTTGGGCGGCACTTGTAATGGGTTGGGCGGCCTCTACACGCCGGCGTTATACTGTTACGTTTAATAAATTCCCCTGCTCTAGCCCTTCTTACGAACAAACCAATAAACACTAGCCTCGCGTTGGGTTGCACATATAATCTTTCCCCTTTCCTACTCACAATTGCCCTCTGCTAGCTACCTGGTCTTTTCACTCACCTGGGCGTGGTCTGCGATGCGTCTGTACAGACGCGAGCAAGGTACTGCGCTCACGCGCGTGGATCAGTCTAATGCTACGTAAATGATTGCGAAAAACATATTGATTTTGCGAATCATGACCCCCAAAATGGCCATGAAGTTTATTCAATCGCCTCCGTTATCATGTTTCTTTCAATTTGCACTATTTAGTGCTGCAACAGCATTTGGTACCTCTGACGGCACACATCAATACAACCCAGCATCAAAAACAACAAAAAAATAAACATTTCTCCTCCTCAATACACAATACATAGATATATATATCTTTTCATTCACAAACTATTTACAAAAAAAACAAACAAATACCATTCACACATATAACTAAACCCCAGAATGCATTCTGTCGAGATTTCCGTCTTAAAATCTACCAATTACACGGCTTGGTCTTCGACAGAGCTTTCTTCAATCAAAACAAAACAAACAAATGTCAAAATACTTTGGCTCACGTATGCTGTTGCCTCTGCGACGAATCTGCGTGTCTGCGGGTGATTATTCAGCCAACAGCGCCTCCGTTGTCGCCATCAGTTCCGGAACACTCGCATACGCATCACAGTTCACTCATGGTGTCGGAGTTCACGCTGCCATCTTTTTTATAAACCCTTCAAATTATTAAAATCTCACTAAATTTCGAATCAAATTCCGCGCCTCTAATTATCAATGCAACGTCGCGCTCCCCACCGTTGCAAATTTCTCGTACCGCCGCTCGCCCCGCAAGTCCATCGGGCGTTGCCGAATTTCAGAATAGTTCCGAAAATTCCCTTTCTTTATGAAATTTTCTTTCCACGACTGTTACACAACGTACGTAAAATATTCCCGGTTACTATTTCGGATGATGTTCATAACTTCCGCACTTTACAAAAATTTTCAAGAATCGCCTACGCGAACACATCCTGCTTTCACCAAGTCCAGGCACATTCTGGCAAATCTTCTTCAACCTAGCATTGTTATCCTTGCTTCAGCACTTTTCCCGATCGCTCGATAACTGACGATCGCGTCCCCTTTGGGTTCTCTCAAAATATTTAATTTCTAACGTTTTCGAAACACTTTATTTCCGTTTTAGTTTTGATAAAATTCCCCGGCAATTTCCTAAAATTTGATGTTCCCCTCTTGTTTTCTTTTGGTCAAAATCCTTTTATTTTCCCTGTTTTCCGTTTTGAATGTGAAATGGAACGCACTGCATTTGTTCGCTAATCGCTTCCTCTTGCTTGAATTAATTTATCTGTTTTATTAAAATTTTGATACTTCCGTCAAGATATTTAAATGGATAAATTTTACCTGATGCAAGCTAATTTTCTTCTTTACCCCCGAAAGTCTGAATTTGATAACTTATCGCGTTTTCTGCAGTATTCGAAAAACCTCTTCTTTATAAGCGTTTCATCGCTCCAACAATGGACTCCATTAATTTTTTTCCTTAACACAAACATGCGAAATACGAAAATTTCAATAACTTTTATTGCCTGACGCGATTTCACTGGGATAACTTTCAAAATGTTTCAAATCACAGCCGGATCTAATGTTTATAGTCCAAACTGCACAAGTATCGGTTCGCTTTATTCTCTTCCTCACTCGGTTTTATTTTTTTACAATGGCGTCTTTGCTGTAAATGTTTTGAACTGTTTATCATCCAAATGCACACCATTGGGGATCGTATAAATCATTACATACCCGCCTAAGATGTTGCGCAGTTCTGACGAGCCAACATCTAAAGCTTATGCTTGCTTTTGTTCCCTCTACTGTGCTCACTACGTTTGACCTTGACCGTGAACTTAAAGCTCGTTAACAATGCTCGGCGGAGTATACACAAACCCCGTACGTGGCAAAGTCGCGACGGACGAACCTGCCAATGTTTACTTAGCACTGCATAGGCTCGTAACACCGTCGTCTCTACTCGCACTTGTCACTATGCACCTGCAACTCACTTCACAACACACAAATAAATCGTTTCTTTCCATAGATAACACTTACAACTACTTACTGCTAAACAATCTTCGTACTTGCTCATAAAGAAATACTTAAAACTAATACTTAACCTAAACACTTTGCATAGAAATAACACATACACACTATTCCGTTATCTTTCCCTCTGAATCAACGCACACTTTCGTCAACGTGACATCAAACTATCTGTGTCTTGTAAGGTTTAATGTTATATACATTTTGAACACCTATTTCCTGCCCATCGTTTTCCAACAAAACATTGTTATTGTTCAGTACCCTTTCACCTTGTACGGCCCTGTCATAGAGGGGAAGAACTTCCGAAACAATTTCTGGTCGGAGGAAGACGAATGTGGCGAACGGATCAAAACTTCGCCCCCTACACTAAACGTTCCCCATAGAAATGTCCCTAGCCCTTTCCGCAGCTTGATTTCTTCAACTGGCCGTATACTATTTTGTTATTTGCAGTCACCGTTGGTAATCCACTAATCTCATGTCCCATAAACTGTACACGTTCGCGGCAGAACTCACACTTCTCCAAATTCAGTTTCAAGTTATATTCTTTAAAAATTTCGAACAACTTCCTTAAGCTGCTGAGATGGGAATGCATGTCTGGTGAAAATAAAATAATGTCATCGACATACATTACCAGGGTTTCTTTGAGCTCCGCGGGGATTACGTCATTTAAGTAGCGGATCAGCGCAGCTCCCGAATTCTTTAATCCGAATGGCAGTCGTCGGAACGAGTACACAGTTCCCTCAAATTTGAAACTTATATAACGCTGATGTCAGCTTGACCTCTATCTGCCAGTACGCGGATGAAAAATCGAGCGCACTGAAGATAGTAGCCGCCCAACTTCATCACCATCTCATTTATCGTAGGTGGCGTCTCGTACCGTGGAATAGTAACCGCGTTTAATTTTCTCGCATCCAGGCAGATGCGAATGCTCCGTTCCTTTTATTACCGACCAATGGACTGACATATGGGGTAATTGCCTCTTTTACTCCCTTTTCCATTTCTTCCACAAAGCTTGCGCACCTGTTCTCCGTACATTTGCGGTACGGATATTGCCTGGCAGTAAACGGTGTAGTGTCCTTGAGCTGTAACGAAACTTGTAGCCTTCCGGCTCTGACGATTCTCCGAAAATTTCTGCGAACTTCGCAACAGTTGTCGAATTCTTGCGGACAGTCTCCCAAGTCCATGACTCCTTCCGCGGCCCTACCCAAATTCTGGAGGATCTCTTCCATAGCGGCCAGCATCTCATCCCTGCTACCTCCGCCTCATCAAGTTCAGCGACCACTGGATTCTTCCAATAAAACCTCTCGATCGTAGCGTCATTTTCCCTAGCACCTACGTCGACGACGGCTGGTAAGCCCCAATGCGTCCATCCCAACGATGACGTCACGGATCAGCCCTCGAATGACGACTGCTGCTACCTCAATGGTCACCCCTCCGACATCAATCTCTAACCAGACTTGTTTCCCGGTGGTATTCGCCGCTTTTCGGTTTGCCATCATGACATGTGTTTCCGCGTCGGTAATTCAACCAACATGCGCCCTTCCTTCAGTACTTTGTTACAGAACTCTTCCGACCCTGCACTCACACTACTGCCTGAGTCTACCAGCGCTCGTACTTCTCTCCCGTAGCATACACCTCGCAATAATAGACATTGGCTAGGTTTCACCCCTTCACTTACTTCTTCCCGGAGAAATTCATCCCCTTCAACGATGATCGTTGCTGCAGCTATCACTGTCACGGTATCGTCGCTATCCTCCTCGTTTGCTGAGCCACCTGTTCGTCCCCCAAAAGTTTCTAGTTTTCCTGTCTTCCTTCTTTCTTCTCCCACCTATCTGGTATTGCGCCTGCTTCAATTACCTGACTTCTTTCTTCTCGCATCATCGTTCATCCCCGAACGTTGCCTATTATCCTCTTTCGGCTTCGGTTTGTTTTGTGCCTGTCCATTACGCGATTGAGCTTGCCTACTGGATTTATCATCACCACGGACTTCAATTGCGCATACGTTCTCCTGCCGATGTCCTCCCCCAGAATACCGATTATTCCTATTCCCGTTACTGGAACTTTGACCGCGTCCCTCCTGCGCGTCTTGCTCATTTCCGTCGTTCGCCTGGTCGAATCTGCTCACCCGCTCGATCAGGGGTCGATGGTATCCGGCATGTTGTTCCACAATAGGTTTCGAATACCGTTCGGCATCTGTCGGATTAGAATTCGGATAATTTCGGCCGGGTTAAAGTCCTCGCGCACACCTTAAATGCGCTCTTTACGCGTACAAAGTCACTCATGCTTTCCCAACTTCCCTTCCTATAGCGTTCTGACATCAACCTATACTTCAGCTCGAATTTGTGGTGCTGATTCCAATATCTTTCCAAAATTTGGGGCGCCATTCCCGTATGTACGTGGCGTCGGCGTCAAGCTTGACACCAATACTGCGCCTTGGAACTTAACGCCTCTTCGACGAATCTTAGTTTCATCCCATCCGGTATATTATTTACACTGAAGTAATTCTCCAGCGCGGTTAGGAACGAATACGGCTGCTCCTTGCTTTCGCCATGGAATCGTAAATAATTGGGTAACGGGATGCCCATCATACCACCGTTGCCATTTACCCTACGCGCGGTGAACACCTGTCGTTCGTTCCTCGATCTTGCGAAGAATTGCTTCGTCGATTTCGGCTATCGGCCCTGCGCCTACCGATTTTAAATTGTCGATTTCGGCCTGGATTGTCGATCGATATTTTCGTCCATCCCGCAGACCGATTTCAATTTTTCCAATCCGAGCGTCCTGTCGCAGTGATGTTTCCTGTATTTTTGAACGTCCTGGCGACGTCAACTAAACGCGCTTCTGCGAGTGTACCGATTGTTGCAAGGTGCCCACTGTCGACCTTACCTCCCCACTTGGAACTAATCTGTTGGTTAAACACTTCTTGCACCACGCAACGCGTTTCGGTTTCTCTTCTATATTTTTAGCGTTCGCTTCTATGCGACAACCGCGCAGCTGATTCGGCTTTAAATGCATTAACTTCTTCGCGAAGACTCGAAACTGCCGAATGTAATTCACACTGCAACTTACTTAACGTGAAATTTATTGCTCGGTTCCGGCCACCCTCAAATTTATTCTAACGTTACTTTTCCCTCCTAGCGCTACGTTCTTCTTCTTGGCCTGCATCTCTTGCAAATACTGCCCATCTCTTGCAAATTCTCTCTAGCTACTCGAATGTTATCGGCTTTCATTCCTTGCATGAATTGAAACAACATTGCCATCGTAGGTTCCGGCGTCCTCTGTTCCTCCGCTGGAACTACCTCTGCTGCTGTCTGGCTCATTACTGCCCCCTGCACATTAATTGCAATGTTACACTCCCCTTCTACCTCTAATTCGTCTAAGTGTTGATATTCGTCGTCCCCCTCTCGAACAGAAATAGTTTCGGAGTCCGACGCGTCTCGTACACTGACCAATTTACCGCTTCTCGTTTCCATAGCGACTGACACTGATAACGATTACTGCGTTAACACCACTGATCCACACGTTGCTTGAGTACCTGCTCAACCACAGCCCACCACGTTGGGCGCCACATGTAATCTGGTCGGGTTTCACCCTTCCTCTCCTCCTTATATATATAAACCTGCCCACACGTTGGGCGGCACTTGTAATGGGTTGGGCGGCCTCTCACACGCCCGGCACGTTATACTGTTACGTTTAATAAATTGCCCTGCTCTAGCCTTCTTACGAACAAACCAATAAACACTAGCCTCGCGTTGGTTGCTACATATAATAACTTTCCCCTTTCCTACTCACAATTGCCCCTCTGCTAGCTTACCTGGTCTTTTCACTCACCTGGGCGTGGTCTGCGATGCGTCTGTACAGACGCGAGCAAGGTACTGCGCTCACGCGCGTGGATCAGTCTAATGCTACGTAAATGATTGCGAAAAAACATATTGATTTTGCGAATCATGACCCCAAAATGGCCATGAAGTTTATTCAATCGCCTCCGTTATCATGTTTTTTCAATTTGCACTATTTAGTCTGCAACAGCACTGGTACCTCTGACGGCACACATCAATACAACCCAGCATCAAAAACAACAACAAAATAAACATTTCTCCTCCTCAATACACAATACATAGATATATACTCTTTCATTCACACAAACTATTTACAAAAAAACAAACAAATACCATTCACACATATAACTAAACCCCAGAATGCATTCTGTCGAGATTTCCGTCTTAAAATCTACCAATTAAAGGCTTGGTCTTCGACAGAGCTTTCTTCAATCAAAACAAAACAAACAAATGTCAAAATACTTTGGCTCACGTATGCGTTGCTCTGCGACGAATCTGCGTGTCTGGGGTGATTATTCCCCCCAACAGCGCCTCCCGTTGTCGCCATCAGTTCCGGAACACTCGCATACGCATCACAGTTCCTCATGGTGTCGGAGTTCACGCTGCCATTTTTTTTATAAACCTTCAAATTATTAAAATCTCACTGAATTCCGAATCAAATTCCCCGCCTCTAATTATCAATGCAACGTCGCGCCCCACCGTGCAAAAATTTTTCGTACCGCCGCTCGCTTCGCAAGTCCATCAGGCGTTGCCGAATTTCAGAATAGTTCCGAAAATTCCCTTTCTTTATGAAATTTTCTTTCCACGACTGTTACACAACGTACGTAAATATTCCGGTTACTATTTCGGATGATGTTCATAACTTCGCACTTTACAAAAAATTTTTAAGAATCGCCTACGCGAAACACATCCTGCTTTCACCAAGTCCAGGCACATTCTGGCAAATCTTCTTCAACCAGCATTGTTATCCTTGCTTCAGCACTTTCCCGATCGCTCGATAACTGACGATCGCGTCACCTTGTTCTCTCAAAATATTTTTAAATTTTTAACGTTTTCCGAAACACTTTATTTCCGTTTTAGTTTTGATAAAATTCTCCCGGCAATTTCCTAAAATTTGATGTTCTCTCTTGTTTTCTTTGGTCAAAATCCTTTTATTTTCCCCGTTTTCCGTTTTGAATGTGAAATGGAACGCACTGCATTTGTTCCTAATCGCTTCCTGCTTGAATTAATTTATCTGTTTTATAAATTTTGATACTTCCCGTCAAGATATTTAAATGGGATAAAATTTTTCCTGATGCAGCTAATTTTCTTCTTTACCTCCCGAAAGTCTGAATTTGATAACTTATCGCGTTTTCTTTCATATTCGAAAACCTCTTCTTTATAAGCGTTTCATCGCTCCAACAATGGACTCCATTAATATTTTTCCTTAACACAAACATGCGAAATACGAAAATTTCAATAACTTTTTATTGCCTGACGCGATTTCACTGGGATAACTTTCAAAATGTTTCTAAATCACAGCCGGATCTAATGTTTATAGTCCAAACTGCACAAGTATCGGGTTCGCTTTATTTCTTCCTCACCGGTTTTATTTTTTTACTATGGCGTCTTTGCTGTAAATGTTTTGAACTGTTTATCATCCAAATGCACACCATTGGGGATCGTGTAAATCATTACATTGTATATGTTTTTTTATTTAATTTTACCATTTTTATATTACCATTATTTTCTAATTAATATATGTATTCTTAGATTTTATATTTTTGTCAATATCCTCGGCCTTCAGCCGCCATCCTGATTGAAGTTTTCTGGGTTTACTCAATCACTTATGCCGGGATGTTAAAGCTTATGCCGGGATGGTTCCTAGTTTGCTTTCCCAGAAGTAAATCTTAACTTTTTGCCCACCTTGATCTTCTTCATAGTATAAGAAACAATGTAAATATTTTATGTGGGTAGGCGGAAGAGCAGACCTGATGGTCTGAGCCTCGCCACTAATAAAGACAATTTATTATTATTATTATTATTATTATTATTATTATTATTACTATTATTGTGAAATGATGATATCATATAATATAATGATATTATATAAAAATGTGAAGTTTTGCAATTTTTCGAAAATGAGACCTGTACGATTCTCCCATGCAATCATGATGGTAACCGACAAGGAAGTCAAGTTAATAAAAAAAATTGCGGCCACTTTTGTGAAAAATTTGAAAAGTTTAGGCTTCACCTTCAGTAATCAAAGTCTTTTCGATTTTTCGGAATCGAGGATACACAAAACGTGGATTCTGACTGCAAAACGTGTTAGAAGAAGCAATATACCACATGTCTGAATGATATTCATCCACATTCTCGTTACTAGAGCCAGAAAATATACTTTTCTTTTCTTTTTTCGACGAGAAAATCAAAATTACTATTTCAAAAATACACTATATTTGAAAGTGGGGGGTGAAATGACTATGTCCCTTAAATTACTTTCTGGATCCGCCACTGCTTCAACTGCGTCCACAGCCCGTGGGCCGGCCAACGCCGCGCCAGGGGGCGTGGCGGCCGGGGCAGGTGGTGGCGTACCCCAAGGGCCCCCACCGGATCCCCTCGCCACGCGCTGCAGCGCCGCCTCGCCCGCGGGGCCTCCGCCGCCTCCTCCCAGCGCCCTCCTCCGCCGACATACACCCTCTGGGAGATTGCGACTGTCTCCGCCCGGGCGCCGTGACCCGGCCTCACCTCCATCGTCATAGAGGGTGTTGACCGAATTACGGCAACTTCTCCACCTTCCATTGTTTATTTCTTTAAAAATGGGATTGTATTACGGTTCATGTAATAAACATTGATACCTGTGGATACCAGTAACTAAATTACATTGCATTTACCCGTTTATGTTTCAATCAAAATATTATATAATTGACTGTTCTCAAGAACGTTCCTGTCATTCATTCCATGTGATTCCTGAGTGCTTATTTGCTACTGTGCTGGGATATGCGATACGTTGCAACCTTCTCACATTATCATTCTGTCCAGTGCTCGCTTGGTCTTTGGGGACAGTTCTTATCTAATAGAACTACACTTAACTCTTTCTTCATCTCTGGATCAAAAATTTATATAGCATGTGCATATAATATTTTATCATGTCATATTTGATAAGTTCTATTAGTTTGAAAGTAAAATTCTTCTGGGTGACATGGTTAAGGTAGAAGAAAATTACAGGAGGAAGAAAAATTTAAAGAAGAAAATGGAGAAGAAGGAAAAGGATAAGATGAAGAAAAACGAGGAGAGGAAGAAGGCAATCCAGTTTTCAAATCAGTCGATTTTTTACCAGTCTCTCCTTGCTAATCACATCAAAGCGAATGAGGTAATCGTTCAGCACATGTTCTGTGAGTTCCTGAACATTTGTTCTTTCTGTTGCGATTCTATCAATCGATTTAATTCTACATCAAATTTGATCACTTGACTACTGCTCTGCGTTTATGATGAATTTTGTCTGCGTTAGATGCCTTTCAAATTCTCGTATGTTGGATAGCATATAGCCCATCCGTCGTTAACATTTTCAAAGATCTTTTGGCATTCTTTTCAAACACCTCTCTCTCTCTCTCTCTCATCTCTCTCATCTCTCTCATCTCTCTCCACTCTCTCATCTCTCTCATCTTTCTCATCTCTCTCCATTCTCTCATCTCTCTCACCTCTCATCTCTCTCATCTCTCTCATCTCTCTCATCTCTCTCCACTCTCTCATCTCTCTCATCTCTCTCATCTCTTCTCTGTTCTTTCCCTCGGATATGTTTAAAATCAATTGGTAATTGCAAAGTTCCGAAAACATGGAAACTCATCGTAATCCACGTAATAGACATCCGTTTAACAATGTCAAATTATTATTATTATTATTATTATTATTATTATTATTATTATTTATATTATTTATATTATAAGCCCCTTGGGTTGTCTATGGACAACGTGTTAGCTATCTATAGTGCGATCCCAGGTTCGATTCCCGGCCTTAGCAAAAATAAGGGTATAGCTTTCTAATACAATTGTCTCAGTTTCTGTAGCTGTGGGGCAAACGAAATACTCAGATGGTCAAGTATGCTAGATAAAGTGAAAGCAATAGGTATTACTTCCCACGTGTCTTCCTTATCTCAAGCGTGGATTATAAATAAAATAAAGGTTCAGCCCTGAGAACACTGCTAGCTTGCAAAAGTTGGATTAATTCAACTTTTAAATGCCAAATTAACACATTTTACATTATTACTAACTATTATTATTATTATTATTATTATTAATATTATTATTATTATTGAGGGAATCTCAGGGCAGTCACGTCATCACCTGTCTCCGACGTGACAGAGATATTTATCTGCTGGTGAAGTGTTGCTGGCATTGATACATGAGAAGAAATTATGGATTTTTTACAACTTTAACCAAAAAGATTTGTTTACATTAGCCATTAACAGAACTACAAGTATTACAAATGATAAATGTATTGTTAATAAGAATTTTCCCATTAGTACTATTTCTGAATGTGATAACTAAGTCTACAAAAGATGCAATCTTATACATAAAAATGTTGGAAAAAAGAACACCTTTCGTTTGTTCTCAACTGCTAATCAAAGGAGGCATGGTAGTGATGGTGGGAAACAATAACGGATCGAGGAGGGGGGCATGGGGACCCCCCCAATGCCCCCACCCCCAAAAAAGAGGTCTAGAGTTTTCGTTTGTTACTTTTTTTTATTTGGCAAAATATGTATGTATATGAATATGTGTATATATATATATATATATATATATATATATATATATATATATATATATAAACAAACACGTTATGTACAAATGTTTATTATTTTATATGATTATCCCCACCAAAACGATTGACTGGATCCGCTCATGGTGGGAAACGACTATCATAAGTAATATCACAGTACTTCGAGTGATATTTAGTTTGACTATTTCACGTGTTAAGATATTACATGAATCGAATGGATAATTAAATTACAGGAAATTCGAAAAAATGAAATATTGCTCAAAATTGCTACCAGAATATGTGAAACTTTCATTCAGCTCCGAGTTATCACTGCCTCTTGGAATAGCTTACAGTCAAGTAAAATAGAATGACAGTTTAATGTAGAGAATTATTTCGAATGTGTTTCGATTTTATGGTAATAAAACTTCCAAAAACAATTATAACAAAGCTAATTACAAAAACATTTATTAAAAACACAATTATTAAATTTGTAGGAAGTTGAGTTGCCCATGTGCCGTGGAAGTATTTGAAATGGAAGATGTACAAGCTGAATAACAGCGGAATTCCTCAATTTCGAATGAATTGAGCACACGTCTGACTCATTATTTTTCTGAATAATTTTGGTTGTAACGTTCCACATAGTTTGTAGCATATTCTTTGTACTCATTATCTAACCTTCGCATATTAATTACCTAAAATATGTGTAATGTCTTCATTTGTAGTTTGTGCTGTCCATTTGTATTTTCTTTTGTCACAAAAATCTTGAAATTGCTTCACACTTTCTCTGTTTCTTTTACTATTTTTCGGCACTGACTCTTTAGTAATAGATTATATTTCAGCGTTTCAAACTTTACCAAATCGACACGTTTTAATACTATATTGATGCTTACAAGCCATTATGAACCTAAAACAATTGCTGTTATTATCTTTAACAGGTAAACAAAGTGATTACAGCGGACTGTAAAAGTTAACCAAGTGATAATCATATAGCGATAATCTTCTGGGATTGGTTGAATTTGAATATATTTTTACTTAGCATTGGTTACTTACGACACGAGCTAGACATGGGTGAAATAGTTATCCGGATCTGGGTACGGAAGTGAGGATAGGATGGGGATGAAATGATCAAGCGCCGTCCGTGACCCGTAGTGAAAGATACTGCTCTGGCATCCAAGTCTAAATGATGAGAGGCCGCCATGGAAGCTATCGATCAGTTCAGGCGGCTTCTTAGAATTTCCAAAGGAAGTAGTTATCTTAAGGACACATGTACGTAAATATTTTTGAAAAATAGACTTTCCATTTCTATTTTTAAAAACCTCTGCAATATTTTCTGAAAAAAATCTTGTATTTTTATATGTGCAACATTATAGGAAGTTTAAAAAATATATAAATTTTGTTTTAGAAGGGCTGCTTTTAAATGTCAAATTTTGTTCCATTTTATTTTTGTTCTATTGAAGTTATTTCATAGAATTAATTTTGCTGCAACGGTTCGTAGCTCAGATAGTCTGGACCAGCAGCATATTTTTTAAAAATATTTCGAAAAAAACGATAACTAAATATTTTCATAGTAGTCTAATATTTATATAATTTTGTGATGTAAAGGCCTATTAAATTTTTAAACTAAATTAGTTAAAAAGCAAAATTAAACATAAACTATGTCATAATAAACTAAATTTTTAATAACAAAAGAACCAGTAAATATATTAAAGGGAAATTGGTATTAAATTATTGAAAAGAATTCATTTAAACTGTGACATAATGATTATTTACACCGATATCAAAAGTTTTTAGAAATTGGTGTTTGAAAACGCTTCATTTTGACCATTTTTTCTATTGCGTTCACACAGATGAGCCTTAAACCTATTTCGAGTCAGTGTCCGTCGCGATTGGAACCTAGAATAACTTGATTTATTTATGCTTTATTTTTCTAAAACGGTAAAAACTCTTCCTGTTGGGAGGAATAGTTTTATTTACTGTATAGAAGGTCATCTGAGGATGCCTGCAGTACAAACGCATGCGTGCATGCTATTTCCAAGCACGATGGACTGCGTGGAGAGCTGTTTATATCGTGGTCGTAAAAAGATGGCATCATGAGGGGATACTTAAATGTTTAATGTAAGCTGCAGTTCGTCGCGAGATGTAAGTGTAAGATTGAAACAGTAAATGTGAAGGGCAGATGACCCAAACGATTCCACGCGTGAGAACTGCAAATGACGACACCGGAAATGAACAACACATTAAGTTCAATACAAAGAAATGAAAAAAATACATATATTATATTATGTGAATCCATAAAATTTTACATATTCCTTATATTCCACAATGAGTGAATATTACTACTAGCAGAATGATCCTATCATAAATCAATACGCATGCAAGAAACCTGTTTACATGTAGTATACCGACTGCAAGAGAGTCAGAAAATTGTTTCCGATAGACATATACGTAATTGGATATTAATATATCGAAACTGCATTGTCAGCCCACAATTAACTCGCCTTTACATTTATCTTATTTAGAAAGAAACGTTCAGAAAATACCATCGAAGATTTCGCGATCTTTGAAGGTAAGTAAGGGCCATATTTATAAACCTCTTCCAGGAGACTGCTAGGCCTAGCAGGCCGCCAGTGTTCGATTTTGAGATTTATGAACGGTCCCCAGCCAATGGCAGTCGCTCCTTGACCTCCCAGTAAGCTCCCAGACGGCAGGACCCTAAGAGCTCTGCTGGCAGAGCTTCATAAATACGACCCTAATTTTTCACCTATTGAATTACTCATATTTCAGTAAATTGATATCTCTCATCTAAAGTAAAAAGTGTTCCGCAGTGAAGACACTGAAGGTTGTAATGAGTCGTAATTAAGTGTTTTCATATTTCTCCCTAATTTGACGCCAAAACAAAACAACTATTGACACGATATACTGGAATAGAAAATCACATCATATCTGATGTCATGGAGGCTGTTATGACGGACGAAAATGTACGTTCTTGAGTGAGGAGGTAAAGTTTAGTAGAACACTCTTATCAAAGTGGTGTAATCCAGTGTAGTATTTGAAATAAAATACTCTATGTTGTTTGGTTGGAGTGTGCAATGTTGTGGTTGAGGTATGTTGGTTGAAGACAGTACTATAAAAAATTAAATAGACTAAAATATTTCGAAGAGTGGATACTGTAAATAGTATGGATGGAATTGACTTAAAGGAAGATATTTTGAAAGGTAAGAAGACATACATAGGTACCATTATTTCAAATAGTGAAGTTAACTAAACGTTTTATGATGATTTCCGTTAAAAAACAATATTCTGTAGGTTTTTACTTTCTAGCTACTTTTTACGCAGTATAGCAAAAATATTGTTACGTTTATTTAAAAATCGGGAATTTTGAAGAAACTCTTATTGCCGGTTCTTAAAAAGCAATAATCTTGGTCCTAAATTTCTAGAATTACTTCCTTAACTTGCTGGATAGTCAGAATCCATGTACTTGTGGATCCTTGATACCGAAAAATCGATTGCGGGTGTACTTTGCACGAAGCCCGACATTCTCAAAATTTTCAAAAAAAGTGGCACCAAACGTTTTGATTAAATTTATCGATATGTTTTGGAGGCTCATTATCATTAAAATCGCAAATTTTTCGAAAATTGCAAAAATTAAAAATTTGTTCGTCTTCCTACAACTACAGTTATGAAGATGTTGGACGTCTTGGTTTAAATAGAAGACGTGGCCGAATTTCGAGCGGGGTTGCTTGACATTATTTCGGAGCGAAAAGGCCTGTCGGTGTTTTGTGGGGATGACGGGTCGGGAAATGTAACAGTAAATGGTGCAACGGGGGTGATGTGGTGCGTGGAACGCGTGGGTGGTGGAAAAACCTCAGTGGATGAGGACGGTTCGGGGTGTGACGAGGATCAGGTAAGTAAAGATGTGGAGAGGGTAACTGCATGGCGGGGAGGTATGTGTTGGGAAGGTCCGTGTAGCGGAGACTCGTATTGGGGGGTACGTGTTAGGCAAGGCCGTGTTGGGGAGGGACGGGGCGGGGAGGAGCATGGCGAATTGATGATTGTTAGTGATTCCGTGCAGGTCAACGACTAAGGTTATTTGTCCCGTAAATGTAGTGCATGCTTTCCCTCGAGAGGTGGCGGTGGTCTTCCCTTGCTGGATGGCGAGATCCGGCGCCAACCTACCGTCGGCTTTCGGGGTTTCCCGCAGTCAGGTATCTCCCATCAGCGGTACAAGGTTTGAACTTCCGACCGGTCTCCCAGAATATGTGGTAGTGTGTGCATGTTAGTGTAAGTGTGTGGGTGTAACGGGAGAGGATAGGTCAAGGAAGAGGAAGGAAAGACTACGCGCGGCCTGGGACCCGTTTGTTAGGGTACTGTTTCGGCATTCACCTGGTGTGGGAGGGTGCCTGTCGAGGAAAGTGCTGGCGGAAGGGGAGGGGGGAAATGTAAAAAAAAATGTGAGGGAAGGGGTGGGGTGCAGCGTGGTGGGAAGGTCGTTCGGGGTTGTTGGGCCGTGGCGAGCAGGGCCGGACGAGCCGTGTTGCGCTGGCCGCGATAGAGCGGCTCTGCAGGGCGGGAGGAGCAGGAGGGGAAGGCGGGGGTGGGGGTGGGGGGGTTCGAGGTGCGGGGCGGGCAAGGCAGGGATGGGGCGGCGGAGGGCGCGCAGGGACTCGTGGGAGTGCGCAGCTGCTGTTGCCGCCGCTGCGCCCGCGGGCTGCGCGCCGCTGCGCGACAGTGGCGGCCGAACGAGTGAGCGGGGAGGCGCGGGGCGCCGCTTCGCGCGTTTTCCGCAGCGCTTTTCGAGTTGGGAACGTGAAGCGGCTTCATGCGTGAAATGGCCGCGCTTTGTTCTTTGTTGGTTTTGCGACGAAGAATGAAATTATTCGGAGTCTTGGAGAATGTCTTACTAAACTACTTGATCATGTAAAAAATATTCCTGGTTCTGTGTTTTGATTGTGAAGTGCCTTTTTGGGTTGAATTTTTAATGTCTATCATGACTTATTCGAGATGTTTTGCCGGCCATCAATTTTCAAAATGTTCTTGTAATTCATGTAGATAGTACAAGATACTTTTAAAAAAGTAATATTTGCTTGTAGACTTTAATTTAGAATTATTTACACTTCAAAAGAAATGTTTCATAATGAAGACTTGAAATTTTATGGCAGTTCTTCTCAACATCTTTCAAAACCGTCACTAAATCCATGTACACTAGAAGAAATGAAGTCACTGATTAACTTATTTTTTCCAAGAACAGTAAAAACTGAATCTTTTATGTATCAACTGTATGTGACTGTGTGTACTGTATGTGTCATTTGTACAAACGACGTCCAGACAATTATTTGCATTTGACCTACATTTTTATTTGATTTTTTAAAATGAGTTATCGATTGGGATTTATTTTTATTACTAATTGGGTTTAATGAAAATATTAGAAATTTTGTTTTATTTAATAGTAGAGCATTTTCTTGCCTTATACTTTTTTTATGTTGCAGCATAAATTATATATGAATTACATTTTGTATTGTAAAATTGTAATAAGTGTTCTTCATTTGTATTTACTAGTATTTGTATGTTATAAATTTTTTATGTTGTATGTGAAATTATTGTTTGTTTGTAATTTATTTCCTGTATTTCATTACTTGCTTATTTTGTTGTCTTTGTTTTCAATCATATTTTTCGATTAGAATGACGATGTACGATTAGAATACATTGCCTTTTTATTTCACTATTTCCAACAATATTTTATTATTTTACTTAAAGTAATTTTTTACTTTAATGTTGTTACCATTTATTGTTGTTAGATAATGATAATGGAGTTGAACTTTTTTTACTTGTTAATACTTAAGCATGCACTTTCACTTATGTTGGTCTGATTGTAAAACAGATATTCTTTTATAATGCATTTTATGTAAATATTCACAACCTTTTGTAGGATCATCGAACCCTTTAAAAACAATGATTTGCCTCATTAACCTCATTGTCTTTTTCTGTAAAATACAACATATAAAGAAATGACAACGTAAATAATTGTACATAAATGAGTTGATAACAATTGGACAAAAGATGTGAACAAAAAGTTTGAATAAATGGCTTATTAGATGCGTTTTATTATTTTGAGTGCTACTAGAATTATCAATTTTTGAAAATATAAACTAGTACTGTTTGAAACCTTTACATACAAAAATTAACAATAACTCTTGTAATTAATTGAATTTTGATTCCACTAATCAGTAACCGGTGCATATTCGGCTATTGACCGTCCAGTTGATCTCTTGATCACTATTAACCCCCTATAACATTTCTCCAAGGGATTGATACTAACCCCACTAGGAAACACCGGTGTAAATTATTTAATTGTATAAATTCTTATATTATAATTAATAATTTGTAAAATAAATGTAATAATAAACTTGAATTGTAATCACTGAATTATCACAATGATCCTCATGTCTACTTCCGTAGGATGGTATATTCGTATTCCATGACAAAGCTGTGTTGATTTTTCGATACTAGGTTAAACATAAACTTTCTAGGTTATTCTGTCGGGTTAAATTGTGAGATATCGCCAGCTTATTAACCTCAGAGGGGTTTACAACAGACTTTAAATATTGAGTCATATGATTAAATGTTCATTAGTGGTTAAAAATTACTTAAGTGTTGACATTAGTTATTCTTTAGCATCTGCTTCTTTTAAATTGCTAATTCAGTTCATCTTTTTTCCTTTCTTTTTTCATGTCTACGTATTTAATTTTTATAGAGGAAAAAATTCTGTTTGAACATTTTTTGTTCCTTTGCTATCTGACTCTTCTTCTCAAATCTTGAATGATTTTTGTATGTTCCCTATAACATAAGTTTATTACATTATTGCTGACAGAAAATGTAGATTTACATTATAGCTTTAAAATTTTTAATTTTACAAAATCTGACATCCCTTGTTCCAAATAGACTAAGAGCCTTCTTCTATATTAAATATGTATAATTATTGTGTTGGAGGAATATATATATGTTTTTGTAAACATTGCTATTTCATCTAATTTGATTTGATGTGTTCAGTCTAAACAATTGAAGTCTCTTATGAGTTCTGACAAAGTCAATTACGCAGATATAAACTTTGGCAATGGAATAGCGTCTTATGAAACAAACAAAATATTACAAAGGCTACACCCTACAAAATAAAAAAAATGAATTGAACTTGATATACCTCTGCAATGTTTTTTAATAATGCCGAAAATAACTGAATCAAATTAGTCTACTTTGTAAATAATTTTCCCTACAAGCAACATACATGTTCAATTCTTTAAATGAACACTTTTTCCTTTTTGGAGACAATCATTTTAGTTTTACAACATTGATCATCACCCCTTAATTTAAAAATATCATCAATGATTTCAATATTCAGATCAGCAAAAACAGTTCAACAAACTCAAAAAGATGTAAATATTTTGAATCAGAAAAAAATTATGTATTAATAATAATAATAATAATAATAATAATAATAATTACATGTATTATTTTTCAATATATTACAAGCCTCTTCCACAACTCTCGATTTAATATAAAATTTTGTATGTATACTTTGGAGGGCAGTGGATTTGAAGTACATAACTCTCAATATTGCAATTGAAACTTCAGTTCACTCCTGTGTATATACAGTGATAATGAGTAATTAATGAGACTTATAAGAGCAATATATTTTAGTTTTCTAGCACTAAAAGTATTTATGTGTAGTTCAAATATATGTTTTATGAATCAGTTATATTGAAGCAATATTTATTATTATTACAGCAATATATTTTGGTTTAGAAATACTGAATAACAAATGATAATGTTAATATTTTCATGTTGAATTTGATAAACAGTATAATATTAAAACAAGCATTATTGTCAGAGAAAAAAGAATTCAAATAAAATTTACTTTGTTGCGAAGTTTGTGTGCAAAATTATTTAACCAGTATTTCTCAATTCATTTATTTTGGTCGCTAATAAGAAATATGTTAAACGTATTTCAAACTTAAATTAATGTTTTTAATTTTGTCTATATAGTTGTTTGCTTATAATATTATTTATTACACATGTTAATAAATAATATATAAAAATCAGTGTATTTAAGAATAGGATTCAAATAGCAACAGAACAAATGTTCCAAACAAAATATTTTTCCCCGTAAAAATTAAATAACTACACAAGTACAAAAAAAGTGATCAAACAAATTACAGATGCTAAAATGAATATAAAATACAAACAATTTTGTCACCATGAACGAACAACTAGTCAAATAAACTGTTAATTGAAATCTGTTTTCTGTAATTAGAATAATAACGCATTGCCGATGTTTCACGATAAGACTGATAGAATTAAAACTCCGAAATTTCTTCAAAATAAACTAATAACCCGATACCACAGATGTCTAACCAACTACTTCAGCATAGCAAGAACACAGCTTTGTCAAGGTTTACCAATATACAGCCCACGCTGGTAGACATATTAGAACTCTTATGGTAATTCAGCGATTAGTGTTGAAGGTTATAGAGGACTTTTGCACAAATGACAAGGTATTAACATACTTTTCATTGGTTTGCTGACCAAAGAAAATACAATATCGAAACATAACCATAATCAGTTCTTGGCCGAGGAGCCGTGAATTTTATTTGAATCTGCCGCGCTCGGTCATTTACATATCTGAACTAATCACAGGCCGTAATTTTCCTCTGGTTCTCCGAATAAATGTAAAGAATACTAATATGCTTCCCCGTCCGCGGGGAAGATCACCAGCACATCCACACACTTAAGGGACTAATGAACTTAGCAACCGATGCGCCCGGAAACACCCATCAATCAACTTGACGCGCACGAAACAACGCTTTAGTCATTTTAGCTAGGCCCGAAGCATGGATTGATTGATTTCTAGTGATTCCCGGCGGCAGGAGCTAAGGTCATTAGTCCCGTATGTTTAGTGCAAGTCTTTTGTTCGGGAGTTGGTGGTAATCTTGCCTTTCTGGATGTCAAGATCCGGTGCGACCTCGCGTCGGCTAGCGGGGTTTTCATCAACCAGGTATCTCCCACCAGCAGGGCACTGTCCCAGTCGGGTCAACCTGTAAGCTTCTGATCGGTCTCCCGACATGTGTAGTAGTGAAGTGCATATTAGTGTAGGTATGTAAGGGGTGAGGATAGGACAGGGAATTGGGAAGGAAGATCGCGCACGATCCGTGGCCCGTTTGTTAGGGTTCTACTCCGGCATGCGCCTGGTTTTGAACCACAGAAGACTACCGAACCGAGCAACCGGCCGCTAGAATTCTCCTCCAGACAACGTCTGAATTCGTCCTTGCTGACAAGCATAGTGTCGAAAATCTTGCCACCGTCGGGACTCTAACCTTAGGACCTCCCGGTCAGAGGCAGTGCAGTGACATCAGTTGACACCCTGAACCACCTTTCCCGGTCCGAAGCGTGGAGGATCCTCGCCTGCACTCGCCACGCACAGAGTCGCGTGAAGGGCACTGCGCCACCGCCGGGCAAAGGGTTACGCCCCCTTTGACCCGAGTGCGTCTGCGGTGCCAGCGGGCAATGAGGCAACGCGCCGCTCACGCACCGACGCCGCTTAATCAGAAATTCCGCGCGTAATGCGGTGGCCATTTCGCGGTGGTGCTATTTCCATCGGAGAAGGGGACCCCCTGCGGCGGATAGAGGACTAGCCCAGCTGGCTCCAGGTGGCAGTGACCTACTGTATTCCGTGCATTTGATGCAGGCTTACTGTAGTGATGAGGCGTAGATAACAATACATTGTTGTTACAATGTATTGTTATTTTCGATGTTCATTAATAAAACATCGTTATTAATAATACATAGATTAAACACCATGTTTAAAAACGATATTTTTAAACATCGATTTTTTAACGTCGATGTTTTTAAACATCGATGTTTTTAAACATCGATGTTTTTAAACGTCGATGTTTTTAAACGATATATGTTTTTAAACGTCGATGTTTTTAAACGTATATGTTTTAAACGTATATGTTTTTAAACGTATATGTTTTTAAACGTATATGTTTTTAAACGTCGATGTATTGTACATCGATGTTTTGAAGCTGGTTTAGTAACTTCTAATACTGAATTCGTGTGCAACAAAAATTGACAGTGACCGTTAATTATAATTAATATTTAATTCAAAGCAATGTTTATTGTAATAAAAACAAAGGACAAAACAGCATTAAAGTCTGAGCACCCAGGGTCATCTCAAAGGGTCGCTTTTCAGTTCGCCGAATACCGAAAAAGGGGGCTGGCTCTCTACGACCACAGTTGATGCATTGGCCGCCTCTTCACGCGCAAAATACGAGGGCATTGTGATCAACTAGGGCATGACATAGTTTGATCGATGAAGGTAGTAAGAATAACTTTCGTTCGGTTCGAACACATGAACTTGCAGAGTTGCACATCAGTTATTATTTCATATTTTAATTTTTGTAATATTGGGAAGTTTTCGTAATATCCAAAAAGAAAATTACTTCCGTGCACTCAACTTATCAAAATATCATTTTATCAGCGAGATAACTACGGCCATGTAAGCAAAAACAAGAAAGTTTCAAGCCTATAACTCTAAAATGGTTAATTTTACAAGAAAACCTTAAAGGAACTTTTTTGTTAGACATTTTGTCTTATTGTATTGAACATAATTTTCTATGGGATGAGTAGTTACGGAGATATAAGCAAAAAACGTCGGAAAAACACCTTCAAGCCACGTCCCCGCTCCCTGCTCACCCCCACTTTTGCAATAGGTGTCAATAGAGTCATGCCAAGTTCCAAAACTTTTACTTTCACTCGATTTGACTAATTTGACTGGGCTCTAAGATCCCGACTGTGCTCCCCATAAATTTGATAGTGTAGTGCATGCGAGTGTATGTGTATGTAAGTAAGAGGTAAGGATAGGACAAGGAAATGGAAGAAAAGATCGCGCGCGGTTCGTGACCCGTTTGTTAAGAGTATTGCTCCAGCATTCGCTCTGATGTTGCCTGGAGAAACCATAGAAGACTACCGATCAGAGCAGCTGTCCGCTAGAATTCTCCTCCAAACAGGGGTTGAATTCGACCTTTATCTATCTAGTGTCGAAAATCCTACCCCGTCTAAGAAATGGAATATTAATCCTAATAAGTAAAGACCGGATTCCCGTGTTATTGCATTTTTGGTTTGCAAACTTCAATTGGATGAACCTTAACAGAAATTTGAATCATAAAATGGACGTTATTTTAGTACATGTTTTATTTTGCACGAAATTGCACGTTTGGGGGGTTACTGCACGAAATTGCACGTTTCGGATTATGCTACCTGAAAATTGCACGTTTTGGGTTTTTTACCGGAAAAATGTGCAAGATTCATAGTTTTCTTGCAAAAAATATTGTTCTTATATTATCAACTTTTCTATTTTACTTTATTAAAAGATTTATTTAATGAAAAAATATGACTTAACAGACAGTTCAGGTAGTCTTTCAAACCGAGCGTCGTTTCATATGATCAATATTACATTTTTTCTCGATAAACTGAGCGTCTTTTACCTTTCATGATACCTATTGTCTAATTGAAATTTTTGAGGAATTGCAGTTCGAAGTGAGGATATACGGTGTTCGCACGAACTCCGTTCGCAGCTCTTGGGTGCGGTCGCTCAACCAACGCTATGTTCAGGCTCTATCTTCCCAATCCGATCATGTAGGCGTTTTGTCGGTATTCGCTGAACTAAGCAACACAAGACTGCATGCGCGACTCACATTTGACCTTACGACCTGGCGCGAAGCTTAGTGACAAGCTGCACTGCGTGTCAAATTCATCGAAATTCTTGGAACGGATGTTGCCCTGCAGATACGAGGGAGAGAATGAACGCAGTTTTCGACCTCTCTTACGTTAGTTGCGTGCACACGTACAACAGTGTGAGGCTCCACACATAGAAGGTGAACATGCCGAAGGTGAAGAGTAGTTCAAGTACTAAAATTAAATCATGGATGCAAAATTACCCAGATCTGAAAACCGACGGAAAAATAGTGTTTTGTATTCCTTGTGACAAGAGTATCGGAGCGGAGAGGAAATCACAAATTGATGCACACGTCAGTACAAGTAAGTTAAATTATATTCCTTTAACATATTATACTTTGATGGAAATGAGATTTCTCTCTGCCAACCTTAAGACTTCTTTAATTTTATAGGCAGTCATAAGAAGGCCATTGAGATTAAGAAAAGTAAACCTAGTATGGTGCAATCGTTGCTAACAGAGAAACGCGGAGACTCCATAACCAAATTTCACCAAGATTTATGCCACGCATTGGTTGGTTCAAATATTCGTTTTTTCAAGTTACAATCAACTCCGTTTAAGGACTTTTTGGAAAAATATACTGACCATAAAATCCCAAACGAGAGTACGCTTAGGAAAAATTATCTTCCTTTTTGTTTTGAATCAACAATGTCTAAAATTAGAAATAAAATATCAGATAATTTTGTATATGTTGAAGTCGATGAGATTACCGACGCCAGGGCAAAATATATTTGTAGTTTAATTATTGGTATCCTGCATCCAGAAATCAACCCAAAACCTTATTTAATTTCATGTAAAGAGCTTGCAAAAACAAATTTTGAAACTATCTCCCGCTTTGTAAATAACAGTTTAAGTGCTGTTTTTGCTGAAAATAGCTTCCAAGATAAGATTTTACTTTTTGTGACGGATGGAGCACCTTATATGCTTAAAACTGGAAATGCTTTAAAAGTTTTCTATCCAAACATGGTACACGTTACGTGCATTGAACACGGCCTCAACCGAGTAGCCGAAAAGATTCTAGAAATATTTCCTAATGTCAACAAACTCGTTAGCAACGGGAAAAAATATTTTCAAAAGCTCCTCACCGTGTGACATTGTACCGAAATACAATGGACTGTCCATTACCTCTAGAAGTGGTCATAACCAGATGGGGAACTTGTTAGAAGCAGCTCTGTTTTACTGTGAACATTTCACAAAGTATAAGGAATTGATTGGATGTTTTGAAGAAGATGCTGTATCAGTCACGAAGGTAAAACAAATTTTAAAAGAAAATTCGATAAAATCAGAATTGGCATTTATCAGAACTATTTCTCAACTTCCAGTAGCAATAAAAAATCTGGAAAAAAAAAAAAGATAGGTATTGTTGAAAATTTGGAAAGTAGTTTGAAAAATAATAATGAAAGAGGTAAGGTAATTTTTGAAAAATTGAAGGCAGTATTGGAAAAAAATCCGGGCTATAAGATATTATTAAATTATAACGAGGCATTAAATGGGAAATATGTCGATTTAGACATTGCACCCAACATTTTAAGCTCTTACAAGTATTGCCCTGTGACAAGTGGAAATGTAGAGAGAAGTTTTTAGTACTTGAACCATATGTTAGATGATAAAAGGTATAATTTCACAAAAAATAATTTGGAAATGTACATAATTCTAAATAGTAATGTAGACATTTAAGATTTTTTGAACAACGTAATTACGTACTGGTTATTGTAGGTATTTTTGAGTTTTGTATTTACTTTTTTATATTTTTAATGCTAATTTAATGTTCCCTGTAAATAATATTTAAAATATGAAGTAGGATTTGTTTAAATAACATGTACAAACTTAATTATATTGTAATAAAAAGTCTAATTCATATTTTCTTTTCCTTCAATTCATTACGAAGTGTAAAATAAGTGTATATATGAATTAACTGTAGTTTTAGGCTACATAACATCATTTTGGATTTTTTTGAAATTTTTATTGCATGTTTTGCTTTTTGGTTTTTTACTGCACGTTTTCAAATTTTACTCCCGAAAATCGGTTTTTACTAAAAAGGAAATTAATACATGTTGTAAGGGAAAATCATCTTTTTTGGGCGATGACCAATTTGTTTATGCATAAATAAGAATCAATAAAAAAGTGAAGAAAATGTTTTGGATAATTTTCCTATTTCATCCTAAGAAGAATTTAAACGCCCCAGGTATTCAGGGAGTAAACATACATTCATTCCTTGTTTTCATGGACGCCTTGTGAACTTTCTTAGGAATAGTCCGTCGAGAAAATTTGGTAGTGGTTTCCGAAAGAAATAGATTCCGTGAGTTCATAACAAACGAATAAGCAATTTGCAAGCGTGTTCTTGTGTCTTTTAACATACATTCTTTTTAACTTTTTTGTTTAGGCATTTCAGAAGATAAAAAACCCCAGTGTGTGCTTAATTAATCATGTTTCGGTGTTTTTCTGTCCGCTTAACGTTTCCAAGTGAGTATATCGTAATTCAGTAGCGTGATAAGCGGCTTACTCAAACGTAAGTAGACCTCTTTTTCTGTTTATTAATTCCTTCGCGGAATACTTTTCATTCATTCGTACACCAAGGATCTATTATATTTTAACAATGATTGCTCTTTATCATTACACTAATTATGATTTATACGAAGACATTTTGGATCAGAGTAGCAAAACGTAATATTGATCATCATAATTTTCGACGATTTTCTCAATACAGTAAAATTGCTTCGTCAAAAAGGTCTGGTGGGAGAAGAATATTATCCCTATGTTTCCAGATTATTACAACGATAGGGCTGTAGGTTGAACATTTTTATAGGGAATCTTTTTCTTTCTTTTTAAAAAGTCTTTCGTATAAAGCAATGGGAACTTCTACCTTCATTATTCAATTTCAATGTTAGATAAGACAGGTTTGCTGATTTTGTTTGCTTGAGCAGAATATAATAATCAATCCCTTTTCCCAAAAAAACGGTTTTCGTACTAATTTTTAAAATACTATGTGGAACTCCTCTTTTAAAAATTAAAACCCCCGTTGGTTCTAACCACAATTTATTTTTAAATTCTTAAAAGATAAAGGCATGTTGATAAGAAAATGATTGAAAATATTTTCATACAATGAAAAGTTTAAAAATTGTTTATTAGAACAAACCAATTCTGAGCAAATTTTGTTTCAAACAAATTGACATAAAACTAAAAGCATGTTTACAAATAACTTATACTTCTGTATGTTTCAATTGTACAGTACTGCATTAAGAATTCAGTTCTTACAGATTTCGACAGTATTATGTATGACAATATGTATCTGTAATGACAATAAAAGTACAAAATTGCTTAAAATTAATTCCAAAATTTTTTTTTTTTATGAGAAATTTTAATTGCTCAAAATCAACACAACCAAAAAATAGGTTTAATCCCATATCCTTTTAACAATAATTTTCAAATGAATACAAAAATTGATATAAAGATGATTATCACTAGATCTTTAAATTAAATTCATCAAATTAATATTTTTTTATTCTCTGCTCCCTGTAGGCAGGTGTCTCATTTTAGAACTCTCAAATCTATAATCTTTCTGGGAGAAACTTATTAACTTTTTTAAAATGAATACTCTTCTTGCCGGAGTACCCATGTATGAATGTCTGAGTCTGTACTTTTTTTATTATTAAACCGTTTAATTATTTTAAAAATAAAATGATTAAATTAGCTGAATCTTAGCCAGTTGTTTGAAGTCCAATATTTCTAGTTTCTACAATGATCATCATTGTGCATTTATTTGTAAAACTGACACGTATTATTAGTTGAACTCCTATGATATTAGGTTCTGTAGTTTTTATATTTCTCATCACTACAAATTCTCTAATATAAAATAAGAAAGAGTATGTGCTGATAGGATAACACACTACTGTTCCTTTTTTTTTTCAGGGCATATCTCCTGAAATTAGGTCGTGGCTCAAACAAATGTGGATTTTAAACTGTGGAAATTGAAAGGATTCAGTCAATTTGTGTTGGTTCAGTATGGTGAATTTATATTTGAAATTAACAAAAGTATCAATAATTCAATACAACCAAAAAGTGTATTTATTATTTTTCTCGAAGTGATCCTTATCTCTTATCTATCAGATTTGTTTAAGCATTTGTATCAGTTTTTTAATAGTGAAATAAGAAACAATTCCTTGGTTCAACGCAAAAATGTCAGAGGTGATGTTAAGAATCTCTAATTTATGCCTTGGTATTCATAACCGTATTTATAGTGAAAACTCTCTTATATTATTTATGACTTCTTCAAACAAATTACATTACTATTCCTGATAACGTTTACATTCGGGAACAGGCATGCAACTGATTTTGAATTTTTAAAATTTTCTAATAATGGTCTGTCTTGAAAGCTTTCTGTATTTGGAAAAAAAAAATCTGCAAGACTACTCTTCCTTTTTATATCTCTGGGTTTTTTTATAACGCATATGAAAAAATAATTTTCATTTAGATTTTATTTTTCAATTTTATTTCATATAAAATATAAAAGGTTGGGAAACCAGTGTCAGTCCACCGAAAAATGGGAAAGCTTCCTCTCTCTCGCAAAATGAATATTTTATTCAACTAATTTGTAAAATTTCTCCAGCTGACAAGAATACCAGTTTTATTTCGTGATATGGCTTTCATGCTTTTTGGGATTTCCTAAGTTTGATATCTTTTGGGGGACCACTTTGCATTAAATTTTCTTTTTTCAGAAAACCAACCCGTTGTGTGGACTTGTTAAGACTCAAGTTTTTTAATTAATGTGAAAAACATGCCCGGTGCCCCTTGCATCAGGTGAAGTCGGAGGTTGCAAATGTCGGGAAAAAAGAACTTTCGCGGGTTTTCTTCCCGTGTTTTGGGGAGAAAAAAAGGGAGAAAGCTACGAAATTAAAATTAAGTTTAAAAGAGCATTTTGCCTCATTTAAGGTTATGGCATTCTTTTCTTTCTTGCCATTTATTCTCCTTTACTTTAGATTTCGCGCTTCAGTGGGGCAGTTCTTCGGGGAAGTTTCTAATTGAATTCAACGGAGATGATGAAATAAAGAGAAAGAAAAAAGACACGAAGGATTGGGTGGGGGGAACGACAGAGGAAGAAAATTGCTTAATTTTCTTGAAATAAAGTTCATTTTGATATAATAGCACCATGTTTTCGTTTCGTTATTCTGTGTAGATGTATTTCGTACGGTACCTTGGTAAGTGTGGAATTCCACAAATCTTTAACTTTCTGTTACTGGGCTTCGTATTGCAATATGAAGGTAGTTTGTTTTAATTAAATGGTAATTTGCTTTCAATTAATGAACTTTTGCATTTTATTCCAGTCGTTCTTTCACCATTGATATTCTTTGGAAATTCCTTCAGTGGTATAGAGTTTTAAGGTTTCTCTCCATTCTTGTTGCCGAGTCTGGTGAACAAGTCTTGATCATGACATGTGCAGTTCATTGCCCAATTTACGATGTTATGATATGATCACTTTGAAGGCAAGCTATCAATGCTATCAATGATACCCAAGGAAGATGGTTGAATACTCGCACATTTGCCAACCCCCCCGTCCGAATCAGAAAATTTCGGGTCCATCGAAACGGGTACCTGGATGAATTAAGTTTAAATGCAAAATTTAACTTGCATTTATTTTTTTACAAATTTAACCTAAGTATTTAAGTGCAAAATACGTTTGCACACACGTGATTTTGGCTCCTTGCAATACCCTCATATAGAGTCCCAGTACCCGATCAAATACTCGAAAAAATCTAGTAATAACTCAAGGTAATTATACTCAAAACTCTATTTTAAGATTGAATTGGAAATAATATCTCCCTAACGATTTCTCAGGTTTATTTATAATAAACAATTAAATTTTAAAAAATAATTATGAACATTTTATTATATTATGTTATAACACCTACCAATTTTCAACTGTTGGTTAACCTTATGTTAAATTTTCTGATCCCAAGGAAGCGGGCGTGTAGTGCCAGTTTTCGGTTAGATGGGTTAAATACTGGAATTTAGTACCGCCTTATTTTTATCTTTATTCCTCGAAATAACTTTAAAAAATAGAATTTAATTGTACTTGGCCAATATACCAACAAGATACCATACTCCTGCCCATCTTATATTACTTCTCACATTCATGTGCCATTCGATAACTCCCACACTCACATACACACACCAAACACACACACCACGTCACCGGAAATCCCCACATATGCTCCCGCCATCAAATATTTACAGACAAACGGCCGACGAGCTCTTGAATTAAATTCCCATCCCCCGCATTGTCCTCTGATTGCTTACAATTGGTCAGAGCGCCCTGCCCGCGGCACGGATCAAGAGGATCCGAAATTCCTTTTGAAGTCCCAGTGACAAAGCCCGCCCGGCTTAGTCAACCGCTGACGGCCAGCCTTACGTCGCGTCGCCCGCAGTCGTCAACAAATAACAAAAACAGCTCACTGTCGCCACGGGCAAACACGAACACGCGCGTTTTTCGTGTGTGCGAGGCCGACGGCAGAGGGAGGGGGACAAATTTCATTCGGAGGGCTTCCCTCGTGTCTTTGTGGGGTTCGGCGGATGTGACCCTCTCGGGACCCTGCTTTCCTAATGATAATCTCCCCTCCCGAACAGGGGAATAGGAACGGGCCGGGGAGCGGCGGGTGGGGACGTGGAGAGAGGTTAAATCCAGCGCAGTCCTCGAGCACATGCGACCGTCACGTTCTGGGGATGCGTCCAGGTATTGTTTTGGGTTCACCCGCGCGACGGCGCCGCCGAGGTCGCGTAGTGTTTGCCTGGGACTCTGCAGGCAGAGGTTGGCACAAAGGTTGGATGTACTGTTCTTATTGGTCATCATTATTTCGTTTATGGGCTCAATATTGACACAACCCGAAAATGATGTTTCAAGATAAACGCGTTTGAAGTTTTAAATGGTGGTTGAATTACAGATATCGCACACTTGTTAACTGTTGCATTAAGTGGTAAGCATTACTAAAAGGCTCATTAGAAGTTCTGTTAATAATAACAGTTATAAGACTTAAAATTAGTGTCAAAATGCGTGCTATTTGAGTTGTGCCAGTGTTGCAGTCCACGAACGATTTGGTTGTGCACTATTATTGCAATGCTAACTTTGGAACAGTTTCAAAAGCATGAGAAGGAGTAAATATTTGAATTAGTCTAATTATAAGTCCACGTTGGTAAACCTTACTCAGTATGTGCGTACTAATATATGATTCAGTTTAAAATAATTTTAATAAGAAGCTTTTTGATTGTATGCGTTTGGTTAGTATTTATTGACACGTCTTAACTATTTGCTTCCGCATTATTATTGATTAACATTTAAGTACTAAATATTAATTAGTATCGTACACATTTATTGAATCATACATTCATTTATTTAATCAATTTGCTAATTATTAATTTGGAGAGTGATATTTTTTGTGCCATTGTGGATCAGAGCAAATTAATTCACGGGGTGGGAACTTAGAAACTCATTGAAATATATGTGAAAAATTGAAACGTCTGTGGTACCCAAGATGTTTATCAAAGTATCTTGTGCTGCACTAACAAACATTATTTATGGTGAATTAATAACTGATTTTATTTATGAATTGTACCGTTTTATCATTAAAATACGAAAGAAACAAGAAGTTCATTGACATTTATTGTCAAAGGTAATTTAAAATAAAAATTATAATATTGGTTCATTTATCAAAACAGTTAACATTGTTCGTTCAATGAATACATGAAGTCAACCGATAATATTATTTGTGTAAAAATTACTTTCATTTCAGGATAGAAGAAATGTGTTAAAAAGAAGATATACCTCTTTCAGAGTGGTCTATGGAGAAACATACCAGTAGATTGACGGCACACACATCATCGTAGACCTTTCCTCCTCTCTGAACGATAAATCTTGATGTGAATAAATTTATTTTTCTTCCTGGAGAACTTATTTAAAAGAACTATATTTCTTCGGTAAGATGTTGATCAGTCTTCTACTTCAATATCGTGCAATACACTGTCGTCAATGATAAACCATGAAACGAAAATACCTTTATTTTATGTTGGCAGAGGATTTTTAACTTCAAGGTTTGTAACTTAATCCCCGTGTGTCACTTTGTATTACTATTTATTACTACTTATTATTTACTTTACTGTGTATTACTTTAAGATGAATCGAAAAAGGTTATTTTCAAATTTTCTCCAGTGAACAACTTAAAATTTAAAAAAAATATTTAAGGAATTTTGAATCCCAGTGCAAAAGGAAAAAAAGGCACTTTATAAAAACAATTTTACATCTTAATACTTGTAAAATCTGATGAAAGCTTTGTTAATATAAGTGTCATAATGTAATTTATGTAAACGTTAAATTTAATATTTTCCTCATTTTTCAAATTTTTAATGATTTAGTTCACTAATGAATAATTTTACTTAAGATAAAAAAAAGTATCTGAATCTTCATATTTTTACTTTTCAACGACAAACGTAGTGTAGAAAAAGCGTATTGAACTCCGCCCAAAATTCTAGAGTTCTGTGGTAAAACCATATTTGAGGGTCTTTGAGACAAAAAAAAGTCATTTTTACCACCACGACTCCATGCGTGTGCGTGCGCGTGCGTGCGAGAACGTACATGCGTGCGAGAACGTACATGCGTACGTACGTACCTGCGTAGGGTCGTACCTGCGTACGGACCTACCTGCGTACTACGTACCTACCTGCGTACTTCGTATTTAGCTGCGTACTACGTACCTACCTGCATGCGGACGTATCTGCGTACGTGCGTACGCGTATCTTACATATCACTCTTGGTAAATGGTTCCTATTACAGGTATTCGAGATTGTATTTTGTAAGTAATAAAAGTAATTTTGCTGTAGTTTACGCAGGTAAATTACAGTTACTGTTGGTCAGAATATTCCATGATTAAATTCATTTGACACTTACGCACAATCAATAAGATTGATAGCATTCTAAGTGAATGATTGTATGTTTTCTTATATAAATATTCAGGTGAACGATGGAAATGTTAATTTGTATTTAAGAATTAAAAAGAAAGAGGTTTTCTAATTTTCTCATTATATGTGAATGATTGTATGTTTTCTTATTATCATTGTAATCAGCTGCATCGTTAGTGCTAGCCAAGCATTTATAAAATAAATCAAAAACCTTGGAACCAATTTTTCCAAATTCATAATTGGTATGAAATTTTATTACGGTACATACCAGCAGACCGGATAAGTACCCCTATCCAGTCTGCTTTGAAACGCGTAAACAACCCAAATGCGACATACTATAAAATAAAATTGTTAACAAATCACTTCGCATGCCAACGCCTTGTTGGTGCAGTCTGACGAGACGCCACAGCACTAATTAAATGTCACTGCACCGGTAAAGATATCTTTAGAGTAATAGTTATTTATAATGTGAATGATAAAAATGACATTTTATTTTACGAGTAGGAAAACGAGGCCGATAGGCACAGAGGCGTAATTCTATGAGCACATTAAAATCCTTTTTTTAACGTATATCAAACACTATTTTAACAGCCTTACTAACACTCCATTTATATTAATTGAAGCCTACAATTCCCTTGATTAGGTACTAAGTTACATAAAGATCAGTTGCGGCTGATCAGGCGATATTAATTTGTTTTCTTTGTTGCATTCAGTTTAATCTGAACATTAGAGAATCTGGTACTTTTAGCACTGACTAAAAATTGAAATTTTAGTACGCTGTGCATGCCCTAAAAAAACCACGTTTACTAGAGGTAGTTTAATATAATATCATAATTTCTGGACATTTTTTCCGTTTTATTATTTTTTTTAATTTGCTCTTAAAATTGAATAATTTAATTAAATAAATTAATTCAAATTTAATAAATGGAGGATGTTTTTAATTAAAACTGACGCCATTTCAGCATATTCCGTTCTATCAACTTCAGGAATGCTGAAAACGGTTTAGCACACTTTTCAGTTTCAAATGAGATATAGGTAACCCAATCGTGTTTGAACATGGAGTGAGATATTAAAATCCCTTCTCTCCTGGAGAATTTTAACGTGCGGCTGCTCTGATCTATAGTTTTCCGTGGTTTCTCCGATCACACCAGGCAAAAGCCGGAGCCTAACAAACGCCCCACGGACCACGCTTTCCTTCTCCTGCCGCGTGCTATCCTCACCTTTACATGTACACACTTACATTTACATGCACTACACTATCGCTTTTGTCAGGATCAGTCGGGAGCTCAGAGCTTGTCCCGGTAGATGCGCCGTTGGTTGGAGATAAATATTTGAGGAAAACACTTCTTGCCGACGTGTAGAACGGCGCCGGATCTCGCCATCCAGTGGGGATGTTCAGCACCACTTCTCGCTATAAAATACATTCACAACACTTACGGTACTAACGACCTAATCAGTTGACGCGCCCGGAAATACTAATTAATGAAGTTCCTTCTACCGGTGGCTCAGTGCATCAACTGATGTACTAGGCTTCTGGAGTGCCTCTGACCGGGCGGTCCTCGGTTTGAGTGCCGATAATTGCATGATTTTCGACACTGGCTTCTCAGCTAGGTCGAATTCAGTCGCTGTCTGGAGGAGAATTGTAGAGGCCGGCTGCTCTGATCGGTAGTTTACCGTGGTTTCCCGGATCAACACCAGGCGAATGCCGGAGAAGTACCCTAACAAACGGACCACGGCCCGCGCGCGCTCATTACCTCTTCTTCCTTGTCCTATCCCGACCCCTTACACACTAACATGAACTACACTACCACACATGTCGGGAGACCGGTCGAGAATTTACAGCTTGTCCCGGCTGAGGCGGTGCCCTACTGGTGGGAGATACCGGGTTAGGAGAGATCCAGCTAGCTGACGGTAGGTCGGCGCGGGATCTCGCCATCCAGCGGGGGAAGATGTCCGCCACCTCCCGATGAAAAAAACATGCAGTACACGTACGGGACTAATGACCTTAGTTGTCGCGCCCGGAATCACTAACAACCAACCAACCAACCATCAAGTCTCTTCTGGTTCATAATGGCGAATGCATATGCCCTTGCAGAACCGCGTACCTTCGTGCGAGCGGGGGCCGGGTGACGTAGGGGCGCGCAAGCTGCGAGCTTCAATGAACTCGCGTGGCGCGGAATGGTCGCCCACGCGACGCCCGTGCTTGCCGTGGGGTTTAACGGGCGATGGCACCGCCCGCTCGCCCGTCGCGTCTTTGCTCTTGCCGACCCCGTGCCTTTGCACCCTCAGCACGCCTTCTCGGTGCGCATGCACTGAAAGCTGCAACCCTTGGTTAAAATTGTAACATCTTTTAAAAAAAAGTAGGAGAAAAGTAATTGAAACTGGATTCAGCCTCTCTAGTTTCTTATTACTAGTGGGTTTCTTGGTGCACTTTAGATATCCAGGTTATAGTACGGAAGAAGCCCCGCCGGCTGGTTTACGGAATAATATCAAACATATATTTTCATATTGTGTCTATGTCGTGAGCAGTATCTGCGTATATATAAATTAGATAAACCATTTTTTTAAAAAAGTATTACTCTCGTTCGATATTTATTTTTTCGAGGATTTTGAGATACATAATCTTTATGGCTTCTTAGGATATGGCCATCCTTAAGTCGCGATAGGTTTCTTAACTGTATTGAAGGGTTTTGACTTTTATTCTGTGATAAGATGATGGTGTACTGATGGAAAGATATGAGGGAGAAGTCAAGTTTAGGAGGTTTAAATTTATCTTTCGGGAATCTTGATGTAATTCTCAGTCTGCTATTTTTTCTTGCTAAGTTGAATATTGCAGTGCAGGGAGCATTTGGAAGGTGTTTGTAGAAATTGCTGGCAATATTTTTTAATGTCTCCTTGAATTCTGGTATGTCTAATTCCCGTCGGATTTGAGGGTTGGGGATGAATCATGGTGCGTTATTGTCAGATACTAATTTTGAAGAACACATAAGGCTGTTGATAGTGCTTGATAAAGCACCACCCCATATTGGTCATGCGTGAGTCATTATATGTAAAATAACTGACTTCAAGATTAATATATTGCATTATAATCTCTGAGGAGTAAGACGATTTATAATAGGTGATAAATTAGATATTTTAATTATTGTTTTTAGTCGATTATAGTGTAATTGATACAAATGGTGTACTAAAGCTAGTGAGTCTTTTATCCGAGAGTACGCCGAGGTATTTTATAGAGGAGGTGACCACAGGATTTTTGTTCCTTTGAATTATGATTTCTGGAGAAGTTTCGGGACGGCAGAGAGTAAAGACTTTGCAGTTACTCTTATGTGGATTAATTCTAACTCTCCAATTCTGAGTCCATTCCACGTAGTTATTTACGCTTTTTTATAGATAATCTTTAGCCACTAACGTATCAGAGTTTGTAGCATAAATTGCTACATCATCAGCGTATAAGTTAGCGTTTTCTTCTGATGGAAGTAAATGTATGTCGTGGCAGTAAATATTATATAAAGTGGGTGAAAGTACAGATCCTTAAGGAACGCCTGCGGTGATTTGAAATGTTCTTGATGTTCATTGTTGATTAAAACTATAAATTCTTTGTTGGAGATGAAACTTGTTAAGATTTTCTTTAAACTTCAGGAGTACCCAGATCATTCAATTTGTACTCGAGGCCTCTATGCCAAACTTTGTCGTAGGCATGGCTCATATCTAAGAAAGCTGAATCTGTCTTCTCTGTTTGGTGAACACCGTGCTCTATGTCTTCCGTTAATCTTAATAATTGGGGAGGGTTAAATTATATATCAACAATTTTAGTGTACTATTCTTCCCCTCCACAAAAAAATGAAAAACAAAATATAAGTAGAAAAAATAACTTCGTATTTAGTTTAGTTCCCTTTTATTAACGTGTTCCCTGTTACTAACATGGATATCCAGATTACGATGCCGAGGAAAACAGTAGCGAGAACTATAGCAATCACATGCTTTTTCTATTTTTACATATTGTCTACGTTCTCGGCAATTTGATAAATCAAGTCAAAAAATATTTAGTTTTCCGCTGCCATTTCTGCAACACCAAAAATTTCACAGACTTCTGTTGAACCCGTTTTGGATATCCAAGTTCGTCGCGCAGAAAAACCGCGCGTTGGCTTCGGGAATAATTTATACGCTGCTGCCCGTCGGCCCAGGCACCGTCGCCAAAGGGGGCCGAGGAACGGCGCGGTTTGAACTGTTTGTGGTGTTTTAAATCTTGCGTTCCTCGCGGGCGGTTGACGGCTACGCGGGCCTCCAGCGCTTTTTCGGCGGAGGGGGGGGGGAGAAGGGGTGGGATGGACCGGGGGTGGAAGACATATGGGCTGGTGTGCTCGTCGACGGGTGCACGAGAACAAACTGATTTCGGTTTGTGCGGTGGAGTTGCTTGTGAAGGTCTGTGAAACGGAATGGGTTCTCGTGGAGGAGGGTGACGAGGGAATTTTGAGACGCACGTACTGTGCGTAGAATAAAAATGTACTTTAAAAAACGTTCACTCATATCAACGTTTGATTTATAGACTGATTACTGCAGTTGAGGAATGTTTCCGGTATAGGTCTCGTATTGGTTCAGTCCTACAAACACGCTAGACGCAGCATAAACACAAAATGTTATCAGAATTTCATTAAATTCATTTAAAATTCTGTATTAAATATGTCGTCTTAGTTAATTTGGTAGTATTGAAGTCATACACAAGTTTACTGACGATATAAAACTATAAAATATTTTAAATATCTCTTCGTTTAATTAGTTTCGCAACTCTTAAAACTGCTCTTCGTCGACAAGATAACGAATAATTTTTTATGCTTCTGAGCTTAGAGCTTAAATTTTTTAATTTGTACTAAAATAAAATGGAAGATTTATATGCATTCCACTCTTTACATTTTTAATATTTTATCAGAATTTTGTGTATTATGGGAAATGTAATAATTTTCTTCTCGAATGGGTCCGTTGTTTACCATTTTACAAAACTTGATCTACCACAAACGACATATAAAAAACTGCAGGAACACCGACCTCCTTTTCTAAAATTGTACCTGACCCTACTCACTAAAATTGTGAGAAACCTCTTAGCCATCATCCATGCTCACAAGTTACACTTTCAAACACAAACGGCAAAACTATCAGAACATTTCTTATGAAACATTATACGGCGTAACCTAAATAAGAATATCAATACCTCCACCTCTTCATCAGGTACAGCATCTCCACCATCTGAAAAATGTGAAGTGTTAGGGAAATATTTTGTCACATAATTCTCACCTCACTCCACCAACAACCCTGGACAAGATAATTTCATGTCGGAAGAAAACTTAAGGCCAATAATAACAGTTCCAGAATGTTCAAAATTCAATACTCTTTTAGAAATCATTAAATATTTTTCTCTGTCAGCCCCCAATCGTATCAAACGGTTTCGGCCAAATCTCTGCATACTTACTCAAACGTCTTCCTCAAAAGTCGGTGTACACATTACAGCAATATTCAATGCAGCTCTAAGAATGTCATACATTCCCCGTAAATGGAAATACGCACATAGCATCCCCATCCCCAAGCCAGGAAAACCAAATGAAGACACAGCAAGCTACCGTCCAATCAGCGTACTATCATCCGTGGGAAAATTACTGAAAAATTTATCCTCACCAGACTTAATACTCACCTCACCGCACTAAATATAATACCACCTCATCCGTTTGGCTTCCTTCCTCGGTTTTCTACATACCACCAAATACTACGATTGACAGAGGACATTATCTAAGGTTTCCATGACCATAAGCATACAGTAGTAGTATTCCTTGCATCAAAAGCATTTGATGTAGTATGGCACCTATTCAAACTTCGAACATTGCACCCATATTCTCATGCATAAAGAAGGTTTTCTTAGTGAACGCACTTTTCAGTGAAAATTCCGGCGCACTCATACCATATCCCATCAAATCAGGAGTTCCCCAGGGTTGTCTCACTCTTCAACCCTATTCAATATTCATATATAGCCGACGTACCAACCACACAATCCATCCGTAGTCGCCGTTTCAGACGAAACACAATCTACTTCTCAAACCGAGACCTAGAAACAGCAATAGAGGATCTATAAAATTATCTCACCGTATTTTCCGATTGGCCCCAAAAATGACATTCAGATAAACGCAAGGAAGAGTCAAATAAAAATATTTACTCTTCGAAGACCCCTCGACCCACCCACACTCGCCTATCAAAACCAAAACGGAGCATGGATTCCCGCGAACGCCACGACGAAACACCTAGGAGTATTATTCGTCAGACGACTCACATGGGGATCAAATATCATGCACAGAATTGCACTAGTCACTAGAAGAACACATCATCAAATCCCTTACTTAAGAAATCACCCCCACTCCAGTTACATACATCCTTCTCTACCAAACAATGATACGACCTACATTATGCTATGCATCTCCAGTCTGGCCCAGCATCCAAAACCAATATTAACAAAATCCAAACGTTCCAAAATAAATACCTAAGAATAAACACAAAGCACTCTGGTTTATCACAAACTCTCAACCCCATTAAGAACTCGGTATCACCCCCATCACTGGATATTTTTCCCTTCTATCTGCAATATTCTAAAACAACACTTCTCAAATACCTTCAGCTACCCATTTCAAACTAGGGAGACAGAACCCACATTGAAAACATTTGAAAAGGAAATTATCCAGAGAATTTTCTGTCCCTTCTTAAGCAGAATGGACACGATTAGCCTTCCCATATAATATAAAATGCTTCTGAAATGAAATACCACGATAAAATAATCATGTAAACTTGCTGTATAAAAATCAACTACTGTACCAGTCGTTCACGGCCGCTGAGGGCCACAGGCTAAGCAAGAATAAATTAAAAAAAATAGTTTCTTCGTTTATAGGTCAGTGCTCATACTACTATAAAGATGGATTTTGAATGGAGTCATTTGAAACCTCGTGAAACATCCTTTTTCCCTTGTCTTCCAATCGTGTTGTGATGCAAAGGGCCTCGCTTCTGCGGAGCTCTGATGGATGGGATGGAAGTGTGTTAAGATCTTGTGTACGGTTAGAAATAAACCTAATAGCGTAGATAGTGACCATCTATAACTTAAAATTCCCTAATAACAATAAGTCAATGTTTTATTTTTTTATTTTTATTTATTTAGTCAAATAACAGTAAAAACTGTATGTGACGTATTGGGGAGAAAATCATCTGCGCACGCTTTCTTGAGTTTCAGAATCCCGTCCCAACAATTTAACTATTAATAGTTGAAGGATATATATTTTTTAAAATTATTTTATTATTTTTTAAAAAAATATTCTGCTAAGTGTTAACAATTCTTTGAAATTCAGTCAGCCTTCGTACTGTTTGTTGTGTACATTTCGTGAATGTTCATTCCCGCCTGAGATATGGCAAAATATTCCGGGAAATACATCTTGTAGTTCCCAGACTTTTAGATTACAAAAAAGAATTAGATAGATATTTATTCTACAATTGGGTAGATGATGCCCAGTGGCAGAATGCAGAAATACGGAAGTACGGTTAGAATTACAAATAACATAATAATGTATAAAAATTCGTATAAAAACAAATTGTTTTTCCTTGATATGCAGACTGAATTCACATTCCTATACTACAAATAGAAATACTTATACACTAACCATAGATAAATAAACCTACATAGTACACAAATATATACCATACAAGCGCAGATACGTAGACAGACCAAGGAGCCCTAGCATACACACCAACCTGCACCTATACATACATGTTTAGAAGAGTGCATAACAAGACCCAAAGAATACGTTCTGACGTAATGGTGATTGCGATCTTTATAATTTAGAGAGGTAGTTCACATTTTTGTACTCTCATAAACAAATAGACACCGAACACCAATAATCATAAACGTTTTTAATGAACATTCAATTTTTTCAGAGAGGTCTGATTCAACATTTTAGTAAAGAGAATAATTAATCCTATTAGTGACTGGCATTTAGACGGGAACAAATATGAAGTTACAAATAGAAATTTTGTATTTCATTGATATTTTCTTCAAAACGTCACTCGGTGGGAAAATCAGTCCGTATTTTGTGAACGTAACGTTTTGATTCTACACTCGTGCGCTTGTAACTCTTCGTGAATAAAACGCCGTGAATGGAAAAATGTAAGTTATTATCGCATTTTTTTTTTTACAAAATCAACGATTCCCTGTCTCAATTCAGGAGCGCTCGTCAAGAGTATTGAAGGTTTGTTATTCCGCATGCTACGGTAATCCACCTACTCTTGAAAAAAAGAGGATGGACATTATGGATCCCGTTAAACTCTGAAAAAAGGCTGTGAGCTTACTATCACACTTGAATGGAGAGGATACAGACGAAGCAAATCGCATTTGCATTGGCGAATTACTTGCTTCAAACGCGCCGAGCATAATGAAACAGCCAGCCAGCTTGAATAGAAGCGTTGAATTTCGGTGCCTTTCAGCAGGAAGAGGTGGGAATGAAGCAATGCTCATGTGCATGTCGTGAATTCGGACAAATGTACCATGGACAGAAGGAGCAACAAATGGGCATACAAACGCTGGAAATGCTCTGGGAAATGACAGAAAAACGGGACCTATATGCACTAGAGGTCAGTATTTTAGACATTTTTCAAAACGTCTATTGAACGCAAAATTCTGAAGTGTGCAACTCGTAGTTTAAGGAAACGTATATAATTATAAAATGTAATATTTTTGTTTTTTAAAATTGGTAACTCCTTTTTGTAAATTATTAGTGAATTTATAGCATTCACATTTTATACGTATGAATAATTGCGATGAACGGGGCGGTTTCATTTCATTGGATGATTGTTAGTGATTCCAGGCGCGTCAAATACTGAGGTCATTAGTCCCATAAGTGAAGTGCATGTTTTTTCCTCTGAAGGTGGCGGTGATCTCCCCCCTCTTGACGAGATTCGGCGTCGACCTATCATCGCCTAGACCAGGTATCTCCCACCAGCGGGGCACCTCCCCAGCCGGGACAAGCTCTAAGGTCTTCCGGCGTGAGTGGTAATGTAGAGCATGTTAGTATAAGTGTGTGTAAGGGGGAGAGATAGGACAAGGAAGAGAAAGGAAAGACCGCGTGCGGTCCGTGGCCTTTTTGTTATGGTAGTGCTCCGGCATTCGCGTGATGTTGATCGGAGAAAGCACGGAAAACTACCGAGTAGATCAGCTGTCCTTTAGACGTTTTCCTCCAGACAGCGGCAAATTCGACCTAACTGCAAAGCTAGCTAGCTAGACCTCCCGGTTAGGGGCACAGCAGTGACAGCAGTTGAGCACTGAGGCACCTCTCCCGGTGGTTCATTTTGTAAATGACGACGTTCACCGAGATCATCTCTTATTTAGCGGAATCGCCATATTGACTTAATATCGCACGTGTCAGTGTATTACGACTATGAGAATACTTACTTAAGAAGGTCGCACATCACCCACTAGAACTCAGCATGTATTTGTAAGGCCGCATGTTCCCCTCTCGTGCTTCAGATCTTTCTCAGAGTAAACATTTACGTACGTCAAGAGCCTCAACAATAACGAATGTACCTAGCAGTTTCTCGGTGCATGGAGGGTAGCACGAAAGCGGGGAGCCGAACGGTGTAGGCCTCATGTCCGGGGCTGCGATCTTGCAAAATTCGCTCTTCTGAGCTAAGATAACTTCGAAATCTGTACAGATGGCGTTTACGCAATTTTTGCGAGCAGTTTGGGAGTGTAGAAAGCGATTTCAAAGACCTCACGCTGAAAAACAGGAACTCTGGCACATTTTTCGTTGTCGGATTCCGGAGTGTGACATAACTTACGCACCGAATTATTCCAGTTGTCATTTTTAATTAATAATCCTGTTAAAATTACATAATAACACTCTAAGCTTCATAATAATCAGCTTTTTTGAATGTTTGCAATTTAGCTTTAGATCCTTATAACGAAATAATCATTTTCCATTCTAATGGTCAGCATTTTAAACTTATAACCACGTTTTCGATCTTTTTTTCCACTGCGCGGTGGCGGCGGCGGCTAGGTAAGGCCATCACTGTGTGGCCAGAAGAGAGTAGACGAGAACCGCCTGTGGTGAATTGGGAAGCACTGTTTTGGAATATTCAGTGTTAGATTTTTTTAATTAAAAATGTATGCATCACGTCTTTCAAGTTCATACGGGGGTCATCATAAAAGTCAATGTGTCAGCCAACAAGATTTTGTATTCTATATTGACGAAATTCAGTAGACTGTCGATGAGCCTAAAATTCGCAGTAGGGAGATGTGCACGATGCGGAAGAAAACAACAGAAAAACTGCTGTATTATTAAATGTGAAATCCACGACAATTTGTAGAACTTTAGTTCAAACAACAAAATATTCAAGTGAAGGAAAACACTGGGAGACTACGGGAGTCAAATAAGTAGGAAAGTTTGGAAGTCCATTTTTGTTTTTCATGCTAAAATATTTGCAAGCACTTTTCCTAACACAAGGTGTTCGTTAAAATATAAGGGTTACAGCGAAATATAGAAATGGACTGGGTTTTGTCCATTCTTACCTGCACAGAGTTAATGTGCATGGATACCAGAAAACCAGATTATAGTTAAAGAAAGTGTGCAAAACCCCCGGACCGTCGGTAAGTTTTCAGCGTGCCTTCAGCAAAGAATAATATTTTAACACACTTCCGACATAACAGCTGATCCTCTCGTTTCTATATTTTATAGAGGACACTCGATAACTCCTTCTGAAGAAATAGACTAACTATTTATTTTATAAAAATAGTGGTAAAGCGATCATTAATTTATACCACAATTCACACAAAACTCTATAAAAAGAGAAAACTCACGCCACGTATTACATTCATTTTTCATTTACTTTTTATTTTTGCAATATGAAAATCATATTGTCTATGCCCCTCACGATATGTTTTATAAATCTTGGCTCTTAGGTTTCATAAGGTGGTAAATACTGATTTACAGAAATCATAACTTACTAAAACTCAGGGAGCCTATTGGAAATTTTCTTAAGAGGGGGACATTAAAACCTCCAGAAGAGAATGAATCGAAGAATTAAGGAGTGAAAACTATTTTCGTTTTCACCCACAGTCTGAATTATCTTTAAGAATACCCTTAGCAAAGAAGACCCTACATCTCTCTTTTCCGAGATTTGAACAATTCAAATCGCGGAAACAATAAACGAGGCACCCGCAGCTGGTTAATTGTATCCCTTGCAAGGAGAAATTAATAATTTTCTGGCAGGGGACATCAATCTCTCTCCGGCATTCTCCCCTCCCCGTCAATGCGCACCCTGCCTGTAAGTTGCTGTCATATGGAGATTTTGAAGCTCTTGTCGATACGTTCAAAATGGAAAATGTTGTAAACCTCTAGTTAACACCAACTGCTCTGATTGGTCACTGTCCTGTTGTCTCGTCGGCTTTATTACGAGTCCACTTGGTTTAGCCAGCCAAACTGCGCTGATAGATCACTGTCGCGCGGACTGCACTTTTGAAGCAGCTGTGACTACATTCAGAAATGAAAAAGTTGTGAACATTTGCTTTTTAGCAACAAAAATACGCTGTTGGATCACTGTCACACGAATTTTCAGAGCAGTTGTGGATATGTCAAAAAAGCAAACAAGTGCACCTCTGGTTTTCAAAATTAAATGCGGTGGTAATCTGTGCGGGGCGGCCCTTTTGAAGCTGCAGTGGATCCATTCAGAAAGGTAAATATTATGAACTCTGGTTTTCACCAACTAATTGCGCTGGTAAAATCATGGCGCGGGCGGCCCTTTTGAACTGAAGTATCCGTTCGAAAGGTAAATATTATGAACCTCTGGTTTTCACCAACTAAACTGCGCTGGTAAATCACTGTCGCGCGGGCGGCCCTTTTGAAGCTACAGTGGATCCGTTCAGAAAGGTAAATATTATGAACCTCTGGTTTTCACCAACTAAACTGCGCTGGTAAAATCACTGTCGCGCGGGCGGCCCTTTTGAAGCTGCAGTGGATCCGTTCAGAAAGGTAAATATTATGAACCTCTGGTTTTCACCAACTAAACTGCGCTGGTAAAATCACTGTCGCGCGAGAGGCCCTTTGAAGCTGCAGTGGATCCGTTCAGAAAGGTAAATATTATGAACCTCTGGTTTTCACCAACTAAACTGCGCTGGTAAAATCACTGACGCGCGGGAGGCCCTTTTGAAACTGCAGTGGATCCGTTCAGAAAGGAGCAGCGTCGAGCGAATCGCGTGGCCGAGGAGGACGCGCCTGGGGGTTGGCGTCTGCGGGGTCAGCAGGGCGGGGGCGGGCCGCTCGGCGCTGACTGACGTATAATTGGGAGGCGCCGCGCCAACGCTGTTAATAACGCCGGCGACGAGACCCACTCTTCGGCGCGCCAGCTATCGGCTCTCGTCCGCGAGTCAACGCTGACGACGCCGGCGCTGGGGGGTGGGAAGTTGGGTTGGAGCAAAAGGAAGGGGGGAAAAAAGGGGGGGGGGAAAGGAAGGCCGGTGATGGCAGAGGATTGTAAAAAAGGAAGTGGATTATTCACTGCAGCTGTTGATTAGAAGAGTTGGAGTATTTGTCTGAAATGATGGGCGCAGGTGTGCTGCCATCCGAGAATATCGAATGAGAAAAGTGAATAGACGTTATAACGATAAGGGGAGGAAGCGAAAAGTGTGGAAATGATTTTCACGAAAGAACGTTGAAGAGGCAGGAATAAATTGAATAACTCGGGTTACTACATAGATACTAGGTGAAATGGTCCTCACGTATTCAGACGCAACGATGCGGATCTTCACAAAACGAGTAAGATCTGAAGAGATCGAGCTGGAGAAAACAAAATGAAAGGAGATGGATGTGTCGGGCCGGAACGAAAAGGACCGAAATGGGTTGGATCGGTGGGGATGACGAATAATCGGGTTGGACCGGCTAGAGTTGAACCGGAATGGCTCAATTTGGACAGGGACCGATCGGATCGGAACGGATATGGAACAGGAAAGATTGGGTCTGAATGCACATCTTCAAGACGACATACTGAACAACGCATACATAATGTTGACATGAAGAAGAACAGAGCGACCGGACCCCAAGGAAGGAAAGTTAACCGAAACAGCAATATGGCAAACGGTCTGCGATCGCCTTCTGCGAGTGTGACGGGGGGCGACAAGGGCGTCGCGCGTCGCGGCGGAGGTGGCGACGGCGGCAGCGCCTGACGGCGCAGTTTGCCGGGTGATTGATCCCCCCTTCAATTACAGGCAGCGCCGCGACAGCCGTCGGCGCCATGAAATTGAATCGCGAGAAATAAAGAGGGCGGTGCCACGCGACAAGCGCTCTCGGGGGGGGGGGCGATGCGAAAAGGGCACGTGGAAGGACGGCGTGGAAACCAGACGGTGTCGCAGGGCGCACGTGCGGCATGCCCTTGCCGGGGGAAGGGCGGTTGGAAGGTGGGGAGTTAAAGAGGCAGGATAGAAGCAAGTGAGTAGAAAGCGTAGACTTTGTAGGGTGGATGGTGCAGGGTGGGGATGGATGGCGCAGATTGGACAGTGGAGGTGGATGCTGCAGTTGGAGATGAAACTGGGTGGATGGTGCGGGTAGGTGGAGTGAACGGAGCATGTGGAAGGTACGCGTTTGACGGTCTGGGAGGATTTAAAGGATTGACGGAGTGTGTTGACGAGTGGTTGAGAGTGTGTTGACGGAGGTGTGTTGACGAGGGACGGAGACGGATGTGACGGGTGTGACGTATTGTGAGGTCAGAAACTTCACGATTTCGAATATTTAATAAACTTATTAATTTATAATTTTTACTTTCTCAAATACTTCACGGTTGGAAAAGGAAACAGTAATTAACGTCACGAGGCCAATAAACAGCAAATTACCAACCGAATCTGTTATTTGTATCCTGGCGTCTGTTGTTCAGTACTATTCGTAATATCTTCCTCTTGTTAGAAAAAAAACATAAACAATAAATATCATTTCTTGGAATAAGTGTGCTCAATCTCCATCTTCAGCTACAACTCTTCAATTTCGATTATTCTGAGCTGTCGGAGGACTGTTAAATCTCAAATGGACGGCTATTAGTTGGGGCTTTCTCTATTTAGTTGCATTAAGTTGATATAAGTGTACAATATTACGAATAGGTATTGAAGTATTCTACGACAACAATTACACAATTATGCATTCTCCTGTATTCAATTTTGAATTCCAGGCAATGTGTTTTACGAATAATGCCCCGTGTAGCGTGCGCAGAAAGCGATCAGATATGCTCATTTCCTGTGAAGGGCTGTTTTTATTGAAATTAATCCTATCACGCAGTTTCGATTACCATCCCGAACAAGAGCATCTGCAATAAATGTCTGCCCATTTAAATTTGAAAGAAAATTCAAAAGATTTTTGCTGATAACTTGGAAGGGTGTGTTTGTGTATGTATTGATAATTATACAGCGATTATTAATTTATACAGAATATGATTTGTGTAATTGAGTCAATCAGTATTAGTTCGTGGTAATTGGGGTAATTTTCAATGTTATTTATTGAAATTATTTTAACTGTAGTGACGTCTGTGTGGTTTAAAGTTATAATATTTTTTTATTTAATGATTACATTTTTCTTCAATATTTTTTGCTTTCTCGCTACCGCTTCCGCGCTTGAATGAATATAGACATTCTTTTTTTAATGAAACGTGTTGATGAAAAATTGAATAAAAAATGTTAAGTTAAATTTTTTCAAAATATGAGTATTATTTGTGTAATTTGACAACACAGTCGCCCTCTCCCAAATTATTGCACTTTGCAAACGTAAAATGATCAGCGACACTAGGCAGTTGGATGCTAAACAATTGTTCATTTTTCATGTTTTTTTATTCGTTTTTTCTTCTAGATTTTGTTATAAGTTACAAAATTAATCTTTTAGAGATTATTTAAAACCTATTTGAAATTGCGTCCTTTAATAGACTTAAATGTGAAAACGAATAGATGATTTGCTTAATAAGATGTGGGAATGAAACGTAATGCATGTAAAAACTGAGTAATTTTGATGAATATAAAAATATTATATTTTTCTATGCATTTTCATTTTCTTGCCATGTTCTGTAATGGTTTGTTCGCGAACGAACGAATCCGTCTTCACCTTATCTTTGTAATTAATCGTTCGCGCGAACGAATCCTACTATTATTACTACTTATCTACTGATATTTTAATATTATGACACTCCTTTAATGGCCCACTGGTGATGCCAACTGTAACGATCTCGCTCTTCTACTACCACTACTATCTCCTATTTACTATTCTGCCTATACTCGACTTGGGCTGCCAATTGACCAAACTTTCGAATATATTTGGACGCGTCGCTTTTTGAACTCACGTGTTCCTTTTAACCCGGCTTCAACTTTTATTCATCCCGTCCGCTAGCTAAATTTACAAAACTTCCTAATTTTTTACTTCCTGTGATGGGCGGGAGGCTGTGATTGCCTTATACAGGGCTGGAAAAAAAGTACTTAGGCACGCGGGCGTAGGTCGGCATCTAGCTACTTAAACACAACACATTTTGCGGGTTACTGATGAACCTGAAGATGTTCTTTCATTTTTTCCAGTAATTCCTATTTTTGCCAATCCCAAACATTACGACACAAACGGGTTGCTCCCTCTAGCGACACACACAAAAACACCCCATGGCGGATAAACAATGCAATAACATAAGCAAACAAATATGACACCAAAAACCATAAAAAAAACTCATTCACACCGAATGCGCATTCTGTCGAAATCAATTATTGAATTACTTATGCTACTACAGAACTTGATCTTCGACAAATGCTCTTCATGGATTTTTTTATTGTTTTCAGAACAAACGAACCAAACAAACAAATAAACATTTATCTGTCAGTTCCCTTTCGCCGACTCGTTCCCTTTCGCCGACTCCTCTAGCTACACACACAAAAACACCCCATGGCGGATAAACAATGCAATAACATAAGCAAACAAATATGACACCAAAACAAAAGAAATACTACTCATTCACTCTATAAATTTAAACATAAAAAAAAAAAAAAACTCATTCACACCGAATGCGCACTCTGTCGAAATCAATTATTGAATTACTTATGCTACTACAGAACTTGATCTTCGACAAATGCTCTTCATGGATTTTTTTATTGTTTTCAGAACAAACGAACCAAAAACAAACAAATAAACATTTATCTGTCAGTTCCCTTTCGCCGACTCGATGCTGCGACACGCGGCGTACATCACCGTCGTCCGTTGGCTATCTCTGCACACGGCGCGGCTTAATAATTGCGCGAATAATATCGCGATTGCATCTTCAGCTACCGTCAGCGACACACGAAATTAGTGTTAACTCACTTCTTTGTCCGGTTGAAACACCAATAAAATGTTATGTGCTCGCTGCGCAATTCTATTTCAAAGAATTCATTACGCGAACTTCACTTCTGACCGACCACAACACTGCACATCCGAATCCCCAGCGCTTCTACTCTTGATGCCTTCAAGCGTTTTCTTGATATTTAATAAAATTACCTTTGCCTTAAGCTTTGAATTGCAACAATGGTTCTCGTATTCTAGTTTAATCACCAAAACTACAATTCCCATTCTGTCCAAATCTCCTGAACTTCTGACTCGATTTTCATGATTCCACCTTCTACTAGTTCCGAAAATTATGTATAATTGAGTGTTAATGTCTATTTCCATTTTCTATCACGCATTTGTTTAATTTAATAAAAATATTTATGCGCGATGTCGCCGTCTTTTGTCTTCTCAAATCTAAATCTTGATATTTTCCTGCCAAGTTTATACACTTTAAACCCAAAACTGTTCCGAAGGATTATGGATCATTACAATTCGTATTTTCTTGCATCAGCACTGCTAATTGGCCAAAAGTGTATTCCATACAAATTAGCAGTCTCTGTTGCTTGTAATCCATTGTTGTAACTCCACGCTTATAGGAGAGGGTAATAATGACTGCTGCCTTTTCTTTTGGGTTAATATAAGCTAATAATTTTATTTACGGTTAAACTACGCATCGTGCGTCGTTGGCATATTTATGAAGAACTTGAATACACTAACTTCAATAGAAGAAAACCATTTTAGTTTAAGAATTTGATTTTAAAAAAATATGTATATTTCACTCTTCATTACTGTAAGAATTTTTCAAATGGCAGTTGAAGTGTAAGCCGTAAATTGTCATATTATAATATTACATAGCCATTAACAATATTGCGAGAAAATACGTGCTGTTGTTGCACCACAACTTTCTTTAATAAACACTACAAATTTACAAAATATTTGTTCTCTTTAGAATGTTATTTCTGAACAACCTTAATACATAATTATATTAATCCATTTATTCCCACTGCCCCATTATTGGGAGTTGCAATTTATCATCAATTTAGAGATATTAGAACTTTATTTCAACGAAATTTTATTTCAAGTGATTGAGATTGGCAATATGTAATACCCTAATTGTCGAGACCCGCTCTCATTTGTTTCTAACCGTTTCCAATGTACGTCATTGATCAAGATGTTACGATATAATGGCTTGAAATAAAAGATAAGTCCTTTTCCTTGTATTATTTTTTGAATGTTCTGACAATATCACTTCATTTCCTTCTCATATACATTCTCAACATATCTCTCAACATATAAGAAAATTGCAAAAACATGTGTGTGAGCATAATAATGTGTAAATAATGCCGCCGCAATAATTTGGCGGTGGGACGTATTGGATAGGGGTTTATTTATTTAGTTGATATTATAACCTAGGTAGTTATAACTCACATTATTATAAATATTCTTAATTTGTAGGTTTATTTACAATGATTGGTCACGCGGGAATAACATAACGCAGCTTTTCTTGACTTTCAGTCTTACGGTGCATGATATTGCGACGACATGAAGACAACGATGATTTATTGAGCGGAAAAGTGTATATGGCACCTCCCGAGAATCAATTGATGGTGAAGTCGTTTACAATGTTCCTGTAGATAGTTTGGCAGCAATCAGTTGCGTGGTCATGTAGAGTTATTTGCAAGAAAACTTGATAGACACTGGCTGTGTCGTAGAAGTTGAAATAGGTACACCAGGGAATATCTGTGAAACAAATGACTGTACAGATAATACTAAGGAAAAGATACATTAACCTTCTGTTAGGATGTGATCAAATGTTTGTTTAGTGCGCTTCTGAATTATGCTGCGAACCGGAACTGTTAAGTAATGATTAAACTCCGGTAGAGCTCTTTGAAACATTTTATGACAAGGGGGTAGCAGACATGGTCCGATTCGGTGGAATGAACTACATAAATTTAACGAGATCAACTTAGATACGTTGTGCATTACGTCACAAAAACACCACAAGAAAATGCAAAAAATGTGATGTGGGATGTCAGGTCAATTATTTAGAACCTTTTCACTTCACATAATGAAAAATAAAATATTTGTGTCTTCATTTTTCTTTGTGTTACAATATTTAATATGTAACTTCATCAATAAATATAAAACGTTGATACCCAGCCATTTGTTTCAAATATTTATAGTCACAATTAACACCTCCCCTTTTATTCCCACCGCCACAATAATAGGGCGGCATGTTTTCGGCAATATTGATCAAAATACATTTCTCTTTATAATTATCAACATATGTAATAATAATAATAATAATAATAATAATAATAATAATAATGTAATTTTTAAAATAAATAGTTGTGGGAATAACTGGGTTAATGTTTAGTATCACGTTTCTGTATTTTTTGAAAATTTTATTCATTCACATTGTAAAAAAAAATATTTTCTCCACAATCCGTAATATTCCGAATTTACTGTAATTTGTAATCAGGTATTTGTTTGTTGTGCAATTACTCTATTAAATGAAATTAAATAACGTAAAATAATTTTATCAACTCGTTATTTTTATTCCTTAGTTCTAGTGGTTTGTATATTAAATATCGGCATTTTGGTTCGCAATCTAATTTGTCATTTTATATAATTTGTTGCCAATAGAACATTAATTTCTGCTCGTTCGTCATGAAAACCGCGAAAAAGCTGAAGCATTAGCATTTTCCTCATCGTTGCACAAATGAACATGAGTATCTATAAAAATGAAACATTGATTTGTTGTGTAAATTTAAAAACGAATATTGGCTGGACTGAATCTTCAAGCACCATAATGAATGAGTAATTTTTTAATAAATAAAATTTTGAATACAAATTTACTGATTACTTCGTTATATCACCTTTTTAAAAGAAATGTGTAAATAAGATGTGCCTTCATTGTAGTGATATATCATCTTTCTCCACAACTGATTTGTTTTGCTTTTATAGAATTGTTTTGAAAGTGATCCCCCCCCCAAAAAAAAACTTACCGGACGCAGACTGATAAAGAGTGACATTTCATTTCTTTATTCCTCTGGGTAACATCAGTACAACACACAACAGTATTACGAAAAATAATTACCAATCTCTTTAATCTTAGCTTTCCAGAATCGCTTTAGTGCAGCAATCCTAAATCCAGAGTACTGGTGCATTATGCGTCGGCTGTGCAGTGTGAGCATTATTATCCGCAGATTCCTCCGGGGCCCAGTAACCTCCTGGCCTAGCCCACCAGCTTGCTACTTCACTCGCTGAGCGGAGCATCTCTCGGGTGTGGAGACGGTCACGCTTGTCAGCTTGCGCTTCATGGCCAGCGTTACAACACCCGTCCGCAACCTGTGCCGGTCCCTAGACGGTCATAGACAGTTCCCCTGCCACGCGGATAGGCATACTCGGGGTATGTACTAGCCTATTTCGAGCAAGAGTATTCCTGAGGGAGAGAGATTCGGTTTGCACCAAACCGACCGTCGCTCAACATTAATTTTTGTGTTTATTTTGAATAAGCACGTTAAAGCTCGGGTAACTTCGCTGACTCATAAACTCTGATCTGAATTTATGTTATGCGATTACAAACTTGAAGTCAACTCATTCTTTATGGTTCTTAGAGGATTTTGTTTTTTGCAATTTACTAGTTTATAGTTTTCCTGTATTTTAAGAAAATACTTTAGTAACAATTGCAATTGTTTAACAGATTAAAAAAATAAATCTACAGCTAAATAATTGTTTTGCTGTCTGGGTGGAACCAGATTCAATTTTAATACAAACGTGACGATTCAAGATATTTAAAAATACTGTAAATATTTTTATAATTTATTTCTCTCACAGTTAGTTCACTGGTTGTTTCTCAGAGAACAATGTGTTCATTTTCTTATTGTTGATCATGATAGTATTGTTTCTTCCAGTTCTCTTCCGATCATTTCCCTAATTTAAGTTAGTTTTGTAATAACACGGTTTTCTGTAGAAAACCAGTATTTGCCAATTTCTCTTCGATACATAAATATTTCATACATATCTGCATTTGATGGTACTAATAAGCGTATTTTTTATCACATATTCTGATCTATATCATACAGGATTTCATCATACTCGTATAATACGCCTGCATCGTCATAATCCATTATGACTGCATCTCCAAGTAATACTGTCCAGCACTACTTTTAGCAGAAAATGTATCTGAGAAATACATATATTTAAAGATGAAAATTCCCGGAGTAAGATTGAAGGTACTCTATATTGGAGGTAAAAAAGGATATGCCAAAGTAATAAAATCAAGAAATAAGAGTGAACGAAGTTAATTTGACTCCAGTACGTGAATAAGGGTTCAGTTACTAAATAGATAGTGCTGAAATGGGGGCTGGAGATTCTATATCTTCGAGGATCACCGTTAATGATATGACAAGTATTTTACATCTTCTCCCCATTCATAGCCATCTGAAGGAGCCTCATGTATTTGAAGCATTCTGCTACGACAAATATTCAGTATGTCTGACTGAAATTGTGGTTATTAATTCAAGGATGCGGATACTCTTGGAACATTGTGGACCGAATCGAGAACAGGTTCCATGAATTTCGTTAACACGATATTATTGTTCTTCAGTCGTTAAGAACAAAAGCGGTGTACTGTCTTATTACTGCCACACCTCGCAGAACAAAAGCTGTATTGGGTCTATAGTCGCCTATCTCTCCCATCTCTTCAATCTTAATAACGAAAAATAATTTTTTAAGTGATTAATTTACTTACAGAATGTGGTACAAGAGTTCCGAATATAGAGTAGAAAAATGAAAAACTTATCGTTATTATTTATAAAATACACGTTGCTAACAATAACATTGATACTTGAGGCGTATCTCATCAGCGTGCCTATTATTGAAACAACCTGTTCACTTTTGTAATCAATTAAAACATACTCCCACAATAGAGCTATTTAGATTTATCTCTCCCGTATTTAATTTTATCTTCTAATTTTCGGCAAACTGTACATTTTATTTGTAATTTAAAAAAATTTAGTTCAATGAACAATTAATTTCCCTTCCCATCCTTTTCTTAATATGTAAAATTTGCTACTGTCGCTTTAACTTCACATTGCAGCAACATAGTTTCCTTTGTCGCAGGACCCGCGTCCTCGTATCTTCGCCGGCCACGTGCTCGTCCCCAGGGCCAATCGTGCCACGCCCCCTCTGTCGCTTCCACTGCCGCTGCCCGCTGCCGCAGCCGCAGCCGCAGCCGCAGCCGCAGCCGCAGCCGCCGCCGCCACCGCCGCCGCCAAGACCATCACTACCCCCCCTCACCCCCCACCACCACCCTCACCACCCTCACCACCGCCATCTCTATCACGTCTCGTCCATTCCCGTTCCAACTACCACACCCTCTTTTCCGTTGCCGCCACCGTCACCACCACAGCAAACATCACCATTACCACCACCATCCCACACTCGCCCCACCACCACCGCCACCAATACCACGCCGCCTCCGCCGTCCGGGCCCGCGCCGTGCCGCCCCGCCCCGCCCCGCCCCGCCCCTCCCCTCCGCCCCCGCCCCCCACACCCCGCCCCTGCCCCCTGCCCCGCACCGTCTCCCGCTCCCCGTCCCCGCCCTCGCCCTCTTTCCCACTACCGTCACCGCTGTCGCCGCCGCTCGCATCAAACCTCTGTCCACCGCCACCTACATCACGCCTCGTCGCGGCCGCTTTGATCCGCGAATAAAGACGCGGCGCCCGGCGCGGTGCACGCCCCGCGGCGCGGCTCCGCCACCTGGCAACCAAAGCCCCGAGCTCATCTCGGCGCACGCTTTGATCCGCGAATAAAGACGCGGCGCCCGGCGCGGTGCACGCCCCGCGTCGCACCGATCTCCTCCGCGCGGCCCGCACCATCCGCACCAACCGAGCCGCTCCCCCGTGGCGCCTCCTCGCGCTCACACGCCTGGCGCCCCAATCAGACGCGAATTGCCCGCCCACCCGTTCTGATACGAACTGCTTTGGCCCGACACGACCTGCTCCGACCTGTGCCGCTTTGCTCCGCGCCGCTCGGTTTCCTCCAGAAATCGTCCACCACGTTTCACTCCAAACCGAAGAATTCGAGGGAATAATACCTCACAATGCTTAGGAAGATCTAATATATAATGCTCTCATATCTCTGTTCGGAAAAGTGGTTGATAAGGTGGAATCATCACGCGGGTGACGAGAATGTGAATGAATGGCGTAAGGTGTCCTACCCTAGGTTCGAGTCCCGACGGAGAGCAGTGGATATTTGACGCCACCTAGATAGCTAGGTGGGATTTACTTCATGCTGGCTGGAGGAACATTGTAGTTTCGTGATGCTCTAATTCTTTTCTAGTGATCAGTACTAATCGAATGCCGGAGCATGCCAGACAAATAATCGTGAATCTCGCGCAATCTTTCATTTCTACTTTGTCGCACACTACAAAAAACGGCTATTTTTAATAGAAAAGCTCATATTTCAAGGGTCTGGTATCGAAAAAGTCTCTGACAGGTTGTGTGCTTGAAATCCACGTTTTGAGACGTTTTGTGCCGAATAACAGTGCCGGGTGCTACAACAGCACGTACCTTCCTTGTTGGGCGATGTATTTGGCCGCATGGAACGCGGTTTTGATTCGTCGAATTTTTGTTGATGTTTTAGCTTTAAGAGATTTAGTTTTCGCGCCTAATGCGCTACAATTGGTAACATTTTGCAAAAGAATGCAGAGTTGTCAAAATGGACAGAAATTATGATATTATAATATACGTAAACGTTAACGTAACGTTAACGTAACGTTTACGTTATTACGTTAACGTAAACAAATTAGTAACGTAAACTTTATAATGCAAGAAAGTACGTGCTGCTGTAGCACGACAACTTCAGCCTTATTAACGTTTAAACACACACTTACATGCGCTACCACATGTCGGAGATCAGGGAATCTTGGAGCTATTTCCGGCTGGGATGGTGCACCGTTGGGGAAGATACCTGTACACACAAACCCCTTATTCTAGTCTATTTGCTTGGCATACGTTTCTCCATCTAACCGTCCAAAATCACTGAACATTGTTTCTCTACTAACCCGCCACACCCACATACTAACCCCATTTAACAGGTCTCTCTCTACCTTTTCTCCTTTTCTTCTCTTCTCCTTCTCTCTCTTCTCTCTTCTCTCTCTTCTCTCTCTTCTCTCTCTCTCTCTTTCTTCTCTCTTCTCTCTCTCTTTCTCTCTCTCTTCTCTCTCTTCTCTCTCTCTCTCTCTCTCTCTCTCTCTCTCTTCTCTCTCTCTCTTTCTCTCTCTCTTCTCTTCTCTCTTTCTTCTCTCTCTTTCTCTCTCTTCTTCTCTTTCTCTCTCTCTCTTTCTCTCTCTCTTTCTCTCTCTCTTTCTCTCTCTCTCTTTCTCTCTCTCTGTAACTGTCTCTCCTTCAGGTCGTTATTGACTTCTTCGCCTTTTAATTCTTTCTCATCCATATTGTTCGATAGTTTGCCTAGTCGCTGACAATCAACTCGTTCCTGTTCACCATCAGGGCTGCCATTCCTAACACCCCCTCCTACGACTCCTAACCAGCTAAACCACCCACCCTCCTAGAGGTCCCTTCTGCCCGCCGCCATCAGCCAAACCCCCTTCTCCTCTTATCCCTCCCACTCCTCGTCCGCCTCCGCTGCTGCCGCCTTGCAGGTGCGAAGTTGCTCGCTCTGTGCCGAAAGGAGTTCATTACTACATGCAAATAAGTTGGATATTAGTTCGGAGCGCAAGTTTTAACTGTGTGTATTCCACGGGAGCGTCCGGGAAGAGGCACAAGCGGCCCAAGAAGATGTTGGAGGCGTCGGCGACGGCGACGCGTCGCTTGTTCTGAGTAGGTAGAAGTGTCGGCGGCGGTGGAGGAGGAGGATGGGTCGTGATGTAGGGTGAGACGGGAGTGAAAGCGGATACTGGAGGTGACTGGATAAGAGGGAGTCGGAGGAGAGGTCGGAGGAGAGGTCGGAGGAGAGGTCGGAGGAGAGGTGGCGGAGGAGAGGTCGGAGGAGAGGTCGGAGGAGATGTCGGAGGAGAGGTCGGAGGAGAGGTCGGAGGAGAGGTCGGAGGAGATGTCGGAGGTCGGAGGAGATGTCGGAGTCGGAGGAGATGTCGGAGGAGATGTCGAGAGAGGTCGGAGAGAGGTCGGAGAGGTCGAGAGAGGTCGGAGAGAGGTCGGAGAAGGTCGGAGAGAGTTTCGGAGAAGGTCGGAGAAGGTCGGAGAGAGGTCGGAGAGAGGTCGGAGGAGAGGTCGGAGGAGAGGTCGGAGGAGAGGTGTGAATCCGCGAAGCCGACCCCCGGGAACACGGGAAACGGGATATCTATCATTGATTTTGAGAACTGGAGACGTAAGTTTGTTCTACTCTTGCTCACAACTAAATAAAATTTCCAATTTCCAAATAAATTGTTGTTGCCGCAAGTCCATGCAACTTCATATATTGAACATTAAAATAATTACCTACTTATTGTGCTTCCCCTGTCTAAATACTGAAAACATATCATGAAAAAAATCAAATATATTACCTTCGTAAACAATTAATATTCACATTCATCCATAACAGTACACAGGAAAACTCATTCATACAAACGTACATTCTTTTTCTCCTTATTTTTATGGTCATTTAGTCTACCAATTTAACATTTTACCCTCTGCAAAGGGTTCTTGGCGTTCTCATGTCATCAAATCAAAATAATCATTTAAAATTGCCCATTTCCCTTGTCGTTGGCCGCAGAGTTCCACCAGAAAAATCAACACACACGTCGTCGACTTCCAGAAATACCATTTTCATATTTTGAACCACATTTCACTTCGTACTTGTACTTTTCTTATCATTCAGTGTATCACCTTGCATTTATAAACCAACATGGCTTCCATCCCGATTCGCACGTAACAAGTCTAAAACCACTCTGACTTCTCGTTTTTCTCTCTTGGTAAAGTTCCAGAAACAATTGTCGTCTCTTTCGTTCAACATTTAGTATCTATGAATATAATTTCGTTTTTCCCTTTAAATTTCGCCACACTTGATCTCGTTTTTTAAAAATTAAATTACGTATGTTTCTGGATATTTTATTCAAATTTCACTGCCCTTTTGGGCACGTTTAGTTTATTCGATATCTTTACTTACATCATAATTTCGGTGGGTAATGTTCAATTGTCTCAAGAAAAATAATGATTCCTATTGAATTTCCTTTAAAACGCTGATGTACATCGGAATATTCGTCAGCGTAATATCTCCTTTCTGGATTTTTTTCTCCGCTCTGTTGTTTTTACAGTTCCTCAGGTCCGGTGTAATAGTAAATAAACACTACTCTCTCCAATTCCGTCATTTAGTTTTGTAAATATGTCGCCTTCGCGGTTTATTAAAACACATCAAATTATTGTTTTGGACGAGCTGCCTGGATCGTCACACATGCGAAATTGTGTTTTCCGGGAAAGGGAAAAAATATCCAAAACGTGTAGCTTCAACAACACTTTCTGTTCTAGATTTTAGTTACATTACTTTTACCAAGTGAGAAATATATCAATAGTTAAGAATTACAAGAACATAAAACTTAACCTAAAATTTTACCGTAAGTGGTGTAACAACTAGATAGAATAAAAGTCAAAAAACAGGACGATTTGGAATTTTATATTTGAGAGATAGGAATAATCATCCACAACAATAAACAGTTATTATATTTATTATAATATGCTCAAAATTACCTTTCGGGAAAATAATTTCCCATCTTCAGTGGGTCTCTACCATAAAGCAAAAAATGAGAGATTAACATAGAGAAAGGGAGCAAATAGACGTAAAGCAAAAATATGAAATAAAATTGACAAATAAAATGAAATAAGTAATACAATAATAAAATTAAAAATAACTTACTGTCCAGGCAACGTGGATCACGCATAAACATTTACATTACCGGGATTATATATATATATATATATATATATATATATATATATATATATATGAACTGGAAACTGCTAAGATGTCCGCCATCATGTAGAGTGGTGAGAATGAAAGCCCACCCTGGAGGGAGGGAGGGATTCAGAATTAGTAGGTTTTAAAATTTTAAAATTGCAAAACGTTTATATTTTAATCTAAATTGTCTAAGTAAAGAATGTAAGGTTGTACTTAAACTGGGGGCGGGTAGGGGCTAGTCAATAAAATTATATAAAATATTTAAAATGAGAAAAGTTTAAAGGAATTTCAAAAAAATTGTACAAATTTTCCTTACATACTAAGGAAAATTTTTAAGTAATTAAGGTCAAAATAATGTTTGGGGGACTAGTCAATAAAAACATTCAACATGGAACTGCTTTTAATTAAAGAATGTTCATTCAAGATAGAAAAAAATTTTTTGAATAGTTTTAAAATTTCTAAAGTTTCTAAGATATTCATTTTTTTGCCTTTCTTGAGTAAGTAAAGGATTTCTAAGTTTTGTTAAGGGTCAAAGAAATGGTTAAATTGAATCAAATGATTAGCAAAATATATAAACACAATTTATATATTACACGTAACAATTTATATTGTAAATTTTTTGAAACAGATTTTTATTCCCATTTATTTTTATTAATATAGGACATTGTCATGTACAATTTATTAAAATTATAAAATGTACCTGTACAAGGTTATTGAGAAAGTTTATAGTAGAAATTGTTGTTATACATTACTGATTAATCTTCATAATAATACACGTTTTAAAAAATTATCTCGTCTACTTTTAAAATATATGTAGTAAGATTTAATATTTTGTCAAAATTTAGTAAATAAAATGAAAATATTTCTGCACGTTACACTAGTTTAATTATTTTTTTTTTAAAGATATATAGTTTGACGTTATTGAATTAAAACTATGATTATTGTTAAGATAATATGCATCGTAACTAATGCGCAACTTGGTACACGCGTTAGGGAAATATATTCCAAACTATTCTTATTAAACTGTTTGTCTTAATGCGAGTTTTGATATTCTAAATCTATATCGTTTACAAAATAACCAAAAAGTTTTTAATTTAATTTTCATATTTCATTAATTAAAGTAATGTAAGCAGTAAAACAGACACAATTTGTTTTTTGAAAGATAGTAGAAAGGTCGTTTATTTAAATAAATGATTAAAACAATAATTTACTCGTTCATGATTTAAATCGATTATTTTAATCTACAATTGAAAATGATGCAAACCGAGAAAAACTGAAGTTTGAAAAAACAACCTCTAACCTACACCACACACTCCAGTCCAGCACTTTTTCTCCTCCCTTTCCCTCTCTTCTCCTCCCTCTCTCTCTCCCACGCAAATAGGGGTGGTTCTGCGAGGTCTCGCCCGCCCCCTCTCCGCCGGACAGCGCGACCTCCGCGAAGAGTAATGGCGCTCCTAACCGAACGTGAAATATAATTCGGGTGTGATTGTAGTTGGATTAGCCGTTAACGTTTTATTTTAAAAGCAAATGAGGGCGCGCTCTCGCGGATCTCGTTGCAATCGCGCCGTCGTGCCTGATTCCCGAGTAATTTGTAACGAGCCACCGCCCGCGGATTCGCGTTGTCTTCTTGCCGCCCGCTGCGCAGCGCCAGCCGCTCCACTGGCTGCTGCGTTGCCACTCGCGCGACGGCGACGGCCGACCTTAGGCTCCACTACTCATGTGCTTGAGTAAAGGCGGCACCGCGGCGAAAAATGACTTGTGTACATAGTGCAGTGTGTATAGTGAAATGACGTGTGGCATGAATGTGTGACTGATATTTATATATATAGATTTATATATAGGTTTTTATATATAGGTTTTTATATATAGGTTTATATTTATATATAGGTTTATATTTATATAGGTATATATAGGTAGATTTATATATAGGTTTATATATAGATTACGAATGAATGGGAGAGTGAATGAATAAAATAAAGTAGAACAAGAACATTACAAAGAACTCTTTAATCAAGAAATCTTTCAATATCAAATGTTAATAACTAAAGATCCCAAAATGGCACTGTTATTATGAGATCATTTAAGTTGTATGTTTAAGATACAAGCCCTCCCAAAGCTGCAAAAGTCGAAAAGGCTGCAACGACTATTGTAATCCGTACTTTGAATAAATTCCCGCCCCTCTAGGGTAACTGGAGAGGGGAAAATTGAAAAAGACTACTTATGTGTAACCCCAGCACCAATATTCATCTCTCTGTGTTTTTCTGGAAATTGCAGAGCTCGGCTACATTGTACCCGAGCTCTGCAATTTCCAGAAGAAATAAAACTGCGTGACATTCACTTCCTAAACACTCACCATTTATTATATTCAACACTATTCCAGGACAGTATGGCCAACTTACTATTCCACTATAGTGTTTTGTACGTAAAACTTCAACAAACACACAGAGAATGTAACAGCTTTATTACTACCTTCCAATGCGCGAAGAAATTGAAAGAGTTTTGTTAAACCTCGACCATATGTGGGGTGTTCATGACTTTGGAAGATTCCTGAGAACCCTGAAAAAATACACACTAATGGTGCTACAACAGCACATACCTTCTCACGTTATTTCTAAATTTGAATTTTCGAAAATTCAGAGTTCAACGAAAATGAGATTCATGCCATTCTTTTAAACATTCCTTCTTCTATCCGGGGAAAAATTTTAAAGAAAACATTTGGAGCGGATTTTGAGAAAAAAACTTAATTTTTTTAATTGCCTATATTTTGCGAAAATTACATGTTCAAAAAGAACTTCCTTAAAATTCGATTTTCAGAAACAGATTTTATTAAGAAAAAATATCTATCTTGAGTATTATAGTTGTACTTCTGCAACAAGTGCAAACAATGCACTTAAAAAATTGTAAAATAAATTACACTTTTGCAATTTTAAAAAAATCCTGGATTTCAACGAACATGAGGTCTGCACTATTCCCTTAAGCGTCCTTACGCTATCCGCAGGCAAAAGTTTGATAAAAAATATGGTGCCATTTTTGAGATGGTTTTTGAGGCTCTATTAAGGAACCCTCAAAAGACAAAACGTCCGTTTAAAATTTCCGAACCCTCCAGTTCATTTAGATCGATTGTGAAATATCAGTTTTGAAGAAAATCGACTGAATGGATTATGCATTAGCGTTGACTACAGACGAACAGACAGACAGACGCTTTTGCCGTCAATCGATTTTTCGATATCATGGACTCACAAAACATGGATTCTGGTTACATCACATGTTAGAGGAATTGTTTCCTTAAATTTAGCGATCCATTTGTTTTGTTACCAGAGTTCGGCATTAAGAGTTTTTCTGCCGAAAATTTGCTGTTTTCCTGTGCACGATTACATAACTTTCTCTTCTTACGAAGTACCTTCGTAAGGGCGAGAATGTAAAGTAGATATTTTAACAGTGTCCAATGCGAGCAGAAAATGCAAGGAACACTATCCATTCTCCGGCAGTGGTTTTGTTAGATATACGGGAAGTCGGAAGAAATTAAAAAAAAATTAATGAATCAGCTTTGATTTGGACTCAAAATGCAGTGAGTTTTCTCGTACAGCGCGTTCCGACCGAATTCTCATACTCAGCGCGTCACTGCTAACGGCACAGCTGACGTCATGCAATAGCACGCCTGTGAATAAGAACCCGCAACCTATTAAATATTTGATATTTACATGAGGCGTTTTGCTATTGTAACTTTTTGTTATTTTAGGTATGGAAGGGGTCTGTTATTCTGTGTTCCTGTAAATACTAGTAGTATGCTATTGCAGTTTTCGTGAAGATACGAATTCGTTAAAATACTTACTTTATTGCAGTGTTATAGGAGAGTATTTTATTAGTTGTTTTTGAGAAGTGTGTGTGCTACTTTCTCGTAAACCATTGATAACTTTGTCAACGTTTCACCTACTCACTTAGTGCTCAACTTGTCATGTGCAATCACCTTTCTCTCGTGTTCTCACCAGTCTCACGAATGCAGTGATTCTCACTGAGAACAAATCTACTACTATTCCCATGCCTTTATTCTCTCTGGTCCACGCTCATAAAGCCTTACTGTGACTCTCTTAATACGCTTTTAGTGGCCCCTGGTCAATAGAACCTCGCATCTAATGTTCACTCATTCAGAAAGATGCCAGCGCATTCTTCTACGTATTTCTTTCTTTCTTTCTTTCTTTCTTTCTTTCCTATTATCACATTTCCTTTCTGCCCTTATCATCCATCACTTCTTCCTCCTCCCTTCTACCCGCTTCTTCATTTGTTACAACCTACAGGTATTCAAACCTCGAACAACCACTCTCCACTCCATATTCCCTCCTTCTCTTTTTCATCTACTACTCGCCCATATCTAATAGTTTACATCGAACATTTCCCCATCACAAGATATCCATATTCACCATCCGACACGCGACGCAAACAAACCCGAATCCTATTACTCTTCATTCCGCATCAATTGATTATCACCTGCACCTCAACACTGACCATGGGCATCACACTGTCCTCATCATTCGCTACCGATAACCCAGCCGTCCCCACACACATTTCTACCCCAAGTACTTCTCATCCACCAACCACCACCGCCGTCTCCTCCTTCCGCGCGCAACCCCGCGGTGCCTTTGCGCGCAGATAGTGAGCGAAATTTAATAAAGTTTCGCGTTGTGTGCTCGCGCGCGCGTTCGCCAAGATTGGTGGCGAGCGCGGGCGGTGGGCGGTGGGCGGGAAGCGGGGCGAGACGAGAGGCCCCGGCGTAAATAAAATCTGTCGTCCCGGGGAGTCCGCTTCGCCCCACCCCTTTTCCCGTCTCGACTCGTGTGCCCGTTCCAGTTCCAGCCCCCGCTACGCTGCGGCTCCGCCCCGCCCCCGCTCCGCCCGCCCCGGCTCCATCCCCCACCCCCGCCCCGCTCCGCTCGCCGCCCCGCCCCGCTCGCTCCGCTTCCCTCCCCGTCCCGTTCCGGTCTCTCCCCCCCCCCCCCCGCCCCCACTCCGCCTCCCCGCTCCATCAGCTCTCTGTCGCCCGCTCCACCCTCCGCTCTGCCCCCCCATCGCCCCCTCGAACCCCCCCCCCTCCGCTCCCCCCTGTCTACCGCTCCGCCTTAGACCCCGGTCTACCGCCCCACTCCTCCACCCCTGGCCATACTCCCCGCTCCTTCTCCATTCCGTCCCCGCTCTACTCCATTCTCCCCATTCCTCGACTTGTCTCCCCCCCTTTCTGCCCCCTCCCCAATTTGCTCCTCCAATTTGCTGCGTTTCCAGCACGCTCCTCACTCCGCCGCGCTTCCCCCTCCCCCCCCCCCCCCCCCGCGCCCCCCCCACCCACCCTGCGCCCGCCCCCGCGGCTGCCCTCATCTCCGCGTCCACCCCCGTCCCGGCGTACGCCCTGCCCCCGCTGGGGTAATTAAATTCAACTACTGTCGTCTGAGAGATTTATTTCTACGCCGACGCCGTTGCACTCCGCAGAAACGACGAAGGCGCGCTGGTGGGGGTTTGGGTTTCGGCTGTTACAGCGACCAGGACTGTAACGGTGCCCGTTGCGGAGACGACAGATTCGCCTGCGGCCGAACAGAACGGAGGGCACACAGAGGGAAAAGTCCGGTTATAGTGGGTGGTTCTGCGACCGTAAGTCATACAGACTCCCGTAATGTGGGTCATGCGAGTTCATTCATACCTCAAAGTAGTCGTTGTACATTGTCTAGAGCTGATGTTGCGATTAAAATTGTGAAACGTGCTCAATATGCTACGTCTATTATCACTAGCTTACCAATTGGAGGGGGATTCAATGATAGGCCCCAAAGAAATTGTTTTCCTCTTTATTTAGTCAAGAAGTTACTTTTCATCCGTTAGATTTGTTTTTATTAGAAGCTTTCTGTACCTTTAGGAATAGTGTATGATTACAAATTTCTGTACCCATAACGCAGCGGGATCCGTAGTACAACGACTGTTGGGGTTATTCCCAACGGTTATCAGGTTGTTGTACCCAAGTTTGCAGGTTCAAATCCGACCGAAGACGTGGATTTTTAAAGGCGAAACAATCCTTCGTAAGCCTTCCTTCGGCATGTTAAGCCGTCAGTCCCATGTTGTAGTCTCTGAGCTAAATTAAAAATCGCCTGTTTCGTCGCCCGAGTAACTCCTTCTTTCTCTACTTACTGGTGAAAAATCTGGATTCAGCGTCATGGGGATCCTCTAATAAATAACATGCGCTTGACAATGCAAGGCAGGTCTGCGTGGTTCGAGACGGGCTATTCGCAAAAAAAGGAAAAAAAGTAACTATTGCCGTGCGTAATCGCTTCCAGGACCCTCCGACACTCTCTTATAACCAGGCCTGCCCAACAGACAAGTACCAAGTTTAATTTCTGTCATTGAAGATAACAGTTGTGCCATGTGAACAAAATAGTGAATTTGTTCTTAAAACGACACTATTTCCTTGCGGAAACGACAGTTAGTACAGAAAAATTGACAAATCAATACGATCTTACTTTACCTCAAAAAAATGAAAATAGGTTAGTACAAACTAGCACAAATGGTTGTATCTACTTTTTATAAAAGCGCAGTATTCTATGTTGTTCTTTATTGATGCCATGTATGCAGTAAATGTGAACTTAAAATATAAATATCTGCATTCTTCTTTATTTGAAACACAATGTAGACAACACTTTATTTGAAAAACAATATTGAGTCCACAATGTCATTTATTTAGCGTTATAGTTGAAAATATAGGACTTATTAGTAAGCCTTTCTCTGTCCTAGACACTAATCCATGTCTATACGAAAAATGTGAAACTTTTTGAATGAGAATAGCTGCGCTTTTTATCACGAAACAATTTTGTGAATTATCTCGCACTTTCTCTGTCGCGCTCATTACGTCTTCTGGTTGTTCAATCCGCGATGCGCACTCTGACGGGGGGATACTCCAAGGCTGCGTGTCCGGACTCTCTTCCGGACAATCTGTCAAGCTGACGCTATATGACGTAAGAAAGTTTTAATAATATTTTGTCACATGCGAACAAATTTCTAACCTCTCAATAGTCTACCTAATGGACACTACTTCTTGGCTGTCCGGGTGACTGTCCGGCTGAGAGGCCCACAACGCCCACTCTCAGTCCACTACACGGCGTCACCCGGACAGCCATGAAGTAATCGACGCGAGCCGCGGAAGCTTACGTGTACTACCTAATGGACATTCTAAGAATGAATTAAAGGAATAAAATTGAAGTGAAAAACTAATAAAGGACGATGGCTCTGAAAAAATATAACTTATTTTTGTATTTCGTTGTTATGAAACGTGGTTGTATTTTCTTCAAGTTTCTTACATCATTGGAATAAGTCTTTGACATAATGGCATCACTTATGCGGTGTATAATGGGCGTCTAACTTCTTCATATTCATCGAAAAATGAGACTATGTTGTTTTAATTATTTTTTTTTCGACTTGACCTAGATCTCCAATAGCGACATTTAATTAATTACGCAAAAGGACACTCATCTTGATGTGTCTCCCCTTCTTTTCAGACCATTTCAAACATTTACCAGAAAGTAAAAAAAAGAGAAAACGCTCAAATGAGAAAGGCCGCTCTCATTGTATCTCGGAGAGGATTCCACGAATTATCTTCCACTTTCCCTGCTGCGCTCACACTCGTGCCGGCTCTCTCATGGCTGCGATGTGAGCAGCGCGCGGGCGGGCGGGGCGGGCGGGCGGCGTACCCCAAGGCTCCCTCTCGCGCCCTCGCGCCCCGGGGCCGCGGCGCCGCACAAAGGGCGCGGCCCTTCAAAATTCGAGAGCCGAGTGACGCGGCAGCTCTTCAGAAGAGTCCGCAAGTTCCGCGCTGCTCTGCGGCTGACGGATCTTTGTTTGCAGACAGCGACCGCCGCCGCCGCCGCCGTTGCCGCCGTGCCGGGAATATTACTGGATGAGTTATTCGCTACCGCCGCACGAGCTCGTAGCATTGTGGGTCGCCGCTTCGTCGAGTTCTCCCGGAAAGAGCACAAGGAGGAAGATTCGCTGAGTGGGTGAGCGGAAGGGAGGGGAAGGGTTCAGATGTACCTCTCCTTTGCTGTTTCCTCCCGGCTGGAGCTGCCGCTTTCTACAGTCGATATCAGAGGCACTCTGAGGTCTCTGCATGCCCTTTATCGTTGTGCGCTGTCTTTGCCTCTTACCACTCAAACGAGTGTTTTTGGTGTGCGTAAATTTTGAAGCCCTTCGTCTAAGTGGATTTAAAAATGGATTACAATTATTACAATTAGATACGACATATGTTAAATTAGTGATATAGTCTTGTGCGGTGAGATGAACTGCTGGACAGAGTTCTCGTTCTGCAGGTCATTGTGAAACTAAGCAATGTGGTGCCGCAAAGTGTAGACGTATGACCAACGACAATTTGAGCTCTGGTTTAGTTAAATATAAAATTTTGTGGCCTGTATTATTTATTTTTCCTGTCATTTATTTGTTGTCACTGTTTCATACAAACTGTTTTGTGGTTACTACAATCTAGTTTTAATTTTTGATGATCATGATAGTGAAACTGCCAGAGGAGTAAAATCGAATCTGTTGGAACATTTAGTAATGATGGTATCCGAAAAATGTTTATGAGCATTGTGAAAGATATGTTAGGGTAACTTAATATTAAGTTCTCAATCACACTTTCTCTGGATATGAGAATACAATACCATGAACTCTCTCTTGAATTTGTTTAGAACCCAACGAATTTGTGGTAAAGATTCCTCAAAAAAAATTTCAATTTTTCTTTCTTACATATTCCATCATCAAGCATAATAATAATTTCTCATATTTGAGGAAAACATTTCTTGGCCACACTACCACTCAGAGCGTAAATAACAAATAAATAAATATACGAATTTGATGGTTTCTTGCTAATAATTAAGCTTTAATTCTGTTTCTCGTGATTTTAATTGAAGTATCTACAACTAATACTAGTTGGAATTCATTACTTTAGCTCGTCTGCAATAATTGTTAAGGGTATCATTCCTTCTAAGTAATATCAAGATTACTGTTCATATGGTTTTTTTCAATCCTCTCATCAGTATGCCACGCATAAATAAACCGTTTCCTCTTAAATCTTTCTCAGTTTTTTCATGACTGCTTTAAATGTAATCTGATCATTCCTTTTTTATTCAGCGGCCGGAATATTTCTTTCTGTAAGCACTCTATCCGACTTATAGACTTCTACCACACATTTTCAGTTTCTCTCTTTCCCCAGCAATCTACTCAGATCTTAATAATAAATTTTATGGAAAAGAAATTGCATAGATTATCAGGCGGTAATCATAGTAATACACAAAACAATAAAACGTATGACACATAATTCACGCTTATGCTCACTGCACACTAAAATGAATAAAAATATAAACAATAGACTACGTATTTGTATTTAATACATTATTGAACTTTTTAAAATGGCTATTATATTTTAATGCTCGGAATCTCAGTACAGTCTCTCTTAATTTAAAAATAATATATTCACCACACTTTACAGTACTTACGTGATATTAATACCTCTCTTTATAGTTCTCCTTTGATATTTGAAGCCCTTCATTCTTTCAGTGAATGACACAACTGTTGTACGTAAACGTTTCCAGTCTTTTTTTTTTTTTACAAAAGCTGCAATCCTGGACTACAAAAGGAAAATATAACTTGTATTAAAATGTAAAATTGTAAACAAAATGTAACCCCCCGAAGAAAAAAATTGTATTGTAATCTTGTAGAATAGTCTCTAACAACCTGACTGTTGATGGGAGTCTAAATAATTTTTTAAAGATGTAATTAGTGCGCTAATTCTCGAATTCCACACAATCCAGTATGCCCTCCTTCAACACCATCTATCAGTACTCTCCTGTCGTTTTGCATATCGTCCTTCCTTTCACCGACGTCTCCACCTTCATTTTCGTCATTGCTGCAACCTCTTCTCTGTGATGTTGCTTAACGTAATAAGAAGCCTCCGGAATCGCTGGAGATTTAATGGCTTCTCCGCGAAGCTGTTTCTGTGGTTCGGAGGCACATTTGGCTCAGACTCCTTCAGTCACGTTTCCTTCTGAAGGCGGTCTTGAAAGGCTTTGAGACGGGCAGACACGAAACAGCGTTTGTACTTTGGAGGCTAATAACGTATTATGATATAATGGGAGTTTACTTTTCGTATCTTCTTGCGATTTTCTAACAAAAGAGTATTTTATTTTGGAGATCCGCGGTGTGTTTTAGCAAAGATTATGATCGTCGGATTTCTTCCAGGAACAAGTGCTTTGTGTAATGAAATTCAAATAGCGATAATATTCTCGCTTTCTTGTATGCAAGAAATATGTAAAAAATCAGTTTATTAAAACTTCTGATTCATCTATCTGTTGATAGTGAAATTAGAAAATTTAAGAAATGTAGTTTCACTAATTTATCCGAAAAAATATAAGAGTTTTCGTTTTAAAATTGTTTTGCATTTTTTGGACAATGAAAATTGATCACTATTTAAGAAAATTACCATTTTTTAAAATTCAGCAGGCCATTAAATACAAATTAATTGCTTTACCTGACATTATCTGGCGAACCCGAAGGCCTGAAAGCCATAGAGACCTACATGTTACGATATTCTAACTTGTCGAATCCTGACGTCAGGCTAGGAAAAGGGACCGTATAATGGAAGAGCTGAGGAAAAAAGAGCCTCTGAAGGAAAACCTGCTCTCAGAAGACGAATAGACACCAATAGATCAAACTTTGTAAGCTTATTAGAGCCAGAGGGGACGTCACGAGTATTTTTTTTTTCAGATTTCGGCATCTTCAGTATCTTACTGAAACAGGACCACTGAACGTCGTTTACATTCCCACCTCTATGCTTACTTACCACACACACATGTCTATCTCCCCCATAGTTTTCTCACTTGTTATTTATTTCTTTGCTAATTGGTGTAGCCTCCTCTCTGCTTACCACTAATCAATATTATTTCCTCAGTCTGTATTACTATTGCCCTAAAACCCAAGACCATTCATAAAATTTCGTATTTTTTTCACCAAGTGAGATCTTTTATTTCTTAATTTATTCTGGTTAAGAGGTGTGTTTCTATTTCGTTTTTTTATCAATGTTTTGGTGGCACCGTAATTGAAGAGGATGTAGATCCTTTTTCTTAATTTCCTCAAAAGACTCAGGCGTATATTATGCAATAGTATATTGTACTATTGCCTATGAGTCTTTCACTCTGCATTAAATTTACGCATCGACCCAAAGATACACGAAACCTTCCCTCTCAAAGGTCCCAGAATTACTATTTTACTAACTCATTACTATACTCTAACGGTGCCAATTATAAGAAAATGATTCTTTTCAAAGAGACTGTGCAGATTAAAGTTAACATGTACTCGTGTAGACAATAACTGGTTTTGTAAAGCATTTGATTCATGAAATGAGAAATATTTCAATAACATTGAAGATGTATAGTATATTTTTGATTATTCAGCACTCAATTTGACATTCTTCTAGATCTTCCAGAATCTTGAAAATATTAATTCCTATTCCGATCACACGAATTACACTTTTGAAATAGCTATTGAATTCCCACAATATCAACACATTCTTTATTTTACAGTGAATCTTTTATGCAAACTGAAGCACACAACCGCATTTACTGAAAATATGCAAAAGCACGTTCCGACAATTCGAGTCAGAAACGTGCTGATTTGACTCGGTCAGTACACCATCATAAATCAAGCCAGAGCCGTAGAGTGTGTAACACACAATTCACTGAATAATTCTGAATCTCAAGTGCAGCACGCAAGGACATCCGTGTTCGCACGCGCGACAATACATTTCAATTAACAGCTAAAAAAAAAAAGGATGTCGGATGGAGTGCAAAAATGGCGGGCGGGCGTGTATCGTGAGCGGCAAACGCTGCACGTGGGGGCTATCACTCAGCGGCGGAGCAGAGGCGCAGATTTAAATGTGCGAGCGGCAATCAATTGCACATTTATCACCGGGAGCCAGCGTGGCGGCGGCGGCGGAGGTTGGGTTGGAGAGAACCCGGCGGTTGGAGAAGCTGCGGCACCGAGCGCGGAATGGTGATGGCGGTGGCGCAAACGTTGGCGAGCGAATGGTGATGGCGGTGGCTAAGCGATCGCGAAGTCGGTGTCAGTGAGAAGTCGGTCGGTGATCGGGGACTGTCGGATCGGCGACTGTGTCGGTGACGTGGCGAGTGCGAAGTCGGTGGCAGGGAACGATCGCGATTGGTGTCGATGTCGGAACGTTCAGTGGCGGGGCGATCGCGGATTCGGTGTTGGAACGATGGCGAAGTCGGAGATTGAAAAAGATTGCGGTCGGTGTCGGGAACGATCGGTGGCGGGGGATCGCGGATTCGGTGTTGGAACGTGGCGAAGCGGGATTAATTGGCGGGGGGGGAAAGATTGCGATCGACGTGGCGGTGTTGGAATGATGGCGAAGTCGGTGTCGGGGAAAATTGCGATCGGTGGCGGAACGGTCGGTGGCGTGGCGAAGTCGGTGGCGGAACGATTGCGAGTCGGTGCGGGGAAAGTTCGCATCGGTCTTGGTGTCTGAAACGGTTGGGGTATCGGGGGTGACGGCGAAGTGGTGATAGGTGCGATGGCGATTTTTGGGGTATGAGGCGGGAAATGGCGAAGTCAGTAGCGGGTGGAAAGGCTACGTCGTTGGCGGGGGAGATGTCAAAGTCGGGTGTGTAGGAATGGCGAAGTTGGAAGTGGGGCAAAAGTGTGGGAATGGGAAGTTGGAGCAAAGTAGGTGTTGGTAGGAAGGTTAAGTCGGTTCTGGGGACGACGGCCAAATCGGTGATGGGAGTACCAATGTCGGCAATGACAGGTAATGATGGAAGTGTCAGTGATGATACGAGATAATTGCATGGACAGTAAGAATGGCGAGAGTGGGGGAATAAAAAGGACGGGTGCAGTGACTGGGTCGAGGCTGGTGTAATGATGTAATGATAACATTAATGATATAATAGTAGCATTAAGTAGATTTAATTTTATTTGAGAATTTGATATGACGTAAAATGTTTCCTTTATACTTTTTTCAATGGCCTTATTCGATTCTCAGTCAAACATAATTTTTTAATTTTATCTATAACATTTCGTATCTGACTATTATAAGCGTTTTATTTCAGTTTGAAAAGTTTTTTGGTAATCACGTTCGCGTGGACCTAGATAAACGAATTTTTTACCCAGAATCAAATGCACTAAAACCTCACCCCATCATCACCACCAGCATGTTCATCACCACCACCATCATCATCATAATCACAGTCACAATTAAATTAAAGTTAACTGTTTGAGGGATGTCCGCTGTAGGTTTGTCTTGAGCATTTTTCTCAGAGAGTATGGGTACTAGGAAAAACGGTTTTATCGTCACCTTCTAACAGCTTTCGTTTATTCGCACATTTCATCTAAACTCTGAACTTACCTTAAACTGGGAGGTCTTACGTTCTAACAGTGAATTCGCGCTCTCTGTTTACTGTAGTTACATTTAGCGCGAGGCCAAACATGTAGCTCGTATTGCGTCAATGCATTGATTATTTGATGATTTGTTATTATTTGATTATTATTGATGCATTGATTATTAGTTGATTGATTATTAATGATTTTAATATTATTAATTGATTTTTAATTATTATTGATGCATTGATTAATTGATTGGTTATAGTTGATAGATTATTAACTATTGATGCATTGGTTATTAATTGATTATTATTTGTGTTTCCGAGCGCGTCAATTCCTGTGGCCATGAGTCCGGTTAATGTGGTATGTATTATTTACTGGAAAGTGGTGGTGTTTCCCTACTGCTAGAATGTGATATCCGGCACTGACCTACACTTCGCTTTACGGGCTTTTCGACTTCCAGGTATCTTTCGTCAGAGTGACACCGTTCAAACTGGAATAATCTCTACACTTTTATATATTTGTCTGTTAATCTTTTAAATGTAATTATTCATTTTGCCATCAAATGTTTAACAAACAATACTTCTTTAATAAATTTAAAAAATAAATATGACTTACTGTCATAATGTTTCACCTACATTTGAATGATTTTATTATAAAAACATTCTTGAAATTGAGATGTAACGGTATGACTAAGAGGATGGATTTAAATAAAATGTATTATTTTTCTTTTCAGTTCAGAATAGTGTCTTTTAGTTTCTACAATAATTTATCTTATGACAAAAGAAAATAATCCATTCTTATCTGTCTAATAAGTCATTTGTTCTCTTTCCGTCATTTTTAAAGCATTTTTTTTGCTGATTTCATCGATTTTCAGTATCGTTTTAAGGGTACTTTCTCAAACATTATTTACGAGATGCAACAAATTTTCTCCACATAATTCTTTATTAGCCTATTCGATTTCTTCGCTTAGAATTTGTAATGTCACCCGTGTTATATAATCTAAGTGTTCTGCGAAGCCTATCAGCGCTGTTGTCGGTTCGTCCGAATTTTAGATAATTAAAGACAGATATATCGTGGTAAAGAACACTCCAAACCAAAAGTTTGCATAATGAGTTTATTTGAAAGGATGGAGCTTAGTTTACATTAGTAACATGTCCAACAGTTTTAGTTGGTTTTCTTCGCCTGTAGGGTATTTTTAAATAATTTTAAGAGCATTTTATTTTTGCGATAGGTCATCAAACTCCTCCCCCTTGTAATGACATAAGCTTCTTTCCTAATTACCATACTTCGTCCGTAGAAGTTTGTTTAAATCTGCTGAAATCGGGAATGTAGTTATGATAAAAACAAAACAAATTTTCAGACGCATTACCGAGAAAATGCACCTCTTAAAGCCGAGGCCGAAATTGAATTTAGCTCGAATTGCACGGAACATTCTGTAGCCACGCGACAGATGTGTAATCCAGTTACACCTTCACGCTATAAAACGATACCAGTATGATACGTATGTAGTAAGATTGCAAAGGAATAAGGGACAATAATGTTCCATGTGGTTTTACCGGCTTATGTGGCTCAGGGTATGAACTGATGTCTCTTCAGTGCCTCTGACCGGGAGGTTCTAGGTTTCGAGATCAGACGGTGGCGAGATTTCCGACACTAGCTTCATAGCTAGGTCGAATTCAGAATCTGTCTGGAGGAGAATTCTAGTGGCCAGTTACTCAGAAAGGTACTTTCCGTGGTGTCTCCGATTAACACCAGGCGAATGCCGGATCAGCACCCTAGCAAACGAGTCACTAACCGCGCGCGATCTTTCCTTCACCTTCCTTGTTCTATCCTCATTCCTTTACACAGCCTATAATTCCAGACGTGTCTGGAGACCAGGAGGCTTAGAGTTTGTCCCAACTGGGGCGGTGCCCCGATGTTGGGTGATACCTGGTTGGGGAAAACGCTACAAGCCGAATGAAGGTCGGCGCCGGATCTCACCCAACCAGCGGGGAAACATCACTGCCACCTCCCGTGATAATAACACGCAATACCCTTACGTGACTAACAACCACAACAATGGGCACGCCCGGAAATGAAATATAATCAATCCGTCGATGTGGTTTCACAAAACGCCCCTTTCCCTTTTATTGACCATTTTCGAGGACACTCACGTCAAAACGTCACTGTAATGGACGTAGGCCATTTTCCTTCCAAGTCGCAGCAGGCTGCTTTGTGGTCGAGGTGATGTCGGTCGAGGTCGTGACCTTTGGCCGCGCGCCGACCCCGACCACGACCCGGGTGTTGCGAGCCGGCGCCGCCCACCTTGCCTCGCCGGAGTTCCGGCAGGTAGCGTGCGCGCTGGCACGTGGTAGCATACGGCGCCGCCACTATCGCCGCCGCCGCCGCTGCTGCCGCCGCCGGCGCCACCGTCGCAGACCCCGGCGACCCGTATAATGGTCGCGGCCGTGTAATTAATCTCCACACAAACTCCAAGAAACATTTTCTTAATGACTAAAGTGTCTGGGGCCTAATGTTTCTCCAAGTTCAGAATATACCTCAGAAGTGCTGCCGTGCTTTGGGTTAAGGAAAGATGAAGATACAGCAATTTGCGCTTATCCTATTCCGTGCAAAAGTTTTGCGCTCGCCAAGCCGCAAGTTAGGTGTGGTTGCAGATTATCTCGAGCCTGAACATCAATTAGCTTGTATGTGTGTGTTTTGTGCTTTTGCAACTTGCAATTGCTGTAATTAATATTAATTTACTTAGGTCGAATACCGCAAAACAAACGTTTAGAAACAATGCTTACCTCTTGATTTTCAGCAGTGAATTGACAACTGCGCGAGTCCTAACTAAACATTAATTGCGAGTTAAAATGTTTCATTTGGGGTAAGCAACAGTGGTGTCATTCTTTTCACTTGTACCTTCTCCCGAGAAACTGTTTTATGTTTGGAATTTATACTACATTTCTTGAAAGATACAGGGTAAGAAAATGAATTCTCAGAGGTGATTTAAAAAGAAATAATATTAAAGTATAGTATATTAAATGTAATGTGTGCATATTTTGTGGCGAGACAGTGTTTGTAAATCGCGATAAATCTGCATTCAGTGGATCCTTCTTCGTTATTATCAATTGTACCAATTTCTACACAAAGTTAAACTGAGCTAGCAGATGCATTAAATAACTTATTTCCCACTAACGTAAATTTTTCACTCTATTTGACATCAAAACATTTTAAACACAAATATTTCACCTATAAATCAAGTATTGAAACATTTATTAGTTCTCGATTATTAGAATCCAAATTATAAGCTTTCCAATCTCTTGAAGTTTTTGCCTTAGCCGCGTATTATTATGAAATTTGTTTGTCATTTCCAATAAATTGCCTAATAACTAAAAAATATAATAAGCATAATAATAATAATATCAATATAATATTAAATATATCTACGTTAATATATGAAAAATGCGCTGCATGCATTGTTTACCTGTATTAATACCTATTTTTATCTCAAATAATAAACGTATTTTTTACAGTTTGTCATACATTACATAGATTATCAAGACAATCAAGAAATACTGAATTAAATAAATTAAAAATATTAAAACAGCGAGAGAGTTATTGTGATAGCACAGCTTATACATATGAAAGTTATTTTCAATTAGAAGTGATCCATCACGAAGGGGATTATAAGTTAAATTGTAGAGACAAATTATATTCCAGATCAGGCGAAAGTAAATTGATTATTTCCTGGTTCTCGTCGTAAATAAAAGTGGCAGAGTTTAGCTGAGAGCCAGAATTGTTGCTGTTCCCGCAGCGACTCTCACCGGGCGGTCCTAGGTTCGAGTCCCGACGTAGGAGTTTGGACACTAGGTAGCCAGGTAGATCGAATTCATTCGCTGTATGGAGAAACATTCGAACGGGTGGCGGTTCAAACCGGCACTTTAAGTGGTTTCTCCGATGAATAGTCGGCGAAGGCTGGAGTAGTACTCTAACAAACGGGCTTCGGAACACGTACGATCTTGGTTTCTTTTTCGTCGACCTATCGCACCATCCAGCGGGGAATGAATCACCATCACCCTCCAGGTTAAGAGTACACTCACCATCTTCTCCCAGGGTTTTTATACTAGAGAGGTATTTTCCGATAAGCCAGTAGAGGTAGAAGAACACTCAAGATATTTAACAGAGAAGAATGAGTAGTTGAATGATTTTTCAGATAAAACCAAAACGAAAATTCTACTGAAAACAAAAAGAAAACAATGTAATCCCTACTGAAAAATAATTTCGAATTGAAATAAATGATAAAATAATGCGAAGTTCGACGGCGGCATATACAATTATTTTATGTAACAAATACAATGAATAAATGAAACGATATGAGAGAAATATGATCAATATATTATACCTTGACAAAAGCGAAACACTTTTTTTGATCATCAATGCAAGGAAATGTTCATTTACTTACGCAACCCCATTTTCATGCAAATTATCCACGGGGAATATGAACTACAGGTACAAAAGGCACAGTTGAACCGTATACCGTCAACATATTTTCCTCCGAACAAAAAGGAAGCATTTTCGAAGATTCCCCTTCAAAAGAATGAGAAGCTACGCCGCGCCTGCAGAATTTCATAGAGCAACAAAAAGCAACTCGGATCCCTCACGATTCCCTCAGTCAAGCGTCCCTTGAGTGTACTCACCGAACGGCCGTGTCTTCCCCTTTGAAGAATCTCTCACTCCACTTTCCCGTCAGCTCATTGTCCCGTCCTATGAAGAGATCTCACCCAGAAGAGCAGACAGCAGCGACCCCGAAGAATCTGAAATATTTAATATTTTCACGTAGCTTTCCCCTCCGCGCCGCCGCCCCCGCCCCAGTCGTCGCTTGTCAAGAAAGACAATCGGAGGAGTGGCACGAGTCGGTCTTACGTGATCTTTTGATGTTGCAGTGCATGGAGACGACAGCTAATATTGAAATCACGACCTGCGCCCTGCCAAGAGGAGGCGGTAGAGGAGAGGACTGCACAAGGGAGCAGGTGCAGTGTAATTAAATTAAATGATTTCGTATGACCCTCCTCCTACTTGGGAATTGTGAGGGCACCCCTCTTGTTATCGGAATATTAAAATACGTCGGCGGCAACTGCCACGATGAGAAGACAGAGCTTGACAGAGCAACTGCAACTCGGGGGATTCCCCCTGTTCCCCTTTTGCGGGTTCACAACTGTCCTCGAGGGGCGCCCCTTCCAATCCTGCCAACCGCGTAGTGGTTTGGATTCCTCAGGCCCCAGTGCCGACTGAGATGGAAAGGCAATTAAGTGAATTGCTTGATGTGAGTAGTTGTCCTTGCAAGTGGATAGTCCTCTCGGTTTTATCACTGCCAAGACTTTCGTCATCTGCACTTAAGCAGTTTTGGGGTGCACTTGAAAGTATAATTAAAAAGAAGAAAAAGTATGTTTTTTTTGAGTTTGTGATTATGGTAATGTGGAGAAGTATTTTAATTATAAATGCATTATGTTTCCTTTATGATGCCGTGCAGACACTAGATGTAAATTAAAATGAGTGAAATCATAAATTACGATTTGCGTTTAAAGCTATTCTTTTTGTACATAAAGGGAGAAGAAATTGCACCATAAGAATACTTACTTGAACTTGAGAATTGAAATGACAGATAAAAATTGAATGGTTTTTAAAGAATTCCTACAGCTTAATACATGTCAAACATACTTCGTTACTTTTTCGTCTGTCTACTTTCTAAGTAAGTTCCCCTTTGAAATATTAATTTTAGTTTTCAGTTTTTATATTATAAGAAAACTGCTAGGCGATTGATATTTAGATGTTTGAAAATGTGGAAGTGGAATTTATCTCTTATTTTTCTTCCTTAATAACTGTTACTATTGTTTTCTTACTGTATTTTTGTTTTGTTTTGCAATGTTTAATGAAGTGCGTGTGATTCCAAACTTTTTCTTGAGCAATACAAGAATATAGAAAGGTAGATGAAAATGAAAGTCGTTTGCTAATATTCTGGTCAATTATATAAATGTATACTAACGCATTTATCAATTGATTAATTTGGTTCGGTAATTTCCAGAAATGAATTAGGGCTTCGTGGAATGTAATAATACAGTCAAACGATTACAGTGCATTATTGTCGTTTTGGTTTCCCATATTATCCCAATAAGGATTATTAGCTAAAATTGTTAATTTACATGCAATAATATTTGCTACGTATAATAACGAGGTTGTGACAACGCACCGCAGGAAAAAAGGGAGATAATCGCATATTGACCATTCCATCTCTGTATTACATTCATAGATATTTAGCATATGAATATCAATTAAATCAACTTTTTCAAATTTCCGAAAATATGATAATTACACAATTTCTACGAATGTTTGCATTTTAGACTCGGATGTGAAAATAATTCTGAACTCGGGTTTTCTACTGACTATCATAAGTTAAATAAATTCAATGCGTTTTGCAAATTTAGTTTTGTTTCATCCTTCTACTGAAATGTGAACTCTGGACATTAACATAACATAGTTATAGGGAACATCAAAATTGAGAAATAAGTTAAGAGAAAGTAAACTATTGGGAATGCGCGACAAACCGAAACTTTACCTCGACTTAAACTACGAACAAAATTAGAATGTGATTGACATTTGGGAGGAGGGGGACGGCGCATTCGCATACTGCACGCTCTACCACGAGCTCTCAATACTAACTGGGCAAACAGAAGAAAGGAAAGTTGAGAAACTCTTAACAAGTTTGTTCCTAACATTTGTTCGGTACTGCAGCGCTTCTGACCGGGAGGTCCTAGGTTCGAGTCCTGACGACAGCAGGATTTTCGACACTAGCTTTTCAGCTGGGTTGAATTCAGTCGCTGTCTGCAGGAGAATTCTAGCGGCCGGCTGCTCTGATCTGTAGTTTTCCGTGGTTTCTCGGATCAACACCGGGCGATTGCCGGAGCAGTACCCTACCAAAGGGGCCACGGATCGCGCGCGATCTTTCCTTCCTCTCCCTTTCCTATCCTCTCCCCTTACACACACGTACACTAACATGCACTACACTACCACATATTCCGGAAGACCGGTCGGGAGCTTAGAGCTTGCCCCGGCTGGGGCGGTGCTCTGCTGGTGGGAGAGTCCTGGTTAGGGGGAAACTCCGCTAGCTGACGCTACGTCGGCGCCGGATCTCGCCATCCAGCGGGGGGAGATCACCGCCATCTCCCGAGAAAAAACATGCACTACACTAACGGGACTAATGACCAAAGTGGTTGACGCACCCGGAAACACGAAAAAATCAATCAAACATTTGTTCGTAACATTTGTAATATTTGTTTGCTCGTAACATTTGTTCCCTACATTTAGGTGACAACAGTGTACAAATGCCGACGCTTCTAATTCGCTGTTCCCTAGGGTACGGCGCTGGCGTCCCACCACGAAATATCAGTCGCATTCTAATTTTATTCGGACCTTAGTGTTATTACCGAAAATAATAAAATTAATAAAATTTAAGGCGAGGACCGCCGAGTGGTCAATATTGAGTATTGCAATTTGTGTCGAACTAACGCCATAGCTATAGCTTGGAAAAGTCTAATTCAAGAAATTCAAACGAAGCGCATCTGGTGCATATATCTTCATTTAGAGTATTTCTGTTGCCAGGAACAATAGTCATTTCTTACTTTACAATGAAACAAACAGGAATAAATTTAACTGCTGAAGTATTGCGGCACATAATACACAAAAGCAATAATAATTTCACACAAACGTGCCTTGATTACATTGAAGTGAACTTTCAATACCATCATCAGCAATCACAACTTTTTAAAGTAAAGAATGTGATTGTAAGTTCTAAGTTAAATTTACTATTTTCCTTGAATTTTCTCCTTATAAGAACATCATATAATATCAAGACCGACCGCAATGGAATGAATTTGAAGAATTAAACATCTGTGCTGCCATTTTGTGATCCGTCAACGTGTCAAACAAAAGAATTTGAATTTGCAATTGCGAATTTTTATCCAATTTTTGGAAATGCAGAGGGGGCTCCGAAATACAGATAATCACCACTATCTTTATAGTTCTTTGAAACATGAGAGGGACAAAATTAAAATAAAAAATTGAAGTCGTTATTGAGAAAATAAATGTTTAAAATTTAAAAATGGACTATGTTTCATGAAAAATTACAAAAAAAAAAAAAAAACAATTGTCGGAATTTCAAAAAATTGAACATGACTTGATTCGAACATCTGTTTCAGATGAAAAAAGTTTATTAAGAATAGAATTTATTTTCATAATTGTAGAGTAAGTCGAAACAATTTTGAATTTTTGCAATTTTCGAAAAAAATAGGGATTTCGTCCCAAATGAAACCTGCACCATTCTCTTAAGTATCCCTTACGTTATCCAGGGTCATAATTAAATAAACAAATTTTAGGCCATTTTTTTTTAAATTTTGAAAATGTTCCAGGAGCTTTTTGTTAAGCTCTCTCCAAAATTAAAATGTTTAAATTCAAGAGGTCGTAACATCAGCCAATCCAATTTTAGTGAATATCCTGCTTAGAGGATAGACGCTAGCACTGTTCACAGACGACCGAACGGATAGACGGACGGACATTTTGCCGCCAATCGATTTTTCAGTAGCAAGGACCCACAAAACATGAATTCTGACCACAAAATGTGTTTAGGGAAGTAATGCAGTATACACATGGACAAGATTGGTCATTTTTGTCTTTCCTAGAGCCCGATAGTAAGAGTTTTTCTGTCGAAACGTCGCCAATTTTCCTGGAACATTACAATACTTTCTATAAACTGCGTAATCAGGAGCGAGGAAGTAAAATCGCTACATACAATTAGCTTCTGTAACAACAACCTGACATGTTTTCTGGGCGAGGAATTCTGGAATGTCTTTAGAGATCGATTACAGTTCACACAATGATGTAATGAGAAAATGATGGAAAATAGCCTTGATTGCATTAATGTTATAGTATCAACATTTAGTGTCAATATAAAACGTGTTAAAATAGCTAGCAATAAAACATGTGTAGGCCTCTACCTTTTATCTAAAGCAAAAATCACGAAATTTGTTTAAGTGAAAACCAAACTTTTTTAAACCAAAACGAGATGTACGTAACGTAAACGACTCGTTACGATTTACGTTGTAACGTAAACGAATGTTTCAAGTAGAAAGATTTTTGCTCTTTAGTAAAGACAGGTTTTAATGAAAACGGGAAGTACACTATACTTATAAATAAACATTCTTGTATTCGAGGAAAAAACATTTCAAGCAAAAGGTGTCAGTCATTGCTCAGAAAAAAATGAAAATCTCTAGAAGCTTCACGTAAAGTATCTCCAAAATTAAGTATTATAAAGATCTCAGAACGGCACAATTAGATCAATATCCTTACGTACTTATCAATTCATATACTTAAGCGTGACACATCCTATCCAACCACGTACATACACAAATGGATTTTTAGGTATAAAATTGCAGATAGGTCCTCTTCACCTACACCAATCTTAACTGTCGTTAAAAAGGCACTAATAGACATTATTTCTGACGCGTGTGCGTAATTACAGCAGAAAAGAACCTTGTACACGGAGTTAACGACCGATGTTGGAGATTATATTGTTGAGGTGATTTCAATCCTTTTTCCCCAATATCATTCCATGGTTTAGGGAGAAAAAGTAATAATATGGGTAACTCAGGCATTTTATTAATATTGAAAACAATTGATTTATTTCTTTTAAAGTCTACGATTTTATTTTTAAACTTACATATATTTTAATTTCCAATGTGAGTAGACATTAAAATACAATGCAGCCTCCGCCCATGTGAAAGATTTATTGGTTTCGTTAGATAGGATTTCGAGAGAAATCGAAAAACAACATAACAGTTTCGATTTTTACTGAACAAAGCAAACATTTGATTGTGATATTCCGCATTATGTCACACTGCGTTTGCCAACTGAATACTCATACTCCGTGTGTCGCCCTTGCTTCATATGACATCATGTCTCCATCGAAGAGGCCGCCCGCCATTTTATATAGTATGATTACCGTATTCGCGAAGCTGTTTTTGTTAAAATATTTGATTTAATGCGGGATTAAACGATCAATTCATTTGTTATTCTTAAATATTCGTCTTTGTTTATACTATCTTTGGAAAACCATTGTATGTGGCGTTGAACAGCATTTTTGCTACTGCAGGTCTGTTAGTTTAATATTTTCATTGGCACTCTTCGGTTGTCATCGTCATGAAGGGTTAAACTCTGAGCCCTTTCACCCATGGTATATGATGATTCTTTAGTCCTTAAGGAGTTTCTTTGTTTGTACCGTAGTGCCGAATAATGTTTGTCGGTTAACTAAAATAAATTTGAAAATTTAGTAGAAATGAAGGTAGCAATCGTGTAACTATCTCAATGACCCCCCTCATTCTGGCGAAAGTGTTCATTCTCAAAATGTTTCGAAGTTTCAATCGTATGTTACCAATTAAGGATAATTATAAATTATTATAAATAATTATTATAGATTATTATAAATAATAAGCAAAACTATCGGTAGTTTGTACGTGTTGCAATGAGTATTGTAACTGCTTTCGTCTGAATCTGACAGTGGCACTCAGTGAAACAAACTAATTAAATTAAAAAAAAATTGAACCTTATTTTATATGATGCAAATTCTGTGTATCTCTTGAGTTAATGTGCTCAGTTTTGTGTTTACTGTTGAGCATGTGTGTTATTTTAGTTCATCGAGCCTGTTTCCGAATCCATCGTGAATATCCCTGTCGATATTACATCTTCAAAAGTAATTCGAATTCATTAAGAATTTACAGCATTATATATTTTCATTTTGTGCCACAGTTCCCCTCTCTTCAGTAAAATCTTCTGGCCTTTTAGTAATTTTTTTGGCCAAGCAATAACTTTTGTGCTTCTGCCCCTTACTTCAGCCCCATTTCATCATTCCGCCTCTAGCAACTCAATATTTCACTGCATATGATTCAACTTATTGCTAATTCTTTCCTTCCACTTTTCCTTAATTTTAAATAAAATTTTTAAAAAAATTAGTCTCGTTACAAACAAATTAAAACATGCTCTACTTCGAAGTATTTCTTCACCAGACCTAACAAGGGCGAGCAATGAAACATTCCTCGGAACCACAGCTTAAGAATACGAGCAAGCTGATTCCCTGCAACTAACGAATCGTGTCACAATACCCGCGCACTTCTTCATCTTCTTCTCCTTTGCGAGAACCTTCCGAAAGGGTAGATTATGCGCCCTTGGCGCCGTCCATCAAGCCTCGCGCGACCGCCGCAATTCGCGAACCCCCCGTTCCACCCTCCTGCCCTCCTACTCCCTTCTCCACCATCGTCTCTCGCGAATTTGTTTGCGAGAGAGTTGACGGAGCTGCCGGCGAATTTAATGCGATGAAGTTCTCGCGACGCCGTTGCAGACACAAAGATTCCTCGGGATTAGCGCCGAGCGCGCGCTGGCGCGGAGGTGGTGCCCCTGTCGGCAGAAGTAGGAAACGCGCGCGTGCGGTGTTGCCAGATGCGTTGTAATTTTCTCTGAAAGGTGTTTTAGGAACAAAATTCAATAGATTTCTGAATATATTAATCTTGTTTTAAAACAACGCAAAGGCAAACTATTCTTTTAATCGTTGAATTCTTTCGGGAATTTGTAAACAGCGAAATATAAAGTTACACTCTATTATATTTGAATTTCAAAAATAAACCGACAAATTTATTATAAGAGAAGATTTGTATGGCCACAGATAGTGGAGTCACGGCTGTCCGGGAGATATCATATCCTAAATGTAATGCCAACTTTTCGACTGTTGTATTCTGCAATCGTGCTGGAGAGTGTCACAGGATGACGGCCAAATTCTTATTAAACGCCGTCTAGTCTTGCCTACCACTGAGTAATGTTTAGTAACCGACATTTTTAAAAGAATTGCTAATGTAAATTTCATTGTGTTATCTATTAAAATGAAACCTTTCCAGCACAACATTCCCAAGTTTCCCCTCCCCTCCATTTGCTCCCCACAATCAGTGTATTCGCAAACCTTGGGAAAATACTCTTCCAGATTGGCAACACTGGCAAGGAGGTAGTGGCCCTGCCGACAGAAGTAGGACACGCGGGTCGACAGCTCACGAATAGTCTCTCTGGCTGCTCCCCTCCCTCTGCCTGTTCCCCTCCTCTGTCTCCGGATCCCGAATACCTCGCATTCGTTCGTTAGTTGCTTTAATAGAAGACAGCGTTTCAAATGTGAGGAGATTTATCTGGCTGGGAGTTTCTTGCATCCTGCTAAGTCTGCGCCTTTTTCTCTTCCGTTCTGTGCACTCCGTCCTCCACTGTCCCGCATTGGGCCGGACAGTGGGCCAAACATTTTCGAAATCGCTCATCAAGAAGTTAAAAGGTAATATCACAATTGCAATAGTGTAACATTACTTTATGCCTTACAACTTTAAAAGTCAGCATTTGTTCTAGCTTGTTTCAGATATAAGTGTCGAAAAGATCATATATATTCTTTAGCTGCTCGGTGAGCGCATGATGTTAGTAAACAAATAGAAGTTTAAATGTACCTGAAACCCTTCCGCTTGTATTACATTAACGAACAGCCGGTATGTGTCTTTTCGCCATGTAATCAATCTAAAACCATTTTCCAGATCAAACAGCTGAACTGATTTTCGCAAAAGTTGGAAACATGAAGTTTTCGAAAAAGCATTCTTTTAAATAGGGCAATTTAGTCGTACTTGGAAAATTTCAAATCAAAGCGATACTATTTTAAAGAGGTATAAATGAGAGTATTTTATTTTGTTGACAGGTAAATAAATTTTATTTCATTTTTTCTTTATACACCAAAAATCACGTTCAGTAAAATGCTGAACGTAGCCACTCAACTCATTTGCCACATTTGGATCCTATAAAAGTTTTAAAGTATTTAAATTGTATGCCCCTTATTAAACAAAGACAGAAAGTACTGTCTTTCAGAAATTTAATTTTTGTAGAGGAGAGCGAGGAAAAAGGTGTGCTGTCCCTCAAAGCATTGCGGTGAGAATTACAAAGTGTTGAATTGTAGTCTTTTAGAGGTAGTAAAAAATAACATTTGAAAGGCCAATGATTCAGCCATTCAAGTTAATATAATTATAACCACAAATCCTTTTGACTTATAATTCTATTCATTGTTTGTTGAAATTTAATCTAGTAATTGTAAGTTTTAATGTATAAACAAATGTATGAAATGAAAGCAGAACCAATACAAAAGGATAAATTTTTAATTTTTAACTTTTCTAAAAATCTGGTTTTCTTTTCTCATTTGCTTGGAAGAATCAGTAATCAGACCACTAAAATCATGTAGTTTACCTTCCCACTTCTGAAACGAATTCTGTGTAAGGTTAAAGAGCAATACTGTTAATAGTCTTGTTTATATTCGCTCTCATGGAAAGGCTGGCGAGTGACAATGTGAATATTTAGTGTTTTCGGACTCGTCAACATTCGTCATCTACTACTCGTCAACTTTCGTCGTTTACTAGTCGTCAAATTTATTCTTGTAAGAGTAGTTCATGGGAGGGCACAGAGTTTCTACCCCAGTAGATCGTGAGATTCACGTACGTACACATCCTCAGGTGAGGACCTGACGTACACATCCTCAAGTGAGGTTTTTCTCTTTCCAGCTAGCTCTAAGATCCTGATAAGTGCGGTAAGTGTAGTGCATGCTAGTAAACACGCGCGCACGTGTTTGTGTAAATGAAGAGAAGGAACAATGTTAAAAGGAAAGATCGTGTGCGGTCCTGATCAAGATTTTGGGGCACTGCTCCTGTATTCTCCTCGTATTGATAGAAGATACCATATGAAACATCAGATGAGAGCAACCGTCCGCTATAATTCTCCTCCAGAGAGTGGTTGAATTCAACACAGGCAGTATTGAATATCCACTTGCGTCGGGCCTCTGACCCTTTGCCATTCCCAAACAAGGATGCTGTAGAGGTAACACATGTTGGCACTGAGCTAACGCATCCGATGACAGGCTAGAAGGCAGTCAGAACTTTGTAGAAGTGCGTGAAGGCCATGTCCCAATGTTTCTGCTCATCTAGTGGGTCAGTGATGTATCTTCTGTTGCTTCTAGCCTTTGTTTCTTCATGCGGGCCAATATTCCGTATACTTGATGAGATGTTTTAATTTGTTCTGGGTGGGAATATGCTAAATGAGTTTATTCTGAATGAAGTTTGTTGATTTGATTGGTTTCGGGTTTTCGGGCCCGACAACTGCTATTGTAATTAGTCCTGTAAGTGTAGTTGAAAAGAGAAGGTGGTGGTGTCCCTCACCTGCTAAATGATGAGGTCCTGCGTAGACGTAAACGTTGGTTTTGCGTGTTTGAATCAATTTTGTTCTAAATTCTTGAATTATGTAGTATGTATCTTTATTCACATACCAATTTCATCAACTTAGAAATTTGTTGTGTTTTGACATGTGTTGTTTCAAAATATTTTTTGTTTGCATTGAAATGATAAGATTGAACACTTGTAGGCAGTTTGCTTATTTTGGCCCACTGTGGCGCTGTGTATCCCCTCTTCGCCGCCCGGCGCGTCCACGGCGCGCGGAGTAATCACCCGGCTGGCCGACAGAGCGCGCGCGGAGCAGCGCCGGCGAGCAAGCGAGCGAGTGAGAGAAAACAGATCCAATTTTCGAGCGCGCCTCTTGCAACAAATGACTGTCGGCGATACGGAAGGATTCTCTCGGCAAATTTTTGTTAAAATGAAGAAGAAAGCAAAAATAGAACGTAATAGAACGCGCGCGATGGAGTGTCTGCAGCGGAATTGTTGCGCAGCTATTGTTGAACTCTCGGTGGAGCCCAACGGGGATGTAGCGAGGGCGGAGTTGCTTCAGTGTGCGTGTCCGCTTCATTGTGACGTCATTCCGACTCGTTCCGGGATGCAGTTTGAATGGCTGCGCCAAGATTCTGACACGCCGTTGAATGCGATGCTGATACCATTCTCTGCAATCTGTGATGATTAATATGCGCGGCCCTTTCATGAAATGAGAGATAAGTGTGGAGTAATATTAACGCATAATACATGAATCTAATTACGTGATTAGTTGTCTGTTCGTAAATAGCGAAATTTGTTCATCAGTATTTTGAGGTTTAACCTCTGACATTAGCTGATACACCGTAATAGTGTTTCCACATTAAAAGACCATTTTTGATATATTTTAACTGGTTTTCGGTAACGGAATTAATTTCAAAATTGTTTACAAATATAGAAATTAGAATAATTTGTTTATTAATATGGTCAGTTGAAATTTTTTGTTGTGGTGTTATTTTCAACAAATTTGGTTAAGTCTTTAATATTTTTTAAGTACTTTTTTTTTTAAAAATTAAATTAAAAACCATTAAGCTTTAATATCTTTAAGTAGCAATTTTTGAAAGTCCTTGCAAAAAGGAATCAATAATGTTGGTATTTATACAAGAATAAACTGTCGTAATGAAAAGATACATCATAATTAAAATTTTTCCAACATTTTTCAGAATATTAAATAAAGTTTGAAGAATGCTAAAGTAAAAAATACCGACATTTTTTTAACGTAATGTGCATACTTCTTCGCGACTTTGTATACATGTGATGCACTTAAGATATCTCTTCCACGGCAACGTGGAGGTTGATTGCCTTCATCTCTTGACTGTTTTGAGATGAGTCATTGATATTTACAGAAGCAAGAAAATCATTTGCATATGCAGATTAAATCATGACTTTCATTTAATTAAAAATATACTTCAGGTACATCTAAATAAATTAATATGTATCCAAATTAACACTTTGGCTCAGCGCCCATCAATGCTGTCACGTAACTGCCTACAGCGAGTTTTTAAGCGAAGGTTTACAATCGGAGACTTTTTCTTCAGCCATGAATTTGGTTTCTCATCTTTACCTGTATTAGTGACTTGGTTAAGAGTATTTATTTATTTAATTAATTACTTATTTATTATTTTTTATTTTATTTATTTGTTTGTTTATTCGTCTTCAGTTCAATTGATTGATTGATTTTTCCGTGTTTCCGGTCGCGTCAACTGCTTTGGTCATTAGTCCCGTTAGTGTAGTGCATGCTTTTTTCTCGGGAGATGGCGGTGATTTTCTCCCGCTGGAGAGCGAAATCCGGCGCTGACCCACCGTCGGCTAGTGGGGTTTCCCCCTAATCAGGACTCTCTCACCAGCGGGGCACCACACCAGCCGGAACAAAATCTAAGCTCCCGACCGGTCTCCCGAAGTATGTGGTAGTGTGGTGCATGTCAGTGTAAGTGTATGTGTAAGGGAGAGAGGATAGGACAAGGAAGAGAAGGAAGATGCGCGCGTCCGCGGCCCTTTGGTAGGGTATGCTCCGGCATTCGCCTGGTGCTGATCGGAGAAACCACGGAAAACTATGATCAGACAGCGCCGCTAGAATTCTCCTCCAGACAGCGACTGAATTCGACCTAGCTGAAGAGCTAGGGTCGAAAATCCTGCTGCTGTCAGACTCGAAGCTAGGACCTCCCGGTCAGAGGCGCTGCAGTGACATCAGTTGATGCACTGAGCTACCGCTCCCAGTACTGTTCACTTCGAAGTCTAGGCCTTTTTATCATTGGATCCTTTTGTCTATCTTTTTCTAGTTCTTCTCATAACTCTTTTAAGAATGTAAGACATAATAGCATTCGAATAGTATCTATCTTCTCGCCAATTACGGAGTTCAACGAGATAATCAGTTGTGATTATCCCTACTACTTGGAAACTTTCAGTGTAACTTTGTGTCTTAAAACTGTCAAAGAATGTACTTGCAACCACCTTGACAAGCACAGTACCCGCCACTCTGCTGGAGTATTATCAATATGACGACCTCTATGACCCATTTTGCACTTCTTTCCGACTCAGTGCGCCAAATGCCGAATGAGGGAATGAGAATCGGGACTGAGCAAATGCGGGATTTTCCTCATGAACACAGGAAACCGAAATGACATGAATCTGACAATTGAAGTTGAACCACCGTGACGATTTTATTAGCCAATGCTGTATATTAGTTTCGTTTCTTTCATTCGGAATACGTAGATATAAGGCAAAAAATTCTAAAAAAAATATCATTGAGGCATAAACGATTGATTTTTAATTGTTGAAGAAAAATGGTAGAATTGTATTCATCAGCACGAATTGTGGATTGGACTTTAAATAGGCGGAAGAAAATACGGAAATTCCGGAATATGGCAACACAGCGCCTACTACACTTAGTGGTCAATGAAACATTCACCTTTGGTCCACGTTGCCATTTCGTGCAGGCTACACACAAACCGATACTCTCCTAGCGCTCTGACGGGCTGTCGGCAGGCGAAACCTGTTCCTTTCAAAGGGGCAACAGTGGGAGAGTAGCAGGTGTGTGACTCTCCGCGGGCACAATTACCCAATTTTGGTATTGTTTTATCGATATCTTTCAATGTCTGGAATAGAATGCGAGCCTTCCTAATTGAACTAGTGGTGATACAACAGCATATACTTCTCGCATTATTTCTTACTGCTTGCATTGTTTCTAGCACATTAGTCACGCAAACAAGAATAATTGCAGAGAAAGTAACACCTACAATAAAGCCACCAAACATATCGCATAACGATATAATTCCCTTATGCATATTTGTTTATACATTCTTTCCACTTGAATAAAATTGAATAAAATGAATTAACATTTTGATGAATGTAGAAAACATTGAAACACGTGAAGTAAATAAAATCGCCATATTTCACTTACCAACGCTTACCAACGCTTACCAAAACTTACCAACGCTTGGACACTAATCCTTCCCGTTGCTTCTCGAGGGCTACACCCAAACCAACCCCCACCTGCGAACCACAAAAGCCAACGAAGCATTCATCTGTGGACAATCTCACAATCTATTAGTGGCTACAAACAAACCAACGCCCATCTGGCAGCGCTTGGAGACCACCAACTGTGGTCCATCCCGCTTCTTCTCGAGGGATACACACAAACCCACCCCCACCCAGCGCCCCGGCGGCTCGCAACCGGCGGTACAGCCGCTCCTCTCAAAGAGCAGGGCGATGGGGGCGTCCGTGAGGGCAAGGGGGGCGGCGGGGGCGGAGCCGAGGCGGGCGTTCGCGCTCGCAAATTGGCTCTGTTTCAATTGTCTGGGATTAGCGGCGCCGGTGCTCCGTCCCCGCCCTCGCCGGCATCCCCGCCCCTCACCACCTCCCCTGTCCCCGCCCCTGCCCCGCCCCCGCTCCCGCGCGTGCCCTATCGTTACCTCCGCCGCACCGTGAGCTCTCGTGGCCCTTGATCTGTAAATAACGAGGCCGGCGAAGGGGCGTAGCTCGGGGGTGGCGTGGGAGTGGATGCAGGTTTTCGCCGACAGCGAGCAACGGACTCAGAGCTACAGGCGGTTTGAGAGGGTGCATTGAGGCTGTGTGAGGATGAATAGTAAGCTTTGGTAAAAATGTGGGTTATTAGATAATGAGTGTGGAATCATGAATGTCTGAGATGAAGAACCTGAAGAGAATGATCTACGATCATCAGGATTAATGAACGTCACCCTAGAACCCTATGGGAGTAGCAGCAAGACCGTCAGCGACAGTCAGAGCTCCGTACAGGGAGTTTTCGAGAGAGTTCGTTCAGGCTGTTTGAGGATGAAAGAAAACTTTGGCAATAATATGTTGGTGATGTGTGTAGAATCATGAACATGAGATGTATGTGACAAAGAGGATCAATAGGGTTAATCGAAGTCACCCGTGGACGTGATGTAAATAGATGCAGAGTTCCGGCAGCAGCGAGTCAGAGACATACGAAGATTTTGAGAGGATTTAATGATGCTATGAGGTTGAATGGTAGTTTTCGTAAGCGGGTGTGAAGTAATGTGTGGGGAATCATGAATATCCGAGATCTTAAAGTCACTCATGGGTGGTGTGGGAGTAGATGTTTACCCGATGACTGAGATATCGAGTGAGAACCATACAGAGATTTAGAGGGGTGATGATGCTACGTATAATGGAAGCTTTGACTCCTAAAAAGTTGGTTAAAGGTGATGGAAAGGAATTGTGAAATGATTTGAGATACAGAATCAGAATCTGGAAGAGAGAGAATAGATTTTTGATGGAAAGAGAGCCACAGTTGTGGTTTCTATTAAACTTTAAAACGCAGATATCGTGGAGAAATATTAAAAATATGATTATGTGTTAGGAATAATAAATTTTAGGAGATAGAAATGGAGGAAAGAAATGGAGAGAGTGATCTACACAAATTAGAATGTGGTCCAGGCAAGAGAAGAATATGGTCCAGGCAAAAGAGAGAGGTGAAGGCAAAACGAAGAGATTAGACAAGGCAAATGAAGAGAGTGGGCAAAGCAAATGAAGAGAGGGGGAAGGCGAATGGTGAGGAGAGAGAGAGAAGGAAAGGCAAATGGAGGAGTGGACGAGCAACAAGATCAAAAGCGGGCAGAGGAAGCAAGTAGGAAATCGGGCGCTGTGGAGACGCGATGCGAGTGGCGGAAGGGGCGAGGGCGCGAGGGCGGGCGAGCGTCCCGCGAGAAAGCCAACCGCCCTTTTTGTTCCCGCTCGCTGCGCCGCCGGCCTCGGTTAATTGAGATAAGCGGACGTTGCCCGGTATCGCTGTAAATCTTCCTCCTCGAGCCCCCGCCGGCGCCGCCTGAGTGGGCGGGGTGAGTGGGCGTGGCGGGCTACGAGTGCCGGGTGCGGGTGAGGGTGTTACGGGGTGATCAGCAAGAGAGCGACACATGCAGCGCGTATAGCGAAGTAATTAACTATGAGGAAATCGAAGAGACTACGGGAAAAATAGGAACGAATACATGGCGAATCGGAGTGCTACAAATTAGAATGTCCCAGCTACTTTGTCCTAGTGGCAGGGCCTCCATCACGCCTGACAGACTCATCGATCCGATCCCACACTGTCTTCCACAGACCCTGTTGCTGTTTTCCGCCGTAGTTTCAAGTCGATTTTCCAAGTTCAGCCATTTAGAACATTTAATTTAGATTTTTAACTGCTATAAAAATTTACATTCTCTTTGACACTGATATAAATTATTTATTAATAAGCATACTGGTGTGCCATCATCGTAATGCTACCTGATAAAGGTGGAGACAAATGTTATTCATCTTTAATTTTGGGTTGTTCATAATTTTACTCGTCTTGTGTTAAAATAATTTTCATATTTTACGCATTTGTATTTTGATTTTTTTATTTGAAAAAAAAAACGATGAAAAGTTGAGACACATTCTGAAGAAAAATTCTTCATTGAGTCGTGTTTCAGTTTCAGCGTTGTTATTGTCTTTTCCTATGTTGAGTGACTATGAATTTCTAACAGAATAAGAAGTGTAACACTTAATTGTGTGTGGAACCATATCTAGGAACACCTCAAAGAGGACTAAATCTTAACAAAATGTTATCGTCAAATGCTTAATGTAAATATAAATATAGTGCATAATGGATAATAAAAATTGAATCGGGTTTTTACGGTTTTTGAAAGACAATATATTAATATAAACCTACTGTCTTATACAATAATAAAATAATCAATAGAAAAATAATCTAACAAGAATCCTCTTGTAAGATTACACCTTCCCTGAAATTATAAATTTGATTATCCTATTGCCATCATCAACAGGTTTCGTAGTTATCACTGCGGGATTGCTCCCTCAAAACAACTGTTATCCCAGTGCAGCTCTACACTGTCACCCTATAATAATCTTTGCAATTGCAATCCACTATATCACCCTTGCCGCCTTCACCATCTTTATTCAAATTATTATAGCCTCTTTGTTCCTTTCTTTGTTCTTGGCAACCTAATTCGTCATCGTCGACATCCTCATAACCTCGACTTGACTATCATCGCAGTCGTCACTTAGGATCATTATTGTCCTTATAGCCAGGTATCCTTTATCACTATTAGTGCAACAGTCACCTTCTTTACCATTTATCTCGATTTTCTTACTCTTTTCCAACGCCAACATTAACACCATACCATTTCACAGCCATTGCCTGGTAACATCACATTCATCATAACCGCCGTCGCTTTCGCCAATTGTGAGCGTCATGGGCTTACCTTTCATTGCCTGCAAAGGCATAGTCAGGAATGCTTTATCACTAAAAGTGCAACAGTCACCTCCTTTACCATTTTCACCACCATTTCCCTACTCTTTTCCAACGCCAACATTAACACCATACCATCTTCACAACCATTGCCTGGTAACATGACATCATCTCCACCACCGTCGCTTTCGCCAATTGTGAGCGTCATTGCGTGCAGAGCCATAGTCAGGGTCTCGGCCATCGTCTTCATCGCCATGGCCCTCTGAACCCCCCCGGCCCCCCGGCCCCCCGCCCAACCGGGCGCGGGTTTTTTGATCAGGGGCTTCTCCGCCGGCGGCCGGTGGCAGTGGCAGCCTTCGCCCCGGGGATCGATGTCAGCCGCTGTCTCGCAGCGACTCCGCGCGGCCTCGCTAACGAGCGCCCGAGTCGGCGGGGCGGATTGGTGCCGGTCTTGGCGAAAATCAGGGGTTTCTCCTTTCTTTTCATCCTTGTGCTCAACCTCCTTCCCGGATTTTCTCCTTTTGGTGCCGGTCTTGACGAAAATCAGGGATTTCTCCTTATTTTCATCCTTGTCCTCTTCCTGCTCCTCCGGATTCTTCTCCTTTTGGTGCCGGTCTGAACGAAAATCAGGAATTCTCCTTATTTTCATCCTTGTCCTCTTCCTGCTCCTCCGGATACTTCTCCTTTTGGCGCCGGTCTTAGAGAAAATAAGGAATTTCTTCTCCTTTGCGTTTTTCTACTCTTCCTCCTCCTCCGGATACTTCTCCTTTTGGTGCCGGTCTTCCTAAAATCAGGGATTTCTCCTCTTTTGTTTGAGACTCGTGATCTTCCTCGACCTTCTTGTCCGGATATTTCTCCTTTTGGTGTCGGTCTTGACGAAATCAAGTCATTTATTCTCCTTTTCATCCTTCTGTTTTTTCTCCTTTTCTATATACGTCTTCTGATGTTGGTATTGGCAAAAATGAGGATTCTATCATCATTCACATCCTCACGTCCTCCTCCTTATTCACTTGATCCTCCTTCTCCTCCTGTTTCTCTCTACACCTTTCTTCTCATCCCCTTTTCCTTTGTTTTTCTTTTTTTTCTTTCTTCCGCTATCACTCTGTCTTACACTATCACTCTTTTCTTTTTCTCGTCCTTTTCTTTTTCTTCCCGTTTAGTTTTTCTAAACTTGGTTAACATATTTTTCTCTTTTCCATTCTCCTTCTCCTATTTGTATTTGACTGTTCGTTTATTCTAGGATAATATTTCTAATAAGATGCTGGCGCCAAAATATTCAGTACCTCGTATCAGACAAGCAATACCTCCCTTTCCCAAATAAATGATGAATGATTAAATAAAGGAAGATCTAGTTTTAGACTAACCTTTTCCATTGCAGTCACAACTAGAAACATATATAAATGTGAATGGAAGTTATAACCATAGCACAGTACAGTGGCCGATACAACTACTTATGATTTTTTCAATAATTGTATGAATACGCATAGGTATCTAAGAACTCTTAATGGTAAATATTCATGTATAATTCAACGAGCCCAATTCAAATGTGAATCTCCGAACTTTAATTTGATGTCATATTTGAGACCAAATAAATAAATTAAACCGAACACTGATATTTTGATGAACATGTATGAGATTTATTTTGTACACACACGTTCTGTTTTTGGTAACACATTGCGTCTCACAATAAATAAAATTTCAAATTTCTATGGCACATACGTTAAAGACGATTACTTTCGCCAGTGAATAAATATATGGTCGGAAATTTCATGTTTTGCACATGCCAGTTGCACATGCCATGTTTACCCTTGATTACTAAGCAGATACCAGAGCAGTAGTATTCGATTGGGCACGTTCTCTCGCAGTCAGAGATTTAGTGTTCCCGACGAACACAACTGCATGAGGTGTTGCATATGCTTCAGGGGCAACCTCACACGTGTAACTTCGTTAGATGAAATTTCCTACAATAAGTTTATTGACAAAAGGTAATCATCATCGACCTCTTTCCTTTTGCCCTAGAAGTTTGTAAAATTTATTCTGTGCCATTCTGTGAAACGTTTCTGATTTTTGTTATTTGAAATGTCCTTCATCAAGATTTATTCACTTCAAATATCAATAATCTCCTAAAAATCTCACTTCCAAGAACCCTTAGAAATAACATTTGATGTACCTACTTTTAGGAAGTTGTAAAAGTATGAGAAATTTATGATTTTCTTCACTCTTATGTGAGATAAATGTGAAGAGATTTTTATTCGGAGAAGATAGAATAATCACAATGTTACAAATTATTCCTAGTGTCCATTTTTCAAAGTTTGCAATTTTGCTTGAAATAAAAGTAAGAACACTTGTGTAGCTTTCCGATATTTTTTTTCAAACATTATTTTCTGGTCATCAAGTACGTGACCCCACTGTATGTTTCCAGTTCTTCAATATCCCAGAATACCCGAAGCAGATATTCCAAGAATTCCAATCCTATTACTATAACTATTCTTACCAGTTCTTGCACTTTATATTCTAAGCACGTTCTACATACACCACAACCCTCACGTCTATACTGCTATCTAATGAATAAGATATAAAAAAAAAGCAACCGGACCTGGATATTAAGCACATCACTACTCTCTAGCTCAGAGAATATGGCCCCTTACTTCTAGCGCCCTCATGGGTACTTACGTACAGTGTCTGCAGTGGAAGAGCTTAACTTAGCTTTTATCCCCGTCGTTTCATCCGTTACGATATCACACCGAGTGCACCTGCGGGGTGACGCCTGCGATCATTTGCTTTGAGACAGTTCCGGCTTCCGCCATCACCAACCGCTTCCCTTCACCCAAGTGCCACGACGCAGGTCGCGCTCAGTCGCCCGAACTTCGCAAATAGCGCCGTAACAGCTTTAATATGAAAAGTTTCTTCCCGGCGTTATTGCGGCTGTTGGGCATCTCTTCTGGTGACCCACAAATGGAGCCGCGACCTCTCGCGTGCAACCGAGGCCCCGCGGAGGCATTATGACTTTTGAGAAGCGTTTCGGAAAATTACGATGCAACTTTTCTGTGTGCCGCAGATGGATGCTTTGCAATTTAGTAGCCGACTTGTTGGAATATTTTTCAAGTTACTTTTTAATACCACTGCTGCAGTTAATAAAAGACACGTATTACTTTTTGTAATTTAACATTATTCCTATTTCTTAGGTTACTTAATCAAAGTTCGATTTATATTAATGGTTAATAGGTGATTCAAATTACATTAAGGAATTAGCCTGAATTTACACTAATAATGGTTTTCAAGAGGGGATACCTAATTGGAATTGAAGTCGGAGCCGTAAAATTACACGGGTCTCTTTGGACGTTAGTATAAATATTGGCTTACTGAAGTTTTAGGAAATATGATTTGAAATTCTTAATTAAAGTTTTAATATGAGAACTATGTAATTTACAAAATACACTGTGCTATTTTTATATTTTGTTGTAGTGCAATACGATTTGAATGAATATGCTGGAATTTATTAATAACATGTCGAAGTTTGTGATGATCTAGTATAATAAAGAAGTATATTGAAAAGAATTGGAACGAAAATAAACTAGTTTGTATGACAAAATACTAATCACAGTGCTTGCATTAAGATATCTTATTTCTCCTGTTTTGATAGAAAGGTCAGTATCGATTCTGTACAAATGTAGATATTCTAGTATCTGTAGTTACACACAGCAGAATTAGATTATTTACTCTGAGAGAGTTTATCTGATCTGTTGAACTTTGACCTTCATTGAAGAAAACAAAAACGCTTTTTAAATTTAAATTGGTTTTCAGAATTCTGCTTTGATGTGTACATGACAACTAAACTGTCAGCAAGCATGTCAGAAAACATTGTATAATTTCCAAGAAATATACCCTTACAAATAGAATACACCTTTTACACAAAAGTGTGAAATAAACATTTCAATCCGTTCTTATTAGAGCGTGCCATTTTGCCAGATATATTTAATGCATAGGGGACATACACATTTACAAAAACGGTCATCACATGAAAACCCAGGCGAATACAGAAATTCTTAAATTAAATCTGGATTGAGAAGTAAATTAGCTTACAGAAACAGTTTATTTTGTTCTTTTTATAGAAAAACACGTTCTTTTGTAAACCACTGTATTTGATTCGAAATATCTTTAGGATATTTTTCATCCAATTGATTTGCCTCAATTTTTTACTTTGTCATCTGATAATTCATCAATACTCGCGGTTGAATTACTTTGAACTACTGCTTATCATTAAATAATGAATTTGTTCTGAGTTTATTCAAAATTATGTCTACCAACCGTAAAACCGAAAACGACTTTCAGCATTCACAAGTCTTTCGTCTTGAAATAGTTCATCAAAATATCTTTTGCTTTTCTTTACTCTTTGCACCTCTGACGAGAGAAATAATATATTATTTCCCTCTTTTCAACATTCGATACTCTCCCTCGAAACATAAAGCTTTGTGAAAGCCTCTGGTGCAGTGGCGCCCTCGGCAATAATGTAACATGTTTTACTTGTTCATTGTCTGCAATTTTTATTTACCTTTTAATATAAATAATGGGCAAAGAAAATAATTACGGAAAAATAATGAAAGTGGAACAACACTCATTCATGTTTCTTTATTTCAATCTGGATATTTTTATTCATTGAAATCTATTAAATAAAAACCAAGAAAGTTTTTGGTTTGTGTGCGGGGCTCTTAAGAGCCGAAAGTCCCATGCATTGCACCGGCTGCACCACTGGTAGTTTCGCCACTGATTACTCGAATTTAGTACTAATTTATTGGAGTTGTGCCAATGTAGCACCCGGTGAACTTCAACAAAAGTGTTTTTCTCGGCACACCATCGTAACCATTCGAACGCTAAAAATAAAATATAAGAATAATCCAAAATTTATTTCATTTGTAGCTGAGTGTATAAAACAGTATAGAACGAAAATATTCTCTCTCGGTCATGGCTTTATAGAAATGCAGGACACCATAATACTAGTGTAAGAAGGAACTCTGTAGAGTCAAAAAATTAACGACTGTCTGAAGTGGAACATTCAGTATGCACATACCAATGCCATATCCACTATGGTTACGAACGTGAAAACAAGTCTCAAAATATGCTAAATAAAAATAACCATAAACCAACTTCCGCAGACCCGACAGATCTCCGCGTATGAAACCTTCCTTCCCAGTCAAGCTTCTCACCTCCCAACAACGACCGTACACAAACACGCGAACAAAAAGGGGCTGCTCTCCCAGCGGTTTCTTCGCCCGGCGCGAGGCGTCTACAGCGGGCACGTGGACTGGCGGGGTTTTGAAATTCTTTGTGCTCCTCGCGCGACGTGACGCCGCGGGCGTGCTCGCCTTGGAAACGTCTCCTCGCGGCCGGACGCGGCAGCCCTTGTACGCAGGAAGAGGAGGGGAGGGGGGGCTCTCGCAAAGAGGGTCCAAAGAGGGAGGCTGCCAGGGCGCCGCCCGCGTGTACGCCCGCGTCTCGCAAAGACGGATGGCTTTGTGCGCGAGATCCCGCTCGCCCGCGCGCGCTTGCTCGTGCGTGCCAGAGGGGAAGATCGAGGGGTGGAGAGTCTGGAAGGAGATGGGTGGGAGGGGGGGGTGGGTTCGGAGGCGGTCATAGGCACGGATACGGGTGGAGTGTTGGTGGAAGTAGGAGCCGAGGTGTGGTTTGGATTTTTGTACAGTGTGATCCAGAAATGGTGGTGTTCAAAGGAACAAAATTGTCACTGATATGATGGAGGTATTCGTCGAGCAGAGGGGAAGATTGAGGGGTGAAGAGTCTGGAAGGAGATGGGTGGGAGGGTGGGGGGGCGGGGGCGGGGATAGGGACGGATACGGTTCAAGTGTTGGTGGAAGTAGAAGTGGAGGCATGGTTGTGATCCAGAAACGATGTTCAAAGGAACGACGGGTGGAGATTGAGATGTGGAGAGTGTGGAAGGAGATGGGTCTGTGTATGTGTCGGGGCGGGAAAAGGAACGGATTCAGATGAGGCGTTGGTGAAAGTAGAAACAGAGGTTTGCTCTAGATTTTTGTGCAGTCTGATCCAGAAATAATAGCGTTCAAAAGAGCAAGATTGTGACTGATTTGGTGGACGAACATCCGATCAACCAGGGGGTAGTGCCGCCTCACCAGGACGAAAGGGGTGAGAAGACCGAACGTCGGAATATGAGGTAGACAAACAGGAAACACGAGGGGATACAAGCTGCATGCACGGAAGATAGTTCCCTCAAATGTTGTTTGCGCTCTGATATTGTTTGTATTGGTCTTGTATACTTTTACTGTTGAGCACAGTATTATGTTTTGTAGTGACGGAACTGTGCCATATTGCTTGGTCTGTGAACTTAAGTTTTGAAAAATTGAAGAAAGGTTTGTTGCGGATATACTATTGACGACTTATCCATTATACATTGTCATCTACTTTGAACCTTTTCTGAAATTTCGCTATTACACTTTGGAAACATAATGACACAAATTGACGAATATGGAAATTGCATTTTTAAAATAGGCAGCTTTACCAAAGTCAGTGTTAGGTGGTAGGAGCTATGAGATCTGATGGTAAATAATATTATGCAGCTGTTCTGAAGTACAAGTTGGGAAGTAATACATGCGTTCCAGAAGTCCCTTGCAGAAATGCAAAAAACGGGATTATAGTTCGAACTTCGATTTCGACATAATTCACTGAGGTTCCCATAATGAGCATTTCAAGGTCTCTCGCTCGCATGAAAACTCACATAAAATATGTTATCTTCTTTTAGTTCTGTCCGTATTGACAATTATTACAATCAAGATACAATTATGCTGGTTTGGTAATTCTCCTGACAATTCATAAAAACATTTGTTTGGTTCGCGTTCTATTGCACAATATTTCGAAAGCTCGTCATGTAGATAAATTATTATTTCCCGAAGAGGAATTTAGAGTAAAGTTAAGGTGTTTATAATCTGTGATGTTATTGTGAAGCATGGCTATGTATTTCAAACATGACATTCAGCAGAAGAATTTCGGGTTTCAGGGACAAGAAAATTCGTTTTAGGCCTCAAAATTGATTCGTTTATAAGCAACGTTAACAATTTAAACAATGTGTTTGCTGCAAGCAAGATCTCTTTTCATAAATGAAGAACATGCGTATACTTAATGTCTGTGAAGTAAATTTTAGAAGAAAAAGGTCACAAACTATTAAAATACTAATCGCACCCACATTATATTAAGGCATTTCATGTTTTATAACACTCTTGTTCGTGGTACGGTGTATTGGTTGGTCACAACTACTGGGAAAAACTGTTACGTCCACAAAATATAAAAATTAACTGCAAGCAATGTTTATTGTCCACTCACACAATTCCGAAGTTCCAACTCGTACCGAGGCATTCTAGAATATTCAGAAGATGTATCAATGCTCGAAAGCACGATCACCATCACCAGACGATACACCAGTTCGTAGCCGAGTTCACCAATGTTCAAGAAGATAAATCTGTAGCGGGCTTGGTGGGCGTAGATAGAATTAGTTATACACAGTCACTAGTTTAAGGTGCGCCCTCCCAAAATCTAGTCTGTCTACTCCGGCGCCCGTGGCTCCTTACGTTCAGGAAGCGCTGTCACGGGAAGTGACCCGCCTCGGGCTCGCGTTCCAGTGTTTATTTCCACTGCCCGTGCCTTACAACCGCGTGCTGTCCAGCTGCGAGCACGCCAACTTCAAATACTTTAAGCATCCATAACAAAATCAAATATATTCATCATAAGAGAATGTGCATTTTTGGCAAAAAGAACTCCTAGAGCACGAAACAATACTCTAAACTTCGTTGAACGCAATTTAAATGAAATTGGCAATACTTTTGCATCGTGTTTGATTCTGTTCACTTACATACACTTTCATATCTTTTACTTTTTGCAATATTGAAGATTTATATACTCAGTGACATTATTGAATGAGGTGTCATCAGTATCGTTGCTAGACTTGGAACGATGTTGAACATTTTACGTTTTACTCGAATATTCCCGTTGTGGCAAACCCACCTGGCCCCTACAATACTGTTGCGTTTTATGTCTGTTCTTGGCGCGACCGGCCGCGTACGGACCATGGCCAACAAGCAACCGGTAGCGATAGCTCAGTGCTTCAACTGATGTCACTGCAGCGCCTCTGACCGGCGGGTCCTAGGTTCGAGTTCTGACGGCGGCAGGATTTTCGACACTAGCTTTTCAGCTAGGTCGAATTCAGTCGTTGTCTGGAAGAGAATTCTAGCGGCCGGCTGCTCTGATCTGTAGTTCTCCGATCAACACCAGGCGAATGCCGGAGCAGTACCCTAGCAAACGGGCCACGGACCGCGCGCGATCTGTCCTCCCTCTTCCTTGTCCTATCCTCTCCCCTTACACACACTTACACTAACATGCACTACACTACCACATATTCCGGGAGACCGGTCGGGGTTGAGCTTGGCCTAGAGCTTGTCCCGGCTGGGGCGGTGGCCCGTTGGTGGGAGAGACCAGGTTAGGGGGAAACCCAACTAGCCGACGGTAGGTCGGCGTCGGATCTCGCCATCCAGCGGGGGAAGATCAACGCCAGCTCCCGAGAAAAAACATGCACTACACTAACGGGACTAATGACCGAAGCAGTTGACGCCCCCGGAAACACGAAAAAATCAATCAATCAATCAAAAGCCAACTAGCAGCGTCCCGCTGCCATGAGTTTGAGGGGTACGTGTGGTTAGCACGAATAATCCTCACGCCGTATTCTAGTCTTCTGAACCTGAGAAAAGAGTTTTTTCATCGTCATTCAGCAACAGATACTGAGACATTGCAAGGAAAACGCAAGTTATGATCTTGCCCCGTCCGGAAATCGAACCCGGGGTCGCGTCAAAAGCAAGCACGCTGACCAATGAGCTAAACTGCGAGGTCACTGTTACTGCGTGCTAAACTGCGCGCTTTGTTAATTACGTATTACGAGTATTTAATTTAAAAGTTGCACTGCTTAATTACTTGGACAGCGCGAATGACTGTTGATACAGACTGCGTCTGCTATTCATAAACTTAGTCCGGTAAACGTAGTGTATATGAAATTTCGGGATACCGCGGTATTTCTCACCCACTGTATTTTGTTTTGTTACGAAACGACACCCCGGATTGCTGGTTTCCCCTCCAGATATCTCCCCACCGCGGCACCACCCGGTTCAAGCTCTAAACTCCCGACTCGTCTCCGCATGTTTGTAAGCATTTACTAAGTAAAATCACGGCTTCGTGGTTGTCCCAATAGACTCCCATCTGTGGGGCACCGCCTCTTCCTGTAAGCTCCCGATTGGTCTCTCGGCATGTGTGGTAGTACAGCACGTGAGTGTAAAGGGTTAAGGATAGAACAAGGAAGAGGGGAAGGAATAATGGCGCGCGGTCCTCTTTCGTTTTTTAGCTTCCTGTTCCGGCATTCACGTGTGTTGACTGAGAAACTACCGATCAGAGCAGCGCCGCTAGAATTCTCCTCCAGGCAGCGGCTGAATTCGACCTATTATATAGATAGCTAAGAAAGGCGGTGACAGCCGCTGAGAAGTCGGTAAGCAAGACGCGGACGGGAAGTGTGCTTGGCGTCCCCTGGGTGGAGGCTCACGTGGGCGTGTGGCGGGGGTTGGCAGAGGGCGCGAGCCGCCCCGGAGTACACAAATGCTCGGCTCTTTCTCCTGAGCTGCGCTGACTTGACGCTGACTCAGAAGGGGGAGAAGAAAGCTCCAGGGCGCGAACGTGTCTGGCGGCGGAGACGAGCAGGCGAGGTGCAGGCTCTGGTGTTAGTGTTGTGGAAGAAACTGCGTCTTCCTCGCTACTTCAAAGGAAAGGTGAATGTTTTCTTGTGGGATGATTCTGAATGAAAACGAAAAGAGTAGTGTTGCGAAGCGAGGTAGCGTGTTGTGGTAGTGGTGGTTCGGTTGGTGTAATGATGGCGATCATCGTGCTACTATTTGATGGTGGTGTTGGTCATAGGTGATACAGTGGTGGTGGTGGTGGTGGTGGTTCGGTTGGTGAAATTATGGAGGTCATTATGCTGCTATTGATGGTGGTATTGATCGTATGGTAAAAAGTACTCTTTGGGGTTGATCGTATGATGGTCCGGTGGGGATAGTTATGTCGGGGGTGAAGGTCGAGTAGTGAAGTGGTAGTGATGTAGTGGTGAATTGGTGGTGGGGTGGAAGTCGTCATCATCGATGTTTTCGGTAATAGTGGTTGTAGCAGTTGTGGAGATTATGTAATAAGCAGTGAAAGTGATGAAGAGGGCAGACAATTACTTTTATGCCACCATACAATTTATAAGCAGATTAATTAAACAAAAATAAAATTAATTGCATGTTTCAGCAGTGAATTCTTCCGACTTTCAACCAATTAGAAATAATCACTGCATTAATGTATTTTGGGATTCTACCATTTAGATGCCACTTGCTGATTTCACATTTATACCTGTGATAGTTATGGCTACATTTTAATCACACTGAAAAAATCCACAATTGTAGAAAACAATATGTACTCGTTCCAATGAATTAAGAAGCTAACTTTGATGGCAAAGGCGAGTCTATGATGAAGATATTATGGTGGGTCGGTGGTAAATGTACAACGTATCGCTGGTCCAATAAAAATAGTATTTTGACATCTAAAATGCGCAATTCAACACTTCTTACAGTGCTGTCATTTCAAAAGGAGATTAGAACTACTTATGAGAAACTGGAAAAGGTAATGAGAGAAGACGGAGGAGTTGGCATAGAGTTTAGAAAATCAATTGTGAAGTTCTAGAAATGATATCAGAGTAATAATTTGAAAAGAAGTTTTAAATGTCAAGGGTTTTGCCAAGTTTACCTTTACTCATTTCTTTGGATGTGACTAATGAATTTTGCGAATGTTTAGTTATCTCATTTGTAAAATAAAAGAAAATTTATTCAAAATTCTCATGGAGTCCCCTTTTCATTGATTATGATTCCTGACAAAGAAAAACTGGAAATGTGTCTACACACTTGTTTCTCAAAGGATATTTGTCAGGTTGAATCAACAGGTAATTTACACATTTACTTCAATCGATTTTGCACTCTTTCTTCTGAAAGTCAGCACTCTGAATTGTGATTGCAGGAAGAGCACTTTGAATTGTGAAAGGAGAAAGAATGTTCTAATCTTTTTAATTGAAGGTTGCGCGAGTCGTTTTATCGCGCCCAGTTATTGTGCGTCGAATTAAGAAGTCCACGTGTCTAAGAAGATACGACATAAAAAGAAAGTCTAAAGGCTACGTCTAAAGCAAAAAGAAAGTCTAAAGGAATATTTCGGCAAAGTGTCTACAAAATCATTGATTCTCTATTTGCTTTAGTGTATTCAAGTGTCATATTTTTTGTTAGTTAATTAAATTTACTTTAAAATTACGTTGCATTATTTTTTTTTATCCCCGATAAGCTTTCACCGAACTTGACTTGTTTCCATATAATATTCTTTAGAAATGTTTCCTCCAAACTTTTCTAGTAAACTTCCTTTGATTCTTTATGGATAGTGGCTTTTATTATTGAAACATTTGTTAATGCTCCTTTATACTATTATTTTAAATAATCAATAATACCTGCTTGCTTAAAATACCATTAGTTATTTCAGCGCAACACGTTCAGAAAGTCTGCTCCAGTCATAGTCTTTCATTTGTAGCACGACAGCAGTGTTTTCTGCAGGTACTTCCTTTGCTTCACCTCGGGTTTACCTTCCTTGTCCAGTATATATCTCGCGGGAGCGCTTCGAACAAATCACATCCCGCGGGTGCTGCGGGCAGCGCCGTGCGCCGTACGTTACCCCTCCCCTCCCGCCCGCGAGCCCCATGCAGACGCTCCCGCAGGCGAGATGAGGAAGGCGATAACTGCGGAAAAGGCGCGTTTGCAGAACGCCTCGCCCACGAAGCCGTTTTGCCACGTTCTGCGACATTCCGCTGTCCCTCTTCGCTCGTGTAGCGTTCCAGTGTCTGCGTTTCACCAACTAGGTTGGTTGATCGTTAGTGCTTCCGTAAGCGTCAACGACTAAGGGTATTATTTCTGTACGTGAAGTGCATGTTTTTCCTCTAAATCTTTCCCCACTGGATGGCGAGATGCGGCGCCGACCTACCAGTGGGTAGCCGGGTTTCCCACAACCAGGTACTCTCCCACCAGCGGGGCACCGCCCAAGCCGAGACGAGCTCTAAGCTCCGACCGGTCTCCCGGAATATGGTAGTGTAGTGCATGTTAGTGTGTGGGTAATGGGGAGAAGATAGGACAATGAAGAGGAAGGAAAGATCGCGCGCGTTCCGTGACCCTTTGTTAGGGTACTGCTCCGGCATTTGCCTGGTGTTGATCAGAGAAACCACGGAAAACTACCGATCAGAGCAGCCGGCCACTAGAATTCTCCTCCAGACAGCGACTGAATTCGACCTAGCTGAAAAAGCTAGTGTCGAAAATCCTGCCGTCGTCAGGAGTCGAACCTAGGACCTCCCGGTCAGAGGAGCTGCAGTGACATCAGTAAATGCAATGAGCTACCGCTCCCGGTTTGGTTGTTAGTGATTCCGGGCGCGACAATATATTGAGGTCAATAGTCCCGTACGTGAAGTGCTTGTTTTTTTCTTGAGAAGTGGCGGTGATTTTTCCCCGCTAGAGTTCCGGCGCCGACCTACCGTCGGCTACCGGGGTTTCCCTCAACCAGGTATCGCTCACCAGCGTGGTACCGCCCCAGCCGAGACAAGCTCTTTTTACTCCCAATCGGTCTCCCGGCATGTGTGATAGTGTGGTGATTGCAAGTGCGTAATTAAAGGGGTGAGGTTAGGAAGTGAAAGGAAAGATCGCGCGCGGTCAGTGGCCCGTTTGTTAGGATACTGCTTCGGCATTTGCCTGGTGTTCATTGTAGAAACCACGGAAAACTACTGATCAGAGCAGCCGGCCTCTAGAATTCTTCTCCAAACAGCGACCGACTGGGCATCAGGTTGTTTTTTGCATAGCTTGAATCCTTGAGACTAGACGATACGAACTCACATTGGAGCCTCTGCGCATGGGCGAGCTCTTACGTTACGGTAGACTTATATCAGTGTACGATTATCTACCAGAATTGAAGACGTCCGGCGTAAATAATTATAACACACCAAATCAGGTTTTTCATTTTTTCGCGTAAACAAGTGGTATATTCAACTAGAACTTTTCTCTGGGCTAAGTAGTTCACGAATGATATTGTAGAACTATATATTTTTAATTCTATAACAAACCACATGACTCTCCAATAAATAGTAATAACACTCATTTCCAAGATGGGGCTCAAAAATACAGGATTGTATTATATACTTCCCGAGGTCTTCAATTATCCGAATCAATCACGTAAATTGTATCGTGTGCGACTATTGAGATAACAATAAACATTTTTTTCGTGGTGTCACTGCGTACCGCTTACTCTAGATTTCATCATACTGGTTGACAGCTCTTTTCCAACAAATGTGAATCAAGAGTATTGTGGGCTTTGTGGAGCCAGCATTCGTTAAACAGCACACTCCGCCATGACAGTTTGATTATTTCCATTGACTAAGAATAAAAATGTTGCGCGAAATGCTCTTTTCACTTAATACTATGTAGGTCACATGGTTGCATCTAAAATACGTCGTTTAATGACACCTGACAGAAAACGCATTTTTACCTCAGGTCCGTGCATATTCCGTTTTATCTCTCTTTCAGACCTTTACAACTCTTGTTCCTTCATATCCTAGTGGATCCTCACATTGAACTCGACGCGATCATCTCGTTCCCGACTCAACTCACTTGCCATCCGACCCATCCAATTTAGCGCACTGGATTCAACGACCCGTCCTGATTCACACTCGATTTCATTTGTACTTCGAGCTCGACAACGACCACGACTTAATCTCTCGACCATGATTCAATATTAAAATGATTCTTTCCCGAACTCGGCTGGAATATCGTGTCATATTTGCACTACAGTTCTCTACAGTAATATGTGATAACAGAAAAATAAATTGAACAGTAGGCACTTCAAATATTGTTTAGTACATCCGTTGTTCTTATTAAGAAAAGGAATTTTACCTTCCACGTTACAACAAACAATGCATCTATTCTTGTTAAGAAAGACGAATGGTATCTGGGAAGGATGTCGATAAACTTTGTCTCTATTATGCGTAGTGTCGCCATACCCTGAAGTAAAATCTTAGTGCCTGTTTGATAGAATCCAACATGCGTGTACTGGCGTATAGAACGGTGTTTTTGTATAATTGATAAAAATATTTTTTCTGTAATATGAGAACGTTTAATATTTTAAATGTTGTGTTTATGCATTTTCCCTTCGTTAGTGTGCAAAAACATAAATGATATAACTAAATAATGCTGGTGTTGGACGTAGTTCAACGCACGAGTGCTCGTGCAACGAATGGCCGCGCAAGTGACGGAAACATAATAAAATCTTCAAAATGGTTTGCAACTAATTATTTACATATCTTTCCATGGTATATTCAATTATAATATAAGCACAGATGTATAAGAAAAATGTATAAATGATGTTAATGAGAAAAATAAACTCCTTAATAGTTGTGTTGGACGGAGTCCAACGCACAAGTACTGGTGTTACGAATGGCCGCGCGAGTGACGGAATGAAACTGGTATCAGGTAAGAGTATTGCATGTGGAAATTCAGAATTGTCTTGAATATTTTCTCTCGCCTTTTTGTAATGTATGGTTGCATCGTAACTTACCTGGTTCCCTATGATCTTCTCCTTCCAACTTCTTCCCATCCTAGGACGATTAACTCGACGAGTGTGAATCTTTCTACACCATGTGACTCCCCGTCTAATCTCTAGATCACGACCAGCCCCGACACTTCCGCCCAGTTCTGCCTGCCCTTTTGTGCCGCGGTTCACGCCGTTTTATCCTTCTCTACCTTGTCTCCTCTCCCCCACTTTGCATTGCCCCTTCCCGCTCTTTCGACTGCCCCACCCCGCCCTTCCTTCTTTCCTGGCAAGCTCCACTACGTCACACCTCCTTCCCTTCCCCCCCTTCATCTCTCCCATTTCCCCCAATTTAGTTCTTGCCCGTTTGTCCCCACAAGCTTCTTCCCGCCCCGCTTCTTCTTATCTTATGTATCCCTGTTGTACTTCTTCCGACACGCTTCACTCCGACACGATCTCCCCCGTGCTTCTCCTTTCTACGCATCTCCTAGTCAGGGTCTCCTCCATTTCCTCCTCACTTTTATTCTCCCAGCTTTGCTCCTTCCCGCCACACTCCTCACTACACGTCCCCCCCCTCACTTCATCCGCCCGCCCCGTTCCCCCCCGCCGCTCCCCGCCCCCCCCCCTCCCCACACTCCCTCCTCCCCCCCCGCCTCTCCCTCACCTCTCACTGCCACGATTCCTGCAATACATTTCCCCTCGCCATCCACCATTGGCTACTCCACACTATATAGGCTCTCCCTGCTTCGCTACGCTGCACCTCACCTCCCCACCGCCCGCTCTTCCACACATCGCTCTCGCCACGCCCCTGCGAGCGGCGCACCGCGGATGTAGAGAACGCCAAAGAAAACCCAAGGCACAGCTCGCGGAATTCATGGTTTGGAAAATAGCAGTTCCCTCCGGTTGTGCGTACGGTCGAGATATTTCACGGAGCTTATATAAAGCCCGCAAATGTGGGTAATTCCCCCGGAGCATGCCATAAAGATGTAATGAGGATATAAGCAGCTCTTCCTCTGTGAAGATTCCGCCGTTACGAAGCCGTAACTCCGCGGCGGGATATTGTCTAATATTAAAACGTCATAAAAGAAGTGCTCGTTCTGTGAGATATTGAGCGAGCCCTATCAAATAACAATCTGTGAATGCTCACCCCAGGTCTCTGTGAACGTCCTTATGATTCCGTAGTCGAAAGAAGGATGAAGGCGCCTTAACCTTGGCTTTTGATACTCATAAAAGCGATATTAATTTTAATTCGGAGTTTAAATTTTCCATTATTGTAATTTCAGGGTAATTTCGCTTCCACGCAATTATGCAGGGGTCTGTTGCTTTTGTGTCCAGGCTTTCATAAATATTACTCTAAAATATTTGTCAAACCGTGCCGGGAATTTTATTAAAACCAGAGACGCTCTTTGCAAGATAGAGCAGGCCATGTTAATGTTTGTAAACGTTCGGATATTATTTGTTCTGCAGCGTATCGTTCATAAACATGGCTTACCCATAATGCAGCAAACACTAGTCGTTAATATTATGAATATTGCATTTTCAAAATAAACACGACTCTCGTAACGTCATACCTCGGGGAACTGGCTGATAAATAACACTGTAGCTTGGGGCGGTAACCGGTATTCAGGAACGAAGCATTATTTTGCCCGATAGCACACCTGTATTTTTTCTTTATAAAATCTACAAACATGTGAAATATTTGTTGTCTAGTAGCAAGAATATTCTATGTAGTGTTATGTAGGGTTGACTTTCTGTAGACATTGTACGATAAATTATTTTTCTTTAATTTTAAGGCTGGCATTGAAGTTAATGGTAGATAAAAGCACGACAGAACGGCAACTCTCTCTCTCTCTCTCTCTCTCTCTCTCTTTCTCTCTCTTTCTCTTTTTTCTCTCTCTCTTTCTCTCTCTCTTTCTCTCTCTCTTTCTCTCTCTCTCCTTTCTCTCTCTCTCTCTCTCTCTTTCTCTCTCTCTCTCTCTCTTCTCTCTCTCTCTCTCTCTCTCTCTCTCTTCAGTTAACACGATTATTAGACTTCTGGAGACTAGAGAAGATTAAGCTTTTATTCAACACAATTAAATATTAGGATTAATAAAATGTAATCAATATAAGGGTAACATATAATACAAACTTAGAAATAAATGTATATGAGCCAGAGTAAAAGTTACATATTTATAATTCAGGTGGCTAATTACAGGCACAAAGTACTGACTTAATGTGATGAAACACTTTTCACGGGTCCAGAAATGCTTCAGAAGCAATGCAGGCGACACACGAGAGACCTTCATTTCACACTCGCGCACTTGAAATAGAAGGATTTTCCTAAGAATGAGCCGAAGTCACTTTTCGCGTAACAAGTGAACATCACGTGTAATTCAAAGAGCATTCCTCCGCCGCGACAGCTGTTCATCCACGCCCCTTTGTTAAGTGCTCATGGCTCCTGTGAAAACATCCCTATGCAGAAGTCTAAGAGTTTCGCTGATGTACATGCACGTACGCGAGTCCTGAAAATATTTAAATTTAATTACGTATGTGGAAAATCTCTTAACATGCTCTCACATTCCGTAAAAGAAAACTGCCACGAATGTAAATAGAAAGAAAAATTATTTTAAGCCGGAAACACGTGCACCTGTACGCATCTCGCATTCAAGTCTCGGTTTTAAAAGAAACATATTTATCACACAAAAAGTAAATTTAATGTAATGTTTATAGAATAAAAGAATTTTTACAGAAGAGCACATAACACTGCACTTTCTAATTTCAATTATTTCTCGCGGCACACTATATTTTTGCCTGACGAGGACATCACAAAAGGAAGCGTCGAAGCCATTTACAAGTTAGCCATCTGCAAACGAACGAATACAGGAAGGGAGTCTCATGACACAACGACCAGATAACCTTCAGTTATGTTGTCAGCACTAGCTGTCACTTTGGCTCATCCTTAAGAAAATCGTTCTACACTGCATTCGCACCGTTATTGTTGGCGGTGGCGGCTTGTGCCACAACAGACTGGAGGTTGCACCTTCATGGAACGACGGAAATATAATTTCCAAAATTCAAAATATGAATACATAAAATGCAAGCATTTCAAATCAATTAAAACTAAGTGAAATAAAAGTCTATATTGAAAGAATACTTACATTATTTTATGCGTGCCCGCGTAAGGCATATACACCACCCGCGCTCATGGTTCAGGGTTTGATTTCCACTTGGCACTTAAGTTCGATTCCAGCACATTGCAACAAGCACTATTGCTTCCACACGTTTCACAAAAATAAAATTATTTTATTTCGGAAACGTTACTACCCTGGTGTATTTGGAAATAATGAAAGGTCTTCGACACACATTCGTATTCACAAGAACGTTCGCAAACCGCTGGCCAGCTGCAGCCACCAGGCAGCCACACTGGCTTCCGCGCGACACTATCCACTCGAGAGACTTCCATCCAGAACGGCCAAACGGCTTTACTCAGAGAAGTCACAAATGTAAGCTTTGAATCAACAAACTAATTTCAAATTAAAACAAATTCTTCAAATACCATTAACAATACATTGAATATCGTCAGTAATTGACTGAACTTGTGTATTTTCAATAACAAGCGAAATTCATGAAACTACGTTGCAGCGAGTCAGACGAAAACACGTGCACACGAAAACACGTGCACACGTGCAGACAGAATATGGATACCAGACACGCAACAATTCTGACGACTAATAATTTACTTGTGAAATTAAAATAGGAAATATATGCACGTTTCCTGCAACGTATGTAATCTTCGCGACTTTCAATGGCCCATCATAAATAGAAACTAGGTTTTTTCATTACTCTTTCAAGACAATTTACTCGATCATCATACCCTTGTTTTACGAAATGAAAGTGCTAAAGCAATTGTGCTTTACCAAGACTTGAATACAATACTCGGAATCATCTTCCTTAAGCAGCCAACTGCGAAATTACAGCTTGTTAGAGCGAATGCAGTAGCGAAAAAGCGACACTGTGAAGAGACGACAAAGCTGGTATGTCGTTTGCTTCTCTCTCTCTCTCTCTCTCTCTCTCTCTCTCTCTCTCTCTCTCTCTCTCTCTCTCTCTTCTTCTCTTCTCTCACTCTCCTCCTTCTCTCTTTCTCTCTTTCATTATCGAGGATTGCTATGTCTCGTTTTGAGATCACAAACCTTGGTGATGACTCAGGCGCGTTGTAATCACTTTCATTAGGACTTTGCTCTCAAGCGAGGCGGGATCGCGAACGTCATGACCTAAAAAAATAAGGTTTTTGTTGACAAGCACTTGGCTGTCTGGTAGAAGAGATCCGATTCGTCCAAGAGGAATGCCACTGAACGACGTCTGAAATGTTGGAAACTGTGCCTAGGACGTGGCGTCTTTCGGACAGCCAAGTACGACCACAAAAACTTTATTTTTCAAACTATGGACCAGCAATTAAAAAATTGTGAAAAAATTCACAAGTGTTCTGAGATGAAGTTTTAAGATTTTTTCGTGCCTGGATCGGTGTTATAAGACACAGGAAAACAGGTCTGGCAAATTGGGTTTCAACCTGTTCCTCTTCCACACATGTCCCCTACACTATCCCCTTCATTTGTGTCCGAATTTTCTCATAAACTGCCAAAAAACATAGTATTTCCTTAACGTATGATATTATCAAAAGATTATAAATATTTAAAAAAATAATTTGTAACTAAATTTAAAAAATCTATAACTAAAATAAATGAACAGAATTGTTGCAGTCATTTTCAAAGCATATTTAATTTGAAGGTGATTTAAAGGCGGGAAAATTGTTTTTAATTTTTAACTGCAGCCCAGTTGTCGAAAAAATCTGAAAAAACTTCACAACTATTTGTGTTTTAAGAGGAAAAATTGTGAGTTTTTTCGAGCTTGTTTCATGTTTCTAAGACAATTTTTTTTCAAAAATATTTTTTTGTGTTTGAATTTAAGTCTCAGAAAATATCAAAAAATATTTTTCTGATAGTATAAATTGTCTTCTTATTTATTATATTTTCATTGATCACTCGGGTAAAATATTGTTCAATAACCGAAAAAACACATTTTCTGCTCTAGTGGGTTGTGGGTGATGAGACGGGAGATAGGAAACCTTTCAAAAATATTTTTTGTGTTAGAATTATAATGTAACCACTTATACGTCATTTGGTTTAGGGAAACTATTTACCATCATATCTGGGAGTAGCTTTTTATCGTGTACTTATGTTGGTTCAAAACTTGTCTTAAAATTATTGAAATAGGAAAATGGAGTATTACATTTTTAAATAATTCAAGAAATAGTGTGTTATGAATTACTAACAAAATACCCGGCGTTACCGAGCTTTCTTCATATCCAATCCTTGTTAAAGAGGAAAAAAGATCAATTTTATGTAAACACGGTGTTTAAGATTTTTATTTTTGATGTAATTGGTTCAAATTTAATAAATACTATAATTTTCTTTCAATTCATTTTTTAATTTATATATTTTTTTAAAATAATTATCATACTATCACCATACTATAATTTTCTTTCATTACTATTACAAGTGTTTATTTTACGTACTGCTACTGGTCTCTAGCGAATGTATTAGGTACCAATTCTGATGCATTGGCCATCCGTGGGTTTCGCTCCTCTTGACCGATGCCGACGTCAGGCGATGACGTCACCAACGCGCCTAGTTTAACTTGGTGGGGTCGCCTGAACCAACGTGTTCGATTCGCCGTTTCGGGTTTCGTTCGTGGGTGTTATTATCTTTTGGCATAATCATTGTCAGACTATAGTCAATCTTTTCATGTATTTTATAGGTAACTATAGTCAATCTTTTCAGAAATTATCATGGAAATTCATAAAACTCCTGATAGAAAAATAGTGGAACAAAAAGTACCAAGCAGTTGGAATAAAAACATCCAGAAATTACAGTGAAAAACACCAAAACTGAATACAATGTAAGTAATTTTATCTTCGTTTATAAATTATTATACATTATTGTATGTCAGTGTCATATATATTTAGTGGTCTGTTCGAACATCTGCACAAGAAATAGATACCATAACGTTCATGTGAGGGAACATCTGCATGAAAAGTAAGCATTAAAACCTACAGCTGTGAGAACATCTGTCTGTGAGGCGTTCTTACTGTTTGTAAGATATCGACTTTCGGGTTGCATGAAGCAAAGTTGAAAGTAAAAACTAGAGTCCGTTTTAGAATAAAAATGGTGAAAATACCCCTACAAATTGAAAGATGTTTCAAATTCTCTAGACTACTTTCCAAGTACTTCAGTGTGTGTTATGGGGGGAAAATGTAAGGATAAGAAACTAGTGCTATTTACAGACGGTCGTTTAAAAAACACTTTCTCTTGATCACGAACTTCCAAAAAATGTATTCCCATCAAAATTTCGATATCAGTGTTTCTCTGCATTCGATAACTTTCTCTATATTACAATTAAGAGAAAGGAAAAGTTATTCGATCTTGAAGCTTCGATTGAAATTAATTCCGTATGTACTAACAAATGAATACGTTTACTAGTAAAAAGTTTTAAAGGTATATTTGAGTGCGCTGCAAATGTGAGATTGTCGAAACAATTAATAAAGTTTATTCTGGAATAAAATAAATGTAGTGTGTATTTTTAACAGGTAAATAAAAATACTAAAATGTGAGAGAAACGTTAGTTCCGGGAAATGTGCACGACTTATATATACACTGCTGAATGTTATTCGTTTGAAAATGAACTTTTCATCATTTTAACCTGTATCAAAAACTACATTGACGGTAGGATGAAACAAATTAAATGCCTCGTGTAGAAATTCAAATGAAGTTTTAATTAATGAATATATATAGTGTCGTATTTCATATCTATGTAGCTAGTAAATTTGTTTCCTCTTAAACATTTTACGTAGGGAGGTGTTTTTCAGAGTACTGTGGTAGGACTTGATAAATTAATAAAACTGAAATATTAAAAACAAACACGATACTATGATAAAATGAAAACCAGTAACATGGAAAACAAAACCAAAATAAAATAAAATCTTGAAAAATACATGATAATGCGTAAGAGGACGGAAAGCAAAATGTTATTCTCTAATGTCGCTTTGTAAGTTTGAACATTCCGGTCGATCACGAACAATTAAAAATATGGTTTCTTCAAATGTTACAAGAATGCTCTTGTCGCATAACCATTTGGCTTAAATTGATTTCAGTCATAGACGGTTTTTTAGTGTCTTTGAAAAGATATATTATTCATTTCAATAGATTTGCATATTGTATTTGTTGATTTGATTGAAGTACTGTGAGGGATATCATAAAGCTTGGCAACTTTGCCATCGAGGTTTGTTTGCTTTTTTTGTTGGTAAAATTGGCCATCACTAAGCGCGGGAGGTTTGAGCCGCGGGAGAAGACGGTAGGGGGGTGGAGCGAGGTGCGTGGTCCGCGGGTGCCACGGAGGCAACTGCGTGGAGCGTGTGGTGTGGGCGGTGCAGACAAGCGACGTTGTAGGAGACGAATGCAGAGTTGTGTGGGCGGTGCGTCAGCTGCGTTGCGACGGCGGCAGACACAGAGTTGCTGTAAATATGTGAGCCAGTGCACTCATATTACGTCACTGCTGCTATGTCTGTTATTATTAGTATTATTATTATTATTATTATAGGAAATAAAAAGTAGAGTTTATAATTATATATTATCGTTTTTTACTTATAATTTTATTAGTAGAAATGATACAGTTAAATAAAAAATGATTTTGAGTGTACGAAAGTTGATCAAACTAAAAATTGAAATCTTTGCCAAGCGTTTGTAATTGTCTTTTTCTGTTTTGTTATCGAGGTACCGGAACGCTGTTCTGCGAAACCATCGAAAACCCTTTAGCGATGTATCGGTAGATTAATGTATCGATGTTTTGGTAAAATTGTCCATCGAGGTTTGTTTGTTTCTTTTTGTTTGTTTGTATGTTTGCTTGCTTTTTTTGTTGGTAAAATTGGCCATCACTAAGCGCGGGAGGTTTGCGCCGCGGGAGAAGACGGTAGGGGGGTGGAGCGAGGTGCGTGGTCCGCGGGTGCCACGGAGGCAACTGCGTGGAGCGTGTGGTGTGGGCGGTGCAGACAAGCGACGTTGTAGGAGACGAATGCAGAGTTGTGTGGACGGTGCGTCAGCTGCGTTGCGACGGCGGCAGACACAGAGTTGCTGCAAATATGTGAGCCAGTGCACTATATTCCGTCACTGCTGCCTTGTCCTTTCACAATGTTGCCGCCTCCGCTGCACTGTGGGGCGAAGGGTCTATAACAGCACATATTTATTATGGTGATTTATAATTGTAAACAAACATTTGTATTTCAAATGCTAATGTATTGAAGTGAAAAAGGTAAAGGCGGTTTAAAGAAACACGGCCTATTTTTTATGCTTTTTGTAATTCCATGGATCCCTGTGAGTTTCAAAGTATAGAGATTAACGAAAGTAATTTTTAACATTAGTAACTCATGGAATGCGGCCGTGATGGAACATTATAGTTATTTACGATATAAGTCTCTTAAAGCATCTGATTACAAACGAGATTGGAAAATTGACAAACTAGACCGTTAGGTCGAGAGAAATGGAAATAGTAAGCAAATGCTGCTTTAGAAACATTGTTACCCCACAAATCAAGAACGAAATATGAGCGTGAGTATTTAATTTTTAAAGATTGGTGTGAACCAAAAAAAAAAAAAACATTCCTCCCATATTGGAAAAAGTTTTGATTGCTTACGTTTCTGGCATGTCAGATATGGAGAAACCCAGTAGTCTTTGGTCCCACTACTCTATGTTATAGAGTACAATATTACTTAATGACAACATTGGTATTAAATGTAAACGTTAGATTCCGCGGCTCGAATACATGTCTTGTCCAGGTGACGCCGCGTCGTTGGCGGAGAGAACGACGCTTCGCCTGTCATGTCGTAGTCTTCCTCAGGACACTGACACCGTAGTGCTCCGCGACCGGCATTATATACGGAACAGCCTAGAAATCATTGATATCGGTAAGTTTACTCAGTTATTAGCATTCTTAAAGTTGAAAAGTATAGGATACGAGGCGAAGAAATCAAAAGAACAAGTTTTTCAAAAGAAGGGTGGTAAATTACTCCATTACTTTTCCGCCCTAGTGTGGTAAGGAAGTACATTACTAGGGCAGTAAAGTATATTATTACGAAACTGATTATAATGGCATAATGTTTGACTTTACTTAATTAAATTGGATCAAATACTTTTACGCTTTTAATTATAGCTTCACGAAAAATTCACTTAATGCAAGAGTGGGATATATCTTAGCTGTAAAAATTGTTCCTGGTAAGGAACCATTGACGACGGATCTTAAATGCACCAATGTAATTCAGGAGGTTAAAGTTCTAGTCGTCAAAATATATATTTTTTCACTTTTATAACAAATTTACATAAAACATTCTTCTCTTTTGCAAGAGGTATGGTAATAATGAAAATATTCATTCATTTTTAAAAACTTTTCTATTTTAGCAACTCAAATATCGACTATAAGCGCGTTGCAAAGTTTCAACCAGCGTCTTACCGCCAACCGGAAGCATTTTGCATAACCCTTACTTTTAAACCATGCGCCAGTTCTGGACGCAGAGTCCCTGAAGTCTAGAAAACTAGTTATCTTGCTTGCGACATTGATATGTCTGTTCTAAATATTCAAAACATTTGGAACATTCATGGCGTGCGCACTGGCAGAGCCAGAGGACCAACCCCCCTCATTAAAATTTGGAAGAAGAAAAAAACCCCAGGATGTGCATAATAAAATATTTCATTGCATTCAATAAGATCATTTTCTGAATTTCCTTCTTTTCAGCTGTCATTGGAAATTGATACTCGATTATTAGGGAAAGGCTCTGGCAACCACTGCCAACCTTGTAAATGGTTCAACTAAAATAAGTTGCACTTCGTTTTATTTTTTTCTAATAAAATATGTCTCTTGCAAATAATTTAATGGAAAAGGGAGCAGAATTGAAGTTGGCACTCCTATTTTAAGTTGCGCAGGTTTTTGGTAATATTTAGTCTAAACCATTCTGTATTAATTTTCTTTTATCACCTATTGACTCGCTATCTCGTTCCTCCATGGCGAGATCTGTCGCAGACTCACCTCGTGGTCGTCGACAGCTCCTGTTGCCTTGGGTCGTTGGTGCCTCTCTTCGCTCTTCGGTCGCCTCCCCCCTCTAGAGCAGGGCGCTGACGCTCCTCTGGCGTCCGACGCGCCACCGTCGGCAGCCGCAGGCATTTGGTCGTCACCGTCACTCGGCCATCCCCTGCCGCCGTCTGTTTATATGCGGAGCCTTCGACAGCGCTCGCCCGCTGGCCGCTGCGGCGGAACTCCTTTGTTACCCGACCTTCAGTGCCCCGTCTTCGTCGCTTACGCCCATTCCACCAACTCTGTTTTACAAGTAGGTGCCCGTGCTCCTCCACCAAAAATGTCTGGAAATCACAGATAACTGCCATTTAAATTAATATTTTTTTATCTTAATATTGCGGGATCTGTTTCACTGTTAGGAGATTTAAGTGATCATAAAAAATGCCATCCTTCCTTTATTCTAACATCGTCGTTCAAAATCATCTTTCGTTCATCCTCCGTGATGCTTCTTCTCTCCACATATCGCATATATCTTGAACTTCACACGGACGTACACATTTTTGCTGTAGTCTCATTCTAAGGCCTCGTCGTCAACGCTGTAGTTACCACCACTATCCCTCAACCTTCCTTTTTTCTCTGGTCTCTTCTTTACGTTACTCTCACCTTGGACTCTCCTACATCGTACTCAAAACCCTATAATTCTCCTTCTCTCTATACCGTCCACACCTCATCCATGTTGCCTCCCTCCCTTCATTTTTCCTTTCATCGCCGTCCACTTTGCAGTTTATTCATTGTCTTATTTCCTTTCTCATTATCCAATACATCCTCCCTCTCACTCATCGTTCGTCGTTGCTCTCCGTGCACCCTCTTCCTCCTTTTCCCCCTAACCTTCCTCCCGTCTCCGTCCTCACTCTCTTCCTCCCCTTTATCGACCTCTCCTACTTCCATTTGTTGCCTCGCTAGTCATCGCCTTTAAGCGCCGTCGATTTGAGATTCCACTATTTCCTTTCCTAATCCATCACCTCCTACCTCTAGTCTTCCGACCTCTTTTTCCAGCTAACCTTCCTCGTCCATATTCCTCCCTACTCAACTCGTCTCTAGTCCCATGCCACAAGCACCGTCACTTTCCACTGACTTGCCGAACATCACTTTGCAATTGATTCTTTGTTGGGACGTCCTGATCGATTCCTCACTGAGACGCACATTCGTCTTACTGACCGAAGGAACACTTTGGATTCAGCCGGTTGGAGGAGATCTAGGATCGAGCCCTGATCTGAAGTCAGGATTTCTCTACAGATAACCTGGAATTCAGGAGAATTCTCAACAAGGGGGGTCACGATCGGCAGTTTTTCCTTTTCCTCATACTAAGTCCCCACGGTCTCCTCCTTCCTCCTGTTTCACACATGCAGACTCACTTCCACATGCATGCACTCCTCTACCACACTTGCCAAGAGCTTAGACTGTCCTGGCAGGAGTGGTGGTCTGTTGATGGAGATATCTGGAGAGGGGTAACCGCATTAACCGACGTGCAGTTCGGCGCCGGATGTCACGTTCCAGTGGGGGAGATACACCACTACCTCCGGAATGTAACATGTATTACACTTAAGGGACTAATGACTGTTGTTGACGCGCCCGGAAACTCGAAATAATCAACGAATCAATCAATCTTCAATCATGCTGCTGTCGCCATCACTTGTCGCCATCACTGCAGAGTCATTTCTCTTTCCTTCCTCCCTCCATCCTTCCTCGCATCATTCCCCATCACCCCATCTACCGCGACAAAAATATGCACTACACGTACGGGACTAAACAGTTGTCGCGCCAGGAATCACTAATCAATGAATTAATTCACCTTCGACTCACCCCGTCACCATCTCTCAACCTCCATTCCTTTCCTTCTGGGTCCTTTCACACCTTTCATATTCGTCACCGCTCTCGCCACCTTCGTCTGCGCCTCCTCCGTCGCCGTGGCCCCCGATAGTCACGCTCCGTCGATAACGAGATTGTTCGGCTCCACGGGAGCCTTTGTGGGCGGCGCATTCATGGCGGCGCGCTGGCCGTGTTTGCCGAATGGTCGTGTCTTGCGCGTCGGCCATGCAAATGCCTACCCGCGCTGCCCACTCGCCCTGCCCTCTGCCCTCTTACCCGCCCCCCTGCGCCCCCTTGCCCTGCCCTCTCTGCCCTGCCCTCCTCTTGCCCTGCCCTCCTCTTGCCCTGCCCTCCTCTTGCCCTGCCCTCCTCTTGCCCTGCCCTCCTCTTGCCCTGCCCTCCTCTTGCCCTGCCCTCCTCTTGCCTGCCCTCCTCTTGCGCTGCCCTCCTCTTGCGCTGCCCTCCTCTTGCTGCCCTCCTCTTGCGCTGCCCTCCTCTTGCGCTGCCCTCCTCTTGCCTGCCCTCCTCTTGCCTGCCCTCCTCTTGCGCTGCCCTCCTCTTGCCTGCCCTCCTCTTGCCCTGCCCTCCTCTTGCGCTGCCCTCCTCTTGCGCTGCCCTCCTCTTGCGCTGCCCTCCTCTTGCCCTGCCCTCCTCTTGCGCTGCCCTCCTCTTGCCCTGCCCTCCTCTTTCGTGCTGCCCTCCTTTGTCTGCCCTCCTCTTGCCCTGCCCTCCTCCTGCCTGCCCTCCTCTTGCGCTGCCCTCCTCTTGCCCTGCCCTCCTCTTGCGCTGCCCTCCTCTTGCCCTGCTCTCCTCTTGCGCTGCCCTCCTCTTGCGCTGCCCTCCTCTTGCCCTGCCCTCCTCTTGCGCTGCCCTCCTCTTGCGCTGCCCTCCTCCTGCGCTGCCCTCCTCTTGCCCTCCCCTCCTCTTGCCCTGCCCCCCTCTCGCGCTGCCCTCCTCTTGCCCTGCTCTCCTCTTGCGCTGCCCTCCTCTTGCGCTGCCCTCCTCTTGCCCTGCCCTCCTCTTGCGCTGCCCTCCTCTTGCGCTGCCCACCTCGTGCGCTGCCCTCCTCTTGCGCTGTCCTCTTGCCAGACCGCCCGCCCCCTCTCCCGCCCAGCGCCGGTCCTCTCGCCCGCCCTCTCGGCGCGCCGCGCCGGCCGGCTTGCCCGTTCCCCACCTTCAGCTCGCCTCAGCGCTCGTCCGCCAGCGGATGCATAATCATTCCTGGCCCAATATCGGGCTGTCGTGGTCTTGCCACAAACTTAGCGTAGATTGGAGAAAAGTGGCTGGATGTGTTAGTATGAACGAATATATCAGTTTTATACTACGGGTGACTATTGGCAGCTAGATGTGTAAGCAGAAGATTGTAATGCCAGTGTAAGTTTTTAAGGTGTTTTATTTGGAAGAAATAGTAAGAAAAATATTTTTGTGTTTGAAATGTAAATGTTAATTAAAATTTCATCTTCGCTGCATCGTTAACTGATAAGGTAATTGGTAACATAATGTACCTTGATCAATACTAATTAAAGTACAAATTGGATTCAATTAGTGTATTATGCAAATTTTTAATTTCTGGTAAATTGTAAATACTAAGCTCGTATTTAGCAAGCGTAACACTAATATTGTGTAACAGTAAATTTTTCTACTTGTTTGAATAAGACATACGTAAGGCGGTGATAGAAATAACATCCATCTCAGATTCCATGTTGCTGGAAGCTCTCTTTCTACGAGCCTTGCTCAAGGTTCGGTTTCAGACGCTGATCTCAGGTTATGACACTGAAAAATAATTTTAAATTAGTAGTGAAAATATTTGCTTTTCAAAACTTTTAAAATGAAATCATTTTATGATCAGCAGTAACGCAATGGATATCGTCGCTTGACTATATTAATTTCGAAGCCAATTTTACCAAATTAAGTAGCATTCTTACTATATGCACGTACTTTGGCACGACAGCTCTTTATGAGCTAAGGCCTACCATCGGCGTTCCGGCCTTGCGGCCATGGGTTGAGGGGTACGTGTAGTTTGCACGTAGCGATCCCTACGCCGTATATCTGGTCTTCTCAACATGAGTGAGCTTTCTCGTCGTCACAGATCAACAGATACTGGGACATTGCAGGGAAAGCGCACAGTTATTTTTTGCCCGTTCGGAAATCGAAACCGGAGTTGCGCGATGGAAAGCGAGCGCGCCAACCACCGTGCCACCAAAGGTTGTACATTCTTACTATATGGAAATTTATTTGTGATATAATCATAATTATCATCATTTAAACGTTTATATCTTACGGCTTGTTCTTGGCCGAGTTTTATGTAACAAATGTTTACGCCTATTCAGTGATATTCCTCCCCTTCTGATCTGCGTACATTTTAGTTTATTTTTCTTTGTTTCGTCAAAATCTGGTACATCACTTCTTTCCTAATATCTGCAGACTCATCTTCGTATGACCAATCAAGGCTTTGCTCAGCCTGCCCACTACCACTTCTGGGATTGCCAGCAACAATCTGTGTGGGGCGCGCGGGGAGCGGCATTTCCCGGTCGAGGTCTCGCTCCCACCGCGAACAATGCCCGCGAGCATTCGCTGCTCTGACATGCGATTCCCCCCTGGGACCCACGCCCCCGCCACTGGGGGCGCGCCCCAGCACAGCCCCACCCCTTCCCCCTCCCCCTTCCACACGACCTGTGCGGGTTGCGTTTCACCGAAAGCACCTGGTTGGAAGGGGGGTTCCCCGCCATCGAGAGGTTGGGATGGTTAGGCCTAGGAATGGAGGCGATTATATTATACTTTCAGAACTCTGCACATCTCTTTTTAAACCGAACGTCAGGGAGACTCGAAAAGAGCTCAAATAATCGATTATTCTAATTAGCGGATGCTTACACTGTATTGAGGAAGTAATAAAACAATGTTCTTAAAAGACGCCGTATTTTTTGTTTGGTCTGAAAGTGCATAAAAGTTGTTTTCGCAGTAATGAAACAGGCAGATGAATATCTGTATTTAAATGAATCGTCCTATACTTTGTTCCAAATTATAAGAATTCGATATTCTTATTAATGAAAAGTTTACGATTTGAGGTAGAGTTGTTTATTTTTAAGTGAGTTGATTTAAATTCACACCTGGGTGAGGGTTCCTCGCCCTAGCAATGTAAGGAATGGTCTGGCCTAGAGATGGCAGCGATTATATTATACCTTCAGAAATCTGCACATAGTCACCTCTTTTTAAACCAAACGTCAGGGAGACTCGAAAAGAGCCCAAATCATCGATTATTGAAATTAGCGAATACTTACACTGCACTGAGGAATTAATAAAACAAAGTTCCTAAAAGACGCCATATTTTTTGTTTGGTCTGAAAGAGCATAAAAGTTTTTCTCGCAGTAATGAAACAGACAGATGAATATCTCTATTTAAATGAATAGGCCTGTACTTTCAGTTCCAAGTAATAAGAATTCGATATTCTTATTAATGAAAAGTTTGGAGGCAGAGTTGTTTGTTTATTTTTGAGTGAGTTGATTTAAATTCACACCTGGGTGAGGGTTCCTCGCCCTAGCAATGTAAGGAATGTTTTGGCCTAGGGATGGCGGAGATTACATACCTTCAGAAATATGCACAAATTGAACTCTTTCTACATCGAATTTCAAGAAGTTACGAATCATCTAATATTCTGAATAGAGCAAGTATGCATAGTACGGAGTATATAACAAGACAGGAACTATTCATAAAATTAATGAACATATCGTGGAAGATTTCTAAAAGATGCCGTACTTTGTGTTTGGCCTAAAACACCTCTATTTATAAGAGTCGGCCTTTATTTCTTTTCACAATTATACTACGTATATAAATACAATTATTCTGCGTATATATCTTTTATGAATGCCAAGTTTCTGATTTTGAGTAGAAGTGTTTGTTTTGAAGGGATTACCAAAAATACGTCATAAACAGACGTGATGAACAAAATGTCTGCAATTTTGTTTATTGTAAAACGCCTTCGAAGTAAAAGATTAAAGAATTCAAATGAAATGTATTTTAGCATTGTTTTGAATAGAATTACAAGGATAATACAAATTATCCAATACTTTAAATTAAGTCGAGTGTTTACAATTTGAAAACAAGTAATTCATAGTAGTAGGAATTTTTTCAAGACCTTCGTTTCAGACTACTACTGATACGATATTTAAAATTGTTTTCAATGAAAGATAATGATCTGTATGTGAGTCATTGGTATTGGTTTCGAAAGTAAAAATACCGAAAAATAGTTAAATGTAATAGTGACAAAATGTAAGCATTATTCAGCTTCATTTCATCCACATCCAGTAAAATATTGTTTGAAAACTGTATTTATTTCATAATATTATGAAATTATATACATATACTAGTAGAATGAAGATGCAATATTTCTTTCATGTGATGCGCTCTGCGACGAACTACACCTGCTATTTATTTATTATGCTGTGAACGAAACCCCCCAGGCAATGCAGGTCCAAAATAACTCGTACTATAACGCGTATTACAGAATCATTTCAATATTTCGAACATCATATTAAATGTTATTTATACGCTGATGATGTAAATACAATACAACACAACTGTGTTTTTGATTGGTAATACGGAAAAGAAGAATCAATAAACTCTTTTGAATTTAAAATCGGAGGGAGTTAGAGGAAATGCAAACTACCCGGTACTATATTTATTTTTAAAAAATCTCTAAAAGCTTTGATTGAAGAAAAAATTGTTGTGGGACGATATAAAAATGAAAGTGACTAAAATGTATTACTTTTAGAAAAAACTTATCTAGTTTGTAATGCATTTTCCCCTATTTAAAACATCGCATTTCTTTTCACACTGAAAAAAATCACATTTTAAAACGTTATGACTATTTTCTAGAAATGAAAATTTGCCCCGTTAATAAATAAATTCGTTAATGTTCTTAAAAAATATTTTAGTTCCAAATAATGTAAAGGATTCCTTTTTAAATATATTTTAAAACAGTTCTTACAAAATTTGTAAGGTCGTTGTATTTTTGACTGTTTAACGTCAGTAGAAATTGCAGTGTTAAAAAGATGTATATTGTATTAACTGAGAATGCGTATAATGAAGAAAAATATAATTAAAATTTTTAACAGATGTGAACAGATGTAAAATGAGTGGTAAAATGAAAATGACAAATATAAAAAATAGGCTCTATTAGAGAGGTTATAATTTCGAGGAACATTGTAACCCGGTATAATTAAATCTGTGGATTTATTTTGTTTCTTGGTCAGTTGCTAGGATTTGTCGCAATTAGTATGACATGCAATAATTTTTTTTAAATTGGCAGAATTAAATCGATTAATTTTAGGCCAATAATTCTATACATCAGTTACAATTTACGATTAAACAATTCGATTATTGCAATTCAAATTATTTTTTAAGACTTTTAATGTAACATTTAGATTTAATTTTTAAAAATTTCTCTATTTCGGAACAAATCGAGCTTTGTCTTAAGGACTCGCCGACTGTAATATTGTAAAGTCAGCGGCGTATTTGGCAATGAGTTACTGAGCGTCCTCGAAGGTGATTTTTGGCTCATTGATTACAAAGATTTAAATCAATTACTAACTTTTGAATAGCTCAAAGCCGCCTTTTCGAACGAAATATAGTCACAAGAAATTTTGTTTTTGGGGAAATTCGCATTCTACAGAACCTTCATTTATTGATGTAACTGTGCAGTTTACTGCAAAAAAACATTGCAGCCTACAAAGAAAGAGAAAATGTAATATGATAACGATGTCCTGAAATAAATGTGGAGGAAGTAACATAAATCTCTTAAAAAATAGTAAATAATTTTTTTACTGAACAAAAATTTGGCGAAAGTAACACAGTCCTAGAGAATTCCCATCTTTTTACCTTTAGCCGATATTTTCAGCTAGCCGCAGCAATGTTTCGTGAAGGATCAAACGAAGGTCCAGTATGGGACTTTGGATGGGACCCAGTAAGCGATGAAAGCGCTAAGAGAAACGTGTAGGCTAGAACTCTGCGGAGCTCCAAGGTTTGATTGATTGATTGATTTTTTCTTGTTTCCGGGCACGTTAACTACTTTGGCCATTAGTCCCGTTAGTGTAGTACATGTTTTTTCTCGGGAGATGGTAGTAATCTTCCCCTGCTGGATGGCGAGATCAGGCGCCGGCCTACCGTCGGCTAGTGGGGTTTCCCCCTAACCAGGACTCTCCCACCAGAGGGGCACCGCCCCAGCCGGGACAAGCTCTAAGCTCCCGATAGGTCTTCCGGAATATGTCGTAGTTTAGTGCATGTTAGTGTAAGTGTGTGTGTGTGTAAGGGGAGAGGAAAGAACAAGGAACAGGAAGGACAGATCGCGCGCGGTCCGTGGCCCGTTTGGTAGGGTACTGCTCCGGCATTCGCCTGGTGTTGATCGGAGAAACCACGGAAAACTACCGATCAGAGCAGCCGGCCGCTAGAATTCTCCTCCAGACAGTGACTGAATTCGACCTAGCTAGAAAGCTAGTGTCGAAAATCCTGCCGCCGTCAGGACTCGAATCTAGGACCGCCCGGTCGGAGGCGCTGCAGTGACATCTGTTGATGCACTGAGCTACACCCGGTGCGGAGCTACAGGGGCTTCACAATGATTACATGCACATGCCACCATATGCACACAGAGTGATCTCCTGTGACTCCCACGAGAATTCCTCTCCGACGCGCCAGGTTTCAACCAAATTGAACAATACGACCGCTTTTGTTTCATTTTTTACCAGAACTGGTTTAATCCGGACCCGCGTGTGACATTAACAAATTGACCTGCCATTTACTAATTACAAAATATCCTTCCTTTATGTGCGGTGTAATTTTAATCGTTGTTTACATTCATATCTGTAAAGCTTGTGCGTATAAAAAAGAATACGCGGGATAGGCATTAAAATCCAACCGTTTTGATCCCTGGCGTTGGAGGTTATTTAATGAGGTAGGTTTACCGTTTGTTTGATCGCGTGTGTGTGTCGTCCGCAATGGAGTTGAAAGTGCCGTGTGGCCTTCCTGTGTGGTATGATGCAGAGGAATGCTACTGGCGGAATTTTGACGTGTTTTATTCACTCTTAACGAAACTACACCCGTATGCAACAAACGTGTAACGTTCAGTTAACTGATTCCAGAGTCGACTAGAACTGAAGTTCTACTGAATTGAAATAGATGATCGGAAGGTTGGTGGTGCAAATGTAACTGATCTCTGAAGATGCAATGTTGCGGAGATGGAATAATTGTAATGAAACTGACGAATTCCTGAAGAGCTTGCTCTGCAATGAAATCGGATAATAAATTTTTTATTTTATTTCTTATTACTTTGGTTATCTCATCATTATACTGTTGTAACGTCTTGTGAAAATTTCTCAATCATGAAGGAATGAACTAATTGAAGATGGGAGATCGGCCCATCTCTCGAACCGAATAAAGACTAAATCGGGAAGGAAAAATCGTAGGTGGGCCGTGGGCCGTTGATTAAAGTGCTAGTACTTCTATTGTATCTGTCTAGAATTGATTAGAGAAAAACACTGAAATACTCAACCAGACAGTGATCTGTTCTTATCCAGACATTTTGCTGGTGTAGAAAAACATGTGAACATCTCTAGACAAACCCAAAACCTTTTCGTCTACGAAATATCAGATACGGTTCATATGTACATATGTGATTATTTAATTATATTAAATGTAAAATTAGGGTAAGGTGAGTTATTATGTCAATTTAATACAACGGCATCTAAATCCTTAAACACTCAAGTAAGTTAAGAAGTATCTATTATTACATCGATATGAAGGTACGTCGACATGGTGAAAGAGATTCTTGAACTTCATCAGATATTAAAAAGAGTTCCTACGAAAATTTGTCGTTCAGAAAACGTTTTGAGACCCAGTTAGCAAATGTTTTGAGTTTGAAAGAAAATTTGTTGATAAAAACACTACAACATATTATTTTGGTAATAGAATCGTCGATAGTGATTATTTCTTACATATATTTTAATGGATCATGACCCTATAGCAAAACATGAGTGTTTAATGGAGAAAAGAAAAAATATAATTTAAAATTGTGCGTATATATATATATATATATATATATATATATATATATATATATATATATAATTTGTTTAAACTTGTTTTCCTTTCTTTCATAAAACGATCGCGTTTTGCAATGGTGATTGTCAAAATCTACTAAATTACGAGTAAATTACTAGTATGTTTTCGTTACGCTTGTGCAATTTGATCTATATAAAGATAAAAAAAATGCAAAGCACTATCGTTCAGCATCATTTGGGGTGATAGAGATAATTTTGGGAAAAAATAGGGAATGGTTTAGATAAAGAACTAGTGCTACGCAACTCCACATTCTTTTTCATACTAGTTAGTATCCTCCTCTCTTTATTCTAGGCTAGATTTTCTGTTTTGCCCCACCCTTCTCCCCACTACCATCTACTGGCGCCTAAATGTAAAATTTTTCCTTCTTTCCATTTTCTTGGCCCCCTAATTATAGACTTAACAGCAAGAGAAAGAAATCTGTCTTTCTTACAAATCTTGAAATCTGTCTCCCCTTTCACCATAGTTAGCTCTCTTCATTTTCTCTCTCCTGTCTACCACAAAGGCAGTTTCATGTTATTGACTTGTTTGTTCTGAGTGATCTCACAGGGGCTGAAATATAGACTACGTAACCAACCCTGTTGCTGACAGCATAGTTTCTCATACACATGACGTACGTACATAGGGATGGTACACCTTTGCACAAGCAGCGAACCGTGTGTGAGTTGTTCTCACGCACACAGCTGCAGAAGGGATTTGTCACTGGCTACGAGGGTGTTGATGAAGGGAGCAGGGCAGGAGTAAGAGGATGCGAATAATGTGATGCGGACTGAGAATGCAAGACTACACAAAGGGATAATGTCATAGTAGAGATGGAACGTTGCAGAACTGAACTCTTTTAAGACCTAAACGGGAGCACTGGAGTCGTTACCTTATAATACAAGAAAGATGATGAAATAAGTACAAGATGATTCACCTAGATTTAAATAAAGAGACCTAACGGTTGTAGGATGATTAAAATTGCGAAGTCAATTAATTAATTTTGAAATATTTCTTTCGAAATAGAATGTTGAAACATTAAAAAAATATCTTAAATTAGACCCAAATTAGCTGATATTTATAATAGTCGTTTGAATATTATATAAAATTGACCATCAAGATATCGTCCTCTTTTAAAATCACAATTTCGGTGTTGACGGGTGGAACAAATTATGTGTGTGCCTAAAATAAGTCCTAATTAATTGCATTTTTGGTGTAAGAGTTTTTCCAGTGTCGAGAAAGTGGCGATGAAAAACAATACTGATGTTGACACAGGTGTACACATCAATTCTTTTTTTTACAATTACAATGTTTCTAAATACAAAATTAAGATGACAAAGCATAAAAAGAAATCGGAACTCAAACAACGCATTTAGGGAAGAGGTTGATGAGTGACACTCATCAACTCTTATGTTTACCCTACCAACTCTTATGTTTGTATCCAGCTCTACGTTCTATTTCTTATTCAATACACTCATTGAGTGTTATGTGTATTGAAACAATCATTGAGTGTATTGAATAAGAAATGTTATGTGTATTGAAACATTCATTGAATGTATTGAATAAGAAATAGAATGTAGAGCTGGATACAAACATAAGAGTTGGTAGGAAAGAAGAGAATGTAGAATAAAATCAGAGAGAGAGAGAGAGAGAGAGAGAACAGCAGAGAGGGCCATCGCAGAAGCGTCGTGGGAAACTGGGTGGATCAGACCCAGAACAAAATAGCAAGAGGAGGTAAACGGGATCGATGATGGTGATAATGGCGCTGTGGGAGTACAAGCGTGCCGTGTGGGTGCGCGAAAGCGGATAGAGGCGGATGCTGCGCAAGCGAGAAATGTCAACGCGCCGGAGAGCCACTGCCTGGCTGCTGTCGCCCGACTGCTAACTGCGACCACGCGACATCGCAACCAGGAGCGGTAGCTCAGTGCATCAACTTATGCCACTGCAGCGCCTCTGGCCGGGAGGTCCTAGCTTCGAGTCCTGACGGCGGCAGGATTTTCGACACTAGCTTTCAGCTAGGTCCAATTCAGTCGCTGTTTTGATAAGAATTCTAGCGGCCGGCTGCTCTGATCGGTAGTTTTCCGTGGATTCTCCGATCAACACCAGGGGAATGCCGGAGCAGTACCCTATCAAACGGGCCACGTACCGCGCGCGATCTGTCCTTCCACTTCCTTGTCCTATCCTCTCCCCTTACACACTCACTTACACTAACATGCACTACACTACCACATACTCTGAGAGATCGGTCGGGAGCTTAGAGCTAGTCCCGGCTGGGGCGGTGCCCTGCTAGTGGGAGAGTCCTGATTAGGGGGAAACCCCACTAGCCGACGGTAGGCCGGCGCCGGATCTGGCCATCCAGCGGGGGAAGATTACCGCCATCTCCCGAGAAAAAATATGCACTACACTAACGAGACTAATGACCAAAGCATCACGACAGACCGATCCAGTCAGCTGTTTCCACGGTGTCCTCTGCAAACACTATTTGCACTTGTGACAGGTTGATAAAGAATAAGTCTGTAGATCACTACCCTCTGCAATGTGATAAATGTAATATCTAATGAATTCTACAACACAATGTGACGTGGAAACTAGGGTTCCTGTAAAGTTAAAAAATTACAAATGTATAAACATCTGAAGAAGGAGAAAAACGAATCACGGAAACGATATATAGTTTAATAAAAACAAAAACAAGTTGATAAGATGATTGTCAATAAAGTTTTCGAACCTTACATGAATGTTAAATTACTGTTTGCACCTTTGTTCGAATCCTTCCCGATTCATATGCCCTTGATCATCTCTCGTCGCAACCAGATCTCGAGGTACACTTACCACAGCTCCTCCTCGCGCACTACCACTCCACCTTTACCCCATTTTTACCTACCCTAGCCACACCTCGATTAACCCTCACCCCACTCTCCTCCCACACTCCCTCAACCCGCAGCCAACCTTCGGTCCTTCTTCCCCCTTTCTCGCCTTTCCCACCTCCCTGCACTGCTTCCTAAATCCACCGCTGGTGCTGCCATACAAATCCCTCGTCTCTGCATTCCATCTCAATCGACAGCTTCTGACGTTTCTGACAGTTGAAGGTGATAACTGGTAACTAAGTACATGTTTTGTTATGTATAGAGTAGTCGGGAATATTACGAAGTGTATACTTTGTGCGAGAATAAACTCCTGTTGTTACTGGATGAGATCATGATGTGTATCATTTACTAATACCAAACAACAGTTTCTCCACTGTCACTATTTCTTTCCCGTTTCTCTACTGCCAAAACGAACTATCCATCTATCCTTCTACCTTCTATAGTAGTCATCTATCCTGTTTGTATCCGTTAGTACAACCACTGACCGGGAGGTCCTAGGTTCGAGTCCTGACGGCGGCAGGATTTTCGACACTAGCTTTCTAGCTAGGTCGAATTCAGTCGCTGTCTGGAGGAGAATTCTAGCGGCCGGCTGCTCTGATCGGTAGTTTTCCGTGGTTTCTCCGATCAACACCAGGCGAATGCCGGAGCAGTACCCTACCAATCGGGCCACGGACAGCGTGCGATCTGTCCATTCTCTTCCTTGTCCTATCCTCTCCCCTTACACACACACACACACACACACTAACATGCACTACACTACCATATATGCCGGGAGATTGATTGATCGGGAGCTTAGAGCTTTCCCGGCTCGGGCGGTGCCCCGCTGGCGGGAAAGTCCTGGTTAGGGGGAAACCCTACTAGCCGACGGTAGGTCGGCGCCGGATCTCGCCATCCGCCGGGGGAAGATCACCGCCATCTCCCGAGAAAAAAACATGCACTACACTAACGGGAGTAATGACCAAAGCAGTTGAGGAGCCCGAAAACACGAAAAAATCAATCAATCAATCAAGGGTACAACCGTCTATTCCCCATGCCATCTATCAAACTGTCTATTCCATCCTGGAAACTGCTCATCCACGTACGAGTACAACCTCCGTAACGCCCTTCTTCCGCCGTCAACACCCCCTTTTGCACAATCTTTGCCGTCGAAATAACGATTTTCACCTTTCTCACCCTTTCAGGGAACTCATCCATTACCACCTCCCAAACATGACAGTCCCAAGCAACTACTGTCTTTATTCCTTTGAATCCTCAATCATCTCATCCTCAACTCACTTTACTTTCTTCCCCCACTTCATTATTCCCAATCCAACACAACATGCTCCATTCCGCCTCGCACCTCTGTCTCGAAAGTTTGGCACGCATGAGCAAGCCTCGCTTGGCGAGCCTATCACATGCGGATTATAAATATGATGCTACCTACTCGCTTGTTTCTACACTGCAGGCAAAAATAACACAACAGGTGATTAGAACCGGGACATGCCACACTCACCAAAGTAGTTTGTTCGTTTTTAGGACCCCCCAAAAACAATACTTCCACGCTCTCCAGTTCTCGACTTCCCTTCGTCAAGGCCCCTTCTGCAGCTTCAAATACACCCAACATAGTCGTGCGCAGCCTAAAATAAGACGGAGGGCCACCATTATTCTGGATATCAATTGTCTTTGAACATTTTTGTGCTTACACATGACGTATCTTACTAGTTAATGAATAAAACCTACTACATCCAAATTATAACTTAAATAAAAAACTAGTAATGTAATTGATTTTATGTTAAATTATTTACATCGTTATTATACGGCTTAGAGAGCATTTTCACGAAATATGTAACATTTTTCAATATTGTGGGGTAAAAAAAGTAAAACTCAGGAATTGAACATATTTTAGAAAATGAAATGTTTTATTACGTAACTCGACGGGTCCACTTTTGAAATTTGCAAGGGAACAACAATCGCCTCTTTGCACCCGGCTATTAAACCCTGTTTCGGTAACTAGTGCCGACGTATCTACAATTGTGATCAATATCCTCTCCACAATCACCATCACGACCGTTTCTGCCTCTCTAGACCAACCCATCACCTCCGAGTTTCGTCACACTACTAGTGATGGCAAATTTTATCAAAACATCGATACATCGACGAAAAAACATCATTTTTTTTAATTATAGGCTGATAAACATGCTATTTTCCTATCTGTTACAGTACGTAAAAGGAATACATTTGATAGTTTGGTTGCCAACATGTCAGTATTGTATTAATAAAAAGTATTATCGAATGTAAAGAAAGAAATTAACTGTAAATAACATCGTGTTTTGCTACTTTATCCTTTAGTCACTTCCATTCATACACCATCGAAGTAAAACCACCAAAAATTCCGTCAGATTGCACAACGATATTGCTTTGGCTTCCTGCAACTCTACCACGTGTCTAAAACCATTTATTTTAAAAAATTAAAATATTTAAAAAGTCGATGTTTTTGCAACAAAATATCGATGTGAAGAAAACATCGAAAGCTAAATATCGATGTTAATGTATTGATTTTTCTGGAGGAAACATCGATGTTCTTTTGTCACCCCACTACATCCCCAACTCCGTTCCCCGTACTGGCCATCTTCCCTCTCCGCCCGGCTACTAGTGCAGCTGTCGGCCGCGAGCGCCCTATTTCTCCATCAGCGCCACGGCGGGCGCTCCATACGTCAAGCGTTTTGCGACGTCACACGCGAACAGACTTCGGCGTCCGCGCCAGGCAAACGATGATGCATGCGCTGCGCACCGCCCGCGCGATGTTTTCTTAACTCGAGGACAACTCCCACGAGGCTCTCGTGACGCTGCGAGCGGGTTGGGCGTTTGGGAGTCCGAGAGTCTGATTTCCTGTATGATGGTTAACGCATTCGACACATACTGTGTTGAAACGTTCATTTAAGAAAGAAACAGAAAGGAACATCGTTTGCAGTGGCGGATCCAGAGAGCGGGTAGGGCGGCCACGCTCCTCTCTCAAAGGCCTAGAGTTTTCGTAACCTTCTTTTATTTGGCAAAATTGATTTAAATATATATTTATGTTAGAACTATGTAATTATATAAAAAATATATTGAATAGTATCATATAGAATACACTACAAAATAATATGCAATATAATAAAACATATTTATTATTTAACAAAAACCTATGATGGCCCGCACCAGAATGACCGGATCCGCCCCTGATCGTTTGATACGTAAACAGAAAGCTTGAATAATTGGTGTCAAAGTAAAGTCTGATTCGGTTCGGTGCGAAGAGACTTTCTGACGTGCTGCATGTACGAGTCTTGGTATATATATATTTGTATCTTGTGTCCGAAAGATCCTGTTCAGTAAGCTGATTAACGACCTAATTCGATTATTAGGGCTGTAAGGTCATGCGTACGTAGTTAGTAATGTATGAAATTCACGTTGTTTCTAGAGAAAAAAACACAATTGCAACGAATGAGTATTTTTTCTTCTCTTGTCCTTTATCGAAGCAGATACGTATCTCTTCTCTACGTTGCTGAAAATTATTCTAACGCTTGTTACCTCTATAATCTACTGCAGAGGGTATAGGACACTACGTCTAATTCCTACTGTTTGAAGTAAATGCAAAATAAAGATCAATATATACTACTAAAACCTATTAGAAATTTCTCTTTCCCGAGTGCATGGAGGGATATGAGTCTAAATGATGGAGTGAGTACTTTTTCGCGGTTTAGCTCATTGGTCAGCGTGCTCACTTGCCATGGCGCGAGCCCGGATTCGATTCCCGGTGAAGGCAAGATTATAATGTGCGTTTTCCTTGCTATGTACCAGTATATGATTCTGTGTGATGATGAGAAAACTCGCTTCTCAGGTTGAGAAGACCAGAATACGGCGTAGGGATGTTTTTGTGCTAACGACACGTACCCCCTTAACCCAAGGTCACGAGGCCGGGACGCTGCTGGTAGGCAATGGCTCGTACGCGAGTACAGAGAGACTAGAGTAATGTTTCGGAGCGTGAACGTTCCAGGTCAGTTTCGTATGTATTGTGAATGTAGGAGTTGTGTGTATTCTGGGCCGTGACTGTTCCTACCCCCCACCCCTTCTGCTGGAATGAGAGATCTGGCGCCGACTTCGCGACACGTCGCCGCGCCGACATCTCGTGTTTTCCTCTTCCATGTCTACCAGTGGGGAACTTCCTCAGCCGGAAGAGCTGTTAGCTCCTAGGCTTGTCTCCTAAGATAGTACACTTAAGAGAATATGTGAGTGTGTGTATGTGTATCTGTAAGAGAAGAGGGGAGGTCATACCTGAGAAGGGAAAGATTGTGCGTGGTTCACGGACCACTTATTAGAGTTCTGCTCCTGCATTCAACAGATCGATTGGCTGGAAAATCACGTTAAACTACTGATCATGGCAGCTGGTCGCTAGAATTCTCATTCACTCAGTGGCTAAATTTGACCTACCTGCGTAGCTAGTATCAAAAATCCACCCGTCAATACTGCTGTAGGGACAACGGCTTTCCCACTGAGCCAATACAGCTGGTTATTTCTGATGAAAATAGTGCCTTTTACAATCTCCACACCGGGAGCGGTAGCTCAGTGCATCAACTGATGTCACTGCAGCGCCTCTGACCGCAAGGTCCTAGGTTCGAGTCCTGACGGTGGCAGGATTTTCGACACTAGCTTTTCAGTTAGGTCGAATCCAGTCGCTGTCTGGAGGGGAATTCTAGCGGCCGGCTTCTCTGATCGGTAGTTTCCCGTAGTTTCTCCGATCAACACCAGGCGAATGCCGGAGCAGTAACCTACCAAACGGGCCACGGACCGCGCGCGATCTTTCCTTCCTCTTCCTTGTTCTATCCTCTCCCCTTACACACACAGACTAACATACACTACACTACCATATATTCCAGGAGACCGGTCGGGAGCTTAGAGCTTGTCCCGGCTGGGGCGGTGCCCCGATGGTGGGAGAGTCCTGGTTAGGAAGAAACCCCACTAGTAGTCGACGGTAGGTCCGCGCCGGATCTCGCCATCCAGCGGAGGAAGATCACCGCCATCTCCCGAGAAAAAAACATGCCCTAAACTAACGGGACTAATGACCAAGGCAGTTGACGTGCCCGGAACCACGAAAAACTCAATCAATCAAAACAATCTCCACACATAAAATAAAACATTATAATAGTAAGCCAATTAAACACGCGCCTTGCAGGTGTCCCATTTATCCACGAGATATGGCGGGTCGTAAAAGAAATACTCGTTTGCGGTGTTTCCGTAGTTTGGAACGATGCGCGTGAGTGGGCGGGGCGTGGGTCGCCCCCGGCCCTGCATTGCGGTGCGCAGCCCGCTCTTTCCCGCTTATTAGTGCTCCCGGCCGGTGCAGCTGCGCTAGTAATGCAGCGTAATGCTCTCGTTGTTTAAGGCACCCGCGTGGCAAAAGGGAGCCCAAGACATCCATAACGGGTTTGCGCGAATAAAGCCACTTGCACGAGGTGGAATGGACGAAAAATTATTATCCCCCGGATGTTGGAATGAAGTAGGTCATTTGCACTAGTGCCCGAAGTGCACTGCCTTTTCGATGTAGTTGCACGGACCTGTTTCTGACAGCTGCTCGGGTGCATTTATAATAAAATATTTGTTAAGAATAATATAGAAAGCAGATCTAATGGAAAAACACATTTTTATTGCAAACGAACCTTCATACGTCGGAGTGTATTCGAAATAAAATAATTTTGCCATTTATTCAAATTCGACTTACTGTAATATCAGGAGTGAAATATTTTCCTAAATGATGAATTGAATTATTGCAAAGAAACTTTAATGATTCTGTGAATTTGCAATTACTGGGTCAATCAGATGGAAAATTAATAAATGCAAGATCACGATTGGTGAAGGGGCTAAGCAAAAGTAAGAGCATGTGTTAAAGTTGTAAACTATAATGTAAAGATAATGAAATAATAATAATAATAATAATAATAATAATAATAACAATAGCAGCTTCGGTTTTTCTGCAGAATGTGCCAATATTTTTTTAACACAACTACTACCAAAATTAACAATCTCAGCTGAAATAGCCTGATAAGAGCTGATTTTCCTGAAATAAGACAAGTAGTTTAAGGGCACTGAAAAAAGAACGGAGCACTGAAATTTAAAAAAAAAGTTTCCTCATCAGTTTTTGCTTTATTTTTTACTTTCCAGTGCATGACGTTTTCGCATGCACTATCTGGCTGAAGCCTTGTATACGTTAGAGAGTTACAACTTATATTCCCGTTCGAAGTAACACTATCAAGTCCTTGTTATGTGTATTACTTTAATTGCCTTTTTATAAAAATAACTTTTGTGGAGACTTAACATCGCAAATTCCACGACCGTTGTATACTTTTCAGTCCTGTACAGTCTAATGCAATGCAAATTAAATTAAAGTGGCTAATGATATTACCAACATTTTCGTTGTCGATAGTTTTCTCATCTAGGTACGCAGTTGTTCCTCGTTTTCCCTTGACTTACAAATCACACCGAATGCCATTTCTACGAAATCTGTATCTTTCGAGTGATAGCCTACTAAACTGACTTATATTATTAATGCTGCAAGTGTTATAGTATATTCTAAAATAGAGCATCAGCTCTTAAGTAGCAAAATCATAAAGTTTGGCCGAAAAATTCTCTATATTTTAACTGCTGGCAGAAAGTTGTCAGACACTCTCAGTAAATCTATGCGACGACTATTGAAAAATTCACTAATTTTGAAATTTGTTTACGAGCAATTAATTGAGTTTTAACTGAACCGAACAAACCAACTTCTCTAAAATATACTGTAGGCCACTGTCAGTCATTTCCAGGTCTCTTTTCAACAGGGTAGCTACTGATGTCCGTTCTGGTGAGAGGGGATGTCGAACCTCTATCAGTTGCGATGCAGGGACGTGTCCTGACCTTCCTTCCGTCCTTTCCCTCGTGCTTCCCCTGTGTTCTCCCCGTCCTTCCTGTCTGCCTTCACCCTCCTTTTCCTGTCTTATCCCCTCGTCTCCGTCCCTTCCGCGGGTCCTCCCCTGACCGTTCTTCCCCTCCGTCCTTCCGCCGTCTTTCATGCCTCCCACTCTTTCCTAGACCTCCCCACCACCCGTCCCCCACCCCGTCCCCCCTCCCGGCGCGTCGCCTGCCGTGTCTCCGCTCAATTAACATAGAGTCTCCATTTGCGGCGACACGGGCCCTCGTCTCGCGGCGGCCGCAGGACTTGCGCTGGGCGCCTTCCGAGGGCTCGCCACGTGCCCGGCGCTCTCGGCCACCAGGCGCTGGCCCAGCAGGGCTCCGGCTCGGCCTCCGGGTGCACCCAACGTTCTTAACATCTACGTGAATGTAAATGTTTTAGGTTTTGCCATCATCTTCACTTGCGCGTCCAAGAGGAGGACTTATGGGATTTCAGCACCTCCCCCCATTACTTGACACATATTAATTTAATATTACTTATTTTCTATAGTATGGAACGTCATTCAATATCTCAATTAAATACGTTGTAAATAACCATAAATCAGTTGGTAAATATTAAATTCAGCAAAAGGGGAAAAATCTTACGTAAACATCAAATGGGCCGGACATTATACTGCTATCGCTTTATAAAAAAAATTGGTTACACTACTGACATTTTCATGCAATTTTAAGGTGACCCGATGTTAATGAATTTTTCATACTGTATTTCGATCCATATAAACAATCCAAAATTGTAATTATACTGGAACTGAACTTAGTTTGACACGTTATGAAACATTTAAACGTTTCAAAGGGTAAACATATTAACACCTATCGTCTTACTCCTCTGTTTATAGGATAACACCGTTCGGGTGAAAAAACAACCACTGCCGTTTTTTCTTCAGTCACATAAATAAATGTTTGTAACATCATTTTGCAGTGAAACACTTGATTTCTGCCCAGTAGTTTCTGACGATTTATCTTTTTCTACAATGTCTAGAATGCTTTGATTTCTAGATGCTAGAATTACAGTGAGTCGGAATTCAGGATAGTTCAAAGTATTGCCGAAGAAAAAATCTACTTGTTTGGATTACATAGGCAAAAACGAAAAAATGGGAATTGACGAAATTGGAGCGCGCATTATAAAAGCTTATATCGCACACGGCACGGTGATTGCGGCTGATTTGAGGAAGTAAGAGCCTTACCTCGCCAGAATTGGAGTGCACTCGCTGTACATAAATGACGATAATGACTCCTAAAACGAGAGTACAACGGTGCTTCTAGACTTGGAAAAACGGTAAAGGAATTGTTTATAGTTAGTTTACGGTAAAGACGTCGGTGTGATTTTCTTCATCCGAAATAACTGACCTTGCATATACATCAAAAGCACCCTTTCTTGCCCCAACACCTTCTTGCAATGCAGTCTTTTTCCTCTTTCAAGGACTTGTCCATGGGCCACTTTCGTTCCGTCTCCGCTCCAGTCCTCCTCTTGGGGCCTCCCTTTCACGGCCAACTCCCCCGGTGTCCCTGGCGGCTGCCTTAGTCGGGGACTGAATTTACTTGTCTTGTAACCGTCACTCACTCCTAGGGTTGCAAACAATGTTCATGTAAAAGGGAGGACACTCGTCAAGCACAAAGAAACTCATTAACATATTTCTTTTTACAAATATTTAGTTTAGACTAACATCAGTTCCATTTCTTTCTTCTCTTCATTTGCGATTTAAGTGAAAAGGGTCGTTAACAAAATGCAGATGAAGATGGTCTGAGCGTCTCTCTTTTATTTTAGCCGCTAGACACATCATGCGATATCCATGTTTCCTGTTCTAAATTAAACAATAAACGATACAACGTAGGAGATGTTAGCCACGTGATAAAATAAATGACAACAAATGTTTAAAAAAATACTAAAAGGAGGACATTTAAAATACAAAGAAAAATGAGAGTACAGTTTACGTTAATGGAGGACTGTCCTCCCAATCGAGGACGGTTGGCAAACCTACTCACTCCGTCCACGCCGCTCCTTCGATCTCCAATATATTGTTCTCGCTGAGAACTATCTCTACTTTTACGCTATGTCACGTTAATATCTACGCATTTAAGAAGCTAAGGATATCCAAATGTCGATATGATATTGAAGTTTGTTGTCAAACGACCATGAGTTGTAGTATTTATTTCTTCAGAATTTGCATAACTAAAATCCATGAGATTGCTGTGCTTATAACTCGTAACTGATGAGGGGAAAATCACTTTCAAAATCACTCAAGTAAAAACGGCATTCGTACGACACGCACCCACAAGAGTAATTGGATTGCTATTGGTTTGTATCAGCCACTTTTAGGTCCAAAACACTCTGCACTTAATAAACTAACAAGGAATGGTAACCTTTGACATGTGGAAAGCGCACCTGATTTTTCACTTCAAGTAAATATTATTTAAAAGCTGTTCATAAATTTTTAGCTGCCAAATTTGTCTGGAAGCATTTTTAAAAAATATGAAAACTGATGATTTTTCGTATGGCACACCAGTCAAAATACTGGGCAACCTTGGGACGGATGCGTCAGCGCTGTGTGAAACAACGGCCTCCGCTCCGCGCCGCGCCTCGCCTCGGCTCTGCTCGCCACCGTGGGCCGAGAGTCGGTCCCCTCCTCTTTGCGGACGACTGAAATGCGATCGCCAGTTTAGCGCGAAATACCCAAATGCAGAACGATTGGGAGACTTTTCTTGGAACGGCCGCAGTGAGTGTGTATTAACTTCAGTGCTATGCGGAACCCTGTAACGTTTTGCGTCTTGCCTTGCAAGTGAATGAAGATAGGAAATTGCCTGCTTCATCAATTAGTCGTGAAGATTACTTAATGTGCGACACCATTGTGAATATTTTGATAAAAATTGAGGGAAGAATCTGTTGCAGTAGAAACAATTGATACCCTCGACTTTATCGAAAATGAAAATATATGTGGTGATGAAACTATTCAAAACGAAATGACGAATGAAAGTGGTGAAAGTGGTTCGGAGTATCATCCATCTCCGAAGAAGCTCGAATGTCGCAATTTATTTTGCGAAGAGGAAGGAAGCAGTTGCCTACTGATGAACGAAGCGGAAAGAAACGCCGTAGTTTAAGTTCTTACAAAGAACTTTCGCTTTGTTAAATCAGAACGGAATTGTACAGATGGAAAAATGAAATAACTGAAAATCAAAACGAAAGAATAAGTTCGTTGAGTAGCAAACTTCTGAACTGTTTTAGAGCGAACCAGAGAGAATGGGTTCAGTATAAGGACAACCAGCTGCGATCATGGGCAATTGACTTCGCTTTTGAAATGGGACTAACAAGGTTCAATGCATCTGCAAGTTGGATTACTGGTTTTAAACAAACAATTAGAATTGGATCTAGAAAAATTACGAAATTCACTTCTAAAAAGCATCTGGAAAGATAAATTACTTCCCAAAAAATTATTACGGACTTTCTGACTGCGGCAAAAATTAAAATATCAGAGTATCCTGAAATAGCTGTTTACATGCCGATCAATCTGGATTTGAAAAGAAATGCGTGAAAAGGAACGCTGTCTTTCGTAGGTGAAAAACACACGGAATCATTCGCGCAATCTCTGTCTGCTTTAACCCATTCTTACACAATAATGCCTGTGTAAGTTTGGCTGGAACACTTCTGTCACCCTGTATGTATGTCTGCAGGAAGCAAACGGAGAATTTGAGCCGCGAGTAGAAGCTCAATGTTCAACGCCGAAAATCTCGCAACAGACTGTTCCGCATCCGGGAAAATGGGAAAAGAAATGTCACGTTTTTATCAATAATGTTGTTTTCCTTCATGCGAGAAAAAATCTCTTCTTTTGCTAGACTCGTGGTCTGGCCACAGTAATATTGAAAGTTTGGATCTCACAATCAAATTGCAACGGATATACAAATTCTGAAAATTCCGGCTGGAACTACAAGTCTAATACAACCTTTGGATAAAGAGTTCTTCCGACAATGGAAATCCCTTTATCGCAAAAATTACAGAGAAAATAATCGTTTCACGGCGAGCAGATTTTCACGTCTACCAAAGGATAGTATCTTAAAATTACAATCATTCATCCATTACCAATTTTCATCCCAAGATTTAGGAACCTCATTAAATATGCATGGTACGCCGCTCAATATGTCGATGAAAGACCTGCATCCTTTGGATACCTGCACAATACTGTTTCCACATCACAGAACCATTATGTGCAATTGATTTATGCGATTCACCTTCATTTATTATATGTGCGTGGTGCAAGAAAAATATATGTTTAAATCACTGCATTATTCAGTCACATTTTTGTGAAACATACAAAGAATGAAATTTTAATTTTCAAATGAATGTGATGTGGACAATACTGTCGTGTTCATTCCTAGACACCACCGCAAGCATCTGCAAACGTTGGGGCTGAGGCGAGGAAAGCACTCGTTTCCTGCCCTCGGAGCGAGGCACGTGCGGCTGGGGTGAGGACTACGCGCGGCCGACCTTGAGACGTATCGTGTTCAGGGATGTACATTGACCATTTGGAGAGAAAAACATGGCCAAAACACGTAAGTTTATTTTTTTAAATGCTTCCAGAAAACTTTGAGCTAAAATCTTGCATCTACCCTTGTTTTAACCCGAATTTTAAGTAGAAAATAATGAGGTACGGTTTCGACATGACAAAGTTAAGCATTCCTTAAGTATTCTTCTGTATAAAATAATTAAGAAAAGATAGTTGTGTAGAAACGCGTGTTAACTAAAACATCCCTTCACACATAGGCGCGCGCAGGGGGGGGGAGAGAAGGAGGACCCTCCCTGAATAGTTCGAAATCGCATCCTAGTCTTACGTCATAAATATATTATTTCCATGAATATGTTAAATTCCTTATTTTTTTCTTTTTGCGAAGAGAATTGAAGAATTGACGCTTATTAATTGCGGAAGAGGCGCTCCAAACCATATAAAAACCCTGCACGTGGTTAAACATAAAATTATATATTAATGGATATAACTAATTGTATCATTTAAGCCTTAATTTCATTCTCTATAAAGTATGATTTATTTATTTTGTGGTAAAATGTGTCAAATGTGAATGTTGATCGCTCTTGTTTTAGGCTTTGCAGGTTAATGCCTTTACACGTTATGAATATATAATTAATTAGTAAATTAATTATGCGAAATAATTTGGATTTAGATGTTGCATGGCTTGTGTGATTAAGAATTCTAATACCTTCCATAAATAAGTATACTGCACAGTATTTATTTATACTTCGATTTTCTATAGTGTCCGACAACAATATGTTATTATTATTATACCTCCTGTCTTAAAAAATGAATATTTTTAATTAATTGGCAAACGTCCTTCTGAACGGGACTCGTGGCCTCAGATGTGTGCTTGCCCCTAAATATTAAATTAAGGTCATCGTCTACAATAGAAAAAGCGAAATATAATATCCTCATTTTCAACTTCTAAGAAAATTGAAATCATCCAAGTCGCAATTGCGTGAAACAAATACATTTCGCTTTAAATACGAAAAAAGAGAGAGAGAAGAGACCATAGAGAAAATAAATTTCCTATTTTCCCTTTACGTGCAAATTTCGTCTGCCTAAGCAAAGTAGTACGTTGAAGAAGAGAGAAAGCTGCACGTTCCGCAAGAAGCATCGTGCCTTTTTACTTCGCCCCAAAGCCTCGACCCTACGTCAAGTTTCCGGGCCACCACGTGAGAGAGACACAATGCGGCAGAAATTTTAATTGCGGTGTCTCATAACACCGCTAACAACATTGCGCGCCCGTAACCCCCTTATCAAAGTTCCCACAGCGCAGGCTAGGAAATTAGGTTGAAGTAGCACCATTAGTTTTAAAGTTGCGAGGAACTAAGGCTGCAGACAATGAGCCAGACACGACCGCTAAATACCTCTGACACCAAGAGGCACAATCCTGGCACGTGACCACGACGCTAGCGCCCCGGCAGACCGGCAGTGACACTATGCCTCGACGCGTAGCAACGCGAATATGTACACGTGAAAACGTTCACTCACATGTGAATAGTTAGAATTCACTTTCAAAAGTGGTGACGTTTCCTAGAACCCGTATAAATGAAAATAATAACATATGGATGAGACTTCACAACACGTGTGACCTGTTTACCGAAAAACGAAGTATAATTATGAAATGTAATATCAGCTCTACAATTCATTTCGAGAGTATGCAGGGGTTCTGTGAAATGGGGGTAAAATAAATACAGGTGAAAGGGAAGTATGATAAACGAGACACATTATGGTCTACCTGAGAATGATGAAAAATGATGAAATTTCGTTTCTTTCCCATTTTTGTTGGTTGGTATACTCTGTTTCATTCTATTTTAAATGCTTCAAACAGTTTCTTGCTACGTTTCTTAGTTATTGAGAAAATATGTTTTCGAAGCGAGTGTTAACTGTCAAGGCCTTAGTGAGTGAACTTCAAATACATTTTACTGAATTGGGAATTTTCAGAACATTCATGCTTGTCAAACATTATAAATCATAAACAATTAAAGATAATAATATAATTCTTTTTACGGCATGTAACCATAGTTTGCTCTAGAGAATTAACTAGAAAATTTAATCAATCACAAAATGTTTCAATTTTTTGAACTGAAATGTCCAGAAAAATTATAAACAATTAATTTTTCTCAAATAATCAAATCCTGACTCTTTACTTTTCAGAATACCTATACTTCTCTAGTTCATTCACTACAATATTCAATCGTAATTAATTAAAAAATAATTATCAAAATATATCAGTTATGATATTTGAAGTAAAAATGTGCATTTGTATGATTAAAGAACTTAGATTCAAAATTCAGAACTTTTTTTCTCAGTAGACAGCAACCTTAAATCAAACAAGAGACATTTGATATGAAAGTACACTTTTCGAGAAAATGATACCAGAATGTGTATTATACAATTATTCAACGACCAACTTTTCATATGATAGTTATCTATGTTATTTATTTATGTGCCACCATATGCATCAATCCAAATGGACACTAAGGTTTGGTATGCTTTACAGAATATGTAGTCATGTCTATTGAAATTAGAATCTGTAATGATGTCAATAAATAATAAACCATCACAAAACTTAATATTACAAATGGAAATATTATACGTTTGTATTCTGTGCGAATTATTTTTAATCTCGTCATTATGATTATCTTCAGTTTGGACTTAACAAACGCAAATCACCTTTTTCAGGACAAAATAACCATATGTAAATGTAGTGTTTCAAATTCTAATTTTTTCATGCGTTCGTCCTAATAAAGTAAATTTAAAATAAGAATTTGATGAAAAGCTGATTACTGCCCAAAGAAAGCTTTGACTCATCTTTTAATAATCTTAAAAATATGAATCAAAAGAATGTATCGAAGCATTTCCTTTATACTTTCTTTCATTATCATTAATCCAAATTTCATCCTAGTAATCCTAGACATGGTTACCTCTATAATTTTCTACTCCTATTTCTCAGTGTCTCCTGTAAGAGGGTAAAATGCATCTTCTGACGAAAAAGTTATGCAGGGAAAACCTGAAAGTTGACCATATCTAATTATCTTTGATATCATTTTAACCTCTCAATTACTATTCAACAGTATTTATGAAATCTGTATATGTAGCGTAGTCCACGAAACCAAGTACGGATATTATTATATCTAGGAGTAAATGATTAGTCAGAGGGTCTCTTTCTGCCCCCTTACTGGAAATATTCCTCATGCCGATGTGCCAACAAGAGTTCTCAGTACACGTGTTTCCAATGCATTAGGGACTAAAGGTCAGATGAGGTTCAACAAACCCTGGCGGCGGTGGCGGCGGTGGCGGTGGCGGCGGCGGCGGCGGCGGCGGCGGCGCCGCGGCGGCGGCGGCGGCGGCGGCGGCGGCGGCGCGGCGGCGGCGCGCGGCGGCGGCGGTGGCGGTGGTGGCGGTGGCGGCTGCGATGATGGCGGCGATGGCGGCGGCGATGGCGGCGGGATGGCGGCGGGATGACGGCGGCGATGGCGGCGGGTGGGGCGGGATGGAGGCGGCGATGGAGGCGGCGATGGAGGGGCGATGGGGCGGCGATGGCGGCGGCGATGGGGCGGTGATGACGGCGGCGATGACGGCGGCGATGGTGGCGGCGATGGCAGCGGGGATGACGGCGGTTGCGGCGGCAGTAGTGGAGCGGTCGGTAGTGGAGCGGGAAGGCGCGATTCCGCGTTTTCATTAATTAGTGTCCTCCGCCGGCGGCAGGCGGCGCCCTCATCACTGTCCTCATGGCGCGACAAAGGTCGCCGAGAGCGCTCTCATAGGCCGGGGTGCCAGAAATAACGTTGGAACACCCGCCTGCAGTCAGACGAGGCATTTTGGAAATTTGAAATATACGCCAGTGTGACAACGCCGTCACCGCCACTTCCACCGCTACAGCTACTGGAATCACAGTGGGCCGATAATCACAAACATAATTGTATTATACATATAGACTCATGCGCTAACTAGCAACACTCACGCCAATCACTCACGTGCTGACTTTGCATGGTGTAGCTCAGGGATAAATCTTTTTCTGTTATCCACCCCTTTGAAAATAATGGTTTGCTTCATCGACTCCCTTCCGTTCTGCTCTACAATATACAGCAAACTACGTATTCATGGCACAAGTAATGACACAAAAATGGCGTTTATAATTTTCACAAATGATTCTGTTTATGTTCTAAGATTATTTTTTTTAAATTTTCGTCATTTTTCGTTGTCTATTATCTGCAGGTTTACTGAGCAAAAGTACATCATTTTTGGAAGTGATAAATGAAATGTAAAATGTAATTTAACGTTCTCATTTTTGCTTGGGTTCGTCACAATTATGTCATCATCATCATCATCATCATCAATAGCATGGATTAGACTGATCTAGCCTCTTCTGGACAAGTTGTCTAGAGAAGAACTTTTCTTTTTTGGTCTTCCTTCTCTTTTTTTCTTTTGGGAGATAGTAATCGGCCTTCTTTGGCAATCTCTCATTGTTCGTTCTTTGTAAATGGTCTATCCAGTTTTTTCTACATGTAGTTATCTTTTGCTGTAAGCTGGTATTTGACAATTCTTCTCTTATATAATCATTTCTGATTATATTCACTGACAAGCAAAGTTGTAATAAGCCCGACCGACAAAATAGCGCCATCCTAGGACCTATCACTATGCTTACTTAATGTGGTGTTTAATGTATTTTACTTGGAGCCACTGATGATGGGAAAAAATTCCGAAACACGTGTATGTGTGAATTTTCTGCATAGTAAATTCATATTGTCTACTGCTTGTGGTTGATACCTCTGGCATCCCGAATTTATGATCATGGAGTACCTCAATATCTCTGCTGCCACTAGAGAGTTATGTTAATTTTAAATAAGAATGTGATGAATGGTTTATTATTGCTCAAACATCGTTTTGACTCATTTTGTAATAAATCTTAAAAAATAAATATAAAACGATGAATTCCTTTTTTGTATTTTCTTACTTTACCATTAACCTATGTTTCCAAAATATAGACATATTGTGACGTCATGGGAACACAATAGTAATCACAGACACGAGCTTCAAATATTTACAGATTTATTTACAAGCATTTACAAATAAATAGTTTGATCAGTTGTGTACAGCTCTGATAGACTCTATCCCCCGATCGCAGGAGCGATCCTTAAATGATGCAAATCTGCCTGACTCGTGGGCCTCGCCACTCCTCAGCGAGCTTACACGCACAGCGTAGAGCCCCGGCGACCGCAGTCATCCAAGGAAAAAACATTCTACAGCGGTGTCCCAACACATGGGTTGCCCTACAAGCATAGGTTGTCTGCACCGCCCTGGGCGCACGTTTTGTGCGTTCACACGAGGTTTTCACTCAGCTCAAAACCCAGCCCCGCGCTTTGCGCTCTCGCTTATATACCTTCCAGTCCACGTGACACGCAACGTCATCACGCTTGCGCGCGGCACTTCATGCCACTTGACTGTCGCGCTGCCACGCATTTTGGGCATCCCTTCCCATGGATTTGTGGAAGTTCTCAAACTACCTCGGGTGCCTCCGCCCCTAGCTACTGCCTATTCACTTGTACTTTCCTTTCTCCAACCAGAATTCTCTGCCTGCCCTAATCCTAGGACACGGTGCCTGCAAAGCGCCGGTCTTCCTGCTTGTTAACACAATACCTTACAATGTATAGACACGAAATTTATCGAAAGTGTAGCGTAACGTTAATTTTCTTATTATTACGTATACAATTTCCTCCGGGGACTGTGACCTACAGGTTTTAGATAATTGTGTGATATTCAGAGTATTTTATTACTAAAAATATTACAAAAGTTCTGGAAGATGTCACTGCAATGCCTCTGATCGGGAGGGCCTGGGTTCGAGTCCCGGCAGTGGTAGGGTTTTCGACTCTAGGTTGGCTGCTCTAATCGGTAGATTTCTGTGGAAACTCGGATCAACTCCAACAGCAGGCGAATGCCGGAGCTGTACCCTAACAAACGAACCGTGCGTTATCTTTCCTTCCTCTTTCTTGCCCTATCCTGTGTCCTCACTTATATACACTTGCACTTACATGCACTACACTGCCACACATGGGAGACCAGTCGGAAACATAGATTTTCTCCCGGCTGGGGCGTTGCCTCGCTGGTAGGAGATATCTGGTTGGGGAAACCACGCTTGCTGACGGTAGATCGCCGTCGGTTGTCGCCATCCAACGGGGGAATACCATTGCCACCCCCCGAGGGAAAACATGAACTACACTTACTGGACTAAATACATACAGCAGTTGACACGCCCTGAATCACTAATCAATCTCAGAAACCTTCATTTCAAAATTTGTTTCAAAATAGTTTATTTTTACTTTCCCGTGAACGTAAATATCTACGGAGAAATATACTTCTTATAAAAGAAACTTTGTAGTCCCGCGGAAATTAGAATTCGAGATTTCTAAGCATATACGTTTTGGAATCCCCTGATACCCAAAAGGTACTCTTTTCATAACGTCTGTCTATCCTGTTTCGATAAAAGACCAGGTTTCACTTTTCTTTAGTATTTTTAAAGTATTCTTTCAGTTCTGCTGTTAGGTGACATTAAAATTGAGAACGTGTGAAATAATAACTTTTAAGCGCTAGGTGAGCTAGTGGAGCAAAACCGAAAGGCTTGACCAGAGTAAAGAAACAAGGAAAGTAACTAGCACGAGAAAGTATGTGCTATTATTAGGCGCCACTTGTTTATTTTACAACAATTAACACATTTTTAAATACATTATTCTTTTAAAGGGTGATTAATCAGTAAAAAATCCCAATAAGCGTATTTATGTATCCGTAATGCATGAATTAGTACCTAATATTTCCGGAAATCTTGTAAATCTTAGGTTAATTTTTTTTAAAACTGATAAGGCAATGTATTTTGAGCGCCAGATTTGCTAACAATTAGATAAACGAGCTCTGCGTGAAATAAAGTTATCTCAAACCTGAAAAGGAAAGTAAAATTTGAATTACCGAAAATCACAAATACAATTTCGAATCGTAAAATTTTTAAGTGAGATTCTATTGTATTTGAAAATAAATCTGTGCAATGAGAATGTAATGAAAATAAATTTGTCAAATTAATTTTTTTTTCGAGTGTCTGTGTCGTCAGTAAGGGTTTTTAAGTGAAAGGTTATATATTTATAGGATAGAATTGTTGTTTATTATTACGTAACCGTTAAATTTAATACCAGTCTGTATATGTAGTTGGGTCACCACTAAACTGAGTGAAGAATTATTAGTTTTTCTCAACCTAGATATGGTGATTAAGTTATTAAAGATTAGTTCGTTATTTACATAGGATGCTGCAGAAAGAATCTTAACACTTCCTAGGCTTGTAAAAGATCACTTCTTACCATTAAACAGGTGGAGGAAATCTAGTATAACGCATTTCTATGTGACATCTCTGTCTCCGAGCATGCATCTGCCAAACACAAGTAGAGGATGTTTTATTTATTTATTTGCGTCAAAAACAATTAAAAACAGTGAGTGACGTACTACGGGGAGAAGTGAATTTTGTGCACGTTTTCATAATTCTGTGATGATTGGAAAGAAATGAGCGTTTTTGGCAGAATTGTTAACATTATATTCGTTCCGATATAATAAAATCTACTTTCAAGGGTAAATCAGCTATAGATTTGGTCTTATCGTTCATCATGTCCTTTGTGAAGGAATAATATTTCCTGCCGAGAAATGGAGAACGATAATTTGAATAACTTTATTTTTCACTCAATTCTAGAAGTGGTGCACAGATAATGAAGTTACATTTATGTCCAGAAGGAAAACAAGGGCAATCACAGCGTTAGCTCAAAGAATCAGGGAACCTGGACGAAAAACATGATCGATGCGGGGATGATTGACCCAGAAACTGAGGTACAATACATATTAAAACTTTTTTCGTGTTATTCAGTCCAAATGATAAAGAATACATTAAATATCATTATTAATATTAATATTACTTTCCTTTTTGATGCTCGGTACAGCTTCTAATCGAATAGAAACAGTTATTCAGCAGAAAATATTTTACTTGGGACTTAAACTTTTGTACCGAATTTAATGGTTTAATGTAATCGGAAAAGGTTGTAAAAATTGACATGTATTGCATGTGAATTTTTTGTAGTCAGCAGTTGATATGGGCATCTAATGAATATGTTTACTACGTCGGGTGTTATAGTTATAGACATCGGCGTTTGCTAAGAATATATTGTCGCCCTTACGGCATTATTGACACTGATTTGTAAATCAAGAGACAAGGTAATGATAAAATACCTAGATTAATAAAGAGGTTCTTACAAGAATCATATGGGTGAGATTTGCTTATTATCCGTACAATTCTTTTTTGTAATCTAAAAGTCTGGGAGCTATAAAATGTATTACCCCAGAATATTAGGTCATATCTCAGGCAGCAATGAACATTCGCGAAATGTACACAACGAGCAGTATGAAAGCTGACTGAATTTGAAAGAATTCTGAAAGCGTACATAATGAACTTAATTTTGTATTCATTTCATTTAAATGTACGTTCCATTTTAGGTTTGACTAAATTGAAGACCTGAAAACGTTGTTACCTTAACATCAGTCAATGACACACCATTAATTTTCATTGGAGTACAGAATTCTTTATTTGAAATGTGAAGTGCATCGAAACCGATTTCTTTTCATTTACTATTAAGTAATATTATGGAACCAAATTTGAAAATCTTTAATATTAATTTGGTTTTTTACTGGATCATTCATTCGATGAGTTGAAAAAAATGTGTAACTTCATTATATGAGATTTGTCACTTGTTTAATGACAAAATATGATCATACATATTCTAGATTGTTTTAAGATATGTTCGAGGTTAGTAAACTTTATTCTGAAGTCCTACTGTGTTATGCGTCTGGTTCACGTGTCACCGTACTTTGACTTAAAATTACTGTTGATTTTGCCCGAATTTTGAATTTTATACTTTCGGTGAGCCCTGTGTAAGACATTGAAGAAATTAACAAATAAGTAAATGAGATTAATTGCGTTGACGTGATTTGAAAAATATTTAGAATAGGTTAAAATGAGTTTGATTACTTACCGTAAACCTGTTCTTTCAATATCTTATCTTTTGCAGGTTCCAGTTATCACGCTTTTTAGGAATGATCGCGGTATCATGTAACATATATTGTCATGTGTACTTTATGCAATATGAGCTTCTAACTTGTTCAAATATTCGGAATGCAATAATGAACATGTGGGACGAAATAAGAAGCCAGCTTTTAAAATGCAGTGCATCTAGAGGTTTTTGCATTAGACGTAGAGCTAAGAGTCACGATATATCGGCATTATACAATATTCCTTCCGCTATCCCATCTTCTCATTGGCTTGGTAATTTTTTCAATGAAATACAGCAACAAAATTTATTTATACCAATCAACTGGAATGTTTAAGAAAAACAGCCTTCATATAGCTTTCAATATAGCCCTTTCACAACCATAATAAAACATGTTTCAATGGCGGACACAGTAGCTCATGAAATAGTGCCATAAAAACGATCATAAAAACAATTTTAAATACTTCATAAAATGGGGATCAGCCCAGACAAGGGTGTAACTTTTGTAACGTTCTTGATTGTTAGTATAAATATTTTCATGTGAATGTCGGAGAGAATGTAGGCCGTGAAAATAAATAGAAAAATTAAGATGAAAAAAATTAAGAAAGGCTTTGTGAGAAAGCAAATTTATCACCCTTAAATAATTAATATATTATTATAATTATTATTATATCATAATTAAACATTATTTTAATGCCTGTAAACTTACTAAAACGTTTTAAAGATATCTCATTTTATTTTTTCCTAATCCGTGCATAGTCGTGGCACATGAATTCATTTAATTCAGTCAGTAATCGCTCTGTTTCTGTACACTTTGCTGGATATCTGCATTGGCCGGTGCGCAACATATTTCGCAATTATGTAACCTAGATATTATAGATGGCTATAAACGACCAAAATTTGTTCTGTTATAAAATTATTTATGGTGGGAACATGATTTCTTTTTCATTCTGTGGGAATATCTGCTTCAGAGGCAGATACCAAACGCCATCTATGATGTGATCTGGGTTGTCTGGGTGACGCCGCGTCGAAGGCCGGGTGCCGACGTTTCGACCGACATATCGCGGTGCTCTTCTGGGCTGTACTGCTTGCAGAACAGCGCTGTAGGCAGTACAGCCCTGAAGAGGGCCGCGATATGTCGGTCGAAACGTCGGCACCCCAGCCTTCGACGCGGCGTCACCCGGACAGCCCAGATCATGACTCTGGCCACGGAAGCCTACGATATCGTCATCAATGACTCACACATTTTATTCTTAGTTTTCACTAAATTGCTTATTTTTCCTACATGTTATTATTAAAAAGACTGCATTAAAAATTACCTTAAACTTTATTAACTTTGACCAAAAATAAAATAGAAAGTATTAAAGAATGTTTTTTAATTTTTTTGGCATTACCATTGCCAGACTATAAGTGACCAAAGTCAACATCTAGGTAATTAACATGAAAATTCATAAAACTCGTGACAGATAATTTTTTAAATTGAATGTACAAAGCAGTGGAATAAATAATCTAGAAATTACAATGATAATAAAACAAAAAACACAAAAATCGCATACAATGTTAGAGACTTTTTCTTTGTTTTTGAATAATTATGCATTACAATAAATTATTGGAAGTCAGTGTTGTGCGTATGTATTTACTGGTCTATAGGAACATCTGCTTGAGAAGCAGATTTTAAATCATTTTTCTATAGGAGCATCTACATGAAAAGTAGGCACCAAAACCTAATATGTGAACATCTGCCTAAGAGGCCTCGCTAGTTTTAAACTAGTGGTGTTAAATCAGCTCATGCTTTCTCACCATTAGTAGTGGTCATGTAATTCTATTTATACACCACAATCTCTCCGACTTAACACACCTGTAATCATTTTTTGTAAAACTCATTGGAAATCGTAGAACATTTGGTGCGAAAATTAAATAGTTTTAAGCAATAGATGTTTTATTCAAAAATTTAAATGAAAACATATTTCTGGCATTGAATTCATTGTATAAGGAACGGAGTGTATTTACGAACATATGTGATGAGTTTTTTAGCATTACAATTATCTTCGTTAGCTGTATGCAAAAAAGTAAAATAATTAATTGTTAATAAATAATACCATACCGTTAGCATTGGCCAAAAAATGCAAATAGATTGAAAAGGCGAAAATTAGACCTATGTCACTTTTATAAGTGTATTTTACTGTATTATTCTAAGAAATTTAAAAAAATATTTGGATCCGATTTTGAGAAAATTTTGAAAATGTGCGGAAGGCTTCATGTAAAGAACCTCCAATTTTTAAAGATTTTTTTATTCAAATCTTAACTAGAGACAGATTGACTGGGGTTTCTTCAATTTGGAAAAACTCCTACACATGGTTTTCGAGGACGGAGAGTACGGATGTTTTGCTTTCAATGGTTTTCGGCATCAACGCTCACAAAATTGGATTCTGCTACACCACTGTTAGAGGATTTTTTCCCTTAATTTAGCAACGTTTTTTGTTGGCCAGGCAATGAATATGTGTCTGCCGAAAATCCGCCTTCTTTCGTGCAGCATTACACAACTTTCTCTATACTACGTATACTACTCTGTATGTATACGAGAAATTCCAAATAATATGTTAAGTGAAAAAAAGCCGCAACTGAGATGACTTTCTTGTTGAAAATTAAAACTAGGAAGACGATTTTAATGCCCCAAAAGATGAAAATATGCGTTTAAAAATACGGTATGCATTTAAAACCTAAAAACTATTCAATACGCTCTTCAATATGCAATAAAAATTAACAATATTTCACATCCTCTATAAGCCTTTCTTTTTAAAATTCAGGAGAAGCTTGTTTGGAATGAAAAGTATATATTTGTGTAAATATAATATCATCTTCCTTACTTGGCGGGAGAAATAATTGAAGTAAGTATTCATATAGTATGTCTTGTTGCATTTCTTCTGTGTGGTTTAAGGGGAGAGGTTACTATGTAGTGGGTCAAATTACTGGTTTTTGTTTTTGAACAAATAAATAGTTAAAAGCTTGCTCTTTCCAAATACATCAAAATATTTCTTCTCGGACGCGTGGAAGTCTCTTTAATCTTATTTAAATGTTCTAGTGTACATAAGCCATGCCCCGTTTTTGGATATTGCATTCAAATATTTATTGGTAATTTATAACGGTAACGTATTGGGGTACGCATGTTGGGTTGTTAATTCGTTACTGAAACATGCACTTGTTCATACACTGGTAGCATCGAACGTTTCTGCTGAAGAAAATGATCCAGAATACGGAGCAGAAGGTTCTAGTAGAGAAGCGGCTAGTACGGACTTTCTTCAAGTGGCGTTTCCGAAAATGTAATTATTTTGTAAATAATGTACCTTTTCTCAAAAACTATTTCTCACAATTTATTGAAACGTACACGATACATTATTTTTAGTATTGGAATTATATAAAACATTCATAAACAATAAAAAAAACGTTTTCCGAAAATGCTGAAAAATTGAGGGAAAAAAATTTTTGCCAAAGTAATAAAAAGGTTATGAAATATCAAAATTTTCTAGGAAACAATTTTCTAAAACGGAAAATAGTAGCAAATTTAACATGGGCGGTATACATGATACCCTCTGCCCTTAAAAATATATGATATCGCACAAGTATTTTATCATTGTAGAATAGAAAAAACTAAGCACACTGTGCAAGCCTTTTGAAGTAATAACGCTTACAAATAAAAAATTCTATGAATAATGAAATGTTTAAAGATCGTCACTATTTTAAGGAAATATGCAAAATATGCGCTTGTAATTACACGAATATGCAACTACAGAAAAAATCCTCCAAATGTCCACAAATATGCACTAACGTATTAATCTACTTAGCATCCAATTCTAACCAAATGTAAAGAAATTTCACTTACTATGCCCTGAAGCAATGGAAAAAATATGCAAAATCATAGAAATCCACTCCCTAGTTATAACCACTCGAGGAGGATGAAGACGTTTAGCGCACTTATAGTGCTCCCATTGATAACATTATCTCTGCCACTTGGGTAGATGTTTCCATTAAAGGGTTAAAAACAAATACTTTTTTAATAATAATTTTAGGTATTATAATATCGCATGCGGTAAACTAATGTTGCTGGAACTAATATATATATATATATATATATATATATATATATATATATATATATAGTGTTTCCGGGCGCGTCAACTGCTTTGGTCATTAGTGCCGTTAGTGTAGTGCATGTTTTTCTCGGGAGAATGGCGGTGGTCTTCCCCCGCTGGGTGGCGAGATCCGGCTCCGACATACCGTCCGCTAGTGGGGGGTACCCCCTAACCAGGACTCTCCCAACAGCGGGGCACCGCCCCAGCCGGGACAAGCTCTAAGCTCCGAACCGGTCTCCCGGAACATGTGTAGAGTGTGTTAGTGTAAGTGTGTGTTTAAGGGGAGAGGATAGGACAGGAAGAGGAAGGACAGATCGCGCGCGGTCCGTGGCCCGTTTCGTAGGGTACTGCTCTGGCATTCGCCTGGTGTTGATCGGAGAAACCACGGAAAACTATCGAGCTAGTGTCGAAAATCCTGCCGCCGTTAGGACTCGAATCTAGGATATATATAAACATTCACTATCACGTTCGTCATAACGGTTCTTTTTAGGTTTTATGATAATTATGTTCAAGAATGACGATAAATCAAGTTGTAATATAATAAAGAGTAAAATATTCTTTATAATTGCTTTTGTTGAGATAAGGCCTTTGAATCTACAAGCAACTGCTAGGCATGCTTTGTTGTATTTTTTAACCCCTTGTGTGGCCTCGTGTTGGCTGTAGAGAGTTGCCCGCGGGCTGGGTGGGAGCCGACTGCCAACAAGATAATGCGAGTTTGGGGAGTCCACATCGGAAGTCTACTCCGAGTAATGAAAACAGCCTGCAGTTCATTTAATTACGTTTGATGTTTGGATAATGGCGATGCGGGAGAGTGCTGATGTTGCCAGCGTGGAATTTGAAGGTTTGAATCGACTGATGTGGCAACACAGCGCTGCTCTCTGGCCGATTATTTCGACCGCACACAATTATCAAGAGATGGTGAGAAAAACAGTCGTGGCTCGCAGAATATTCTTTTCTAGCATTCATGCATGGAATCATATGTTCACTGTTTATTGGCTGGAATAGGGCCTTACGTTCACTTCAAAAGCAGTCACGACTATGTAAAATCACTGGGTTCTGCGAAGTAAACAAAAATTTGGGCGACTTGAATCAATATGGCTGCCGATTCGCATAGTGAAAATTATCCCAAGAATATACTTCTGTAGGATTCGGAAAATTCGTACTATAAAATTATCTACCCTACACGTTCTTTTTACCGCACACCTATGAAATGCCGGATTTGGCGCTTATCGCCATCTCGTCCCTCAAGAATCGTATGTCAAAGATTTGCTTTCTATATTAGGTACTTTTTCTTTAACAATATAGGACATTCCCATAGGCCACGAATTGTAAGAGTTCATGTCTTGGTTATACTCCTATTTTTAACGAACGAGAGTTTATAGGGTTTAGAACTGCACTTAAGAATATGTTGAATTCATTGTGTGAACTATTACATTAGGTTTGCGTAAATACACACATTTTTCTTCTTTTAATTCTATGTGAAACGAACAAGTTTGCTCTTTAATTCAAGATTTTCAATGAAATGCTTATATTTAACAGAAAAAAACATACGTATGACGTACTTAAATAATTTGAGTCTCAAAGTTAACACAAATAATTGTTTTAATGGAATGAACAAGCATATTTGATAATCTTTTAGCGGCAGTTTAATGTGATGCTTTGCTAATAATACGCCTCTAAAGTCAGGAAACCAAGAAAAAACGTTTTTTAAAATTTCGTTCAGTGTCGATATTCACTTATTCTGTCAATAAACTTCTAAAAATATCTTTCGTTGAAAAGGCAACGGAGTGATTTCTAAACTAAGTGTAATGAATTTTTACTGTAAGGGTTTTTATTTCATATTCTGAAAAAAATATGTTGATACGCTTCAAAACCGAAATCAAAAATATATACGCTATTGCAACATTGCTTTGAAACAATGCATTTATTAATTTTTATACCGCCACAAATTCGCTTCCGATGGAAATAAACCCGTCAAATGTAGCTGCGATCTAAATTTAATGCACGTGTTAAACCACGCGCGTATCCATCGTGACATAACGAGAGGTGTGATGTAGTTTTATGACTCATAACTTGAACGTTTGATGGTAACATTTGCAGATGATTTGTGTAGTCGCGGGCGACATGACGTCACGTACTAAAGCAACGCATAAAATTGTTTCGCTCGCATTTTGACATCGTCATATCATTTCACAGCTGCAGTTTAACTACTCACTTATTGTATTTTTCCCTTGATCTTTATCTCAAAAGATTTATAACAATGTACGATTTTTGGATACTTTCTTGGAATTTTTTTCCAACAAGATATTTAATTAAAAATAAAGTCACGAGTTGAATTCCAATTAAATTGGTGTTGCCGTATATTTGTATACCAAAATAGCCTTACAATTTTACAAGCAGTGTAGAGAAAAGAGTATGCTTATTTTAGTGTTTGTGTAATTCTAAAATATCCTTGTAGATTAAAATAGTAAATTAAACAATATTTCAATAATCTTGAATAAAATATTTTAAATTTGCTCTCTTATTCATAATGATATAGAGGAAGATGAATTTCGTGACTTAATGATACAAAAGCCCATCAGAATTGTAAAAGAGAAAGAAGCGAGTTCAAATATTTTGGACAGTTTCAGTAGTATTCGCCGCTGCGTTTGCAATACGAATGAAATAATAATGATGCTTGCGGCCACACGTACATTGAAGAACTTTGATTGAAACAATAAAATAAAAAGCCTTTTCCAAAATATTTTTTCAGATTAAACTAAAAGATATTGGATATACGGAGATGAGACAGGTCAACTCTGGGAACGGCACGTGATATAACTATTTGAGTCGTTATCATTAGAGGTATACTATGATAACGTTGGTCGTGAGGTTGATGACTTGATACCCGAACAAGTACTGATAATCAATGCTGTAACATATTTCTTAAGTAATGGCACCAATGTATTGAAAAAAATAGTAGATTTTTGGAAATACTCTTTAGTAAACTATTTCGATTTGATTTTGTTGATTAGAGAAGATGTATGAAAATGAACTATGGAGAAGACTTCTATGACGTAATGGTATCAGAACTGGGATATCGAAAATTCTTCTCTAGTTTTGATACAAAAACAGCGAATTGAAACGTTCCGAGCTGCTTCAGAAGTCTTCGCGGTCGCGTTTTCAACGCAACGAAGATGTCAGCGCAGAACCGCCCTCTTCTCCGCGCCGCGCCCCGTGCACGCTCTCTCGCGGCATCCGCCGCAAACTAGACGCCCAGAAATATCGAAAAACTGCTCGCTTCTCGCGGGCTTGCTTGTCCTTTCGGCGGTCAGTCAAGCAAAGTAGCGGAGCTGACAGCCTCGGGGAAACTTTTTCGCGGTGCCCCAACAGCTAGAAGTCGAAAGGAGGGTGGGGGGACGTGAAGGAGCTGCAGGAGGAGAAGGCAGAGAGCACCGCGACAACGAAAAGAAGCGAGGAGGAACGAAGATAAAAAGCCGCCTCCAACGCTCCGCAAGAAGTGAAAAGGTGGCGTTAAAGAAACGCACCCTCAAGAAAACCGCTTGTTGTTTGCCTCTGAAAACGTTAATAGATAGAAAACGTCATGTTTCCCTTACGACTTTGGGAACGCAATTCCATTTTCGAGGAAGAAAAGGTCTTTTCATTCCTTTCTTCGCTTCTTCCCCTTCCCTATATCTCGTCCTCAAAGGAGGAAGCACATATCCTCCGCGTCCGAATTGAGAGGGACGGAGTTTGAACTTTTGTCGCTCCGAAGCGCTCGGCTGTTTTTCGCTCGACGGATCGCGCCGCACCGCACCGCGTCGCGTCGCGCGGCGCCCTTCACTTGTCACGCGGGTGCGGCGGGCGCTCGCCAGAGGGCAGTGGTGTCTTGATGTATTCGCGCTAATAGGGTGCTGGTGGAACCTCGTAGGGGTGGCGGCTTCTTCAAACTCTTGCCGCGACGAGACGGCACGATGATGCCGTTAGATTTTCCCGCTGTTGTGGTCACCGAAGAGAGGAAGGGAAGCTTTGTGCACGGAACTAATATGTAATACACTCAGAGAGGAAAGTTTTGTGATTGGATCTTCATGTTACTCTTTAAAAAGCACGACGATACTTTTATATAGCATATTGAATATATTTATTTAATGTAATCATGTTAATGGAATGTAGGGAAATACATTTGAGAAAAAAAATAGATGATAAATTCTGAAATGTATGGGGACAAATAAGTCAATAACTCCGCACTGTGGTAATCCAGGCTGTCATATGCTTTTTTGTGGACGTCGCACGTTGTTTCGGCACCAAGTTAGTTCAGATGTGTCAGGTCACTAATATGAATGAGAAATCAGAAAAAATAGAGAAATGATGAATAGGGAAAACGTAGATATTTGGTACGTTTCTTAAATAAAGAATAGGTTTTTCATTAAATAATCATTTCAGAAACAAAAAGGTTCATCGTTAACATTAACAGTTATTATAGATGTTTAATAAGTAACATCCGTGAAAGAAAACATACGCCTGAATTTTTTAGAAATTGTTAACTATTGTGATAGGTTTATATATTGATATTTAACCTATTTTTAGCTAGCATTTGTATTAAAGAAAAGTGTCTGTTCTAAAAATTCCCCTCACACAAATAACAGTATGTTTACTTTATCATGAATGTACAATACATAGAAGCTCTGCAAGTACCATTGCTTTCAAATGACACAAACATAATATCCGATATTGCAGCATGTGTAGTAAATATAACAAAGCACGACTAGACTAACTGAAAAATAACTTCCAAAGCAATGCAATACGCCAACGATTTACCCAGCCATTTCAACAGAACACAGAACACTCCTGAAGCAAACTTTCCGTGTAGCGTTTCAGAAACAAGCACAGAACCGTAAAGAACATTTCGCTCTACGCTTCGAAAACGGATACAATAATAAATTCGCATCTTCCTTTTCAATCCCAGCATTGTCCGGGGACCGAGGAGATTCGAAACGCGCAGCAGTAGGTATCGATAGTCACGATCGATTGCCGTAGGCGGAATGCGTTGGCTGCGGCGGCGAGCGTGGGACGGGAGTGAAGTTTGTGCGAAGCCGGGTGCATGGTGATGGGGAATCGGATGGAAGGAGTGGGACGGGCGTGGCATGAAGGGGTTAGAGGAAGTGGATGTGGAGAAGTTGCAGGGGATGAGCTGTAGGAAATGCAAGTGGAAGTTCAGGGGTGGGAATTGACATGGTGGAGAGTTACAGGAACGGGAGTAACAGAGGCGGGGAATAACGGTTGGGGGAGGTAGGGGAAGGAAATCAGTGTGAGGAATTTCAGAAGCGGGGTTTGGGGGCGACGGATTTTGGGAGAAGGAGGTTTCGTTGGGGGGAGTTTCGCGGCGGGGGTTTGGAGTATTGGGGGGTTGGCGACGGAGGGTTCGGAACGGAAAGTTTCTGTGTAGGGGAGTTTCGGAACGGGGAGTTCTGGAGCGGGGAGTTTCGAGTGCGAGGAGTTCGCGAGCGGGGAATCGCATGGGCGAGTAATCGAGAAGATTGGAAGCGGGGAGAGGTGGGGAAGAAAGCATGATGAGGCGGGGTATCAAGGGGAGGGGGGGCTAAAAAGAAATGCAGAGTGTGGTAGGGAGGCAAACAGTGGGGTCGTGAGACAGAACTGGTAACGACGGGAAACCGGCGAGGGAGGAAAGCAGGGAGTTTCGGTATCGGATCATTGCGACGACGAAGACAAGATGAAGGTGGGGCAGGGCGGGCCGCGGCGGGGTAGAGCGGGGGGGGCGGCCTGGGACCGGGGTGCGGCGGGGGGGGGGGGGGGGGCGGGCGCGGGCCGGGCGTGGGGCGGGCCGGGGGGTGGGGTTGCCGGGCAAATTTACGGCTTCGCCACGCTCTGCCTTGCGGGCGAAGGGCGAATGGGGGGCCGGTGGCGGGCGGCGGGCGGCGACGGCTTACGGCGGCCGTTCGTTTCACTTCCGCCAGCGACGCTTCGGCGCTGGGGAACTGCGCTTCGCCTCAGACGGCTGGAGGCTGCCGGCTGCGGGGGGCGATTTCCGCCCATGTTCGGAGCTTGTTCATAAATCCTCAAGCGCAGCAACGTACTCACATTTCGTGATATTCTCTACATACTCAACAATAATTATTAAACCCATTACAGACATTTCTGCATTCCACTAAATGCGAAATATGTTTATATATATATATATATAAAAGGCATTTTTGACAACAATAGTTGACATAATTCGTTGAAATTTCTTGTGACATTATTATGAATGTGATGGTATGTAATTATTCAATAACTATGTATAGTGAATAGACTGTTGGGAATTCGGAGCTCAGAAAAAATGGGCTTATGTACTTTGTAGCTCCATATATTATTCACAGTATTACTGCAAATGTTTATTTACTATAAATGAAATACACAATTTAAATACCTATGCAATTTTTCTTACCGCGGTTCCAGTGTGCCTGTCCCATTGAACAGACATTTTGAAATTCCTCTTTTTTTAAAACCCTTTTCTCATGCGTCTAGACATATGCGGTGTACTTATTAATTATACGTAATAAAATTCTTAGCAAGGAGTGATAAGACGCCTAAGATATTGAAAGAACACGCCGCTGCACCAGTAGGCTACAAAGCTCATTTGCTTTCCGATCATCAATCGCATGTTCTCAATCTTCAGCACCTTACAAATTTTAACATGCAGCAAATAAACCATATTTAAATATATCTACTAAGCACTCTTTGGCATTGGCAACCGCAATAAACGGAACGTTGACAGCGAAGACTCTGGCTAGAGAAATAGAATTACTAAAGGAAAACGTTCTTAATAATGTCGCTACTATTTGTGTAAGTGATGAGAAAAAAAATGATATCCATTACATGGTGACAGTGGTAGTATCAAAGACCAATGAGACTGCAAATGCTTAGCGGTGGTCAAAGAAAATCTCAATTTAGGTTCGCAGAACTACACGAAGATATTAAAGGAGAATGAAGGGAGGATGCAAAGTGTTTTCTCGACAAATATAAACGTCTGTTTTTGTAACAATGAATTACGGAAATCACAGTTGCAATGAAAAAGAATGTGTTTATACAAAATATATGAAACACATCAAATTGTCGATAATGTACCTCCACACTGCACATCGCATCACTGCATGTGGCATTCAACGCGGAGAAACAAACGTATACAGATACACAAGATGCTAGTCGAAGAAAAAAGGGAAAGTGAAAGATGAGTAGATAGTGAAATGGAGAGAGAGAGACATAATAGCAACATAAAAAAGAGGAGATAGTGTAATTCGATATCGATGAAGAATAGAGTGAGAGGGGATTCGAGAGGGGGAAAAGAGGGAGGACGTAGAATCGATGGTGCGAGGAGAAAGAAGAAAAGCAAAGAAAATAGAGACCAAACGAAGAGCAAATATCGTTGGTGCCGGAGTCTTTTGGAGATGGCATTGGTAGCGATGTAGTAGGGACTGCAACTGGAGTTGCCGGGCTAGAAGCCGCGAGCTCGGAACGGTGGAGACATCGATAACGACTATGACAACTTCGTCTGCAGCGGTGAAGCGGAAGCGGCGGTGTCGTGGCAGCGGACCAGACGGCACTGCACGGTTGTGCTCCGCTCCCACGCAACAGTAGCTCCGCCATTGCTGCCACCTTGTTACCATCCCCCCCCGCCTCCACCGCGCCCCGCCCCGACCGCACCTCCGCCCCCGCCGCTGCCCCCACCCCCAACCGCCATCCCCGCCCCCCCCGCCGCCCCGAAGCTCATCCACGAAGCGAAGTCATCCACGAAGCTACAGGTTCAAACATTTCTAAATTCAATATTTATGTTTTTAATCCAAATAGTGTATGTATTTTTCTGAAGGACCCTTCCTGGGTATCCTTAGTTGTTAGTTATTGTCTTATATTGTCAATATTATTGTCTTCAAACATTGCACATGTATGATGGAATGTAGTTTAAAAAATTGTATATACCATGTAATCTAAAAACTCTTGAAAGACATAATAATGTCGAACAAGGATAATAAAAACTATTTTAAAAATCCACGAGGCTACCATCCACCAACACCGCTCCCGCCACCGCATCCCCAACGTCCTCGCCGCCGCTCCTGTAGGCACCGGCACCACTGTCGTACCGCCATCAACGTCTCTACCACCCACCACCATCCACCGTCACCGTCCTGTCCCGTCTACTGTCGTCATCGTCACCGTTCTTGGGGCGTCATCCAAGTAGGGCCGGATTTACCTACAAACAAAACGAGTAGTTTATTGGTAGTCGCCAACCATTAGGGGCCCGGAGCTTCGCGAAGATATGCATAACATATCGTGTAAACAAATGTATTTAATGTAATAAATATATGTAAAATGTATAAAATTATTAATTTTCATTTTTATTGGCAATAAAGTCGCCAAGTAAGTTACGTTTTTATTTACTAAAGATGGACCTACTTTTCGGGGAGGGGACACAACTTTGTGCTTTGAGGCCCCGCAATACTTAAATCCGAACTGTACCCAAGCTGCCAACGTTGCCCCAACGCCACCACCGCTGCCTTTGTGACACGACCATCTTTCCGCCATCCAACTGTCACCGCCGACGCTCCCACTGTCATGAACCTCGTCTGCGGCGACGGAGGCGGCGGTAGTGGCGGCGGAGGCGGTGGTGGTGGCGGCGGCAGGCTGGCGGGGGCGGAGTGGTGGAGGCGGCGCAAGAGGCGGAGACGCGGAGGCGGTGGTGGCGGCGGGGGGTTTAGGGGTGGAGGCGGCGGCGGCGAAGGTGACGGCGGGGGGGGCGGGGGTCGACGAGGCGTCGCGTGTGCGTCATCGGCGGAAGGCGGCGATGGCGCTCTCTTCCGGCGCCGCTCTAATCGCGCGAATCGCGGCGCCCGCGGAGCGCTCACGCCCGCACCCGCGCCGCTCACCGAGAACGGCTGCGACCTAATTGCTACAGGTCCGGCGGCGCTTGGAGGAGGGGCGGGGGGACGCGTCCGGTTAAGGGGGCCGGCCCAGCCGGAAAACGCGGCGGCGGCGGCGGGGAGGGGATGGGTCGGGGACTGGGAGGGGGTAATGCAGAGGAGGCTGGGGCAATGCGACGACGGTGTGACAACGGAGATGGTGAAACGTTTTGGAGGAAGGTGGGTATGGAAGTCTTACGACGGGAGAGGACTAGCGAATGGACGATGGTGGTGGGAGCGGTAGCTCAGTGCATTAACTGATATCACTGCAGCGCCTCTGACCGGGAGGTCCTAGGTTCGAGTCCTGATCATCGGTAGGATTTTCAACTCTAGCTTTTCAGCTAGGTCGCATGCAGTCGCTGCCTGGAGGAGAATTCTAGCGGCCGGCTGCTCTGATTGGTAGTTTTCCGTGCTTTCTCCGATCAACACCAGGCGAATGCCGGAGCAGTACCCTACAAAACGGGCCACGGACCGCGTGCGATCTGTCGTTCCTCTTTCTTGTCCTATCCTCTCCCCTTACACACACACTTACACTAACATACACTACAGTAATACATATTCTGGGAGACCGGTCGGGAGCGTAGAGTTTGTCCCGGCAGGCGCGGTGCACCGCTGGTGGGAGAGCCCTGGGGTAGGGGGAAACCCCTCTAGCCGACGGTAGGTCGGCGCCGGATCTCGCCATGCAGCGGGGGAATCACCGCCATCGCCGCCATTTCCGCCATCACCGCCATCTCCCGAAAAATACATGCACTACACTAACGGGATTAATGACCAAAGCAGTTGACGCGCCCGGAAACAGGAAAATATCAATCAATCAATCAAACGATGGTGGTAAGAAAAGAGTCTGATATTCCTAGAGGCGGAGCTTCAACAAAGGGTGAGTGGCATAGAAAACGAATAAGCAATGGCGAATATTGAAAGTGGAAAGATGGAAAGGCTGTGGTAGCGCAGTGGTTGTTTTTTTTTAACGCGGTGAAAGACGATGGTTCGATAAGAGAGGAGCCAAAACGTTCCAAGTAGTCAACGTAAAGCGGACGTTGGGTGGTGACAAAGTTGGTGCAAGAATGGATTGTCAACTAACGCGATGAACAAGCCATAGTGGAAAACTGGAGGCATAATGAAGAGAAGAAAATGGCGGAATTCTGAAAAGCATAGGTGAAAGTGAGAAGTAAAAGTAATCGGAAATTAAGAAAATGACAAAGACTCGAGGAATCCCGGCACGTTTTGGAAGACCAAGAAGATTTGGAGGTGAAAACAAAACAATGACCAAAGTTAGGGGGGTACCTATGCTGAAGAATTGTCGTAGAGGTGACAACAAAAGAGTACGTTTGTGGAGTTGAAAACAACCCTAGGAATAAACATTTCTAACCAAAACGGATGGCAGAGTTGGGGGCGAGGTGGACGCCCCGAAGTAACAGACAATTCCTAGGCGAAGACGAACGAAAAGCGAAGGCAGTGTTAAGGGAGGGGTGGCACGCTATGGCGAAGGTCTTTGACGGCGTAGACGTAACAAAAGAAAGTACGTTAGCGAAGTAGGGGGCGATTTCGAGGCGAAGGCGAACCCATAACCCGAGGCAAAGTTGGGGGCGGGGCCTCAGGCCGCTGCGGGGGCGGCGACGAGCGTCCGGGCGGAGGCGGCTGACATCGAGACGCCCCGCGCAGGAAGAGCTCCTTAATTGTCAGGCAGCAGCGGGAGGGGCAATAAAACGCGGATCACTTCAATTGGCCCCCCGTGTTCCTCTTGATTGCTCTGCTCGCTCTTGGAGGTGCGACGAACCCAGACCTCAGCGACGGCCCCGCCTCCACCCCTGGGCCCGAACCTCCCGCCATCGTCGCCTCCGCCTCCGTCGCTCTCTCCTCCTCTACCCGCACTTCCGTTGCCTCCAGACTGTCGCCGTTTCCTTGGTACTGACCCCATTGCTCATGTCAACTCTCTCTCTCCGCGCTGCCATTCCAAAGCTCTGTCTCCTTCCCCCTCCGGCCTTCTCTTCCTTCTGCTTTCCTCTGGCTCCTCCTCTGCCTCTCTTCACCTCCTCCTAAGCCACCGTCTCCCCCTCGCCATCATTCTTTTCCCTCCCTCTCCCCCCCCTGCCCTTTCTACTCCTTTCGTCTCCCCCCCCTTCCACTTCTTCTCATTTCCATCTCCACCTCCGCCACAGTCTCTTCCACCCGGTACTACCGTCATATCTGCCTCTGCATGCACCATCATCACAGCCATCATTACCTCCTCGAGCCGCATCTCCAACATCGCTTCCAGTTCTACCATTCCTCCCCCTCGTTTCCTCTACCGCCTCCCGCCCTCGCCACCAACACTCGTTCCTCGGCGCACTCAGATGGCCCCACTTCCCTCACCCCCCCCCCCCCGCCACAGCACTTCGCTTTCCAGGGCGCTTCCGCTGCGGCGCGGACCCAGTAACCGTTGTCTTCGTCGTCTCGCTGCAGTACCGTCACCCGCCGGCAGGGGCGCTGCCATCGCAGTAACTACTTCCGAGGAAAGACGACTGGCAGCCTTTTCCTCGCGTAGTGGTCGTTTGGAATGGTATTGCTCAGCCTAGTGGAAGCTCTAGGGTGGAGTGAGTTTGGGGAGGATGATGTATATTACACCTATGTCGCCATTAGTATGAATTATTGTTCTAATGTCTGATTTAAATTTCGGCACACTTATTGAGTTAAGTAAGAAACACGGTTAATCTATCGGGATCTTTATTTTTAAATCCCCCCCCGCAATAGGATGACAGTGACTCCTCTCCTAATCGGAGAAAACAAATGATATAATGCAGTACTTATGAGTTCTCCGCACATTCTTTGCATATGCAAACTTTGACATAAAGAACGTATCTTATTATTTTAATTTTATTAAGTGAGCGTTGGAGCTAGTTAAAGAAAATATAGGGGTTTCAGCTCCTGAAGATCACATAACTTTTACTGTGCCGTTCCCAGTGCAGTTCCACAATTTCTATTCTTTCTTAAATAGTTTGTGATTCGAAATGAATTTTTATTACAGTGTCCACTAAATGTCCTTTTATGAAAGGGAATGCAGGGAAATAAACATTAATCATTCCGAACCCTTACTAAATCATGCGAAATAATCATGCATCTCATCATAAGAAGAGATTCTTACTCTTCAGGTCGGTCGGTGTAGAAAATATGAGGTGATTTCTCCCAGAACCCAGACCCCAGAACACAAGTAGCTGTATTTCTTTTGAATACAGCAGGAACTACAACAAAGACAAAAATAACAACAGTAAACTTTATCACAAACAACCTGATTTTCTATTGATCTCGTATTCATCTCTCACGATTGTTGGTGGAATAAAGGAAAATAGGAATGGCACGCATATGAGGGGGCAAGCGTTTTTTGGACAAAGACACACGACAAATAACAGGAAGAGGGACGTTCTTACAAGACAGTTAATCCACCCACAACAGAAATTGCACTCGTCAAATACATATTTTCCAAAAATAAACTAATATCAAATAAAAATAAATATCCTAAATAGTGGAGTATATGCATTTGATTCATTTAACTTTCTCGACTATCTCGGCTACATTAAATATATACTTAAATACACTTGTATCCATGGTACAATACTAAATATATGCACAATAATTTTTTTTATTTTGCATACTTCTTTAAACAATTATTTGTTTAATTTCAAACAGTAACTTCTTAAATCAGTGAATTCCTTTTCGAAACAATATTTTTTGGCCTGGACGTTTGCTTAAAATAAGTACTAATTTCTGTGTTTACCTTTTTTCCTCTTGATGTTTTGTGTGCATAAAATACCCTCGAAACATATTCAATCTTGTCTACCTTTATTATACTGCGTAAATAAATAAATTTATGATAAGAGAAGAGGGAAGAAACAGCCGAGTTAAGAAGCCTGAGTTTGATCTCAGTAACCGCAGAGAACAGATACCAAGGGGACCCTCAAGAGAGGCCGGTGTGGCGTCATGGAGAAAACACACAGACATTTACAAGTATGTACAAGTTTATTTACATGTATGTACAATAACCAACTTCTGCTCGAAACTACATACTTGTGAGTATTTCCCTGTGGATACTCCATATAGCTAGGAGGCCCGCTTCCTCTGACGCTACTCCGCGCCACTACCGTGACCTCGTCATCCGTGCACTAGGCATCGCGCGAGGTTTCCAGAATTAAAATCCACCGTCTGAGCTCTTCGGCTCGATTTTAACAGAGTGCAGCCGCAGTGACCGTCTAGTTGTAAGAGAGAGCTCGCGTCTACACGTGACCTTCCCGTCAAGCTGAGCGTCCTTTGTCTAAAGGTATCCCAACGCCGAGCGCCTATGCTATTCAGCACGCAGTATGCGATACTTCGCTCTCCTCCACACCAGGCCGCCAACGTGACCTACACGGCAATGACATCTGCAGCCGGCTACCAGTCCACACATGATAGCTGCGGGGCTTTCCTAGTCGTATGGAAGAGCACAAAACAAAATCACCCAACGTAAAGCGTAGAGACCAGAGTCTCGTTGTTAGAGCCGTGCTTCGCAATATTGAAAGGCTATAATTGAGTGACGTAACTCTAGTGCGTCAGGTGACTTGGATTAAGACGCAGGCGCGTGCTCTTGGATTTTGAAATGATTTAATTCCTCGAAATGTTAATTTTTAAATCAAAAAAAGATAATCCTAACATCACGGGTTTAAATCTTGTCCGAGGTTTGTGCAACCGTGTAACCTAAGCACGAGACACAATTGCTATATGAGATTTACGCAGTAAAGGCTTCTGGTTGAACTGAACACTACTGACCGTGAGAACTGAAGGACTGCAGTGATAGTAATTGCTCTGTTCGTCTTTCTACTTATGATGAACAAGTATCACGTATATAATCACTAATTAAGCATATTTTCTTTTAAGAATTTCGTAGTCCGAAGTCTGAACCACGAGCACTGTGAATCTCATTTCTGAACGCCCTGTTAAAGTGGTTATACTCCATAAACGACTCTGACGAACGATATGTAGTAGTTCATGCGCTGTTGAGTTTTTCCATCTAGCCCACCTATTAAACTGATTTCATACAGACTTATTGGAAGCGTTTCTCTTTAAATTTCTAACCGATTTCTTCTTTTCCAATGAAAGGATGCAGTGTGCGTCTATTGACCTTTCCAGATGGCTGATATTTAATGTAGCTCTCTAGTGCCTTCGTTATCCCTGTTAAAGAAAGTCAGACCTCTCCATCTATCTTGACGCACCAATAACAAGACTAATTTTGGCTTAACTCTCCCCGACCGTAAGTTGACGCCCATTTGAACAATTCCGCGAGTTTCTTTTGTCAGTCAACAAAATGAGACTCGATCAACTGCGAGGAAGTGACGCAATAGGATGGAAAACTGTAATGGGAGAAGACGAGGAAAATGTGCAAGATCACCAGCGCGCGCGGGGGCGGTGGAAGGCGGGAAGAGGCAAAAAGGAAGGGAGGGCGCGGCGTTTGATGTATTTTGTAGAAGAGCGACCCGAGCGGAGGGCTAGTCTTCGGTCCCCCGGGACCGGCGCGGCTAATGACCCGTGGCTACGTGATTCCGGAAGCGACGCCCCTGCACCCCATCGCCCGTCCTCAACCCGCCGCCATCCCTCACTCTTCCCCACCCTCCCACCCGCGTTCCGCCTCTTCCCCCTCCCCCTCTTTCCCCATCTTCTTTCTCCCGTCCTCTTCCCTCTGCCCTCTTTCCCCCGTTGCCTGCCCTCTGTCCTCTCTTTCCGATCCTTTGCCCCGTCCTCTTTCCCCGTCGCCTTTCCTCCGTCCTCTTTCGCCCGTTCTCTTTCCCCGTTCTCTTTTCTCCGTCCTCTGTCCCCTATGATCTTCACATGATTAATTGATTATTATTTATTAGTGATTCCGGGTGGTCAACTGCTCAAGTCACAACTGCTAGTCTCATAAGTGTAGTGTATGTTTTGTTGCTCGGGAGGTGACGGTGATCTTCACCTGCTGGATGGTCAAATCCGGCGCCGACCTACCGTCGGATAGCAGGGTTTTCCCCAACCAACTATTTACCACCAGCACCGCTTCAGCTGAGACAAGCTGTAAGGCCCCGACCGGTCTCCTGGCATGTATGATAGTGTGGTGATATTTTCGTCTCCCATTCCCCGTTCCACCCCTCCTCTTTTCGCCCACACCCCTACCACGACTGTCATGACGCCCATTCCTCGTACCTTCGTCCCCGTCCCGCGCCATTCATATCCTATTCCTCGTCCCCGTTCCACCCGTCCTCTTTTCGCCCACACCCCCACCACGGATGCCATGACGCCCGTTCTCCGTACCTCCGTCACCGTCCCGCGCCATTCATATCCTATTCCTCGTCCCCGTTCCACCCGTCCTCTTTTCGCCCACACCCCCACCACGGCTGCCATGACGCCCGTTCTCCGTACCTCCGTCCCCGTCCCGCGCCATTCGTCTCATGTTCCTCGTCCCGTTCTCACTCCTTCCTCGGATTACCCGTCCTCTATACACATCCCTCTCCTCCTCCAATTCCCAGCGATTTCCATCGTTCGGATAACGCCCTCGTTGTACATTTTTGCCCAGTGCGTGGCGCCTGGGAGTACTCGCATTGATAGCTTTTCCCTGCCTCCCTCGCGGTACACTCATGCACGACAGTTCTGCCCATTCCCAACCCTGTTCTGGACATTTCTTCTGTAAACTATTCCGATATCGTTGCTACGTGCTTGTTCTCAGTAGACTAATACGATTCTTTGGCTTTTATCTAAAATGGATGTGCCTAGTTTTTGTCTATGTTTAATGGTAGTAAAGAAAATACCAAGACTTTTCAATGAAACAGCGCCAGCTAACATTGACCCAGTGATCTTGTGGGGTTGCGTGATTGTGAGTTGAGTGTGTGCGACTGACCTAGGGAAATCGTCATGGGAGATCTTCCCCGTCACTCTCTATTTTCCTTCCACTCCTCCAAGCACATATCCCGCGTAAGATACGGGTGTCTGTATTTAAAGGTTCCCGGTGGACACTTCCCGTTCAGTTTTGTAAAATATTATTTCACGTAAATTCGTCATAAGATGAAATTTCAAAAACATTGCAGTTGCCTGGCTCGTCCATCCTCAGGCGCAGACAACTATACGTCAAATGACATCTCACTTACCTCAAACGGAGGAACGAAGAAGTCTAACCCTGAGTAATGGACGGACAACAGGACACAGGTTACCCCGATTACTTTGAAGTTGGATATGAAGTTGAGGAGAGTAGATATTACATCGTCAACCATATACAGAAACACTTTTAAATTTAAGAGGTTAGGATTAATCGTAAGTCAAAAAGTTAAGCCCTTGCTCATTGTACCGGTTTAGGCGTCACAGATTGATCGACGCAATGTTGTTTGAAGAAAATGATGTACTTTGACAGTCGTCTATTGCATAATTCATGAGGTTAATGACAGTGATTTTGGGTTTGAAACGTGTGAACGGATGTATTTAGTATATTTGGATATCGCTCGAAAATTTATTTTGTCTGCGCATCAGGTAATCTCAAGAGATTTGTTTGCCGCCTTAGCCACTCCGTTTGAGAGTTTCCGCCAATTGAACCTTTCTTCAATTCAAGACTTCATTCAAGGCTTGCGATTGCTAGGAGTAGCTGTTGTTTAACGTCTCGTGAAATATATTTCTTGTAAAATAAAGAAAGTGTAGAGAGCGTTCTCAAACAGAAGGAGAATATATGGAGTGAGGATTGAATCCATTGAATTCTATCTGGATTTGTCGTCGATCCTGAAGATAAACAGCACGAAGTGACGAAAAAACACTGAGTGAATATCAGTTGGGTAGCGAAACATTGTAATGCACTAGTTCCATGGTTAAATAACAAATAAAGAGTACTTACGGGAACAAGAAGTTAAAATAATGTTCATTAATAAATGTAGATGATTGGTTTAGAATTAAGGTACGCTGTAGTAATAATAGTGAATGGTAATTGAGAATCGGAAAAAGTTTTAATATGTATCCTCGTTTTTTAAATGTGTGTGAACGATTTTCGATACATGTGGCAACAGTGCCTCACGATGCCTCTTCTGCCCCGCTCTCCCCGCCACGCGTAGCTCTGCCCCGCCCCCTGGCCCGTCGCTGCCCCCGCCGACGGCGGCGGCGGCTGGCCCCGCGGCCGGGAAGCGTCGTAGTAATTTAACTTTTTAGCGAGGATGGCGCTCGTTAAATTTGCACGCCGTATTGGCGGCGGCCCGGCGCCCTCTGCAGCCGCCGCCTTGCCGTCACGACGCCTGCACCCCCGATCTTGCCCTCGCTACTGCCCTCGCCCTCGTCCTCGGCCGCGCCAGCGCCCGCGCTCTCGCCCTCGCCCTCGCCCTCGCCCTCGCCCTCGCCCTCGCCCTCGCCCTCGCCCGTCCTCGTCCTCGCCCTGCCCTCCCTCGCCCTCGCCCTCGCCTCGCCTCCTCGCCCCTCGCCCTCGCCCTCGCCCTCGCCCTCGCCTCGCCCTCGCCCTCGCCCTCGCCCTCGCCCTCGCCTCGCCCTCGCCCTCGCCCTCGCCCTCGCCCTCGCCTCGCCTCGCCCTCGCCCTCGCCCTCGCCCTCGCCCTCGCCTCGCCCTCGCCTCGCCCTCGCCCTCCTCGCCCTCGTCGCCCTCGCCCCCTCGCCCTCGCCCTCGCCTCGCCCTCCGCCTCGCCCCTCGCCCTCGCCCTCGCCCCCCCCGCCCTCGCCTCGCCCTCGCCCTCGCCCTCGCCCTCGCCCTCGCCCCCGCCCTCGCCCTCGCCCTCGCCCGCCCCGCCCCGCCCGCTCCCGCCCTCGCGCCCTGCCCCCTCGCCCTCGCCTCGCCTCGCCCTCGCCTCGCCCTCGCCCTCGCCCCGCGCCTCGCCCGCCCGCCCTCGCCCTCGCCTCGCCCTGCCCTCGCCTCGCCCTCGCCCTCGCCTCCGCCCTCGCCCTCGCCCTCGCCCTCGCCTCGCCTCGCCCTCGCCCTCGCCTTCTTCGCTCTGCCCTCGCCCGTCGCCCTCGCCTCTCGCCCTCGCTCGCCCCTCGCCTCGCTTCGCCCTCGCCCTCGCCTCGCCCTCGTTATATTCGTATTTAAACACAGTTGCATTTCATTGTCACGCGCTCTATGGGTGTGGGACACTATTATCCAATCGGAAGCTTCGTTAGGACTTAAATATTTGGTATTAGAGCACCCGATTGGATGGCAATGTTGCCCTCTCCTTCCAGCTCGTGACCTTGGAGTGCCACTGTTTAAATCAGAATGTAGCGTAAAATAGTATTTAGTGCTTCCAGGCGCGTCAACTGGTAAGGCCATTAGTTCGGTAAGTGTAGTGCATGTTATATCCTGGAAAGGGGTTCTTCCCCCCCCCCCCCTGAAAGTGAGATTCAGCTTCGAGATCCAGCTAGCATAGGCTAGCTGGATTTTCCGGTAGACAGCGACTGAATCCACGTATGTTTTGTCGAAAATAGGCCACAGTCAGTATTCGAATCATAGGCTCTCACGGTCTACTACTCTGCAGAAGGACTGAGAGCTGCCACCTAGCCATCCCCAGCAGCGCAATATTAGCGTAAAAAATGTACACATAGACTGGTATTGCCGTTCGCAAAACAGTATTTTCAAAATTTAAACAAAAACTTTTACAATTATCTAATAGTGGCGAATAAAGACCTAAAAATTAATCTCGACTCGAACGATCAGCCCTGCTGCTAACTGAAATCGCTCAGAAGACTTGCTGCGACGGGTAACACCGAAATATCAAAACGCGTTAAATCCCGGGCAGAGAAATGCAGTAATCAACGCCACAAGCGCGTTAAATGGCAAATCACTTTGCTGACTTTGTTTTTATTTTACATATCAGCCATAAATGTCCCGAAAATATGGGTTGCAACAAAAGAAAAAGTGCGGCAGCATTGCACTAAGCTGCAAAATCAGACTGTGTTGTAGAGCAGAATTGTATTTCGTATTTGCGGGCGCGTCAATTGCTAAGGCCATTAGTTACGTAAGTATAGTGAATGGTTTTTCCTCAGGTAGTAGCGGTGATCTTCCCTCGGTGGATGGTGAGATCTGGCGCCGACATACGTGCCATGTAGCGGGGTTTCTCAGAAACAGATATCTCCCACCACACAGCTCAAGGCTGTGCCAATATGGCTGCCCTTTCGTATATTAAAAATTATCCCAAGAACGAATAAGTTTCCATGAATTCATTAAAAAAATAATGCATGCACCGCGTAATGACGTGTAATGAGTGCAAGCCTCATATTATTCCTGCACAAGGCGGCAGGGTTCTCTACTATTTACTTAAATAATCGATACATGAAAGTGTGATGTTTTTCTGAACGTCATCTTTATCGTGTAAAAATCTTTCATTGCCCATCCGCAAAAAAATTGATTGACGTCTGAGCCCCCACAATAGCCTAGATTTACGCTGCCAGTCCTTAACTTTCTCTGTATTTTTCATCGCGTTCGGAAGGGTTGACAATAACTGAAGGTCTCGTAGCCATACGCGTTTGTCACCAATTGCACAGCGTCTGTCTTGAGAAACGGAATATGCATGGAAATAATTTCACTTGTGTCTGAAAAGGATTACTGTGGAGTGGATGATAGTAAAATTTTTTAAATTCTTAGTCTGTTCATTTGTCGTTAGTGTGTTTATGTATTTGTTTTTAAATTTCTTTGACAAAAAATCGCAAAGTTCGTCTTCCAACTATAGACGATACGGTTGGTGATAAATAAATTCCAGGGTAATGCCAGGTTTCATCAACGTGTTCAAAAACGACATATGGTCACTCGTTCTTCTTTTTCGTTCACCGACCCCGCGACGGCCAGAGTCATTTGACGCACGAGAGTGCGATAAGGGATAATACCCATGTTACTATTATATTACTAGTCGATAGTATTGTTTGATAGTATACTTTTATTGTAAATAAATTTGTTTTATAAACTATTGTATATTGAACTGAAACTCCGGGCACTAGAAATTACAAGAGATGGTAGTTACCAATAGTAATCAAAGAGTGCGCCACCATTTCGTGGCAGTTCAGTTGTAACCGCAGTCGATGACAGGAGCCTGTTTGCTTACGACGTACTTTTTTTGGTTGTTGCTGAATTGTTAATGATTTTGAAGTTATAGTTCATGTGTGCGCGATGTGTGAACGAATCGCATGGTGTTTTATTATTGCCGTTAGTGTTATATTAGGGGAAATTGATATCACATTTGCAAGTTGAAAGTCATGAAGGCAGTATCTTCTGACGTAAGTATATATTATTATTATTAATATTATTTTGAATGAAGGTATTCACTCCTTAATCAAGGTTTTGAAAAATACAAAGCAGAAATGTTATTTTATAATCTTTATTAATTTAAATAAGCTATTCTGAATGTGCTAGAAACGTTTCGAATCGTAATGAATAATCAGATACAACGAATCCTCAAAAAGCGGCTTCAAACAGCGGAGGGCGTTTGAAAATGTACAGGATTTTAGTTGAAGTATGCTTCGAAATAGTTTATTTTATTAAATACAATTTCTATATATTAATATTAATTTTTAAATCTCTGAGTTTAAATTGAGTTTTTCAAGCCGAAAATTCAAACTATTTACTTATGTATTTATATTTAATTTGGTCTCTTCTTTTCTGATTGTTTATAAATTCAAATAATAATTTTTCCTTTAATTTCTTAACATGCTATCTATTATCTTAAACTGCCTTACGAAGAAATCGTTAATATATTGAATGAACTTTGAAACCTGTTTCCATGAACGTATCTGATAATACAGCAGCTATAAAAGTTTGCCTGAATATGAAGCATTATTTTCGTGGTTGCTGGAGAAAAATGAGAACGTTATTAGTAAGAAGTCAAATATGTAATTGATTGAATAATAAAATTTGTTTTCTAAGTAATATTTACCTTGAAAATAAGTTAATAATTATTCAGAACGCAATAATTCGTGAATTGCCACAATCCAGCGAAATCACTTGCTTTACAAACCGCCAGCATTCGAACATAATTTATTTCCCCCAACGCGTGATGAATTCCACGAAAGGTAATCCTGTTTAAGAAGCTTAATCAGCGCGAAATCGGGCGTAAATCTACGCCTCGACAGCAGATTCGCCCGGAGCGGCTCAGGATTTAGTGTCCCATTTGCGCGTCTGAGCTGGCGGTTGCCAAGGGGGCGGCGGCGGCGGCGTTCGCCTTGAAGGCGAAGTGAGCAGGTGGAACAGCTGTTGCGGTAGACCGTGCCTTGGAAGACCTTGCCTCAACCCGTTACCCCTTCCCTGCCTCGCTGCGTCGCGTCGCTTGCATGTGCCCTGCCCAACACCTGCCGTCGCCGGCCTTACTTCTGCGGCAGAAAGTGAACGCCAGATTCGTGTTAAATGGGGTGGGTTGCGAACATCGCAGCAAAGGGAGGCTTCAGGGAATACATAACTTCATATCCCTTATCGTGCCCCACGTGAAGGACTCGACTCACGCGAGAACACGTTGAACGACGGGCCCTTTGAGCGGAATGGCTTTGGATATAACCCAAACATTTTAAGGCGTAGGTACGTTTTACAACGCGTGTTTTAGTAAATAACGATGCTTGAACCTTCGGCCTATGTTATTGACACAAAATATTCTTGAGTCGGTTCAAAGTCAAACTTTCAACGAATTTTATACGAAAATAATTTTAAGGCAAACAGTTTAAGAAAAAAAGGAAAACAGAACAAAACGAACGCAAAACAATTTATAATGTACTAAAGAAAATTTTTTTCAATCAAGAAAACATAAATTGGGAAATAGCTTGAAAAGAATCCTATTGAATTTCTTGCCGTCTTCACGCCCCAAAACAACCACGCAGTTTTGAACTACAAAACAGAATACCCTTCTTGGAGCATCTCTGGAAGCGTGTGCTCTCTCAACTCCCGTACAGAGCTGATTTTCACGCCACTTTCCAATGTTAATTTGGAATGGTCCTAAATTTTATGTTTTTTTTCTCACCCAGAATTGTGTAAGGTGGTGGTCAGACTCTTCATTGAGAGGCGAGTTTCCGTTTCCGCTTTCATTTCCCGATTGTGCTGCATCGGGAGTAAATTCATGAACGGTGGATCGATAACAGATAAATCCAATTCATCTTCTATATCATATACTGGTATTCATTACTTCTATATCATTAGTATACTGGATGTCGCTCCGGGCCACCTCTGTATTTTCTGGACAGTTAACTGCGAAATGTAGTTTTCGTGTAACAATGCGGAATCATGGTGTAAATAATATTCCGTAGAGATACTGTTTGAAATATTTTTCGTGTTTTAGAAATTTTAATTCGATTTTTTTAAAATAAAACTACATATTTTTCTCAGTAACAATGAATATGTCATAAAAAGAGAAATACAATGATGTATCAGAATTATGTTAATGTTTTACATAAAAGTGAGTATGAAATTATACTTTCTGATAAGTTATTTTAAATTAAACGGGCAGTATTTCTCGTTGCAGCCCAAGCAACTGTCTTTGAGGAAGATAACCTTTCCTGTGTCCAAACTTTTTCGAGGAGAGGGAAGATTGAGAGGGATGATAATAAGGGATAGTGGCGTAACAACAGCAAATTCACTGTCTTGTCACGACGGACATAGGAACAAACATCAGTAGTATCGATCAGAATTGAACTTTTCTTCTACTGGTTGAATTTGCAAAGAATCGATTCAAAACGCCGCAAAATATTGCAAGCAGTTCGCAGATCCATGTACGCCTACATACGACTGCAGATGTGCCTTGTGAATGGGGGTCGCAGAGGATAAGTGTAAATAATTTATGTGCATATTTGTGTTTCTATATTTATCCAAGACTAATTTTATTTTTGCAAATTTACAATGGGAAGTGTCGTCTTTGTACTGCCAATTGTTTTATGTCGTTCATTTCAATGATCCTTGATTTGGAATTTCACTCAGTGGGAGAAATGTTCAATTCTGATGAATCAAAGAAAAAATCTTTCTTTCTGATCGTTAATACTGTTCCTGTGTCCTTTTTGTGAAGACCACGGTTGACCTTAATCCGTGATTGCGCCGGTACCCTCACTGCCACCACCTCTCTGTTTTCGCCCCAATCGTTAGTCTTGGCACCGCGATCACCTTCCTCGAAGGCGACAGTTGCAAGGGCTACCAAAGGAAATTTTCTCGGTTAATTTTAAAATCACTTTTCCGAACGTATAATGATCTATTCAAAATACTATTAAAACATTAACAAATGATATATTATAAGGTCTCTTTTTATGATATATACATTGCTAGTGAGAAAAAATGAGTTTCGTTTACAAAATCGATAAAAAATCGATAATGAAATTTCTCGGAAACTACATTTTTTCGAACAATATCTCAACAGAATATTAACTCTAACCCCATAATTTCGTATTGTTGAGCACAACTGGTTTCGGATGTCGTGAACTGTTTAAATGTTACGGGGTGGCCTTAGTATGTGGGACACTCGGTATACGTACGTAAGGCAAACAAATATAATTATGAAAAAGACTGTGTGGAGATGATGGAAACCGTTTTGTGGTTCCATCCAAGAGTTTTACTTCTTTAATTTCTGTCCGTAAAAACTTTCTTCAGTTGCTTTCATTTTTCTTGCTCGACTAAAGCCATAGTGACCTTGTAAGTATAGTGTAGCTTCTATTTTCATTGAAGATGCTGAAATGTTTAAAATTGTGAATGTTCAATTATTTCTAAATAGAAAGTATAATGCAAAGTTAATAATATTTTAGTATGTTTTCTGGTGGCAATGATGCCCTAAATCTAACTCGTTGGACAACCGTGTTCTAAATATTAAATGTAGGAATAATGGTTTTTTACTTTAAACATGTTTATTGTGAGTTTCTTAGATAAATATGGAAACTTATGCATACGCTACCATATGAGTACGAATAAAAGATAGTAAAATGATTATAATATTTGTTTTCATATAACAAATTGATTTTTAATTTCTTAGCAAGTGGTTGGCCACTTTTGCGACGTTTTATATTACCGCGACCCCCACACTGCTCTAGCAAAATTGATTCAAGGGCTTCCCTTAATATTAGGATTTTGTGGAAACACACCAACCGAAAATATCTGAAACCTCAGCTGGAATTAATGAAGATGCGAAACGTCCTACGAAAAGTAGTACTATACCTCCCCAACAGGAGGATAGGCTCATATATAGTTGGCAACTACCTGGCAACTACATACTAGCTTCGTACTCCATTGTCAGCACTAGTGCACTTCTAACACCGTGGGACGCTCATTCAGGTCCCTGCCTCACCACCCACAGCCGCGCTGTCGCTAGCACGCCTCCCCTCCGAACCTCAGATGTCGGCAGAGCCGGGGCCGTCGACAGCGGCGTCTGCGAGTGACGCTAACGAATGCAGAGCGCGCTGCGTCATCCGTGACCTCCTCCCCCCTCCGATGCCCTTCCCCGCCCCCTTCGCTCGTGGCCCTCCCGGCCCCAAGCAGCGACCAAAGCCACGTGCGCTGCACGCCACTAGTGGACGCATGCCGGGCGCCACACCAGGCAGTCCGGGCTGCCCTTGTAGCATATTTTGTCGCTGGATTACAACGTGGGCCTTAATATAGAGCGATGTTCCTAAGGATGAGCCAAAGTGATAGCTAGTACTGGTAACATAACTGAAGGTTCGGTGGTCGTTGTGCCCTTGAGCCCATTAGACTCCCTTCCCGCAATCGTTCGTTTCCAGTTGGCTAACCTGTAAATGGCTTCGACACTTCCTTTTGTGGTGTTCATTGTCCGACAAAAATATAGTGCGCCGCGAGAAATAATTGATATTAGGAAGTGCAGTGTAAGGTGTTCTTCGGTAAAAATTCTTTTTTTCTTTATATATTACATTAAATTTGCTTTTTGTGTGATAAATATTATGTTTATTTTAAAACCGAGACTTGAATGCGAGATGCACGGTTTCCGGCTAAAAATCACTTTTCTTTCTATTGACATTCGGGCAGTTTTCTTTTACTGATTGTGAGAGCATGTTAAGAGATTTTCCACGTACGAAATTAAATTTAAATATTTCCCGGACTCACTTAGGTGCATATACCTCAGTGAAACTCTTAGACTTCTTCATAGGGATGTTTTCACAGGAACCATTAGTACTTTACGAAGGGGCGTAGCTGAACAGCTGTCGCGGCGGAGGGATACTTCTCTGAAATAATATGATGTTCACTTGTTTTCGCGAACTGTCACTTTGGCTCATCCTTAGGAAAATCGTGGCAGCTGAGTGATAGTTTTCCCTCCGATTCTTTCCCGCCTTTTCAATCGGAGCCTCCCAGCGACCTCGGGTTGGTTCTTGACCGCGAAATTCAAACATCTCACATTTTCCTATCTCGCGTATAGCCCTGAACCAGATGTTGATATGTTCGTAATAAGACTTTGTTTCTGATCAACACATCCGATGTACGAGAAAAATCTATACTAATAAAAGTGAATTCAACGAAGTGTAACTGTTATCGATACCACAAAAAGTAGCGTATGAATATATATGAAATTTTTACAGGCTCTTGATTTCTACCACGCGGAATAGATACTCAAAGGGATTACATGTGCCTTTACCTGACCTAGGCAACTATTGGTCACGAACCTGGCGACTTTGGCGGGCATTTTCATGTTAAAATATCTGTTTATTCTGTGAAAATGCGAAATAAAAGTTTTCACTTCCAAAAATAAATAATTAACCACATTGACCTACTTACATTAACATTTCACTTGAGGAAATATGTTTTTGTTGGTATCTAATTCTGGAGGTTAAAATTTTTGGAATAAAACCAGAGATATTATTACAATATATATTTAGAATTAAATACTATTCTCTTGTTTTCCTTGAAATGCACACCATGACATTAAAAACTGCAAACAGTAGTTAATTTCCTTTACTCAACTAATGACATAAAAGAATTTGAGTCGTGTAGTTACAATGCCATTGTTTATAACCTAACTCTATCAGCAAAATCATCCCCCTTTTCCAAAAACTAGAAGAAATCATCTGAGAAAAGACGATATTCAATTGACTTGACTCGTATCTCCGTTACAAATCTCCACTATTCACACCAATATCTGAATTAGTATCGAATTTACAAAAACTATGCAATTTCTTTTCAATTTACCTAACTCAATTTTTCTTCTGATGATAGGAAAGCGGAAATGGGCCTTACTTCAACTCATTTCTTTCAGATAACGGGGAAAAGATCTCTCCGGTCAACGGAAAAACCCTCTCAGTAGCTTCTCCTATCCAGTTCATGAAATCACGGCCCGATGCAAAATCAAAATCAAATTTCTACTCAGCAGCATTAGAATAAAATTGCAGGAAATTAGAAGTAAAAAGTCGAACGTTCATACTATGAAAAAAAGCTGTAACGAAAAACAATTTCTCAAGCACAAGTCCTTGCTTCAAATTTCTTTTACAATTTTTCTCGATGATTCCTTAAACTGTGAAGGACATAACCTGTATTCACGAACTTTTATTCGTGTATAGATAATTGGCGATAATAGAAACTTTCCTTCTTACTTCAAAACGGCACAATTGTCACTTACATTCCTAAGTAGAAATATTCTTGATGTCTCGAAATGTGAAAGAAACATGCCAATGCCACAGCTGCACCTCTTCAAAGTTTCTACTTCATCATTGATCTTATTTTGAAACCTTAGTTGTTTCATAGACACTTTTCCATTTTTAATCCAAAAGTGTCAACAAAATGTTATTTATATCCTCATGGAAACTACTGGTATTCGAATATGATGTTTATCGAATGGCAAGCCCTTCAATACTCCTTGAATTTGGCCCATTTCCCGAGCGGTTCGCTGCTACCGTAGCAACTAATTTATACACTTCGTTGTATTTCGTGTTTGCATTAACCTCGTTGTTTTTCTAAAGCGTGTGTCGGTAAATACGGAACATTGGTTAGCCGGGACTCGGATATCGCCAGTCTACTATTCAGCATTTCAATCATCTTTCCTTTCGTGACTTCCAGGTTAGCGAAGTATTAATTTGCATTGTCATCCACCCGCACTTCAGAAAATGACACCCCGATTTAATTCTCAGTGCGCGACGGTTTGAGATCCCGGAGCCATATCCCAAAGACAATATTTTTTTAGTATTTTTTAATTTTGAATAAATAGTTGACTATAATAACCATACATAGATTTCGTCAGATTCTAAACAGCATTTCTCTTATGAACACACACATACTTTTTTTATTTGGCTCCAAGAACTAAAAAAGAATTTAAAAAATATTTATGGTTGATCCCAACGTTTTTAAAATTTTATTTTCTTATACAGCGGAGCAAGCGCTTTACAAGATTGAATAGAACTGCAACTTAGCATGCATAATACTTAGTGTTACAAACAGGAGAGTGAGAATACACCCACTGGAGACCTCAATAATCAATAATTATTGTATGCGAGAATGTATAGGAGAATAGGTCAATAACAGGAAGAAAAAAGTTATAGAAAGTAAGTTTGGGGAAAATATCCGTTTCTCTTTAGGGCTGTTCAGATTTATCTTTTGGGAATCTAGATTTGATTCTTTGGATAGGTTATAGGTTTTTCCTAGGTTGAATAAGGAAGTTGCCGGGGAGGAAGGTAAGGAAAGTAAAACAATATTTGGGTTGGTGACTGATACAATCATCAATCGCGTGAAGAACAAACTCTCTGTGGAGTTGCTTGTTAGATACGTACCAAGGCGCTTTGAATGCAGTGCGAACGATTTTGTTTCGGAATGTTCGGAGCATTTTACGTACCGACGGGGCAGATTCTTCCCAGATCGGACATGCATATGCAATTAGGGGAAGAATGGCAGGCAGTTTTGTACAGTAACTGGGAGATATGTTTTTAAGAGCTGAATTTTTGTTTATTAAAGGATATATTTTATAAAGTGCGTTCTGTGCCTTATAACATTTATTTAAAATGCGCGCTTTTCAAATTAGTGAGGTGTCAAGGAGCACTCCTAGATATTTTATCGGTTTATTTGGAGAATTCCAAGGAATGTTTTGATTATTAATGTATATGAGAGTGGGATTGTTGATGCGTCGAAGAGTGAATATATTAGCTTCGCATTTGGATGGGTTTAGATTAAGTCTCCCTGAAGATACCCAATTTTGTAAAACTGAATTACCCCCTCACTCCCTCTTTCTGGGTCCGTTCCAGATGTTCATCTCTGAAATGATTCCGAGTGTGACGTCGGGAATACACAGTAATCACAGACATGACCTTCAATGATAAATATGTACAGGTTTATTCAAAATATGTACAGTAAATAATTAAGTTACTCTTAGCTCTGGTAGACGTTTACTCCCCTGATCGCAGGAGCGATCCTTAAAAATGAAATGTCTGACTCGTGGCCCGCGCCACTCCTCAGCGAGCCTTATGCACACAGCATTCAGCTCCGGCGACCTAGGTCACCCGTGGAAATACTGTCCACAGCGGCGTCCCAACACATGGGTTCCCGTACGAGCCTAGCTCGGCTCCGCACCGCCCTGGGCGCAAGTTTTGTGCATTCGCACGAGGGTTCTACTCAGCTCGACAAAACCCCCCCCCGCGTGGATTCTAAGATTTTCCGCGGCACGCGGCAAAAATGCGCTGTCCCGCATTTTGGGAAAAACTCCCTTTCCCTGGTCCTCCCTAGAATTCTCCAAATACCTCATTGTTCTCACATCCTGCCTGGCCCCTGGCGTCTAATCCTTTGACGCAGCGACATTGTGACGCCCCGCCGGTCGCTCTGTGTAGCCCTACAATACGTTACGCGAGCAATGATTCCCGGCTCAGACGAGGTCTTTCAGATGATTCAGTCCTGTGAAAACTAGCAACACCACTGAATACATGAATACAATTCAAGACCACTGAATACTAGCATATCACCGATGTTGCATTAAAATATGCGGTGAGCGTGTTTAGTGTCTGAGAGATAGACTTCAACCCGTTCGGTAGGTCACAGTTCATGTTTTATAATTGCACAACGGACCTCCGTTAGGTTACACTTCGTTTATAGGACTGTAAGAGAAGTTTGGTAAAAATGGAACAAAGGAATGTTTGTTTTTTTGTGGAAAAAACTCACTTTATTTTTCAACAGTTTCTTTCCAGGTCTCTGCATTTGGCCCAGTGTGTTTCCAATTTATTCATTCCATTGGAGAAATAAGTATTTTTCGAACTCTGCGAAATATACGATTACAGCAGCAACTTCCTAATTAAATGAAAATTTCTGTTAACGAGGCTAAATCAAGTGATTATGCTGGATGATTTCGAATCTCAATTGATGCACGTCTGCAATTGTGACTACTGTTGTGTGGAATGGTGCGTTGTCTTGATGGAACCAATATTGGCCGTTTTGCAATCAATTCTTTTTTAAACGACCCAATAATGTGGTTCAGTTATGGTTTTGCCTTTTTCTAAATCTATAAGTATTATACCTTCAGAATCCCAAAAGAACAAAGGCAACCACCTTATCTGCCGACTAAACTGTCTACCCCTTCTTCGATGCACTTTCACCAGCCTTTGTCCACTGTTTTGAATAGATTTTGGTTTCAGGAGTGGTAGTGACGGATCTAGATTTCATCCACGGTCACGAATCTGAGCCAAAATTCTGATGATTTCTACTCAACATTGTCAGATTCTGCTTTGAAATGTGCGTCCGAGACAGTTTTTGGTCTAAATTGAGCAATCGCGGCACCCATTTTACGCACTGCTTTTTCTTGACGAGTTTCTTGCGCAAGATGAAGAGCACTCGTTCAGTTCAGATTCCAACAGTATCGGCTATCTCGCGATATTCTTTATGCGATCTTCCATTACCGTAAAGTGAACTTTTTGTGTGGCAACCTCAGCTGGCCTACATCTTTTGTGCTTTTGCGACCTCGTTTGAACTCATTATTTCAGAAATAAATTATCTTCAATACTGGTGATGAGTCCACATGCCCTTCATCTCATTTGGTTTTGAACTGCCCTGCAGTCCCTACGTTCAAATAAAAATGCTTAGTCACAGCTCGAAACTCGTTTTTCTCCATCTCCATATGTCAAACTCACATATTCATATGGCTCCCAACAAATAACTATGCGTCTCATTTGTTCGAAAATCAAACAATTGTCTAACAAGAATCATGCTTTCTAACAATACCGTTGTTTAACAACAACTTGCTGATCGGTAGTGTTCCGTGGTTTCTCCGATCAACACGAGGCGAATGCCGGAGCAGTACCCTACCAAACGGGCCACGGACCGCGCGCGATCTGTCCTTCCTCTTCCCTGTCCTATCCTCTCCCTTTACACACACACACTAACATGCACTACACTACCACACATTCCTGGAGACCGGTCTTGAGCTTAGTATTTGTCCCGGTTGGGGCGGTGCTCCGCTGGTGGGAGAGTCCTGGTTAAGGGGAAACCCCACTAGCCGACGGTAGGTCGGCGCCGGATCTCGCCATCCAGCTGGGGAAGACCACCACCATCTCCCGAGAAACAAACATGCACTACACTAACGGGACTAATGACCAAAGCCGTTGACGCGCCCGGAAACACGAAAAAAACAAACCAAACCAACAACAATTTGCGCTCTTTTTTATAGAAATTTACCAGCCTTGCTCAAAAACCTAGTACAAAATTTATGATTGAATGAGCCGTATTTCTTTTGGTCAGTTCTGCGGTCTTCTTTATTAATATTTTATATTAAAAAAGTGTATCAATACATCAACTGAAAGCGAATGGGAAGGGATGGTGGAATGCATCTTTCCCACCTTTTTTGCTATTTCGCAACAGATTCGATATTCAGTCGGAGGCGCTGAGAAATACACCTCCGATTCGAGGATTTTTTCTCAATTACATTCCGGTTTGAAAATTCCAGATTTAGGTCCAGGAAGTGAAATCATTGCAATAAATCAAAATAACCCACATATTTTGTAGGAAGTTCACTAACAATGGAAATGTTGCGTGCAATTTAATGTGATGAACATTGTAGTTAAATATTTGCTTTAACAAGTGTAAAATTTGTTGAAATGTCAAGTAGGAATGGATTTTCGTGAAAATGACAGTTCTCTAATCAACATAACACCTGTCTCAGAGCATTATATTTGCATGTACCGCGTCCGTACAAGCCATTGAGTATTCATATTTCACATGTTTACATTCATCGGCGTGGTTCACATGTGTTTCCACATTCAGTGCATCCGAGTGCACACATGTTCTAGGGAGCACCTCCGCTTCAATCTGAATGCCACGCGACATTTACTTGACAGCCGACATTCCACCACGCACATTTCCCCTCATGCATTGTCCCCTACCGAGTTCTAGCCACCGATCAGTAAAGCGTTTTATATATATGGCCCTATGCAAAGAGCAAGGGATTGCTCGTCCCCGTAATAAAACGAGTTCGAAATGGATGAGTGTTCACGTTTTCCTGAAACATTCAAGACGTGTCGGTAGCGCCACGCGGTGGTGGCATAGTGAACCAATCAATAACAACGCCCCGTTTACATACACCATTTCCTCGGAATAGCTCACACTCAACGGTGGTAAAATCACGCCTCGTCGACTGCGGCCGTCATATGCTAAACCTTGCACTCCACCCCTGTGTCGCCTGATCTTAATTCTCTGACTGCTACACAGTTTTCATTCTGGGTGCTTGGTCTTATTCTGTCGTAGTGCGTTACATATGTCATTGTTGGAACACCGTTGGAAACAACATCCTTTGAATATTTTATTTATCTATTCATTCAATTGCATATTTGTAATAATAAAAATATTAAGCACTCTGTTTTGTAACATTGGCATCTAGTCTTCCTGTATATTCCTACGAGGCAAAAGTTGACTACCAGGAAAAAAATATTTAGTTGTATTTATTTATTTATTTATTTATTTATTTATTTATTTATTTATTTATTTATTTATTTATTTATTTATTTATTTATTTATTTATTTATTTATTTATTTATTTATTTATTTATTTATTTATTTATTTATTTATTTATTTATTTATTTATTTATTTATTTATTTATTTATTTATTTATTTATTTATTTATTTATTTATTTATTTATTTATTTATTTATTTATTTCATACAAAGTCATTTTCGTTTAAAATTCCTTCTCATATCTGAACGCCTCTCCCTCCCCACTCTTCAACATTTCTCCCCTTCCCCTGCTTCAATCTTCCAGTCAACCTTCTCTTCCGTCCCTCCTGCCGTGACTGTACATCCCCTTCTCCGTTTCGCCGTCCTCGCCATGTTTCCCCCTCCCTCGCAATCGGCCATGCCAGGCGCCCAGGGCGAGAGAGCGATATGAGACAGAAATTTATTTTCCGCTGGCGGGCGCTGCGGGTGAATGCTTTATACAATATATATTCAGGCATAGATCAAAGCGTATGTGCGCGGTGCTGGGCCCCGCTGTGCATGTCGATGAATGTTAAATGGTGTGCATGCTAATTTAACGGGCTGTTGGGCGGGCCCGGGTCCGGCGCTCGGACGACGGACGGGACGGTTGGACGGAATGGCAGGACGGGTCGTTGCTGCCGCAGACGCACCGGTTTCAGTCACCGTTAGAACCCTGCCCCCCCCGCCGTCGCCCGGCCACTCGCGCCCCTGTTCCTACCGTCCCTGCGCCCCTTGTCTCATCTCGCATGCACCAGCCTCCACCTCCGTTTCTACCCACAGTTCGCCCTCGAAACTGTCTTCCCCATCTATCCTATTCACGCCCTTGACCCGCTTCCATCCCATCCCGTCCCGACCGTGTCGTCCCGTCCAGTGCCGTCCGTCCTGTCTCGTATCGTATTCGTCGTCCTGTCCTGTCCTGTCCTGTCGTCCGTCCTGTCCGTCCTGTCCTGTCCTGTCCTGTCCTGTCCGTCCTGTCCTGTCCTGTCCGTCTCTGTCCTGTCCGTCCCTGTCCGTCCTGTCCGTCCTGTCCTGTCCTGTCCTGTCCTGTCCGTCCGTCCTGTCCTGTCCGTCCTGTCCGTCCCGTCCTGTCCTGTCCTGTCCTCCTCCTGTCTCCTGTCCGTCCGTCCTGTCCCGGGTTCCGTCCCGTCCCGGGTTCCGTCCCGTCCCGGGTTCCGTCCCGTCCCGGGTTCCGTGCCCGGCCCGGCCCGGCCGCTGTCTGAAAGAGAATTCTAGCAGCCGGCTGCTCTGATCGTACATTTTTGGTGGTTTCTCCGTTTAACTCCAGGTGAATGACGGAGTAGGATCCTAACGGGTCACGGAGAATGTGTGAAAGATCGCACGCGCTTGCGCTCACATACACCACATTATCACTCTTTTTGAGAGACCGGATCGGTAGCTTACAGTTTGTCTTGGGAGGGGAGGTACCCCGCTGGTGGGAGATACCCGGTTAGGAAAAACCTCCACAAGCCAGCATAGGTCAGAGTCGGATCTCACCAGTCAGTGCGTAAAAATCAATGCCGATTCCCGCGATAAAAAATCATGTACTTCCCTTACGGGACTAATGACCTTAGAAGTTGAAGCGTCCGGAATCACTAATCAATCATTCCATTTAATTCCATTGCATCCCTGTTACCGTCTCATACCGTCAACCTCACCTCTTCAGCTCTCTTCAAACGATGCAATATTATCCGAACCCCATAATACACCGTTTTCCAACCGGCCTCTTCCTGTCACTCCCATCCCATTTAGACCCCTCCCCGTTTGCATGACGTATTTCATCATCAACCCCATAACCAAGCCGTTTTCCTTCTCGCCTCTCCTCTTCAAACCCTCCCATTCCTCCCTTTCCCGTTTGCATGATGTATTCCATCACCAACGCTTTCTCATTTCGTCCCTTCCCCGTTTGAAAGATGCAAATCTCACCAACCTCATAACTACCCTCGTTCTCCTACCCGCCTCTCCTCTCCACATCTCTCCCTCACCCTTCTCACCGTTGCCCTCTCGCTTTCCTCCTCAGTGCTCTTCCCCGCTCACATCGTGCTATAATATACTTGCACAATCGAAGCGTTTTCCATTTTTTCCCTCCATGACTCTCCTTCTCCATCTAACTGCGTAACTCGGCTTTCATTAAAAGTGAGACCAATATCCAGAAAAAAATTGTAGCACAGCTATTAGCCCTGGTGACATTTTTCACGCACAAACTACATTTTTACATTTTTGAAATATTGAATAAAACATGTCTGAAATATGCGTGAAATTGAAATTTACTTGCATTGATTAAAAAATATTAAATTTTATCTTAATTTTTTGGAAGTACACTTACATTTTCAATAGTATGCTATTCAAACTGGTTAAATGTACATTGTAAGCTCTGTGTAAATCCAAAAATTATTTATTGTTAAGAAAATATTATTTGAGTTGTTCAGTCATTTGGTTTTACTCTCTACAGAGGTATTGCACTTACAATACCAGGAAACCATCATCGCCACACAATGAGTTGGCGTCTCCATTCGAATGTAAATTGGCCCTTCCCAGTCATCGTTCACGAGTTCTACTTTCCCCATATTCCTCTTCCTTGAGATTCAGCGCTGATCTTTTTTTCGAGTATTTCTTTCATTTTCTAGTACCACACAATGCCTTCCCATCAATCCATGTTTGATTTTCTTACATTATTCAGAAATGAATCATTTTCTAGTTGTTCGCATCTCATTTCCTTTACTATCGTGAAAATTACACTTCTAACCTTGTCGTTGTTCGGTACGTTTTAAGCAACTCTTTAACTCGTATGTATTTTATCAGGTGCGTTCCTTTATTTAAGGTAAGATATTATTCCATGTCAGCTGCCATATACATTTGTTTTCTTAAATTGAATTCTATTTCGAACCCTCTTTCTCTTTGGAGTGTTAGCTTATGATATATTCCATTTATAATGTGTTACTGTGCAAACATTTCTTTCTCTTGTGGCTTTTCTCTTTTTGTGGACTATTTCTTTCTTTTACAAATACGTTTCATTTTTTATCATTTTACAGGCATGTAATTAGGATATAATAACTCAAATTAGTAACCACTCGGTATGTTTGTCACGGAATTATCGGTACTAACGTGTGCCAAATTTTTCACTCAGAATGTATGTTGCTCGGAATACGTGCACGAAGTTACTTCATGCTCTTCTTTGCTTTGATTTATATCCTGCGTCAAACTGGCAGTGAAGTCCAGAAATAAACTCGCCGAGGAATCGCACACGAAAACTGTCGACATCAAAGAGCGCGAAGCAATTTCCTGGGCTGCAGCGGTAGGTGCACTGTGGCGATTCTAGGAAACGCTGCACAGAACCAGCGAAGCCCACAATCTCCTCATTAATATCTTGCATGAATGGAGCGAGGGACAATCACCATTGGACCTTCCCGCTTCGAGCCTTGCCAGCTCTGGGCTCCGACCTCCGTCGACCATGAGCGCGGGCAATTTCGGGTGGGCGAGGAAACAGTTGGTACCCCCTGCTCTAGCGCGGTAATTTGGTCAAGAACTGTAGCGGATACACAAATGCCTCGTAATTTGTCCATTGGAACTCGATGTTCGATCGACTTCGGTTGCGGTAATCTGCTGTGAAGGTAGACCAGCTATTGCTCTCGCGAAATGATCTGGTGTATTTTTTATGGAATGGGCTACTATCTGTACAATTAATATTGGTTAATGCGTATTGGAAATCTAGTTTAATGTTTATTGTAGAATCGTGTGAATTTTACTTTACGTTATATTTCTATTATTCTTTTACGGTTTGTGCTAAAATGTTCCAGTTTCTATTTCCTCTTTTCGTTAATTTGTATTGTATTCTACTCTTATTTGTATCTATTTATTTCATCGATTCACAATTGCCCTTTCTAATTCTGCAGATTTCTAAGACGGAACATTTTTAATTAACGTAATTAATTTACTAATATTACGTATTTTCGTTGTTTTAAATGATAAATAATTGAAAATAATAGATTTGTTTGCTACTTACCTGCACCTGAGCGGTACGTTAATATGTAAATAGTACTTATGTAACTTTTTTTGTGGAAGCTGAAAAACTATATAGTATTTATAGGAATACTCCATCTATCTCCGTGATTCTCTGGGACTGAATATTGGTTTTGAAACAAATAAGTTGTTTTTATTTTCTCACTTTTATGTTACAAAACTTAACAAAACAACAATATTAACTAGCTTAACAAGGAAAAAATTTCAACAATATGTGAGCTTATCAACTTTTTCCCCGGATATCTGAAATATTTGTGTAAAGTGAGCACATTCCTAAAATAATGTGCTAAACCTAATTTTTGGAGTGTTAGGGTGGAGGGGAAATCCCAGTCCGCTTTGCGAAGTTGGTCACCCATCTGGAGTAGAGCTGCGGTCGACACAGGCCGACACTTCAGTGAATGTGTACGCTGTTGCCTGTGAAACCCCACATAATACGTTGGATTTCATAGGACAAATTGCTCTGGTATTATCATGGCTTTTGTTTCTTTCTTTTGATTGTGCGTTATTAGCTAAACGCTCGGTTTAACGTGTGGCCGGGTGTTTTGCGTTGTTTAACATTATGCAAATTATTTTGCTTTTTACAGCGGGCATTCATTATCGATGCTTACTGCCTTTGGAGCTCTGAAGTATCGTTGCACATGAAACGAGCTAGCGTAAATGTGGGCGTTGAGTTGCTCTATTTAGTTTCCTGGCGCTGATAGAGGGAATATATTTACTGCAAATTGTCCCTTTTGTTCAGGGCAGTTAATGCTATGTTTTAAAACTACACGAATGTACAACCTCTGTGTTTGCCACTTTGTCTTCATGAAGTTTTGTAAGAAGTTACTAAATGTATTAACAATAATTATTGACACATTTCAAAATCAAGATTAAACATTTTTTGTTAACACTATATTTTTTATGCTTTACTTTCCTACTTTTCTTTGTAGTGTATTTTCTATGCCTAGTTAATCACTCAGGCCGAAGGTAGATGTCATTGTAAATGCCTGTGAGAATTGAATGATATTTCAAACAGGAAATTTCATTTAGTATTGGGTTTCCACGTATGTCTCTTAATCAATCGTGCTTGACTCAGTTGTGGGTGAAGGTTAGATTGGAAATGTTATTTTTGAAACCAGTGAATTTCATTTTTGGTGTTTGAAATTAACAGTATATAATTCAAGTGGTAAAACTCATAAGATGTTAACTTATCGTTTTTCCGACTCGCCTATGTGTGCTTTGTCCATCGAAAAATCCGGGACAAAGTTGCCCAGCAGAAATGTTGTTCGTTACTTCGTGAATAGGCACGTTCTCTGTCCCTAATGTCAATGTCACAAGGACTTCATGTAAAGTATCCCCGAACTTTAAACAATGTTTTTCAAAATCTCAGAGCCTTGAGACGGGCCAGATTGACAGCCGAATATTCATTTGGGATAAATCCTACGAATAGTTAAGGCGCTAATGTTGTTGACGGACGGACGGACGGACGGACGCACGTTTTGAAATGTATTGGTATCAAGGGCCCAAAATTAGTTAAATCTGACTACATAACGTGTTAGAGGAAGTAATTTACTCCATATTAGAACATCGTAAAAATGAGAAGATATGACCTGAATGTGTGTTGCCATAACGCATGCAACACTGGGCTGTAAAAAAAATTAAAGTATATCGGGGTGCTAATTATTTGACATGATTTCTAGCTTTGACGTTTCTTCTAGGTTCTTGCGTGCTCATTCTCCCTGCACCTTCATTTCTATTAACACATAATTTTGTTGCTTTCCTTCAAAACGATCTTGAATCTCAAATGTGTGTTTATGGAAGGAGGACACTTTACCTACTGTGTTTTTAGTGAAATTCAACATTTTTTCTTGAAATCTATAAATTCTTATGAATTTTTACTAAATTTTTAACTTTTTTTTTAATTTTTTGTTTAATTTTGTTTTTAAATTAAAAAACCTTATATTGTTTATGGTATAGAAGTTCATCTGTGTGAAAAATTTCATTTATGTAACTTCTTTATTTCTTGAGTTATTAGGCATAACATTTCAAAACATCAAACTTACGGGAAAAGAAGGTTAAAGTTGAACATGTGTTAAAGTTGAACACTTGCACATTACAGTCTAAACCTGTCAGTTTATGTACTTATATTTACTATTGATCCACACACACAACGAAGATCTTCTAATTCTCTAAATACATTAAATATAATATTTTAATTAAATATAATGTCAACATCATCATTGCGGGAACTGATATGTTTTTTTCTATTTTGATGCGGCACTTTCAGGTGTACTGTTAGAATTATTAGTTTTCTTTTTATACCTGTTCCCACAAAATACAGAGGTCTTAAATCTGTACCCAACTTTGTGCTTTGTCATTTCAATTATACTGTAGTAATCACAGCAGATAAATGCTCGTATGTGGGGCAGACAAGCAAAGCTGAAGCGACATCTTGTGGCAAAAGTTGTATGTTGTCCGGTGACCGCAGTTGTATTCCACATATATGTTCGAATGTATTTTAGTGAATCTGTACGTAGAAAGAAAAACGATAATGAGTTAATCCACGAATGGAAATTTTCCTTGGTGTGGACTTGCATTACTCTTGCCCCATCCTCTTGCCAGCTGCCATCTATCGCCGCCCAAAGTACATTTTTTGAAATTTTGTCAATTTTTCGGTTTCCTAATAATATAAGTAAAATATTACTTTAAGAATGTTAAAGAAGAATAAAACTTCCTCCTAAATTGCAGTTTTCAACGAAAATATGCGCTGTTTTTATGAAAAGAACGTTTCACCGTTACAGTCAATGCGAAATTTGAAGCTCTTTTTTCACAGAAACGTGTTCAGTTCAATTTTTGTAATTAAAAAAACAACAACAAAAGAATACAGCAATATGCTCTATGCCATCTTATAAACTGCACTATCCCTAAGAAAAGTTTAAAGAAAAAAATTGGAGCCGTTTTTGAGATAATTTGGTTTTTGTAATTCACGCTTCAACTTCTGTCACCGGATTATTGTGGACTGCTGCCGCTAGAGCATACTGTCGTCGGAAAATGAATTGAATTGTCTATCCCATATGCATAAGAAAACAACAAACCAAAACTATTCACTATACGCACCAGAGTTTGAAATGATATTCAAAACAAAACTATTGCATATTCCATGACTTATCAGAGAATAAATAGATTAGTTCACAGCAAACTCTTTGCGGAATTTGAATTTGGAGCAACAGTGGGAAACGTAAATACGAGAAAACTTTATCAAAAACGTATTGGAATGGACGTGGCAGATCTGAATTTAAAGAGGCAAGGGGAGTGACAGGCATTGATATTTATAAACATATCTCAAGAACAGATTGAGTTAATTAAAAAAAATATTTCACCACATGAAAGAAAAACCTTCATTTTACCAGAAAAATGGTAATTAACGCAACCAATGCGTACAGAGGGGTAAATTGCATGAATGGAATGTACAGAAAACGAGCGACGAAGAGCGAGACATTTATAGGCATGTTACGTTAAATTTTTTTCCTTTCCATTTACGAACATTCAAATTTTAAGAAATTCAAGTACATGTTTTTCACCCGAAGCATGCTTTTCATGACGTAGTATTGCTTCTGAAAAAATTATTTAGTGGACTTTGCATTTTTTCCACGAAATATTTGCAAATAGAAGGTACTGAATATATTTGCGGATATAATATTAGAAACTGACAGAGTGATGAAAACATTACTTCTCACGAAAAGTAAAGACAGTTTTGAGAGAGAATAGACAGTATAAATATTGGGGAAAAACTAGTCATTCTAACACAGTTTTGCTATAGCGTACTTTTAGAACTGGTAAATACAACTGACGTTTAATTTTTTTATATTTGTAATTATAAACCAAATGTTTTACACGTAAAATATTTAATTTATTCATGTTAAATATTTTATGTTGTTCTGTAAGTCAGCTAGCTTAACGTTTACTTCTGCAATTAAGTTTTATTCATTCGTTGTTTATGTGTAGTAGTTGTAGGTAATTAATATGCGATGTACGTTTTTGTTCATATTTTATAGCCGACTGCAAATACCTTGGCTACGTCTGTATTATAGTTTTTTTAATTAAACATTTGGCTCTTTTCTGAATCCCAATTTTAGGTCTACAATTTTAATTGCACGATGGAATTTCAATTGCACACGTGCTATTAACTTGGAGAAAATCAACGATTTTTCTTGGAATTAATGATCATATTTAGTTAACTAAACGAAAAATAAACTAGAGATACTATAGAATGGCACAGAATTTCTCGTACCAAATTTTTCTTGTTTCCTTGGTATGGTCTGGCTTTAAAGTCTTGCTCCTTTCGCTGGCCAGCTCCTTCTATCGTCCCAGTTTTTTGACATTTTCTCAACTTTCTGTTTCCCTAATAGTACAACCGAAATATTACTTCAAGAATATTAAAGAAGATTAAAACCTCGTCAAAATAGAAATTTTCATTAAAATTTTGAATCTGTTGTTAAGAAAATGGCAATTAAGAATTACTGTCAATGCGAAATTGAAAATCTTTTTCACAGAATCTATGAGTTTTCGAAAAACTTCATTTGAAGTAATTTGAAACACATCTACTCTTAAATGCAATAATGTATACAAATCGATGGAATGTGCATATTAACGGCGTGACGAAAAAATGCATTTGTGTAATTTTGAAAAAACAACAAAAGAATACACCAAATTGAATTTACGTCATATTAAACAGTGTAATTAGCCTATCTATTGGAAAAAGTTTGAGTGTTTCTGAAAATGACAGAATTTTGAGCTCATTTTTACAGAAAACTGTTGAGTTTTCCAGAAACTATATTTGACATTGTTTAAAGCACTGTACTCATAAATATAGTAATGAGAAGGAATTGCCTCTAGTGTAAATATTACCGACGTGAAAGACAAGTCAAGGAAATTTGTGATTTGTGTTGAAAAATGCTTGTGATTTTTGAAAAACAAAATGAATAGAGCAATACGGCGTTTATGTCATCCTGTAGAGTCCATTTAGCACTATCCGTATCAAGAACTTTTAAAAAATGGAGCCGTTTTTGGGACAACTTTGTTTTTGTTATTTTTTAAAATTGCAAATATTGCACCACTATTAGCTGAGCCTTCTGAACTTTTCATTATTCACCTATGAAGACTTTTTTATATTCAACTAAATTCTATTTGAAGAAAACCAGACTTCAATTTATAGTACAAATGAGAGACTGAAAAAATTTAATTTTTAAATTTAAATTTAGTTAAAGAATCGAACTTGTAAACTTGTATTGTTCTATGATTACAAAAATTCAAGCAATGGATCTGTTTTTTAGAAAATCCATGTGTCCGGGTGTTGTTACTTTCATTACGAAAGAACCCAAATTTTAACAGAAGTCTTTAGTTTCAGATCGTTCCGAAACCAGAAGGCCCGGTTTCATATTTGGAAGATCAGTGCGGATGTGTTTAGGCGTAGATTATCATGCGCAGCAACGGACGAGGACGTTTAAACATAAAGGTAAAAAAAGCATACACTTTTCATCTCGTATTTAGAGGTCCTGAAAGGTAATCTTGGAATGTGATTTTCGTAGTCTACATCAATTTTATATTTATTTACCTGTATGTATTTCAGGAAAGTAACAGAGTTAAATCTTGTTGTCATTTGTACTCTATTCCACTTGGGCCTCTTGATTCAGGTCAATAAATTTATAACATGCTAAATGAGAGAGCGTATTTCTCAATATTTCGTGATAAGTATTTTATATGGTACTCATTTTAAAAGGCGATCAATACCTGCCATGCGTGAGTATACATCGTGTATTTAGAAAGTTTTCTTTAGTTTTATATCTCTCCCTTCAACCGCCTTGCAATATTTTCCTGTTTGCCATACAACTGGTCTCAATTTAAAAACACATAATTCTATTTTAACCCATCTCGTTGAATGTATGGCCAGTTTTGTATCGAGTCTCAGACATGCCGATTAGTCAATTTCTTAATTTTCATCGTAGTTATTGTACAAATTCAGTCAAATTCAGTCAAAAGTGATGAGCTCCTTTGTGAGTCTCCTTTATTTTCACTCTGCATGTGAGTCACAGGAGCCATTGCCCGGGATATTGTTTAACATTTATCTGTTGAGCAGGAAAAGAACTGAAATATACCTAGAGTTATCACCAAGCTTACCGTTTCAGCATGTCCGAACACCGTGAACTTGCCAGTTATCCATATGGCGCATGTGATCAGTCCGGCGGATGTGATCAGGCGTTGACTTAACGCTCATCGCTGCTATTACTGTTCTTTATACTATAATGGTTAATTTCACAAAAGCGAGTTAGTCTCTCTTGATCATACTTTCGTCGAATTCAGTCTGCCTGAAGGAGAATTCTTGCGACCGGCTGCTGTGATCGGTTTTTCGTGGTCTCTCCGATCAATTTTTTATTTTTTTATTTACCCTTTGTACTTTGTATTGCAGGAATACCTGCTTAGGGTTACAGGAGGTTAGAACTCCTGTCCGTTAGCCATTTGGGCACTCTTTTTCCCCACTTCCAGGGCCCTCTGTAGACGAACGGGTCATAGAAGATCTTATAACATGATTTCTGGAAGTGGGAGAAGATGCGTATTTTCTTCAATATTTACTGTTAATAAAGTCATTATATATTGGTACTCATTTTGAAAGGAGGCCGATCAATACCTGGCCAATGCCGGAGCAGTACCCTAACAAACGGGCCATGAAACGCGTGCGATCTTACCCTCCTCTTCCTTGTCTAATCTTCACTCCTTACTTACACTTACATGCACTACACCATCGTACATGCCCGGAGGCTCATCGGGAGCTTAGAGCTTGTCCCGATTGGGGAGGTGCCTTGCTGGTGGGAGGTACCTGGTTGAGAGAAACCCCATTAACTGACGGTAGATCGACACCGGAATTCTCTATCCAGCGGGGAAAGATCACTGCCACCTCTCGAGAAAAAAACATACACTATAGTTACGGGACGAACGATAGCAGGTGAAGCACCCAGAATCACTAATCAATCAATCAAGCTCGTTTGGTTTCGCAATTTCTTCGCCTCTCACACACCGGCATCCAATACACTCATCACAAATCCGCACCCAATATTCCCTACTACCCGCTCGCCCTCTTCCCCGCCCTGCGGCACCCCGCATCCGGAAATAAAGCCTCGCGGATCGGGCCACGGGGCACCTGACCCGCAGTGATTAATGCCCGGGGCGAGTGACGTAATTTGTTAACGCGGTTACACGGGGACAAACTGTATTAGTTGGCAGCCCTGCGCTCTGCGCTGGCACTCCCACGCTGCCGTCGTTGTGGTGCCGCCGCGCGTATTTCTGCCGGTCCAATTGCGTTATAATTAACAGGGTATCAAATGGCGTTCGCTGCGATAGCGCTTATTTTGAATGACCCATAATGCTATATGCGCGTAGACGGAATGGTGGACGTTTGACGAACCTCTGGGGAGGTTCGTCTTAGCCTTTCGTGGTAACCAGGGAATTCTCGATTAAAGGCTCTTCGACATTTTTAAATGTGAAACTTCTCACACATGAGGAAGAGGTTTAACGTAAAAACACCAGTAGTGACCGTGAATAAGAACAATTTTTCAGTTATCTTAAAGTTATTGGACTACGAACTAAATCATTTTTGTGAAATCAATGGGCGAGTAGTTATCTCTTCGCCAATTTTGAATTTATTTTGTCTTACATATCCAACACCGATTTTGCTAATCTCAAAAACTCCAAAATTTTGGAAATCTTTAGAAAGTAGCCTGAATTATATCTCTCTATATTTTATCCAATCAAAATTTATTATTTGCCATTATATTGAGATTTTTAACTTTTCCATTAAAGAAATTTACTTAATGGAAGAAATAAAAATCCATTTAATTGGGCCTGGGGATTTGGGAATTTAATTGGAGATTTATTGGGGCTGATGATTCTATGGCATACACCGTATATTTGAATAAGGCGACTTATTCAAAGGCATAAGGCGAAATATTAAATCAAAACGCTTATAATTAAAAATAGAAGATAACATTTAATCATAACAAAAACAACAACATTGACACATTCTTTGTAAACTGAAAAGAACAATGAGATATTTAATCAATTCAACAAATTTCAAGAACAGTACCTAGGGTTACCTTCTTCGTCTTTCAAATAACAAAAGTTATTTCTTTATGCCCAATTCTATATGTACACATCACTATGGACTCTCCCAAATATTTTAGTCCATTTACTTTTCCCTAATATTTTCTTCAATTAACTATACCGCCAATATCACATTACATTTTACTTTCTTGTATTCGTACCTGTATACAGAGTAATAAATATATGTATTAAAGAGAAAGTTATGTAATACTGCGGTAAAATCGATTTTGAAATATCAGCGGAAAAACATGTTTCAGGGAACCCTGATATCGAAGAAGGTTTTTTTCAAAACGTCCGCCCCTGTGTCAGTTGGTCGATGTCAGTAAACGACACTAGAGCTTAAACCATGAGTAGACTTTTTCTAAACTGAATAATCCCTCTCGATCTGGTCTGGTCGAACCTCTGAATTTTGAAAATCATAATTAATTTTTGGGGATATTTTGAAGCACTTGGGATATTTTCAATTTTTTTTTCAAAAATGGATCCAAATTTTCTTACAATTTCTTATTAGTATAAAGTGAAGTGCACTATAAAGGTGCATAGGTACGATTTTAACTGTTAACTCTGACTTTTCCATAATTGTAAAAGATTGAATTTTATTCAGCGTCTACCTGCAACTAAAAAATTGAAGATAGAGATTTTTATTCTATAGTGAAGATAGGTTTTACTCTTCTATAATATTATTTAAGTAATATATCCGTTCCATAATTAGGAAACCGAAAAATTGATAATTAAAAAAAAGTACTTTGTGAGGTGCTGGATGGCTGCTGAGCTGACAGCTGAATGTGTCAAATCCGAATAACTAGCCTGGACTAAAGAAAATGAAAAACTAATACGAGAAAGTCTGTGCCGTTATTTAGCACCCCTAGTTTACTTTCAAATTCTCCACTGAGTTACGCTAGTCCATTTCAAATGCTCTAATAATCATTTACGTAATTCCACAACAATCATTTTCTATATGGTTGTTGATTCCGTCCGTCGTCTTAAGACGACCGTGACCATAGCATCACATTGCCAGCCTGTGTTTTATTCCAGGCTAGGCCGTGCATACACACATCGTCTTGATGCCAAGCATGGACGAAGTATCAACTCTAATTGGTGGTCTCCAAAAAGGGTTGTCTAATATTCGAGGGAAAATATAACATGTGAAACTTCTTAATATGAAATTTTCCACTTCAGTGACAAAAAGTGATCATTTTCGAACTCTCTGCAGCTCTAGAAGTTTAACATTTATTTTGAGACATTCTCTATACCACTGTGCATAGGAAGTGAATAGATGATCTTTAACCGGCACATGTTGAAAATGGACTAGCAACTGAGGGTTTGTATGGAATTTGAACTAGATGCATGTACCCTTATGAGCATCACTTCTGCCATCCGTGTATCCTAGTTGTTTAATATGCTCCCAGCGAGGGAAAAATAAAAAAAATCGACAAATGTATGTGCAGCTTCAGAGACAAAAGCTTAGGCGTCTAATTAGTTCAGTTTCGCTTATCAACACACAAACGATGGTTTAGTGTTATGTTCAACTTACAAAGATAATGAATCTAATTTGGAGAATTTTAATTTTTAAAATATTCCTTCTATTAAACTAACATATTTATTAACTAGCTGAACCCGACGTTTGAACTATTTTAAACATATTTTCATATGTTTAAAATTATACAATGAAAGTTCTAAAAGAGAAAAATTTTAAAAAATATACATACTGTTGTCTTACTGTCATCCTCGAGCGTAGTGTGTGAAAAATTATTTATGCAAAAATAAAATTCAGTAATAACAAAATTATAAAAAGTTTTCAATCGCATCTATTCTTGCAAAATGTTCTTTCGGACTAAGGTCTCTATGCACTCCAGAATACGGTGTTCGAGAATCTTATCCAAAAGATCGTAAAAGAGCTGTTTTGAAGAGTACATTCTGTCAATGTATTATCAGGTGACTTATTCAAAAACGTTTGTAAGTTTATTTTCTAAAACATGCCGTTCCACTCTTAAATATGTATATGGGAATATAATTTTCGTAGATGAAATTACCTTACAAAAGGGGATTATCTTATTTAATCAGCCTTGTAAATGTTACACATCGATGGCACATAAGCAAAGTAACACAAATCAAAATACATCATTTTTCAGGAGAGCCATTTGAAGATTTGTCATTCTTTTGAGAGTGAGTTTCATTGACTCTTACGCAATGTTGATTATTTCTACGATCTAGAAATACTTAATATATACAAGATTTACGAATGACGTAAAAAATATGATTCAAACCAGTTCGGATGAACAACTCAAGCTGTTGAATTCGTTACATCAGTATCATTAGTATCCAGTATCGGTATTACATCAGTAATTGAGGCATATTCTATTCGTTCGAGTGAACTCAGCTTTCAAAGTCTTGTTAATTAGACTGTTGGTGATGTAAATACCTCATTAATTCAAAGAAAATAAACTGAGGTTGTCTGGTATCAAATCTCTATTTCTACTTAAGATCTTTTCGATCGCGTGACACATTTGACAAACTCATTAATTTCCATATCCTAGAAATTGAAAATAGGTACTGGTACAGAATAAAATTAGAATCCCTTCACATTCACAACAACCTAAAAAACCAGAATAATACTAGTCTTAACCAGCAAATCCCTGAACTTTCGTCGCCTCTCCTAAAATTAGCACAATGTGTACACCCCTAACTCCACCCACCTCCGTCCGCCCGCGCCCTCCTCACACCAGGCCCAGCAGCCGCGCCTCTCGACCCTTCGGCCGCGCCCTCCACTGCCCCGCCCCCACACTTGCCCGGCCGCCGCCCTGCCTTCTTAAGCGAGCTGCTATTTCAAAAATCCGCAGAACTTATTTTTCCGCCCAGCAGCTACAAGGTATGACCGATCCAGTTTGCTTACGCATCTGCACACTTCTTTTATATATTAATTTGTAGACAATTTGGTTTAATGTATAATTATATCTATTAATCTATTTCCAGCTCTGACGATGATCGCTACGCGAGCGAAAAGATCTTAAGTAGAAATAGAGGTTTGATACCAGACAACCTCAGTTTATTTACTTTCAAAGTCTTGGTTTGGACTGTTCTTTACCAGAATATATCTGTCTTTAGACATAGGCTGAACTGCAAATAGCGCTGACAGGTGTCACAGAAACCTTAGATTACATACTCAGAATGACTCATTACAACTTTCGGGCGAAGAAATGGAATAAGCTACCATGTTTAGGTGCTCAGGAATTCTGTGAAGAACATTTGTTGCAAATTGTAAATATTATTTGAAGCAAGTTCCATTAAAATAAAGTATAATACAAATAACAATTCTCAAAAGGTATAGGCAAAATAATATTTAACGGATCATAATTGGAAATTGGAAAAGGGTATATGGGATGAAGTAATTAAAATATTTTTTTACTTTGTTAGTACCTAATCGTTCTAGTAAGCATGTTTAAATTGAATTTATATAATTAAAATAAATTAATAAATAAATAAAAAAATTAAAACTCATGTAGACGAGTATCTTCAAAAAAGTCTGTAATATAATATTACAAAGTTCTTGATTTTGAACCCAGTGCTAGATAATCTAATTATTCTTAAATATTCTATTGTTGATCAAAAATATTTTCAAAGATGTGTGTACCTAAAGGCCTGTAACGTAAACTGAAATGCATTAAAAAAAGATCCATGTTGTTGTTTTTTTTATTATTATTATTATTATTATTATTATTATTATTATTATTTTAAACTTGTCTTATTTTCTGAAATTTAACCTACCATTTATGGTAGGTTAAATGAATATACGTGTCTGAAACATTATTTGTATTTGATCACTTTCTCAATAAAAATAAAAATAATTCTCGCATCCCACACGTAATGGTCATGGGTTTCTCAACAGCGTTGCAAGTTTGATATTGACATTTTACTTAATTCATATTTTTAAAATTAAATTAATTGACATATATAATAACTTTCCAAGGTTATAAAAATGTAAGTCATTACTACATAAGATTATCAGGGAAGTTAATTTTAAATGAAATTCATATGTAAAATTTCGTGATTAACTGCATTCGAGCGTCAAAAGAAGGATTTTCTCATATTGTTCATTTCTACCGTTTTAAAATTTCGTATGTTTTGTAAAATTAAAATGTTGGCTACTAAATTTTTCATGAATAGGTATTAAATTACTTTTACATTTTTGTAGGTAGATGCAAGTGGCAGAAGACATAAAACAGCAACAGATCCAGTGGTTTCGCAGAAATCGTAAGTACAAGACATGTAATCATCATTTATTCTTATGAACAATTTATTTTCTCGTGACGTTTAGCCTGAAATGCTGATTTTTCAAATTACATTCTATTAATTATGTATGTTGTTTTATTAAGAAACATTCACAACATGATCGTAAAATTGTTCGGGAATGACCTTTGAAGCATATGGTTTGCCTGTACTATGGTAACCACACCATAGATGTTTACCAATGTTGGTATGTGATTTAAATTCAATTAATCATCCTTGCTACTAATTTTTAGTAATTATAACACGCTGAATTTTGAAAACGAAAAGTTTTTCCATAATTTTAAAAAGGTGAAGTTGTCAGATTTCTTGCTGGCGATCATTTTCTGCAGACGAAATGCTTTTTATCGAGGAAGACGACAGCGTTACTTTTTGCATCTCCAAACAAGTTCTCTTCTTTTATTTCCTCACCTGAAACCTGAGTCCTCCAAGGACCTCGCCTGCGAGGGAGATATTCAAGAGCGCGCAAAAACGCGCAGCCTCTACTCACCGGGAGCTTGATTACGGGCAAACGCAGGGAGTGCGAAACGAAATCTAGGGTGAATGAGGAAAGGGGAAGAAAAAGGGGGAAAATAAAAAAAATCTTCTCCCCTGTACTTCTCCAGCAATAATTATACTTGCTCTGTGTACATTTACATGATATGGAGAGGAGGGAGTAATTGCGTGCTGTGAGAGTTCTGAGGGAAAAGAGGGAATCGTTGGGATAAAGCCTAGGGTTCAAAGACGGTTGGCGACTAACGGAAAATGACAAGGGATGGCAACTTAAAAAAGGGACCCTGTTTGAAGATGATATGGAGAATGTTGTGTTTTGTGGGCTTCGAAGTGTTAATCAGTTACTTCGATATGTCAGATATTCTTTGTAAGATTTGGTTTCTTCGTCCGATTTGAGGATAAGCTAATTACTTTTTGCAATGTACATCTTAATGGTTTCATTCACAATGACATGGCATTTTTGACATTGTTTTAATCTATGGAAAATTCATAAAATACTATGTCATGTTTAGCTCTAGTTGTTCAGTATTAGGAGAGATAAGGAGATGATTTATTTAACTTATCGTTATGAAGATTTCTTTATATTGACTTGTATTTGAGAAATATTTATAATAACTGTTCGTAAGAAATTCTTCGTGTAAAAATCTTTGGTGTAACTAGGTTTACCAATTTCATTCCAACAGTTATTCCAACTGTTCTTACATTTCTTACGATAATTAATTGATAGGTGAAAATAATATTTTATAGAATAGAACGAAGTAAATCTGATGTTACATATTTATCCAAACGTCATGAGAGAATGGCCTGCGACTTATTAGATCATCCATCGTTCTAGCCGTTCATTCTATGAGATGTGGTTTCCATATAAATGCATGCCGTTCCCATGGAAATATACCCATCGATTGTTTTTGACCTCATTATTTGTCATGTTTACTCAGGCAGGGAACAATCTAAGTAACGGTCACATATTACCGAAACAAACATTTTGTTGTGTCAGTTCTCAGTGACTTGTGTGAGTCAAAATCATATTCGCTGAGAGCCTGGATGTGAAATTAGAAAATAATGCGTAAAATACAGCCTATACCTGTATGGATGCATTGCCTGGTAAATGCATTGACAATATCTCGCACTCCACTCCTGAGAAAATGTCACTCCTGAGAAAACTCTTGGAGTTGAGAATGCATTGATCCAATAGGTTCTCATTGCTGTTAGCTTTGTTCGCTCGCGCCTCGGAGGTTCACACTCTTTACCTTTTCCACGGCCGCGCAGGACTGCTCTGCCCTCTGGTGGTCGGCGCGTGAACTATCACGTGGACGAGTACGCCCGCGAAGTGCAAATGACGCGATGTAGAAGGCTGGCAGTCGGTGATGTATTAGGCGGCGATGGTGCAGGGGCGGCGATGGTGTAGCGGTTAGCGTATCGGACTGCTATACTCAAGTTTGCGGGTTCAAACCCGATTGAAGCCGTGGATTTTTAAGGGCGAAAAAATCCTTCGTACGCCTTCCTTCGGAGGGGAAGAAAAGCCGGCTGTCGCATGTTAGTACATTTACTGCATGTAAAGGATCCTCAAGCCTAAATGACACCTCTGAGCTAAATTCAAATCGCCTGTTTCGTCGCCCAAGTAATACCTTCTTTCTCCCATGATAGGTGAAAGGAGTGTAACGAAATTTGCGTGGTCAGACGGAAGAGCAGGCCTCATGGTCTGAGTCTCGCCACGTAAAATAAGGCAAATTCAATTCAATGAATTATTCGCGCACGTTTTCTGAGCCACGGAATACCTGCCCCCACTCCTTTGCCACCATTAGTAGAATTAATAGTAAATGATAAAAACGAACGTTGTAAGCAAAATTTGAAACCAAAAATGTTCGTTCTCGAGTAATGGAAACTATTTTGCATCGAAAAACGAACTACAAATTTAATATCAAATTTCATTTTGTGAAAATAACCACACTCCCCACTCCCCTCGCAACTAGCGAAGCGAGGGCTAAAAAAACGTGCGCATATAAACGTGCGCACTGTAGCGTTCGGGGTGCTCTCGGGACAGGATTCTTTAGAAAAAAGCAAATACTTATTGAAAATATTTTTGGACGGGAGCAGAGGTTAAGTAATTCGAGGCTGAGCATTATCAGTTGGAGTCAAGTGCGTATTAATGTACTCGTATATCCAATTCGGCGAAGTTAAGCATTTTTAAAAAATATTTTGAAGTAAGAAACGAAAATACAAAATTTTTAAAGTAACATAAACATTTTGAAGATTGTCTGTATGTGATAATAAAGATAATATAATGAAATATACAATTTGATCTACATTTCAAACTGATGCTCAAGTGAATGAAAAGTGTGTATACACTGGTTTCAGGTTCGTTAATTACTCTTCAGAAATTAAATGAAAATGAAGCTGACAAGGAATTCGCATTTTTGCATTGGTTTAATAAATAGCCTGACAAGTGCATGGAGAGAATTGCCAAAATCACTGCTACGTCGTAAGACGTTCAGTTTATCCAGTTCTTACTGTCCCGGACTGTGTGGCTCCCAAAAAATTGCCGTCTTTCCTTCCATGAACTACGCTACTGCGGCGACCAGCACCCAGGATGGATGGACTTGCTCCACCCGTGCAGGGCTAAGTGCAGAGTTACTGCATCGTAAAGCGTCTCCTGCGACGCCCGACCGAACACCTCGTCCCTGCGTCTCGTACGTTCCTTGCACGTGGAGATGGCCGGACCGCAGCACCAAGTCCCCTCACATCACGGAGTTATATGCGTTTTCAGCCAACATACGTGGATAGACGTTCTTTATCTTCACCATTTAGTGATTGCATGGTGTTACTATGGCAAAATAGGCTTTGCCGTACGTCCTCCGCAACGATGTAAATGCCGTAAAAGACAACTGGACACTGCAAAGTAAATAAAACAAAGAGCGATGTGAATAAACATAGCTGACAAATTTGCATATTGATGAATACACCCACGAATATACTTATAAGTTTCCATTAATTCGAAATAAAAAGAATGTACGCAACTCGTGCGTCTTTGGCGTACTCAGTCGCCCACATTTCATTCGTACGCCAATGTGTCACTTTTTTGTATTCGTTTTGTAAATAGCTTATTATTCACAGTATATTGGTAGACGTTAAAAGAATACATGAATAATAACATGAGGTTGTTTATTGAATTATTGGATAGATTTAGAATCATAATGCATGTGTCAGAATTTATAAATATGGATTTGGTTTTTATCTTTTTTAGTGTTAGTTTGGAAGTGGAGTTACTATAATAGATAGTTGTATAGAATTAATTTTTCGTAAAGAAAGCAAGAATTTAATGTAAAACAAAAACTGTTTAATATTTTTAATTTATATCTATAAGATTTTATGGAAGACCGTTTTGATTGATTTTTTCTGACAAATGAAGAATAAAGAGTATTTTGTATATTTTTTGTTTTACGAAAATCAGTATTATAACTGATTCTCCAAATTATCCAAAAAACTTGGATAATAAATACGGGTGGGTAACCACTATATTTGTAACTTAGTCTTTGACACAACTCCAACATGACGATTTTTCTCGAAGTTGACTTCCGTGTTATTTATCTGTTGCTTTTCATTGATTTTAAACGTCAGTTCCTAAAAAAAATATTTGTATGTCACATTACACTCCAAGGACGATAACTATTTTTCATTAAAAAAGGAATTTTTTTACGTCTTTTAATCCAACTACTTTAGTTAAGCCCCCAACAAAGTTTAAAAATTCTTTCACGAATCAGTGTGGAGTAGGAGGGTATGTCGTATTCGTCACGTTTATGGAGGAAACTCGTTCTTTGGAGGGGTAACTGTACAGGGATAAAAGAGAGAAACATAAGCAAAGCCAGCATTTATTTGCCAAACATAAGACTTATTCGTATAATGACTACAATATCAATAGAAACAAATTGCATTTCCTATTTGTTATTTTATGACGTCAAACAGTAGAAAATTAGTATTTATTTTTTGATGAAACGGTATATTGCATTTCAAGTATAAACCAACGTCACATTTCATGCACATTGACGCAACAACACTCTTGCATTCGTCATTCGCACACCTATTTTTATTTTTCACTTTCCCAAATAGATGTCATCTCAATCGCAGCGAATGTCGTCAAAACCCCGCGTTGACCTCTCCGACGACAGAGCTCTTGGACCCACAGCTGTTTTATATTTCTGAGGTATGTAATGCCAAAGTCTCTTCTGAATTCCATTTTAGGATTTCTCTTGCTGTTTTCTTGTAAATTTGCCAGTCGTTATTTGTCGCTGCATGTGTGAGCTACGTCAGTATTGCCCAGTACCATTTCTTACCTCTGATACTGATTTATATCTTGATTATTCGATCGGTATTACCATTTTTCTATTGTATTGCTAATAATTGCTTTTGAGGCACATTTATGTTTTTTCTCTTTTCATGAATATCTCTTTACATGCTTGACTGGAGATTCTCAGAATAGATGCATCTGCAACCACACTTTTGTCCATTTCCCAATCATTCCATGAGACAAAATTGCCTCAGCTTCACTCACCAACGTATTGCCATTCAAATTATCTGACAAATATCATGTGTTCTCCTCAGCACTGTCTTCGTCAGTTTGCTCGATCGTTGGCGATGTGGTGCGATGAAAATATCGTCTACTTCTATAGTGTCATTACCATCGGTGCCTTGAATATCTTTAAGCAACTGAACTAATTCTGCCGTAAGTACGCCTGTCTCTAAAGTCGGTCATAAAGTCTATGCTCAGTATTATTGATCATTGTTTAAAACATTTATAAAAGTTCCTATTTTTCCTATACAAAAAACAAAGTTTAAAAAAAATAAAAAATGTGGAGAGGCAAGAAAAGCAATGGAGGGGACGATTGTGACATGTGTGTCACACTGACTTTTCACGCCTCCACAGCTTCGTAATAATAATTAATAATGAAATTAATTAAATAATTTTCATTTCTTTTAGAACTATCTTTATCAATATACCATTAGATAAATTGAATTCATATCACCTATGAATTCATCGTATCATTGATCGGGATCCGTCAGTGAAACATATCACAACTTTTGAACTGCAGGGGAAAATATAACATCTTATTTTGGGCAATATCGCGCAATAAACTAATGAACCATCCCCCTCTGCTAAAAGAATACACTTGTTCTTACAGAAAAATCGACCTGCAGCTACCGGAATTAAGTCGTATCATAACTTGTTTGCTGTTACGTATAAACATTGTTTTTGTGTTAAATATAATTTAGAAAGAGGAGAGTCAATGAGCAAGCATAGTCTTACATTTTTTCGGAAATTATACTTCTTAATTTTCATAGTTGTATTACACAGAACTTTTAATGGCTGCGTTTTTATCTTCATTATGTTACAAATCTAACCCTGAAAGAATACACTTTAACTATGAAAATATTATCTTTAGTTATACTCGAAACTATTCGTGTAATGCTTGCTTCCTATGTGAAACGCATTTTTTATTTCATGACCAAAACATGTAATTATTTTTTAATATTCAATTTAGGGGTTTGTGGAAGTCTTCTACACAATGTTTATCTGTAGGCGTATTTATTGCGAATATTATCAGCAAACATGAATCAACTTTTATAATTGAAGCCATACAAAATGTGAATATAACCTTTTACAAAACAAAATGATATGTGCTCATGAGATAACAATTTCATGTTATAATTGCGAAATAAATTTTTATTGAAAATTGTTGAAACATGACACATGGTTGTGTATAATGTATAATTCCCAACTCTTCTCCGATGTTTTATCGATACAAATAAATACAGAACATGTTTTGAAGAATATTCTGTCATATTTTTGTAACGGCTTTGCATTCAGTAAAATGTGTGAGTGATGTGTTTACTGATACATATGAAAAATACAGAAGCAGAAGTTAACGAATTATCAGATTAATTTATACAAACACCCAACGTATTTCGAAGGAATTGAATATCCGAATTAAGTTCTAGTTACATGGTACGAAGAAAGTTCACGGGAGTCAGTGTTGAGAAATAAAACAAATCAAACTGTTGTAATTAAATTTTCCATTCCAATGTTAGGACGAGAAGTGGAACAAGAAAATGCCGAGAATACGAAATAATTAATTTGCACAACTGTTGGCAACTACTTTTTTTTGTGAAAACTGATAATTAGCAATACTGGGTCATGATTCTTTCGGAGAATGTGTAAAAAAAGGAAAGTTTCTTCCTCTATTCTTTTTTCAGTTCTTTTCTATTACGCAATAAGCCTACGAGAAGTTGAAACCAAGATGTTTAATATGCTTTAAAGATCTCTTACCAAGATATTGTGCGATCCTTGAAAAATCATTCCAAATTACATTAATCCTTAGCCTTAATAAATTCTGACACCTCGCGGCTATACCTCATTAGCAAGGTATTGAGGAAACAGATACGCAAAAATAGCGAAAGGCAGGTATAAGAATTCGCCCACTAACGAGAACTCTGGGGTTAAATATTCAGCTCAGATCTCGGAGATAAAATAGAACGTGGGGGTTGGGCCCGTCGGAAGGAGAGGGAGGGAGGTTGAGAGGGTCGGGGAGGGGCTGGAGAGGGCGTGAGGGAGGGGGTGCATCGACGCAGTCGGGGCAATTAGGTCGATGGCAGGGCTTCGAGCGCCATTTCCGAAATAGCTCTACCGAGAGGAGGACTCATTATACAAAAAGAATTTATATTCTCTTTGGTCCCAAGGAAAAAAAATCCCGCTCTTTTCTCTTTGCTTTCCGTCCGCATCTACTGGGACCCACCTGCAACCTCGGGTACTTCCTTTTATTCTGTGATTTTCTTTTTGGTTGAGGGAGATGTTCTGGTTATTTTCATTTCTCCTCTGTGTTCTGCTAGTCTGCTCACTTTGCTCTGTGTATCACTGCATGTTTCGCCTTTTTTTCTCACAATTTCGTGTGTCCTCTTTTCTGCATCTCGCTCTTTGTCTTTGCGTTCTGTCCACATGTTCGAGGCCGCACCTGAATCTTTGCTGGTTTCCTTTTTTCTGAATTTCTTTTGGCATTGGATAAAATATTGTTTATTCTTTTTTGTACTCTTTTCTTTCCTCTAGTCTAATTTTTAACCCGTGGTCATGTCTTCCATCTACTCTTTGTTTCAAGTTTTTCCCTTTCCTTCTGGTCGCGTCTTGTAGGCACACCTCCACTTCACTACTTCTTGTTATCTTTCTCAGAATGTGGAAATTTGTTTTTATTCCTCTTTTTTGTTCTCTAATATCTGTTCTGTTAGCATTCTTCTGCCCTGCTTGCATTTTGTAATCTTTTTCCTAAACCTTTTCATTTCTTAGTATGTTGTCCTGAAGAGAGGGATGTATTCTCTTTCTCTTTCTTTGTGCTTTTGCTTTGCTAGTTAAAATCACCTCTATTTATACTTACAGGTCTTTTCAGTTCATTTGATTTTTTTACGGAAAATATTTTTTTTCGATTTTCCGTCAGTCTGTGATATCTGTTGCTTGAGAAGCTGATATCATTCCTGTTCGGTATGTTACATTTACGTTCTCATTTCAGCCAAATATAGTGCATTGTATGAGAGTGTTTAATTGCTTGTTGAGATGAAACACACTTGATACACTGCGTACGATCTATCTTTTTTCATGAGCCCTTTCTCTTCCCTTACACACACACACACACACACATTCGTTTGATTGATTGTTTCGTGTTTCCGGGCGCGTCAACTCCTTCGGTCATTAGTGCCGTTAGTGTAGTGCATCTTTTTTCTCGGGAGATGGCAGTGATTTTGCCCTTGCTGAATGGCGAGATCCGGCACCGACCTAGTGGGGTTCCCCCTAACCGGGACTATCCCACCAGAGGGGCACCGCCCCAGCCGGGACAAGCTCTTAAGCTTCCGACCGGTCACCCTGAATATGTGGTAGTGTAGTACATGTTGATGTAAGTGTGTGTGTAAGGGGAGAGGATAGACAAGGAAGAGGAAGGACAGATCGCGCGCGGTCCGTGGCCCGTTATGTAGGGTACTGCTCCGGCATTCGCGTGGTGTTGATCGGAGAAACCACGGAAAACTACCGATCAGAGCAGCCAGCCGCTAGAATTCTCCTCGAGACAGCGACTGAATTCGACCCAGCTGAAAGCTAGTGTCGAAAATCCTGCCACCGTCAGGACTCGAACCTAGGACCTCCCGGTCAGAGGGCTGCAGTGGCATAGTTGATGCACTGAGCTACCGCTCCGGTCACACATTCGAACAACACAAATAGGTACGTGCACTTCACTACCACGCATGTCGGGAGGCCAGTCCGGAGCTCAGAGCTACATCTCGCTGGGTAGGTGCCCTGTCGGACGAGATTTGGATGGTGGAAACTGCCGCCGCGACTGCAAAAGGGGTGTAGGTCGGCACTTTCCTAACACGCATACACTACCTCACATGCCGGAGATCGATCGAGAGCTTAGAGCTTGTCCGACTGGAGCGATGCCTCACTGGTGGGAGATACCTAGTTGGGGAAACTCCCGGTAGTCGATGTAGGTCGGCGCCGATCTCGCCATCAGTGGGGGGAAGATCACCGCCACCTCCCGATGAAAAAACATGGACTACGTGTACGGGTCTAATGACCTTAGTAGTTAACGCGCCCGGAATCACTAACAAATCAATAACATCTGAAAACTCTCTGACTGTTAAGGAACACGACCAGCTCCTGGGTTATGACATGCACTTCAATTACAAAGCTAATTACCTTAGCAGTTGTCGAGCTTGGAAAAACGAAATAATCAATCGACGTGAGGGGCCAATTGGTTTCCAATGTGATGCATTTCCTGAAATTCACTTTCATTGAAGTAGTGACACAACGCTTACATGTTTCCGTCCGATAGCGGGCTCTCGTTATTCGCTAAGCAATTCCGTCGATTAACTAATTGCGTTTGCCATCTTTTCGAATCAAATAAAGTGATTTTTTCCTAGAACTCTACGCTCATCAATTCGTTTCATCATGAAGCTAACATCAGGATGTTATGGAACAGCAAACATGGCGTTTTTGATGAACCTAAACTGATTCGTACTGTAAACCTGAAAATATGTTCATGATCGCTGCCTTGTGAATGCATTGGTACAATATGTATTTTTACAATAAATGTTTGTTTTGAAAGTATCTAACTACAGTTTCATCAATCCATGATTTCTTTTTGAAGTGGACCGAGAGAGGTGGCTCAATTCAACCGATGTCACTACAGTACCTCAGACTGGGAGGTCTTAGGTTCGAAAGTGGCAAGATTTTCGTCACTAGCTTTTCCGCTAGGTCGAATTCAGTCGCTGTCTGGAGGAGAATTTAGAGACCGGCTGCTCTAATAGGTGGTTTTCCGTCCGATCAACACCACGCGAATGCCGAAGCTCTAACGTAACAAACGGGCCACGGACCGTGCGCGATTTTTCCTTCCTCTTCCTTGTCCTATTCTCTCCCCTTACACACTTACACTAACATGCACTACACTACCGTGCATTGCGAGAGACCGGTCGGGAGCTCCGACTGGGGCGGTGCCTTGCTGGTGGGAGATACCTGGTTGGGGAAAACCCCACTAGCCGACAATAGGTCAGCGCCGGCTCTCGCCATCCATTGGAGAGAGAATACCACCACCTCCATAGGAAAAAAACATTACACAAAAACAAAAAACACTACACATACAGGACTGAATGACCTCAGTAGTTGACGCGCCCGGAATCACTACCAACCAACCAACCAACCAACCAACCATTGTGGAAGTGTTTCCGGTTATAATATAGCACGCAACCATATCAACGCATCGAACCGAAGCGTGTTCATTTCGACACTCCACTTCGCCTCTCGATCCACCCCCGCGTGCGCCGCGCTAATTTAGCGAGATGGCTCCACGCGCTGCCCCTCGAGGGCTGGGAGGGGTCCGCCAAGGCCCTTGGCTGGAGATAAGGCCGCAGGGCAAGGGCGCGCGGCGCGGCGCGGGAAGGGCGTGGCGGGGAGCCTAGCCCTCGTATCTGCTGGCGGAATCGGCTCTTCTCCTTGAGAGCGAGGAGAAGCAGGAAGAGGAGATGGCGAGGGCGATCGGGAGAAACGGCGAGGACCGAATCAGTTCAACAATATTCTATTGAATTTGGCCTAAAAATGTACTATTGTTAGTGACTGAATCAGTTATCGTAGAACGTTAATTAGTTATCTGATAAAATATTCAGTGAATTATTCCATTTGGACACCCTCCATTTTTATTATGCCTTTCTAGCATACTCCTTTTGCTGTAACCTTTTGGTATACTCTTCTGGGCATTCCTAGAACTGTGACGAAAGTTTGAGTCTGACACTCACAAGATTCAAAGGAGTACAACTTAAATTTATTGCACGATATTAAAATTTGAAACAATGATACTCTCTCTTAAGAAGGGAAGAGGAACTTTACTGTCTTCGGAAATTTAGAACATAAGATCTCAATCTTTTCTATGACACTGTAAAAATGGTGAAAGAAATTAGCTGAAAAGTGGTAATAGAAAATGTATCAGCCAGAAAGTGGTTCTCATTACATTGCTTGTGAAAACAATTTGAAAATACAGCATGTTCCTGTTTTGACCAGGTTTCTGAAATAAATATATAAATAAATAATTCTCATTTTATATTATACTTTTGGTTTTTGTAGTTTATGTGCTTTTGGGAGAACATGTGGATTTATGCATGGGTTCCGAAAAATGTATTGGTGAAACATGTATTGGTTCTGAAAAATGTCTAGAAATAGAAGGATTTAATGTTTTTAAACAAATTATTGAAGTAGATTAATAAACGGATGATTATATTTACTCGTGTAATCAAATATATTAACAGTGCTTTTAAAACGTAGATTTCTCAGTTGTAACTTATGTGAAAGAATTATGAACATTTCAGCAAGGGTTTTCCTCTTCAGAATTTTGTTGTCAGCGCCCCTACATCTCGAGAGATGTAATAAGTAGATAGTCAATAGAGGATTGCGGTAAGTAAACGCGGACGCATATAAACGGGGCTCACAAAGAGCATCCGCATCAACGACTATAGAAGCTGTGACAAAGCTAAAACTGCCTGCGTTGTCAGGAATGGAGTGTAAGTAATGCGAACGCCAGAGCTGTGGATGGAGATATTCTAAAGATTGAGCTTGCTGAAAGAGACGAAATGCGGAAATATTTTAAAGAATGATATTTAATAAATCGGTTTATCAAATTACAGCATCCAGATTAAGTGAGAGAAAGTAAAGAATAGAGAAAGGAAGAATAGGTGATAGAAAAGAAAATTTATTTGGACACATTATATTAACGGAAGTTGAAATAGGAGAAAATAAACGGAAAGAAAACATACGACAGAAATAATAAAAAACAGAAAGAAATAATGGTGCAGAGGTAAAAATCAGGAGGAAAGAAAAGCCACAATGTTGAACGGGAGGGGCGTCGGAAAGTAGATGAGACTCCGAATACGGAAACGACGTCGGAGGAGAAGGCGTAGATGATGGTGGCAAGACTTGACTTGGAGTTCTCGATTCGATCGATTACTCGATTACTTGATCGCGGCAGCGCCGAACTGTCGTCATTAGGGAGGGTGGGGGAGGCGGTTTTCTCGAGGCGCACGCTTTGCTTCGGCGGTGGAGGCGTCGGAGCGGTCGCGGATGAGAAATCGAAAGTAGAACTGAGGCGGCGATGGAGACAAGAGGACGAGACCGGGAGTTTGGAGGTAACGTGATGGCAAAGTTGGGAGAGGAGGTGATCAGAGAGGACTGTGTGGCCGGGCAAGGAGGGGGAAAGAGAGATGGAAAACTGAGATAAGAGCGTGATTGCTAGTGGAGGTGGTGACAGTGCTGGTGAAGGAGGTGTTGTAACCATTAGACTGCATTGAAGGTAGGGTTGTCTCGCCAGTGTCGGACGGCGACCGTAAAAGAACAATGCTAAAAATGATGAATGGGGAGTTATTTGAAGACTCATGATATTGCTGACGCAAAGTCCGGGAAACGAATAGCGAATCAAAGTGGCGATGATACTGTTGGAGGATGGGGGTTGATGAATCGGAATTTGTTGTTGTGTGGCTAGTGGTGTTCATGTGGTAGTGACATTAGTGGATTTGGGGAGTGTTGGTGGCGGTCATAGTTAGTGAGGGTGGTGGTGGTAGCGGTGGTGGTTGCGATAATGGTTGTTGTTGATGTTGTTGTGATGGTGTTGTTTTTGTTGTTGCTGGTGGTGGTGGTGGTGGTGGTGGTGGTGATGTGATGGTGATGGGGTGGTGATGAGGGATCGGTGATCACGGCGGCAATGGTGGTGGTGGTGATAGCAGATCTGGGAGTTGCAGAAACAGCCGCACACGTGTGGGGGTCATGCAACATAGCAGTGGAAGTGAAGGCAGTGGAATCGATTTTGACAACGGTGTCGACAGCAGTGACAGCTCCTTGCGCGATGGGGGTTATGAGAACGGTGGTAATGGCTTAACCAGGGATGAAGATGGCACGAGGGCGGGAGCAGCAATTTAGCTGTGGTGCGGAGGCGACGCCAGCGGTCGCCCAATCGCGCAGCCGCCGGGCGCGACGCGTCTCCGAAGTCGCAACATCTATGACGGTGGCGGTGATGGTGACGGCTGCGGCGGCGTCGGAGATGCAGGCGGAGACAGAGGCGAAGACGGAATGTAAGTGCAGAGGCGATGGGGGGGACGAAGACGGAGGCGTATGCGGAGAGAAGGTGGAGGCGGAGGGAGGGTGGTGGAGTAGTGGTGGCGAAGAGGAAGGCGAAGGTAAAGAAGGCGGAGGCGAGGGCGGTGGCAGAGGGAAAGGCAAGCAGAAGGCTAACTTGTGGCTGAAGGCAAGGAGGGGAAGGGGTGGCGGAGAAGCCGAGGGTGGAGGCGGAGACGGCTCGCGCGCGAAGACAGAGACACAGGCGAAAGCGAAGGTGCAGGCGGAGACGGTGGAGGCGGAGACGAGGGTGGCGGAGTTGCAGTGGCGAAGAGGAGGGCGGGGCTGAAAGTGGTGGCGGGGGTGAAAGTGGAGGCGGAGGAGAAAGGTGGCGAAGGCGGGCGGGGGCCGACGAACAACCAGAAGTTTCCTTCAGCCTCTCCACCGCACCTCCCTCCACCGCCGGTCGGAGAGGCCCTCAGCGAAGTCCTCGGCGTCCGCAGCGTTAACGACGCGAGCTCCCCTCCACCGCGGCGTCGCGTCGGCGGTCGCCGCCAAGGTGCCGAAGGCGGCCCGCGGACGGCGTCAGCAAAGCATCAGCCCAGGCCAGAGGGCAAGGGCGCTGACGGGTGCACTGAACGCCCATTCACAATGCAAGCATAAACATAAGCATGGCGTTAAATAAAGTGGACTACGTCCTTAAGGGACTCTTCACAATAAAAAGCTTGCAATCTTCGAGCTTCTGTGCTTATGTCATGTCAGAAATAAGAAATGAACCAATCGCAGTACGTTAACTCAAAATCGAGTGTCGAAATAAGTCGATAGGCGAACTAACGCAATCCATGGCATTGTGGAAATATATCCATGGCAAGAGACCCCCTCCTCGCGTCATGGACAGAGTGGAAATCGCGAAATCGATTCTCACATACAACTAATAGTAATCTCGCATGCCTGACAGCCACTAGTAACTCTTATTTTGCTTACGTTTATGTTCGACATTGTGAATAATCCAGTCTATCCTTTATGTTAATGTTCACGTCTATGCGTTACGGTTATGTTCCTGTTTGCCACTGGTACGCTACTATACTTAAATAGGACAATACTATGGCTTCGAAATATGATTACAAACACGTTGTTACATATAGTTGCCTCCCAGTGAGGGGAGAGATGTGCTTTCTAAATACTTCTAGGCATTTGTTTTTTCATACTAAAATTTCGAGTCATGTGGGGTGCAGGAAGTATTTAAAGAGTGAACGGTTATGGAAAATATTTTCTAAATTCAGTACTATCGTCTATTGCAAATATCATACTGTAACATACGAGCTTCTTTGTGGGGCTACAAACGAGTGTCACTCACGTCATTCCTAGTTAGGTATTAGAGATAATTAGCGTATAAAATAAGTACTCACTCTTTACGCTTTTTAAAGTAATTAGAATTATCGATAGAAAGGAATGTTCAGATTTGGTCAGGGTTAACTTTAAGAGTCTTTGTGTATTCTGGTATTCATTTAACTTACAATAAGAAATGAATCTGTTAAAATTGTAGGGAAAGAAACCGAATACTTAAAATCTCCCTTAAGTTGATATTGGCTCCAATCACTGTGGTAGATCGCTTATGCTCCTTGCTTGAAAGATGATATCAGATGATGTGGGTAGGAAGATGATTGTCTTTGCCAGATGGGAATCTGTCTCCCGAAATTCGAAGAGAACTCTGCGTTGTTCAAATGAATTGATTTCTAAATTGCTACTCAAGAAACGAGCAAATTGTGCATTGATTTCTGCGTTGACAGGCAACATCAAGACCATCTACTTTTTATCAAATGCTATAAGACTGCTCGTGTGTTGGGAGAGAAGCAATTATTTCGATTCCTTGTAAACATTTTCTCATTTTTAATTTTACATACATTTATTCTCAATTTCTTATTATTCAATTTATATTTAAGGATATAGAATATTGGTTTTTGGTTTTTACAGAGCTGTAATGTTTTTGGGAATGGCATAAAAGTTTGAATGGGAATGTAATCGCACATTTCATAAATGAACTTTCAGACTGCGTTATTTTTTATATTTGCAATATTTAATGAATTATAACATTTTCATATCTATTTTCTTTGTAAAGTATTCACTTTAATGACAATTAATTCTAAATTACATTGCTAAAATGTTTGAAAGTTAACAAGTTAACTCCTTGCTACTTTTCTTTTGGTGGTGAAATATTTATATCGATTTATATTTTATTTCACGTTTTCTATTTGTTTACTATTCATATTCTATTTGGCAAAGTTATTTTCCAGAAGGTTTCTTCTCGTTTCTCATCAAGATTCTAGGACATTATTTTTGGTATGTGATTGACTAATCTGTGTGACTTAAATTGAAAAAGTATTTTTTTTATATCTTAAGGAAAATATCAAATTATACAAAGTATTCACCGGAACGAAACAGTAAACAGAAATTCCGTTTTAATCTCAGAGTCGCTCGTTTCACAAAATTACATTTCTCGCGTGTATTAAAAACTTACTCAATCCATTAGTTCCGGAAATAATTAACTTAATTTTACGCCTTAAATCATTTAGTACAATATTCACACTCATTCACTTTCTGTTCGTAACTTACGCAGGTGCACCTCCACTTTTTTCCAACTCTTTAATTTAAATCGCATTTTTCCCGAGATGGAGAACGTGATATGGTGTACAAAACGAGCTCGAAGTAAATGTATTGAACTCTGGGCAATTGCCCCGTTCCAGAGTAAACTAATTTGCTTCGGAATTAGATTCAACTCTGGAGGGAATTCACTGCCGACCCGCTGCCCGCCGCTCAATTGTCAATACTCGTTTCGCGCGAACATTTTTCATACACGTTATGTACACACGCCTGTCGAATCCGTGGGCAGTTTGTTTCGCAACTTTTAATTCACATTGGTTCCGATTGAGATGGAGAGTTCAGGTAAACCAATCCTATATTATATTGAGCTCTAAAGTAGATGTTAAATGCTTTGTGCCACAGGGTAGGTCAAATAAAAAATGACAGACCTTCTGAAGCTGTCTTTTGTTTAGAAATCCACATATACAAACGTTCATGCATGTCATTAAGTTCGTATAATGTGTTATCTCAAGAGGTGAAACTTCTGCACACAAGGTGACTTCAGCAGAATTTTAAAAGAAATACTATTTTTCATAAAAGATAAATGAGATGGGGAGTTGAGTAAAGTAAATTTTTTCCATTATTGAAAACGAATTAAAAAATAATTGGCGAATAGGTCAATAGAAGCCGAGAATTTAAATTTATTCGCATTAAAACCAAATCACCGTGCATACAAGACTACTTGTACTTACATACGATACGTCTACCATTAAATTTTATTTTCTCATACCTTTCAGCTTAGAAACAAAATAAAATCGACCCGTTTCGTCTATACCTATACATCAGAATCAACCATTGTTACATAAAATATCATGTGCAATCAACATTATTCAAGCTTTTTTAAATGAGATTTCTGATACAGAAACCGTTGCGAATTGAAGTAACATCCGTAAGATGAAGGACCCCCAGTAATATATTAACAATGTGTGTTATCACTTATTCTTACTCATCTTCGTTTTCATTTTTTTCTTCTTCATCTTCCTCAAACGAATAGTTTTTGTTTTGTGCAAATATTCATGAACGCTCGTGATCATTGTTGAATTGATGTCGAATCCACAGTCAAAGAAAAAATCACTTCTAAAGTTACCTCTCGTTAATATCAGCTCTTTGTATTGCCCCATCTAACCGAAAACTATTTACAGTTCGGTACAAAATTTTACAGTTAAAGGATGTATTTGTTACAATAAAAAACATTACAATGCTGGGAATCACAATTAAACTAAAATGTCGATGAAAATGACAGTTATGAATGATGAACATTAGGTCAAGCCGTACACCTCACCTAATATTACATGTCAAGAAATAATCTAGTGTTCTGAAAATAAAGTCATCAATTTTTATTTATAAAACTGATTTATATTACAAATGGAATCAAAGTTTATTCACTTTAAAAATAGATGTATGCAGTTATAAAACTAGACATAGAAACTGTGTACAAATATACTGTGCTGTAATCAGAGCCTCACCTGGGAATTTTCTCGGGGGAGTGAGATCTGAATGATGCGATATGATGTTTTCTTGTACACCACTCATTTATGATGCATATAATAGTAGTTTATGCAATTAGTTTATAGTGTTAAGCTTTATTGCATGAATACATGTTTTGAAAACGAGCGACGTTAGGAGCGAATTTTCAAATTTGTACGAATGCAATAAAGCAACATTATAAACGAGTTGCATACGCTATTTTTTTGTATAACAACATTATAAATTTACAAGAGAATCAAACTTAATTTCGCGAAACAACTTTCTTCTGACGTCTCGGGTGCTTGACATCCAACGCCCTCTGGAAATCAAATTCAAGATGGCATTGTTGACATCCGTGCGAGAAAATGGTGGTCAGCTGTTCCGTCTTCTTCTACCTCCCCACGATTCTCTCGCTACTATTGGCTGAATGTGTGATGACGTCATGTCGCGTTTAATAATGTCGATGACTTCATGTAGCGTGCGATAAAATACTGGATTATGCACGATTCGGGGTATCGAAAAGGGTAGTTTATAATGATGGTATACAAAAAAATGTATTTTTGTTTGCTGATAGTGTTAATATTGATAACGTTAACGTTTGATTTATTAAATGACTTTTGTTAGCATAGAAAATCATCAAACGCTTCTGGCGCTTCTCGTTCTGTGTGCATCAAAGTTGATAATTGAATTAAATAATTATTAGAAAACCACTATACATTCTAAATTTTTTGTTTGCTAGAAGATCATTAAAAGCTTCTGGCGCTTCTGATCCTGTGAGTACCAGATACGCTAATTGAATTAAATAATTATTGGAGAACAGCTGTACATTCTAAATCGTCTCTTGAGTCAGTTGTTAATAAATTACCAATTAATAATTGAAAATCTCAAAAACATTTAAATCCAAATTGAAGTATATTTGATAAAACATTTGAACCATTCAGAGCGTTAATATCACGAAGATATCATGTAACCTTCATGATATAATTTACATATGTGTGTATTATTTTTATTATTTTGTTTAATACGTCGTATACCTGTTTTGGTGTGTTGCAACTGCCGATATAACACATTAAATAAACTTGAAACTTGAATAATGTGGTTGTTTGCTCTGAATGCGTAAAACATCGGGATGATTAACACAAAATACCACGTAAATCACACATAGTACACACACACACACACACACCAAAAAAGAAAAATAAGTCGTAAACTCTCCTTTCTTCACACGCTCCTTTAACGCGTTTAATACACTTTCTGTATCCCCGCTGGGTAACCCAGCTATCACGGTCGACCTGTCTCCCTCCACGCCGACGCGCGCCCTCCCAGTTCAAGGCCAGCGAAGTCGTTTCGCCCGGCGTCCCCCCCTCCCCGCGCGGCCGTGGGTTCGCTGCCGCGCCGGGCGCTGGCAGAGGGGCTGAGGGAGGGTGCGGGCCGCGCGTCCGAGATAGCGCAGGACACCGCGCGCGGCGCGGCGGAGCCGTGCATTAGGATTACGTCACGGGCGCCGCACCGCCCGCGACCACCGGCCACGCCCACTCGGCCCATGCCCCGCCTCTCTGTCGTTGCCCCGGTTGGCCTCCCCGCGTACCGGGAGCGGTAGCTCAGTGCATCAACTGATGTCACTGACCGGGAGGTCCTAGGTTCCCACTCCCCACGGCGGCAGGATTTTCGACATTAGCTTTTCAGCTAGGTCGAATTCAGTCGCTGTCTGAAGGAGAATTCTAGCGGCCGGCTGCTCTGATCGGTAGTTTTCCGTGGTTTCTCCGATCAACACCAGGCGAATGCCGGAGTAGTACCCTTCCAAACGGGCCACGGACCGCGCGCGCGATCTTTCCTTCCTCTTCCTTGTCCTGTCCTCTCCTCCTACACACACACTTACACTAACATGCACTACACTACCACATATTCCGGGAGACCGGTCAGGAGCTTAGAGCTTGTCCCGGCTGGGGCGGTGCCCCGCTGGTGGGAGAGTCCTGGTTGGGGGAGACCCCACTAGCCGACGGTAGGTCGGCGCCGGATCTCGCCATCCAGCGGGGGAAGATCACGGCCATCTTCTGAGAAAAGTCATGTGCTACACTAACGGGACTAATGACCAAAGCAGTTGACGTGCCCGGAAACACGAAAAAATCAATCAACCAATCAAACCTCCCCGCGTCCTACTCTCCTTGTGCCGCCACCTCGACAGCGTTGCTTGTTCAATGACCCAATGCATCTATCAACGTTGCAACAGAGTAGGAAATCTCTCTGCGGACATGTCTGCGGTACTTGGTGCTGTTTACGAACCAGTGATTTTGTCTCTTGGAAGACCACATCTCTGCCTCACACTTTGATCTACCGTCCCTCCACGCTGGTGCTTATTAATAAATGAGTTACCCGTACTCGTCTGTGTGGTTTTCTCCGATTTCGTTCCCGCTCCCATCCTGACGAGGCTCCACGCCCCGGACTCCGTCACAATTACTGTCTCGATCCCCGCCTCGATCCCCACCTCGGACCCAGCCTCGGTTTCCGGGCCCCGGCCCCCCGTCTCGGCCTCAACCCCGATCCCCGTCTCTGCCTCCGTCTCGATCCTCCGTCTCCGTCCGTCCCCGTCCCGATCCCTTTCCGCATCTATCTCCTCTCGTGACGCTGCCCCTCCGCCTCCCCGGCCCTTCTCTGTTATCCCATTCTCGCCCTTGTCCCGGCCTTCTCCACTAGCTTTTCTCCATTTTCACTCTCGTTCGGCAACGGCGAGCGCAATTTCCTCCTTCGTTGCCGAATCCACTCGCTCTACCGTCACCACCGCCATCTCCCCCACCATCCAACGCCCACTCGCTTCCCCCTCAGCCCTCCCGCCGTGAAACAAGCGCCCCGGCACATAACCACGTGCGGCCCCAGTTCTTCAGATAGCGCCGCTCGCGGCTGGCTGCCCGGACAAATTGGGCGCATTTGTCCGGTTAACCGGCTTAACGGGCTGGTTCTTCGGCGGGACCACTCCGCGCTCATCTTTCCGGGTTATCTGCCGGGCAGGTACGACACGCCCGACGTGCAAACATACCTAAGTGGTGGGAGGGGAGGGCTATACGGCTGGCTCGCCGCAACTCATACTGTACGCTTCGTGGCCTGGTTACTGGCTATGACGGAGTGCCTCCCCCCTCCCCCCGTGGTGCTCAGCTTTCATTTGAGGTCACGGAAGGCGCATTTTCTCGGGGGATATTTCTTTCTTCTTGCTAAAGAAATTACCGTATAAAACGCTTGTTGAAAATGAATTTGAGTTTGATACGTGATTTGTCAATTATGAAAGAAATGTTGTTTCGTTAATGCAATGAGAAATTTAATAACAAGAATTTGCATTAAAAAATGTATTGTACAAATTAATATCCTTTTCTTTGCTAATATTTATCTTCGAGAATAAATGGACACCGTGGACGGCCTCTTTTTATCAGTTACGTTGAAAGGTAGAATCAAGTTCATGAGGTTTGAAAAACTTGTAGTAGGAGCTTTATTTCATCAGTCTTCAAATTAGTCTGTTAAATTTTGAAAGAAATATTATCTAAATACGTTATTAGTAAAAATAGTCTATTTCCATAGATTGAAATTGTACTCAAATAATTTTAATTGAAACAATAAACAAAATATCATAAATGAAATTATATTATCGATATTCCAGGTGTAAATATTTTACAAATATAGGCATACCAAATATTTCTTCTCAGTATCATAAATCTAAAGAGAAAGATATTTTTGTCTTCAGTAATCAATATTTATTACACTGCAATGCCACACTAATATAGCAGCTAATATAAAATCGTCTTTGTTTAGTGGTATAATAATATTCCGTTGCGGTATGTTCTTATTTATTTTCTTTATATTTTGTACAAATTGATTCGACCATCTTTTCTTCCGTTTTCGAAAATGTAAATTCTATGGTCATTGTATTCCAACACAACTAGAGTGTTATCCATGACTGAAGATCAGGCTTATTTTCTTGGAAAAATATGTTGTGTTCCTGTTAATTTTATTTTGTTTCTGATACAGTATATTTCCTCCAAATTTTTAATATTTCTTCATTTACCTTTCGTAATATGTAACTAATATTGCAGAACATTAAAGATAAAATGTAACGTGTTTGTCCATAATTTCGTATGCTTAAAATTTTAAAAAATATCAAAAGAATTATAAGTTATAAAATATTAAAACTATTATCATTGAAAAAATCCCAGCTTCTCTTAAGAAATTGTGTAACTAGTTGCAAGTTAAACTTGACACTAACTTCATTACTTTCATTTTTGTGCAAAATGTTTATCTTTTGTCACTTATTAAGTCATATTTCTTGCCTTTAGGAAACAATTAAGTTATTTAATTAAATATTTGATCATATTTACCCAGAAGCCGAATTCTCTCGACTGTTTTGTTTTCACAATCGCAAGAATAATGAGCAGAAGGAAAAGTAGTTCATTTTCAGCGCTTGTTTTAAACTGCTTTGTCTACAGATTAACCTTCGAAGTTCTCTTTGTGTTTCTATGAAGATTATATTAATGCGCCGAGTAACGAAATTCGTTCGTGTGGTTGCGTAAGAATTCTGACTTTAACTTTCATTAGATATTTAATACACCGGGGGCTTCATTTGTAAGGTTTTGGAAAAGAAAGTGTAATATTTCATTCTGAAGGAAACTAATAGCCCTGAACGGATGAAATAATCTCTTTGAGTTTCTCAAAGGAAACAATGTGTGTTTACTTTGATCTCCCTTTAAGTTTGTGAATAATGCACTTCCGTAATTTAAAAGAAAGTGCCTTAATTCCTTTGGTAAAGGGAGTAAAAATCCTTGCAATGACAGTGGCAACACAAACGGATTTTTATTGTTTTAGTAATCTTGTTTACACCATGTGTTAAAGCTGATAATTGAAACAAATGTAAATAAAGATATTGAAGAAAATACGAATTTACGATATTGAATAATACGATATTGAAGAAAATAGGAATGCGTAGTTTAGTACAATACGCACATTCAGTTGTGGAACATATAAGATATTGTGTTAATGGCGTGGAGAAAATTTATTTTACACAACCCTTTCTCCGAAACATATTACTATAGAAGATTACCACAAATAAATATACTTCAACGAAGCTTAACCCAATGCAATTCTCTTTGAGCTGACTTTTTCTCACCAGATAGTTATCACTAGACATCGGATGTTTAGGGAAATGCCTTTTTTTTAGAGAACGTATTTATAGGCTGATAATATATGTCCACGAATCATGACAAATGATGACATATGACGGAATTTTATAATGCTTATTTTTGCTTATTTTAGCATAAATGCCAATTTTTGCATAAATACCTTTTTTAGGACTTTTTTGACTTTTCTTTATTATATTTATATACAATGCTAAGATATCGGAAAATCGGCGAGTTTCCAACGTGACCATTCATTACGAAACCTTCAATTCACGTCTTGAAATTTAAAATTACGAGAGAATTCCTGAAAGTATACCAACTGATTTTTCTCCATTTCCCTATTTCACAAATTCTAGCCATGATCTGAGAACATGAACGATTGACAATACACCGAGGGAACCGAAATTTTATGTGGAAATAAATATAAATTCCCAGAAGGTTTCAGTGTTGGACTGCTAAAATATATACCGGTCATAACGTTCAGATATCCTTCTCCGCATTCACTCTGATTTTGTCTCACAGTCGTCGAAAAATTTGAAATTGTGATCCTTAAAAAGTTACTGGTAATATGTAAATATTACTGGTTAAGGGAAACTATTAAGAATAAAATGTAGAAGAGTTGTAAATATGTAAATCTAGTTTTACATTAAAATATACGAACTGTTTTTGTGCATTTAAGTTTACCAAATAATATATACAAAAATTACAATTTTCCATTTTATTGTGTATGTAACTTGCGACAGTGCCTTTTCCCTCCTTATTCTTGACTTTTTCAGTGCCTTTTTAGGCCCCTAAAAGATGATTTTTTAGTGCCTATACATCCGATGTCTAGTTGTCACATAGAACAGGGATCTCAATTTGTCAATGCAAATTCTGTCAAGTTTCAATGAAGGAGCAACATAAACTTGCATTCTGCCTATTTTGTGCGCTATTATTTTTCTAAGAAACCTTGAGGGAATGATTCAGTTAGAGGGCATTCCAGTTTTAAAATTATGGAGTAAATGATATTTCAGCGTTAATTCATAGAGGAAAAACTGTAGAAAAATAGAAAAGTAAAAAAATTAATGAAGGGTAGATAATAACATTCCGTGCATTTTCGTTTTTTTACTATAAGCATTATATTAATGATCTGTATTTGTACTCAAGTGAATAATAAATTTATGAAAATATAACAATACGCAAATGTTTCATGGCCCGAATTGACTTTGTTGGGAAATGTCTAGAGATTAATCGCTACCAAACCTCCCCGCTTCGCCTAACACCCGTTCTGTCCGAGTTCACACAAATAATGTTTACAACATGAATAATATTTTCAATAAAAACATATGTCGAAAAAAACACCACAGGCTTTTAAGGCACATTAACGACCCCTGCCCGCGTCCCCTATGTAGAATATACGCACATGGTAATGATTATGCGTAACACGTCATGCTGGGCACCGATATATTTCCACGTGAATATATCTGCGTAAAAGCTTTTATTACACGCATGTATTTGCACAATTCAGTTGACTACTCCCCCCGTGAAAAGAGGTCGCGGGATCGAGGCCAGGGGTCAACAGCGGTATCACCCAGCCGCTAGTTTCCCACAAGCTGGTCGCCATTTCACATAAAATCGCCCATTTCATGCATTTCCAACCTTCTCCCCCTACTCTCTTTCCCCGCAAATCGCAAACTCATTGAAATAACATAACGCGCCGGCAATATGTGAAAACATCGATAAAACGCATTCATTTTGATTCGCCTCTCTCTGAATGTGTTATTCCAAAATAACTCAATCACAAATTCAAATGACTCTCGTATTCACTTGAGTGCGACTAATATTCGAGAGGACGAGTAAAAGTGCCTCCCTCTATTTTGCGCGTCCTTCCAATCCTGTTCCGTTTGCCGTTTCCCCTGGATGGGATGGGGAGTAAGATGCATTCAGCACTGTGTTTTTATGTAGTCAAACCCGCTTTTGTGCCTTTTGGGCGGGCTTGCGATTCAAACAGATAAAAAGTAGTCAATTTTTCGTCGTATTCATATTTTAATGGGTTCTTTTATTTTGACAACTCGTTTCTGTTCTGCTTTGAGCAATAAAACACTGAGTAGATTACTGTGGTTACTGTATTTTTTGTTAGTTGTAAAGAAACGTTTTATCGAGTGTGTGCCAAAAGATTTAGATTATTACTAACATTGTGAACATCTTCAGTGACGTTATGTATTTAATGATATTTATCCGTAAAATCATCCAATGGACACCAGAACATGTAAGATGTTGCGTGAATAAAAATTGTTTGCAATGCATTGCTAAAATTACTATTTATAGACGTTTGTATTTAAAAATTAATTTTCTGCTAGGAGTCACTCGAAGTACTACGTTACTGGAAGTTACTCCAAGTACTAGGACTACAATTATTCGGGGAAATGGACGGGTAGGGGGTTCTAGATAAGAAGAAACTCAGGAGAATGGAAATACGTTTTTGTTAGTTTAAATATATCAAAATATAAACTAATAGATACTGTGTAAAACAGCTACTGTACATGCATTATAATTTAAAATGTACATGTATATTATGTATAAGAGTATTAAGACATTTAAATCAATTTCCAAGCAGAACAGCACATTTCTTGCAAATCGAGTGAATTTAATCTACCAATCTAATAAATGAATGGGGTAATTATTCAACATTTTACTCAAATGCCATTGTCCTGCCACATACATTTTTTGAAAAATTAATTAATTTAATAATTTTCATTATTAAATACTCCGGATACATGGATTTGCAGGTAATCGAATTCTTCTGTAATGTCGAATCTTAAAATAACACTGATAAATAATTTTTTAGCGAAAATTTATTTTACCTTAAATCTCGAATGTACTCATACAGTATCTATTGATTCTAAATAGATTCCTCTCAATTTGTTTCGACCTAGAAAAGTTTATTCAAATATTTAAAATTTTGTAATGGATTTCTGAGTCCATTCATCACCATTACGAGAATTCTATTTGCTGTATGTTGTGCTGATGGAGACGGTACAATTTTACTTACGTACTTCAAATTGATGTTTGTAGAGAAGAGCCTAATTGTTTGAAATAAAATTTTAATCAAATTTTTGGTGAAACTAATTTCGCTTGTATCATCTCATCGGTTTCCGGTAAGTCCCAACTTTGGCTGTTTTGTACATTTTTCGTCAAATCAGGATCCCTGAAGTGGATCAATTGTCAAATATGTTGCTACTGTCTCAATTTTTCACTTCAACTATTTCGGGGTATTTTTTCAATACAGGCATTGGCATGGCACAGGATGGCATTACAGCTGAGAAAAAAAGTTCACATTATTGGCTTCAGGTTATTGGATTAAATTGTGACTGTCGGATTATTCGCGAACAAATAAAGTGTAATATTATACAATTCGAGGAATGAAAATTATATTTCATTCCACGACACAAATAAACACATTATTTACATTGTATTACAATGTATATGGGTTGGTTCAGACTGAGCTACACGTATGACATTTTGGACGCCCCTAAGTCGCAGACAACTTGTTGATTGATTTTTTCGTGTCAACTGCTTTGGTCAATTCGGGCGCGTCAACTGCTTTGGTCATTAGTCCTATTAGTGTAGTGCATGTTTTTTCTCAGGAAATGGCGAAGATCTTCTCCCGCTGGATGGCGAGATCCGGCGCCGACCTACCGGCTAGTGGGGTTTCCCCATAACCAGGACTCTCCCACTAGCGGGGTACCGCCCCAGCCGGGACAAGCTCTAAGCTCCCGACCGGTCTCCCGGAATATGTGGTAGTGTAGTGCATGTTAGTGTGTGTGTGTGTAATGGGAGAGGGTAGGACAAGGACCTAGAGAAAGCTAGCGCGCTATTCCCTTTAGTAGGGTCTGCTCCGGCATTCGCCTGGTGTTGATCGGAGAAACCACGGAAAACTCCGATCAGAGCAGCCGGCCGCTACAGTTCTCCAGACAGCGACTGAATTCGACCTAGCTGAAAATCTGCCGCTGATCAGGACTCGAACCGAGGACCTCCTGGTCAGAGGTGCTGCAATGACATCAGTTGATGCACTGAGCTACCGCTCTTCGTCAGTCAACTTGTTCTTCACTGCTTTTATTAGGTACACGAACTTTCAGGAGTCGCCCTGGTTCACCACACTCATGTCCTGATTTGAGATTTAGCGCATGCCTGGTTACAGTGATGAACGTTCTAAAGCAGTCAAAGCAGAATAATGAAAATAAAATCTCGAAATTGCCATTGCCCATTGGCAAGTCAGTAGAACAAAGGGAGTGCTTCTGGCGATATTCTTACTTTCTCATTTGACATTATTTTCTCTCTTTCGTCCCTCTCTCTGTATCGCCTCTCCCTGGGTCGTCTTTCTTTCTGTATCATCTCTCTGTGTATCGTCTCTCTCTCTCTCTCTCTCTCTCTCTCTCTCTCTCTCTCTCCTTTTCTCTCTTTTGTTTCGTCTCTCTCTGTTTCGCATTCTCTTTTTGTCTTTCTGTTTCGTCTCTCTGTTTTATATCCTTCCCTCTCTTTGGTTTCATCTCTCTTTCCCCATCGATAATCCACTCTCTCCAAAATTTCGTGGAAGTTGATCCTCTCCACCTTCTTGGCATTTTTTGTATACTTCAAGAAATTCTACAGTTACCCATAGGAAGTTCGGACGTGTAAAAAGAAGAGGAATGAAGGCAGTCGTGCGCTAACGAGAAGGAATCCAATTTGTTTGCGCTTTGCTCATTGGATTAGACGGATCCTCTCGTCATTGGATTATGCCATTTCCTTATGTTGCCTCCACCCACAAAGGCTTTGCGGGTTGTGCGACTGCATGACTGAGGGTTGCTAAGAGCCACTCATTCGTAAGCTATGCACATAATGAGAATTTGAAAATTGAAAATACGATTTGCATTACGATGTACTTCATATTAGCTTGGCGTGATTTTTTCATCACTCTACTCATATTATATGTACTTGGAATGCATTTTTTAAAAAGTAGTTTTGAACATACTACTGACATTGACTTGCCCTCTGTGTAGCACACGATAAAGCATCGATTAAGGTTTAAATTAAATCATTTATGCTCTTTACCTTCAAAATGGGGCAGTCAACTGCAATGGTTTTTACTGTCTCGCCTACTCGGTACTGATGTAGTGAAATATTACTTTAATTTCTTTTATGAATTAATAATAAAAAGAAGAAAAACAAATGTCCCTATCTATTAATTAATATTTATTTTATTTTATTTTGGCTAGCTCAGTTTTTAATTTTTGACTCCCAACTACTCTTTTCTATCCCGAAATAATCTTTCTTCAGGTTCGCCATTTACTTACACATTCTCAGGGCTTCTTCAATTACTTATTTGGTTTCGAGGATCTGAAAATTACCACTCATACGAGAATTCAAATGGTAAAATTTCTAATATTTAGGAAAAAATAATATTTGTGGCTAATTCTCATGACACTTGAATGTTTGGAAACAACAACACGTACATTTAGAATTATCACAGTAGCGCACCAATGTCTACTGCTGATTAATAGAAAAATATTTTCTGGGTTGATTTTAGAGTACACATCATATTTATATTGACTTTAAACATTTGATACAAATTTATATAAATACATGAATCCTCACACGTATACCATATTTAAAATTATTTCATTCACACATGTTTGGATCCCTACTAGTTTTAATATTTGAAATTCTTTTTACGATGGACATTTTTAACATTTTGTTCCTTAAACACGTATTTTCCTTATCTTAAAATTTACCAACGATCTTCGTCTTGTACGTGAAAGATGAAAGTTCTATGAAATAATTATGTTCACTTTCTTTCGGTGAAAGATGTTGAGCGCACTTGGCCGTTGGTCCTGGGTTCTCGAAGAAGTTCTTTTCCGCCTGCAACTCCAACCCGTCCTTGTTCTTATATTCGAAAATTAAGGTTTCATTAATTCCACTATCGAATAATATCATCCATCTCGATTTCTATGCACATTCTTATTTTGCGCTACTAACTTCTTTTAATAGTATTTAGTATTTATTTAATGAAAATATTGTAATAAACTGCATGTAACGTATGAGGGAGAAGATCGTTTGCGCGCGCTTTCTCGAGATCCAGAATCTCTTCCCAAGATTTTAACTATATAGTAGAAAGATGAAAAAAGTTTGTTTTAAAATACTACTACTAATAGTACTGCTACTGCTGCTATTGCTACTACTAGTACTAGTACTAGTACTAGTACAACTAATAATAATAAAATTTAGAAACGAGCAAGATTAGCAATATTTGAAAAACGAGACATTTTCGTTCCCGAGTCATAGAAAACTTATATGCAACGGCAAACGAACTGCAGATTTGATTTATCTGCAATGCTAACAAAGTAACTCACCTCAGCTTTACTTCCACTAGAAGCGATAGGAGTGCTGAACAAAAAGGGTGGGTCAATCCATTTTAAGGGGTCTAGCACTGATCGCTTGACCATCTGAAAAAAAAAATCATATGTTGAACATAAATTTCCTTATATTTTGGCTGTTCTAAAACATCTTTGATTTATTTTTATTGTATCTGGTTTACCTACATTCTAAGTTTTTATTTGACAAATATTTCCAACCAAATCTATAGACCATGAACAAGTTCGATATTTGAAAGTAATTTCTAAAGGAGATCTCAGTCTTAATTTTCTCTTGCTTTTACATATAACGTATAGTTACGTTTTTAAAATAGAACGTACCCCTTGAAAAATTATCTCTTAAAAATGAATACTTGTCAATGATATTTTATAAAAAGTAACTACACTGTTATATGTACAAGCACAGAAAAAAGTAAGACTGATATTATATTCCTTCTTTGAGAAATTACTCTCCAAAAATCGAACTCGATTCATTCGCGTTCCAAAGATTGGGGCGCAAATATTTCTCAAATTAAAACAAGAAGGTAGGTAAATACTATTTCGACTTGTACGCCAGAATATTCTGAATCCAATACTGTCTACAAACGAGAAAAAAATTCGAACGGCGTAAAACAAAAATGACCGCCATTTGTACACCATATACAATAAAAATAAATCAAAGATACATTCAGTGATTCTTGATCCGTTGTAATTGTATGTCTAATGGTTCTTGAGTTTGGGTCACAGGAAAGAAAATAGACACTTTACATTGCCGAAGTTTCGGTCATATATTTGCCCTTCATCAGGGCTGTAAGATAATGAATTATGTACGTCGTACATTCTGCATGTCCCTGTCGCCTACATAGTTTCATCTCACATAAATCCTACTGGATTGAAGCATTTATCATATATATCAAAGATGTTTTTGAACAACCAAAACATAAGGAAATTTATGTTCAAAATATCGATTTTTCTCGAGATGATCGAGCGACCAATTTATTAAATTCTGGAAAAAATGGATTGACCGGTGCACATAGTGAAACTACATTACTGAAGAGAAGCATATCAAGGGACCTCTCAGCATTTATTCAATGGATCAGGGAAACTTGGCAAAAACCTGATCGAGATAGGGTCATTGACCTGGAAGCTGATGTACTTACTTGTTTAGCTATTAAGTCTTTTTTAAGTATGCATACAAATGTAAACGAATTCTTATACTATATATTGTTTTGTTAATATGATCATTTTTTTTCTTTTTGATGACAGTATAGTCTCTATTGTATAGAAACAGTTACGTAGTAGAAAATATTTTACTTTGAACTTAAATTTATGTATCGATTTTAATTTTTAAACGTAGTATGTGGATTTCTTTACTGGGCTATTGACACTGACACTTATAACATGATTTCTCGATGTTTAATGCATCATTATTTGTTCCCTGCTTAGAACTATCTATTCTCGCCTACCACTCACCTCAAGTCTGCTCTTGCTCGCGGTTTACTTCGTCTGATAGTGGTTCTGTCTTCAATAAAAGGTTTTCATCGTTTATTGTCTGATTGTTAAATAGCATTTCGATGCTGTGCTGTCTTCCTCCTATTGCATAACCTACTTTCTTTTGTTATAATTTAATAATGTTCCGTTATTAAATATATTTCGGTTTAATTTAAATTTCAGGTTTTTTATAGCATGTCACGTTTCCTCTCAATTCTCCAAACAATATTTTATAAATTATTTTATATATTAAAATGTTAACGTAATTATTTTATAAATTATATTATGAAAATGTCATTGAAATGACATCACCTCAGTAGTAAAGAGTGTTTAATGCTGCAGCAGAAATATGCGATTTATCGACAGAATAACTCGTATTGTAGGGCCACAGTTACAAAAAAAGGATACATATTATTCTTATTTGTAGTAAATTTCTTTCTCTGACACATTGTGTAGTAAGAATCCACGTCTTGTGGGTTCTTGATACCGAAAAATTGATTGATGGCATGAATATTGTACTGGATCTATTAAAATGGTTCGTCCGTCAAAGATATGTCTATAATTTTTCGAAAATAATAATTTTCGTTTACCATTACCATACCGTTTACCATACCGTTTACGTTCGTAAAGTGACGCAGCAAATTACCGTTTTTATGTGTCAAGTGTATCATCTGAAATTGGCCAATAGACATATCGTGCAATGTTTTGGCTTGGAATTTAGGTTAGAAATTGAACAGTAATTGAATTCGCCTCATAAGTGCTGTATGGTACAAGCTTGCCACAGCGTAATTACTTAAATTCTCGTTATCCTGTGTACCCACCTTTGTTCATCGAAAACAAAAAGTTTGCATTGCAGAATAAGTTTCTAAACGTTGCCTAGCGGCTTAGTATTCCGCGACAGTAATACTATCCAATATATTTGTCCGCGACTAACGCGAAGCATTGTTAAGTGCGCGTCATCCAGCATTCACCTCTTGACGAAAACAAAATAACTTGTAAAAGTGAATTAAATAAATGAAAAACTTTAAATAAAAAATAACTTTTTCTCAGTATCCTTGCTTTGGGAAAATCCTCGCACCATTCACAAACCCCACACTATTTTTACAGAAAGGTGCAAATCGATATATTTGAATATATTTGTAAAACATGAACGACATCAACTTGATTCAACCTTTGAAATTATCATATTTTTTCCTATTCTTTCAAAAGGTAATAAAAAAAAGAGTTTGATGATACCATCCGTGCGGAGTGGACTTGTTCAGAAGCGTTCGTGTGTTGAATCGCAAGTGAAGTCTAGTTTTGTGTTAGAACGTGTGACACGTTGTCACGATTGTGAGAACACTAAATACATCCAATTTAATATTGAGGTTTCAGCTGTTATAATTCAAGCTCTGTACGTTTTTGTGTAACATTTATTCTAATAACTAACCCAATAACTATGACCTAACCTAATAACTAGAGCTTTGAAACTAACGGGATTAAAGACATAATAAAACAACTCCTCAAACTTTTTGTGCTACTTGAAGAATTTCATTGCCACAACACCTTACAGGGTTCAAAAACAAATGACTGTAGGGGAAACTCCATTGAAGCCCTATTGAAGGACTTGATCTAACCCTACTCAATAATGGGCATCCTACTCACTTCAATGTAAGCAATGGTAGCCTCAGTGTTATTGATCCCACTTTATGTTCCACTGTAATAGCACCAAGATGTAACTGATACACCTTGGATAATCAGCACGATAATGATAATTTCTCAATTTTATTGACATCAGTAGCTCTATTTGCATGCCACCCCAATCAGAATTCCCCTCAGTTGAATTGAATTAATACTCAATAACTGGTCTAAATACCAAGATCTTATCTCTAGATGGCTAAATGAAATATTTCTGAAGGTAATGTACATATTGACGTCATTAAAAATTCAGCTAATGATTCAATCAAACCTTTTAAACCCTCAAAAAGGACAAGATCAATCCCATTGGTAGAATGAAAAATGCAGAGAAGCCATAAAACGATCCAATCATGCTTTCGATAAATATAAACAACATGGTACAGATGAAATAAAATTGAATTCAAGAAAATGAAAGCTGCGGCAAGAAGGATGGTTAAAAAAAGAGAAACCTCAACCTGGGTCACTTTTGTGTCCAAAATTACTAAAGATAATATCAAAGAATTATAAAAAAAATTAATGCAATTAAAGATAAAAATATCCTATCAAATTTACTTGCTAGTCTGCAGATAACCAGTTTATCACCGATCATGTTGCTATTGCCTAGGAACTAGCCAACAATTTTGCCAATAATTCCAGCTCTTTAAATTATACTGAAACCTTTCTACTTTTCATGAAAGAGAAGGAAAATGAACCTTTAATCGACTATGATGATCTGTGATTTCAAGACATCAATGATCCCATTACATTAAACGAACTTTATGAATGAAACGAAAGTTATCAAAGATTCTGCACCTGGTTCCGATAACATCCCCTACATTCTCTTCAATAAACTACCTATTAAAGGATTAGAAGTTCTCCTCAAAATGCACAATTTAATATGGGAAAGTATCTTTTATAAAATATGGAACTCAGCAATTATTATCCCAAGTCCCAAACCCGGGAAAAATTAGATCAAAAAGTGCTAACAATGCTAAAAGATTGGTCTATACCAATCTTTCTCACTTGCAACATGTGTAAAATCTTGGAAAAGATCATTAACTATCGACTACACTGGTACTTGGATTTTAAGAAGATTATATCTGATAACCAGTTTGATTTCAGACGTGGTCACTCAACCTTATCCCATTTAGTAAGTATTGATACTCTGAGGCGTATCTAGGTATTCAGACTCTCATGGCAAGCGCAGAATAACTGTCACTGTCAGTATACTTCAAATTAAGGTTGTTGCTTGTTTTAGCGTGTATACTCTAAATAGCGCCCCTTGTGAATGGAGCCCATGGCAAGTGCCGTGTCTGCCATACCGTAGGTACGCCTCACTTAGCACTTACACAAAAGATGCTTATTTTCAACATACGTTATAGAAGGATTTTTCTAAGGATGAGCCAAAGTGACAGTACGCTAATCAAGTGAACATCACATGTAATTCAGAGAAGTATTCCTCCGCGGCGACAGCTGTTCAGCCACGCCTCTTCGTAATGTGTTAGGTTATGGCTCCTGTAAAAACATCCCTATGAAGTCGAAGAGTTTCGATGAGGTATATGCATGTACGCGAGTCCGGGAAATATTTAAATTTAATTACGTACGTGAAAAATCTCTTAACATGCTCTCACAAACTGTAAAAGAAAACTGCCATGAATGTAAATAGATAGCTGTCAATCACAACTCGCCACACAACAGCACAATAGACGGAAACAAGTACACCAGTACACATCTCGGTTTTAAAATAAACATAAAATTTATCACACCAAGAGTAAATTCAATGTAATGTTCATAGAAAAACCAATTTTTACAGAAGAGCTCATAACAATGCACTTCCTTATTTCAATTATTTCCCGCGGCGCACTATATTTTTGTCGGGCGAGGACATCACAAAACGAAGCGTTGACGCCATTTACAAGTTAGCCAACTGCAAACGAACGAATGCAGGAAGGGAGTCTAATGAGCTAGAGGGCACAACGACCACAGAACCTTCAGTTATGTTGCCAGCAGTCACTTTGACTCATCCTTAGAAAAATCGTTCTGTAGTAGTCAATCTTAATGTACAAAAAGTCTTTGACATGGCATGGGTGCATCGCACATCATACTCAAGTTACAAGGTGCCAGTGGAAATATGTTGCAATTCACCAAACATTTTACCAACAATCGTGTCATACAAGTAAAAGTCAATGGTATGCTCTCAAATAATAACATCAGAAATGAAGTGCCACAAGGAGCCATACTGGGTGTAACCCTTTTTCTATTGGCAATCAATGATGCTGACATGGAAATTGCACCTCCTGTCATTGTTAGAAAGCATGCCGATGACATTACAATTTTATGCAAAGGACGAAGAAAAAACCCTAGTGAAGAATTAATACAATTCGAGAACAATTTATGGTCTCTTAAATACGGTTTCAAGATCTCTGCTCAGAGAAGTGTCGGCACTTTCTTCTCAAAACATAATAAAGGCACTGTCCCTACACTGAAGCTTAACATTTGCTGCATCAAATTTGACAAAATTCCCAGAATTTTAGGTTTGTTTTCCAAATTGATCTGGAAGAAACGTATATAATACATATTTGAATATTGTAAGAAAAGAATGAACAACTTGAAATGTATTTCTTACAGCAACTGGAAAGCTGATAAGAACATTCGTTTGCTAATCTATAACGCATTAAAACGATCTAAAATTGACCATGGAGCGATTATATATGGATCAGCAAGCCAAAAGGATAACAAGAAATTGGAAGTAGTACACGACAATTGTCTTATAATGTGCACCGAATGTTTCCATTCTAGTCCCGTAGGAAGCGTTCTTATAGAAGCTAAAGAACCTAATCTTTCACTAAACAGACATTATTTAACCTTAAAGTATGCTCTCAAAGCAGCAGCGTCAAAGAACCCCATTATTTACAAAGACATTAACCTTGACTTCCGTGAATGTGTTGATCATCCTCGTTACACTCCTTTATATGCGAAAGAAAGGAACATTTGAGAGGAGTTGCAAAAACTCCAAACTCCCATTGAAAAGAAAAGGAACTTTAACATCCCACATTGAAAACTCTCAGAAATGTCTCCTTAAATATAAGACGGTTTAGACAAAATAGTTTTTATCGGAAAATTTTATAATTCAATGTTTGTAAAACAAATTTAACTGCTTACATGCACCAAAGGGAACTTCCATATTATTTTGTAACTAAAATCAATACAAAAAGAATGTTGTTATTGACACAGTGTGAAGAAATGGAAAAGTTCTTTAATTTTACATTAACTACGACCAACGAATCTTTCTTTCTCACTAAGTACTAGAAAGAAAGTTATGTATTGCTGCGCGAAAAAACGGCGAATTTTGGTCAGAAAATCTCTTATTACAGGTTCCTGGTAACGAAACAATGGATAAATCCTGTTGCTAAATTTAGAAAAATATCCTCTATCACGTGGCGTAGTCAAAATCAATGTTTTGTGGGTCCTTGATACCGAAAAATCGATTGACGGCAAAACGTCTGTCCGTGTGTGAACAACGCTAGCGGAAAAACCGTTCATCCGATTTTCTCCAAACTCGATATTTTTCAATCTATCCGGCTGATGTCATGGCACCTTGAATTTGAAACCGATATTTTAATTTTGGGGGGTACTTTACAGAAAACCTCCGGGACGTTTTTAAATTTAAATAATGGCTCCATCGTTTTGATTAAATTTTTGTTGTTTGATAGTGTAAAGGACTTTTAAGAGAATGGTGCTGAGTTCATGTTCGTTGAAAACCCTGATTTTTCGAAAATTGCAAAAGTTCAAAATTTGTTTCGGCGTCTTCCTACAACTGAAATATTAAAGAAGAGATTTTTCCGTTAATGAAATCTGTTCCTTAAAGATAGATTTTGAAATAAGATTATGTAAAATTGTTAAAACATTTCAATACTTTTCGCATAATTTTACGTGAAAATAAGGGCCAGAAAGTATTTGCTGTTTTATCATCAATAGTTATCATTAAAACGTTGCTGTGAGGTAAATTTGTTAAGTAAAGGAACATTCCAGGAGTAACATGTGAATGGTAAATATTAAATATTTAAGGAAAAGGAACAGTAATAAACTCTCAAAACGGCAATAAGTGCGAAATAATTTAGACGGAGACATTGGACAGGGCAACGAGCAATTAAACAACATTGTATAAATTTATATGATGTTTCATGACATGATCGCACAGAAAGTGGTTCATGTTGTTCGGGCCCACACGCAAAAGCAGAAAGGGACGTATAAATATAAAACGCTTCCTACGCCCTAGGCGGCAACACCGGAAGCGCGGAATGGAAAGTTCCATAAGCCAAGCGGCACCACTGCGCCGCGTGATAATTCGCCTTAGCGACCCGAATCTTCTAAACCGTTCCAGAACATTTTCAAACTCTAGCAGTTGCCCATTGGACTGTTCAAATTCACCCCACCTCGCCATACTGCAACCGCTGGAAAAGCAGTCGCTAATTGGCCAGTTCAAATCAGTTCAAATCCCCTCTTCGCGTGCCCGATAGAACTCGCAAACCGAAAAGTATAAATCAGTCGCTGAGTACCACCCTTGCGAGCAGCATGTCTCGGGCTCCGTGTTAAAAGATCACGTAAATTCTTATACAGAAAGTAATATTCTGTGCTTAAGTTGTGGCCAAGTGAAAGCCACATTGTTTCAATTTGTCGTAGTTCAGCATTGTGTATGTATTGAACTAATTAATGTATTTCACACGAAGTTGCAAGTAAGTTGCCAGGCGAGCACATGTTCTCGCGCTTCGTGATTCAAGATGGAAGATTCCTTATTCTCACACTGAGAACAATAACTTAGTGTATTTTATTGTAAAGAACAATTGTGACAACTCAAAGGTAATTAAACATCATTCTGCAAGGTGAGAAGTATGTTTCCATGATAACCCACATTATTACAAAATTCCTGACGAGCGTCGAAAGGGACTGAGTGGATTGCCTACCTACGTTCAACAACCAATAATACAGTCCACTACAAGCAAAGGCAACCCGCCCCGTCCACATGTCTTTCCTATAAAATACCACACGAACGTTGTATTGTTGCTCTTTTTCTGTCGTGCCCAACCTCTAATCCATTGCCTGCCAATGATTGCTGAGAAGTTAACAGGAATTCCTTCCTCTTAACCCAGAAAACAAGGTTGACAGGTGGAAAGTTATCAACACTCTTTTTCACAGATTTAGTTTTGTGACGACTAATATATGCTGAAAAGTTAATATTGTCGGCGTCTGAAAGCATCGTTCTTTGTAAGTCAGGGAAAGGGTTTCCGGAACCCAAATATACAAATATTATTAAATTTTTTAAACAAATAAGATTAGTTGACTAAAGAATTCTCCGCCACCAAGCGGAAACTAATGGAAAGACGCATTTGTTTGAAAATCTGTTTGTGCCTGTACAAAACGTTTTAGACGATGGGATGTGAATATGTGTACTATTTTGACCAGTGATACTTTCCTGGAAAATATTTTTTGCGTTTAACGTTTTGTGAATGTGAGCAAACGGAACTTTGGGTTGGACAAACCTGGAGAAACGATGAGTCAAAATAGGTGCACATTTTTATCAGCATACATGCATTTTTGTTGGTCAGTGTGATTGTGGCACAAAAAAGTTCATTATTTTAGAATGGTTGAACAAACACAAATTTCTGAAGAGAAAACACGGGCAAATTTTAACATAATTCAAAGATATTCCATGAATTTAACGAAGATTTTTAACATCCAACTCACGACATTTTAAACGGCATTTCTAAGATGTGTGCTTCGAGAGGAGTTCAGAGTAACATTCGTGCAATATTATTTCTAAAAGAAAATTTGAACAACGCTACTGGGTTTTCAAGGGCAGCTTCTGGGGCGTACTGATGAGTAATAGCAATCAGGGAAGTTGGAACAAAGTCTCTAGGAAAAAGTGACGTGGGAGCTGTTCTAAATCGAGTGATAAAATAATTTTACGATATTACGTGATTTAGTAAACATACGTTCTTCAGCAAACCAGCTGCGAAATTATTCGTTATGTTACTCGTTCTAGAAATGACGTTATACGCAATGCAATGAAATGAAATTTTATTTTTAATTTTACATCATAGGGCAACTTTTCAGACCTTACACAGTAAGTACCCGCTGAGTTAATGCGGTCTAGTTCGCTATATTTTTATACAAAGTTAATTAAACATAATTTTTACAGCGCAATTTTCATTTCGCCCATATGCTAGGCGTATTAAAACTTCCCTCAATTCTAATTACCTCCCCAGAGCACAGTGAGGGTGTAAAAAAGAGAGGAAACGGAGAGAAAGCTCAGTATAAAATGAACAAACAGGGGAGATTTCTCTCTCTTTTAAAACCCAGCGTGACCGTGACCCGGAATCACCAACTGCTATTCACTTCTTGAGTGGTTATTCATGCGTATCTTTTTCCACACTTGTTACCACATCTCTGGTTCATTCCAGCAACAATGGAGCTGATTATATGGTACAAAATATGGAGGATTATATGATACAAACAAATCTTTGAAAACGTTTACGAATATGGCGTGTAGTGGTAATTCTGGCAATAATTTTTTATACTTGTCTTAGTTTTTCCATTGGTGTCAGAGGAATTTAATAGCGAAAATCCTGGCTATATTGACCATGTGATGATACTTTATAAGAAATTTATAATTACTCGAAATGCTATGTCATGGATGGTATTGGTACTGGTTATGGTAATGACTACTAGCATTTAATTTCCTTTTCATTCCGAAGACTCATAGAGTCCCCAATGCACTATTCGGAGTTGCAGAAACAAGATGTAGTAGACAATTTAGAGGAAGATTTATAACTTAGCAGGTCTCATCTCACGCCGGTGGAAAGGGGCGAAGTACCAACTAGCCTTATGATTGTCATTTTCGTTACACGAATGCCTTTCCTTAGTAATGTCCTTACTCTCTGTAGCGTCCCTTCAAACTTGAGTAAAGAGATGGCAACATGATTTGGAAAAAAAAACAAAACAAAAAAAACAAAACAAAACATATATCCTGCCCCCAATATGAATTGAGCCTAACCCTTTGCGAATAGTACGTGGTGACCCGAGCTGAAAATGAGACATCTAAGGACTACAGTGTTAGTGGTGGTAGTATTAATGGTGCACAATCCTCTCTTGAAATTAAGACAAATAGCAGATATAAATGCAGTTGATATAAACCAATCAGAGCAGAAGTGCTAAAAGAAAATTATCGATTCTCATTATCACTTTTCATTGCCAATTTATCATCCACGTACAAAATCATCAAGTGTAGAAAGGATATTACGAATGTAGAATTCCTTTTGTAGTTCAGAACACAAATTGAGAAAAATGTATTTCTGACGTTTCGCTCATTTATTTGTTCATTGACAGGACTAAAATAATTACTTGTAGTACCTTATTTATTATATAATACGCCACTCTGAAAAACAATGATTCCTTCATAAAATACGTGTAGATAAACATAAACATTAGTATTTCACAAATGAATTACTGAGACATGGTTACATGTAGGATAAATTACTAACATCATTCCGTCTTTTGTTATCACTTGTGAACGTGGTCATTGAAAATTTGTCAAGCATGCCACAACCTCAAAACTGTACACTATCATATGGCCTACCTATGATAGTTACTGGCTATCCTGTGAGAATTCAGAAGAATGCTTGCATTAGTTCTCCATCAAAAGAGTAATAGCACACAAAAAAGGAATGGTAAAAATAAAATAAAGGCGAGAGCATTTACAAAAACAGTAAACTCTACGAGGCTGTTAAGTCTAGCATCGAAACTCAAACACATCAAGTAAATTATCTGAAACGGTGATGGCTAGAGAGAAAGGAAGTACACAAAACCCACCATAGCAAATGTTATGGGAAAATCAGAGAAATAATGCAGGAAGGAATGTAGAAACGAAGAACGACACAAAGTATCGTAGCAAAACAAACTACCAGGTGGTATGTGCGGAGCGGAAGAGAAAGAAATCATCAGCGAAGGAGAGTTCCAAAACATAACACAACACAAACCAAAGTAGCAGGTACGGTGCTGGCCGGAGAGAAAGTATACACCGACAAAGGAGGGAGGGGTTGCGTGGACACTCCCCTCCGGGCGGTTGGCAGTACTTGCGCCTTCTCCATTACCACTCCCACCGCTCGCCGGGTCGGGCCGCTGCGTGCAACATCCCCGCCCTTTTAATACCAGCAGCGCCCCGCCGTCGCTGGCCCCTTTCAGCCAGGGGTCGGGTTCAGCCCTTAACGTCCAATTAAAATTATGGCCAGGAGCGGCCTCCGGGTGCGTGGACGCCTTGACCTATCAGGTTTACGGCGGCCCTGGACCCACCTGAAACTTCCTCTCGAAGAGCGGCCGGCGCGGAGAAAGCATGACATGGGCGCGCTCGCTTGCCCTTTACCCCAGCAGCCGTTTTGTGTTTAGTGTTACGGCCCGTGTTCACCTCAAATCTTGGGGAGCGGAGTTGTTGCCATGTCTCTAATTGAATGGCGGAATAAATTTGTGCATAACAGGATGAGTTTCATATTTTCTGGAAATAAGTGCCGTATGCTGGAAAGCATTTAAAATGATTTTTGTTTAGGAAATGACTTATTTTTCATAGTTATTTTTTTCTTAAAGCCTAAAACCGGCAGCGGTAGCTCAGTGCACCAACTGATGTCACTGCAGCGCCTCTGAGCGGGAGGTCCTAGGTTCGAGTCCTGACGGCGGCAGGATTTTCGACACTAGCTTTTCAGCTAGTCCAACTTCATTCGCTGTCTGGAGGAGAATTCTAGCGGCCAGCTGCTCTGATCGATAGTTTTCCGTGGTTTCTAGGATCAACACCAGGCGAATGCCGGAGCAGTACCCTACCAAACGGGTCACGGACCGCGCGCGATCTGTCCTTCCTCTTCCTTGTCCTATCCTCTCCCCTTACACATACACTTACACTAACATGCACTACACTATGACATATTCCGGGAGATTGGTCGGGAGCTTAGAGCTTGTCCGGCTGGGGCGGTTCCCGCTGGTGGGAGACGTCCCGAGGAAAAACAACAATCAATTAACCTAAATTCAAGGACTAAATAAACCAGCAAGACAACCTATGCCCCGGGGAAACACGAAAAACATCAAGTTGTGCAAGCATACGTCATTTCCACCAGTACCCGTTTTGTACTTTCGTGTTAAGATTTCTGATGAAATCAGGTCATTGAAGTCGTATTATGTTGCTGGGGGTAACATATCCATGATCTTCTTGCGTGAGTACTTGTAGGAGATTTTTTCCTAATTATTAATGGTTGCATAATGCAAACTATATTGAATGTTTTTTTAAATTACAGTGGAATGAAAATTTTGGAAAAAATTTTAATTTTTTTCCTTGGAATTAAACACAAATTTAGCGACAACAACAAACATATGCATCATGGATGAGATTGCAAATAACAGAAAATTTCAGAGAATTTAGCAAATTTCTACAATGTTATAATTGGGAATGCTGCTGCGAACTTTCTGTCAAGAGAGATTGTAAATTTTATGTGTACACATAATCTTGTCTGGTAAATCAAATAATTATGCTCATTTTTATGATAAAAACAAATTTGTGAAATATTTGTAACGTGGTAATGTTTTTAACAACGACGTAATTTTTTAATTACAATTTTTAGTGGATTAATTCGTAGGTGTATTTTGCATTCAGTGATTTAATTAGATTACGAAACGTATTTAAAGAAGTCTAAACGGTGAATGAAGGTAGAACATTCAAATAAATAAATGCGTGGTCCAGAGATGGAAAAACAAAAATTCATTGAAAAGGTCGAGCTTTGCGATTTTGTTCGTCCACATTCTTAATAATAATTTAGAAAAAATCATTTTGGAGAAAAATTAACTCATGTTTACGAAAAGTAAAACTCTGCTTGGCATCCTTAGCAGAAGTGAAGTGGAATGACTTCCCTGCAAATTGGTGGATACTTCTCCTTCGAGGATAATAATTTAGGCACAGTACTAAGCTTCTCTATTTAAGCATGACTTACTTTCATTCTCCATGTAAAAGTGAAATGAAATTGCTGCTTTTGGGGAAAATGAAGCTGCGTGACGTCAGTGGAGGCTCCACAGTGTCAGCGGGATATTTCCACGTGGCTGCGCTGACGTCACGATCCGCCAGCTGAGGCCTGCGGCACGTGTTCCTCGGCGCCCACCGCAGGGCGAGGGCAAAGGGCGAAGCGGGGAGGGGAGAAAGAGGAGGAGGGGAAGGCGGCCGCGACAGTTATTGGGCGCTGGCACGCCTGGCACGGCCGCTACCGCCCTTCGCCTCGCCCGCCTCGCCCCCTGTGTCCCGCTCCGTCCGGCGTAGGAACCTCGCTCTGTGGGACGTCCCAGCACACATGCCACCACGACGCCATGCCGCTCGCACACATCCCACGCACTGCTCGCGTCTTTTACGGCTTCAGTGTACACACGGCACCCACGCTCTTTCTACATCTCTACATTCCTTCCGTTGGTTTTATCCTGCAACACAGAGTGGTATATGGCAAGAGTGTTGGAGTGGGATGAAGGCTTCCAGAGGGATGGCGACTTAGAGAGAAGGAGGTTTAGAAGTGGAAGTGTGAGTTTAAAAAGATGATGTAGGTTTAGAGAGTGATGGAGGTTTAGAGAGTGATGGAGGTTTAGAGAGTGGTGGAGGTTTAGAGAGTGATGGAAGTTTAGAGAGTGGTGGAGGTTTAGAGAGTGAGTGACGGAGGCTTAGAGAGGAAGGAGGTTTAGAGAGATGCATAGGAAGTTTAGAAGTGATAGGTTTAGAGAGGTGGAAGTTTAGAGAGTGATGAGGTTTAGAGAGTGATGGAGGTTTAGAGAGTGAGGTTTAGAGAGGGATGGAGTTTAGAGAGTGAGGAAGGTTTAGAGAGGATGAAGTTCAGAGGATGGCATTAGAGAGGAGGAGTTTAGAGAGTATGAGGTTTAGAGGGAGGAGTCTTAGAGAGTGATGGAGTTTAGAAGTGTGGAGTTTAGAGATTTACGTAAGCTATTGCGTGGTTAAGCGTTTATTTTGACGAGGCTTAGAGAGGGACGGAGGCTGGAGAGATTCAATACCATTCATTGCAGCACATGTTTCTCAACCAATGTACATAATAAAAAGAAATGTCGTTATCCTTTGCAAGGATATGCGTTTCACTTTCTCGTACACCAATTACGTAGTAAAGAGGAATTATTGTGATGTTGCGACAGGAAGTGGCGAATTTTTTCCATAAAAAACTCGTATTACGGGAAACTGATATTAATGGATGGACACTGATATAAATGGATAATCTTTTGTTCCTACGTCTATTAAAACTACATCCCCTGACACCCCTGTTGTGTAATCAGAATCCATCCATATTTTGTGGGTCGTTGATACTGAAAGGTCTACGCCAAAACGTCTGCCTTTCTGTCCATCTGTGGTTGACAGTAGTGACATAACCATTCAGATAATGATCTCCAAAATTGATATTACTCAATACATCTGCTCGTTTTCATGTCCCTGAGAATTTTAAACGGATATTTTTATTTTTGCGAGTACTTAAAATGAACCTGAATTTTCGAATTTCCCCAAAACTGACTCCGCACTTTTTCAATGTCGTTTTGCCTTGGAGAGAGCAAAGACCGCTTAAAATGGCACAGGTCTCACTTTCGTTGAAAACTCTGAATTATCGAAAATTGCAAAACGTTCAATGTTTTTAGACTTCTTCTTACAACTGCAACATTGAAGATATTTTTTATTACAATCTTTTAAAATATTTTATAAATTTGATTTTAAAAAAATTGTGTTCGAAAATTTGGGAAAAATATAGGCAATTTCAATTACAATTTTTAAAAATTTTTTTTTTTTTTTAATATAACAAATAATGCTTATAAAATGGAGCAGATCAAGATTTTGAGAGAATTTAAACAAATCAAACTACAATATTAATGCTAAAGATTTTTTCTTTGATGAAATTCATTCTAAAGAAATCTTTAAGTAAATTCATGTATAGTATTTTTTTTAAAGAGTAGTTTTCTCGTAATTTTGTCTAAAAATAGACAGTTATTTTTAAATTCTCAAATTACACAAGTTCTTAAAATTATTTAATCGATTAAGAAAAGTATGTTTATGAAAATGGCGCATTTTTCATTTTCGTTGAACTCTCTAAATTTTCAAAACTGCAAAAGTTAATTATAATGGGAGAAAATATTGCTCTTGTAGACCACTAGTTTTGTTCCATGTTTCCAAAGCGAGAATTCGGAACGCATTTGAATTTTTGATCTCTTGAGTTGGATAGTCTGGTGTCACCGGCAGAACATCTACAACATCCTGCACTGAGCAGTCGTGAATTATATCTTTTCTTGGCTTCCCTGTTCCTGTCATTGGAACGGAAGTTTCCGCTGAAAAATTCAGGAATAGCAGTTTCCTGGTCAAAGGTCACTTCAGTGGTCGGAGGAACAGAGAAGGCAGTTGAAACATGGTTCTCTTACTCTCTGAAGTTGCCGTCAAAATGAATCTTAGAATTGTGGAATAGAGAATGGTTCATCTACTGTGTAACAACATATAGTTACTAATTATTTATTCCTATCATATTGCTGATGTTGCCTTTTCTCTAAAAAGTAAGCAATTTCTTCAAATTATTGTGTATTTTTATTCCTAAAGGAAAATATTCATTTGAAAAATGTATGACAATGAAAAGTGTTATCACTGCATTGAACATGTATTACCATTACTCAGTAATCGAATATGGCTCATTGGAAAATTATCCCGGCAAGTGGTTGGAGTTTTCAGAAAAACGTTTTAGTTTTCCTGTAAACTCTGATCACAAGTATCGGATGATTCCTACATTCGTACATAAGGTGCAATTCCCACCTTCAGTCTGTTCCTATTTGTTTCATACTGGATGACTTGCTGATTCGCTTAATTATAGTAAAAATGCAGCACGAAAATGACATTGAATTTGGCCGCGCTGTTATATCGTGGGAGAGAGCACCTCCGTTAGCCATGGAGCAAGCAGGATGTGCGTAGAACAAGAAATCAATGCCGTTATAGAAATTGCGAGAACTTTGAACAAGTGGCGTGGCATGAAAATAAAAGGTGTTCAGGAGAACGAAGACTGAAATATTTTGAAATAGGGATCACCAAATACCCATTCGGTGAATACGACCTTAAACTCCACAACAAAAGGCAATTGCAAAACTCAAATTTGAATTGTTTGAAGATGTAGGATGTGTATATAGAACAAATATGTTCCAAAAACTCTCTGTAGTGGGGAATCACAGCTACTGAAACCCATCCACGCGAAGAAAAGACATCGTTATCTAAGAGGTTGAAATAGTCTTACGACTACAAGAAGACTGTACCCTTGGATATCATTCTTCCTATGCCGCTGCCACGTGGACACGGAATATCATTTCGCTTTAAGTCTATACAGACTTATTGATAAGTCTCCCCTGTGGCTGGCTATTTCAGTGTCTCCTTTCCATCCTGGCAGGCCCTCTGACCAGAGGGGTGAATTTTGCCTCCGACGTTGAAAACGGACAACTATTTGAAAAACTTTCTGTAGAAATAATACGTACACATGCTTTATTCCATTTATATTTTCCTTATATTGAAAACTAAACTCTAATTTTACGACATTTCTGATAATACTAAATCTCGATACTATTTACAACAATTATACAATATTATGAAGGGGATTACTTCCACTGCTATTAACAATATTCTTATTTCTCCGTTGTCCTGCTATGTAATTAATTCTCTCAATTTTAAATATTGCATTATTATTTACTTCCAATTTTAACCATTGCTTTGGACATACAACATTTTATTCGTTACCTGTTGCATGAGGACATTTTATTCTATACAGAATACCGATTCCTAGAAGTTCTAATTATTAAAACCAATTAGTGATTTGATGGAAACTACTATAAATTATCAGCCTTGTTCTTTCTCAAAAATAGAAATTTGACAATTATCCTACATTTATACGAATTCTAATGAGCTCATTAATTAAATGATCAACTTTTTTCTCCGTACAAACATTAAGGTCTCGTACGACTTTGAATAAAGTTCGTAAGCTTACTGCGACGACTTCTCAGAAGTGTTCTCGGATGTCTTCGGGCTCGAAGTTGTCCGTGGAATATCCTCAATATCCCTATTATCGCGTTCTTGCCCATCATTAGAATAAATTTAAAATGTTTCCGAAAGATTCTCAACTATTTGCTACTTTATAGTATTTGTTAATTTCCATTACTACCGGTAGCGGTAGCTCAGTGCATCAACTGATGTCACTGCAGCGCCTCTGACCGGGAGGTCCTAGGTTCGAGTCCTGACGGCGGTAGGATTTTCGACACTAGCTTTTCAGCTAGGTCGAATTCAGTCGCTGTCTGGAGGAGAATTCTAGCGGCCGGCTGCTCTGATCGGTAGTTTTCCGTGGTTTCTCCGATCAACACCAGGCGAATGCCGGAGCAGTACCCTAAGAATCGGGCCACGGACCGCGCGCGATCTGTCCTTCCTCTTCCTTGTCCTATCCTCTCCCCTTACACCTACACTTACACTAACATGCACTACACTACCACATATTCCGGGAGACCGGTCGGGAGCTTAGAGCTTGTCCCGGCTGGGGCGGTGCCCCGTTGGTGGGAGAGTCCTGGTTAGGGGAAACCCACTAACCGACGGTAGGTCGGTGCCGGATCTCACCATCCAACGGGGGAAGATCTCCGCCATCTCCCGAGAAAAAAACATGCACTACACTAACGGGACTAATGACCGAAGCAGTTAACGCGCCGGAAACACGAAAAAATCAATCAATCAATCAATCCATTAAACTAATACGCGGTCGTGACTCGCCCTAGCTGTGCGTCGGATGAAACACCTACGCGCGACTATCTTCAGCTGACTTATTGACAACTCCTGCCATCTACGGGGTTATCCTAATTTAAATCCCTTCGAAACACGGAGTCTATTTGAATTCAATTCCCAACTAACAAGAACAAACATTACCTTCATAATTCAATGCGAATAATTACTTTTACTTCTTACTCTGCACAATGCCAAGATATCAGAATTAATCTCAAGTTACTCATTTCACTCTCATTTAACTAATATCCAGTCTATGGTGAAAAAATATTCGTACCGCACCGATTGCTTTCACTGTGTTCAGTTAAAGAGCTTTCTAGAGAATGAAAATTTTCACCTTTTCACAGAATCATGGTTTTCAATTCCCTCCCCACATGTAATGTCTCCGGGGACGTGTCTCTCCAAATACACAATGCCATGACACCAAGAATGAAATACCACACTTTGTTTATGGGTTGCACTAACAACATATATTCTTTCATTCCCGAGCCTGCATACAATCCCATTATTACTAACGCTTGATGTCGATTTTCCTAGTCGTTTCATGGCAATACTTGGCGTTGCATCCCTGAATCCTATGTTCGGACCCACAGCAGAGCAGAAAGTCTATATATAATCTTAGAGCTTGAAATTTTATTTTATCTGCTTCGCGGAATCCCTTGGTTTGGGGCATTGCGAACGGCGTCCCGTGCCGTAGCACACATGTCGACGGGAGCGGATTCCAAGAAGTGACAACGGCTATAACCGATACAAACGAACCTTTGTTCTGGAAGGTTCCGGAACGAATTCAAATGTTCAGTAATGATTGGCTGGGATCTAACCCCCACTCTTGCGACCCTCAGCGCTGGGTAAAAATGTTAGTCGACGTAAGAATCTGTTGTGGGCAACATGTAAGCGCCCTCGGCTCCGTGTAGTGCACCTACACGTAATATCGCTGAAGTATTGCGTTGAGCAATTGGCCAATACCGAGCACCAAATTAGTACTATCAACTGTGTGTTACTATTTCAAGTTTTATTATGTGAACTGCTATGTGTTTGTTAATCAATGAATTCTTGGCTGTCCGGGATAAGCCGCGTCATGGTCGATGGAGCTGAGCAGTATAGCTCTGAAGAAGGTCACAACAAGATGGCCGAAACGTCAGCTCTATCGACCATGACACGGCTAATCCAGAACAGCCAAGAATTCAATGACTCCGGCCGCGGAAGTCTACGACTCTATATTTGATAATCAATGTTATTACCTGTACCTGTGTAAAACAAACTGTAAGTTATAAATTACCAAATATTAAATTGATGTGCAAAGAGAAATCACGACTTATTGACAGATGTTTTTTTCTGCTAAATTTCCTTAAACTGAACAATCGAACGGAGCAAACCGGAATGGACAAAAAACAACATCAAGTACAGTCTACTCCTCCCTAAGTACAAACCGGCCCGTTCTCAGGGGTTGCCGTAACAACGTATATTCTTTGATTCCCGAGATTGCATACAATCTCATTATTACTAATGCTATATGTCGGTTTTCCTATTCAAATTAATAGGAGGAGTTCCATTCAAATTAATAGGAGAATAGCCGGAGTTCTTGGCTTATCACATTATTTTTCTGAAACGGATACAATATTTTTTGTCTCCCTCAACGCTACAGTATTGGAACTAAAATCATATTCCCTGAATCCTAATTTTTCGTCCAGCACAGGCATGGCAATGCTTGTCGTTGCACGCTCTCTTCTCTCTGAAGTAGCAGGCCGCCTTGTTTTTTCCTTGTGCATTAGATACGTTTAAAATATATTTTGTAAAAAATGAAATGGCCACTCTCTAAACAAATATTAGTAAAGATTAAAGGATGAGTTAAGGTTCTCCAAGAAACCGTGCAACATCTAATCAGTATGTTTTGTCACGGGGTCGTAGAGAGGAATATCGTTTATCCCGGGGACATGGCGGGGGCTTCCAATTACCATGAGTTCGTGGCCAGAAATGCCATATGTCTTTGACAAGTGGCGAGAGCGCTCGGCAAGTTCGTACCGGGAGCGGTAGCTCAGTGTATCACCTGATGTCACTGCAGCGCCTCTGACCGGGAGGTCCTAGGTTCGAGTCCTCACGGTGGCAGGATTTTCGACACTAGCGTTTCAGCTAGGTCGAATTCAGTCGCTGTCTGGAGGCCGGCTGCTCTGATAGGTAGTTTTCCGTGGTTTCTCTGATCCACACCAAGCGAATGCCGGAGCAGTACCCTAACAAACGGGCCACGGACCGCGCGCGATCTGTCCTGCCTCTTTCTTGTCCTATCCTCTCCCCTTACACATACACATACACTAACATGCACTACACTATTACATATTCCGGGAGATCGGTCGGGAGCTTAGAGCTTGTCCCGGCCGGGGCGGTTCCCCGCTGGTGGGAAAGTTCTGGTCCACTAGCCGACGGTAGGTCGGTGCCGGATCTCGCCATCCAGCGGGGGAAGATCACAGCCATCTCCCGAAAAAGCATACACTACACTTACGGGACCAAAGCAGTTGATGCGACCGTAAACACGAAAAAATCAATCAATCAATCAATCATTGTCGGCAAGTTCGAGCCACCAAGCCCACTGAGCTGTCGCAACGTGGTCCCAACGCCGAATCGCGTTTGCAACTTAGTTTCCGCAGAGTGCAGACAAATTCTCTCATCGCCCGAGTCTCGCACTTGCGTGACGTGTGCGCAAGCGGATCCGCAACCGCAACCTTATCCTCACGCGATAAGAATACCCCAAACCTTCCCTGAATCGGAATTTTTCTTCGCTTTCTCTCTCTGCCTCACTCTCATTCTCTCCCTCTCTCCATCCCTCTCTCTCTCATTCTCTCCCTCTCTCTCCTTCCCTCTCTCATTCTCTCCCTCCTCTTCCACTCATATTCTCTCTCTCTCTCTCTCTCTCTCTCTCTCTCTCTCTCTCTCTCTCTCTCTCTCGCGCGCGCGCGCGCGCGCGCGAAGACTAACGTTCGAAGACGGAAGGTCCGCCGAAGGTCCGCGATGGCAAGCATCTGGAAACCTTCTGGTTTGAAGTAACCACCAGACGAATAGGAACTACAACCAATACCAGTATTCCTAGAGTACCAAATAACAATTCATGTGAATACAATAATAAGGAAGGAAGAACTTGATATGACTATGAGGCGGGAATCTTCTGATTTTATCACCCCGTAACTACCACTACCAAGCAAGTACGCAACCAAAGCCAGGACGCGAGAATAAAGAACGTTAATGGGAAATAACGCCGCGAAAAATCGCACCACAAATTACCGAGAAAGGCTGCAATGATTTAATCAGAGAATGTCGTGCCTGTATCCCTCAAGAAGCCCGAGTAAGGGTTCACCATAAAGGAGTTTCGCGGAGTACACATTAGTCCAAAAGGAAGGTTATAATCCTAGAGAAAGAAGAAGCAGAATATGCAGAAATACTTAATAGATTGACCAATTGGATTCAATTTCTTATTTATGAAAACATATTATAAGCGTTTTAATAATGAGGTGGATTAATCGAACATTTGTTGCAAATTGACAGCTCTATAATACTTTGAAAAGTTACTAAAAAGCTCTTGAAAACACGTACATCTTACTTAAGCAAAAATCCACATTATTTTTACTGATGCACACATTTTACATGACTATCAACTTAGAACGTACGCGAGGAGGCTTTTGTCAAGTATGAAGGAAAAAAATTAATGTTAGGAAAACTGAGAAACTGTTTCAATGGTCTTTGCCTCTTGTGAAAACTAAATTTCTGTAAGAAGGGTTAATATATATTGTTTTTAAGGAAATTAAAGATAAGAAAATTTTAATTTTTTTTTTTTTTTAAACTACTCTTCAAAAATACGTGTGATAATATCACATTATTAAGTTACAAGTAATATTTTTATGCAAGTAATATTTATTTCTCGTATTCGTAATTGCACTTGCATTAATATATAAATTAATAATTTCCAATGGGCGCACAAATTCAAAGAAAACTCGAAGTTTCCGCCCCTGAGAGAGTTGTGTATGATTTTGTTAGTATCTAGGAACTCTTCACAAAAAACAATATAGTGAAACAGTTTCGTTATTGACTGAAAAATGCAAATATTTGATTGTGTTATTAACGCATTTTCTGACAATTTTCGCAAATTCGAAATTTCTAAATTCGGGTCGAAAATTTTATTTCGTACCGACCGAATTCTCTTATTCAGTACCTCACTGCGTGTGACGCAGCCGATGTCATGCAACAGCAAGGCTCCAAGTTAAGAGGTCTTGCCATAAAATATTTCTATTCACATTTTGCGTTATGGAACAGTAACCTCTCTGATATTCTTGGTATGCTTCTACTTGCTGAACTATATAAATATACTTTACTATACTATGATATTGCAGTATTTGTAAAGACTGTTTTTGGTAAAACATTTAATTTCAATTTGTTGTTTTTGAGCAGCCTGCGTGCAACTTTTGGGAAAGTATTTTGGGTTGTTTTGTTCATCAGCAATTTTCCTGCTGCAGACCGGTAATTATTAACTAGCGCGCCAATGGAAACGGTGCAATTAAAATAAAAGGATGGTGAAATTGTCAGCATTAGGAAATTAGTACATAAATAAGTAGAAAACATGTCATACATGACATTCAGAATTGATTTTATTATACTTAAGGATTTCAAAAGGAGTTGCCGGGAATGATATTTTAAGATAACTTGTATCTTAAAAACCAAACAATTTGTTATCAATAGTTTTATTTATTTCTCCAAATAAATGTTTCTTTTGTAGTTATGACAATAATTCTGTTTGAGATTCAGAAAGGTATACATTATGTGTTTGTTCAAGCTTCCGTCAGTAAGACAGCACCTGAAAAGAACATAATCATCATGAACTAGAAATGCTTGATGAATATTTTTGTATATTTATGAAACTATGTGAGTAAATTCTTATGAATTATCAGATTTAATGAACTAAAGGAACAAATTACTGTTTCATAAGTTGTAATTTTTATTTCAAATGTTCAAAAAAATACTATGTAGATCACAGGGATAGAACTTGCATAGTGAATTTCAAATTCAGAATATGATAATTTGAAGAGCTCATTACTTTGTTAAATATCTACAAAATTTCTAATGCAACAGTAACAAATTTCAGTTAGATAAAAATATTTTCAAGTATGGAGTATTCAATTTAGGAAATAGAAATATAATGGAAATTTCGGAACTCATATGTTTTTAAAAACTTACGGCAGACAATTATCTTCATGCGTAAATCTCTTCTTTTATGGAAACCTGTGAACCATAATGTAATAATTAAAAACCTACAGTAAATTTATGAAAAAGATGAATTGATAAATATACTGTAATAATCAGAAAAATATACTGTAATAAAAAATACACTCTTCGATTGAAAAAAATTGAAACAAATAATTTTCTTTTCACTGAAATTTTTATTGTATTTGCTAGTGTAAACATTTAGGCATTTCAAGAATACTGGTGCTACAGAATTGCACAGACTATTTTTTTCTACAGAATCACACCAATTAATTTTCTAATATATTTAGCCTACGTCAGTTTTCATTGTTGCACCACCCTCTTCCTAGCTGCCACCTATCAGCCTCTAATATACATGTTTTTTGCAATTTCTCAATTGTTGGAACGCTTAACAATAATTGAAATATGACTTAATTAAAATGATTGCAGAAAAGTAAAAGTATTAAATCATATTCTCATTCAAAATTTTGAGCCGTTCTTGAGAAAATATCGTTTGAACATTCTGAATTTACACAATTTTTATATCGTTTCACAAAAACAAAAACATTTAGAAACCTTACACAATTATTGTATTCTGAATTTAATAATATATAAAAATGTTCATAGTGTAACCCTTAACGACGTTACATATCTGTCAAAAAATTCATTTCTGAATTTTTTGACAATTCAAAAGCAACATCCAATCCAGGCATTTAGAACAAAAATCATTCAGAAGAAAAAAGAATATGATCGATATTGGAGTTTCAGAATTCAGAGAATTCAACAAAAACAGGATAGGCGCCATTTTTAAAGACGGAATTTGCTAAAAAAAATTAAAATGTTCCTGAAGCTTCATGTGAAGTTCCCCCAAAAATTAAAATATCCGTTTCAAAATGAAGAGGTTGCGACATAAGCCAGATCACTCGAAAAAAATCAAATTTGGTGAAAATTTGCGTACGGGTTCGACTGCTAGCGTTGTTTTCTGTCTTATACAGACGGATGGACATACATTTTGACGTATGATACCTTTTATGATACCTCCCTTTGATACCAGTTTTCGATATCAAGGACCCACAAAACGGGAAATGAATCTACACAACAATTTAGAAAATGTATTACATGTAGGAACAATAATTATCCAGTTTTCCGGTATTGGGGCCTATAATGCGAGTGCGTGACAAAAAATTGCCATTTTTTCTCCAGCTTTCCATAACATTCTCTGTGCTACGCATGTAGTATACAAAAAAAGTAAAACAACTTATTACCCCTAGTCGAATACCTTAAAAACTGTCATTCCCTGTATTGAGGTTAATAATTCATCGTGGATTCCAAGTCTAACGCTAATTTTTTTAAGCGTTCGTTGTGGTTATAAACACGAACTAGACACAACTCCTGCTTATGTCCTTTAAGAACAAACACTTTTTGCTAAATCACTTTGGCGAATTGTCCGCGAAGACTCGACTGTAGACTCAGATTTCGAAGACTCGACTGTAGTTTGTAAATACTCAATATTAAATGTGTAAATAAATTTGCTTTGCAGTGACTTTTCATTTTTAAGTAACTTATTAATTACGGTAATTTTAAGAGGCGCTTTTTCTAAAAAATATAAATATTGTATTTGCATTCTTCGTAACTATGAACATGGGTTTTTAGAATTTTTTGAGTGGCGTAACATTTAAACAATTGTCCATCCTTTCGTCCGTTGCACATTAATACCACCATCAATTGCCCAACAACTAATAAAACTATAAAATACCCAGATTTGAAATTTGATTCTAGACCCTAGACAACGCAGAAATAAACCTCCCAATAAGTTGAAAATAATTAACCGATCTTCGTGCTTCACAATTTTTCGACAAACCTCTCCAGTTCCATGCATCAACTAAGGGTCTGTAGTACATCTTCCTCTCTCTTTGTAGTTTCAAGTTGTAATGGTACACATCTTTTGAGATAGTTCAAGTATTAAACCTTTAAGCTTATGCCTAGTTGTAAAGCAAACTAAACAATGTAAATTCATCAGTAGAGCAATAATAATAATAATAATAATAATAATAATAATAATAATAATAATAATAAAAATTTGCAATAACATTGCACTTACATCAAACAATTGCACTTCTCACCTCCAACATCTTCAGTAGTCTGCCGTTCTGGTTACCGCGTGATATTATACGTAACATCCCATGCAGCCCATTCCATAGCCACCATAACCCGCACCCATTCCGGGCATAATGCCACCATACGGAGGTATCATCGGGGGAATGCCCATTCCTAATCCCATCATCCCATGTCCCATTCCAGGATAACCCATCCCATATCCCATTCCCATGCCTACTCCCATGGGAGGGAAGGCGGTCGCAGACGACAACAGAAGAAATAAGCACACAACGATGATTGTTGGCATCCGCATGGCTTGAGGTAGAATCTTGTTTCTCCGCGCTCTGAGGAACAGAAATTACGCTCTACAACGTGAAACTTACTTTCGCGGTGTGACTTTATATAGAAGTCATCGTCTCCGCCGTGGTTTCATCTCGCTACGCGTCATAAATTCCCTTGGATGGATTTGCTGACGCGGGGAATGAATGCGACATAAAGGGCGGGCATTTGCTTTCTCGGCGGAAAATTGATTTTGATGGGTCATCTGAATACATGCTTCACTTCTCAGGCGGGCATTTCTTGCTAATTTTACGACAAGAACCATTTATTTTCGAGGATGTCAACAAATCTTCGATCTTGAGATCAGTTTTCTGTCGCAAAAGCTGAAAATCGATTTCATACACTCCAGAAAAAAGAGCGCGATTGTTTACGCAAGGACATATGTGACTGACTCCTATTTTCTCATTGATTGGGATGTATGGAAGTTCTTATTACAAACGGAGATGCAAGTCGTTCCCTTATTTTCGCTTTAATTTTTGATGAATTTGGCATCTTGACGGAAATATTTTCAATAAAACCCCAACGTCTTATTGAAACTATTTTTGGTAAGAACAATTTAAATACAAAATACAGAAATATGAGGACAAATAGTAGAACCGACTGTTTATAGTAAGGCATGAGCCTTAAGCCCTATTCGATCTTTTATTCGTATGTGTTAAAAAAGCGGAGTAATTATTACTTTTAATAACAAAATGATCTCTACATGGAATGAGTTAAAAAAGAAATAAGTTTTGAGATAAGAAATAAATATTTGTATAAGTCACTTTCGCAAAACACGTAATCCCAGTCTCACTACGGTCATATTCAATGCTTTTTTGCAAATTTTTAATGCAATTTCCATGTTAATGCCATCTATTGGCCATATGAGGGTAGTCGTTACGCTGTATGCTTATTATTCAAATACAATATAATTATTTTACATTAGTAGCCTATACTTTTATCAATTGTAGTTTCAATAACTATAAATAGGGGCTCAATTGGATAAGGGGTTATATTCAGTGTTTTCCATAGGTGGCAGTGGATCTAACTTTATCCCTATGTTTCGGTTTCCAAGTTTTCCAATTTTTAGATTTAACTTCCAGTGTAAATGTTACATTGTAATAATAGAAAGAATGAATGAAGGAAACCCTTGTAAATGTCTACTTATTCTTAAGGAAACCTGGCCATTTTATATTTTATCGCTATTTTAATCATGTGACCAGTAACGGTTTCTCAGAGGAGGGAAGGGATGATCGTTCTCTTCACTCATTTCCTTTGATTAGATTCATTTACCAAATAAAATGATAATTGATATTCGGAAGAAAATGTACAGTTTTTGAGGTGATAACTATGAAGAAAATTATTTTGATCGAGATCTTAACCTTCATGGAAACGATCGCAATCAATCGAAGCCACCACGAGCAGGCACTCTCAACCTTTTCTCTTGTGTTGATAGTCCAATCTCTCAGCGCTGCTGTGGCAAGAAGTGGAATTGTTTTTAATGAAGGAAATGGTAAAAGATGAGAATGTCCTCCCTTGAAAGGACATCTATTGTTTTTGAGTCTGACGAACGCGATATGGCCGGTGAGATACGAATCGCTCTGGTAGGCAAGGGTCAGACGTGAGCAAAGCAGCAGGCTGGTTTAATCTGACAATCTAGGCTGACGGTAGACATGGGAAAACCGAACTGATAGATTTTTGTCTCGTATCCCATCGCAAGACGACACATGTAATCTAATTCGTTGAACACTCCCTGGCCGCATTATTAGGTCATCTCTAAGAAAAGATGTGAAATATTTCGTTAGCTTTTAGTTTCCATATTTCTTGTTAAGTTCATGACAAGGGGATTGCAACACCCTCTTGTTATTGGTCAGTCATATCCTCATTGCTAACAAGTTCATCCACCGCCAATAAAGCAATAAACTAACGAAGTCTAAATATGTATTCCCTGAAAAAGTAGTTCATTGTTAAGTATCATTTAGCTGAGTGTCAACGTGTCAACGTGTTAACGTGTCAGTGCGGTTTGTGAAGTAGATTTTGGTGACATTAAATGTGATTGAGTTCATTCGTGCAGTTTATTTCAAGTGTAAGTTTTCGCAGTTCCCTCAGAAAAAACTTTTCAGTAAAATTCCTAAAAATAGACATGGGCAAGCTCAAAGTCCTCACAGATGAACAAAAAGTTGTAATAACTCATCTTTTAACAAATGAGAAGTATAATAGAAGTGAAATATCCTGAAAATGCAATGTGTTACGAGAGTCAATCCGAAGAATGAAAGAGAAGTTTGAGAAATGTTAAAAAATTACTATAAAAATATATTAAAGTGTTTTTTCTAAATCTCAAAGTAGCGTAATAATGTGGCCAGGGACTGTATGTTGAATTTGAGATAGTATCCTCCTCTTAAGAAACATGCTCGAGCAGCCACTGAAAGTAACTTAGTGTGATTTGAAGGGAGTTGCCACCAGTGTGACTCGGTGGCCTAGAAGGCATAGCGCCCACACAGCCCTCGATCTATGCAGCTGTACACCTTTCTGAATCAAAGAATAAGTGAAAGTGGCTGAAGAAATTGCACGAGAAATACAATTTGACGGGGATTGGTAAAATCAATTTACGTGCGTTGTTGTGGTTATTAATATGTTGTCTTTTATTTTTGTACACGTCCTCTTTTCTGTAGAATTAAAAGAATCATTTGTAAACCTTGCTGCAGCACATTTTGACTGGGCAGCTTTTGCTGTAGTAAAACTGAGAGAATTAGTAGATATTTTACGTCTTGCTTTGCTACATGAAATAATTCATAGTACATCTTACGGCGCAGATTATGACATATTTGCCGTTTATATCACGAATATTTGCGTCATCACACATTCATTCAATCGAAACGAGAGGATCGTGTGAGGGCGGTAATCGGAACAACCATTCATTGTTTTTTCTCACAGATGTCAAATATCCATGGTATCACAGTAAATTGTTTCCCAAATAAACACTGATTTTCTTATAAAAAATATATCCGAATAAGGTGGTGAAAAGTGCCCCCTAACCAAACCGATAATCGCGACGCTCATACGAATATATTTGTTATTGAATAGTATCACTTACCAGCAGGTGTTACAAGATTTTGCTGACACGTGCTCGTTTTGATGTTGAAAGGATTTATATTATCGAAATAAGATCATCAAGCCCCTTTTGTTTGTAGTTTTTGTATTGTTTCTAATGTAAATCGAATTATTCGGTTTTAAGTATATTAATCATTCGTGTTTTATTATAAATCAAATTACTAGTTATTTATTGATCTTTGACAAGAGACAATCAGTCATAGTACTCTTCTTCTAAACCAGGGATCACGCCTTCGTTCAAAAACAGTATACTCAACATTTCTAATGGATTAACAGTTTTCGCCAGGTAACGAGAGTGTGTCAAATAATCGCAGCAATGTGGGTGCAGCATCCCAAAATGCGGCTTCCATCCACACGTTGACAATGTCGTCTCGCTCCCGATATTTCCCATGACGGAAAGGGTTTTTACAATCACGATTTGGCACGAATTTCAAATTTTTAAACAAATGAAATTGGTTTTTATTTTTCTACTATCGTCCACATGTTTAAAAATATGAAAAAATATGTCATGGAATGTTTGAAGAATATTCCAGGAAAACACCTGAGACAGTACTCCAACGTTATGTCGAAAACTGATTTTGAATTCTTTTCTATTTGAATTTAGTATTAAAATTGGTTGACAAAAATACTTTCAAATTCTACCATTTTTTCCTTTCTCTGCAAATGTTTTAGCCTGATACATACAATAGAAACTGAGAAAAATAAAACATGTAAAACACGTTTCTCATTGTATCTCTGCAACACATTGCCCTAGGAGGCAGAATTTCTTTGTGAGTCTACGGCATTTTTTATTATCTTTCATATGAGAATCGGCGTTATGAATTTGGTTAGGGGCACTTTTCACCGCCTTATTCAGCTATATTCTTTATAATGTTATAATACAAAAAATGCGCATGAAACTCGTTTACAATGTTGCTTTATTGCAGTCACACCAGTTTCAAAACTCGCTCGTTTTCAAAACTTGTACTAATGCAATAGAGGTTAATACTAGTTCGAAATAAACTGATAGCATGCAACATTGGTGCCTTGCTTCTGCCACCAGAGCATTCTGTGCGACTTACTACATCATTAATTTAATTTAAATGCAATTTTCTTGTATCTTGTGTAAACCCAATTCCAAACTTGTTTTAAATACCTCTATTTAGTCATTACCTTAAGTATTTCTCAGCTTTTTTTTCTCTCTTTTTCCGTCTCTTTCCTATTTCCCCCTATTTCTCTCTTCCCTGTCCTTTTTTTTTTTTTTCCTTCTTTCCCTTCCTTTTTCTTTTTTTTTTTTTCACTCTTTTGTCTCTCTCTCTCTCTCTCTTTTGTCCCTCACTCTTTTTCCCTCATTTCTCTTTTGCCCCCTCTCTCTTTTGCCCTTCTCTTTTCCTATTCTCTCTTTTCCACCACTCTTCTCTCTCTCTCTCTCTCTCTCTCTCCGACTCTCTCATTTTCCCCACTCTCTTTATCGTTCCCTCTTGTTCCCTCTCTCTTTTCGCCACTTTCTCTGTCTCTCTCCTTTCTTTTTCTTTTATTCTCCATCCCGCGCCACCCGTTCTCCTGCCCTCTTCGCCCCGCGTCACAAAGCAACGCCATACAACAATGAAGCTCAAGTGGCTGGGAATTGCATTTAACTGAAGTGTCTTGTGCTGCAACGCCATGTAGTAGAGTTATAACAAAATGTACAGTATAAAAACCTTCTCCATGAAAAAGAAGTAAATGTTCCAAGTTTCATTTATATCTGTCAAACGGTTTTGGATTAAATCGATCTCAAACTAACATCCATTTATGTATCATAATATTAACTTATCTATTTAACAAGCGTATAGGGATGCCTTTCTTAACAATAATTATGTATTAACAAATAAGTTCGAAGCGTTTGGACCATAAAATATTGTACGCTATATTTTGAGTTTTATTATGCCAGTTCCTCTATGATCCGGGGAGCGAATTAAAGGCAGTATAACGAAATTAGGAATGAGACAGCGTACTCAATAGTTTTTCTTTTTCTGACACACTTTACGTAGTTCCGTTATTCAGCATGCGAGACCAAATCCTTGGTAATTGATATTCCCTATGAAAAAGCCTATCATTCTAATTTTTGGTTTCTAAATTATTCTGGAAAATATGAATTTCTTAATAAGTTGATCAGCTCATTAACCAATGTACGCAAATTGTTCTTCCAAGTCATCCTTGAGTAAGCAATTTAGATATGTCTTGATTTTACCTTTCTTTAGCTAGATAGGAGTTACCTAGCATACCATGTTTGCTTCCACGATCAGGAAGCAGAACATAGCAGGCTTCTAAGACGGCGGGGAGAATTTCCGCGAGGTTTCCAATCCGTCCCAGGAGATCCCTACTCTCCCGCAGCTGCCCTCCGGACATTAGAAGGACCGACTAATCGTTATGAAAACTTTCGACTCCGATTCCTCCTGCAGCGGGCGCCGCGGAGGGGCTCGGTCGCAAGTGGCTGGGTGAGGAAGGCGCGAGGAGGGGAAGTTGAGGGGAAAGGGGTGGAGCGTTGGAAGTCCAGAGGAGATGGATCAGGCCAAGTAGTTGGAAAGGGAATGAGGGTGGCTTGCAAGCGGGTTGACTATCAGCACGTGGCAAGATTGCCTGGTGGGGAGAATTTCTGGAAAATAGGAATTGTGACTACGAGAGAGATATTATTGATGATGATGATGATAATAACAACAGTGATAGTAATAACAGTAATTGTAAAATTATAATTTTAACATCAATATTGTAATTAAACTTTAAAATGTATTAATTAATTTAACTAATGTTACAACTTTAATATTAATAAAGTTGCTAGTCGTCGTTGTTACAAAAGTAATGTTTTTATATGGATGATGTTTGTAATTTCAGGGAAAAGTATTGGAACATGCTCAACAAACATTGGAAACATGACTCATGGTCAAAATTTATTTTTCTACCCTTTGATTAAAAGTTATAAAGATTATTTAAATAATAATCAGCTCTTTCTTTCTCAATAGTCTTCAAAGCATAGATTTTGCCAATCTCTGACACTAGATGGGGAATTTTTTGAAGATCAGTGCGGGATAGTCAGGTCAAGGGTGGAATCAGCCCAAAGCTCGGTCTAAGGATGCAAAATGGGAATAGTTTAGGGAAGTGAAGAAGGCAGGTGGTCGGTGACTTATATTCTAGGGTGCTGCTCTACATAGAAACCTCTGATCGGAGCACCTGTTCTACGAATTCAATTCCGATGGGCGCTACAAACCGACACGAAACACATCACGCAAGTTTCCGCATTCTGGAGATGATAGAAACGCGGCAACCCAATCACGAGTATTAATAGTAATTATGCCTATTTAAAAAAAAAATAATAATATATTAATAGTCATTTAGGGTCATTTTTTATCGTTCCCTAGTATTGCACCACTATTATATCTAATTTAATTATGGAAATAAATTTGTTTTCAAAGGGAAAAGAAGAATTGATTTATGAATGCTGCCACTTTACAAAACTACGTTTAGAGTAATAATACATATTATTTAACATTAACGGGAGTGCTTGCAATAGATCTGTGAGATTCAAGCCACGCAGTTTTTTGTTCCTGAATGATTGCGATGCATTATTGTCTGATATTTCATGTACTCCTTCATTGTATTTTACTGATATCACCTGGCCTTTTATTTTTATCCTTGTGCTGAATAATTTCCCGTGAGCATGTTAAAACTTGATCACAGTGCTGCGCGATATCTGTCACACAGGTTAGGTGAAATGGCGCTAGTGGCCAGAGCGGTACGTATCATGAAATTATTTTCAGTCGTGTCTATGACAAGTGCCTAGTCATAAAATGTAATAATGTGTCTTATCTACAATTTACTGTCATAATTTCTTACCAAAGATAAAGATGAAATAGGGGATAGGGAAATGACAAAATGCGAACCTTGCAAAATGAAAAAAACAAAAAACAAAGACTCTAAATATTTTTATGAAAAAGTAATATATATTAGTTTAGAGCATCCCAAAATAATTGGTGGAAATTGTATTTAATATTATTTCATAAGGGTAATAAGATGTTTAATTATTTTTGCATGTACTTTGTCAATTTTTTCCTTTCTCACCATAAGTATTACGTAGACATATAACGATGACAGACGTATAAGTATTAAGTAGACAAGAGTTCTGCAGTTTAATATTCATTAACAATTCCATTAGGAGACATGTAAAAAAAAATAAAATAAGTATTTCAGGAAACAGACCTACTGATAATTCGCATTATCAAACGTTTTCAGCTATATCTGAGCTTTTCGGGTACTGGCGTAAGTGTACCTATTTTCGGGCACTCCCGGGTTAACGAGTTAAAAATAGTATGCTACTGTAACAAAGAGCATGAGTATAAATGGTTTTCTAACTAAATGCATGGCATTGTTACGGATTGAGTACAGAATTAAGCATGGCAGTCTGTTTGTATCGTAGGATTCCATATATCTTCCACATACAATACACAGACGAGATCCCGTGTTGTGCAGCGGCTCCTTGTCGGGCACCGCGCCCCTGCCTGTCGCGTCTGCGGCTGCAAGACTGCTGCCGCCTCCGTCGCCATCCTCGCTATTCCCGCTTCCTCCTCCACGCCACACCCCCTTCCGCCCTTAACTGTCCTCCCTCCGTCACCTCCTGCGTCTCCTTCCCCTCCGCCTCCCGCGCCATCTCTCCTCCCCTCCGCACTGCTCTCCGCCACTGTCGCCCCGTCTCTCACTCCTCCGCCGCCCGCTGCCGCCCGCCCATCCATGGCTCACCGCTGCGACGACGCCGCCGCCCCCCGCCGCCACCACCGCCGCGCCGCCGCCGTCCTCCGCCCGCCGCCGTCCGCGCCGCCGCCGCCGCCGCCGCCTGCCGCCGCCGCCGCCGCCGCCGCCGCCGCCGCCGCCGCCGCCGCCGCCCCGCCACCGCCGCCGCCGCCGCCGCCCGCCGCCGCCGTCCCGCCGCCGCGCCGCCGCCGCCGCCGCCGTCGCGCGCCGCCGCGCCGCCGCGCCGCGCGGCGCCGGCCGCCGCCGCCGTCCGCGCCGCGCCGCCGCCGGCCATGCCGCGCCGTCCGCTGCCGGCCGCCGCCCGCCGCTGCCGCCGCCGCCGCCGCCGCCGCGCGCCCGCCGCCGCCGCCGCCGCCGCCACCGCCACCGTCGCCGCCGGTCACCGCACTTAGCGCGAGGATAATTGAGAGAGGCGTGTTGGTGACACTATCAGCGGCTGCGGGCGGCGCGGCGCGGGGCGTGGAGAAGGGTGGGACGGGGCGGGTGCGGTGCATGCCGGGTATTGATCTCGGCCGGCACCGCGTGGCCATAACCCCGGCACACTCCGCGGCCTCCCCGCGCTCAATTGTCCCCGTTCGGTCCTGCGGCAACTGTCTCCTGCCCTCCCCTCCCTCCCCTCCCCACTCCTCCCGGCGCCATTACGAATGCCTGATGGAATCCGCCCTTTACAGCCTGATCGAGCGCCTTCGAAGTTCTTCTTCGTCAGTGACTCCTATGAATATTTTCTTAGTGACTTTCTTTAAAACCTTTTCTTCTTCACTATTTATTCTATTTTTTTCTGCTTCAGGATTCTTGCAATGTATTTCTCTTTTCCCCAAAAGTTGTATACAAATTCTTTTTGCTTCCTTTTAAAAAAAATCCCCTTCTTCTCGTGGATTTCTTCTTTTTCATGAATTCTTTCTCCAACTTCTTCATGAATTATGCCTATTTTTCACAAATTTCTCCTTTTTTTTCTTTTTTTTTTTTTTTTCTTCTTCACTTCCCCCTCTTGAATTGCTTCATCTTCTCATTATTCTTGTTCTTCCTATATTCACATTTTATACATTTAAAGCTAAGACATCAACATAAATTCGACAATCCAAAACTCCGTTTCATACAGAAAAATCAAATCTGTTCGTTCGTTTAGCAGTTACAAATAAGTTTTCTATAATTCGGCAACAAAAATATCTAGGTTTTGAAATGTTAATCTCTCGCTTTTTTTAAAATTTATTATTATTATTATTATTATTATTATTATTATTATTATTTTCTTCATCTTCCAACTATTAATATTTAAATTTTTGGGAAGGGATTCTGAAACTCAAGAAAGCGTGCGCAGATGACTTTCTCCCTCAAACGTCACATACAGATTTTAACAGTTTTTTTTACTAAATAAATAAATACACCCAGAAACAACGCCCAACAATGGGAGCTTATTCTGATAATTTCAAACTACCATGACGCTGATTTCTCAATGTAATACAGTGATAACTCTGAAAGAAAAGCAAACGAAGGGCGGGAAATTCGAATTTGCAAACTTCTATTTTTTAAGTGTAAATGAACTTTTTCAAGAACCGATTTTTTAGAATAGATTTCAATTAAGAAAAATCTATTATTAATATTATTCTTTTGCAATGTTAATGCTTTTCATTTTCGAAATTACAGAGATTTTCGAATATGGGACCAGCACCATTTTTTATAGTCATTTGATACATATAAGGAGAAAAAAATCGAGCCATTAAAAAAACTTAAAATTTTTATGTTGCATTTGTTTCACCAAAATACGAAAACAACTCAAATTTTGAAAATAACTGTACACTACCTCATTTACGGATATAATCGTAAAGAACTAATATGATTCAAACTAAGAAAATTTCTATCTTCGATATTATAGTTAAAGAAAAAGCCTAACGAAGTTTGAACGTGTGTAATTTTCGAAGAACAAAGGGGCTCAACGAAGATGAAACTCTTGCAGGTAGATTGACAGAGGCAAGACGGGCGCACAGACGGGCGCACAGACGGGCGCACAGACGGGCGCACAGACGGGCGCACAGACGGGCGCACAGACGGGCGCACAGACGGGCGCACAGACGGGCGCACAGACGGGCGCACAGACGGGCGCACAGACGGACGCACAGACGGACGCACAGACGGACGCACAGACGGACGCACTGACGGACGGCAGACGGACGCACAGACGGACGCACAGACGGACGCACAGACGGGCGCACAGACGGTCGTACTGACGGTCGTACTGACGGACGTACTGACGGACGTGCTGACTAGGATTATTTGGCCACCTTTTTGTTGCGTGCTGACGGACGTGCTGACGGACGTCTGACGGACGTGCTGACGGACGTGCTGACGGACGTGCTGACGGACGTGCTGACGGACGTGCTGACGGACGTGCTGACGGACGTGCTGACGGACGTGCTGACGGACGTGCTGACGGACGTACTGTGTAGGAACATTTAGCCACCTTTTTGTTGTAAGGCGCGGAAATAAAAGAGTTTTTCAGTCGAAAAATTGCCGTTTTCTCGCCGCATTACAATGTTTTCTCTATTCTGCGTCAGTATTATGCGAGAAATTAGACAATAAAGTTTATGAAATTGGTCATCCAACTTTTCCACAAAAACGTATTAGTTACTTGTCATCAATACGTTCGTCGAACTCGTCCGCACATGCGCCTCTTCAATGTAATTTGGATAACGGTGTGTTTCTTTCATTTTACTTTCTCGATTATTTCGTAAAAATTGTATTCGTGTGCTGAAATCGGCGATTTTTGACGGAAAAATTCTTTTGCCGCTTCTGCTAATGAAAAAGTGGATTAATTAGGTCGTATACGTAGTCAATTACATTTTCTAATACATCAAAATCCATGTTTTGTGGTCCTTGATACTGAAAGATCGATTGACGAAAAACGTCTAAGATCTGACTGCGGTCAACGCAAGCGCTGAAACCATTCAGATGATTTTCTTCAGAAAAGATATTCCTTGATCTATCTAGTTTCAGTTTCAAAGACAGTTTCAAATTTTTTAATTAAATTTTAATCTAGAAAACGATTTAAAATGGTGGGTGATTTTTTTACCCTGAAATACCTGATCTTTTGGAAATTGGAAGTTCGAACTTTTTTCGTGTTCTTCCTGTAACTAAATATTGCCTACAGATCGTTTTCTAATAAAATGTGTTGCTCCATGATATCTTGACATTTGGTATTGTACAAATTTTCGAAATTATTAGAAGATTTTTTGTAATTTTGCGTACAACGTAGACGAATTTTAAACAAATATTTTCTCAAAAACTGCTCCAATTTTTTATTAAATATTCTCCTTGTATGCGTCAAAGAACAATATAAAAGATACGCTTGTCCCGTTTTCGTCGAGCGCTCTGTATTTTTGAAAATTATAAAAAATACCATAGCAAAAGTACAATATTGAAGATAGATATTTTTGTTTAAAATAAAATTGTTAAAAATAGATCTTTAAAACAGGTTATATATAATTTTTGAAAAAAAATTAGTAGTTTTTGCGTAATTTCTATTTGAAGTTAATGCTATTTATAGTAAAATTTCCAATTTTGAGTCTTTCCTATGGCACTCGCAATGTCTTTAGCTGTTATTTCTTTTAAATTCATTTGGGGCAGGTTCTCGTGTTGTTTCTTAATACTTTTCATCCACGATCCAGATTCATCGAATCCACTGGTTTTATTATCCAATTATTATTATTATTATTATTATTATTATTATTATTATTATTAACACTCGCCAACAAAAGAAACACAAAATTAATAATTTGTCTGTATTAAGCCTTAAATTTGAAATGAAATGCATTTTAAATCAGAAAAATAACTAAGTAAATATTGTGCATTTTAAGTAAAATTACCATAGAAAATCGAAACCATAAGAATTGTTTTAGAATTTTTTCAATAATTTTGAAGAGGTGAATTTTAAAAATTCCCAAAATTAAAATATGAAATTCAAATTCGAAAAACGTTTGAAACCCAGCCTCTGTTAAGTTGCATATCATATAAACGTCCTTTAAGAAACCTGAAAAATGATATCTTTTCCAGCTCTCTACCTTAATTTGGAGAGGTTCTACATCAATTTTTAGTTTTTTGGGGAACCCAATTTTGTAATACTTTACATGGCAAACGGGTAGAAATATTTTACTCAAAATTTGTAGTTTTCTTATTCTTCATTCATACTACGTGTCAAATTTCATCTGAATCTAAAATGGTGAGGTGACTGTTAATTTCATGTGGAATCACCCTAGGCACAAATTAAATTCACCCACATTCTCTTCGGTGGGATGTAAGAAAGAAATTGAGGTTAATATCAACTTCTTTTGAAAAAAATTTGGGATGATAATAGATTAACATTTAAGACCATTTTACGTAGTTTTAAACAATTATTTTAATAACAAAACATTGTATTGATGAATGAGAAATTGTATACCGAGAAATTGAGAATCATATTCGGGATTTCTGCGTCAGAATATTGATATTTTACTAGTTGTTTGAGAATGTAATTTTGAATAGTTGTTTAAATATAATTTTTTGGCGAAACCTTTTCGTTGGTGTTTTGAAGTGTTATTATTTTGAAGTGTTATTATATGTTTTTAAAATTTTGTTCCTAATAGTGATTATTCTGTGAATTTGCTAAAATTCTGTCCCTCTTAACCTGCATTCTATTAACGTCTGTCACGACACTGAAATGTTCGGATTTGGTATGTTGAGTCCTGTATTGATATCTTCTCGGGGTTAGACTTCGAGATAATTATGCTTATCTTAAAAGTATTATTTTATAATATTAGTTAATGATTTATTAAGTATTTAGCCAAATGAAGTATTATTTATAATTTTGAAGAACTTTTAATATTTTTATTAACATCATATTATGTTAATAAAATATTAAGCCGTGAATGTTAATAACAATATTTATTTATTTGCCCAAGATGAAAAGATATGGCTTTTCGAATGGTCAGTTTGCCACTCAAGGCAAAACAACTGTTTTATACTCTCACCTGTATTTATTGTTGTAAACTAAAGATTTTAAATTTGTTTTTCGTGCGTCATCAAAGTTTGGTTAGGTAATATCGAAATAGAGGGAAAAAAACTTACAGTATTTATTAACAAGAAAAAATCAACTTTACAAAAGTCTTTTAAAATTAAACCTAAATGAAGTCAATATCTGACAGCACAACAATAAAATTGACGTATTTAATGTTTAGTTGAAGTTGCAAAACAATTATATTTTTCCCATCCATATGTTTCTTTTGATAAAGTTGATAAGTGTTATTAGTCAGTACAAGCCTCTAAAAACCATTATTGAGGTAGGCCATAAAAATTGCATTAGATGGATGATAAATTATTTGTTGAGTTTTTGTTTTTGGATCAATCTATGGTTTACTATTGTTAGCTACTCAGAACAGTTTCTGTATTTAAATGAAGGAGTAACCATTCATTGAAAGTCGAATGACTGTTATTTGGAGTCAAATGTATTAATAATACCTCTTTTCAGGTACATCCGAATATCGGGTATGCAGAAAACGAATTCGGTTTGAGTAAATTTATTTGGTCACGAGACATATTTCAACAGTTTTCAACCCCAGGATTAAATAATTTATGTTTGCAAGTCTGCTTTCCGTACAATTTTATTTAAAAAATTGAAATTAGAGGTAACGGTTGAGCTTCAATTTAGTTGATTCAAATTTACTGTTCTACACTTTTATTAATTATAGTTATTTAAAATGTTTTACTCGCGCAACAAGTCTTGATACAAAATCAATAGCAATAATTTAATTGTAGTATCTCGTTTATAACGGTACCTACTCCGTAAAAGCATGTAATTTTGGTGAACGGATGATTTGTAAAACGTCGCTATCACAACTCAAAACTTCTATATGAAGACAAGTTCACAAAAACATTTTTTTCACCACAATTCTAATTTTGTAACCATGTAAGATCTCAAGATAAAATAATGTTGGCAGTGATCATATGATTCATTGCTTTCAAGTTGTTTTTATGCTTCGCTGCCTTGAACCTGATATCTGAAAGATCGCTTGTTGTTATTTCTCATTTAATACATTTAGTCACGGCTGATTACGGTACGCGAATATATCATCTCAACCTTACAAAATTTCATTTAATGATCTTCTGAGAAGACCTTTGTCTTCTGAGATGAATAGTTTGTTTTTTGGTCTTGGACACTCGGATTCAATAACTCAAGCGGACTCACAGTAAAGACCATCATCTTTCTATTGGAGTATGGCCCATTCGTTATGGTAGAGGAAATATTGGCGTAAAAGTTAGATTGTATGTCATGTTTACATACAAGCGATTTGTTTTTGTATTGGTATAATATTTCGGTTCTGAGAAAGTGCTTCATGTTTGCCTCAGTAAATAAACCCTCATTACCCTCAAACTTTTCATAAAATAATTTCATAAATTACATAAGCTATTTTATTTTGTGTAGTGTTTTACATAGATTGTTTTGCTTTGTTGCTTAAATTGTGTTGCTTCAACTTTCTAGACGCAAACAATCAGTAATGGTTTTTCAATGATGAAGAAGAAGAAGGAGGAGGAAGAAGAAGAGAAAAGCCCTAGTTAAATTCTTATCTCATTAGAATAGTCTTGAAGTTCGATGTTGCTCCATCGTCTTCCCAACTGCTACTCATCGGCGCTTAACTAGGTTGCATGATTCCTTAGTTTTTGGGTTCTCCAACAGTAGAATTTAAATTTTACTTTTATAAGAGAGTCAAATAGTGTCCTACAAATTTACATTGAAATATTTGGAGCCGTTCGTGAGAAAACGTCCGTGGTGCGATTTGGAAATACCCAATTTTGAGCTGTATTTCACAACAAACATTTTAGTGTCTGAGAAACTTTGTGCAAAATCATTTAATGCTCTTGTATTTACAAATGCGGTAATGTATGAAAACGCCCGAAATATTAATAATAGCAACATGACAAATGTATAAAAAATATAATTGTGTAATTTTTTAAAATTAAAATAATACATCAAAATTGCATTTAGGTTAGTTTTTGAAGATTATCTGTAAAAACATTGTGAAGAAAAAAAAATTGAATTTTAAAAAAATCTTATTTTTTAAAAATTGCTTTTATTCACGCAAAATTACAGGGACTACTGATATTTTGAAAAAAAAAATAGTGTTCTTAACATGATTTAAATATCCAAGTATGAAGAACTGATTTCACTTAGAAGAAAACATCTCTATCTTCAATATTGTGGTTGTAGGAAGACCTCTGAAAATTTGAAACATTTGTAATTTTAGAAAATTCAAAGAAATCAAGAAAAGTAAAACAGAATTTTTGAAGACGTACCTTGCTCTAAAAGGCAAAATCTAATTTTGCTGTAAAACGGCTGGGATAGCGGACGGGCGGACCGGCGGACGGCGACGGGCGGACGGGCGGACGGGCGGACGGGCGGACGGGCGGACGGGCGGACGGGCGGACGGGCGGACGGGCGGACGGGCGGACGGGCGGACGGGCGGACGGGCGGACGGGCGGACGGGCGGACGGGCGGACGGGCGGACGGGCGGACGGGCGGACGGGCGGACGGGCGGACGGGACGGCGACGGGCGGACGGGCGGACGGGCGGACGGGCGGACGGGCAGGCGGACGGGCGGACGGGCGGACGGGCGGGCGACGGGCGGACGGGCGGACGGGCGGACGGGCGGACGGGCGGACGGGCGGACGGGCGGACGGGCGGACGGGCGGACGGGCGGACGGGCGGACGGGCGGACGGGCCGACGGGCCGACGGGCGGACGGACCGACGGGCCGACGGACGGACGGACCGACGGACCGACGGACCGACGGACCGACGGACCGACGGACCGACGGACCGACGGACCGACGGGCGACGGGCTTCAGTACCCGTGTTAAAGGAAATAATTTACTACATATAGGAACTAGTATTATCCCTATTTTAGGTTTTTGAGAGTCACAGTAAGAATATTTCTGACGAAAAACTGCCGTTTTTGCTGAAGCATTACACATCTTTCGCTATACTATGTATATAGTAAAGAAAAATGTAAGAGATCAGCTCTTTTCTTGAAAATATAGTGACCTTAACATAGGTGAAAAAGGGTTTCGTAAACCAGTGAGGACAGAGTAACTAGCACAAAGAACTTTTAGGTTTTGCATGAACCAATGGGATTATGTCAGAATGTGATAGCAGCTTTAGGAAGCACGGAATCCTTATACAAATAACACAAAGTATAGTAAACATCTCAGCAGTTCATAAACGCAAATGAAGGAAAATGACTATGTCAATTAGAATTTGTTTTATAATTTAAGATAAAAATACGATCATTTCGTATTTCAGCAAATAGAGATTCTGCTTATGGCAATTGGTAGTTGCAATGCAGGGCAATTAATCATTCAATGGCAAATGGTAGGGTGCGTTACAGAATCAATTATTTAGTATAATTGATAAAAAATTATATCTAAATAATAATAATTTAAATAATAGTAATTATTATAAAAAATTGTGAATCCTTTGAATTAATTGTAAAATCTATTGAAAAGTCTCTCCAAGCAGGTTAATGTAATATAAATTGTGCGAATAAACAAACTGAATATTTTACATAATTTTTAGTTTTGAAAGTTAATTATTTAATATTAAGTTTAATTACTTAGAATAAAAAATGTATCCCAATTTTCAACGTTTTGTGTTTTATCTTACAAATTACATTTGTATGATTAGTAAGTTCATTTAAATAATTTGTAATTTTTAGGGTTCCTATGATTTTATGAAAATAATCAACATTAATTATTGTCAATTCTCTACGCTCAGATGTCTCCTAAATAAAGAGCTGAAATTAAATAACTGTATTTTTTCTTCACCGTATTTTTCTATAAAATTCTTAAAATTTCTTTCCATAACTGCATGTTTGGCTGTCGTTGTTTTGTTTTTGAATCTTTCCCTGACCATAATCTTTCCATAACTCTTGTGGAAAACACAATTAGTGTACACCACTTGTGCTCAAACTTCTCTACGTGGAGCCTAATGTTAGGTATTTGAATCCCTCGAATTTAATCAAAGTTACATCTTGTGATTACTCGTGGAAGACAGTAACAAGTCACTACATAATTCACGGTATCCTGCATTAACTTTCAAGCTATTAATTAAGGGTACTCGTATTCGTTTCTTAAATCAAATAATTCAACATTGTTGTATTTCTTTTTATTGTACTTGCGGTTAGATGCGTATATAATTATAATAGTTTCCAAGTGCATTGGAATTCTTACAACTGAGCCGATACTTTAACTCAGTCCCGAAACTAAATAGCGTTGCGTGCGGCGCGGTGCCGACAGTCCAGATGTAGTAGCGGAGTAATCTACCCTTAAACGCTTCTGGTCTCCATATTGTGGCCACGACACCGAATCGCTCTGACGGTGGTGGCGTCGGCTGCCCGCGAGGCTGTGTGCAACCTAATGTTACTGACACAACCCCCACCTCACCCCATCCCATTCCACACCTCCCCAAATCAAACCCAACCCCCATCCCCCCATCAAACATCCACTTCTCCCCCACAACTCTTGCCCCCCCGATTTGTCCCACCTCGCATATTTTCATCCCCAACTTCCTCCAGCAACAACCACCCCAATCCACCTGTCCACCTCGCCTCCCTACACCACATTCCTCAACATCTTCCCCTCCCCCTCTCGCAAATTGCGGCTGCATCTTGACTGCCCGTCCCACTCTTCCCACGGTCCCGCCCCCCGTCCCCACACTGCTTGACCCTCACCCCCGCCCCGCCAACCCTTTCCCCCGCCCCACCCGCACTAGCCCTTCGCTTCTTCCCACGTGCTCTTTCCCTCCCCACCACCCCCAGCGCCCCTTCCGCTTCCGTGCAAGCGGATACATCAAGCGCGCAGAGGGGGCGGGGACGGCGACGGGGGCTAGCGTGTCGCCAAGCGCTGGGTCCGGATGTTACATGCGGCCTGCTGAATATTCATCCGCACTAGATTAGGCCACTCCCGCGCACTTCCCCAATATCGGGCGCCGCCGCCGCCGCCTTCCAGACGTCCGACTCGCGTCGTTGGCGCCCCTCACTCCTCATGGACAGCTGTTGCTCCCGCCAAGGGGTGCATTCCTGCTAGAATTTTCCCTGCAATTTGGCATGCTACGACAATCCGTATCACAAATACCCTAAAAAATCACATCTACTATGTTAAATTGTGAGCACATGGAGTCGTTTGTAAGTTGAGAAAGTACTTTTCGCGATTTCATAAGTTTTTCTCAACTTAAAATTTAAAATTATTTATTTATAATACAAGTTATAAATATTTATTTATGATAGGAGTGCAAAAATGTATTTTCCGAGTAGGAGAAAGGGCGAAATGATTTCTACCAGTCCAGTGTCTCTTACATAATTTTACGTTTTACCACGTGTGCCGTACGATGTGTTTTACCATGTGTGGTATTTTTAGACGGGTTTATCATTTTCAATTTTATTTTAATTCAAGTATACAAACCAATTAATTTGTACTATGTTACGTTAAGGCCAGTAGTTTCTGATATATTCAGAAGATTGTAATTTGTTTTCTTGGTTGCATACAGTTCTGAGTATTTGAGCATTGCTTATACTTACCATTAATGCTAGAAATTAACCTTTTAGCCAACTTTCTTTACCCCAAAAGAAATCTCATTTACTAGGTGCTGTCTAAAATTATTTACAAATAAAAATGTGGTACCGGAGAGATCGTGTTATGCTGAAATCAGCAATATCAAAGAAATCTAAGTCAGCATCGCTGTAGATCCACGGACCAGGAATCGACTGGATCCGCGAAGAATTTAATTTACTTCTCCATTTCATTCTTGAAAGCATTTAACGAGGGAGAGTGAAGGAAGTTTGCCATTAGTGCCCAATGGATTAGAAAAATATTGATTCCCATGTGCGTTATTCCTACAGGAAGTAGAAGTAATATCTAAATTAGCCTTAATCTAGAGAAACGTACTGTTAGACGTGCGACGTCACCCTTTCTCATCTTCCTCTCTATTCTCTCTATCCCTCTCTCTTCTCTCTTCTCTCTCTTCTCTCTTCCCTCTTCTCTTCTCTCTCTTCTCTCTCTCTTCTCTCTCTTTTTCTCTCTCTTCTTTCTCTCTCTTCTTTCTCTCTCTTTTTCTCTCTCTTTTTCTCTTCTTTTCTCTCTCTTTCTCTCTCTTCTTCTCTCTTCTCTCTCTTCTCTCTCTCTCTCTCTCCTTCTCTCTCTCTTCTCTCTCTCCCTCCTATCTCTCGTTCACAATTGTCATCCTTGCCTTTTATTTTGGTCTCATGCATTTCTAATAACTGAAAATTTTCAATTATTTCTTGATACAGTTGAACAAAGATTTCCGTCTAATCACACCCTTATTTAAAACGTTTTACATTCAATTCCAATGCGACACTCACGTCGGAATTGTCTGGTGATCATACTGCTTGTCTGAAAGACGCCTCACTTGTAAGGTTAGCTCTCACTCACATACATCAATGCTTGTTTTTCGCATTTTGTGCTTATGTCATAATGTTTTACTATGGTTTTGAGACATTGTCTAGGAACTAGGTTTACACGAACAAAGTCATTTTGATCATAAACCTTAATGTTCGTGAATCACACCCCGCAGTGACTCGTTGCTCTTTACAACTCGACCCCAAATTAAGTTCTTGCCAACACAGCTTTCTCAAATCACTGCGTATGATTTCACTTTTACCCGCGACAGTTGTTGATTAGCTCGTGACTTTAATTTTTTCAACTGAGCTACATGATTTGGTTAATGTTCCATGAACATTCAAACTCATTCATACGGACTCAATTGTGTAATGTAAATCAAAACACAACAATTAAGAAAAGAATTTTGTCTAAAATTATGTAGTGCAACTAATATCGTATTTTTAATCGAACCTGGTAATTTTGTTTCCGCACTTTTTGTACATAACATTATTACAAGGAGCGTCATTGTGAGAATTACATCATTGTGAGAATTACAGGACCTTACGTTTTGTTTTGAATTCTCGCTTTATTTTCAGAGTAGAAAAACGTTCACTGACATGTAATATTACTATAGTGACAGAAATAATGAATCACGTGAACTTCATAACATTAAGGAAATAAGTATTACGTGCAGCTTTGCTTTTTTGTAATTATTGAGCTCTGTCACGAGAACTTTTGTCATGTTGGAGAACATCAAACTTTTGGTTTTAGGACTGTAGTGTCATTACAATATTAGCTGTTTTACGATATTGACACAATGGATTAAATAATATACAAAGTGTGAAATAGGTTGAAGATGAAAGTAATATGTTTAGGTCTTACTATATAATCACACTTTTTGTTCCCAAATACCTGAGACAGTTTTGATTAATCAATTAAGTAAGAGTATGGAAATAGTACCTTTTGTGCACGAGTTTAGGTTGATTTTAAGCACTGCGAACCTCTCTTTAAATCTGGAAATTTGTATACGTACAGTTATGAACTTTGTGTACTGGATGGCGTCTGCAGGTCACGGTCCCATCGCGATACATCTCATCCGATGGATTCTCCATAAAGCAGTTGGCAACAAACATGACAGCGCTTGGTTGTCAACTGAAGCGATGGTACCGAAACCAAGCACGCCATTAGGCCCCGAAAAACGAAAAAAACAACAACAAAAAAATAGCGAACAAGCGCGAATCGCTGGGCGTGACGCGAAAACCGTCTGCATGCCAAGCGACAGCGCAGCGTAAAGTTTGATTTGCGAAGTAATAATTTATTTTTCCCACGAGAACGTATATCGCAATTGGCATTTGTGATTAACCGGGTCCGCATAGATCTTAATACATGTGGGGATATAATGACAAGCTATCACGGTGATAATAGGGACGTCCAATTTGTAAACGTTGCCCTTCGTGTGCGAGTGCGCTAGTAGGGCTACCAACCTCCCAGCGGCTCGCGTGATACCTCTCGCGGATAAAATAAATATATATACACACACATGTGCGTGTTATCGGGGGCTCTACATGGAGGTGTGCAATATTTCCGAGAGATGTGTTTAAATATATTGTCACAGTGTGCTCTGCCTGCCGCAGTAAACTCTGTGTGTTTATACACCGCTCTAAAAACGAAATACTCTCGGGGAATTCTCACTCGTTTGTTTTGGACGTCCTTTCCCCTACCCCTTTCCTCCCACAAATTCCACGTGGACCGTACTTAATAATTTATATTCAATTTAATTTTATTCCTGGTTTCGGCGGTAATGTTGGAGGTGAGGCTTTTTTTGGTGGTGGTGGTGGGAGGCGTCAGTGTTAATAGGAAGAACCGCGAGCCCCCATGTGACCGAGGATGTCCCGTGGTCTGCTAGTTTCTCTCCTGGCTGGCGCAGCGCTGCTGTCCTCGTCTCGTCTCATTGCCGTCCCGCAGGCGTCCAGGGAGATTCGCTCACGCGGCCGAGTGGGTTGGTGGCGGCGAAATACGAGCTGGGCATACCAGAGCGAATTTGTTCGCGGGCGAGCGCGTTTCGGAGGGTTTACACGAAGGGATTCACTAGAGACCTTGCGGTTTTATTACGTAGTACATGAAGTATTGAGGAAGAGGTCGAGACAATTGTCACTATTTTTATTACCAATACAGGTTTGTCTCGGTCATTCGATTTTAAGGATGATAGAGAAACAATCGTATTATAGGATATTTTGACTACACTAGACGCGTGCTGTCGAAATCCAGGACATTTGAGACATCAGAATTATCAATACTGAAGGTAAGCAGGTCCTCCTGAAACTAAACTGAAGCGTATGATACGTCAATAATGAAATGTAACGACAAATAATTATGTTTAGATACAAAATTAATTTTTTGCATAAATGACCGTAAGCAACATAAATTTCTCACTTTAATTAGAGAAAGAATTTTGTAATGTATCACATTTGGTAAATCACCTTTGTGATGCAAGTTTCATCTCTTTCTTCTCATCCTACGCAGAGTAATCGGTCGTTATTTTTTTTTTTTCAAGAAAACTCGTGGTTCTCTCAACTCAACATTTCACCAATACAATCCATCACAATCCAATACACTTTACATCACGACAACGTATACAGTGTATCCATCATTTAGCTTTGGAGCTATTACTTTATGGCGTAAAAAGGGTTACAAGCTTCCGTATTATTGTTTTAGATTGACGTTTACATCACATTCTTCTGAAAACTTTAACAATGAGGAATACAATGTTCATTTTATATAAATATGTGTCAGTCCTAAATATCTATTCTCAATTAACTAAAGTGTTTTGAAACTCATCATACATTAATTCTTGCTATGCATTTCATTGATATGGTCATTGTGAACAATTTAATAAAGAATTTAGGGTGTCCGAAAGAACTTGGGTATCTTCCATTCAATTTTATTACTCTGACACAATCTGGTGGATTTCAAATTGAAATGTTGCAAATAAATTCAATTTATTTACATCCAAAGTTTTATATGACAATTTCGCAGTATGAAACGGTGACACGTAAAATATCAACAATAAATCTCAATAAAGATTGAAAATTTATTTTTTAATTAAAAAATAAATAAAGATTGAGTGATATACCAACATATATATTAAGTTCCACATTACATCTCTTGAATTCAATTAGTATGTAAATTCTCCAAGAACAATCTTCTTCTTTAACGCTTATGGAATGGTTATGCGACGCTTAATCTCTTCGCAGATGTTGCAGGAACCGAACTAGCATATCTCACCAATGTTATGTAACATTTTCTCATAAACTATTTAATTTACAGACTTGAAATTTGATGTGAGTAAAGATTCATGATTTATAAGTATTGTGACGGAACAGTTTAAAAAAATATGACTGGTTTTTTAAATATAAAATTTTGTCCATTGTAATCGGTTTTCTTTTAAAAAATACTAACATTTATATAAATTGTCTAAAGTATTTAACTTTTATAAATCCGTTCTTAAAAAAATACATGCTCTGTTAAAATTGGAGCATTTTCCTATTGGTAGTTTTTGTGAAAATGTTCCCCAAAGATGAAAATTTTCAACTTAGGTGAAATGGCTACTAATGTTTTCAGTGCATTCCTAGTCCATATGCTGGGCAAACAGAAACATGGAAATTTTAAAGCTATTCAACCACCAATTGGTACCAAAAACAGTGTGTCCAACACTTGAAAACAAACTATTGACTTTTTCTTACAACGAAAGCAGAAAACCACGCACGACGTTCAAGCAACACTCACGATGTGTTGAAATGGCCACGCCCACTTCCACGCAACATAAACTTGAAAATTAAAAAAATTAAACTTAGAGATGAAATATTAAGATGAACCTTGACTTATTTAAAACAGAAAACTATGAAGTAATCAAAAAAAGAAAAAAATATATTTTCATCATTTTTGCTCATTCTGGCTCCCCTTTAGCGAGTTAATGCCATACGTAATTGCTTCGCAGATATTTATGCGAGTTATAGCCATTCGTAATTGCTTTGCAGATGTTTATGAATGTTATAGCCATACGTAATCGCTTCGCGGAAACTCCGTCGTTCTCTTCAAGCCTGGCCGCCCGTCAACACGTTGCACTCACACCATAAACACATCTTATTGTTTACGTACAATTGTACCTTCGGAGCAACATAGTGATTGTTAAACTAGTTCTTAAAACAACTAGTTCTTAAAAAAAGAACTGTGTCTTCGAGAAACAGTATCTGTGTCTTCGAGAAAAGGACCGCAAGAACAGAAAATGTTCAGTATATATACATCTTTTCCATACCTCAAAATCTGTAAATATTTCAAAACAAACCTACTAAAATGTATGTTATATATTGATAAATGCAGGAAGCATTAGTCTTTAAATATATTTTACTAATTTACAATGCTCGTAGATTTTGAAAGAAAACTATATAGCTTGCGGCGATGTCAGAGGTGTGTATAGTTTCGTTACCCTGGAACCAGGAAAAGGTCTCGAAACAATGAAACAATTTCGATTTGTACTAAAAAATAGAAATATTTCATAGTTTTATTCACCCGGTTCTTTTACTGTGCGTCCGTATTAAATTTTATTATTCAATGCGGCATTAATTACGACATGCAACATCAAAGCTCCAAGGAAAAAGGCCTTCCGCCATTAAATCTTTGCTATTTTTGTATTGCGTTGAGAAACATGAACGTTGTGCATATTCTTGAAAGAATATGTTCTATTGAACTGTTTTGTTACTCTAAGCTACTATGTTATTGCAGTACTTGTGAAGTTTCTTTTTGTTAAAATATTCACTTTATTGCAGGCTTAAGGGAAAGTTTTATTTGTTGTTGACAAGTGTTGGAGCGATCTTTTTGGGAAACAATTTCGTGTGCATTCTTAGGGGCACTTTTTGATGCTGCATGCCACTAGGATATAAAATTTCTGATATTTTACATTATTCTTACGCGACCTATTGATTCTGTTAATTTTGAATTTGTAAGACTTAGGGATGCGCATTCTCAGATGTTAAGATTAGCCACTGCCGATCGTCACATTATATCGTTATTTTAAACAAATTATCTCGGTTTAGTTTGTAGTATTTAGTATTTAGTATTTCTCCGAGTACAGTTGGAAGTTGCTCTGGGAAGGGACCAATTTGACAGGTCGGGAAAGGAATGAACGTCGTACAGGGCGATGTCATTGCAAGAGATACTGATGAATCCAGTTACAAATTAGCTAACTGTAATCTAACGCATAGACAAAATGAGTGCATGGACGTCACCTGTTATTACGTTGCCAGCAGTGGCGAAGTAGTAACTATCAAAGCATTCCCTTAAGTAATTTCTCTCTATCGGAATTTTTTATTTTATGCGACTGTTAATGCTGAGTGGACTGGGAGACACGCTGAAGCCGCGATCGATTTTTGTTCAGCGATCTCCCAGTTTTCTCCCATCGATCTACTGCTGCGCCGGCAGGCTCTTGACGGTCCTACTGGTGGTGGTGGTGATGCTTTGCCGAGGATGTGTTGCCTTTGGACGCGGGCGCCTAAAGCGCCTCAAAAATTCCCTTTCACGAAGCTTCGTGGAATCAATATTGCAAGCAGCGAGCGGCTGTACAGGCTCTGAGCTGGAAGCTAGGCGCACTCAGAGGCGATAGGCCAGCGTGTGGCTCAGGAGCCCGAGAGATCGCGTTAACTACCGGACTCTCTTCGGATCAAAGACAGGGAGTCACATTCCCGTTATTCAATTGACTTGCAAACTTATTGTGTCTTATTCAAGAAATCCCAAATGTTTCTACCTCATCTTGCACGTTTGTTCAACCACCTTTGCCGTAGGTGTTCCGTTCTTCTGTGAAATGCTCCTCTCTACTATTACTGTTACTGTAAATAATGCTGAGTCTGATTCTTAGAGAAATCTTCAATTTTCTAAAATCTCTAATTTTCTAATTGCAACGCCCCATATCTTATCGTCTAGCCTCACAACGAGTTCTAAATGTGTATGTAGTGAAACAATAGTTAACTTTTCGATTGAATTATTTATTTAAAAGCTTTTTAATATTTAAAACTTTAATATTTCTCCCTCTGAACTTTTGATTATGCAATTTCTGATTAAATTGTTTTCATTTCAATTGAAGTAATTTTATAGAAATCTTAGCCGTTGATCCACATCTCTTGAGTTGTCGAGAAAAGCTTAACCAAAAAATATTTTTCGTAATACATTTAACTAACTCTTATTCAAACGACGTTTCAACCTTTCTTTGCCAGAGCTTAATCTAGATTATAAGGAACTCCAAACTTGCAAATACCGTTATAATGATGTAAAAACATCACCGCGAGAGAGCGCGTTGTATTGCCGAGCGGCTCGTTAACGAAGCCTCGATTGAAAGCTTTTCCGTTTGCGTTTGTCACGTGGGCCCCTTCCACTTCGCGTCAACGTGCACGTGCGCGGGAATTGGATCGCAACAGCCGTCCGCGTGCTTTGGCCACGTGCCGCCCCGCCCGGAGCCAGCCTCTCGGTAGGCGTTCGCTGGCAAACCTTGCCTTCCGCGCTCCTTCCTGTGTATTTCTTGCTCTGTCTCTCTCCTGTTTATCTTTCCCTTGTTTTCTCTCTCTCGGAAGTGAGGAACGGCATTATCTATTTAAATTTAACCGCTGGCTCCTCTTGGTCGAAGCGGTGCCTGCTGTTGGTTTAAGCCGTCTCAATATTTTTATAACATTTGTAATCGTAATATTAGAGGCATTAAGCTACCGCGCTCGAAAACAGTAGAGAACGCTTCTGGAGGTTGAGGAGGAGGAGGTGATGGTTATGTTGAGATGGGGAGAAGACGGAGTGAATGCAGTGGGAACGAAACAGATGCAAGAGAGGGCGGGTGAGAGGCGGGTTTGAGATGAAAGGTCAAGGAATGGCAATCTGAGGAAAGGCAGTGGCGTGAGAGAAAGGATTAGTCGGAATACGGAGGCGCTGAGAGAGAGCGAGTGGCAGACTGAGACGGAGCGAGAGGGAGACCGAGGGGAGTCCGAGAGCGGAGCGAGCGGAGCCGAGGCGGAGACCGAGGCGGAGACCGCGAGGCGGAGACCGAGGCGGAGGCCGGGGAGGCGCGAGTGCGAGGCGAGCGAGCGTCGAGCGAGTGCGGAGCGCGAGGCGGAGGCGAGTGCGAGGCGCGAGTGCGGAGCCGAGGGGAGGCGCGAGTGCGCGAGGAGGCGCGAGGCGGAGGCGCGAGTGCGGAGGCGCGAGGCGAGGCGCGAGTGCGGGGACGCAGTGCGGAGGCGGAGGCGGAGGCGCGAGTGCGGAGGCGCGAGTGCGGAGGCGCGAGGCGGAGCGCGAGTGCGGGAGGCGGAGGCGGAGGCCCGAGAGCGGAGGCCCGAGAGCGGAGGCCCGAGAGCGGAGGCCCGAGAGCGGAGGCGCGAGAGCGGAGGCCCGAGAGCGGAGGCGCGAGAGCGGAGGCGCGAGAGCGGAGGCCCGAGAGCGGAGGCGCGAGAGCGGAGGCGCGAGGAGGCGCGAGGGGAGGCGCGAGGCGGAGGCGCGGGCGAGGCGCGAGGCGGAGGCGCGAGGCGGAGGCGCGAGAGCGGAGGACGCGAGGCGGAGGCAGCGAGAGCGGAGGCGCGAGAGCGGAGGCCCGAGAGCGGAGGCCCGAGAGCGGAGGCCCGAGAGCGGAGGCGCGCGAGCGGAGGCCCGAGAGCGGAGGCCCGAGAGCGGAGGCCCGAGAGCAGAGGCCCGAGAGCAGAGGCCCGAGAGCAGAGGCGCGAGAGCAGAGGCGCGAGAGCAGAGGCGCGAGAGCGAGAGAGGCGCGAGAGCAGAGGCGCGAGAGCAGAGGCGCGGCAGAGCAGAGGCGCGAGAGCAGAGGCGCGAGAGCGGAGAGGCGGAGAGCGAGGCGCGAGAGCGAGCGAGGCGAGGCCGAGGCGCGAGAGCCGAGGCGCGAGGAGCCGAGAGCGAGGCGCGAGGCAGAGCGCGAGGAGCGGAGAGCCGAGGCGCGAGAGCGAGGCGCGGGAGAGCGGAGAGCGCGAGAGCGAGGCGCGAGAGCAGAGGCGGAGCGAGGGAGCAGAGGCGCGAGAGCAGAGGCGCGAGAGCAGAGGCGCGAGAGCAGAGGCGCGAGAGCAGAGGCGCGAGCAGAGGCGCGAGAGCAGAGGCGCGAGAGCAGAGGCGCGAGAGCAGAGGCGCGAGAGCAGAGGCGCGAGAGCAGAGGCGCGAGAGCAGAGGCGCGAGGCAGAGGCGCGAGAGCAGAGGCGCGAGAGCAGAGGCGCGAGAGCAGAGGCGCGAGAGCAGAGGCGCGAGAGCAGAGTGGGAAGGCGGAAGTGGAATGGTTTAGAGTCGGCATTACGTTGACGGCCGGGGGAGGCGGGCGGGACAGCGGTGGGCCATGCGCGGACGAGGGGACGCCAGGTGGATGCGTAACATGGCGAAAATTGAAAACTCGCCTCTGCGGTGGCCGCTGCTATCACATTACACCGAAATAACAACCGCCGTAGATTGCATCTTTAGCAGAGCCGCGGCGCGTGTAATGGACGTTGTGGGACTACTAACGATCTCTTTACCGCGCCTCCTCCCCCTCGTGCGGAGTTTTCAGCGGCCGTTTGTAATATTACCTCGCCTCGCAAAGGAATGAGATGTTCGACAAATGTAAAACGAGTCGATCTTCCGAGGTACAGTTCGATTATCTCGGCGTGCAGGGACCCAAAGAGAAGTGAAGAGAAGGGGAGGAAAGAGGATGGGGACTTTTGTTCGGGAAATGGAGGTTTTTACATTGCTCCCTGGAGTTTTGTTGGGGAGAGTTCTATTAAATGTCTGCTAGTAGGATCGCGGAGCTGTTTTAGTCAAGATGTGGAAGTGATGAGAAATTAGGAAGGGCCGAAAAGGCTCTTCTAAAAGGCTTGAAAGCAATGTCATGGAAGAAAACAGAATAGAGGAGGAAAGTCGGGTTGGTACTGTCTATACCGCGGTTTTTACTTTGCTACACCTGATACTTGTTCAGCTGTTACGGTGCTGTCCAATCGGGACCTTACACGTCACTACGGTGACGTCATCATGGTCACTTTTTGGGTGACACCGTAATAGCTGGTTTACTTCGAACGCAGCTCTGTAAAACGGCAGTATACAGAAAGTAGTGTTGTACATCTTTATATATAATACAAAACATAAATCCATTTTATATACGGAACAAACGGCGTGAACGGTTTTAGATGTCATAGTGGAATGGCTTTCTTTTTGGATCAGAAATAGTTCTTCTTCAGAAAAAAATGTAATGATTGTGAGACTACTAATGCACGACATAATCATACTGAAAATGGATTGATAAAAAATGCAAATATATGATATCCCCTAGATCCAATCCCAGAACTTTTTTATCCAGACTTTATTATAAACCTGAGATCGGAGTCAGAGATAGCATTCATGACATTTATGCTAGTAAAAAACATCTTTTATTTGCGCAAATGCGTTAATTCTTCAATGTTTATTTGTGTGTATAAATATATATATTTGGCGGCCGCATGAATTGAACCCTATTTTTAATTTTGGAGGGTATTTTACATAAGTCTCATTTCAAATTAAAAAAAATGCTAGATCGTTTTTATTAAACTTTGTTTTTGGATAGTGTGAAGGACGTTGAAAACAATGGTGTAGGTCTCATGTTCGTTGAAAATGCTAATTTTTAAAATGCTGTTTAATTTTTTTCGAGCTTCCTACAACTAAAATATTAAAAAGTTTTTCCTTAATGAAATCTGTTCCTTAAGATAGATTTTGAAATAAGATCATGTACAATTTTTCGAAAATTTGATTTTTTGGTATTTTTGCCGTGAAAGTACGTGCGGTTTTAGCATCACCAAAATATTTGTTGTTTTTAAGGGGAGAAGGACATCCCCATCTTGCCTATATTAAGTTTATGATTTTTAGGTACAAATATCTCAAAAACTAATTTATTTAAAGGAGTGGATTGTTTTAATATTTAATATTTAACCTTCATTATGCAAATCATCTCAAGAATCTGATATACACTCATTAGGTTGAACAGGATTTTTATTAAATTATGAAAAAATTACACTTTTTTATTTGTAATGAAACATGCCCACAAACTGCTCAAAATTATTGGGTGTTTGGTCGTAACCCGTTTCCGAATTTATATTAACTAAGGGCGCCAGGAAAAAGGTTACAATAATATTTTTAGCTATTATTGCTTCAAAGAAAACTAAATATGGTCCCGCTAGCTCGGTCGATGGGTTGCGTCTGAAATAATTGCTATATTGATAGCCTATTACCCGATCTGCCATCCGTACAGAGTGGCGAGGAATATGAAAACAAATATTTTATATAGATACTTATTACCTCGAATTGGCCAATGAAAATCTTTTTTTCCTTTCAAAAAGAAACTTAATATTTATTGCTTATCGCAATGTAAAAAGTTTAAATGGATGTTTACAACAGAAAGACTGTCCTTTGGAACCTTTATACTGCACTATACTTCGCGCGCTCTTGATCGACGTTGCCACGAATGACCATCTCTCTTCTCCCGGTATGCGAATTCCAGAGTAAAAGTACAGCGTTCTTCTCCCTGTTCTTCCACGCGAACGTTGCCGAGCCACTGATCCACACTACTTCAAATATTCGTGGTTCTAGTTCGAGTGACTTGCAAAAATAATACCCAGTTCTTTATGGTTACACAGCGGAAATGTTTTAAAGTTCCACAAATTAATTAGTTTCCAAAATATTTTCCACACGTTCGAAATTCTATTAGTTCAATAATTGTAGAGCTCCCTCGCTAAAAATAACAAGTATACTTCTAACACACTGTAAATTATTCGGAGTCCAACGTTCCTCAATCTCATGAAAAATTACAAGTTCCAATTACACAAATTATCTATCCACGAGCGACCCGCACAACGACGCGACATATGACTGAATGCGAATTTTTTTGTTACTGATGAACCCTCCAGACCTCGGCTTTCCTTTTCTACTGTTTTGTCTAAAAAACTCAGACATACTTCCGCAGTAGTAGACTATCGTTGCTGTCTCCAACGTTTTAATCCCCTCATTTCAAGCTTAAGCTGGCGCCGTTGCTAAGGCGCCATATTCCTATTTAATTACCCTAGCATTTCCATCCATTTACGACAAATAACATTTAATAAAAATGACCCACCTATTGGTATGTCACAGTATCTTCTTACATTTAAATAGCTGACCTCTTTGATAGTTTTGTTTGATTATGACTAAAAAAATTGAAGATAGTGTTGCAAAAAATTAAACACGTACTACTATTTTTCCTAAAGTTGATAAATGTTCCTAAAAGTTAAAAAGCAAGAATTTGTGTAAATTGACTTCAAAGTTTTGGGGAAAAATTTCGCTTGTACCCAATCACTGGGTGCATTGCTGTTTCATATTCCAGATTATCTGGAATCTCCTAATTGTTTCGTTTCCTTTTAGCTTCCTTATTATTCTTCCTTTTTTCTTTTAAGGAGATCATTTATTTTTTTCGCACTCATTGCACGTTGTTTGGCAATACATGAGGAAAAGTTGGTATTTCTTCAACATCTTATTATTTTACTAAGCGTTTTATTTACAAAGAGGCGTTTTATTTCATCACAATCCTTTACTTCTATTCCTTTTTAATACAATTACTTATATACAACTACTTACAACAATAAAACTACAACAATGCAATTTTCTTCCATTCTTATGCACAACAAGAGGCGTTTTATTTAGAATAAATAAAGGAAACACGTTTGACGTCAACTAACAGTGCAGCCATGAATTGCAATCAATATCTCGAACTTTGCAAATATCTAAAAAATTATATTATTTCCCACTTCTACATCCCGCTAAGAGTTACGTCCACCCTTTAAACGCCCTGACTACTAGATAGTTTCATTAATTACTTTTTTATGGACTAAAATGATAACACATGCAATATCATTGGTCAGGAGAAGGCAGATAAAAAATGGTGCAAATAGTGAAAAATCAATTTTTTCCTGATTTTTTGTGTAATTTGAAAACATTTTGTGTGGCTTTGTTTAGCAGTAGTTTTGCTGCTCCAAGAGACTACGTTTTGCTAATTATTTTCTATTATGGAATATTATTTATAGGAATAGATCAGGTGTAAAATATGATAATCTACATGAAAAGTTTCGGGATAAAATAAGTGAATATTATGGTCTAAAGAAAATTAAATAAACAAACCGCAGACTTAAAATATTTGAGTATCACACTGCATGTGCAACAGATGAAATGCTCTAAAAAGATATCGCAAAGGTGTATTTTTAATTATTTTCTGTTACGCTAAAACCCTTCAAGAGAGAGAGAAAGATCGTTATTCTGAATGAAATTTGTCCTTCCTTTCGCTGTGTGTTACTTATCAGAACAACATTTCCAGAAACCAAAATGTCATATCGTCTATTACAACTCACAACTTGTGACGGTGTCGTTGCTTGTAATTTCGTTAGGTTTGTACTTCCATCCAGAAGGTTGTTCCCAGGTATTTTCACAGTCTTCCACCAGAATTCCCTATCCCCACAATGAAATTCCTGCATCTCTGCGACACCACAGTTTCCGGCCCAGTCGTCGTTGCCAGACACTGCACCTCTATTCCCTATGCTCCCCACGTGGGCAGTCTTGGTGACCGGTGGACGAGCTTGTACGTGTCAGTGCATGTGTGTGTGTATGTGTGTGCGTACGACGTTACTTCCCAGGCAATTACCCGTTACGTTAAATTGCCTCGTTCCTGGGACCTCCTAGGGGTCCGGTGTGCCTCCGCTCGTTCATCGCCCTTCGCCCGCCACCGCCCACCGCCCACCGCCGCCCGTAGCCCCACCGCTGCTGTCCTCTCATCATCATTATGGCCGTGGGCTCGTTAATTGTGTGCTGTAACAACAGAGACAATGTGCGAGTACGAACCCAAAGCCCCTTAGTGCTAATAGCATTCTGGGCGCCAGATCATTAGTGGCCGAGGGACTCGGTTCGGTGCCCGGCTGGGGCGCAGCGGGGAAGTAGGCGCTGTACGGACCTGCTACGCCGATGGACCTGTGGGCGGGCGATTGGCGAACGGGCCAGCGGGCCGGCCTGAGGCGGGCGGGCGGGCGGGCGGGCGGGCGGGCGGGCGGGCGACCGGTCGACCGGTCGAGAAGCGGGTGGTCTGGCATGGAAGAAAGGAGCGGACACGCTGCAAGCGGCATGACAGCCGAGCGAGGGAACTTTCGAGTGAGGGGGGGGCGTGTGTGAGGGCGTGGTTGGGACGCGGGTGGCGCGTGGTGGTGATTGAGAGTGACGTAGAGACGTAGGAGATTGCACTCGGTGTCGAACGGGGGAAGAGAACGGTAAGGGGGGTGGATGGGTGGGTGGTATGACGATTCGTGTACAGAACGGAGAGTGTTGGGATCGTGAGTGGTAAGGGTGAAAGGGAAGCGATGGGACTGTGGGTGGTGGACAGGGAAAGGAAGACAAGAACAGTGAGTGGTGGATTTGAGGTAGGCGGTGATCAGGGGCTGGGAAGCGGTATTCGGAATAAGAGGGTAAGCGGGGGGTGGGAGGAAGAGGTGCAAAGAGAGAATGAGAGAAGGGAGAAATGAATGAGGCCATTGACCAGTGCGTGGATGGAACGAGAGAGGGTCATCGTACTCTAAACGTCCGGTGATTATCGGAAGGAAACTGAAATAGGCTGTGAATGTCACCAGAGTATGCAAATTATCACCCGGGAGTTGACGTTCAACCTTATAGCCCCAGGAGCATATGTTTCCTAGGGCACAGACTAAAAATTCGTGAATTATGGGTCTGCAGCACAACCTCGAATGCAAGAAAAATTCACTGCTTGATTCGTAAGATAATAATACAGTGGATCGCAGAGTTCTTGTGCAGAATACTTCTTCACAGAAACGAGTGTTGTAATTCTTGCAGATATTACAAATGTTAATGAGTTTTGTAGTTTTTTAAACAGAAAAGTAAATATTTACATTTGTTTCTATAATTATTTCAACTTTCGATTTTCTTTTCCAATTTGTGTTCCATTGTCGAGGCATCATCCCTCTGGTAATACACCACTTTCACAATTTGAAAATGCTTTATGTCGGCAAGGAGAATGAATAAACACATTTCTAGAGACTGATTACGGTAATTTGTGTAATTAACTTGCGTTCAAAACATCGTAATTGCGCGGAAAATTAGAAGAACTTACCGAATGTTCACTGGGTCAGCAGAAGTCTCTTTGAAATTAATGAACGTCATCACAGTCTATGGCACATATTTGATGCGAGTTAAGTTTTGAAAGATGAAACTATATATATCTACTTGATCCAGCAGTTATTAGCTGATTGGTGTGACAATAAAACATGTTTTGTGATACAGATGTTGTTGGATTTGTCTCTATTAATTAACTTCGAATCTCTTAATATGATCCGTTCTTTTTTATCACCATTATTATTATTATTATTATTATTATTATTATTATTATTATTATTATTATTGTTGTTGTTGTTTTTAGCGTGTCTTCCATTTCTGACCACGCTACACGTTCTCTTCCGAGGCCAAGTCATATTTTATCCTGGAGAAAAACGTGTGTAATTATGGGGATCAGTTTGTCGGCTGCATCCTTTGGTAAGACAAGGTTATTAAGCCTTGAAATATGAATTATGATGTGATTGGATGATGATGAGGGTTGATTGTGGCCTTTTTTAATCATCCCAGCATTGCCTGTGTAACTGAGGGGGAAACCACGAAAACCCCAGTCAGTATGGCGGGTCCGAGAATCGAACCCGGGCCTCCCGACTGCGAAGTTTGCGCGCTCAGCACTGAGCCACATTGCTCGAACGTCATTGTGGTTGTTGTTGTTGTTGTTGTTATTATTATTATTATTATTATTATTATTATTATTATTATTATTATTATTATTATTATTACTTGAAGTGTGTTTGACCGGGATCCCGCTGGGGCTGCCCCCGTGGGGGCTGCGACCAATGAGAGAGTTTGTTTTATGGAAAACAATTTATTATTTAAAGCTTGGCTCATGTAACACAAACCCTCGTTTCTGAGGTGTTGCATACACGTTATTGAAGTGACAGTTGATAATAATAAATAATTATATGGTTAATTTGTACACACATATTGATCTCTGTGGCAATAATGCCTAAAAGTATGCTGAATGAAATAATTGAAACTATTCCCCTATTTTCTTTTCATTTCTTCCTTCGTAGCGCTTTTGACATGTTAAGGTTGCGCCTGAACACTGCAACTTGCCAAACAGTGGGGTATTGTGGGTTAACATATACTGCGGGCAATCTATTGACTGACTTGAATGATTTATTGAATGATTTTTTTGTGTTTCCGGGCGCGTCAACTGCTTCGGTCATTAGTCCAGTTAGTGTAGCTCATGTTTTTCTCGGGAGATGGCTGTGATCTTCCCCCGCTGGATGGCGAGATCCGGCACCGACCTACCGTCGGCTAGTGGGGTTTCCCCCTAACCAGGACTCTCCCACCGGCGGGGCACCGCCCCAGTCGGGACAAGCTCTAAGCTCCCGACCGGTCTCCCGGAGTATGTGGTAGTGAGGTGCATGTCAGTGTAAGTGTGTGTGTAAGAGGAGAGGAGAGGACAAGGAAGAGGAAGGACTGATCGCGCGCGGTCCGTGACCTGTTTGTTAGAGTACTGCTCCGGCATTCGCCTGGTGTTGATCGGAGAAACCACGGAAAACTATCATTCAGAGCAGCCGCCTCTCGAATCATCTTGCAACGATAGATTTACTTCGCTATCAACTAGCGTCGAAAATCCTCCATTGTGGGGACTAGGTCCTTCGAGTCTGAGACACCGCACTAACACTGAGTGCGCCAACTGCTGTACTGAGCTTTCGCAGTCGGTCGTTCAGGTGAATGTGTGACGGGGTAAGAAGCACACCACTATTGTGTTGACTTGTTAGGGGATGATATGATAATGTAAGCTGTAGCTATGATCGCGAAAGCGGTCTCAGGCGATAATCTTGTAAACGCTAACAGTGAGGTCAAACAGGGCGTTTTCTGACAATTCTTTATTTCTGATGATTGCGAGTTATTTTTCAGAATATATAAATATTTAAATGACATTATTGTTTATAATAAGTTTAAAATATTATTGTATTGTTTATTACGAGTAAGTGCGTATATTTTCTTGGTCCAAGTACGGAAAGTATTTATTACGCAGTCCCTCTCCTAGTATCCGCCCCTTAATCACACACACACACACACAACACACACACACACACACACACACACACACACTAACACTAACACTAACACTAACACAAATATACACACAGAAGAATCGTAGTTCGTTCGGGGTATTGGTATATTTATTGTATAATTCTTATCGATATATGTTTTCTAATTGTATAGAGAAATTATTTTACATGTAAAATGGGTGTATTATTCGGAGATTAATGTGATCTGTATTACAAAATGTACTCGCTAACCTTTTCAATGGTCTACGGAATACTATACAAATTCTTCGAACCAATATATGGGGGCATATGATGGGGAGTGACAGTTCAAATGGATTTATAATATTCCGTTACTCTCGACAGATTTAATGTCAACTTGCGTGAATCAATAGTGGCCTATGAATTAATATGAGTAGTTCTGATTCTGAAAACAGAATTTTGTTCTAGTGTAATGATTCTGGCTACTATGAAAGACGCAAATTGCCTCTTTAGTCCATGACATTCACTCGTCCACGCAAAGGCATCTGAAAATAAGACACTGGTCCGAGGGGCGTGGCCTGCAGCCCTCTGGGGCTGCGATTAGTGGGGCAGGGGCGAGGACAGGCAGGGGGAGGGGCGGTGGCTAGAGCAGCGATGAGACGGGTGTGTGGCGCGGTTCAGGACTGACCGCCCCCATAATCCTCCGCTAATTGGCGGTTGCGAATGAGGTCAGCGAGACGGCGGCGACTGCGGTGACGTCATATACCACGCTGTCAATACGATTCCGTTTGCAGTTCAAGAGGAGGCGGCGTTGGCGGCCGCATCTGAAATTGTGGCGGCAATGCTGCTGGCGGTGAAGGAAGTGACAGAGGTAGTGGTGGTGATGGTTGAGGGGGAGGGACTAGGAATTAAAGATTTGGTGAGGGAGGGAATGTGATGGGGAGTGAGGGAATGTGATGGGGAGTGTGGGAATGTGATGGGGAGTGAGGGAATGTGATGGGGAGTGAGGGAATGTGATGGGGAGGGAGGGAATGTGATGGGGAGTGGGAATGTGATGGGAGTGTGAATGTGATGGGGAGTGTGGGAATGTGATGGGGAGTGTGGGAATGTGATGGGGAGTGAAGGAATGTGATGGGGAGTGAGGGAATGTGATGGGAGAGAGGTAATGTCATGGGGAGTGAGGAAATTTGTTGGGGACTGAGGGAACGGGAAATCCTGCATCTCTACAGATGTGTTGCTTCGTAAGATTCGTTGGCTTATTAGCTGAAATACACCCAAAATTTCATGTTCGATCTTCATCGAAGGTTGACGAACATTTAGAAATCGCAAAATGGACAACACACATCGGACTCCCAATGGAACAGGCCCGTCACTCCAAAATCACTCATTTCGCAGGAGAGCCTTCGGAAGATTTCACGAGGGCATTTAAAAACAGGAATTTAATTTAAAATGAATTGCAATTATTTGACTATTTACGAACCCAATAAAATGAAATTGTTGCATATCACGTAACGGAAAACGACGAATCTAACAATTGGTGAATCTTATTTTCCAATTTTTCGGAGATGTGGCCTTCTTGCATTAGGGGTGCCATATAGTCACAAAAGTATGGGCTGCTCAGCTACAGATGGTCACATCAGAATGTCTCTTCACACACTGACACGATAATAATTATTTCCTGTGACAGCGCGTGTGTAATTGTGATGCTATTTGTTGACGTTTACAAACTAGCCTTGACACTTTTTAATAAGAGTAAGTAGCAGAATCTTATAATATTATAATATTCATACTAGAGTAAACATGAAAGGCGTTCAGAAAACTGTTGCAAATACTTTACTGCTGTATTGTACGACTTTCTCCCACACCCGAATTTGCTCCGTGAGATGTCTAATACTTTGGTTAAAACAAACTTAAAATGACATGTTGTGACCGCCCGTTTTCTTAGATTCCGAAAACGTGTCACATACCGCCCTAAGAAAGCGAGGGAAAAGAATATTTTGAACGCGCGCCAACGCGGATGGATATTTGGAATGATAATTAGAATTTAGAACAAGAGAGACCGCCACCTTAGACCAAGGGCGAGACCGGAGGTCGGATGAAAGAAAAAGTTCTTTCTGAAGGTAGCAGCTGAACTGGGCGGACGTATGGAAAACGGTACGCCAGGAAGTGACATTGCAGCGGATTTCAGATTTGCAACTTTTTCGAGAAACTCTTCTAGAAGACCAGAAGAGTAATTATTCTGTTATAAATTGATTTAAACATAATCTTAGAAGAAAGATAATAAGAAATGTTATGAATTTATAATGGAAGAATTAGGGAGAGAAATTTTGAATAGATGGCAGTAATTAATAGCTTGCATTATTTCTCTTTCAGTTTTTTTTTCTCACATGCTTTTCTTATATTTAAATACTCTCTTGAAGTTGGTGCTCATATAAAAAGGGGTGATCTCTGGATTCATTTTCACTCTGAATATCCAGTTGGTCATTAACTGTAATCGAAAATAAAGTAAAATTCATATGAGAGTATTCAAGCATATAAAACTTGAACGAGAAGAAGAAGGCGATTTCTGAGGAGCAACGGCGTTCTCAACCCGAGGCCACGACGCTAAGGCCAGAAGCAGCTCGGTGGAAAGGTGTAGAAGGAAGCAAAGTGGACTGCTCTACGCGGCCGAGAACACAGTAAGGTCGTTCCAAATAAAATGTTTTGTAGGGATAGGAGTGATTCAGTTTAATAAGAAAGCTCATTCTGTATCTATCACGTAGAAAGAAAAAGGAGAGGTAACAGATTTACCACGCTTAAAAGATAAGAAAAGTAAAAGTACATTTGTTTCCGACTTCTAATACGTGAGAACAGAATCAATCTTTTCTTTCAAAAAGGATTTCAAGATCAAATATTGTAATATAGTGATTAAGATTTGTGAAAGAGTATAATTATAATAATAGTAATTCTCTGGTTTTAAAAAGAAAAGATTTTCCCCTTTTGTTGAAAAAGGTAATGTTAAGGAAAAGTTTTAAATTTTTGATTTCAATGTGTTTTTTTTCCCAAATTTTTGTAAAAATATTTTAACAATTCTTTCAATTTCTGAAAAGTGTTTTGTTAAACAATTGGGTTGTAGATGAAAAGTGGAAATTTGTATTGTGTTATTATTTTTTTTTTTCAAAATTTTTCTGTATTTGATTTTCTTATTGCCATTTATGTATTTTCAAAGCAGCCAATTTTTTTAGAATATATTCTAATTTAGTGAAAAGTGATTCTCCCCCAGTTATTTGTTTTTGCACCCAATCCATAAACGATTTTCCCGCCCCTGCCCCTATTTTTTTTATTTTTCCCACACTGGGCGTCTATCGGGGCCCTAGTCGACCACCCTGGGGGGTGTGTTCACCCCCCCCAAAGACGTCTCAGGTCGGGTGCAAACCCCTTGGCCCGCACACGACTGGCTCGAAATTTGGGCCCCCAACGTGGGAGCCCCGATTATTGGATGCATTTACGACAAACTCGATTTGGGTATAAACGAGCCCAAAAATTTGGTGTAACAAAAATTACTAGTACAATTGAACCCAATTCACTAAAATTTCTGACCGGGTTTGCAGGGGTACAAGTGTTTGAGAAAAATTTGTTTTTTTAAGTTTTTTTTTAAAAAGGATATTTATTTTTGGAATTTTTATCATTTCAAATTGTGTCGGGTTTTCTGGGGGAAATTTTTTGTTGAAGAATTGTATGGTGTCGGGAAAAAGAATTGATTGATTCAAAGGCAGTTAAAAAATTTAAAAAATGGCAGAAAAAAGTAAAACAATTTGGAAATTTCCTCCCGGGGAAAGGAATTTCGAGGAATCAGATAGCGAAAAGGGAAACTGGGGACAAGCACCGGGTGATGATCGGGGGGGAAAGACAGGAGTAGAACTAGGGCAGCAGGAAAAACAAATTGAGACGTCGAAAAACAGAATCACAGCCAACGCCAACACGAAAAATCAGGATGAGGAAGAACGAAGAGCCTCGAGAGGGCTTTAATGATGCAACGTTTGGGGCAATTTTGCAACAATTAGATGTGGGGTTAGTCATGCAGGGGGAAAAAAAAACAGAAAACCAAAAAAAAAATTGGGGTTTTTTGGAAACTAAAAAGAAAAAAATTTTTTGGGAAAACTAAATTGGGAAAAATAACTCGGCAAAAAATATTTTGGGAAACCAAATTTAAAAGAAAATAACTCGCAAAAAAATAAATTGGAAACTAAACTGAGGGGAAAAAAGGTTTTTGGAAACCCAAAATTTGGGGAAAATAATAAACAATAAATGCATTGGAAACAAAATTCAGGGAAAATTCGACAGGGGAAAAATTAGAAAAAAAATAATAGGAAGTTAGAAAAAAAATTTTAAAAACACAGTTTACTGAATTGGCGGAGCAGGGGAAAGGTCGAAATTTAGGCGAGGTTCACCCAAATTCTTTGGAACAGGAACTTAGAAAAAATTCACGGGCTGGGACTTGAATTAGAAAAAAAAGGTTGATCAAGTAACAAAAGGGGTTTGAAACTAGGATCGAAACACAATCGGATCTTAAAACCCCTTTACCCAAACAGGCAGATTGAGGGAACAAAGGAGTAAAAAAGGGTTCAGAAATTGGTTACTGAACAAGTTCAGGTTCAAGCTAATAAATTAAATAGTGGAAAAAAACCTTTTTCTGAACAGGATGGCGTTCTAACATCAAATTAATGCTAAAAGGGAATAAAGTGGTAAAAATGAAAAAACCCAATTAAAAATTTCCTCGGGGGGGAGGGTTTCAGCCCACGTATTTTTTTTAAATTGCCGTGTACTCCAAATTTTTAATTCAGTGGGAAAATGAAAATCCATGTTTTATGAAAAAAAGTAGATAATTTCTTTTTTTTTAAATTGTTTTCCCGGACAGTAAGAAAACTCAAAATCGTTTACCCAAGTTTTTTGCGGGGTTAATGCACGAATTTTGGGGGGAAGGGTTTTAGGGGGAATTTTCCCCCAAAAGGGCCCGGGAACTAAAAGAAAATTTTATTCGGATATTGGAATAACAAAACTCAAATCAATTTTAAAGTTAACGTAATGTATGGTACGGGGAAAGGGGGGTACGATGTCCATGCGGAATATGCAACGGAGAAATTAAGGCAAATTGCCACTCCCCACGATACCGGATGAAGAAATTGTCTGTTTATTAATAAAATCATTTTTCCCTTCCCCCGACCAAAAAAATTTTTTAAAATCTCTTCCTTCCACAAAAAATTAATAACGCAACTAGGTTGTATGATGCCACTTTCGTGTATAATGAAATTTCAAAAAAAAGGGGCAAATGCTAATGGTCCGGGAAATGGTCAAGATAAGGGAAAACAACAACATAATGTAAAGCAAAAAAAAGAAACAGGAGCCCTTTCAAACCAAAAAATTCCAAAAAAAAACCAAAAAAATCAGACAAAAAGGACCCCGTCTAGGATAGAAAAAAAAAATTTCTAAATTAAAGGGGTTTTCCAACCCAGAAATAAAGGGCCAGAAATACATCTCGCGGACATGGGGGCGGAAAATTGAAGGGTTGTTTTGACACGCCATCCCCCCGCAAACCAAATAGAACAATCTAGTGAAGGAAAAAGGTGGCGATATTTCAATCAATTAATCTCATTTGATGATGAACCGTGGAACGAAAAAAAGAACAAATGCAATCGGATCCGGAAGGGAGTGTCCAAAATTAAAAAATTAAATGTTTAGGGTGTTGACCTTCGGTATTAGTAGACACAGGTTGTCCCAAATTGTCATAGCTAAAATTTTTTATGAATTAAAGGAAAAAGGGTGGGGTACCTACCAATTTCCCCTCGGGGAAATCCTTTTTTTATAGGTGCGAATCGGAAAAAAACCCAAAAACCCAAAAACAAGACAAGTTTATTTGGAAATAAGTAGGCCCAAAAATAAAATATCAAATTGAGTGTTTGGATAGAAAAATATCCCTCATATGGGGTCGATTTCCCTGAAACAACACCGGGGTTTTATCAACAGAAGGAAAAGCCCAACTTTTAAACCGAAAAATCGCGGGGTCTCAATTTGGGGTTCGTTCCCTGGAATTTTGGGAACTAATTGTTTGGAGGGAAAAAGATGGAACCTACAAATTCGTTCAGTGTGCAGAAAAAACGATAATCTCAATGCATATCCCGAAAAAAAAGTTAACTGAATATTACTTAGGAATCCAAAAAGGGGTTTTTTCCCAAAAAAATCGTAAAAAATTTTTTAAAATTTGAAAAAAGGGGGGGAACAGATAAAACACCATTCACGGGTTCCAATATGTCATTCCAGAAAAACATAAGGAAGGGTGGATAAACTCATTCTTTCCCGGGCAAAAGATATTTTCATCATGAAGTCCAAAACCTCTTTTAAATCGATAGTGCTTTTGTAAAAAAAAAAAATGGGGAAAATAAGGGGTTTTGTTTAGATGCAAGACGATTGAATCAAGGTTCCCCACCCTACCCGAAAAAAAGAAAATTTTCCCCTGTAAAGGGTTTAACTAATCAATTTTCCGGGATCAAATGGTTGAATTCAACCGGGTTCATCAATTTTTGGCAGAAAAGGGGTAAGCACCCAAATATGGACAATATACAGGGTTTATTCACCAGGAAAATTTTGTATGTTTTCAAAAAAATGCCATTTGGACTCCAATTTTTCATCTGCTCTTGTGCAATGTTTAGAAAAATCATTGACAAAAAAGATGTCTAGCGTGCTTTTTTCAAATTTATGGCGTGTCGTTAAATTTGAAGACATTTGAAGGAAAATGACTAAGCTAGATATTTTTTTGGGGAAAAGTCTGATTGAAAAAAATTTACAACTGAATTTGGAAAATAAATTTTTGCACTAAACAAGTTAAGTTCTGGGGTTTATGATTTTGACAGTTAAGAGTCAAAAAGAAATATGGAAAAAGATGCGGGGATAGATAAAAAATTTCCCCAAAAAAAAAGAAAAAAAAAAAGTTTGTTAAATTTTTCGTCAATTTTACCCAAAATTTATTCCCAATTTCCCCTCACCGCAATTTTTCTTCCCCTGCTGCGGGACTAGATGAAATTGGGGAAAAACAATCCAAAATACAATTTCCCCAGTTTGCGACCATTTAAAGGGAATGAAATAAATGGAAAATGATGAAACCCAAAAAGATAAGTCAAACAAAATCATTTAAAAAGGGAAAAAAAAGAAACAAAAGGAAAGAAGGAGGAAAAGGAAAAAAAGGAAGATGAGGGAAAGAAAAGGGTAGGAAAATACAAAGGAAAAAAAACAAAATTTCTCGACGTTTCAGAATCAAGAAAAAAAAAAGCATAAATTTTAGTGAAAAAATTTTTACGGCAAAGAAATCAAATCCCCTAAAATCTTTTTTTGGGAAAAAGGGTTTTGTGACCGCCCGTTTTCTTAGATTCCGAAAAGTGTCACCCGCCCTAAAAAGCGGGGAAAAAAAAAATTTTGAACCCCCCCAAGCGATGGATTTTTTGGAATGATAAAAATTTAGAAAAGGGGGCCCCCACCTTAGCCCAAAGGGAGACCGGGGGTCGGATAAAAAAAAAGTTCTTTCTGAAGGTAGCAGCTGTGGGCGGACGTAGGGAAAAACGTACGCCAGGAAGTATTCGGTTTTTGATTTCCCTTTTCGAGCTCTTCTGAAGCCCAAAAGGGGTAATTATTCTTTTATAAATTGTTTTAAAACAAATCTTAAAAAAATTTTAAAAAATTTTAATTTATAATGGAAAAAATTAGGGAAGAAATTTTGAATGATGGGGTAATTAATGCTTGCATTCATTTTTTTTTCCAGTTTTTCCGCTTTTCTTATATTTAAATATCTTTGAAGTTGGTGCTCATAAAAAGGGTGATCTCTGGTTCTTTTTCCTCTAATATCCAGTTGGTTTCTGTAATCGAAAATAAATAAAATTCATATGGAGTACAAATAAAACGAACGAGAAAAAAGGGCGATTTCTGGGGACAACGGCGTTCTCCCCCGGGCCACGCGTTTAAGGCCCGAACAGCTCGGGGGAAAAGGTGTAGAAGGAAGCAAATGGACTGCTCTACGACCAGAACACAATGGGTCTTTCCCAAATAAAAATGTTTGAAAGGATGGGGGTGATTCAGTTTAATAAAAGCCATTCTGTATCTATCACGTGAAAAAAAAAAGGGGGGGTAACAGTTTACCACCAAAAAATAAAAAAAAGTAATTTTTCCACTTCAAAACTGAGAACAGAATCAATCTTTTCTTTCAAAAGGGTTTCAAGATCAAATATTGTAATATAGTGATTAAGAGTTTGTGCAAGTATAATTATAATAATAGTAATTCTCTGGATTTTAGAGAGAGAAAGAGTTTCCTTTGTTGTAAAAGTAATGTTAAGGAAAGTATTAATTTTGATTTTCAATGTTGTTTCTTTCAAATTTTGTAAAGTAATATTTTAACGATTCTTTCGAATTTCTGAAAGTGTGTTTGTTAAACAATTGGGTTGTAGATGAAAGTAGGAAATTGTGTATTGTGTTATTAGTTTTTTTTTTTTTCAAGAGTATTCTGTATTTGATTTTTTCTTATGTGCCATTGTATGTATTTGTCAAAGCAGCCAATATTTTTAGAATATATTCTGAATTTAGTGAAAAGTGATTCTCTCCCGAGTTATTTGTAATTTTTGCATCCAATCCATAAACGATCTTCACGACCCTGCCCCTATTTTTTTATTTATTGTGTCCACACTGGGACGTCTATACTGAGCTAGTCGACCATCTGGTGAATTGTGTTCACCACCCCCCCAAGACGTCTCAGGTCGGGTGCTGGCCTTACGGCTTGTACCGCACACGACTGTGGCTCGCAATGTGATGATTTTTTTAAGATAGTTATGTATTGCTACATACTTGTCAGGGTCATTTACAAATTGTGATGGTCAATTACAAAATGTCATTGTCAAATAGTCAAGACTATTACAAATTGTGTGAAAGTTTCGTGGTGACCGGTCGAGTTGGCATTGAAGGCCAAACGTTGTCACGTTCGCAGTGTGACACTTCAGTGGGGCAGCTAGATAGGGCAGTTCTGGGTCGGCGGCTGGCTAGCGACAGAAGTTGGTTTGGTCAGTCGCTAGCCAGCCGCCGACCCGGAGACTGCCCCGACAACGCTGCCGCCACTGAAGATGTCCACCGCAGACGTGGACGAAACGTTTGGCTCTTCAATGCCAACTGGACCACGGCCTACCAGCTCGGAAACTTTCACACATATTGACTCCGGCCGTGAAAGCCTACGATGCTATTACAAATTGTCAATTTACAATTTTTCAGGATCATTTTAAAATTTTACCGAGAGAAAATTTATAAAACTTCTCAAGAATACTAAATGGAACAGGTTCCTAAGTCAATGAATGTCAATAGTTCTATTTCACTTGATTCTAAGAAAGAATGTGACGATCAGTGTTTTTTAGATAAATAAAGGTTTATTCTCCCGAAAATGAGTTTTAATGATTTCTTAGAAAGGAAACAATTAATAAATAATTATAACAAAGAATGGTGGACATAAATATAACTACTAATCACCTTCATTTTTTACGATTAACGATTTCGAGTCATATTGACTGTAATTGACAGAATATGATAGAATATACTGAATATTTTCATGCTTATGAATATTTTTATTACTCTATTCCCAAATGTGAAGGAAATTTTAATTGAAACATTTTAATATGATCTTCAACACTTAAACCAATTCATCTGCAATTTTGGAAAAAGCCAATATAATGTATTCACCCTAATAGGTATTTACAGTAACGTTTACATATGCATAAAGACAAATTTGCTTTTATTTATTTCTCGATAATGAGAATTAACACATGAATATTCTACTATATTGAGCAAAGTTTAAATTGCGATTTTCAGACAATAAATAATTTATCATCAGTAAAGAGTATTTTGCGAAGCATAACATGACTAAATTTATGTTTTAAAAGTGGAATAACTATCTTACAATGTATTACACAACATATAGGAATATAATAAAAAAATTATGGAATATAATAAAAAATACGCCGAAATCAACTAGAAACCTTGTAGAGAATGTTGTTTTAAATTATAACGATATAAATGTGAACGATTCGGGTACAGTGGCTAGTCTCTTTAAACAATACTTTTCGAGAATTGCTGCCGATCTCGCTAAGTGTCTTCAGCCACAAAATTCAATGAAAGACATTTCACCCAAAATTTTAGACACGATGTTCGTTTCCGAAACTTCTTCCTATGAAATTATCAAAATAATCTGTAAACTAAAAATATAAATATTCGTTCGGTTTAGATGAATTCCCGGATTCTTTGTTAAAGATCTGTGCGTATGCCATTATACACCCGTTACCTCACATATTTAATGCATCCTTATGCACTGGAACGTTTCCAGATATTTTCAAAACAGCTAAACTTAAGCCGCTCTTCAAAAAGGCAACAAAAATGAAATTCAAAATTATCGGCCCATTTCTCTTCTACCAGTTTTTTGAAAAATATTAGAGAGACTTTTTTACGTACAAATGGAAACCTGTTTCAGTAAACACGACGCGCTTTCAGTTTGCCAACAAGGATTTAGAAAATCAAAATCAAGCCATGTTTTCTTTTCTTAAAGATGTCGCCTCATCATTGGATCAAAACAAGGCACCTATTGGATTATTTTTAGATATCTCAAAAGCTTTTGACGTCATTGATCATGACACTTTACTTTCAAATTTACCTTCATATGGAATCCGTGGTATTGCTCTAGACTGGTTATCTTCGTACCTTAAGCAACGATCTCAGGGAGTAGAAGTACTTTACTAGAATGATAGAACATTATATACACACTTTTCCTACTCTTTGCAAATTGCACATAGAGTCCCTCAGGGATGGTTTTTGGCCCTATTCCCTTCCTACTGAACGTAAACGATATGCCCTCGAGTATTTGAAACGGAAGGAAACGTTCTCTTTGGATGATACGAATATTCTTTGAAATAAAGAAACTGTAAATAGTACAATATCAGGTGTTTCAAATTGGTCCCGTAATAACAAATTGATAGTATATGAAAAGAAAACGGTTTCAATGCAGTTTTCAATTTCAAATAAACAATTTCAAATAAACGATTCCATTCAAAATGAACGGTGTACCATTGACTAATGTTAAGGCAACACAAATTTTTAGGTTAATTCAGCCAAACCTCAAATGGAACGTCCATTCCAATGAATTGAACACACAATTAAGTTCATCATTCGCGTTCAGAATTCTTGCAAATTCAGTCAGCCTTCATACTGCTCGTTGTGTATATTTCGCGAATGTTCATTCCCGCCTGAGATATGGCATAATATTCTGGGGAAATACATCTTATAGCTCCCAGACTTTTAGATTACAAAAACGAATTGTACGAATAATAACCAAATCTCACCGACGTGATTGTTGTAAGCCTCTCTTCGTTAATCTAGGAAATTTACCATTACCTTGTCTGTTTATTTACGAATCAGTGGTTTTTGTAAAAATGACTTGCTTAAGGGCGGGAATATATTTTCAGAAAATGCCGAAATCTATTACTATAACACTCGCCGTAGAAATCATATTCATCAGGTGACAGTATCAACAGCTCATTGGCAAAATTCACATACAATACATGTACATTATTTTACAACACTTTTCCAGATGACATTAAACGATTAAATTCGATAGAAAATTTTAATCCGAATTGAACTCGTTTCTGCTGCATAACTGTTTCTATACAATTAGAGATTATACTGAGCATCAAAAGGAAAGTAACATTAATTTTAACAATGATACTTAATGCATTATTTACCATTTGGAGTGTATAAATGTGTATAAACAACCTGTAACAAGTATTGTACTGCAGCCTCCGGGTCAGTGACCCCCACTCGATCAGGTTTTTCGTCCAGTTTCTCTGATTCTCCAGTTTCGTCCAGTTTTTCCATTGAGCAAATGCTGAGATGGCCCTTTGTTTTGCTTCTGGACATAAATGTAACATCATTTTCTGTGCACGTCTTCTAGAATTCATTGGGAAATATAGCTATTCAAATTATTGTTTCCATGTTGTTGCGGCAGGAAGTATTATTCCTTGACGAAGAACATCATGGATAAGAACCCAAAATTTATTGCTTATTTATCCTTGAAAATAGATTTTATTACATTATAGCTTTTTTTAAATTCAAAATTCATGTAGTATATGGAGGGATCACAGAGTTTGAAAACGTGCACGAATTCACTTCTCCCATACACGTCATACGCAGTTTCAACTGGTTTTTGACGAAAAATAAAATAAAAATAAAATAAATAGGGGCAGGTTTGTTACATACATCCAACCATTGTGTAAGAATAATTGTACTGACATCATGCATCCAACGAATTATTTATGCTTAAAAGCATTCAAAACTGAAATTTGTCACCTAATTCTGTTTCACATTCCGATATAATCATGATTTTTTTTTTTAATTTTTTAATTATTTCCTTTCTTTCATATTATTCTTTCCTAGTTTCAACGTTACGTCCTATATTCACCTTTATATACTTCAATATACTGTTTAATCTCTCCGACAATATTCCAGAACTCGATCTTGACCTCATCGCCTCTCACTTAATTGCTCCGCCTTTATTCGTTCGCTTTTTAATGAAAAGACTCGGGGAAAATACGTCCTTCGGGCTGATCACAGTTTTTCCTTCAATGGCACACCTTGCCTATTCATTAACTATTTGTAGACTAGCGCTGCTTCCACAGCAACCCTTTTTTCCAGGAACACGCAGCGAACTGAGATGAGAAGCAGGTGCCGCTGGAATTGAACGGCGCAATTCTCGGAACTGCCCGTTCAAGGTCGTGTACTCACTCGGCGCAGAAATTAAACTACCAGCAAAAGTGTGTGTGTGTGTGTGTGTGTGTGTGTGTGTAAGAGAGAGACAGAGATGGGGGGAAAGAGAGGAGATTGAATGGGAGAAAAGAGAGGAGGAAGAGAAGGGGAGAAAAGAGAGGAGGAGGAAGAGAAAGGGAGAGAAATGCGAGTGAGAGAGAGAGATGGAAATGGAAAGAGGGAGAGAGACGGGAAGAGAGATTGAGAAGATGGAGAGGAGAGAGGGAAAGGAGAGGACAGAGGGAGAAGAGAGGGGAGAGGCAGACAGACGAGAGAAGGGGAAAGAGGAAGAGAGAGGAGGGAGGGTAAGACAAGAAGAGAGGGGAGAGAAAGAGAGAGGAGAGAATGAATCTTGAATCCTAGCGTGTCGTCTGAGACGAGCGAGTGTAGTGCAGGTTACATTCCGGGAGCAAAGGCGTTCCTCCCTCGCTGATCCGTGAGATGTAAGACATATGTACACGCAGGCTGGCATATTTTTCTCTCTGGGTATTTCATTTCTACTGAAACCATTTACCGTTACCATTCATAACGAAACAAGCTTCCGACTGGTATTCCGGCATTTTTGGTAGTTTAGTACGTGTATGTGTTTCAGGTCGTTACGTCCACGGACAGAAGGTATAACAAGCAAGAGGTTCACTGTAAGGTCTGTTACGCTGTAGGTGTAATGTGACAGAAGTTCTGCAAGTCTCAATGTCCAATAATACAAGAGGTCTAAAATAAGAAAGTACAATTACACAAGTCTAATCAGTAAAGGCGGGAGGTATGAATACTCCGTGTTTAATAGATGGCACAGGGGGTCTACTAGATATTAGATCCGCCGATGCAATAGTGATGACAGTAATCTCCTAGCACTATATTTTGTAAGTTTAGAATATTTAATACAAATGTTTGATAATATACGCCATCAGTGATAGCATTATACCTATAGCCAGCGTGAGAAATTATACATACGGTGTGTACGGCGACGAGGAGGCGCGAAGGTGGAGAGCCAATCCTTCATGTTTTCCGCCAGACGTTTGGAATGAATTTCGACTTCTGCAAAACGACCTGCTATCGTTAAGACATAATGAGAAGTAGTATGCAACGGGAAAAAGATGAACAGCGGATTGTTTACTAAAAACAGTTTCCTTTTTGTAAGTGACCTTTTTTGCGAGTACACGTATACATCATGCCGGCGGCTACGTAGCCCAACCATCAGTCGGTCGTTGCCATGAGGGTGGAGGACGGGTGGCAGGCTGCGATGGCTCCGGCGAAGGTGAATGCGAAGGCAGATACGCTGCCGTTATGTCGCTCGCGGTTCTGCAAAGCGTAGATTCCCGCCTTGGTCAACTCGACGGCAACCGACGTCGGAGCTCACTATTTCACTCACGAAGAGCGGGAAACAAGCGACGATTTCTGTTGTCATACGCGCTCTTTATATACTGTGACGTCGTCGTGATATGAAACAACACAGACACGGAGTTGGTTGTACAGGTTTATTTAATATTACTGTATATTACAATATGTACATCCTCCTTCGGAAACTACCGCTGCACTCCACAGAACTACCATTCCTGAGGCAAGCCGCCTCAGCCTGACCCAGCGTGCCCCAGCGTGCTAACCTGTAGCACCGCTCCCGGCAGCTGCTGTAGCCACCCTCGCAAACCTGCCTCCGCACTGCGATTCGGCCCAAACTCGAATGCCCATCGTCAACACTCCACCGGCGTCTCTAGCAAGGATTCACGTGACAGACCTCCCACGCTGAAGACCCGCGGACCGCGTCACCACATTACAGAGTTTTGGGCCGGGCGCACAATGGGGCCCGCCGACCAGCTGCAGACGATCTGTCCTCACACATCATTCTGCGCTAGCTGACCGCCGGAAGTGCCCAGACACGCCCCCGCCGGCTTGCACCCTCGAAACGACCGTTCCGGTTGCACCGCCAGCCCGACGCCTGGACCACCCGCTCCCACGCCCCGGCCCGCGCCTTGTGCGGTCCGACGACTAGTGAAATGCTATGACGTTACAATACCATCGGGCCAGTCCATTCCTGAGTTAGTGGGAATGGCGTTTTCCTAATTCTAGGCACACACATGAGTGGTGTGTGTGTGTGTGTGTGTGTGTGTGTGAGAGAGAGAGAGAGAGTGAGAGAGAGAGAGAGAGAGTGTATGTGTGTGTATGTATGTGTGTGTGGCGAGCGGCCAGTATGAACATCTGGAAACGATACCAGTGCGGGCCGCGCGGAGGGCGAGCGGCGAGGGACGCAAAACGGCATCGTATCACCACACTGCAACGTACTACAAACGCCGTTGGAGGATGGAATTACAAGTTTTGGAAAATTATCATATTTCATCATAGCACAATGTAGGAATATTTGGAATCCTTAAAAAGATCGAGCAGTAACAAAGGTCTGACCTCTCTGTTGGCGATCATGTACGAGTACAACACCCAATTACTAAGTCATACAAAATTGATCAAGGACAAGTAGAGCTAAAGGTAGCAAGTTAACAAAATTTCAAAGATCGTGGAGATATTGACGTATATCTACGGTTTTGAGCTACAGACTAAAATTCCAAGCTCCGCCAATAAGCGGAAGTAAACACTTAAGTACGTATTGTGTGTACACATTGTAAATTGGTGTATATCATGTAGCCTTGTTGTAAAGTACTTTCCAAAAATCAAAACATCCGTTTGAAATTCAAGGGGCTTCGTCCACAGATATATTAATCGGGGAGAATGAATTACGATGAAAATTTTGTCAGCGGTTTCGCAGCTCGCGGAATTTATTGGTAGAAAGACGGACAGACGTTTTCTCATAATCCAGTTTTTCTGTACCATAGAAACAGAAAACGTGATTATTATTATTATTATTATTATTATTATTATTATTATTATTATTATTATTATTACACAAAACATTAGAGGAGTTATTTACTAGACATAGTAGCAAGAATTTTCCACTTTTCTCCAGCAGAGACCCACAATATGTCTTTCTGTTCAAAACTCTCCATTTTATGTCACTGAATTACAATACATTCTCTATATTTTGTAAATAGTGCACGATAAAGTACAAAAATCCTAATCCAAAATAAAGAATGGATGTTTTACCGGATGAAAACGAATTCTTTCTTAAGGAAATAGGAAATATGTAAGTTTCTCCACAAAATGGTCGTTGGTTAATTCTTGTTTGACAAGTGTATAATGAAACTAGTTTACATGCATTTTCGTGTTTTGTGATTTCAATTGTATTGCAAATGAATTGTGATACTCGATTATCTGCGTTTGTCAGGCAACACTTATTCTATGGATAATCGAGAGTTACCTGAAAAATTGTAAAATTTAGAAGCAATCGCTTAAGTGGTTCAAACGACCTAGGTCTCGTTCACAGGTTCATCGCTTGTTACGTACTTAGTTTTTCTTTCTCTTTCTTCGTCTTTAGTACTTAATATGCCTTCATTAGCTCCCTTTTAAAAACAAGACCCCCGGTAAACACTTCCTTCTAATGTATTCTGACATACTTTTGTTCAATAAATTGGTGGATGAGAAAAAGAAGAAAGGAGAAATAGGAAAGAAAACAGAAAACGAGAAAAAATTAAAGAAATGAATAGAAAAAATAAAATAAAAATAAAAAAGGAACGAAAATAATAGAAAAGAAATAAGGCAAAGAAAAGAAAATTCGAAATTTTTGTTTCACTAAAAGCAGTGTGCCTTGCCCAGCCTAATGCATCTCTTTCCACCCAGCGGTATAATGGTGCCGCATACACAAGGAGCTAGTAAGTTTGTGCAGCTTGTGTGACGAGCACATGCTTTGAGAGCCCATATGTTGCTAAAACCGCTAGGGAGCAGCATGCGTATATTAACGTCAAGGGTACTGACGAGGCTCTAAGAGGCTTACAGGATTACTGTTCATTCTCAACAACCCTTGACTTCGGACGCGAAGGATTAAAATGTACCCCATACAATAGGTCGCAGGCCATTCTCTTTATCATGTTATCAACTTCAAATTAGTATTATTAAAAGACTAACAGCCTAAGAAGTGAAGCTTCTCAACTACTGAGCTATATTTTTAAAAAAAATATATAGCAGTTAGATTAAAGAAATGTATCGAAAACTATTAGTGCTACAACAGCACATATTTTGGGAACAGCTACATAATATTGAAATATTGTATTTGTTGCTCTATTAAGATCTTTGCTATTACTTGAAAACGTCCAATTCAACCAAGAAGCAAGCAACGTACTGTAGCCAGGGCAGAGCTACCAAAAGTATGCGCATTCGCTTGGTGAATAATATCAATTATTAGCACAAACGCTTATTGCCATCGGTATTCAAATTTCAACTAGTTTTGGCGAGTCATAGTTCGTGGTACATCGCTTTTTTATATATTGACACCATTTCAAACGAAGCGCAGGAAAATAAAAATTTAAGGTAGTGTTAGATTGACCACGGTGAAGTACTCCCCCAAAATACTTTAAATGCAAGTAAAGTCTCTGTTCTTCGAGAAGGTAAAGAAACATTTGGCCCTTATGGGTCTAATTTTTAAATGAAAGAAGGTTAAATTAGTACAAGTTCTTGTGTAACAACTTTCGCTGGTATAGTTTTATGTAAGTTATTGAAGACATTATACGGTTAATGTACCTTTTTCTTGTATTCAATAGGCAGTCGGTTTTTTAAGATTCAGATGATATTAAATGGTATATAACATACCTCACCGGGCATTCTAATGTGACATTTATAAAAAAACTTCTTCGAAATTCAATGCAAAGGGAAGTACTGGATCTCGGTCTAGGAGTTACACCACCACCAGTCATTACTAAATAAAACAACATTAATTTTAACAATTTACAACAAACAATTTAAAAGTAACATTAATTTTAACAATGATACGTAATGCATTATTTACCATTTGGACTGTATAAATGAGTATAAACAACCTGTAATAACTATTGTACTACAACTTCCGGGTCAATGATCCCCATCTCGATCAGGTTTCTGTCCAGTTTCCTGATCCATTGAGCAAATGCTGAGATGGCCCATTGTTTTGCTTCTGAACATAAATGTAACTTCATTTTCTGTGCACGTCTTCTAGAATTCAGTGGAAATACAATTATTCAAATTATCGTTTCCATGTTGTCGCAGGCAGGAAGTAATAAGAGCCAAAATTTATTGCTTATTTATCCTTGAAAATAGATTTTATTACATGGGAGTTTTTTGTTTTTCTCCTTTCAAAATTCAAAATTTAAGTAGTATTAGACTTAGTGTAGGGATCACAGAATTTTGAAAATGTGCACACAATTCACTTTTCCCATAGCACGTCATACGCAGTTTTAACTGTTTTTTACGTAAAATAAATAAAAACAGCTTTATCTTATGACTGTCACCACCTCGACGTTCAACAATAATCAGCTTCTCAAATATTGATTGTGACATTGTTGTGGAAATTTCCATTAAGCTTTAGGATTTCTTAAAAATACATCAATACGTTGAGAATACAAATTGAGTAACAAGTTAAAGTGCTATAAAGTAAAAATTGGCACTTTATTATTAAATTAATATTGGCATTTTAAATAGTAAATTATAATTAAATTAAATTAAATATTTTTCATATCATTCATTCAATTTTTCTCGTGGCCCATAGCTGGTGTAAAAGCTGTATATATTTCAGTAATTTCAAGCAGAAATTATACAAAACGACTCTTTTTCACAATATTGATCATGACCTTTTTTAAAGAGCTAAGTTTGAACAACAGACAATGTCTGAGGCAAAAACCTCTATATTCAATTTTGTAGTTTTTAATATTTTTTCAAATTTCGAAAGAAACTAGCAATGTTCGAAAATGGGACCAGTATCATATTTCGTACCGTCCCATTTTGAATATGTGGCGAAAATGTAAAGAAAAAATTGCAATGGTGTTTGAGAAAAGAAATTTGCGTTAATTTCTAATGCAAGTTACGCAAAATTACGAACAGGCGGACCACTTTTTCGTTATCAGGACCCAGCAGTAAGAGTTTTTGGGTCGAAGATCCCCAATTTCCGCACATGTTTACAATACTTTTCTTCTTACGTTAGTAAGTGCAATAAAGACAAAATTAGTTAACTTTTAAAAAGTAAAAATATAATCTACATATAAGATAACTCTCAGTTGATAATAAGTTTCGAACCTCACTAACTTCTAGTTTTGATACAAAGACAAAATTAGTTAACTTTTCATCTTAATCAGTTTTTACTCAAACTTATTTTTCATATCTGAATATTAACATTTCGAGATCTCTGAAAAAATAGTCCAAATTTTTGTATGGTCAAAAACTGCTTCTTTCGCCTTACTCTCGTCTGAAATTCTTCTTCGCAGGTTTTCCTTCAGTTTTGATAAGTACTAGAAGTCGTAGAATGCCCAATCTGGACTCTGGTGTGAATAGTTTAAACCTTAAAGCCGTAGTCCTCAGTAGTCCTATAGACATTCTTTGCAATCTGAGGAATAAGCACGGGCGCGTTTTCGTGAAGAAGTTAAATACCAAGAGGTTTCACACACCGCACCCAACTTGAGTACCTCTCTCCACGAAATGGAGTGAGATGTCAAATGCATATCATAACTTATATCATTACAACTATTGAAGGTAAGAAATACTGCTCAGAAGATTTTCCCATAGATGAACGTTATCTTGGTCATGCCGGAAACTTATGGAACGACTTACGCATCACCAAACTATGAAACCACCACCAAGTCATCACCAAACCACCAATCGCGAACCAGTAGTAGTAGCTCGCTAGAAAATTTTCAGGAGATCGATGTTTCACGTTCAGTTCTCTGACCTGCTGTTACTTCACGAAGCTTAGATGTCTCTCAGAAACAGCTGCTTGCTTACTCTTTCACAACTGTCTCTGTCATGTTCACATATTCGAGCGATATTTCCAGAAACCCTTTTCGTATAGCGTAGTACAAAAAGGCATCAGAAAAATTTGACCGTAAGTTGGTACGTCTGCTCAAAAGAATTCCAGGAGCAAAAGGCGATGAAGAGTTACGATCTTATAGCGTTTTTCATTCACCGCACTGGTACGTACCCAGTGCGCACTCAGGGCATCTTTCGTGTTCTATTCGACCGATGGGCGCATCAGTGCAAAGAAGCGCTTGTTCCATTCGCACTATCACTCGGAACCAGGGCGCACTCGGGACGCTTTAAACTGCACTGACGATCACGACAGTGCAAGTCCAGTGCACCGGTGAGGTTAGGAACGGAAGTTGTCCATGCTGATTTGAATTCGTGGTGAAATTGTGAAGGCAATTGAGGATCTTCGGTCATGTAGGGATATTTCGAATAATGAAGTATATTATATTTTGCAAGAAATGTCTTAAAATAATTTTGGGACTTACGCGAAGTTCAGAAAATGAGTTTGCGTTTTCGGAAAATCAGTCCTAAAATTTAACCTTGAATAAGTGAATATCGTGTTAACAAATTCAGTGCTATTTAGAAACCAACGAGTACGACTCAATTTCGAAACGCTAATAAAGTGAAAATTCAAATAGTGACCTTTACAAAATCATTCAAATATATGTGCCAAGAAATATTTTTCGCACGCCCATACATATACCAGCGGAAATGCTCGTGCAGACGCACTGACTTCCGGAATAGTTTCATTCCTAGCTGCCCTTCACGCGTGTTGCCGCTTCAGCACTGTTGCCGAGCGATGCCGTTTTTGCCCTGCACTAGGGTGGGTTTCGTGCAAACGAATGGAAAACGCTATTAGACAGCGGGAAGTGTGTGTATGTTCTACTTTGTGTTTATGCGCAATTTTGTACTTTAGTGAGTGTACGAGTGCGTATTCACTTCAGTCTCTTGCATGGTTTTCTGATCTACGAATACTGAGGTGAGATTTTCCTGAGTAATTCTCATGATATCTTTCAGCAACAATTACGATGTGATAGGTCACCAGAATTCAACCTTCTTGATTTTCATAAGGTTTTATGCAAGTTACTGTTTATGCGGAAATGGATCTGTGGCTTATAGCAATCAGATGTCAGTGACCTGCGCTGGAGAGTAGAATATGCGTGTGAAATGCGTGATGATACTGCATGAAAATGCAAAATACATTTTTTATACTTTCTAATTACTCTATGTGAAAACTATTTTTCGTTCTTCTTTTGTAATTTAGAACAGTCTGTAAATCAATGTTTTAATTGTTACACTTTTGCATGTAACACACCTAAGTTTGCAGATTATTATTATTATTATTATTATTATTATTATTATTATTATTATTATTATTAAATTCTGACAGTGTCACACGTATCCTGTAGCGCGTGCATTGATCCTCAATAGAGAGATTGGAAATGTGCTTTTCACTTGGCCTGTCTTGAACAGTTTTTATGAAAACACTTCCTTTATTCTTTTGTACTTATTACTTTTATTACATCCTTAGGTAAATTAAAACTCAGAATAACTACTTTTATGAAAAAATGTCAATGATAAATAAACATGAACTTTGTGACATTTTAATGCTAACGACAGTTTTTAAGGAATATAACGAAGGTATATTTTGCACTTGAGTTGCATATTTTTAAGGAATGCCCAATTTTCACGTAATCCCATCCCAAACCTTGGGTACGTAACACCGGTTACCCGATCCGCTTCACCTGTGCGAGAATGATGTCAATGACGTCAAAGACGCGAATGACGTCAAAGGCTGGAATTGCAACATTATCTCGGGACGTTAGATACCAGATAAAATTTGCCCTTACCTTCAAGTCTGCAGTTGAGTTGCACAATTTTAAATGATACAACTATCATGAAATACCGTCCCCGAAATAGGATACGTAACACCAGTTACCCAGTTCGCTTGGCTCCAAGCCTGGCTGATGACGTCAGAGGCAGGGGTGGGGTAGGGAGGGGAGGGTGGCGCCGCTGCGCGCATGGCGCGGTCCCCGGGCGACAGATGCGCCGGCAGGGGCGGGGCCCTTTGCTTTTGACACCGCCCAAAATAATGAGGGGGCTAGTTAGGCGCATTGTGACGGGCGGCGCGCGTACGGTGGCAGCCGCCTCGCATCCCCACCCCCTCATCTGCCTCCCCTCCTCCGCTCCGCCTCCCTCTTCTCACACCAACGGCCTCCCCCACCCCGTCTCCTATCCCCTCACCACTCGCCCATTCACTACTCAAGTCGTCCTCCCATTTCGAGCAACCACCAGGAATGTAGATACTTCCGTTACTGATGTATCGATACATTTGTTTTCGATATTGTCAGTATTGGCTCCGATAATGAGCTATCGATATTTTGAAAATATCGATGCTAAAATTGAAGGGCTCAGTAGAACGGGGGCTATACCACACTTTTTGTCAAATGGAGTTCTTAACATTAATTATAACTTCAAATATTATTCTTTTAGTGAAATATGTTATTTAAATTCAGTATAATTCTTGTAAACAAGTGTTCTATGCTTAAAAGTGTACTGGGGTTATATTATAAAAGCTCCAATAGAACCCTCAATATCTCAGAACTTCGTCAATGTGGAATAGCCTCTTGTTCCACTGAGCACTTCAGTTGTAATATATGTGTGAGTAGGCAAAACAGTATTACTGACTTATAATAGGCGAGCTCTTGCAATATTGCTTTTCCTTCTTTTCGCATATTTGATCATAACACTCTCATATAAAATAATTATTTTTTTGTCTTAAAATAAGTAACTTCTTGAATAGTGAATTGAATCATCTTATTATGTTTTTATTAATTGTGCTAACAAGACAAACCAAGATATACATGTTTCAAATGCTACAAATAAGGTAAATTTGTTCATGAAATGGCGCATAAATAATAAAAGATTATATTCACAATGAAATATGCTTGATAAATAAATATAAAAGAATAATATATAAAGTTTATAATGATAATAACTCATTTAAATTTTCGCCAATCACGTGAAATATACTTACGAATCTAAAGATCAAAGGAGTTGTTGCGCCCGAAGACACGAAATACACTTTGGTTCGAATCCACACTTTAGTGTCAAACTTTTTTTCCATGCTCTTCATGTTAAACGCGTCTCACGTGAATTTCAAAGAAGAGAGGCAGTAGTATTCCAAAGCGTAGTATAAAATGCAAATTTAGGTATTAAAATTTGATATTAACATTTTACTGAAAGTACTGACGTCTATAAAAATATAAGAAGAAACAATTAATGTTAGAAGAAACCACGGCTTTTATCAAATAAATGTTTTGCAAGATTCTAGTATTCTTTTCTTTTTTCTACAATCCTTAACTACAATAAACTTTAGATCTCTTACATTCTCTTGTTGTCTGTGATAAGAGCATTATTATCAAGTTATTAACTATTATTTTGGTTATAATAAGATTTATTGAAATCAGCAGGGACAGTATGACTGAGAACTTCAACGTTTGAGTGTTCGTCTCTGCGCAAATAAAGCTGTGTTGTTTACTACGGATAATGTAAAAAAGAGTTGAAAAGAATTATATTAATGGAAATTCGAGATAACAGAGCGCCCGCTTTGCGGCATGGAAGTTCATGAATGGTTCCCTGTTCTTTTAAGGCTAGCTTAACTAGTCCAAACTCTTAAGCTGCAAATCCGACAGAAGTCATAATTTCATTCAGCGTCTAAAAATTTGACATAAAGACATGATTAAATAACTGAGAAGAAGAATGTTTATTGATTACTGTGCAATCATTAACAAAACTAGTTTTTGGTAATATTTTATTGTAGTTTCTTCATGTTATCCGCGTCATTCTATTAAATATGTCCGGTTACTGTTAGTCGAAATCGGTCGATCGAATTGGACCCCTCGAAACCGTCTTTGTGTGCCTTCGGAATATGATGAATACTATTCATTATTTTTTTTTAATTTTCCGTTAAAACAGTTAAAAACCGTCTGTGACGTGCTGCGGGAAGAAGTGCACGTTTTCTTAATTCTGTGGTCCTACCTTAAGCCATATACAATTTGAATTCTAAATACTGAATTGTGAAATTTGAAAGAAATGAGCGTTTTGGCAAAACATTGTTACCAAAAATTCGCTTAGATGTAATAAAATCTATTTTCAAGAGCAAAGTAACTATACGTTTGGGCTCTTATCCCTCATCGTATCGTTCGTGTAAAATAATATTTCCTGCCGCGACAACATGGAGAACGATAATTTGAATAACTATATTTCCCTCTGAATTGTAGAAGACGTGCACAGGTTTTGAAGTTACATTTATGTCCAGAAGCAGAACATCTTAGCATATGCTCAAAGGATTAGAAAAACTGGACAAAAAAACATAATCAAGATGGGGACCATTGACCCAGAAGCTGAGGTACAATACTTGTTACGGTTAAATTATACAGTCCAAATGGTAAATAATATATTAAATATCTTTGTTAAAGTTAGTATTAGTTTCCTTTATGATCTCAGTTTAGTGTTCAATGTATAGAAACAGTTACGTGACAGCAAAGATTTTACTTGGGACTTAAATTTTCGTATGGAATTCAATTGTTTAATTCACCTGGCAAAGTGTTGTAAAATAATCTAAATAAAACTTAGCGCCAATACGAACGAGTGGAAGTTTCGCACTTCCAGCGCGTGTGGAGCCCCTTTACTGTTTCCTGCTCGTTTCCGTTTCCTCGCGTGTCGTCGCTCATCCCGCCTCTTAGGCGCATTTGTCCGCCCACCGCCGCTTCCTCGCCCCGCCGCGCCCGACCGCGCCCCCCCGGCAGAGCGTTCACCCGCGCGGAATAGATGCCCGTGACGCGCGTCGCCGGGTAATGATTGATTCTGCTTCTGAATGGGCGGCGAGGACGCAAGGGCGGCGCGGGGGGCGGCGCGGGAAGGCGGCGGCCGGGGGCGCGGGGAAGTGGCAGGGGGTGGCGGCGCGGGGGCGGCGCGGGGGACGGCGCGGGTCGGCGCAGAAGGCGGCGCGGGTGGTCGCGGGGGCGGCGCGGGGAGGGCGGCGCGGAGTGACAGCGCGGGGGGGCGTGGGGGCAAGGACGCGGCGGTGAAGCGGCGGGGGCGGGGGTGGCGGCGAGGTGCTTGCGCGTCTGAAATGGAGGTGACGCCGTGAAGACTTGGGGACATCTGCGGAGGTGGAGGTGAGATGGGAGGCGCTGGTGCCAGTGTGTGTTGACTGGCCCCATGTGAGGATGCGAGTCGATGAAGAAGATAGTGGTGGAGAGTGTGAAGGTGATATACCTGTTGTCTAAGAAAGTAATGGAGGCCGGTATGAAAATGGTTTGGCAGCAGTGACGACGGGGACGGTTAATTGGAGGTAGCAGAGCTACTGATGGGCATGGTGGTCATCAGTGTTCAGTGTTAGGTGATACCTGTACATGGGATGAGCTAAGGAAGATGTCAGGAATTAAAATGGAAAACAAAAGTTATTTATTAGGGTGTTTAGAGAACGTCAGTCTAAATGTCAATCTAAATGTGTTTATTTTAAATTTATCTAACCTATTAGAATGTTAATGTTTTCTTATGCCTAAATACGGTAATGTATAAAGTGATACATGTTTTTGAAGTTCTAACTTCAAAAAGTTTTACTTTACCTGTTATTGTATGTAAACTAAAATTAAGTTAATTGAAAGCGTTCGTCGGAATTATTGCCGTGTACATAATTTGAGCTTTCATTACACTAGCGTATTGATGTTTCATTGGCATAAAAATAAAAATAAACTGTATGGAATATTATATGGCGATTTCCCTTTCAAGGGATAGTGCTCCTGGGATAGTCAACCTGCTAGCAAGAGATAGGTATAGACACCGTCAGTGGGGCAAGTGTATTGACAGTCGTGGAGAAACCGTTGCCTGCCACAGAATCTCCTCTTCTCCGGCAACGAGCGCTCCTATCGGCGGGGTGCGGAGTCGCGTATAACGAGCGCACTGACGACGTCGTTTAGGAGTTCCGTGGTTGGGTTCCCGGAAGGCCTCAGGCGTGTGGCGCCCCATCTGCATACATGCATGCGTTGCAGAGGAGAATCTGCAGCTCTGCCGCCTCCAGCTGTCTACTCCGAGCAGTGTGGCTTCGGGGTGAGAGCAGGAAAATTTACTTCACTTTCCGTGCGTTTGGCTCTTTGAATGCGGCTTCCAGAGATTTTTTCAGCGTGACAGTACTTTAATGTCAGTGGATAATGAGCTCTGCGAATCGCCTTTCTTGGAATAAGTATTCTTTGTTTTAAAGGCTGTTGAAATATCGGATGTTCCTTTCTTTCGTTTGCGTTGAAAAGATTCATCACATCCATGTCTTTCTGTATATTAATACCAAAATTACTCTGTGAAATTTACTTAACCAAATTTCGGACAGTTCCTCTTTTAGTTAAAATGTTTTCAAATGTTTGTGCTCACTGCAATACTTTCTTCTCTAACGAATAACTTAACTTGACAGCGGAGCAAGCAACTTCGTAAGTTTATTGAGTCATTTTTTAGACAAATGTATTCATTGATGTACTTTTTTATATTTAATTTTATTGAGGCGGTTAATGGTGAATTTATACATAGAAACTATTGTGAAAGCCAGAATATGTTTCAAAAATGAAGGTTAGGGTGGAATACAGTAATGATTACGTTTGTATCTCCTCTTTCGATCTCGTTTTGAGATGCAGCCGCTTAAGTTCTCTAAACCTGGAGTCTGTTGGGTTCATCTTAGCCAATAAGAATGTAGTACACTAACCACGAAAATTTGTTGGTTTTCCTTTCCCTTAAACCTTCAAAATAATTGGCATAAACTTTCAAGCGTACCTAGTTCAATATCTCACTGGAATGACTGAATAATACTGATGCATTACAGTCATTACAATGTCAGCGATAAATACTGTTTACTGTGGACAAAAAGTAATTTATTAATTCTTTTCTTAACCACAAAATTAATCCACAAACAGACAGTAATTTTACCACAATGCAAATAGAATAATTAAGTTTCAAATATTTTTATTTTGGAAAATGAAATCTCTTCAAAAAATTGCCCGATATCCAAAAGTTACAAAAATATTATATGCACATATATAAATAATTAACCTGAATGAACAATCTGAATTGTGATTGAAGAACTACTTTCAAAAAGGTCAAATTGGAGTGAAGCAATGCCAGTGTAATGGGAAAATCTTCCAATCGACCACTCTTTCGTCCAGGAACGTCCCAGGCGCCACGTGCTCGGCCAATTTGCAGGTTAATTGCTCGGGTCTTTCTGTGCACCTCAGTGGCGCTGCGTCGTGCTGGAACCCTTTGGGCGTCAGCAACGGGGGTGGGGGTGAGGCGTTAGCGTTGGTGACGATGAGGCGTTGGGCGAGAGGAAGGTTGGAATTGGGGATGTGTGAGGCTGGCCGAGTGTGAGAGAGGGAAGGTATATAATTGGCGATGGCACGAAAGACGGGAAGAACGACGCTGGGACGCAATAGTGGGAAGGGAGCGTGGTGGAAAAGGCCGACTTTCGGACCTGGAGCGGTAGCTCAGTGCATCAACTGATGCCACTGCAGCGCCTCTGACCAGGAGGTCCTAGGATAGAGTCCTATCGGCGGCAGGATTTTTGATACTAGCTTTTCAGCTAGGTAGAATTCAGTCGCTGTCTGGAAGAGAATTTTAGCGGCCGGCTGCTCTGATCAGTAGTTTTCCGTGGTTTCTCCGATCAACACCAGGCAAATGCCGGAGCAGTACCCTATCAAACAGGCCACGGACCGCGCGGTGTCCTTCCTCTTCCTTGTCCTATCCTCTCCCCTTACACACACACTTACACTAACATGCACTACACTACCACATATCCCGGGAGACCGGTCGGGAGCTTAGAGCTGGTCCCGGCTGGGGCGGTGCCCGCTGGTGGAGAGTCCTGGTTAGAGGGAAACCCCATTAGCCGACTGTAGGTCGGCGCCGGATCTCGCCATCCAGCGGGGGAAGATCACCACCATCCCCTGAGAAAAACATGCACTACTCTAACGGGACTAATGACCAGAGCAGTTGACGCGCCCGGAAACATGAAAAAATCAATCAATCAACCAATCAACTTTTGGGCAGATAGTAGTCCCTCTTGACTACGATCTGGATGGCGTAGGGGCAGCGTAGGAAAAGACGTGAGAAGGAGATTCTAGAGGCTGGCTTTTTTGAGAGGGATTTTGCTAGATAGATGTGATGGAACGGCGGTGAGAACGGTTGTGTGAATGGCGTGCTGTGGTAGAGCGTTCGGTGCGAGGGCGGAGGGTGGAAGGGGAGACAACCGGACGGCGATGGGAATGGTAAGTACGCCAGGGAAATGGTGTCACGGAGCAGGAGAGAGACGGAGGGTGAGGGGAACAGGAGTGGGAGAGAGAGTGAGAAAGAGCGGTAGAGGAACTGGCGGATGGAGGGGGGGCGGGAGTAGCCAAACGTCGGGAGCGGAAAGGCAGGTAGTGGCGGCATTGGGGTAGGGTCGGCGGAAGGGCGGGCAGTGGCAGGGGAAGACAATGGCGAATTGTGGGGCGGTTGGCATGGCGGCAAGAGTGACACTTTCGGAGGGGGCGGCGTTTGTGACGAGAGCGGGGGATGCAGGAGGAAGCAAGGATTTAAAGGGGGTAACGGTGGGGGTGGGGGCGACGAGGTTCTCGCAGCGCCGTTGGCCTCTGAGGCGGGGCGGTGGGAACGGGGTCGGGGTCGGGTGTGGGGGAGGGGGAGGGGAGTGGGTGGGGCCGGGGCCGGCGGCGAGCGGCCGAGCGACGCGACGCGTATTGTGACCAGCCTTCCGGGCGCGCTCGCAGACAAAGTGGCCTGATTAGCCAATTGCTTCCTGCGTCGCGGGCAGGTTATTTATTAGCCGCGGCTGCCCACCCTCTTTCGGCCACGCGCTCCGGCCTCACGGTCCCCCTCCCCGCCGCCCCTCTCCGCCCCTCGCCGAGCCAGGCGCCGCGTCCGACACTCCCTCTGACTGGACGGTGGGGCCGAGCCGACTGACTGCGAGAGATCAGGGATGGTAACAAGAGAACGGAGCAATTACCGACGCCGGCGGTTGGTGGGATGATGGTATTGGTTCTGACAGGCGTATGGCGAAATCTGACGAAGACAGTAACGAGATGACTAAACAAAAGGAGAGCATGGTAGGTTATGCAAGGACGATTTGTATGTTACGTAGGAATAGTACAATGAAAGAGAATGAGACAAAATGGATATAACAAGTAAATGAAGAAGAAAGTGCAAAATGAACGGAGAAGAGGAGATGAAAACGTACGCAATGACTCAAGATCAGAGACAAAAATTCTCATTAGAAAGAGGAAGAAATTACACGACCTAATAAGAACAGAATAAAAACGAGGAAGAGCAAGAGAAAAGTCAGATGAAACAAAGTTAAAATGGTATATCAAGGATAGATTTTCACACCGTCATGATATAAAAAAGCTTGAGCCCGAATGGGAGGTGCTGAGCAAAAGAAATACGAAAAAATATGGGAGAGAAATTACGAAGGGATCGAAAGAACAGCGCAGTGCGACAGGGCTGTGTCGCCGTGAATGAGCGAGCAAGCGAGTGCGGTACTCTCGCAGCGTTAGTTAAGCCGTCAGCGTCGGCAGCGGTAGTGTGAGCGGCGCTAGCGGTGGCGACCGCGGACAAAGGCGCTATTGTGGCTGCGTCGTGGCGCACCCGCTGCCGCGGCTGTGGGGTGAGGCTGAGAGGGTGGAGGCCAGTGGGGGTGCGATCGTCGCCCCCGCCAATCCAGCCACACCCCCTAAGCCTGCCCCCGGCTGCTCCTCGCCTCCGCCGTTGCCCCATCGGCGCCCCGCAGCCTCCTGCCGCCTCCCCACATCCATGCCCACTCCCCCCTGCGCCATCCCCCTGCCTCCAGCCTACCCCCGCCCGCCCCCCCGATGCCCCACGCCCACGCCCCCACCCCCCCGCCCCCAGCCACGCCCCCACCGCCCCCACGCCCCACCGCCCCACCGCCCCACCGCCACCGCCCCCGCCCCACCGCCCCCCACCGCCCCCACCGCCCCACCGCCCCACGCCCCACGCCCCACCGCCCCACCGCCCCACCGCCCCACCGCCCCGCCCCACCGCCCCACCGCCCCACCGCCCCACCGCCCCCACCGCCCCCACCGCCCCCACCGCCCCACCGCTCCCGCCGTCCCACCTGCCATCAACATTCTCACTACTCCTTCTTCACCATCACCATAATCGGCGCACCCATCATCGCTATCACTACCGTTACTAGTACCGCCACCACCCTCATCATTATCACCACCACCACCACCCATTTCTGCGCGCCGATGCCGCCAACGCCGCCACCTCTACACCCCAGGTGCCACCACTGCATCTGGTCACTTGGCCCCTGCGCCGCCCCGACATTTGTCCAGGAGGATTACATCTTGTCCGGCGCCGCGAGTCGCTCTCCACCGATCCTCTGAGGGATTCGGCGCACGCCGTCGTCCCTGCCGATACAAGCAACGGAAGACGCCCAACCTAATGGAATCGCCTTAATTACAGCTTGGAAGCAGTTTCTGAAGGAAGTTTTTAGGATAATGAAGACGGTTATTGATCGCTGATAAATGGAACTAAAATATGACCACAGAAGAACAATTATTCTTCCGATGTTTGAAACATGTTGATCAACATAACATAAATACTATAAACGGATATTCATTAGTAGTGAAGTACGTGTTGTTTTCAGATGCTGACAGCTAATGGATGGTGACATTCGTACGTTAAAATGGTGTTCGTTATAATAGTCTTATCTCTTTTACGTTTTGTTAAAAAAATTGATCCAACAATGATGAGAGATGATACTGAGGAAAATGATAACTAAGGAAAATTTAGAGGCTTGAATTTTTAAGATGAGTTATTTCTAAACTATTGTATATCTTACAGATTTATGGCTAAGGTTTTGGCTATTTGGTTTATTATAGTCCATCGCATATAACTAAGGTTCTTAGCGACTTTTCTGTATTTTACATATTCATATTTGATTTTATATATATATATACATATATAACACCTATATTGTTTACTTTACAAAATGACCGCGACTACGAACTCGTTCTTCACTTCAAACTTACAAAAATATTCATTATTTGTTTTGTTCTTTATCACCTTTCTCTGGTACAGTGTATATCGAGCAGGTTGAAAAAGTATTAACGGTCGATGGTTTGTTACAAATTTGAACTCGGAAATTTTTACTGCGTGAAAAACACTTTCCTTTTGAAGTTGTACCTAAGCGAATGTTACTTAATTAATTTGTAACGTTGTGCTCGTTGCCCTCACAAAACAAAGTCACTGTAACTTGTTTACACAACAAGAAACATTAAAAGAGGCTTAGAACTTTCCGGCCCGAGAAATTTACCAGCGGAGCAAAAGCAATTGGTTCTCCAACCGTATTCCCCTGTGTACATCATGTTTTACACACTCAGCGAATACTAAAGAGCAAAGAGAATGAATAGTAGAGGAGAACATAACGTTTCTGAAAGGGTGAATGATGCGGTGATTTCCTGCTGTTTCCACTTCATAAAACGCACATTCACCCAAACTTTACGCTGGAGTGATGGCGAGATGTGGTCCATGGTTCATGCTCTGCAGTTGGAGGCAAGATTGCAAATGTTCCATATGCTGCCATACGCTTTGCACTCAAAAGTGGATCGTTTCTTCCTCGATACATCGTGCTTTGTGTTATCATAACATAGATGATAATATCGCAAAATAAGTGAAGTACTTTGCATGGAATAATGTTTTCTTTTTTTGTAAATAAAAAACATTGTAATGATATTATGACGTTAAAATTATTTTTATTAAGTGTTAAATAAGTATTTATTAAAGTTAAATACGTATTAGTATTTTTTAAGTTTTATTTGCTAGTTACTTGTACATATACATTAAAAGAGATTTTGTCTGTTCGAAGAAAAAAAGAAATGCAAACATATGTAAAAGTCAGATAACGAATAAACGTATTTCATATAACATAAATAAAGAGAACCATTAGTTATTGCTAAATACATTTGTAATGACGTAATATAAATTGTTTTACGAGTGGATGAACTCGTAACCAAGAACAATCGAGGGATGTAGTGTCGGTTATTAAACGCGGGTTTTGTTCAGAGACTGTATCGACTTGGCGAGTTGATGGACGCGTGAATGTAGTCCGGAAATATTAACGTGAAATTCTGATTTTAAAACCCAATTTGTAAAGACTTCAGTAATTAAGAATTGAACCATTGGAATCGCAATTATTGTTGCTCATAGTAGAACAGATTTACAATTGTTCTTGGCTACGAGTTCACACATTCTTATTTTCATATCCTAACAGCATTTATTTTGATTTGTGAAATTTTGTAAATTGTTAGTGAAAGTGTATTGATTATTCTGAAAAACCTCAAAAACTCAAAAAGAACTCCTGTAGAAGTATAACAGAGCACTTTGAACAATGAGCGTGAAATCCCAGTTCATTGTCGCAATATACAAATAGTGAAACTTGTGGTGAGGTCTTGCAACCAAAATGTTTAGTCTTATAATTATATTTATTAGTTTGAAGCTTATAAATACTATTAAAAATCGCAGTAAATTATTTTTGCAATTAATCGCATTTCAATTTCATTAGAATATCGTATCATTTACTGTTAAAAACGGACACGTAACAAATGAAACAAATTTATTACACCTAATTTAAAAGACGTTAGTTTGGTAGTAGTTTTATACTTATATGCGTTCTATTTATTGATTTTCGACTTACTGCTCTTTTTGCTATGCATCATAGATGACCATTATTCGCTCTGAACTTCGCCGCGCAAGTGATCGCAAAATCTTTCATTTAATGAATTAATTATTATAATCGAAAGGAAATAAAAGTTCCATTAAAGGATTAATTATTGAAAATAATAATTTATCGACTAATTCGAAATAATTTTAGAGTGATAAACAATACAATTTTTGAAAGAATTAAAACAAAAAAACTTACAATCAATACTTTTTCATATATACTATTTACTATAATACACTGGAATAAAAATGCAAAGTAATTTTCATCAATCCTTTTTAAATTGTAAGTTATTAAACAATGTCGAAATATAAGGTTTATTAATTGGAACCTATAATTATGTAAATATGGACCTGGAGAATATTTTCAAATAAGCAAAGAAAATACTATATAAGGCAGAAAGTTTACAATCCGGAATTATATCAAAAGTACAAAAATATTGGTTAAGGGAAAATAATTAATTTCGTACCAATTGTAATGTCATTTATGTTTTACAATGATTCTTTTAGTCAGTACACGTATGGGAGAGGCCGATTTGTCTGACATGTCGCAGGTTTCATCAGGCATGACGAAGGGTCATACCCTGATCGAGATCATACTCGATGAAGCCTGCGACATGTCGAAACGTGCCAGCCACACGTGTACGAATGCAAGAAGAAGTCATCGACTGAGCCGCGAAGCCTACGCGTACATGTTTCTACAAATCCGAATACAGGTATATTTATTTCACACAATGAGAATTTGTTCATAATTTCATGAGTATATAATAAAAATCGAAGTGGGTACTTTTTTCCTTGCTGGAAACATCTTGTCTCCGTAAGCAGAAAAAGTAAACAAAAATACAAAATTGGAAGGAAATGCACTAATATATTTCATTGCACTTCTATCTAAATTTAGCAGAACATTTATATGTTCACCATATAAATTAAGGGAAAATTAACGATTTTATAACATTATTGGGCAATACAAAAATGTCTAATTTTCTTATTTGGTGTAAGTCTAGAGATTCCAAAAGTTAATGTTGTAATTGCCTTTAATGATCATTACGAGCATACGAAAAAGTTATAACGTGTAATTGATTGAATTAACAGAGCCTTCCTTCCCTTCCATTACTTTCCTGGATGAACATCTGGGGCGGTGAGATATCAATGTCGGAAGTCGAGGTTATTGACTTGCCCCTTTGGAAGCGAGTGCTATGTTTGCATCGCGAATCTGACGCAGCCCTCGCCCATGACCCATCGGTCACCTACGATCTACCGCTTCTTTTTTGGTGTGTGAAGAAGTGAGAAAAAAGCGAGCTCTGGATCTCTATAAATATAGAATATGAAATTCAAGCAGAAAGAACATATTCTGTGTAGACGTACACACAAAATAGAGATTTGTTACCTATCTGCTAGGATTAGCAAAAGTCTAAATGTCTTCAACACACATTTTAACCAAGACTAAAAGAAAGTAGGAATAAATTACCAGAAAAAAAGCTTAGAAAATTAAATATGCCTTAAAGTTTATTTACGTGAAAATACGCTAAATAAATTTTCGTTGGAATTGTTAATTTTTCAAACTTCTTGCATTTATTCCAAAAACATTTACAAATCTTCATTCGAATACAGTAGGCAATTTCCTTAATATCCGATGTGTAGTCATTACAAAGAAAGGAATGTTCTCGAACACGTCAATACCCTTTCTTTGAATTCACAGGTAGAACTTCCGTAGATCCATTTCAAGTTTTCCAGTGCATCGGGGAGTGGAATTTGAAGTTATTATATATTGTTTTATTTTTAAAATTATTTACATTTAGTTTATAAATTCAGTTTGGTCAAATGGATATTATTGGTCGTTTATTTTAAAAATCAATCATACTCATTCCTTTTTCTGGAACTTAGTATCCGATATTTACTCCGACGTGGCGGACGAGTCTTGCCGGTCTTCGTCGGTTTTCGGCAACCGACCGAGTCTCGGCGGTCTCGGCCGGTCACCGACGACCGGGAGTCCCCAACCGGCTGTGAATTACAACCTTTAATCTATAGAAACAATCCATTACCATATCATTCCTCAATTGCAATATACAAAACCATTCTAAGACCGCTACTGCTGTATGCTTGTCCCATCTGGATAAATTCCGCAAAACCAATCTAAAAAAATTACAACTCATTCAGAACCAATTTCTCAGAACCATTACCAATGCACCGTGGTTTTCACCAATCATCAGCTTCACAAAGAACTCAACTTATAGCTCATTGAACATCACATCACATACATAGCCACCTACTTTTATTATTATTTACCTCAAATCTCTTCCCTTGCAACCTTTAGACTCGCCAAAAAAACCCAAACCATACCAGAATAAAAAACAGATACCCCTACAATATATTGCTCAAAACCTTCTCCGAATTTGAACCAGAATAGAGGACCCAATAGGGCATCCTCAACCTTATGTAAGATTTAAGTCTTTGAAATAAGTTTTAAATATAAGTTAGTAAGTAAGTCTATCAAACATATGTAAAGTTTATACTAAAACTGACCTATGTGCAACCAACAAAATTAATAAAATGAAAATGAAAAAAACCGGCTGCGAAGGACGGTTGAGCGCGTGATCTCGAGAGAAAGAGAGGCGAGCGAGCGCTGACCGGTACAATTCGCGGAGAATGCTGACCTCTCAGAACGACATATCGGAAGGCTCGAAGAAGTCGTTCACTACGCAGAAGATTTGTCAGCAATAGGCAACATTGCGGAACCTTCCAGTACCGACTACACGCGACCAGCAGTCATACGTGCCTTCTACAAATTCCGTGAATGAAAACTTACTTTATGTGTCAGGTTCTGACATTGGGTTTCCTTTGCTTTCATAGTTTTCACTATTCTCTCCAATCATCGACACGCCTTCGCATAATGCAACTGAAACATGCTTACAAGTACAAACTAATACATGTAAATTTGCGTAACGTAGCCCACCAATGAACAAAGACATTCCCACTAAGTCCACCAAAAAGGTACTAATTTTCGTTAATAGCCATGTGCAACAAATCTCTTTACTCAGTCGGTCACAGGGTTTTGTAATACGTGTGTTTGAACTAGTGGAAGAGTGACCAATGAGTTGGACACTCACAAAACACCAATTAAATATACATCAGAGAGACACAGCAGTTAAGCTATTTGTATTAAACTTTCTCTCTGAAAAACACTTGGCCTAGAATGGTCATCATCTGATCCTCGCCGGAAAACATGCTCTGGTAACGATCTTACAAAGCCGATCCTTTCACATCCTTAGCAGTGTCCGTTCAAGAGCTATCCTCACCACACTTCCTGTTCTCTTCTATCCTATGGAAGCCTTCTGTGTCGTTACTTGCCTTATCCTCTGAAACTAATCCTTATACTACTCCTCTCATTATTCATCTCCCTCCACCTACTGCCCCACCTGCCACATCCACTGTCGCTATAGGGACACGGTACTTCCTTCGGCCAGGACTTGGAGAAAAACAAGATAAGTAGCAACTACTATCTAATGCAGCAGAAAAATATCCCTGTAGGTGATGTAAAATATTCCATTATGCTTTATAATTTTCAATCCCTTTCAAATGAAATTGAATTATTCGAGGCAACATTACAGTGCGACTAAGTAAAAGAACATTGGTTACCTCATAATTAACTAAAACTTCTACAAGTACCTTGCATGAACCTATTGTAGAGAGAGGAATTCAAGTAAGGGTCCTGCATGTGGAAGTGCATGTATTATTGTTAGAAATTATATTGAATCCCCCTTTTTCTGAGATTTCAATCTAAATACAGTTGAAAATGTTCGAAAAATATCGGTTCTACATGCTACTACGCTCAAAATTACTAAATTAATTTGTATGTATAAACCCCAAATAAAATGAGCTATAGATCTACTAGATCACTTTCTTAGAAAATCAAGAAAAAAACTGAAAACTAAAATAATAATCGTTCTTTTGAATCCATTGGTGTATATAAAAATTTCAACTCCATTTTATTTTCAGGATGAACCTCGCAAAACATCAGTTTCTCAATGTAATGTAATGTATCCTCCTACCTTCTTCCTCTCATCTATTATTCATTGCTTGAAATTTTACTACCAAAATAACATGAATTTAATGAATTTAAATTTTCTCCCTTTTCTAGTATTCCAAAATATTTATAAATCTTTCGACATTACTTCTCGTTAACTATTTTTACACTTTCCAAACAAAATTAACGACACACCGATTTCACGTACACGAAGCGTTCATTACCATGTCCGACACATCTCCTCTCATCATCTGCATTCATTCTCAATTCTTCTATCAACCTACATTGTTACTACAGATTTTTGTCACAAATAATTGATATACGCTTGCTCTGTTGGTTCTGCAAGATTTCTTAACTTCTCAGCATAGCATCACTTGTTTCTACTATTGACTTCATCACAACTTCGACATATTTTATAATTACTTCGCTTCCGAAAATGCGACAAAGTTGATATTAATTTTGTCGTCTTCCTCGAATTTTATTCTATTCTTTCCCAACGTTTCAACCAAATCGGTCCGTGCGTTTGGTAATTATTCTGAAAAACCCGTTCGTAATGTTTATTTTCCAACACAACAATGGCCACATTCTGTTCATTTTATTAAAAATTCCAAATATATTTCCGTTTATAACTTCCGAAGGCGTCAACCGAATTTAATGCCCTTTGTTTTATTTTGTTCTATAATTTCTGCTCTATCGGATGATTATATTCAATTTTCCTAAATCTCACATGCGATAATTTCATATTTTAATTTGAATTTACAAACATGTTTCTATCGGCATCGTTGCACTCCACATATACGTTTATTCTTTGCCACTTTTTGGCAACGTTGCATCTGGGGTTTTGGTTTCGAAACCAACAAACAGAAAACTGAAGCATTACACAATCCGCGCATGTATAGATTATGTAATTAATCCTTTTATCAAAATTTTAGATTTTACTATCTACAATGGCTACAACTTAAATCCAAAAAAGGAATAGATAAAATCAAAATTAACAAAATCAGATGATTGATAACGAAACACAAATTCATTCAATTACCAGTAACTTGAAAACTGAAGCATTACACAATACGCGCATGTATAGATTATTTTCTAAACCTGAAATACAATTACTTACGGACTATTTTCTGCAATAATCGTGGTGTGTAAACATGCTTGCGAAATTCACCCGCATTCTCCTGAAGATGCGCGCTGCCACGGCGGCGCAGCAGTCGACCAGAACGCAAAAGTGGCACAACGGGCGCCGCTCTTCAATTTTATTCGGTTATTTATTTATTTATTTATTTATTTATTTATTTATTTATTTATTTATTTATTTATTTATTTATTTATTTATTTATTTATTTATTTATTTATTTATTTATTTATTTATTTATTTATTTATTTATTTATTTATTTATTTATTTATTTATTTATTTATTTATTTATTTATTTAGTTTATTTTACGTCAAAAACAGTTAAAAACTGCGTATGACGTGCTATGGGAAAAGTGAATTGTGTGCACATTTTCAAAATTCAGTGATCCCTACACTAAGTCATATACTACTTAAATTTTGAATTTTGAAAGGAGAAAAAAACTCCCATGTAGTAAAATCTATTTTCAAGGATAAATAAGCAATAAATTATGAATATTGAAAGGAAGAAAAAAAAAACATAAAAACTCCCATGTAATAAAATCTATTTTCAAAGATAAATAAGCAATAAATTTTGGCTCTTATTACTCCCCGCCGCGACAACATGGAAACGATAATTTGAAGAATTGTGTTTCCACTGAATTCTAGAAGACGTGCACAGAAAATGAAGTTACATTTATGTACAGAAGCAAAATAAGGGCCATCTCAGCATTTGCTCAATAGATCAGGGAAACTGGACGAAAAACCTGATCGAGATGGGGGTCATTGACCCGGAAGCTGTAGTACAATAGTTGTTACAGGTTGTTTATACTCATACAGTCCAAATGGTAAATAATGCATTATGAATCATTGGTAAAATTAATGTTACTTTTCTTGTGATGCTGAGTATAGTCTCTAATTGTATAGAAACAGTTATGCAGCAGAAACGATTTCACTTGGATTTAAACTTTTCTATTGAAGTTAATCGTTTAATGTCATCTGGCAAAGTGTTGTAAAATAATGTACATGTATTGTATGTGAATTTTTGTAATGAGCTGTTGATACTGTCACCTGGGGAATATGATTTCTACGGCGAGTGTTATAGTAAAAGAATTTCGGCATTTTCTGAAAAAATATTCCCGCCCTTGAGCAAGTCATTTTTTTACAAAAACCACTGATTCGTAAAAAAAAAGACAAGGGAATGGTAAAATTCCTAGATTAATGAAGAGAGCTTACATGAATCACGTGGGTGGGATTTGGTTATTATTCGTACAATTCGTTTTGTAATCGAAAAGTTTGGGAGCTATAAGATGTATTTCCCCAGAATATTATGCCATATCTCAGGCGGAATGAACATTCGCGAAGTATACACAACGAGCAGTATGAAAGCTGACTGAATTTGCAAGAATTCTGAACGCGTAGCATAATGAACTTAATTTTGTGTTCAATTCATTTAAATGGACGTTCCATTTAAGGTTTGACTGAATTGAGAGACCTAAAATGTTGTTGCCTTAACATCAGTCAATGGTACACCGTTTATTTTCAATGGAGCACAGAATTGTTTATTTGAAATGGAAAACTGCATTAAAACCGTTTTCCTTTCGTTTACTATTAATTTGTTATCTCGGAACCAATTTGAAACATCGGATATTGCACTATTTACTGTTTCTTTATTGCAAAGGATGTTCGTATCATCCGCAAAGAGAACCGTTTTCCGTTTCGAATCGTCGAGGGCATATCGTTTACGTAAAGTAGGAACAGAATAGGGCCTAAAATCGATCCTTGAGGAACTCCACATGCAACGGGCAAGGAGTCGGAAAGGTGCGTACGTAATGTTCCATCATTCCAGTAAGGTATTTCAACTCTCTGAGATCGTTGTTTAAGGTACGAACATAACCAATCTAGAGCAATACCACGAATTCCATATGAAGGTAATTTGGAAAGTAAAATGTCATGATCAATGACGTCAAAAGCTTTTGAGAGATCTAAAAATAATCCAATAGGTGCCTCGTTTTGATCCAATGATGAGGCGACATCTTTAAGAAAAGAAAATATAGCTGTTTCCGTTGATTTTAATTTTCTAAATCCATGTTGGCAATCTGAAAGCGCGTTGTGTTTACTGAGAAAGGTTTCCATTCGTACGTAAAAAAGTCTCTCTAATATTTTGGAAAAAAACGGATAGAAGAGAAATGGGCCGATAATTTTGAATTTCATATTTGTTGCCTTTTTTGAAAAGCGGCTTAATTTTAGCTGTTTTGAAAATATCTGAAACGTTCAGTGCATAAAGATGCATTAAATATGTGAGTTAACGGGTGTATAATGGCATACGCACAAGTCTTTAACAAAGAATCCGGAATTCATCTAAACCGGACGAATATTTATTTTTAGTTTACCGATTATTTTGAGAATTTCATAGGAAGAAGTTTCGAAACGAACATTGTCTCTACAATTTTGGGTGAACTGTCTGTTTTGAATTTTGTGCCTGAAGACCTTTAGTGAGATCGGCAGCAATTCTCGAAAAGTATTGGTTAAAGAGATTAGCCACTGTTGCCGGATCGTTCACATTTATATCGTTATATTTTAAAACAACATTCTCTACGGTTTTCTAGTTGATTTGGTAGTATGTTTTATTATATTCCACATTGCTTTTGTTTTATTATTTGAGTTCAAAATATCCTGATCGTTTTCATGATTTTGGCCTGCCTTATGACTTTTCGTAACAATGTTTTGTATTTTTAAAGTAGATAAGAAAATCTTGACATACGTCATGACGTTTAGAAATGAAAGAAAGACTTCGCTTGTTTTACAAGATGTCCTAATCCTTGTGTTATCAAGAATTGCTTTTCCGTGAAATATTTAATTTTCGTTTTTGAAGAGGAAAGCAAGTGTTAAAATGAAATGAAAGGGTTGAAAAAAGAATTATATTTGTCGTTTGTATTAGCAGTATTATAAACCGTTTTCCATGACTCCTGCATCAAGTAATCAAAGAATAATTTTATTTTGCTTTTAGTAAATAATCTAGTCATACGTGTATTATTTATTGTGTCAGTGATCGCATTTCTTATAATGGTAAGAATTTGTGCATCGTGGTCACTGTATCCTAAATCTTTTGTTTCAACTTCATATCGAGTAGTAGTTTTGTTAATTATAATTTGATCAATTGCCTTCATCAAATGTTGTGTGATCCGTGTAGGTACTTTAATTGTAATGTCTAAATTAAAGGAATTAATTAAATTGAGAAACTTTTCTTTCTCGCAAGATTCGACCAGAAAATCAATGTTAAAATCTCCGCATACAACAATGGATTCAAAAGAGTGATTTCTGACTTTGTTAAGTGTTATCTCCAGGTTTTCTAATAACAAAATATAATCTGCAGTTCTCTTTGTTGGAGGTTTGTAAATGCAAAGTATTATCACTTTTAGTGAACTAAGATGTACAACAGAAATTTCGAAAATATTTTCAATGGAGTACACATTTAATTCCACCCGTTAGTTTCGTGCAGTGGCGATATTGCGAACAATGTATTCACTTACCTTCAAAGAATAGGCTTAGGCTTTCGGAAAAACAAAGAAGAGCCGAGAATAAAAAAAGGAAAGGCCATTTGCTCGTGAACTTGTAACTAGATGGGTAGCATAAGCATTTATCAATCAATAGGGGTGCATTCATACAGTATCTGGGGAATTAATTTGCCAACATACTTTAGAGTAGAAGTAGAAGTTTTATTTTTCTTCATAAGGTTATGATTTTCTGTTAGAGGAAGGTTTTTAATCTGGCTTCTCAGTTGATTGGCTATACTAATAGTGTTTGTTTGTGTGCATGTGGTATATGCGCGAAAATGAATGTGACCGTTTTTGTAAGCGCGCTTGGCTGTGATCTACATGTGTATATGGTACACGCCATATTATGACGAGACAACGAGCGAAACGATGGACTAACTGCTTTCTGCTTCGAGAGCACTACTATCAACTCGTCATGGTAGATAGGCCACTTTATTCCCGACGGCAGAAAGCAGTTTGAGCACTGTTGCGCTTCTTGTCTCGTATAGTCATGTTGTATTCGTATACTTGGCAGACTAAATATTAATATTTCGTCACTCGCGCGGCTATTCGTAACACCAGTACTCGCGTGTTGGACTCCGTCCAACACAACTATTAAGGAGTTTATTTTTCTCATGAACATCATTTATACATTTTTCCTATATATATATATATATATATATATATATATATAAATAATATGTGCTTATATTATAATTGAATATACCATGGAAAGATACGTAAATAATTAGTTGCAAACCATTTTGAAGATTTTATTATATTTCCGTCCTTCGCGCGCCATTTTACTTCAGGGTATGGCGACACTACGCATAATAGAGATAAAGTTTATCGACAACCTTCCCAGATACCATTCGTGGAATAGAAGCATTGTTTTTGTACGTGGAAGGCTAACATTCCTTTCTTAACAAGAAAATAATCCTGTGTTTGACTCTATCCAACAGCGCGAGTGACGGAGTGTTAACTTCAGCCGTCTTTCTCGGGCTGTTAACGGCTAATCGGCGTATAAATAATATGTTTGCGAAATTTGCGTGCATTCTCCTGCGCATGCGCGGTGCGCCGATTCCGCAGCCCGGCGCAGCGCAGAGCCGTCCGTCGCGCGTCGTCGCGGCGATTAGCTCCGAATTACGCGCACAACGGGCGCCGCTCTTCAATTAGTATCGGTTAGCGGCGCGCGGTGACGATATGGCGGGTGTAAACATTTCGGGGCGGACCGGGCGGGGGAAAGGGGGGGCCCTGTGGGAAGGGTGCGACGTGAAAGGCACGGCGGGGAGGGAGCTGAACCGGAAACCGCTCGCTGATGGAGAGGTGTGTTAAATGTCCCTGTGGAGCACGGAGTCGGAGGTTGAAAGTGGGTGATTGTTGGTAAGGTAGATGGGATCATATTGTGCTGTTACTGCGTCGCCCCAAATACCACTGAAATTGATGGCATCTATAAGTAGCTCTTCTTGTTATGCTTATGAGTTTGGACGAAGCGATGGTCGGCGATAAGTAGTTGATTACATCTCACGTCAAAAGTTGAGACAAAAATAATAATAATAATAATAATAATAATAATAATAATAATAATAATAATAATAATAATAATAATAATAATAATAATAATAATAATAATAAAACTGCATTTATCAATGACGAGTCTCAAGTCATAAGGCTTCTACACACACGAGTACTACGATTCTGAGTTTTCTGAATAATACATTATTAACTACTCATCTTATTAGATGTTGTGAAATCTTGTCATAAGTTTAATTAGTATTGAGACACGATGAATATTATTTATAATGGTATTAGCTTAGAAATGTATCTATGTATATTAGAATTAAACAATTCTTTTTTTTTTCGTGCATTAATTTTTCATTACGTTTAAAAGGCGATCATGTTTCTGAACACGTTTGCTTTTGTAAGTTAACTAAAACAGTTGGCTTTCAACAGAGAATGAGATGGTTGTGAAGTATGTAATTTGCCTGTGTAGTTATGACGTAATACTCACTTCGATCAACTTTTTCGACCAGTTTTCCTTGATCCATTGCGCAAATGTTGTTGGACATTTGTTTTGCTTCTGAACATAAATATAGCTTTACTAAGTTCCCTTTCGCTAAACTCTGTTTTAGTAGTTTTGGTGTGGGTAGTTGGTTGCTGTTATATTAGAATCTGGCTTTCATCAACTCTCCACTTGTTTACCGATGCAAAAAAGGTTTCATTTTACTCCGAAGCAAACATTTTCAATTTTTGCTTCCGATTGATTGATTGATTTTTTTCGTGTTTCTGGGCGCGTCAACTGCTTCGGTCATTAGTCCCGTTAGTGCAGTGCATGTTTTCTCTCTCTCTCTAGAGAGAGAGAGAGAGAGAGAGAGATGGCGGTGATATTCTCCGATGGATGGCAAGATCCGGCGCCGACCTACCGTCGGCTACTGGGGTTTCCCTAACCAGGACTCTCCGGCTCTGAGGTTTCCCCTAACCAGGACTTTCCCACCAGCGGAGGACCGCCGCAGCCGGGACAAGCTCTAAGCTCCCAACCGATCTCCAGGAATATAAGGTTGTGTAGTGCATGTTAGTGTAAGTGTGTGTGTGTGTATGTGTGTGTGTGTGTGTGTGTGTGTGTAAGGAGAGAGGAAGGACAAGGAAGAGGAAGGACAGATCGCGCGCGGTCCGTGGCCCGTTTTATAGGGTACTGCTCCGCATTCGCCTGGTGTTGATCGGAGAAACCACGGAAAACTACCGATCAGAGCAGCCGGCCGCTAGAATTCTCCTCCAGACAGAGACTAAATTCGACGTAGCTGAAAGCTAGTGTCGAAAAATCCTGCCGCCGTCAGGACTCGATTCTAGGACCTCCCGGTCAGAGGCGCTGCAGTGACATCAGTTCATAAACTGAGCTACTGCTCCCGTTTTTTGCTTCCGAGTAGGGGAGTTTAGAGGTTCTCCCGGCTGGGGTGGTTCCACGCTAATGGGAGATACCTGGATGAGGGAACGTCGTTAGCCGACGGTAGGTCGGTTCCGGATCTGACCATCCATCGGGAGATAACCACCACCTCTCGAGGAAAACACTTGCACTACACTTACGGGACCAACGACCTTAGCAGTTGACGCGCTCGTAATCACCAATCAATCAAAACGATTGAACTACTACTCAACGCGAATGTCAGTTTTCCCGATTTTTCTTCCTAGAGATGCCTCAGCGCTCCAGAGGGTTGTCTGATAAGCTTGCGGGTCGAAGCTGGGACCACGCGAGCAGTGCGCGACAGACAATCACCTTGTACGCCATAAATAGGCGCGGTCGCTGGAGTAGCGTTGGCTCGCGCTGAATGCACGCGTTGTTCGCACAATGTCCTTTGTCAGCGATTTTTGTTTCCGACCGCCATTCGGACTCGCCGCCGCCGCCGATTTGGTTTGGCGATTGTTCTTTCCGCAGGCGCGCTGAATCCGGCCCGAAGTGACCTTGTTTTGGGAACCGCGTTCTCTGTGTCCACGATTGACTCGTGCAACGATACCCGCTGGTTGTTGTTGTGTTGTTGTTGTTATTCCTGTGAGCCGGGAGTGGACTCTTGTGGAAGAGGCAAGCAATTTTTTGTGTGTGTTTGTGTTGTGTTTGTTTACAGAAGTATTCCGGTATCTCGCGAGCGGCTTCATTAGGTAATATTAGTGTTTGAATATTCTCTGACAAAATATGTTTTATGAGGGAAAAAGGAAAAAGGAGGCCTTGACTGTATGGTAACATATTAGAATATTCTTCTGAAATTTACTATTCAAAGTACTCATTTTACTTCTGGTGTAATAATATAGCACCGATTGATAACCAATTGATAATCAAACACAAAAAATAATTTACATCGGTGCCGTGGTTTTCTTCAGTGTGAAAATGTCTTTTCAAACATCCAGCTCAAGAACTTTCTAGTATTATTTCATTGGCACGCTTCAAGATAATGCTTATATACAAAATAATGTGAAAATTCAATATTCGTCAATGATCAGTGAAGAAATTGTTCAATACCAAGAAAATAGTCCAATTAATCAATCTACAAAACATATATCAACAATTTCTGGCTTATGTTATCATAATAAAACTACAAACTTAAAACAATTTCATTTACAAATAATTCTTCATTTTCTCTGCTTCAATATCAAACAAGTAACTCCGTGTCTTAATTCAACTCGTGTACCTCAACACAGTGCAGTGCAATGTACAGAATTGAAGCCAAAACACGATCACTCAAAACATCCCACCAGCAACTATTATGTCCAATTGTTAATCTAACATTCCTGTTGAATCATCAGCACATCAATCCAAAAGTAACTTAAGAAAAAGAGAAGGTTAGTCATTACTTCAACAACCAGGTAAAAGATCAACACCTTTAAATTCCAACATGACTATATCTGGAATTCCACTACAAAATAAAAATGTACTACTCACAAAACTACAAGAGGAATTCCAATTTTTTTCTCCAATCTTGTTTCGAACGTTTTTGAATAATACTCCAAGAATAAAAAATATTGCATAAAATGCTTTCCCAACAAAACGTATAAAGAATAATTTCAAAAATAACTTTCAAACAACTGAAGATTTTACAAAATATAATAATATTGTGATACCAATAACATACAATATTACTTTCTGTTTTATAAAAAAATGACAGTATTTTTATTGAATTAGTAAGACTTACTATCCAGTTCAAAAGTATGATACTTAATAAAAACGTGAACCGTAAATTTTTAAAATTCTAAAAGCTTCAAATTAGAGTCAATTTTTAATAGGTCATAAACGTTCAAACAGTAAGTCTGTAATAACTAACCTATTTAATGTAAGAAATGCCAAAAATTCAGTCATCCACTGCTAATTGTAGATTAATCCCGCGTTGCGTAAGGTGTACTGAAAACAATCATTATTCCAACTATCCTCTTCCCAAATCAACCCCTCCAATTTGTGTGTATTTCCTATCACACACCTAATTACAAAGGTTACTCAGTATTTAAAGAATTACTTAAATCTAATAGTTCAAATCCATACTTGTTAATAAATAAAATTTTGAGTATTTTTCTCCAAAATTAAGTAGACAAAACTTTCCACGCTTTCCACAATCTCAAATCTTTCAAGGTAACAATCCTATTCAAAGTTCCCTTCAAGTACAATACTACTACATATCAACATACAACCACACATTAACTAAATTTTCTTACTCTGATATATTAAAACCAAACCCTGCTACTTCAAATTACACAACTTTAATTTCCAACATAATTCAATAAAAGATTTCTACACTTATCCCACAGAGTCAGACATTATTACAAAACCTCTTTCCTCCCTATTTTAATGGACATTTCTAACAATATAAATATAGCACTACTAAACTGGAACTGTAATGGACTAAAAGATAACAAAATATTTTAAAGATAGAATTTCTAATCTGTTCTTGTGAACTAGCGATAATAATTAAGAATTCTGTATTTCATCAACAAGCACTTTTTCCTAAATGTGACATTTTGAATGTGTAGCTTTAGAAATAAAAATAAATAACACCATATTCTGTCTATATTCTATTTATAAATCTCCAAAAAATTTCTTTCTACTCAAATTTGAAACCTAATTTTACAATTTTTCATCCAATTTACTCTGGAGACTTCGCAGGAAAAACACTTCTTCAGGTTGCAACGCATTAAATCACAGGTATTCCTCTACAACAATATATAATTCAAATAATTTAGACACATATGCTCCCTTCAAACCAATCTATTACTCTAATCACCATAATATAATACCAGGCATTTTAGATATAATATTTAAAAAAGTCATATTCTAACATTCGAATATATATCGTTGATATATACATTCAAATTTTAACTTAAAAATGTAGATTACACACAAAAAATGATATAGAAAGAGAAAAAATCACTAAAATAGTTCTAGATGCATATACGTATATCACTACACACATTTCACCGTGCATTCATTCTCGACCTCTCCCAATAAAAATCTTACATCTTATTAAATCCAAAAAAACCTAAGAAGATTCTGGCACACTCGTTCCCGCCAATAAAAGATAAACAACAAGTTATCACACTTTATCAAATTACGAATAGACTAATATGAATTAGACAAATTTCAAAATGACATTGCACAAATACATCCCAATCGCAGATCGCAATGGTTAACATTTATCAGTGCATCAACTGATGTCACTGCAGCGCCTCTGACCGGAATGTCTCGCCATCCAGCGGGGGAAGATCACCGCCATCTCCCGAGGAAAACCATGCACTACACTTACGAGGTAATTATGACTACTAATGACGTAAGCTGTTGACGACCCGGAATCACCAACCAACCAACCAACCACCAACAAAATCTTATTCCCCAATTCCAATATCAAACAACGCTTTTATATTTGCCTATCAAGTTTCAAAAATCAAATTTAATTGCATATCAACTAGAAAAGTCTTTACACCAAACTCGATAACAATCAAACTTTTAATAACAAAATTGAATCTTTAATCTCTACTCCACAATTCAGTCCTTTCAAAAATAAAATTTATTTCTTCTGTAGAAGTAAAAAAACACAAAAATATAACATTCACAAAACTTTAGGTTATGATTCTATTAAAAAGAAAATGATGAAATAATTTAATTCAAAATAATTGAATTTACAAATTTTATCAAAACCAACAAATATTTTCAATTCAATGCTTCGTATTTCTTATAACCCACAATCATGGAAATGTTATACCATATGTGGACCAGGCAAAAACCTTCATCTTATATTGAACTGCAAATCTATCTATCTCTTATCTTTAATATCTCTAACCTACCTGTCTCATATCTTCATTGTCTAATTTTTTTGAAGAATTATTACACTCTCATCTGTCATCCTATATTAGCTCAATACAAGCAATTCCAAGTAACCAATTTTGTTTCGGTCCTCATTATTTAATTTCTCACCAATCACTACAAGTTTTTGAATTAATAGCACAACTTTCATGAAAAGGAACATGCTATTAGAATTTTCCTCGATATTGCCCACGCGTTTATAAAGTTTGGCATTCTGCACGATTATTTAAATTACATTCAATAGGAATTCCCATATTTATTCGAAATAATAAACTACCTACACAATCGTAATTTGTATGTCAAAATTAATAAATCTTATTCTACTTCTGAATGTACCTTCTCGGGAATTCCTCAAGTTTCGACACACTCTCTTTTACTTTTCAATATATGCATGTTAGGATATTCCACACCTTACTTTTACCGTCCGTATGCCGATGAAACTGCCTTTTTATCCTATCACAAAAATATACAAACTACCTGGAACTCGCTTCAAAACTCTTTAAATATATATTTTAATTGGACTCGACAAAGAAGAAGTCCATCTAACCACCTCTGCAGTTAAGAAAATCACATTCCAATTAAATATTAGGACAATTTCGACCGAAATCACACATTCAAATTTGCCACTAAAATGTACCAAAAATATCAAAATTATACCTTTTAAATCAAAATATTTTCAAAATTACCAATTGATTCTGGTATATCAATATTCAGGGTAATAATATGATCATCACTTACATACGCATGCACAATTTGGTGTTGAGCATCTACGTCTAACATGAAGCAAAACAAAGCATAATAAACCAAAATAATGTTTTCAGGAAAATTCTAAAAGCTGAATCTGCAACAATAGATAAGAAAGAATTACAATAAACTAAGACATTTATCATTAATCAGTATTCTAATTTCTTCAACTCTTTAACAAATTTTCCTGCTTATCAACATTTCGATCTAGGAAAAAATTAAATCATAATAGTTATTTGTTCCCGGGTATCCAAAGTTATATTTCACCCTCCGTAAATAACTATTTTCTACATTATTTCTAATTAATTCTTTCTCTTAAACTACCACCTACTAATTAAAATATAATTTTATTTCAGATATTATGAAAACAAAATCATAATTACTAATAATTATGATATCAATTCTGGCATCTCCAAAACGTTCTGTGTAATTTATTCAACATTCTGAAAAATTGTGTAATACGAGTATTCAACAGGAAAAAATAGATTAAAAAAGTATGATATAAAAAATATTTTAATTCAAAGTTAGGGACACACGTAAGGGGAAGTTTCTTAAGCATGTTAGGATATAGTATGTAGAGAGTTGGAATTATTAATAAAAATTTTGCTGTATGTGAAGGTCTAAACTCAGTCGTATCTAGAAGTTGTATTTGAGAGGGTTCAAGGTCCATCATGGTCCAATGTAAAAATATTGTAGTGTTGGAAAATACATAGATGATGACTTTTGAGCAATGAAGTTTCGAGACAACAAAATTCTGTCTCTCTTAGTTCGTTTTTTTGTCGCTTCACATCCAAATAGGATCATTAGAAACCGTTATTACAATCAATTCTGACAGAAGCGAAAGAGTTCACAATGTAGTTAAGTACGATCGAAGCTAGCTGTTTTGAAAACGCGAAGAATAAAGAATAATCTTCTGCAGTGAGATTGATCTTGGCAAGAGATTAACCATAGATACCAGTCAAATTTTTCCAGAAATCAGCTCTGGTTATAATAATAATAATAATAATAATAATAATAATAATAATAATAATAATAATAATAATAATAATCTATAGGTATCGTAATATGCGTACGTAAACAAATTATCAGAAGTTAACATTTAAAATATTAAATGCAGAATTAGTGAATATTTTTATCTGGCGCAATTCCGTCGGTGAGTTATTATTGAACGAGTAGCACGTGTAAAAACGTTTGTGGAATATTGAATTATTATTATGAATTATTTCCCTTTATTGGTTTAGTGTTTTGTTACAAAAACATTTTAAACGATTTCATTTATTCAACGTTTCGCGTCAATTCCTCAACTGTCTTGCAGACATAAACGAACAAACTAAGAGCCCATGGAAATTTTTTAACTTGTAACGCAGAGCTTTTTCGTAACGTAGAATTTTAAATTATTTGAAGAATACAAATCTGAATCAATCTTGAAAGCCACCAAGTGTGTTTAAAGCGAAATAACAGAGAGTACATTACCGTTTCGCAGAAACGTCTAAAGCTAAATACACACACACACACAGCAAAGACGCCTGGGTACTTCCTTTACAATGCAATCCATTATTACAACCTCTTTAATAATGAAGTGTACCTGTTCTTCTTCTTCTTTCGTGAAACATGCCATTGGAGATCCTTCTTTCTCGAGTGCGCTACGCAAAACTCCGCTTTCGGTGTCCTCGGCGGCGCTGTCGGCGTTGTCGGCCCATTGTAGGACACAATGGTTGCAGGTTCGCAAACAAGGATGCAACTTAATTCTTCTCCCGGCTTCTGGGGTACAAAGGGAACAATGTAGTTCCCGGAAGTCTCAAGAATCTCTGAGCCTTGGATGTCGAAGTGGACGGTCGAGTATGGATCTTCTTTTTTCTTCTTGTCCTTTGTGACACAGGGAGACGATATCTCTGTATTACGCGATTAGAAGGAATGGCAGACGCTTATTCCAGGTTCATGAATGTCATGTAATTCATGTATTATGTAACATGTTAGTACGCAACGCAATATTATTTAAAACAATTTTTATTCATATGTTAAATTTATTGTTTTAGAATTATTATTCATGTTGTTTGCTCTTTATTCTAAATAAGTTTTTTTATTTTTGAGAAAATAAGAATTTCAGTATTGAAAGGTCATTTGTTTGCAGAAACAAGTTAGGCTTAAGATACCTTTCATTTATTTAGATATGAAATGGTATACATTATTTTTTTAAACTAAGTGATTTGAAAAGAAGGAAAATACCCTGGAGGTTTACTATAGCATTTCTTCTTCTTCTGACTTCTTCTTCTTCTTCTTCTTCTTCTTCTTCTTCTTCTTTTCTTCTTCTTCTTCTTCTTCTTCTTCTTCTTTTCTTCTTCTTCTTCTTCTTTTCTTCTTCTTTTCTTCTTTTCTTCTTCTTCTTTTCTTCTTCTTCTTTTCTTCTTCTTCTTTTCTTCTTCTTCTTCTTCTCTTCTTCTTTTCTTCTTCTTCTTTTCTTCTTTTCTTTTCTTCTTTTCTTCTTCTTCTTTTCTTCTTCTGCTGCTGCTGTCTTCTCAGGATTAAAGCGTGATGCCTGTTCCGATCTCGTCATCTTTGGATTATATTCCATTGCTTGTTTTGGAATTCTTTCTGGTAGCATACAAAGGACATGCTCTCGCATTTTTCTTTAAGGTAGATTGGTTTGATTTATTGGTTGCATCCTTTTAGTCCCTGTTTCTTTCATTTCGGATTTGATCTTCTCTTGTGCAGTCTTTAAGCGATCTAAGACGTTTTATTGCTGAGGCTTCTAGCTGTTTAAGATCTTTTTCTTCTGAGCGGCCAGAATTCCACTTCATGCAGTAAAGTGGGGACTGCGATAACTTAAAATTTTAACTATGTTTCTTTTCGTGTTCCTGCTTTAAGAGGTCTTCTAATTGTGCCACTTATTTGTTGATGTATATTAATCTTTTTCTAAATATCTTGTCTTCGTAAGTTAGAGCCCAAATATTGGAAGTGCTGTTCCATTGCTTGGTTATTTAGGAATAGTTTTGTTCTTATTGAGTAAATACCAGAAAAGGCCATTGTTTGGTTTTTATTACGGATATTTTCATTTTATGGGTTAGACATACCAGTTGTTGAACCTGTGCTCATTTTTTCCTTAAAAAATTTTAGTATGAAATATTATTTCTATGAGAGCTTTTGATTGCAATAGTAATACCTTTTACGTATCTATTGTGCAACAAAAATATTTTGTATTTAAATTGAGTATATTTTGTCGGTTGTAAGTAAGTACAATTTAGAAATTAAACTATTCAGTTTCCTAGAATCTGTGTCCATTCTATCTTCTAAAAGTAACTTCTTGGTGAAAATATGCTTCACGTTTTCTGATCTACACAGTGAATTTCACACAGTTCTATTAATGATTGTAGAGGTAATCTCTTTTTATGAATGTCACGAGCGGTTAGACTGCTTGCGTTTCATCTCTAAGACCGGACATTCTCGAAGGATCCATATTACATTTATGATAGGCATGGCACGTAACCGGCAAACTTTCTCGGGAATCTCCCTTTTCTCTACCTTCCATACCATCCATTGCAACACTTTTTAAAAACAAACAGTAATCACAAGTCATCTTGCCGATCCCACGATAAACAGAACGACATTGATATAGGAATCAGATCATAGTAGTAAAGTAACGTAAAAGTAAAAATAAGTGATTGTGATGATTGTGTTATATGCAGAGACATAGGTACTTTTTCTCGGAGTTTGGTGGTGACAATTATTTTATATTAAGTGAAATTTTGTGGACGACCGACGTTGAGGTTCTTCGTCAATAGTAATGGGTCTAGATCATAAAAAAATGGAAAACAAGCATGATCTGGGCTGTCCGGGTGACGCCGCGTCGAAGGCAGGGTGCCGACGTTTCGACCGACATATCGCGGTCCTCTTCAGGGCTGTACTGCCGGAAATCATGCAATCATTCGGGCAACAGATGTAAAATCGCTACGCGTTCCGGGCGCTGATCAATCAAATAGACCGAGGAGAGTGACTTGTGGTCGAAGCTATACGGAATGTGAGGAATGAAAGTGAGGACGGCCACCACATGTGTCAAGGGACGGAGAGGGCAGTGAGTGAGAGGGCCAGAGAGAGTTCTGAATCAAAATTACATGGTTGGAAGGAGGCAAGGTGGAGACTGGTTGGAACAGGGTGGGGCAGACGCAGTGCAGTGGCAGGGTGGGGGCGAAGCGGGGTGACGTTTTGGCGGGGCCGTGGCTTGGCGGGCGGCGGGTTGGCGAGAAGGCGGGTTGGCGGCTTGACGGGTTGGCAGCTTGACGGTTTGGCGGGACGGCGGCTTGGCGGGATGGCGGCTTGGCGGGACGGCGGCTTGGCGGGACGGCGGCTTGGCGGGACGGCGGCTTGGCGGGACGGCGGCTTGGCGGGACGGCGGCTGGGACGGCGGCTTGGCGGGACGGCGGCTTGGCGGGACGGCGGCTTGGCGGGACAGGCGGCTTGGCGGGACGGCGGCTTGGCGGGACGGCGGCTTGGCGGGACGGCGGCTTGGCGGGACGGCGGCTTGGCGGGACGGCGGCTTGGCGGGACGGCGACTTGGCGGGACGGCGGCTTGGCGGGACGGCGCTTGGCGGGACGGCGGCTTGGCGGGACGGCGGCTTGGCGGGACGGCGGCTTGGCGGGACGGCGGCTTGGCGGGACGGCGGCTTGGCGGGACGGCGGCTTGGCGGGACGGCGGCTTGGCGGGACGGCGGCTTGGCGGGACGGCGGCTTGGCGGGACGGCGGCTTGGCGGGACGGCGGCTTGGCGGGACGGCGGCTTGGCGGGACGGCGGCGGCGGGACGGCGGCTTGGCGGGACGGCGGCTTGGCGGGACGGCGGCTTGGCGGGACGGCGACTTGGCGGGACGGCGGCTTGGCGGGACGGCGGCTTGGCGGGACGGCGGCTTGGCGGGACGGCGGCTTGGCGGGACGGCGGCTTGGCGGGGCGGAGGCGGTGCCGTGGGAGAGTGGAAGAGTGGCGTGAGCGGAGAGGGACGAGCGTGATGGGGTCAAGCAGCAGTCGCGTGCTCTGTCTGTAGTCGGACGACACCTTCACGAGCAGAGCTGATCTTTGACAAAGGGTACTTCCTGTCAAGGAGCATTTTGTGGATTATAAATAATTTTTTTTTAAACTTTTGTGGAATCTGAATAAAAGTTCAAGAAGCTTTTGAAGCAATACTTATATTTCGTTGAATAAATCTTAAGTAGTAACTTTCATTTGTTGTAAATACTATTTAAAATATTTATAAATACTTACTTTTGTAGATAGAACTTATTTTTCCAGCATTTACTTAAAGGAAAATAAAACTAACCCTTTACTTCATTTCATTATTAACATTGAGAATTTTTCAAATAGTGTTACTGCACTTAAGTGAATTTTTATAAAATTATGAGTAAATATACTACACTCCCATTATTACTCCTGAAACTATTGGCAAGAATTGTTTCAATTTCCTAAGAATATGAAGTGGTTATACAAATAATCGCATGCACTGGAAAGAAAAAGAAGAAAAAAAAGTCATTTCAATAACATTTAATTTATATCTTATTGTGATATTTGCTTTTTGTGAAACGTTTTTAACGTTGCAAATTTATTATTACACAAAATGCAACTTTTTAGTCTTGTGGCCAGAAACTAAACTGAGCACTCAGGTATTCTCAATAGAAGTGGGTTTATCGTAAATCGAACCTGAATGTTCAGTTTCCTTTTCGGCCCTCATTCTCGAAATTTGCGACTTGTTTAATTTTTTATTGTAATTTTTAATAATTTGCACAAACTGGATTTGAGAAATGTGAGCGTCTTTCCCCGAAGTTTCATCCGAGAGATTCAACTTTTCCCGTCTAAATCGAAACAGCACACAACAAAACTAACCTCACTTTTCTTGGCAAAATCATTACTGACCCTGGTTCTCCAAAATGAAAAGCTTTTTCTTTGAAAATATTATTGCGTTTTTTACACCTGTGAAAATTCTCGATATCAATTTTATTTCAGTTTATAATAATTTCAGTTTGCAAAGTGTAAAATCGCTATTTTTTAGAGAAGAAAAGCAGAAGGATATTTTCATTCTGTCATCACAAATTTATTTTCTGCTACTCTGCCTGCTGTATCCTCGAACAAACCCCCACCACTGGTGTCACCTTGTATGACGCCTCGCCATGGGAACATCTAACAAGATTGACACCCCGTAGCATCAACACGGAGAGCTTACCTGCCAGGATGCGCGAGTGGAGACGGGTGTCACAGCGCGACTACTTGATAACGTGTGAGCGCACGATTTGATGGCTTGACAAGGGTTGATGAGATTCCAAGAGTAGTCTCAAGTTTTCATTAAGCCATCCGCATAATGTGATAATCCTGAAAGTTTGCCGGAAGTTAGAGCGCGCGTCGGTAGCTGAGAAAGGCGCTGGGAATGGGGGAAATTGAGATGAGGCGATGGCGCAGTGTTATTCTGAACTCTCAACTATTCCCTCACTCAATTCACAGTTATCCTTGTATCGATGACCGTTTCTACCTCTTATCTTCCCTGTGAAATTTTCTAGGTGGTCTCTGGGTTTTCCTTTCAGTTTAGTTTTCATCATTTTTACATCGAGCTTTGCCTTCACTTGTTCACACTGGCCTTAATGTCACTCCTCTTCTTTTTACTCATAATTTTCTTAACTCTTATCCTAACTTTTATTTCTAGCCTTTTATTTTACCTGGATTTCTTCAAGATCATTCTTTCTTGTATAATAATAATAATAATAATAATAATAATAATAATAATAATAATACTTGTCTTTATTAGTGGCGAGAATCAGACTATAGGCCTGCACTTCCGTCTAACCACGTTAACTCCTCTCTCTCTCTCTCTCTCTCTCTCTCTCTCTCTCTATCTTCTCCTTCCCACGCCCACCTCCCCTACGCCACTTCACCACGTCTCCCCATTAAACTTTTCTGTCACCCTCTTCTCATTCTTCATCATTCTGGCATGTTTTACCGTCATCATCGTCTTGAACGTTCACTACGGGTTTCTTCACGGGTGTCAACACCCGTGAGTTTACTGCTTCTTATTCACATTAAACTCCAATGTCTCCTCACTAGTGGTGTCTCGTCGGAAAAAAATGAGGGGCTAAATGACCATATGACAGAATATTAGGACGGAGCTTACAAATAACACTACTTCTTTTAAAACGTCTGCATATTATACCTCTTGTTTGCTTCGACAATTCTGTTACGTTTGCATCTTGACATCTAGGCAACAAGTATATTGTACCTCGTTCTGCTCTGTAATGTGAAGCATTTCAAGGTCTATTTCATTTACATATTTTTTTCTACCATTGTATGTAATTGATGAAGACAAAATCACAGGACTGTAGCTATGGCAATCATGAAGCATTTCGTTGGAAAGGATGAGGTGCACTTGAACACTTCACGCATCTTAGGGATCAGAATACCTCGGCTCAGAGCTGCGCATAGCACCCACAGATTGCAATATAATATATGACTTCAAGATGACTTGAATATTCCTGCCGCAAGATGATTCTAGTACCTTTTTGTGAATACCACCAGGACTCTCAACTTTCTTACCTATGTGATTTTGTTAAATCAAAACCAGGATTTATAAGTTTAAACAAAATACCCGTAATTATCATATTAAAAATGATTGTAAAAGTAGAAAGCACTTTTTGAGAAATTCATGACTAATATTTTTCTAAAAATTCATGGTCATCCATGGAAAGCACAATCTGAAAATGAAAGGAGATTGTGCTTTCCAATTAAATTAATGGTTTTCTACTATTCTCTATTTCTAATTCACTAAAAATATACACATTTAATTTCGGAACCAATATTCGTAAATTTTACATTAAAGTAATAAATGAAATGCCTGAAAAGGATTATCTTGATAGGATAAATCATGTAAATTATAATATTACTTTCGAAGATAACTAACACGTTAGAACCACACACACCAGAATTTCTATCTACCAACACGTATATAAAGATACCTGTTGGTAGATAGAACTTCACAACAATTTCAGTCCACGAACCTCCGCTCTCCTCGCCTATCACTCTCCTCTACTTCCTTCCACGAGCCGCCTACGCGACGCCTCCAACCCGGAGCGGTACCTCAGTGTATCAACTGATGTCACTGCAGCGAGTCTGGCCCGGAGGTCCTACGTTCGAGTCCCGACGGCGGCAAGATTTTCGACAATAGCTTTTCTGCTAGGTCGAATTCAGTCGCTGTCAGGAGGCGAATTCTAGCGGCCGGCTGCTCTGATCGGTAGTTTTCCGTGGTTTCTCTGATCAACACCAGGTGAATGCTGGAGCACTACACTAATAAACAGGACACGGACGGCGCACGATCTTTCCTTCCTCTTCCTTGTCATATTCCCTCCCCTTACACACACACTTCCACTAACATGCACTACACTACCACATATTCCGGGAGACCGTTCGGGAGCTTAGAGCCTGTCCCGGCTGGGGCGGTGCCCCACTGGTGGGAGAGTCCTGGTTGGGAGGAAACCTCGCTAGCCGACGGTAGGTCGGCGCCGGATCTCGCCATCCAGCGAGGAAAGATCACCGCCATCTCTCGAGAAAAAAAGAATGTACCTCACTTGGGGGACTAATGACTGCCCGGAATCACTAACCAACCAACCAACCAACCAAAGCGACGCCTTCAACAATCTGCGCACCCAAACTCTCTACCGCTATCATCGCAGGTCATCAAACGAGAGGAGGAGTTGCTGCGCTAAATGCGGTCGCGCTGCGCGGGTGGGGGGCGGTCGAATTGAGCGCGAAAGCGACCCCGCACTTTGACGTAAGTCGTCGACGACTTGCGGTTGCGACTTGTCGCCGAGGCGTCGCAAGTCGCGGGAGGGCGTCTTCTTCTGCGCTCGTGTTCTCTCGTCTCTACTTAACGTAAAACGACACTCGCGAAAATAACGACTTGCCGGAGTGCTCGCCCTCTAGGAAGAAAACAAGTGACAAAGCCGTTGGAACTTAGTTTCTCGCCCCGCGACTAAAACGACTTGTCTTTCTGGAGCATCTTAACTCGTTTGAGGAGAAAAAACGGTGTCGTTGTGGTTTTCTGCGGGGAGGTAACAAGAGTGCTTTTTCGTCCATTTGAATTTGGTGAGCAGGCTTTCGCAGTTCTGGGTTCTTAACAAGTTTGTATTGTTAGATTTTTATGTTGTGATGACTTTTTGTTTGATAATTAATGGTAAGTTGGATTTTCCTTCAGTTTCTCTACAAATTCAAATATTCAGTGAATTTCTTACTGAATGGAATAAAGGAAAAGTTTTATCTAAGCTCATCTGCAATATTATTATTTTGTACACAAATAAAAATAATAAAAAACTCAATAATAAACTCGCACTCTATTTAATATAATTAATTTATTATATTATTATTATTATTTTTGATATAAATATGAAGATGAAGGAAAAAGAAAGAATGAGATTAAAAATGATTGATATTAATTTAATTATATTAATGATAATATTATATGTGTTATATTCGGTGAGATTTTGTCATTTCTTTATCACTAGGAAATTTGATACACTATTTACCACAGTACGTAAAGAGAAAAATTTTTAAATTTACTCATTTATTTTTTTTTTTTTTTTTTTTTTTTTTTAATTCCACTTTTTCTTCCTTTCATTCCTTGGTCCTTTGAATCAGTCACTCACCACCGGTTTCTGTTGGGGAACTCGCATTCATTCTGTTGTTCACTGATTTATTAGCATGATCATTCATTCATTTGCTGGCTTGCTCATCACCTCTAAATCGCTTACTCCTTTACTCATTCACCCGCTCCCGTACTCATTCGTTCATTCCTTCGGTCATATCGGAAGCGGTTGCTCAGTGCATCAACTGATGTCACCGCAGCGCCTCTGACCGGGAGGTCCTAGGTTCGAGTCCTGACGGCGGCAGGATTTTTGACACTAGCTTTTCAGCTAGGTCGAATTCAGTTGCTGTCTGGAGAAGAATATCAGCGGCCGGCTGCTCTGATCGGTAGTTTTCCGTGGTTTCTTCGATCAACACCAGGCGAATGCCGGAGCAGTACCCTATCAAACGGGCCACGGACCGCGCGCGGTCTGTCCTTCCCTTCCTTGTACTATCCTCTCCCTTACACACACGTACACTAACATGCACCACACTACCACATATTCCGGGAGACCGGTCGGAGTTTAGAGCTTGTCCCTACTGGGGCGGTGCCCTGCTGGTGGGAGAGTCCTGGTAAGGGAAACCCCACTAGCCGATGGTAGGTCGGCGCCGGATCACGCCATCCAGCGAGGGAAAATCACCGCCATCTCTGATAAAAACACTAACGGGACTAATGACTGAAGCAGTTGACGCGCCCGGAAACACGAAAAAATCAATCAATCAATCGAACCTTCGGTCCTGTGAATCAGTCCCTCTTCACTAGTCATTCGGTCCCTTATTCACTCGGTCATTCCTCATTCATTTCTTCGGTCCTGTGAATCAGTCACCGGCGGCGCGGCGGGAGAGGCACGCAAAGAGTGCAGGCAGCCCGCCGGCGCCGGCGCGCGGCCTCGCTAATATGTGAGGTCCCCAAATCCCACCGCATCCGTCCCGCCACGAGTAATCACGGCGCCCGAACCGGAACACACGAGGGTCCGCGCCTGGAGCATTGGCTCCCTCTCCTCTCCTCACCGCAGCCCGGCTCTTCCCCAAATGACTCCCCGCTCGCCGGCGCCCACCCGGCAGTGCGACGCCTGCTGCATGTCCGAGAACGAAGGATTCGGAATTAAGTCAGGTCGTGGCGAACAAAGAGAACGATCTGTCTGCCTGGATAGGCGAAGTCGCAAAGGCTGACGAGCCGCAGCTGCGTCGTGTCTGAAAGGTCGTGGATTTGAATCCGCCGGGACATGGATGTTTGTGTGTAACCGTACACCGTTACCGTTACTCCCAATGTTACATACAGTGTTAATTATATGACCTTAGCAGTTGATAAGCGGCCTCAAATAAGTACCAAAGGAGGAAAAGAAATATTATGAAGTGTAACGTACTAAGAGTGACAGGTATTGATTGCCTAATTGATTATTTCTTGTTTTAGGGCGACTGAATGACTATTGTTATTAGCCTCGTAAGTGTAGTTTTTATGACGGGAGGCGGCGGTGATTTTTCCGAGCTGGATGGTGAGATCCAGCACCAAACTACACGTCAGCTTGCGGGTTTTCCTTCATCCTGTATCTTCCACCAGCGGACCTTGCCACAGCCACAGGCGAGAGAAGCTGTAATGTCGCGACTAGTATTCCGATATTTGTGATGGTGTAGTGCACGTGTGTGTAAGTAAGAGGTAGAGGACAATAAGTAAGAGAAAGGAAATATTCGGTCCGGATGGTGATGCAATTGGTTGTTGGGGTTGCTCTGACATTCTCCTAGTGTTGACCGGAGAAACCACGAAAACCACTGATCAGAGCTACCGGCCGCTAGAAGTTTCCTCCAGGAGGCTGTTATATTTGACCTATCTAGATGTAAAGTTTTTCACGCACCTGTAGCGGTATTCAAATTTCTCGTATTTATACGGTCGTAGAATAATACTATATTATTCAACGAGCTTAGAATGATAGCTCTTATTCACGATTATTGATGCAAATGAATAATTTGAAATTAATACCGAAATGAATAATAATTTGATCATTTCTACGAGTGAATAATAACGATTCTACGCGAGTTAGAGTATACTTTCTCTGCAACTTTCAAATTTATGTTTTAAAAATAATAAATAGGCGCCCTAACTTTACAGAATAGCCACTTACTACCGAATGTTCTCTGACCCTAACAATCACCAACTCGCATGCCGTTCGTGGTTCACCTGTCTTAAGACAGTTGCTACCTGCCGCGGCAGAGTGCGAAGAGCTCTTGCCCTCTGTAGGCGACTGTGAGAACCCGATGTCGTGCGTAATAAACCAAGGCGAATGTAATTAATATACAGCTGTGGTGCGAGAATAGTATCCTCGCACGGCTTGTGAAATCATCGTCTCTTCTGTATCTAATAACGTGCAAACACGTATACATTCTGTAGTAGATAGATAGATAGAAATTTATTCTACAATTGGGCAGATGATGCTCGGTGGCAGAATGCAAAATAACATAATAATAACAATTACAAATAACATAATAATATATAAAAAATAAAAAAAAAAACTTTTCATAATAAATTAAAACAATAACTAACATAAAAACATATACGCATGTATACATAACGAAGGAACCCTCACATCACTTCAAATGAAATCACTTCACTTTACTGCACTGCATATAACTTTATCTAAATATTAATTTTTCAATACTTTTTACTGTAGACTACGTTTTACTGTAGACGTTTACTGTAGACGTTTTACTGTAGAGAGAAGTATTTTGAGCATCGCGATCAGCGATGCGGCCCATTGTGCGTGGCGGGGAAGCGGCTGTGAAATAAGCAAATAAGACGAGCGCACGTGACGCATGGGGCGGCGGGCGCCCGGTTCGCGCGGGCGAGGAGCCCCGCGCCCTGAGTTACGTGCGACCGTCGGCGACAGGGAGGGGAAGGGGGCTTGCTCCCCGCCCCGCCAGGGGCAGGATTTAGGGCGCACGGCTCTGTGCAACTGTGAGGGAGTGTTGTGGCCATCTGGATGTTTATGTCAAGAGCACTGTTTGGACATGTGCTTTTAAATTCAAATTCACCACTCAGTCAGATTTGTTAATTGTTATTATAAATATTATATAGTATTGTTTCAGTGCTAATTCATACTTCGTGGAATCGCTCACCACGTGAGTTTTATGCGAGCTTCCCCTTTTGCACGAGACTTCGGCTCTTATGGGACTTACTAAGCTCATTCGCTCATTCATTCATTAATTCGTTCATTCATTCATAGTATATTTAACCTTGGGGCCATATCTAGATCATTTTGGACCTCAAGATCATCAATTTATTAGTATTTACCTGAATACTTGCAGGATAATTTCAGTATTCTAGATAAGCCTTCGTACACTTATTAAGCAGGTACAAACCATTTTCACATATTTTCCAACTTTTTATTGTTTTTTTTTTTCGTTATATGGTACCGTTTGCCTAAGGTATTGTCTGTAATTTTTCCATTCTCATTTCAACATATTGTCATGAAATTCAAAAAGTCTGTCTGATACCGTCAATTTCTCTCTCATATTTAATTTATCTCGAAATAACTTTCTCAAACCCTTGTAAATATTTCTTGAGGATTATGAATCACCACTGATTATATCTTGAATGAAATATTTAATACGAATAAATTATATTTAGTGTATTATTGAAAATAACTTAGAAATGATATTCGTATACAAAATCAATTATTTACACTCAGTATGTTAGCGTACACATACACGTTTACCACTTCCAATCGTTAGTAATGCTCGGGGTCCAAAAAGACTCCAGGTGTAGTACTTGATATAACCAAGCAGACTTGTTAGGAGGGTTAAAATGCATTTTTGAGAATTAAAGTTTTAAATAATGAAGTGTAATGTTCATTATGATAATATTAGTGTCGTTTTCTGTCGTTGATTCAAGAGAAGAAACTTAAACCCCTCTTGCTTTTCCCATTCGGGTTTCAAAAAAGTCTTACGTTTGGCTTTCAGTATATCAAAGGATATAAGATTGAGTTCAGATGATGACGATGACGATGTTTCAGATGTTGATGTTTCAGTGCGAAGTTTGATGAATTATTATCATTTACATGGTCTTTTGATAAGCCTTTGCTGAACTAGTGGTACAGCAAAGTACACTTTTTCGCATTCTTCGGAATTTTTTCGACAATTCAGCGAGTTCAATGGAGATCGAACATGTACAATTTTTATAATCGCTCTTTGTGCCATCGAGAAAAAATGGAGATTTTTCAGAAACTTTTTTTTAAATTGCTTTTATTTATTGTAAAATTATGCTAATATATATATATATATATATATATATATATATATATATATATATATATATATTACCTGATTTAAAGGTCTTATTTTGAAGGGCAGCTTTCAATCAGAAGAAAAGTTTCCATGCTTGTAATTGTAAGAACCCCGAAAAAATTTTAATGTTTTAAAATTTTGCGCCATTTTTAAACGTCCTTTGCTTATTAGAGAAAAAATTGAAGTCATTAGAAAATTTTGGGAATGATCCGGATTCATGTAAAGTACTTGCTAAAAATTAAAAATACCCGTTTCAGTCTTGCAAGACTTCGAGTTCGATCAGGGAAATCGGGGGATATTAATTGTGGGGAAAATCGTCTGAACGATTAGGCACTAAGCGTTGATCACGGACGGACGGACGGAGAGACGTTTTACCGTAAACAAAGTTTTCAGTATCAAGGACTCCCAAAACGTTGATTTTGACTTCACAACGGTTAGAGGAAGTAGTTTACCAAGTATTGGAATACATTTATCCACATTTTTGACATCGGGACCTAAATATGAATTTTTCTGACGAAAATTCATTTGGTTTTGCTGCAGCATTTCAGGAGCATAACATTCTCTATACTACGTAAATGGTATGTGAGAATGTAAAAAGCACGTGCCTTATGCGTAACTCAGCTCCTCACCGTTATAGTCGCACACAAATCAAGTCCAGCTTCGAGGAGAGGAAAAGTATTTTATACTTTTACAAGCCAAATATGAATACAAAAAATGAAATATTTAAGGAATTTTTGAAGTTTGTGAATATGATTTAGTCGAGCTTTCTGGACCATTGTAAGTTTCTAACAGAAGTATGTATGACATATGTGGGACCTAATCTTGTAGAATTGTTATTGCCAATGGCGAAGGGAGAGGTCGGTGTAAACAAAAGGTGATAATACGGACCTACGTTGACAGGGTTTACGCATGTCAAAAGTGGATCTATGTCATTCCAGAGGACCAACTGGTGAGTTATTCTTTCTTCACAATTCGCCAGGTAGGATTTAAGTGATGTGCTTACCGTTGATACCGCTTATTTTGGCATCTCTCTCCTTGGATACACAATAAAACATTGCTGGAAATGGCAGAAATGATAGCACGTGATAAAATTAGAGGAGTATTCAGAGCTTGATGTTGGACATTCACTGGATAATCTAATGGACAAATACTACAGACTATCAGAGCTTTGATAATCTCCCCCCCATTCACACACAAATACTCGACTTGGCCATAAAAATGGACACTAATGCTAGTCATTGGAAACAAAGGATTTTCTTAAAATCACTTCCAGAGTCAATGGTCTGTAGAATAATCATTGAAACTACATGCAGAAAGGTGGAAATTAAACAATTTTAAATCTCAACCCTAGCACTTTGTGTACGTTCTCCGCTCTCGAGGGCAAAGGAATGTTAAATTAAAAGAGATATTCTTGTTGGAAAGATTACCGGAAGTTTCTCGCATTCTGGAATTTTTACTCAGACGAGTAAGGAATTTTTAGAAAATAAACAAAATATTGTATATTTGGCGGTGCGACGAAACCGTTTGAGGTCTCTAGTAAAACACTGTATGGATTCAATTGCACGAGACGGTCGTTGGGTGTCAGTAAACATGTAACTTTATAAATATTACTTTTTGTATGCCTGTGTTGTCTTGGTACATCAACTGTGACATCACACTTTATACGAGGTTACACGAAGACAGGAAACAAGATATTGCAATTTCGTGGAGCACACAGGATAGTTGGTCCAGGTGTCACCACACTCGGCAGGGTAGGTTTAATCTCTTTAGGGGATGCTGGAGGGTGCATGTACTACTAGGAAGTAATATTGCCTCCGCTGGTATCCCCTTTGAGCTGGTGCTCTTGGAAATATTATTCTTTCCTGAGGGGACGAAAAATTTATGGCTAGATATCCGATTGCGGAATGTTTTAGGTAGAGTCGCGGGTGCGAATAAGTTTGCTTCTGTAGACGAGACCGTTTATTAAATTTACTGTTGAAAATATGAAATATGTGGAGTCTCGGTAAACTGTAATATCTATTAGTGAACGTTCTCGATACTTCAAAATTTCCCTTACACTGGATTAAACTCACCCGTGTTAATTTCACTGGCAGGAGATAATGTTTAAGCAGATTATGGCATAACTAGAAAAAATTGAAAAAGTAATCGAAGTGCTCGCCTTCCTTGATTTCTTAAATTTCACTTCTATTTTCTTATTTTGGATGCATCAAAACCCTCAATTATTAAATGACTCTCAAAATTATTCGTTTTTCCTGTTATTCAGAGAGAAGATATTTATCTAGTATTTTCACCTGGGATTGTCAGAGCTATTCACAGGGAAGACTAGTAACTTTGTAATAGCCGGGATTCCATAGAATGAATTTGGTTTCATTCCTACATTATCTTTTTGACAGAAAGGATACTTTGTATTATTCAATACTAGATATAAAAAGCTTGTTCATTTGCTTCAAAATGTTTTACCTAGTTCAAAGAAAACCAAAAATAATTACCACATCTAACAGTAAGTATTCCAGAAACTATGTTTCAAGCTTGAAATGGTCAAAACGAGAGGTATTGATTAAGGCATTGTGCAATGCTTTCCCTTTACGATGAAACATAATTCTGTTGAATCTTATAATTGCCGGTTTAATGAACATTACATAGATTCAGAGGAATATGTTAGGTGTTACTGTTGAGTGAAAATGAGCTTTGCGAAGACGAGGTGATAAGCAGGTGACCACCGAACAATCACTGCGAAGGTTATAGTGGATCTACGAGAACGCGAGAAAGGAATGGACGGGCGAGCGCCCAGACAGTTGTGGTGGAGTCAATTGTGGTGAAGAGACAGTTGTGCAGGGGTGACAGTTGTGCAAGAGTGACAGTTGTGCAAGAGTGACAGTTGTGAAAGTGTGACAGTTGCGAGTTGAAGACAGTTGCGAGTTGAAGACAGTTGCGAGTTGAAGACAGTTGCGAGTTGAAGACAGTTGCGAGTTGAAGACAGTTGCGAGTTGAAGACAGTTGCGAGTTGAAGACAGTTGCGAGTAGAAGACAGTTGCGAGTAGAAGACAGTTGCGAGTAGAAGACAGTTGCGAGTAGAAGATAGTTGCGAGTAGAAGACAGTTGCGAGTAGAAGACAGACAGTTGCGAGTAGAAGACAGACAGTTGCGAGTAGAAGACAGACAGTTGCGAGTAGAAGACAGACAGTTGCGAGTAGAAGACAGTTGCGAGGAGTAGAAGACAGACAGTTGCGAGTAGAAGACAGACAGTTGCGAGTAGAAGACAGACGTTGCGTAGAAGACGTTGCGAGTGAAGACGTTGCGAGTAGAAGACAGTTGCGAGTAGAAGACAGTTGCGAGTAGAAGACAGTTGCGAGTGAAGACGGTTGCAGTAGAAGACAGGTTGCAGTAGAAGGCGTTGCGAATAGAAGGGGTGGGGGAGACTGTGGAGGAAGATGGAAGAGGGATGGGATTGTTGGGAGGGAGACGTTGTTGAGAAGGCAGAAGGGAACTGTGGGAGATGGTGGGAAGGGAACGGTGGCGTGGGTAAGCCCCGAGTTGCGATGAGGCGAGCGGAGTCGAGTCTGGAGACAATGGGAGTGGCGTGTCGGGGCCGGATGCGGGGGCTGGACATAACCGAGAACTAGTGTAAAGGACGAACAGAGAAAAGCGTTACAAACGAAGGCTGGGTGGGCGAACAGACTGATAGGCGGGGGGGATCCATGGTTCGAGAAGGGCCGTGGCTGAGGCGGGAGAAGGGCCATTACGTAGGGCAGAGCAAGGCGGTGCAGGGAGGGGTGGGAGTAGTGGGACATGGCGGGGAGTGGAGGAGTGGGGCGTGGGAGGGTGGGCGCTTCTGCGTGGGCGGCGGCGCGTCGGGCGCTCTCGGACGCGACCGCAGTCCCCCGGGCGCGCAGGGCGCTAACGTCCCTTCTAATTAACAAACCGCCGGCGCCCCGCCCACCCCGCCCTCCCCTCCGCCCGCTCCGCCCCGCCGCCCCCGCCGCGCCCGGCCGCCTGATGAGCCGCGCCGCTGGGACCGCAAGGCCCGCCCGCGCTGCCTCCGCCGCTGCCTGCCTAGCACCCGCCGCCGCGCCGGCTCCTCCGCTCCGCCGCTGCGACTGACGCTGTCATTGTCCCGCGGCCCGAGACCCGTGCCTTCATCGCGCCTCGCTCCCCCTCTGAATCGATCACGCCCTCCTTCTTGGGTCTTGCCTGCCCACCCCTCCTCTCATTTCCATTACTTCATCTCATCATCACCGAAACATTCCATCAAATCCCCATTCACATTCACTATTCCCCAGCTACTCCCATCCCCGGATCTCTCCGTCACTGACACATTCCGTCTTTCTCTCTCTAAGCTCTGTCTCACCTCGGTTCTGCCTTCCCCCGCCTCTTTCCCCATATGTCATCTCCGAATCATCCCAGTCTCCACACCAGCTTCACCCCAGTCTGCTCTGCGACCTTGACTCATCTCCGCCCTGTTTCATCGCACCCACGTTCAATAGTGCCACGCCTCTTCGAGACATATCTCTCCCACACTTGCTCTCTCCTGTCACCATAGTCACTAACGCCGACACTGTTAACTCCAGAACAACTGTTTTCACTTAGTAACAATTTTTGCATAATGTGTAGTGATAGTTCTCTCTGCTTAATGCATAGTGATAGTATATATTTCTCAGTATTTCATTCCTCTATTACCTTCTTCAATCTATGTGTAAAAATAGTCTCTTACTTGATACGTAAGCATCCTTTCTTCCCTTCTCATAATCGCTGAAATACACCACTTAATTCACTTAGTTTACATAATCCTGTAAGGTAATCAGAATATTACTACTGGTAATTTTCAACAAGCTCCAACTAGCATTCTTGAGATTTCAAGTTCTCTTTTCAAGGTACTGTACCAATTTGGTGAATTACGTTTGAGGGAACTTGTGAGTGTGCGTTTGTAGTGGATTAGTGTTGGGTGGAATCGCGTTCGTCGAACGCGTCAATTATGCCTAGAGGGCGGATTTCAATGAAATGTCATTTTGTTTCTTTTCACTTTAGACCAATGCCTTTTTGTATTGACTTTAATTTTATATTATGACAAAAGGAAAATACCCATTTTTGTAAGACATTTGTTTTAGTATTATTCGTCGATTTCGACTAGTAAGTCATTTTTACTTTCTCGCTACGGTGTAGAGAAAAAAAGTGAATAAATACAATTGTTAAATTTAGAAAATAGAATATTCTAACACGTGATGTAGCGTGGGTCCTTCATACAGAAAAATTGAAGGACGGCAAAACGTTTGTGTGTCCGTCCCTCTGTTCATCCGGTTGTTAAGAATGATAGCGGCGAAACTGTTCAGCCGATTTTCTTCAAAATTGATATGTATTAATCAATCGGGTTGATGTGGGGACTCCTTGAATATGAAACCGATATTTTAATTTTAGGGGGTACTGTACATAAACCCCGTTGGATAGTGTGATAGTGTTTTTGTTTTTAGTGTCGGTGTATTTCTATAGCTAAGATATTAAAGGGAGAGATTTTTTCCTAAATGAAATTTGTTCATTGAAAATAGATTTTTAAATATGCTGTTGCATATTTTTTCGAAAAATTGAGTACTTTTGCGTAATTTTGTGAGAAAATGTGGTCTAAAAATTGTGCGTTTTAGCATCACTAATTTACCTATTCCCGTAATTTTTAAAACATTTTTCTTTAATGTCATCGATTTTAACATCATTTTAATGGCACTGGCTTCAAATAATATTTACGAGATGCCATAAATTCTCCACAGAATTCGTGAGTAGCTTATTCAATTTCTTCCCTCAGAAATTTAATGTCAGGCGTTGTATGTAATTTAAGGTTCCTGTGACACCTAGCAGTGCCACGGTAGGTTTGGCCGATTCCGCGAGAACTATGTTAACATTCCGTCACTCGCGGCCATTCCTAACACCAGTATTCGCGCGGTTGGACTCCGTCCAACACAAGTACAAGGAGTTTATTTTTCTCATTAACATCATTTATACATTTTTCTTATGTATCTGTGCTTATATTACAATTGAATATACCATGAAAAGATACGTAAATAATTAGTTGCAAACCATTTTGAAGATTTTATTTTATTTCCGTCACTTGCGCGGCCTTTCCTAGCACGAGCATTCGCGTTGGACTACGTCCTACGCCCGCATTATTTAGTTATAACATTTCTGTTTTTGCACACTAGCGAGGAAAAATGCATAAACACAACATTTAAAATATTAAACATTCTTATATTACAGAAAAAATATCATTTTTATCAATTATACAAAACACCGTTCTGTAAGCCAGTACCCGCATGTTGGATTCTATCAAACAGGCACTGAGATTTTAATTCAGGGTATGGCGACACTACGCATAATAGAGATAAGAAGTTTATTGACATCCTTCCCAGATGCCATTTGTGGAATCGAAGCATTGTTTTTGTACGTGCAAGGCTAACATTCCTTTCTTAACAAGAAAAACCGGGAGCGGTAGCTCAGTGCATCAACTGATGCCACTGCAGTGCCTCTGACCGGAGGTCCTAGGTTCGTGTCCTGACGGCGGCAGGATTTTCGACACTATCTTTCAGCTAGGTCGAATTCAGTCGCTGCCTGGAGGAGAATTATAGCGGCCTGCTGCTCTGATAGGTAGTTTTCCGTGGTTTCTCCGATCAACACCAGGCGAATGCCGGAGCAGTACCCTACCAAACGGGCCAAGGACCGCGCCCGATATGTCCTTCCTCTTCCTTGTCTTATTCTCGCCCCTTACACACACACTTACACTAACAAGCACCACACTACCACATAGTCCGACCGGTCGGAACTTAGAGCTTATCCCGGCGGGGCGGTGCCCCGCTGGTGTGAGAGTCCTGGTTAGGGAAACCCACTAGCCGACGGTAGGTCGGCGCCGGATCTCGCCATCCAGCGGGAAGATCACCGCCATCTCCGCGAAAAAGCATGCACTACTTTAACAGGAATAATGACCAAAGAAGTTGACGCGCCCGGAAACACGAAAAATTATTCAAAGTGAACGGCTAATAGGAAGGTGAATGAAAATACAAGGGTGGCTCGGTCTGTTGTTTCTAGATATTGCAATCTGATATTCGGATTCTCGGATATATAAAATATTCGGATGTGTTAAATTCCTGTTTGACTCTATCCAACAGGGTGAGTGACGGAATGTTAAGACAGAGATTTGTTTCTTCTTTGCGGTTCCTTCGCCGGTTGACTTGAACGAAAGAGAAAAGTTCAATTTCATCAGTAAAGTATCTAACCTCTTCAGTTGTTTATGTGAACTGGTTTTGATCAAATTTTTTCTTCATGTTTCTTCTTTTTTAGGGCATTTTGAAGATAATTTTTGCTTCAAGACCATTTTGAGGTCACTTTGTCGTTGTTTAGGCCATTAATATCCGCCCCCTAAATATGACCAAATAAGATATTAAATACCTGCTAGAGTGCAAGTTCGCTCACTCTCCTTCTGTCCATTTTTGTCGAACGTGGCCAATGTTCCATAACAAACCAGCTTCAAGTGGACATAAATGCGTTCGAAGTAAGCCACTAAACAAGAATATAGACACATTTGTCTGCGGTTCATGAATGAGAACATTCGATGACACTAACTCAAGGGTCGTAACTGGAACATAGACAGATATTATGGCTGGAACTTGCAGAAGAAATGGATGAAACGTGTTGATCTTTCTGTCTAACACAAACCTCACTAACGGATTTGCATTGTGAAATTATAATCTTTTGATATGAATGTATTTCATAACATAGAAGTTTGGATCTTTCCTCTTTTCATTAACTGACCATATACCTAATAATTTGAAGAGGGGTGTATAATGTCTAATTCTGTGAGACTACTACAGTTCAGGCAGAATCAGAAGGTCACTCGCACTTTAACCTTTCTTTGAATGAACTCGGTTTCTTTCTGCCCGTTTGAGCTCCTTCGTTTCAATACGCTTCAAGCGTGTTCGTTGCTTCAATTGAACTTCTCCAAAGGATTTTTTCCTTAGAACAAAACACACCCTCCAGCGGCGGTGGCGTTGCAACCCCCTCGCAGCCGTCGTTCGCCCCCATGCTCCATCCCCCTAGCGCGCTCCCTCGCCCTCTAGTGTTTCCTGCACCAGGCGCCGCGGTATCTCCCTACAGAGCCATGCTTCTCGCAGACTGTCGCCCGGGCCTGCCCCACTGCTACCAGCAGTTCCCTCCCTCGCGCTGCAGACTGCCCCGCCCTCCTTTGCAGGGTATCTCAGACAGTGACCCTTCTTCGCTGATGTGTGTTCCTTCACTTAAGCTCATTTATTGGTTCGTCTTTGAGAAAAGAAATTTAGAACAGTGGTCTTTGTTTCTTTTATACTTCTACGTTTTTGAGCTTGTCTTTCCTTCATTTATTCTGACTTCTGACATCTGTAATTTTCTTCTGTTCTAATTTAATTGAAAATTTACTAACTTCTTATATGGAAACATATTTGTAAGAAAAGTTCTATGGAATAAAAACACTAAAGAGTGCAGACTGTTAACTGTGAAAGATAAACTTCAGTCATGCAATGAGATCCCTGGCTCTCTGTGAAAGTATCAGAAAAAAATCATCTAATATTGCTTGTAATTTAATATATCTTCGTGTTTTGCAGAAAAATATCATATCTTTTGAATTAGTTACTGTCATCTTTTGTTACATGGATATTTTTTAAAGTTCATCTTTTTGCCTTGTATCCTTGATCCGCACCTTTCTTGTATTTTCTCTTTAACTCAGCCTGTGTAGCGTGTTGCATCCCAACGTGCCTACCTGTTACGATATGTGATACCGGCATCCTCTGGAGAAGATTTTCCTGCTCTCAAAGGAAAAGACTCCTCACCCCAAGGGATGTTGTCAAATTCCCTCGGATGCTGTGAGAAAATATTCCCTATAAAAAAGTTGGTAATAGAAATTGCAATTGTACGAGTATATCAAATCTTAGTTATGTGATTATTATATGGTTTAAAATTACAATATGGTATTCTTTGAACGTAAATTTGGGAGATATTTCCATATACAAATACATATATTTGCAAATAGACATTAAAAAACGTATCTTGACGTACGTATCTTCATGTAGTCTCGTCTTTGATGTACGCTCCATTCACTTTTGGAACCCGTATCACTGTACCGAAACATCGGTGGTAACAGCATCCCGCAAGGGCCGCAGGAAGCAACAGCAGCAGTCGTCCCATCCACCCCTCCGCACAGAACAACTGTCCCTTCCCCTCCCCTCCCAGCCGCCTGCTTCTGCGGCTGCAGGGCTGCATTCCCCAGCTGCTAGAACGCCCCCGGCTTTCAAGGGAGGCGGTGCGGTGGGTTCCTGGGCAGGCTGGCCGACGCAGAAGGGAAAAAGAAGGCTTCCGGAGACTTGGTATGCCTGGAAGGAGCGAGCAATATAGCGCAGGACAAACAAAAAGCAACGGCGCAGGCGGACGAGGTGGCGGGACGAGGTGGCGGGACGAGGTGGCGGGACGAGGTGGCGGGACGAGGTGGCGGGACGAGGTGGCGGGACGAGGTGGCGGGACGAGGTGGCGGGACGAGGTGGCGGGACGAGGTGGCGGGACGAGGTGGCGGGACGAGGTGGCGGGACGAGGTGGCGGGACGAGGTGGCGGGACGAGGTGGCGGGACGAGTGGCGGGACGAGGTGGCGGGCGAGGTGGCGGGACGAGGTCGGACGAGTGGCGGGACGACGTTGGCGGGACGACGTGGCGGGACGACGTGGCGGGACGACGTGGCGGGACGACGTGGCGGGACGACGTGGCGGGACGACGTGGCGGGACGACGTGGCGGGACGACGTGGCGGGACGAGGTGGCGGGACGAGGGGCGGGACGAGGGGCGGGACGAGGGGCGGGACGAGGGGCGGGACGAGGTGGCGGGACGAGGTGGCGGGACGAGGGGGCGGGACGAGGGGACGGGACGAGGGGACGGGACGAGGGGGCGGGCGAGGGGGCGGGAATGGTGAGGATCTTGTGACGTAGCGTTGTGAGTCAGGAGGGCGGGGGGCGGGTGGGCGAGGCCCGCGAGCAGAACAGGCGGTAGTCCGGGGGGGGGGAAAGGGGGGGGGGGCGGAGCAGTAAGTTAATTAGGCCTCGTAGCCAAAAGCGCCGCCCCTGCGAGTCGGGAGACGGCGAGGGCTTCGCTAAGAATGTGGATGCGGGAGGCTCAACAAGAGACATGAAAGCATGCGTCAAGTGATGGCGGTTCACCAAATAATGTTGAAATATTGTTCTTTTGGCGGTTCACCAAATATTGTTCTGTTCTATTGAGATTATAAAAGAATAAAAGTGACCCTAAGAAAATGCTACCAATATTTGTGAAAAGAAAGACTTCAAATTGTGGGGAAAATACGAGTTTATCGTAGAATGATCTCGAATTTCCTGTAGAAAGTATTTTCCGGGCATTGTAGAAAAAAATAATGTGGATTCGTGAAATCCAGTATCACGTTTCTGTTGCAAATAAATATGTTAGAATTTGCAGAGAACTTTTGAAATATTATAATTTATATTCTATATGACAAAATGCTTTACCTACATTTCAGCAGTTTGTATAAATTAATAGTACTTATTTGTTTTACTTTCAAATAAAACAGGATGTAATGCCAAACTTTTTTCTAATGATTTACGCTTATTATGGACTACGGAGATATTAGTATGGGTTCGTTTGAAAATGAAAGCATTTCATTTCGACTATGATTGCTTTTACTGTTTATGCAAAAAATTCCTACTTATTCTGTTGTTTAATTTATACATTGAAAAAAATTATTTCACATTAATTACGCGGAATTGAAATTGCGATTTGAAATTGAAATGCGGGTTTGGCCTGACACTTACTGTTTTGTACTGAAGTGAAAATGTTGGTAAACCGCTTGTTTGTGGTACACCACACAACAGGATCAGTGGTTGAATTGTGTTCTAACAATCAATGCCCCCATTTGTTGCCTTATCTTGAGCGTTTGAAATGTCAATCAGATAACGTAGTGGTTAATGATTCATAATTTAAACGTTCTATTTTATTGTACTTTACTTGTAACATTAAATTAACCTCAGGATCATACATATTAATAAAATACAGAGAATGTAAAATTACGAAACTATCGTAACAATCAATTATTAGAAAAGTATAACCGCGATAATTTATTGTCTTTCTTACAGTGAAACTTACGTGTAACTCTAACCCCTAAAATATATTTAACTATTATTATTTAAATAAATTCCTCATTAATGGAACCTCAATATCTAAAACTCCCAGCTCGATTTTTATATTTCGTTTCCAAGGTGTGTTAGATTGGTGCAGATATCAAGGAGAAATACGCAATTTTCTTCAAAAATGTCAAAATAATAAAACTGGCTTCTTTAGCGTAACTACAGGGGCAGTGGCTTAGAGATATGAATATATGCGTAGTCCCTTTGCCCCAATCTTCAATACTAACATCGCCTTCCATATGAATTTTAATGTACGGGAAACTAAACACTTTTCAAATGAAAAGTGCCAAAAAATGTAAAATCCTGTGTTTTACCTAACCTATCGATCATCAGACCAGATCCATTCCATCATTTACCAAGACCATATGATGTACTTGGGTGTAAATGTATGAAAAGATACCCTTTTTAAATTAAAACCACTAAAAACGTGAAATTCTTAAGTTGTACCTAATCTGCGATATAGATGGCAATGAGATCGGACGGCCTCTGTAGTAATTATTACATCAAGTGTTTTCTCTTTTCCAAACTCACATTCTGCATTACACAAACTCACACACGGTAAGTTTCAGATATTCAAGATATCCCCTCACTTTCATTCCTCTTCATCGCCACGTATACTAAGTGTTCGCAATCTGCATCTCAACATAGCCGATAATTCGAACTTTTTAATTGTCTTTTCTTATTAAAGATATCGAGGTTCTACTGTAAAATGATCTAATTGAATCGCATAAACTTTTGTGTAAATTTTCAATGTCACATTCCTCATATTTGACAGTTTTCTCGTTTAAATTATACGGTTAATTTGAAACAAAGCCGAACGAAAACAAATGTTTCATTGAATTTTCATTCTTTTGTTCGCATCTCAGAATTCGAGAACAGTAAACTTCTATTATGGAGCAACAGGAGAACTCATCGATTAAGCGCAAAGTTTCCACATTTTTCTTGCAGATGTGCGTCGTGCCCCGAGGGCACATTCGCAGCAGCAGCAGCAGGCCTTGCAAGGGGGGTGGGGCCGAGAGGGAGATATCGATTGCAAAGACAAATTAAACGGAGTCCGTTGAACCGCCTCCGCGCCCCTGCGAGAACTTAGAAACAATACCCGCGCTGGGGAACGAACTGCGCAGGAAGTTGAAACAGATAACCGCGAATTCTGCGTATTGCGCCGGTCGGGGGACGACGCTCTGGAGGGTCCTCGTTTGTGTGCCTCCGAGCAGGGAGAGAGCAGGTTGGAGGCAGGTTGCATTGGAAGAATGCTGGAGATGGTGCTGTTATAAGGGTCTGAAACCAATACTGGGCTTCTTCGCACAAATTTTCTACCATGGATACCAGTGGCATTGTGGTTCATACTGCCATCCTGCTTTCTCGGATGACGAGACCCTAGTAATTGCAGAGTTCATTGGCAAAAGTGTTTGTGTTCGTAGTTGTCAACTGCTTCTTCGCGAAGTGGGTAGTAGATGTAGTGGTTGGCAAACACGTCTACCTTGGTTTATCAGTCCGATTTCCGATATGATCTCCGGCGGTTTCGTGGTTCTAAATGTCAAATTTTCTCGGGTATTGAGACCTACATAATTGCAGCGTTCATTATTTCCACTTGTACCATGGGCATCAGCGAAGTCAGAGTTGCCAACTTTGGGTGTTTACGCATGATATCCTCAATGTAGGGTCACTGACGTTGATTTCTACACTGTAAATGAACTGTCTGAACTTTTTCACTCATGTTGTTCTCCTACTCATACACAAATTGTACGAATTGCGCCAGATGAGGTTCTCATGAAGGGTTTCCTCTGTGAGTCAGAGAATATAAATAATAATTGAGAACACGTGGGAGATGGAGCAACCCACTTCGTTGCAAATGGGTCGGGCTCACCAGCACAACCACTGTCATAAGTAGCGTTGATCTCATTATAGGAGTTGTGCTTCGTGGGATAACAGTCCTATAGTTGTTAAGTTGGTCAGCATTACTTGTGTCATGGACTTGTAATTGCCAAAATTGGCGTTGTCTATGTTGTTTCCGATACTACAATCTTGAAACGTGAACCTTCCTTGCAATATTTTGTTTCCTTCCTTGCGTAAATCTACTGTGACAGATTTTCAGAGACCAATTACCACGTTTCACCTGACTCATCTACTTTTGCATCTGGGTTTTTTTACAGTTTGTATGCTCTATAGTTCCTATTTTGGACCCCACCTGCACATTTGTGCGGATAGGGTTGCCAGCGATTTCTCGTTCATTTGCTAGAGCTATGGCAGCATGTCACTTAGCTTACGTGTGTGCACGCTCCATTGCATAACTATGCACGGTTTGAACATTTTGAATTACCAAAAATTTTTTTTTCGTTCTTTCGTTACTCATTAGTTGTCGCCTTTCGCCCTCCTCAGCAACCGGTTTCTCATCCCAGCACCTCTATTTTTTTGAGTCACCATAGCCCCTCCAAGCAGTGTTTTCCTCGTCCTCCCCCCACTTCCTTCAGACCGTCGTTCACCGCTCCCGTGCCCCGTCCCATTGAGGCGGACGGCGTCGGACGGCGTCGGTGGCGGCGCGCTTCAGGGGTTCGGCCCTCGTCCTTCGTCCTATCGGCGCTTCCACCCGCGATCCGGTTCCGGGCACGAGACGGTGCGACGGGGTTCCGTCCCTCTGAGTTTTCACCGTCCCCTTCGATCCCCCACGCCCCGCCGCTCGCTTCCTCTTCCTCCGCGGGCCTTGGGGTGTGTGGGGCTTTGAGGTTGCTCGCCCTCGCAGGTGCTTTTCTATCTTACCCTCCGTTCCGCCCCTCGGGCCTTTTTTGCTTCGCGTGCGGTGTATTGCAACCGGTTTCTTCGTCGCCTATCGATATCACTGCTTCTTGGATAAATGTGTGATTATCGCCTGCGCGGATGTCGAGAAGCTCCGTGATATCCCCTGCGACGTCACAGTTTTCTCTGGTTTCACCATTTTACGTATTTGTATAAACAGATCCATTTTGTAACTCTTTAAAATCGCAAACTTTTTAAAATTCAACTCATTTTCTCAGTTTGATAATATGTAGATACGCTCTCATTGAATATTGATTTTTTCTTCTTTTAGAACATGGTTTCAACATTCTTCCCATTGGGAATCCCTTCGCTGAATAGAAAATTGACAAAACATCTATAGCTTTTAATCTGCTCTTTTTAAAGAAGATTATTTTTTATCTTTTTTATTTAATCTTATTTACTCAGTTGTGAAATTAAATCACGGTTCTATGACCTTAAATTCTCATTCTATATTAACATGTTGGTCTGTTCTGTTAAAATAGTGGTTAGCAACTTTTTTCTCATTGGAAACTCTTCCTTGAACAGAAAATTCCCAAAACCTCTATCATTTGTTACAATAAAGAAATCAAAATTAGCTTTTATTAATATTTTTGTTTTCCATATTACATAATAGTTCATAACGAAAAACTAAAGTTGCATTATAAACATTTACAATAAAACGACAAAGATGCACATATGAATTCAAAATTAATCTAATAAAAAAAGACTTATCATTGTAAAAAACTCACAGAACGAATTATTTAAATGTTTGTGAATACCAAGATATTCTTAGCTTGAGCTTTGTTTTCTTTTATCAAAAAGTTATTATTCTATTATCTCTCTGGCTTTTGGATTTAAATTCTGTCATTTTTGGAAATCGCAGTATCATTTTTGCAAATTTTCTGTATAAAACTCACTAAACCTTGAGGGATCACGGTTCAGAAGTTCTGTCCTTGGCAACTAACGGATCGTTCTAGTGGCAATGGTCTATACATACATGATTTTTATTGCCCTCAATTTCATCGTCCCGGTCTAGCGAACATTCTACTGTCTGCCATACTCGCCCCATACTTCCCGGCCATCACTTTTCTGAACACGCAGGAGTTTTCTGCACTGTGCCTGCAACCCAGTTCCTTTCTCCAATCACCCCGTCGGCCGTCTTCATTACGGAGTTCCGGGCCCAGGGCAGTGTCCCCGGTCGGCATCCTCGACCCCAACCCCAACCCACCCTCTCCCCTTTCCCTAGCTTTCTAGTCTTAACAAGCCAATCCTTACTTCTCACTTCCACACATGCAGCCGTCATACATACACACTTCCCGCGCCCCCTCTTCTCTCTCCCTCACCCCCCTTCACCGCTGTCTCGGGCCTTGGCCCCGCCCCCCCTACGGCGCCGCCCCTTTCCTTTCGCCTCCATCCCCTGCTTCGCGCCGCCCCCTCCCCATCCTGCAGCCCCTTCCGCCTCCGGGCCGGCGCCGCGCCGCGCCCCCGCCAGCTGGCGCCATTGATAGCTATCTTTCGTGGATTTTAATTAAACTTCCTTCATTTGTTTCTGGGGCTCGCGGCCTTGGTTTATGCCGCCGCTCGTTAGCTCCGTTGAGCAAAGTGCAGGAGGCAACGCAGGCGGTCGGGTCGGGCAGGGGCACGGCAAGACAGGGCCCTTCGGCGTTGTATATGCCCGCATTGAGGCAGCTGGGAGTCGCGTCGCTTTTCTGCCACTGTTTTTTCCGGTGCGTTTCTGGGAAAATATTTGGATGTTTCCCAGCGGATGCTTTTTTTTCTCTTCTTTCTATTTTCGGTTTTATTTTTCTCGTGGAATCATTAGATTCAGAAAATACCATGACCCTGGAAAAGGGTTTCGATACTGTTTGTTTTTTTATTGTAATAGAAGTTTTTGTTCCAACTGTTGAAAGGAATAACACTTTCGATTTACAAACTATGTATTACTTTTGAAACTTCGTGCAGGGCTTTTTGTAACATTTATATAATATTTCGTGAAATAATTCACTCGTGTCAATCTGTTGTAATTATCGTTTATAATAACGAACACAACACACAAATTTAAGAGATTCGAGGTGAAATTCATTCTCGGCAATTACCCTCGCCCCCAGTTTCAAATCTTTGTATTTAATTTAAACAAATATTGATTCGTCGTACTTGTTTATATCTTGTATCTTAATACTTCTTTAGTATCTTTCTACGTTCTGTTTTCTGTGTCAGCTTAATCACAAATTATTTCCCCTCCGTGCTCTGACAGGCGATAAATCAATCACAAAATGTTTTCCTCGGCAACTTTTCGACTTGTTTCCTGAGTTATGAGATACTCCTTAACTAGTAGCGTGTGTGTTGTTTCCCCGACGAAGTTATTACGTCCGGTATCTTCCGTTCGTCTGCAGCGACTGCGAAGGAATATCCTCTCCCTATGTGGGCCACGCGCTGGGCCGTGATATATGGCGGTAAAGTGCAAGAAAGCAGAATTTCATCCCCACGGCACGGAGGAGAAGTGGGCGGGGCCGCGGGTGGAGGCGGGGCCGGGGGCGGGTGGGGAGTCGGGGCGGGAGCGGCGCCGCTTCTGATAAGTTTTACCCGAATATCTCGCAGAAATAGAACCGGTTATTTTTTCTTCGCGGCTCGGCGGTTGATGAATCTGCAGTCGGGCCTGCCTACATGCGTGATATGTTTCCAGGGGCCGGCGGGAGGCGGTGGCTGGCGGCCGAGGCGGACTATGCGTGCGATGCCCGCTAGAGAGCAGCAGCGGTGCCGGTGGCGGGCGGGCGAGCTGAGAGAAATTGAAGAAATACGGCAACGAGATAAGAAATTCCTCTTAAACCTTTCAGTGCCGGGTATAGATAGGTTAATTTCCCTGGAGAAATATATATTCTTAAGCGATTTTTCTTCGTTTTCCTTTTTTTAACCCGCTCGGCGATGCGTCTCTCTCTGTATGTGCGAAGAGAAAAATGTATCGGTTATGAGAGTCTGCTGCCATGGACGGGGATAGGTGAGGCCTCATTATTGGTTTGGCGTTTCACACCAACTCCTCTGAGCTTCACGTTGAGCTCTTGCGTGACCGCCATGCTAGACCAATTTTCATTTATTTTCTATCTGTAAAGAAATAACAATCTGACCAAAGGAAACAACTCGTTCAGAATTATTACGAGACATTTTTGTTTGAGGATACGTTTCAATTCTTTTCATTTTAGCTTCGTTTAAATGCAGCGTCTTTTGGAAACTGCCACTGCTGTTGTTACTTATACTTAAGCTAATAATTCAAAATAAATGTAACGATACTGTAATTTTAAGTCCTATTTGAATACGAAAATCTGAAGAAGATCGAACATATCAGTAAATTCTTGAACAGCTCCCTTGTAAAATCATATCTTTCCAAGATAGAGAGGATAAACTAATCTTCAGCATTCCACGTATATATTGCGATTATATTATTAGTTCGTAACACTTTCTGCACCTACTTAATTTGATTTAGTGATTGAGAGAGATCAGCCAACGAAAGTCGTAGATAAATATATTTTTACTTTTCTTTTGAAATTGAAACCTCTTGATTATGTCAGAATAATTTATGTAATTGAAGATATATGTTTTTAAATATTCAAACAGTATTTAGTCTGACTATAATAGCAAAATGAGTGATATATAACCACGGATTTCGCCGAATTATTTATACTCCTTCAAAAGAATGAACATGTTTTTGACCAGCTCCAACGTTCGTATAACATAAGAAAACGTCATGTATGATTCACTTTTAACAAAAGACCTTTGGTTCACAAAGAGGAGAAGGAGTATGAATGTCGTTACCAACATTTTTCACTCAGTAAAAATTCCGCCTGGCCTTCAACGTAAAAAGACTTGCAATACGTGCCACCACATTCAACCGTGACGTCACAAAAAAAGAAGAGAGCATTTGCCACTCGGATAAAAAAAAACACTTTTCGGGTTCCATTCTTCGTCGCGCAGAGATCAGCGCGGGGTCATTCTCCGAGGCCCGGCCTGCCCCCACTCCCCACCCCCATGCCGTCTCCATCCACTGGCCAGAGGCGGTGGCGGCGTTCGTCCAGCAGCGGCGGCGGCGGAGGAGGCCGAAAATCCGGCGCCGTATCTGCTCTTAATATCCGGGGACGGCACCCCACGCGCCCGTAAACGCGATAACGCCGCGGGGGCCCGTCCACCGCCCGCCCTGCGGGGACGCGCCCGCCGCCCGCGCCCTATCGTCGCCGGGCCCTCCGACCACCCGGCCCTTTGGACGGCGGCGGCGTTGTCGCTGCCGCCGCCGCCCCGCCTCGCTGACTGCACGCGCCGCTGATGGACCCCTGATGTTGGATGGGTCCTTCCCGCCATTGTCTAGGCCTACAGACGACGGTTCGCAATACAACCCAAGGCGATGGTTTACTGTCAGGGTAAAGGAATATAACGGCGAAGTGAATTGAATTAAAATGAATTAATGTAATGTTAACTGACATGGATTAACCTGATGAGGTTTTGTACTTCCACGTGTCGTAGTTTGACGTGGCATGGTTTCATGAACGTGATCTGCTCAGGGTTGACGTTATGTGCTTTGCTTTGACGTGACGTGCTTTGGTATGATGTGATTGGTTTTTAGTTTGACGTACGTGGTAGATTACGTGATGAGGCTGTTTATGTGACTGTTTTATTTTCACGGAGTCTGTGGAAGGAAAGATTTGGAGTATTGGCAGAGCCGTGATTTCAAGTGTTCATTTTTTGTACTTTAACATTACGTTGTTAGTTTTGGGAAGTAAAAAACTCGCTTGTCATTCGGGACTAATGTGCAAGTGCTTATGCGGCGGCTTCCACCCCGCCGCTTCTATCATTGCTTCCCAATTCCTTCATCGCCTCAGATCCCGGGGAAGATTCGTTGATGACGTGGGGGATAATTTGCTGATATCGGAAGACCCTTCTCGTATAGGTTAGGGCCATCGTCAATGATGCGACATCACAATATGATTAGATGGTACAGTTAGCAGTTCAAGAAACGAGATGTCAAGTAAACAAATTTGAGGCGAAAAAAGTGAATGAAATTACAAAATAAAGTGAATTCGGGTGGACTGAATGGATACATTAATATATTATTTATTTGTCTCGTTCAATTCATATACCTCTATTTCACTAATGGTTCATTTAACACATGCTCTTTGTATGCCTTTCCATGAAACATTATCAATTTGGAACAATGTTTCTCGTTCTTTTTCATGTTCCCAGTTCAACACCCTCCCCCTTCTCATCTCACAGATTCCCTCCTCCCGTGCTTCCGGTTTCCGTTCGTCCCTTTACAGCCCCTTCCCCCGAAGGGCATGTGTGCTCGCATTCTCCTCCTCCTCGGCCATCTCGGCCTGCGCTATCGTTCCCTCGGCCGAGCGGGCGGGCGGCCGGCCGTCTCTGTCCATCCGCCGGGCGAACGATAGTATTTCAATAAGGGCGCGGGCGGCGCGGGGCGCGGCTTTGTTTATTGCTTGCAGCCCCGCGCTGCCGTAAAGTGCGCGCACTTAAGGGCCGCAGGGCCCGCGGCGGCGACGGAGGCAGACGTCGCGGGGGAGGGTGGCGCACACTGGGCCAAAAAGGGACAAAACACTCGCGTGGCAAAAACAGATGTTAATAGGACGTTATTGCTCGGGATGATACTGAGATGCTTTACCCAAGGATAGGTATTACCGCGCGGGGGAAGTAGGAGAAAATGAGGTAAATTTTTTTTAACACAAAAAAAGTTTTACCGTCGTGTGTAATATTTGATTTTTTGACATTTTTTTTTGTAAATTATGACATAACTATACTATTGAAGTTTACATCAGTTTAGTAGTCTTGTGCATGACTGAAAGTGCTTCTGCCGTTTCCCCGACAGCTCACGAGAATAGTTTATTGTCCGTAGGTCATAAAAGGGTATTATAGTAACTGAATAAAATATATACAAAATGGGCAATTAGATATTGAGGTTATGTGCCTCAAATAGTAAGAGCGAAAAGTTATTTGTTCTGGAAAAATTGTCTGATCAATACTTACTTTGTGACAGTGTAGGCAGATTACTGATGGTTGCATTTGAACAAAGGGAATTGGCTCAATTCATTCCGCATTTGAATTTTGAATAAATTATTTTATGATAGTGGGAAGTGAGACGAGATATTTACACGATCTTTACCTCACATGGACTTATACGACCTAACTCGATAAGAAATCCATAAGAATGTAAATGAATAATATCAAAAAATATAATTGAAAAATAAAAATCTTTCTCAGGTAGGCGCGATGGCCATAGAAAGAGAGTACTAGTGGTTTGGTGAATAGGTTGTGGTTTCTAATCACACCTTGAGTCAATGTGTATAATGTACTCGCAATCTATTTAATGAAACGGCTACCACTATTCTAGTCTTTAATTTCATACACGTCTTACAAATAGGGGTTGGACTTAGTTTTCCAATAGTGACCTCAAAGCGAAGTAATACATTAATATGAAAATATGTAAATGCACAAATACAAAAATAAGTTAAGAAAGGCCTTTTTCTAAAATTAGGCAATATTGGGGAAATACTGCTTTGATGTATTTTGTTTGGTATTAAACCATAATAAAATGGTGCTTTTTTCAAGTGTTTTCAGCTCGCAAAATATTAAAAAATATTATACAGAAAAAATTAATTTGGTCTTGAAAAATGGATTAAAAAAAAAGTATGCAGTATTTAATACATTTTTCTCCTGAGACAATTTAATATTATACAAAACTGAGAACGGAATGACGGATATGTTCATATTATGTGTTATATTGTAATTTATACATCTTATCTTCTGCACAGTCTATCGAAAGGAATGAGATTAGAAGTTACGGTTTCCAATAAAATATTCGAATTCTTTTAGTGTGATTTCTGCCCACTGTCCGGCGCGGGGGCTGAAGGCGAGAGCGAAGCTAGGGGAGGTCCGTATTGTCCGCGGAGACAATGGACAGGCGCGCGGCGGCACGCTAGAGTTTCCGTCCCCCCTCCGCCTCCGCTCGTTTCCCGAAAAAGGGAGACAAAAAAGCCGGCGGACTAAAATGTTGGCGACGTGTGGCCCCCTCTGCCGCCAACGACGCCGGCGCGGGGGGCGAAGACTTCGATGCACGCGCGACGTCGTAAGCGGCAGGCGCCGGGTGACGATTGGCCCTGATCACCCATCTGCTTTGGGGTAGTGTCCATCTTCAGCCTCTGGAAAAGCAGTTCGAGTTCCAGTTTAACAAATATAGTATTTGAGATGGACGCTGTAGCTTTGATCCTTACCAGCTTTTGGAATATTTTGGTTTGTAATTACACAAATGCATTAAAAAATGGATGGTAAAATACTATTTTGAATTTTTTCATGCATTTGTCGTCTATTTGTTCAGATTATTCCACATATTCAATACGTTCGTATGAAAATGTTTAAATAATTATACTTTTTTACTGACAGCTGCAGTTGAGGCTTAATATAATCACTCTTCGTTTTTTGGGCTGTCCATTCACTGTTGACATTGTGAAGAGTCTACTGTACTTCAAAGTGATAAAGCCAGAGCAATAATTCTAATAGCAAACAGAAAAACACGCGGGTTTTTCCCTCATTGGTTCACACGAGACAAATTCTTAAACCGTATTAGTTTAAATTTAGTTAGTAAAATACAAATGAAATTGAACGTATACCGACTTATCTTTTACATATCTCAGCTGGAAAGCAGACACCGTTTGTGTCTCTTTGGGTTTTCCTCACGAGTCATAAGGAAGAGTTTGTCCAGGTGTTGGCGCTTCGAAGAGCAAGCAGCTTTCATATTTTAAGAACATTAACGGGAAACAATTTAACGTTGTTCATTTTGTAATTGTATTGTACAATAAAATCAATAAAGAATAATTTATTATCTTAACGCAACTCTTTTGGATGAATGTTAGTAGCCTTACGGACTGCGGGAGTAATTTCAAATTTTATTGTAACAAGAAAATAATGGAAAATCCCCGAAAAAATTCTCATCCCATGAACATATGACTGTTAAAAATGTACTTAAGTAATATCGCGCTTCTGAACTTAGATAAAATGCTGAATAGTATGTGGAGAAACTTGGGAAAAGTATAAAAACAAATTGCCGCTTCTGTACCTGATTTAATCGTGCTCCTGTTTTACTCAGACCCGCAATACACTGTTGTCGTGCAGATTGCATATATGAATCTCTGAACTTCCAACTTATGTCTTAGAGATTATACTTACCAGTCTTCTCCTCGCGGAAACTTTTTAAATATTTAACTAAATTGATGAATCTACCATTTTTTTACTAGCAGTACAGACGATACTAAAACTGGGTCGTTTTATGTATTTTTCTGCTATATTGCTTTTCGGTTGTTTACATGATTCAAGGAAGGACATTCGGATGCTCCGTCACTGCGACTACAAACATCATCCAGTAAAGTAATATTTTTCATCTTTTATCGCAAGTTACTATTTCCATATTAGATATTGCTTCACATTCTTGTGTCTCAAATGGTTTGTTATAAAGAGTCTTCGAGGAAGTAATGGTTTTAAGTGTTGGATAGAAATTCATTATAGATTATAAAAAATGGATTAGATTCTAACTTCCCTCTCTTCCGGGAATAAATACAGTGTGTGAAGAATTGTTATATTATACATTCGTTATTTTTTCTCATTATGACCACCTATTATTTTCAAGTTTAATGGCGTAATAAGTTTCTTGTAGGAAGCATGCAGAAAGTTACTTAATGCCGGGGAACCTCGATTTGATACTTCAACGCAAATACGTGTTTTGAGATCCCCTGACGCCAAAGAAGTGTTCTATTCAAAACGTCTGTCCATCTGAGAGCAACATAAGCACGTAAACTATTCATACGATTTTCACCACAATGAATATTCCTCATCGATCACAACCGACTTGATGACTTGCGATGTTAAAATGATTTATATTTAATTTTTGGAGTTACTTCACATCAAGCCCCGGGTGAATTTTCAAACTTTCCTTAAAATGGCTCCAACTTCAAAACAATTATGAATAGAGACAAATACCCTTATAAAAATGATAGATATCACATTTTTACTACAAGTTTTAACGCTAATTTTCTATTTTTTACTTTCTCGTATATTTATAGAAATATTTTTTTTTTTTTTTTTTTTAAAATTTGAATTCAAAGTTTTTTTCACATATACACGTGAAATGTTCATGATATTTTAGTGAGACTTTCTCCTTATATTGTGGGAACAAACATCATCATTGTGGCCTACAGTTGTCGTCAAATATGGAATGTTTTATACATTTCCAATAGGACCAGATAACCTAACCGGTGAGGTTAAGTGGACCGGAAATTGAAATAAATTGTGAAAATAACATTGACGTTTTAAAGAAAGAAAATTCTTCTGCACATTGCCATAATTATTGTCTACACATATATGGAGAAAATGCTTAGCGAAGATTGTACTCTTCCAAATTCACGTTAAAATAAATCATGTCTTTAAAAACTGCGCTGCCATTTTTTAGCTGGTATGAAAACTTTGTAAAAATATCTACTGTTGAAACAAATGCATTTTGTTTTCTCCAGAAGAGATAGCTCAGGGCAACTGATTAATTGCAAATCTGAAAATACTAATTTAGAAAAAAATAAAGGGGATAACTGGACCTAACCTAACGTCCTTAACACTTAACCTAACGTCCAGTTAACCCCACCGCTCAAATTATCTTTATCTGCCCAAAAACCTACAAGCCGCGACTTATTATTAAAAACAAAATACACTATTGTGTTTTTACAGACGATCTCTTCTTTTTATTTTCTCGTAGGCATACGTAAATACGGAGTAACATACGTAGTATAGAGAAAGTTATGTAATGATGCGGAAAATCGATTTCGAGATTTCAACAGAAATACACGTTTCGGAGACTCCTGATACCGAAATGTGTTTTTTTGCAGCGTCTGTCCGTCTATGAACACCATAGCGGCTAAGCCATGCATTGTGTTTCTTTTTTTCAAATTGAAGAAACTCCTCTCCATCTGGCTGTCGTTAATGCTTTTTGATTTTTAAAAATATTCGATAAAATTTGGGCTACTTTATATGAAGACCTCCAGACATTTTCCAAATTTTCTCAAATACGGCTCCAAATATTGTAGGGATATGGAAAAATACACTTATAAAGGTAGCACAGTTGCGATTTTCTCGGTTAACTCTGAATTTTCGAAAATTGGAAAAGTTTAAATTTTTATCGGCGTCTTCCTACAACTAGAAAATTGAACACGGGTTTCTCCTTCAAATGAAATTTGTGGTCCAAAATTGTTTTTCATTAAGACCATGTATATGTTTTGAAATTTTTAATACCTTTTGTGCAATAGATCTTGCAAAAATTGCAATTTAAACAAAAATGACAAAATCAGGATTTTCTGAAAAATGCCTCCAAATTTTGTCTTGACATTTTTGGTAGGGCAATGCCAAATGTACCCTGTTCGATGAAACAAACGCTATATTGCTCTATTCTTTTGTTTTAAAAAAATTAGTTTTTTTGCTTGTCTCTCACATCGGTAATATTTACATTAGAGACGCTTTCTTATCATTCCCATATTTATGAATACATGTGCATTAAGTAATATTACATAAATTTTCTTACGTAACAGTTTTCTGTTAAAATAAGCTCAAAATTTTCTGAAACGCTCAAACATGTTTTCAAAAAGGGCTCCATATTTGTTCTTCATTCTATTCAATTATTAGTGTAATTGCCCTGTTTAATATGACGCTAAGTTCATATTGTTTTATTCTTTATTTTTTAAAAATTAAATGTTTGTTTTTTAAATGATCTCTCACGCATTAATATGCACGTTTTCATCGATTTGTATACATTATTGCATTTGTGAGTGGAAGTGCTTCAAATGACATTAAATGTCGCTTTCTCGAAAACTCAATAGATTCCTGTAAAAAGAGCATGAAATTTCGCATTTACAATAACGCTTGAACGCCATTATCTTAATAACGGCTTCAGATTTTTTAGTGAAAATTTCTATTTAAGATGAGGTTTTACTCTTCTTTAATATTCTTAAAATAGTATTTCGGTTCTACGACTAGGAAACCGAAAAGTTGAGAAAAAGTCAAAAAATGCACTTTGGGCGACTAGAGATGGCTGCTGACACGAGGAAGGGGTAAGACCCTAAAGCCAGTCCACACCAAGATAATTAGAAAACTTTACTACGAGAAAGTCTGTGCCATTTTCTAGCACCGCTAGTTTTTTATTACACAAATGTTTTTTTAATATCTCTAACGTGATGAACATTTACATGCCGGGATTTGTATGCATTATTTGTTTTGTAAGTGCTTAAAAGGATTTCTTGTGAAGTGTATTAAACGAAGTGTGATATTTACAATTCTGTCACTACAATACAATTTCCGCGAATCTTCTGCATAAGGGTCCCGAAAAACTGGTAACGGCTGTTGTAGAACTATATCATTGACGGTGACCGGCGTTCAATGAACGTTTCTCAGGAAGAACACAATTTCAAACTTTAAATTGATTCCTATTGTGCTGTACTACGATGTTAATTTTAACAAACCCTGTTGATGTTTGTTATAAAGCATGTTTAGAATTTCAATTACAATTATGGGCAATTACAAAAGCGCAAATTTAGGAAACAATAAAATTAAAAATTTAGTTTAAATTTGCTAAAGGAATTAAAATGTAAAAATATATTTCATTATGGTATTACACCAAAATAATAAAAGATTCAATTATGTCTATAACTGTACGTACAGTTAATGCCAAATATCTATATTTTAGAGATTTACTGTACACGCATTTCAGTTGGAATGAACCAGGCAACCTGTTACTCAGTTATCTTCCAAACGTATTTTTACACTTTAAATAAAATATGTTGAGCTAAATGAAGCGCCGCTCGCCACTCATTCACCCTTGTCACCTGTAGAAACTCGAACAGTGAAATTGTTATTGTGTCTATTCTATATAACGCAATGAGTTTGTGGGGGAAAATTCTTCTGATTGTTCTTTAAGCACAATTAATAGTTAACTCAAAGAACCCTCTTCATCACAAAGACCCTGCATTGGCATCAGCGCAGCGAGAGTCTGGGAGCCCAGACGTGTGATTTACGACCCGACCTGACCGCTCCCTGCGACCATCAACGTCCTCGCGAATTAGCCTCCGCCGCAGCGCGGCCGCGGATCCTCTGTTGTGTAACTGCCACTACGTGCATCGCTAGATCCCGAGTTCGATGCCTGCCCTCTCCACGTGACCCATCAAAAGCACCTCTCTCTCTCTCTCTCTCTCTCTCTCTCTCTCTCTCTGTCTCTCTCTGTCTGTCTCTCGTCTGTCTGTCTCTGTCTGTCTGTCTCTGTCTGTCTGTCTCTGTCTGTCTGTCTCTGTCTGTCTGTCCTGTCGTCTGCTCTGTCTGTCTTTTCTCTGTCTGTCTCTGTCTCTGTCTGTCTGTCTCTGTCTGTCTGCTCTCTGTCTGTCTGCTCTGTCCTGTCTGTCTGTCTCTGCTCTGTCTGTCTCTGTCCTGTCTGTCTGTCTCTGTCGTGTCTCTGTCTGTCTGTCTGTCTGTCTCTGTCTGTCTCTCTGTCTGTCTGTCTCTGTCTGTCTGTCTCTGTCTGTCTGTCTCTGTCTGTCTGTCTCTGTCTGTCTGTCTCTGTCTCTGTCTGTCTCTGCTGTCTGTCCTCTGTCTGTCTGCTGTCTGTCTGTCTCTGTCTGTCTGTCTCCTGTCTTCTGTCTCTGTCTGTCTGTCTCTGTCTGTCTGTCTCCTGTCTGTCTCTGTCTCTGTCTGTCTGCTGCTCCTGTCTCTGTCTGTCTGTCTCTGTCTGTCTGTCTCTGTCTGTGTCTCTGTCTGTCTGCTCCTGTCTGCTCTGTCTGTCTGTCTCTGTCTGTCTGTCTCTGTCTGTCTGTCTCTGTCTTCTGTCTCTGTCTGTCTCTGTCTGTCTGTTCTGCTCTTCTCTGTCTGTCTGTCTCTGTCTGTCTGTCTGCTCTGTCTGTCTGTCTCTGTCTGTCTGTCTCTGTCTGTCTGTCTCTGTCTGTCTGTCAGCCTGCCTCTCTCTCTGTCTGTCTCTCTCTCTGTCAGCCTGCCTCATCTGCCTGCGCTCCTGCTCTCTTCTCCTCTCTCTCTCCTCTCTCTCTCTCTCTCTCTCTCTCTCCATTCCCGGTGCTGGCAGTGCCGTGGAGGCTATGCGGTGCAGTGCCGTGGGCGCGGCGTTGGAACTGCTTACAATGTATCCATATGGCATGCCATTTCTCATAATTGATGTATTTATTTTGAATTATTTACATGGACTGGTGCGAAAAAAATCAAATGTCAGTATAACAAATACAGACCTAATCCAGTGAGCATACATCTACTACATCGTAAATTGATTTTGTTTGTTTTCGTTTCTTCATTGTTGTCCTTCTACATCGTGGCCAGTGAAGTACAGAAAAACAATAAAAAGGAGCACGTACATTTAATATATTATACAATATTTAAAATTATATATACATATATATAATATTAATTTTAAGGGAATTATTTAAGCATTGTTTTGTTTATTGTTGTTAAACGTAATAGTGACCATTGACCCCTTTGTTGTGTAGTTGCCACTATGTGTACCTCTGATCCCAACTTGATGGTCGCTCTCTACATGTGATGGGTAATCACCATTTGCCCGTCTCCCTGACTCTCCCAGTGCGTTAGATTGACGTTACAAAGTCCCAGCAGCTCATTCTATTCATTGTTATAACAATAGATTTACGCATTTATTCTGCAAACCGTTATGTAAAGTAGGAACTGGAAAAGCACAGTAACAAACGGGGGAATTTAAATCATCGCGAACTTCAGAAAACTAGTTATAAAAATCCAAGAAGCACACATATTGTTTATTATTTTGGAACTATACATCCATTTGTTCATTATTTATTGCATTGTCATTAATGTCCTGTAGCTGCCACTTCGTGGACAATCCTAGTCCAATTTTGAAGCCAACTATCTCCATCTGACATCATCTTCCTTTTTTGGCGATGTTAATGCATTGTGAGCCGCGTTATATTTTTATTAGAGCATTCTCCATCCACTTCATTAATAGGAGTAGATTTATGTGTTTATTCTACAAATAATTACGATGACTGTTGGTGAAAATTAATTATAACAAAATTACACTCGTAAGCTAATGCATAAAATAAGAATTACACTAATCCCAAGAAAACATGAATGCTTTCCATTTTCATTTTTTAAAAGATACATATACCAGTCACCAGAAATCGTACACTATCGATTTGGTTGCAAAAATTGCCATTAATATGGTTTTTGTTTTGGTTCATGATAGATTACTTGAAAAAGTATTTGTTCAAATGTCTTTGTCACGGATTGAAGATTTACAGTTATTACTTATGTTTGAAGCACTACTATCATGTTTACTGCCTTCTCTTTGAATTTTTCAGTATTTAATATCCATTAATGCCGCAATTCCAATATTTTCATCTCGTTTCTTGCTTCCTATTTAGAATAATGTATGATTTTGGCTTTCTTTACATAATCATTTAGCATCTTTACCATTTTTCTCTCTTTGATTTCGCAATTACTACTTTAATTACCTCTATTTTGAGTGTTGCAAATTATCTTACATTTGTCACTCTTACGTTTGTTTAAAAAATTACAACACATTCTGGCATATTATAAAACAATTAATATTTTGCTTTATCTGTCCTTTCTTGCGTATTCATCTATTCTCCACCACCTCGTCTTCCAGTCTTGAGCACCAGGCGAATGCCGGAGCAGTGCCCTAAAACGGGCAACGGACATCGCGCGATCTGTCCTTCCTCTTCCTTGTCCTACACACACACTGACACTAACATGCACTACACTACCACATTTCCGGGAGATCGGTCGGGAGCATAGGCTTGTCCCGGCTGGGGCGGTGCCCAGCTGGTGGGAGAGTCCTGATTAGGGGAAACCCCACTAGCCGACGGTAGGTTCGCGCCGGCCATCTCGCCATTCAGCGGGGGGAAGATCACCGCCATCTCCCGAGGAAAAAACATGCACTGATCTTACGGGACTAATGACCTAAGCCGTTGACGCGCCCGGAATCTCTAACCAACCAACCAACCAAATCCAGTCTTGAGCTTCCGTTTAAGTTGTTACTCCACCTTCACCGCTCCTACCACCTCTTCTGCGGCCAAGGCGTCGACCCGCGTCTTTATGTGCCTGTCGCGGTAAGTGAAAGTCAATACCGCCGTATTATACGCGATAAGCAGAAGCGGAGACGGCGGCGGTGACCCGGACTCGGTTTGCCGCCTTGCCATCTCCTTCCCTCACACCAACCCCACGGTTTCTCTTCTCGGAAATTTCTCTTTTCCCTTGAAAAATGGGGGTTGCGAAATCCGCAGAGTACCGTCTTCACACCTCTTATCTTCACGGTCCCTTTCCTTTCTCTGTTCGCCCTGGGAGGCTCAGGGAGAAACAATGTAATACATACACCTTCCACTGCTTGAGCCCAGATTCGATACTGGCAATCCACCTAGAGTTCTTGGTAGGTGAACGGACTTCTTTGTAGGTTTCCTGTTGGGTCTCGCGCCTCGCTTGTCTCTTTTTCCACCCCTTCTCCATGCTCAGTCGTATGGTTATCATAATCTACTTATTACATCATCACTTATGAACCTCAGTGATTTCCGTAGTAGAAGTATCATTGAACATTAATAAATATACAAATAAATGAATAAAGCTTATACTGTCAAATCAAAATTATCTTTCTACCTCTTTTGACCCATCGTCACCTGACACTTTCGCCACTGCGGAGGTACCGCAGGTATGATATCCACACAATCATTGCTACAGCCTTTGCCTTAGGTGCCATCCCAGCAATCTCCATTCAACAGTTTCAGCTTCAATCCATTTCGCCCATTGAGTCTGGGTTACCATCGTCATTGAAAGTATCGTAATGACAGTTGGCAATGTTAGATCTTCAGAATTTTCATAGATGTCTGCGTTAAACAAGAAATCGAATATTTTCATAACCAGAGTGTTAATATTCATGGTCACTTCAACCACCTCTTCATGTCCCCGTCCGTTGCGGATGGGGACAACGTTCTTTTATAAAATTGCTTATTTGTATCCTTGATCACTATCCCGTTGTGAACACCATATCCACTGTCATCACTAACAATTAAAACCATCACCACAATAACTTTACCACAGGCAGCAATTTCACAAATTCAGAGATTTCTACAATCACGTTTGAAATTAATTTCCACAATGGTGTTATTACTACAAACAATTAGCACTATATCTAATCTAAAGAATACACTTTTTCTATCACTACCACCAAACAATGCCTCCCCAATGCCACATCACAGCCACCAAATCAGCGCTAATATACTCTGCTACTACAACAAACTCGATGCACCACACGTGCATGTCAACATTCATCGTGAACTTCACTTCCACACCGTCTCTCATCCCAAACGTCAGGTACCGCCACCGCATGTCAACGCTTTCCCTCTCTCCGCATGTCATTACATCCAACCGCATCGGTATCTGCCTCCACCGCCTCCAGCGCCGCCTCTCCCGCCGCGCTCCGCTGGCATTGGCCGCAACGCCTCCCCGGAGAAACAATAAATTCGTGGGTTCGGGCAACACCCCAAGATTGCGGTGGGAAGGCAGCGCGGCGCGACGGCGGCAGCGCGGTCGGGTCGCGCAGAGAAAAGGCGGCACGCGGAGCAGGGCAGGAATGGTGGGGACTGGGTGGGCGGGGTGAAGAGAAGCGGGGCGCGGAGGAACGAAGCGGAGCGGGACGAGGCGTAGCGGAGTGGAGCAGGGCGGATGGGGCCGAGTGGAGCGGATTGGGGCGGATTGGGGAGGATTGGGACGGATTGGGACGGCGTGGGGCAGAGTGGTCGGATTGGGGCGGGTGGGGCGGTGAGTCGGGTGGAGGGAGGGGAGAGAGGGCAGAGCGGAGAAGCTGGGCTGGCGGGGCTGCGGGTGAGCTGCGAGGGAGCCAGAGCGGAGAAGAGTGGGGCAGTGGGGTGCCTAGCGGGGGGTGGGAGGGAAGGAGATCAGTCGGTTCGAGGCGGTAAGTGGTAAGTGTTTGGGGTAGTCTCAAGCGTTGAGCGGTGAAAATGTAAACGACGAAAAATAGTCAAAACTCCCAATTAATATTATGAGAAATGATGAGAAAGCAAGTGAAACTACTGACATGGCTTGGAAATAGGACAGGGTTCGTTGTGAATTGATGACAGAGTGGTGTGTGTTCTTTAACCAGAATATATTGTGCGCAGGTTTTAAATAGCATGCAATGTTTGAAAAATGAATATTTCATATTGTATAGAAGGCATTGTATTTCAGACAAACGAGAATTTTTAAAGCGTGTGTGAATACATTTTGTCCGGAAAATTTCAGCTAAATAGCTCTAATGAGGGACAGTCCGTCACTTTCGTACTTGAGACTAAATTTCTGTAATATTTCATTTTTCTTACGTGCAATATAAGTTTATCTTACCTAAACAAATTTTAACAATTGGTCATGCTTTCTAACTGAAGGCCTATGTAAATGATTATTGGTATTAAAATGAGTTGTGATGATGACCCTTTATTACATCGTGTATAATAATAAGACGTTTTATGTACTCCAAACACGAAAGTAAACCGTGTGTAAGATACAAATTATTATCTGATCCCCGTAGAATGTGTATCTAGCAGTAACAATGAAAGTGAATCCGTATTTGTGGCTAAAAAAGTGAAGGCGGATGCCGAAGGCCCCAAGAAGCGCGATCGCGAAGAAATCCGGACAAACCGCGTGGCTGCGGCTGCGCGGTGGGGCCGCGGAGATAAAGCTGAAGGAGGGGCCGCGCCGTGGCGGAATGATGAGGTCCGTGTCGCCTTAAATCGACTGCTCGCAGGTGCCCGCCCGGGAGGCGGCGACACGACGCGTCTGCCCAACGCGGGGAGCTCCCGGGATAGTCGAGCCCACTCCTAGTGGACCAGCGGAAAAATACGCCCTTCGTATGCGCTGTAGACAATTTATTTCTAATTGTACTCTAAACTAATGTAATCTATCACATTGCATCCAGGCACTTAGTGAGTTACATCTTTTCCAATCGTTGAAGCTTGAATTAAACACTTATATGAAAGACGATTCACAATCAATATCACAGTTCAACAATGCATTACGACCTGGCTTCTGGAACTTAGGAGTGATTTCTTCTTGTGCCATTCACAGATGCAAAAGTAAAAGAACCGAATTCTAATTTGAAATTGGATATTATTGTTTATAGAACTAGAGAGTTTTCCCGATTTCAATATTTAACTTTCAATTCACTTTAAACAACGCATTGATTCTTCTGATTACCTTTTCATTGATACTTCTGAACGATTAAAAGAGAGAATTTATACCAACACTATGCATGTATTTTAGTGGTGGATGAGATTTCGTTCCCTTTTTTGTTGTCGGTATTTCAAATAACTTTTCTCGGATACCTTTACATCCTGGTTTGAGAAGTATCTTTAAAATTAGATGTAATGAAGTTCTCAGGATTCTTGAGAATATGAGAGGTAGGAAATATCTGGAATAAGATTATCAAATATCATTGGTATTTAGGTAAATTTACTCCATTCTAATACTGCAAATTTATTAGCCCATAATACAGCACCCTGAAAGGTGTACATAAAATTTGATGAACTAAAATTATGCATAATCTTTCATACTTTTTTTCAATATTACAAAGATAAATTTTTCAGAAATAAATACATGAAAGAACTCGTACCGATTTTATTTCATTCACATCTCGTTCATTATTTACCACAAACAATATGTGAATCCTACTTCTCGGAGAAGAAAAGATAAATGAAATACAATGAAACAAATAAGACTGAAATTGATCATATTGGAATATAATAGGATTTCGAATAAACTGCAGCGAATTGGAAAGCAACGCAAACAAAATGGAACGATTGAGGGCGCTTGCCATCATACAGTATAATTGGTGTTGGTATTGGTACTTTAAGCCTCTAGCAACTGCTAGAGTAGTGTACTATTATTCCGTGGTATGGGCCCGGGTTGGATTCCCGGTAGAGAGTTGTAATTTTCCTTTAAAATCGTCTCAATTTCTGCGACTATATAACGAAGAGAAGCTCGTCCAGGCGGAATTAGCTATTTGTGAAGGGAATACGTCACTTGCGCCTCATGTATCTCTTATCTCCCAAGCTTGGAAATTACACTAACCGCTAGCTAACCGGCGAAGTCGGGGAATCAACCCAGAATTCCAAATGAGTAGAAACGATGATGTAATGATGCATATTAACACATGAGTGTGATAAACTTCACACGAGTGTATTAATACCCATTACGTCAAGATTATTAGCTACTTTTTATGACTTTTATAAGTTAACTTTTACATTGAAACCGTTTCATGGCAGATCACATGCGAGATTCAGCCAAGGTCACCTCATTGGACAGATCCCTACCCTACCCTCGAATGCTCTCGCAGGTTGCTGTGATTACCAGTCCGCCTGCGAGGGAGTACTGTGCTAGTCAAATAGGAAAAAAGTGAAATTACGATTCAATTTATTTTAAATAATATTTTACGAAAAAATACTAATAATAAAAGAAAAGAAAACGTACAAGTATGATATAATTAAATGCAATTTTAATGTACACAATCGAACAAAACATTGACTAGAACGAATCTCAAATACTATTTAAGTGTCAATACTTGGTTTGTAAACTCCTATATGATAGCTCAAGAACCTGTATCATAATGAAATCGGTATCGTAATTAATATCATTATGCAACTGGTTGCAGCCATCAAAAGACAGCATTATAGAATGGGAGTAAAAAAGCCTACATACGTTGGTTTTGATTGATGATTGTTAGTATTTCCGAGCGCGTCAGCTACTGTGGTCATTAGTCTCGTAAGTGTAGTACGTGCTTTTCTTTGGAGGTGGCGGTGATCTTCTCCCGCTGGATGGCTAGATCCGGCGCCGACCTACCGTTTGCTAATGGAGTTTTTTCCAACCAGGTATCTCCCACCGGCGGGGCACCGCCCCAGCTGAGGCAAGTTCTTAGTCTCCGACCGGTCTCCCGACATGTGTGGTAGTGCAGTGCATGGTAGCGTAGGTGTCTGTGTAAGGGATGAGGATAGGACAAGGAAGAGGGAGGAAAGATCGCGCGCGGTCCGTGGCCCGTTTATTAGAGAATCCTCTCCTCCAGACAGCGACTGAATTCGACGTACCTGAAAAGCTAGTATCGAAAATTCTGCCGCCGTCAGAACTCGAACCTAGGACCTCCTGGTCAGAGGCACATCAGTTGATGCACTAAGCTACCTACATTGGTGCTTCTGTAACTACTGTTAAACAACCCAATGCCCTGGCGAGGTGTGGAGCAAGCAGCGCCCAGCGCGCTGGGAGCCGAGTGTACCCGGGAGCGGCGTGTCGCGGGCGGCGGAGCGTGGAATCTCGGCAGGGCGGGGGCGGCGGGGGCGGCGGCGGACAACCGGGGGGAGCGCGACGTCGCCAGGGAAGTGCGCGCATCAACCTGCGGGGGCGGGCTCCGCCTCTACCACCCACGCCCACACGCGCGCGCCCGCGCGACGCCTAATCGAAAGCCACAACACACCGCCGCGCCGCGTCGCCCCGGCTGCCGAGGCGCCGCTGATGGCGCCGAGGGTCACCGGCCGCCCGCGCGAGGGGAAGCCAGCGCGGCGCGGCCCGGCGCAGCGGTGCGAAGTCGTAAAAGGGGGGCGTAACCTGCCTGCGGGAATGCGGTGACGCGGCGGTCCCCTGTGAGGTCATCAGGCGGCGGAAGAAGGCGGTGGCCACGTTGGATAGACGACGGTTGCTTCTTTTATTCGCGTTGTCGTAAGCTAATTTTTATGTCTTTGAGAGTGCTGTACGTTTGTACAATTGAGTATATTGAAGGAAATTGCGGATGATGTTTTAAGGGAGATCTATGTAACAGTTTAAAACAAAACGTTTGTTGTAGTGATATAATATAATTATATGTAACATATTACTTATCTGTCTCCGATCGTGTGGTTTGAAAAAAGGGAGATCAGACTATAGTGGAAGGACGTGATATTCTAATTTATTTTAGGGAGAAGTTGATGAAGATTTATTTACTTTATCTGCACTCCATATGATTACCTTAGCTAAATTCTGTTCATTTTTTCACAGATTTTACTTTCCAGTCTTGTTCTTTTATTTCGTTCTGGATATTCATCATTTTTTTATAGTTTAATGTGTTAAATAGTAAATATTTTATTGGTTACATAATGTTTAAATATATTTTAGGTTGATAAAATATAAATTATAATTATTATATAATTTAATCACGAAATTTTTCTTTCTTTTTCAGGTTTAACTCTTGACTTTGGTAAGTTATTTTTAATCGTAGTTTTTCACATTGCTATTCCTAGAAATAGGGTGTATGTTATGCAGTTGTAAGTGGCAAACACAAAAATGAAACGATGGTTGCAATAAGTGATATTGTAATATCATTAATCACACATTTCGCATCAAAACCTTCAACGTCGCCATTCTTATAATAGGTCAACAGTCCATGAAAGTAGAGATAGAAAGTAGATTCGTATTCATAAAAGGCATGAATGTTAGAGTAGGCTACCGAACGTGAATTCAAACGTCGATTTTCAGTTCATCAGCCACTTCAGAATGCGTATTATCGTGGCGTTTAGTTTCTATTTTCTTCTAGCTCTATCATTCTCGCCGTTCAGTTGCCTTGAATGTTCACAATCAAACAAAACCATTAGGTTGAAACACAAATTAAACTCTTAAGTGCATTAGGAAACGAGAATCAGATGAAATGGAAAGTTCGAAACAGAAGACGTTCTCGTGTTCTTGGAATATTTATTAAAATATTTCTTTGAACCATATCTCTCTGTTCCTAACTTAAAACAAATGATAAATTTGAAACAAATATTTACTTTCTGTGTTATCAATTTTATAACAGTTAAATTCGTAATATCTAGAAATACATAAAGAAACTAATGTGTTTTACCTGTAACGGAAACGTATCGCCCGTGAAACAAGGAAAGGAGGGTGAAAGCCATCGTAACAACATTAGCTAAAATGGACGCAACAGCCCCGCCAGCGCGTCTGTTTTGATGGCTCGAGGGGCCACTCGCATCGGAGCGGGAGCGGCGCGTGGAGTCGTAAAAGGGCCGATGGACCCCCTCCTGAGAACGGAGAGGCGTTGCACTCGTGGCCATTCTGGGTGCGGCCACCCTCGGCCACGGGAAAACTCTGATTTTCCCACCACACTGGCCGGAAACAACTCATTTTTAACCAGGCGCGGCTTGTCATCAAAGGCTTAAAGGCGGATCCTCTCCTATTGAAATCGCCCCCCCAACAGAAATTTAAAAGCATATTTATAAATGTATTTATTTATTTATTAATAATGGTTTGTATTATGTAACAATCATTTTAAAATTGTGTTTGTCAGTTCGATAACGGCCGTCCGAAACGCATTTGAAGCTGATGACTGGGAAAACAAAAGCGTTAGGCTCCCCTTCATTCCGCTACAAGGTCTGTGTAAAACGAGGAGGCTTGACGTCATGCATTCACTGCACAGGCTTACCGGGGGACGAAGGCTGCGGCCAGGCAGCCTTCTAGCGTGGGGCCTAGAGTCTGAAGAAGGGTGTGCTCACCAGATAGCGTTACTGTGCAGCTCAGCGTGTTGTACTGCGCATGTACTAGTTTTCCCAATATGCGGTAGGAGCGCTACTCCCTTATGCCTCCCAGAAGAGCGAAGCGTACAAGACTGAAGCCTTCGTGATCGGAAGAGATTAAGTATAGAAGTGCAATGCAATGGAATGCAATGTAATGTAATGTAATGCATTTGCAGCCTTCCCCACTTAAAAACCACGAACCGCGACTGTTGTTAACCACCTGCCAGAAGTGAAATTGAATGGTTATGTTGTTCACGATGACATATCTAGGTTTCTTTGTTACCATTTACCGTATAACTGATTTTTCTAATATTCTTTTGTGTCGTATGGTTACATTCATCTTCACGGCGTGAGTAAATGCATACGAAGAAAATTTGAATAATTACAGGTTACTACAAAACCAATACGATGGAAAGAAGGGTTCGTTGTGTTGGTTTTAGCTTAATATATATTTTTTTCATAATCGGAGTGCATAATTTTGTAATTACTTCAATTCTCTTAAGGAAAACAGACAAAAAATTGATCGATTTGATTTTTTTTTCTTAAATCGGTAAAAATGTCTCTTAAAAGTCGTAATTTCTTCTATTTCATGTTACTAGGCTTAAAATATAATAATAATAAATATGTCTCAGAAATAACAGTGAAAACATTATTCACGGTGTATAATACTGGTTTTCACCATACAAGGCCACAGGATTCCAAAAGCAACAACCTTTTGATTTACAATTCGTATCTGGCGAGCCAAAGAGACACCGACTAAAACACACTCTGATAATGTAATAATTACAAGTTTTGTCGACGTTCTGGAAGTAAGAGATCCTTGGGTTTGGTCCCGAAGGCAGAGGATTTTTCGAGAGAGGGTACTTAACTGAAGAATCACATAAATGTATTGGTAGAAGCGTAGAGGATGTAGGGTGTAACGCGGTACCTTCCCAACAAACCAGAGGAACAGAATCCTAAATAACAGTAGCCCAAATTGGGTAAATAACAGTATCATATTGGGGTAGAATCCTAAATAACAGCAGGTCAAATTCAGTCGCTATCTGGAGGAGAATTCTAGCGGCTGGCTGCTCTAATCGGTAGTTTTCCGTGGTTTCTCGGATCAACACCAGGCGAAACCCGGAGAAGTACCCTACCAAACGGGCCACGGACCGCGCGCGATCTTTCCTTCCTCTTCCTTGCCCTATCCTCTCCTCCTACTCACACACTTACAATAACATGCACTACACTACCACATATTCCGGGAGACCGGTCGGGAGCTTAGAGCTTGTCCCAGCTGGGGCGGTGCCCCGCTGGTGGGAGAGTCCTGGTTAGGGGTAAACCCCACTAGCCGTCGGTAGGTCGGCGCCGGATCTCGCCATCCAGCGGGGGAAGATCACCGCCATGTCCCGAGGTAAAACATGCACTACTCTAACGGGACTAATCACCGAAGCAGTTGACGCGCCCGGAAACACGAAAACATCAATCAATCAATCAATCATACCAATCAATCACTAAATTATAGTTTCGCGCCCTATACATGCTTTCTAATTCTTTTATCCATCCAAAACCCAGTGTGAGTGTAGCCATGACCCTCGAGCGCCGACCATCCAGGCGCAGATCAGCCCTGAGGAAGACCACGTCAAGATGATCGTCACGTCGGCACCACGGCCTTCAACCCGGTGTCATCCGGATATCCAGGAGCACTCGCAAGACTATTGCCGCGGAGGTCTACGACATCACTTTCCTTTATGCTTTATTTACGTAATAAAAAAGGCCCCAAATTTCTAAACAAGAGAATTTCGCATTGATTTATTTTCATTTTTTATGATTCATCAAAGTAACATCAGCATAATGTCAATCAGTAAATTCATTTTTCCCTATATGTACTTAATAAGCCGCAGAAAGGAAAGGAAATATTCTCATATTCCATCATAGCCGTATTTATGACTTGCTTTGAGTTATACAAGCTATTTTTCTGGCGGGCTTAATAAAATAGTGGTAAGACATATTTCAGAGTAAAATTCACATTCCTGTTGAAATCGTGTAATAATGTTAGAGATGTATTGTTATATTAAAGAAATGAGATCACCTGTATGCTTGAGTATTACTTTTTTTCAGAAAACACTTTCATAAAAATATTTTTGTACTTCATGTTTTGCTGCAAATGCCATCTGTATTTTGTTCTCAGTTATTGTTTTAAATTACATTTCAAATATAACCACAATTAATTACGAAAACTATATTTTAATACTGCAGATGTATTATCGTGGAACTCAGAATAACACAAATAATTACAAAACAAAACAATTTTGCGAAAAAAAGGTTTGAGTAGACGTAATTTTATTCGTATACGTAAAAGTTATTGAAGTAATCCCCACATTTAATGAAAAGGCCATATATTTAAATGAATAAATTCACAACGTAGAACAGAAAACCGCTTGCATTTATCAATGATCCCATCGATGTATGAAATATGCATTCAGAGGGTGTAGTACAGAACAAAAATTGTCCCCGTTGCTCAACACCTGCCCCTCGTCCCTATTGTGACCGCCACCCTCGGCGCCATCCATCGAAAGGGCAATGAACTCTGGAAATGAGCTGCAGGGTAAACGCCACATGAAAAGGTAACAAAGCAGGTAGAAAGAGCACCCGCTCTTTACCGGGCTCCCCCTGCACCCGCACCGTATCTCCCGCTCGTGGGAGGTTATAATGCACTTCCTATCTGCGCGATCTAATAGACCCGATTCATATACTTATAAATTTCGACCTTAATATGCCCCTCCCGCGGTAGGGGGTGGTGATAACCAGAACGATACGTTTGCGTTACATCGTTAACCCCCAACCGTAATGATAATATTGGAGATAAACGGTGGTTCCGCGGGCATATTCATCCAATCAGCGCCATCTTTACCCCACTGCGGGACGGGAGAGGGCGGAGGCTATGGAGGAGTGGAGATGGTGGACCGGAGAAGGAAGGGGGAGAAGAGAGAGAGAGAGAGAGGGGGGAGAGAGATAGGAAGAGAAGTGTGGAAGGGGGAGGGAGGTTTGCGATCCGGCCGTCCCGTAATTTGCAGGAGCCTACTCCCTGGGATTATATTGTTAACACCGGCGGGGATTTGGAGACAGAGTTGTCCTGCAGAGTAGGAGGGTGGAAGGGGCGGTGCAGGTTGTTGGACATGGAATGGAGCATGGGTGTTGGGGCACGTGCACGGCTAATCGAGGGGTGGAGACTTGAGGGGGGGAGAAAAATAAAAGCTTGTTTTCGTGAGTCGTCATACAAAATAAAACAGGTTCCAGATGGGTATTTACTAAGAAGACATCTGGAGATGATGGAATTAATATAAACGTGTGAACGAATCAGGATAAGAAATTATGCCAATATGTAGTTCTATGAAATAATAATAATAATATAATAATAATAATAATAATAATAATAATAATAATAATATAATAATAATAATAATAATAATAATAATAAAATAATAATAATATAGGTCTTGAAACATTTACAAAGTATGTTTTCAAAAAGTGCTTAAAATAATAATCTGTCCTTGAGTATCATTGACTCGGAGATGTTATTAGATGTAGACTTTGTTGCGCATCTCAGATGAAGATACAGAAACCGATCGAAAGCGATCTTGTAATCACTTAAGTATTAAAATTCACCAGAATGTAATAAAAGTTTTTAATAGGTAGAAAATAATAGCCTTGAACCATAACCAGTATCATTTATTGTTCTAATCTAACAGTACATCTGAGATACACATCGCAAGTAAATTTGTGAATATCAAGTACCTGAGATATCGGAACGTTTGTAAGTTTGCAAGGTCACTCGAAAATCTAGGAAGTGACATTAGCAATACTAAAACGAGTATGTAGGGCTGAAAACCACTTCCTAAATTTTTAATCTATTGAAGTATTAAAATGTGTAGCTAAATTAATACTTTGAATCACGTATTAATTATGTACATTTAATAATTATCATTAATTAAATGTTTATTCGTTAATCAAAAACCTGTTTAATTTTCAAGAACTACAGTTGGTGAAAAAGTTGTTTGCAACAATATTTATATGTAATATTGATGATGAAACTTATTTAATTTTTTTTGCACAACAAAGGCTAATAACTCGTAACAAAGAATAAAATAGTTTTATACATTTCTTTGACCTGAAATATTACAATTATTTCGAACATGTTCTCTGAAGTAAGAGTGTATGAATGAATAATCCCGAAGTTTGTTTTACCCAGAGTCAAAGACGCAGTTGTAATTCAAATTCTAACAAACACGTGTGAATAATACATATTTAGAACATCATGATCGTCATAAACAATAACAATGATTTTCAACTTCGAAGAAAATGTCAACTTATAAAAAAACATCGATACGACACAATTATCGATGGGTCTCTGGGCCGCTCCTAGGCGTTGATTGGGATAAATAAACAAATCAGTCATTAGTGGTTTTAATGTTTTATGCAGTTTGCTCTAAACAGAATATAAGAAATACAAGGTGAATATTCGGAATTTTTTTAATATTTATATTACGTCCTAAATTTCACTTCAGTAAGACACCAGAAATGTAATTAATGCAACTGCTTTTTCATTTTCCATAACGTAGGTTATTTGCTAGCCAAGAGGCAAATGTGTGTTTTTGGTTTCGCATATTTGTGTTTTCTTACTAATAATATATCATACTATCGATGCAATACAAATTAAAATAGCAATATTGCAGGGATTGTAATGATGTGAAAAAACTTTCCAGAGCAGTGCATTGTAAATAATTGTGAAACGTAGATGAGAGATGTGTCAATGCATGTTTTATGAAAACAAACTTGTGCGAGCGGTATGAAAAGCAGAATATCGTCCAAAACAAATATGTTCTAGTTTTACAAGCGGATTTTCAAGTTTTGTCTCTTGTTGAAATGTTTTGACGTAACAATCGTGGTACTAAAATTATCTGGACATATTAAAACATTTTCTGCATGAAGTAAAACTTCATTTCTTTGTTTCTGCACGAACAATTTTTTGCATTCGTTAAAAAATGTTTCTGCTATCCATATTTTATGTGTATTGTTGTATATCGTTATCGTACTATACGTAAAAGAGAGTTTTCCAATGTTTGTGGAAGGGAACGTCAGACACATGATATTACGTAATCCTAGACATTGCAGACACTTATGAGTATTTCTATTTATTTTTAAGTTACAAGGAAAACAAAAGAAAACCTTAGTACATTTACTTTTTATTTCCGTTGATATAATTTATTTATATTTGGAAATGACTTGTGTACATAAAAAGTAATCTAATGCAATAAAACAGTTGTTTCTTGAAGTACAAATACACGTGTTGTTCTGACAGTTCCTAATTTAAATTCGTATTTCTTCAAATGAATTTTTCAGAATACTTTCCAGTATTATCAATTTAGGAATTCCTTTTGATACGTTCAAAATCTTATGCCATATTTAAAAGTCGGTTATCTGCTTCTTTAAATAAATTGTTTCGTAGCTCATTTTAATAAATATTGGCTAACAAGTAATAATAACGCGTCTCCATGCATGACCATATGACGATGAACAATATTCAAAAATATATTATTTTGAGTACCTAAGGATGTAATTTGAAAGTGCTGACTTACACAATGCAAACACAATTCTCGATAAGTGAATTTTCATGTTTATCTAAGTTGATATTCCAGCTAATTAACCGCATAATTTGTCGGGCACGAACCTTCGGCCCCAGATACCTGCAGGGCATTTTATCTTCCGTTCATCACGCACTTTCCCTCCTCGCGAAATATATAGCCTCAGCGCGTTTCGCGAACGTCAGCGGCGAGAACTAACAGCGACGACTGCGCCCCTGGCGGCGGTCGCCCGCACTATCGCCCGCCGGGCACCACCGCTTGGGCGATAGTGTCTCCCCATCTGCTAAGCAGAGCCCCCCGACCGGACGACCGGAGTAACCGCGGCTGACGGCGGAACAATCTGCTAACACGGCGTGTTGCTTCTGCAAACTCTCACACTCCCGTTCTCTCCCTCTCGCCCTTCCTCCCACTTACCACGCCCACCCCATCACCACCCGTCCGCCTACTACACGACCGTGTTCACCTCTACCTCCCTCCCACACCTGGGCGAGAGGGAGTTTCGAGCTAACGCAAGCACCCGTGTTGGTCTTCATAATCAGCCTCCGCGCGATACATTGCTCGCCTATGCTAATGGGAGGTGGTAAGTTTATCTCGCGCAAGGCGTCACCTCGGGTAACTCATCTGCGGCCGCCGCTATCGTCTCGCGAACCCCTTCCGGTCCAGATATTAATATTCAGCGCCACGGACCTGCCTTCTGGAATAATAATTTGATGGGGACGTTAAGAAGGCGGGGGATGTTGCGTTTAATGCGGTTGGATGTGCTCGCGAGGTGTCTCGTTGAACGGAGGTGTGGGTCTGGGAAGATAAGAAATCGCGGGGGCGAAGTGAGCTTCGTCTGTACGGTGTCGCCTTATTTTGTCTCGGCTCGCCCGTCCTTTTCCCGTCGCGTTTATCTTGCTTATCTGCTGTGGCGAGAAGTTGTGTTGTTCTCAGATGAAACCTTTTCTTCTTCCTTCTTTCCATAAAGATAGAGTAAATTTATGGAGGGTTCAAATAGGAAAAATATAATCAGTTTGAATTGGTTTGATACAAAATAGTGAAAAATTGTTGAATTTATTTTCACAAATAATTAAAATTATAAAAGGCTTAATATTATGAAACGGTAGTTCAAATAATTTACATTTTAAACCATTTTCCTGTTATTTCAACTTATGAACATAAGTGTTAAATCATAATCTCATTAAAAAAATTACTTAAGCTTTTGGTACATTACAGCAACATAGGAGTAGTTCAGAAACTATTTTTTTTTACCTTCAGCTATTAAGTAAGACTTAGGAGTAAATAAAATTGACAGGAATTTGATAATTTGAAAAGAATACATTACAAGTATTCCGATGTGTATTGTACTTTTTGCAAAATCAAGAGGAATAACAATGTCGCCCATTTACTTTGTTAAAATTTAAGATAAAGTGTTTCGCTGAAATTCTAACCATCTGTCGACTTAAATAAGCTATTCAATCTCATTGTATACTTGGCTGATAACAATTACGATTTTTCTGAATTAAGTGTCATTTCCAGTTGGATAGATTAGTAGATTCGTTGCTACGATTAGTGAGTACGTCTCGTGAGAAAGTATTTTATGTAATTGTATTGTATTGTAGTGAATTGAAAGAATTCGAAAATTGAATGTCAACTAAGGCAAAAATCAAATTTTATCAGACGAGGAAAAACCGGTAAGTGTATTTTATCAGAATTTGTAATCATTTTGACCTAAATAATATTTATATTAAAAACTTATGATAATAATTATATATATATATATATACACACTTTTTTAAATATTTATAGCAGTGCTCATTATAATAAATATTTAGGTAGTACATTTAATCGTAGTTAACTCGTGACCATATAAGCCTTATACCAAGAGTTAGTTTAGTTTCATTGTGAATTCCTCGCCCGATAATTTATAAATATTAATAATTTTTTAATAATTTAGTGTTTAAGTATGCATTATATCCGAAAAAATATAAAATATTTAATTTTTGTATCGAAATTATAGTCAACAAAAGAAGCTCAATTTGAAAAAAAAAGTAGACAAAAATATTGATGTACATCAATTATTTAAAAAAATAATTTATTTGAATATTATTCTCTCTTTTTATATACAGTGCTTTTATAGCTTTACATAATACTGTATTTGGAGCATTTCTCACTGGGAGTCATAGCGAAAGAAAATAATTATTGATCTCTTCATTATGGGAAACCTTGGATTCCGGTTCCACTTTTCCCTCCTTTTCTGAACAAACCATCCTTCCCACTTGTCCATCCTTCCCAGCTCACTTTGCTACTTCTCCGGATTTCTACTCTTCTCTTTAGCTTCTACACATATTCAGCTCGCTGGCTTGTATTTCGCTTGAATTTGGGTCCAAGATTAATTGAACTTACTCTGTCCTGAATCCTTTATGGCCTTTTCTGATACAAGCCCCGTTAATGATCTCCGGACAAATATGAAGGTAATTAATCTTTTGTCTTTTTTAAAAGTTCTTGCCCGTTTAGGACTTTGCCAGCGTGTTGCAAAGTTCCCGAGGTCGGATTCGTACACGATAATTATGATATGGAATGGAAGACATAGTGTTTTTTGACTATGATTAGCAAGGGTCGGTGTGTTATTAATAGGTCATGCATTTTCTTTCAGTAAATAAAACCATGCTTCAAGAGAGAACGTGTTAGCTAGATGATTTATCACAAGTATTGCTACATAGGTGACTATCAAAAATTGGCATCAATTATTAAACATAAATCAACTTACATTTACTTGCAAGAATTATAGCTTTTCACACCGTGATTGGAAACTAGGATCTGTTCGTCAACGAAGTTTCTTCACCACAAGCCACTAAAGTTTTAACAACGAAACCAAAGAGAAAGCGATAACGTGGCAGTAACGTGAGTGTTGCCAGCCAGCGAGACGGCTGCCAGCTACGGCGACGTCCCGATGCGTACAGAAGCCACAAAATTGCGTCTCGCGCGAAGAGAGAAACAAGCAGGATGCCGCTGCCAACAGCCGATTCCCTGCAACGGGCTTCCGATAGAGATTTAGACATCCGCGCGGCGCGGCGCGCAGTGGTCTGAAAAGGAATCTAGCCGCATCCCTAGGACTTATGGGGGCCACATCGATTTGATGTTTTCGAAACATTGGTGGTTTTATAAAATCATCAATGTATTTCACATTAATATCTTGTAGCTAATGTTATTTTTACCGTTGATATATTGTATTCGATGTTTCCACAGGGTCGATAGTTTTTAAATAAAAAAGTGCAGAACAAAATCCTGTTATAATTTTCAGATATTCATAAACTGAATATTTTCAGGCCAATATGAAGAAGGATGGAAAATAAATGAAACTGAGTTTTCGTCAATAAAGAAACCTATATTATTTTTGAATTATCAAATCACATAATGCAAGTTTTTTAATTGCCCTGATGAATTTTTGAATATGTTCTGTTAGATAAATCTGGATTAAAATTAATAAACGAGACCAATTCCCAATTAAATCTTCCCCCACGTCAACTTGAATTGTTATTAATCTAGTTTTAAAAATATCAATGTTTAAAAACATCCATCGTTTTGGGGCGATGTTTTATTAGTATTGATGGTTTCATTTTCAACATCGATCTTTAGAAATATAGATGTTGTTTTGGCGATGTCGCATCTCTATCGTGATATTTTTACTATCGTTTAGGCAGTTAATTCTCAATTAAAAATGAATAAACGCGACATCTCACAAACTAATCCTCCCGCGCAACATTAATGGTTACTATTCCAGTTTTAAAAAGGTCGATGGTTTTAGGGCGGTGTTTTATTAACATCGATGCTTTAATTTAAATATCGATGTTTAGAAACATGCTTAGTTTAGAAATATACATGTTCAGAAGTATTTGACCTACGATTCGTTTTCTTTTGTTTATTATCGTATGTACTTTTTATAAGAATTTAGAATCTGTCTCTGAATTGTTGTGCAGGACTCTTGATATATAAAATACATGATTATTTTAGCTTAGTTTTTAGTTATTTTAAGAGTCTAGAATTTCTATATTTATCTTAAAAAATCGTTTTGAAAAATCGTTTTGGCCTGTACACACGTCTGCTGCCGGTTCAGACCAGTGTGCTGGACGCGGAGAGAGTTTGAAAGTCTTTTGGCGAAGATCTCTCACCGAGGTTAACACTTCCAACCAGACCTTGCCGCCAAATTTTGTTGTTGGAAATGTGTCAGGGCTAGACGGCTCAATGTTTCTGAGCTCTTGACGATGTGGTTGCAAAGAGATTGTTCTTAGAATCCGGAGTTTCCAAATCAGTTAACGTTTAGAAGAGGAAATTGTGTATATAAAAACTATTTGGGTCGATGTGGGCGCATGGCTGGTAAGTACCTGAAACCAAAATGTACTGAACATAAAAGCTGCTGTTAAATATAATGTTTAGGATTATGTAACAATGATGGATCCGTACTTGGTAGGAACGAGCATCCAGTATCGTTTACAAGGTGATCTTCTTTCTTGAATTCGTCACCCATGGTGAGACGTATCATTTGCTGGACTCATTAGCTATCCTTAAATGACCTCTTGAACATTACCACTATTCTACATTACCAACATTGGTCTTCTCAAGTAAGCAGAAGGAAAATAGGAGCTTATATTCTTTTTTCTACTTTCTCATCCACACATAACGCGAAGCATTCTGTTTATCAGCTCTACATATCTACATCACATTGATCCGTATTCACATGCCTAGTCCATGTTACCTAACCACAACACTATTACAGCCTCGTATTACCTTACGTCTTCCACCTGAAACGGGTGGATGGATCTGCTATCACTCACAACACGCGTACATACGAACGAGCTCAGAACATCGTATCGCCAGCCATTCGCTGCCAGGATATATAGGGCGCGCGGGATCAGCCAAAAGTAGTCGACGCGAAGAGGAGAAAATGGGGATTCCCCTTCTTCTTCTACTACGAGCGCTCCTAGCGGCGGCTGAGAAAGCGTCGCCGACGCTGCAGTCTCGTCTTGCGCACGCGTGTCGCGATAACCAACACTCCCCAGCAATGCTGATAGAGGCTGCCACTAGTGCCCCTCTCTCGCAATGACCTCATAAAGGAGCCCTCCAATCTCCGGCGCTGCTCCCCGCCTTAAATTGAATGGTAACACTCCATGATAGCGTTGCCAACCGCCGGGTGAGCGAGGTCCTTCTCATCTTGGTCTTTCGTTTATCTGCTTTGTTTTTTTCTTTTCTTTGCGTTTGTTTTGTCGTTTCCTAGCTTTTGTTTCTGGACTATGATGATGATGAGCTAGGATAGCATTGGTGTCGCACTGGACGTTACTGTACTGCCAGATGTTCGAAATGTTTTTTTGTTTGTTTTTTTCGCTTTGGGAAATTTAAGACGTTCGCTTGCAAGCGAGTTCTTGGACGTTCATATTTTGTAGCAAAGTTAGAGCACCTTAGTAGACGAGGTAAAATTGAGTCATGAGGCAGATTGATGATATACGTCGATAAGTTCTCAGAAAAAGTGAATAAAATATTGTATGTTTTTCATTTAAATTATTAATTTTTTGTGGGTTTCTTTTATTCAGTTTAAAAGTGATTGTGTTTTATGCAGTTCTTATTTGCGAATTCTACGACTAATAGCTAATCTTCAGAGACTAATAGCTAATCTTCAAAAAACTTGATTGGAAAGACTAGTGCTAAACGTATAACAGAGTCATTTATTGAGAAAGAGGGTAAGAAACCAATCTTAATCCAAGTCTGTATGTGCCACAAAAACTTTAGAACCACTGGACACATTGCTCAAAAATTGCCACGAATAATATTGAGGAGCTAAGTAATGAAAATAACATTGTTGCTATTCACAATGTTGCCCTAAAATGTATTGATTTTTTGATGCAAAATTACAATATATCTCTTGAATATACAAAGTCGTAACTACGCTAGTTTGTCCATCAGTAAAATCAAAAAATTAAACAATTGAAGGAAGTAGGGAAATCAAGAGAAAAGGACTGTCAATAAGACACTGAAATGGAATCATTGAATGCCACAAAAGGAGGTATTCTGTTTGTTATAATTTATAAAATGTATCTCTGTGCCAAATCAATAGTGATCGCTAATGACCTTAGGTGTTTACAAACCGACCTAAAATAAATAATTTAATAAAAGGTGGTATCAAGAATAAAAGTTTTAAAAATATGATTAAAACATGAGAAACTATAACTGCAAAATTCATGCATTGATGAAGGCTTCATAGAAAAATCAACATGTTCACTTGAATATCGAGAATCAAGTTTGTACGGCTTTAACTGTTTGGAAATAAGAATTGGAACGGAAGTAATTTCAACCGCATACTAGCTCATGTTTCAAACAAACATTCGTTAATTGATAAAAAACTAACAAATATATTTTACAGAAAATTGTCATCCGGCGTTCTTCGGGTTCTTTTCTTGGGGGGAGTGAATATATTACCCTTAGCCCCGTGGCCCGGAATCCTTCACTGGCATTCTTATGTGTGGTTAAGTCAAGTGAACAATTACTTCTGTAGAGGTAGAAGCTACTTATAGTCACTCCGAATCCTTGTTAAGAACTGATCTGCAACCTTCTATGCTCCGAAAATTCTTATAGAAAACAATTATAAACACAAAAATTTATTTTACATATTTTCTATTTTTTTACGTTTTGGTAAAAATAAATACATATGTATGTACATATTTTGCATTTTTATTGCAATAAATTCCCATCCCTAATAATAACCTTTACTTACAGAATGAAAGAAAGAGATGAAACAAGGAGATACTTATGCATGAAATGCATACATTATGCATGCAATGAAACAAGGAGTAATTGTAAGCATACTTGTTTATTTTACATTCAATTGTGAAATATTCAAGAATGATGGACTTTGTCAGTTTTTGACATGAGAGTTATTCACGAAGATTGTTTGCGAAGAGGTTATTTTATGGATATTAGATTGTCCTTGTATTGATGATAATTACCAACGTATATGGTGTTTCTTGCTAATTGGCAAATCAACATTGTTCAATTATATTAAATGTATCCTTTATTTATCAATTGTTTTGAATGCCCATTATAATTATCACAATTATTTTTATAAGTGCATTGTAAATACGTTCAATATGACGGACTTACTGAAACACTAATATGGGTCAGTGTTCCTTATTCTCAGAACGACACATTTCATTACATTTCCTTTAAAATATCTCCCTTCCCTTCACAACTTCTAAATAAACATTCTGCACTATTCCTGAAAAACATCGTATTCTCTGACTTAGCCCACCGTATATCACCATTTACAGAAGACATTCGGAAGGAGAAAGTGCAATGCATTTCCATATAACCCCATAAAGACCTCCCGTGTTCCAGGACGATGCGAAAGACTTCTTCCTTCCCGGGTCGCGGGTTTCCGTCGGCAAGAAAGTCAGCGCTGCCAACTTTGTAACACATAAGGGGCTTTTTGGCCCCGATTCAACTCAATTGAATCGAATACCGAATGAAGGGAAGATACTGAGTTTTATGCCTATCACTCTCGATGGAGAACGCAAGCTTTCAGTGAATTCCGCGAGAACTCACTTTCATACCAGTCTTGCCAACTTTTGGGTTTCATTCTTTTCCCTTTGATAAAACGTTCTCTTTATACCAACGAAGTGGATTCTATAAATTGGTAAATTGTAGCGTTTGCGAAATAGATATTACCATGCCCTAGATAATAACTACCAATCCTGATAAAAAATAATTTTTTACTGTCTTTAAACGAAATTCAGATGAATTCATGTGGAGACTATCCTCTCAAATTGTGAATGTACTCTTAATATCTTTACTAAATCGCAGTCATGAAATTGTGTATTTTAAAATGTTCAGACCTCTTTGGTGTAAATGAAGCAAAAAGAAATGTTTCCACGCGAGAAATCCATCTGCTCTGGTACCACAAGAGTCCTGTTGAAAAGAGAAAATTAAGGGAAAAATTACAGCTGGGTGTTATTTAAACCATACAAATAAAAATAATTTTTATGTTCGCTTCTCAATCTAATGAAAGAAATACTTCCCAGCATTTTCATATGTTTGTTGCTCGATTCTTTTGTAAGACGTATTTAGAATACCATCATTAATAATTACCTGCTTGAAGATAATTAATGTGAATGAATGAGACGGAAATATCACTTTTCCTTTGGAAGAGCGTAGTGCTGATATCTGCAAATGGTAAAGCACAATTTTAGATATAGAAGTGCATGGTTGGAAAAACGTGCGTTGTAAACGTGCGAAAAATAATCGTAATTATTTTGTTAGTTATTAACATAAGATCAGAGATGATGAACACATTAATTGAGAATAGAATGAATGAAACAAAGACTGATATGAAATGATGTTACACGCAGAAACTCACTGATCTGTTTTCTAGAAAAAATGCACTTGATGGTACTAGGAAACAAAGCCGATTGCAACGAAAATAAACTCTGCCAATTCATCTCCGAGCTTCCTTGATTTACATTGTGCTTTCCAATGTTTGTAAATATAGCCATACCAAGTGCAACTCGTATACTTCTTTTTGTTTCCTTGACTACTCTTGATCAATTCTAAAACATGCTTTAAGGAATGCACTGTTCTCATTTCTGTGACAAACAAAATTGAAATTCAAATTATTATCAATTTTAGTACGTATTCACATTTTATCTATTAAGTTGAAGGATGATTTATTAATTATAAAAATAAATTAAAATAATAAAGTTTAATAAAGGTGTATTAGTTGTATAGGTAGTGCTTTTGGATTTTTCTTTGAGATGACATATCTTAAAATTCATCCACCATTTACATTCCTTTGTTTATATAGTTTGGATAATAGTTTGGACAGTAATTCCAAGCTGCTATAGTTTTATTATTATTATTATTATTATTATTATTATTATTATTATTATGAAAGTAATATATATTATAATATTGTAAATATTATAATTACATCATTTCCTTTTTTCTATAGTGATCTTAATACCTCTTTAACGGACACCTTTAAATTCTTCTCTCTTGAGCTGATAACAGTGGTGGTCGGTTTCTGTCTTCCACTGTACAAATAAAGGTTGTGTAATGAGTGGTGAATTATAATGAATAGAATGATTTTTAGATTAAACAAGTAGCGGCAGCCTCACCACAAAGACAGTAAGAATACACTTAAGCATTAAACATTAAACCCACATCCTACAAACCTACAACCTATATGTTCAGCGTAATTGGATGCTGTTGCATTTATTTCACGTTTCTCTCTAGTGTCTGAATATAGGCGAGAGGCACAAAAATTACCATTCAAGAATAGTGAGCACGACGTAACTAATTTATTTTGTTTAATGTGCTTAATAAAAGATGCGTCATTTATTTCTGTCGTGACCGCCCGCGCGCGGTTGAAAGACCCGCCGCCGAGCTACGTCAGCGGGGCGTCACCCCCCTCGGTCGGAGGGGAAGGCGACCGTTGCGGGTCGGCCGGGGCTGACCGCGCGCGGCCGTCGCGCCTGAACAAGCGGGTAGGGACTCGCCACCGCCCTTACTCCGCAGCTAGTCGGCGGGCTGCTAGCCCCAGCGGGCTATAAGAGGGCCCCGACCGACGCCAGGGCAGACTAATAGCGACGGTGTTGGCAACGGTGTTCTGGCGAGTGGTGTAGGAGTGTAGAGTGGTGATTAGTGATAACGACGACCTGTGCTACGGAAACGGAACTCTCTGGTGGATATTCTACGACTCGGCTGTGTATGGGACTTCTACTGGACTACGGGGAAACGGCTTCGAAATTGACACACTCTACACGTTATTCGGAACTTTGGCTATTGTACACGGGATTCTCATTATTGTACTTGGATATTGAATAAAAAACCATTTTATAAAGTTTTGCCTTTGTTTGGATACTACAATTTCAATAATATGAGCAAAGTTGCACATGCTTAAATGAAGATATTATAAAACGTCTTGCGATTGTTGACTATTCGCATAGTGCCCTGTGCGTTCGCTCCGTACCTGCAAATTAAAAGGACCTTTGTGAGAGACGATGGAGGGAACCACTTTGCTGTGAGACAGGGACCTATTACGGAGATCATTTAATCAAATTTAATTTAAGAGGAAAGTCATTCATGTGTGCGTCAGAGTCTTGGGAAGGCGCAAATTCTGGTTCAAAGAAAATGCAAACCGAAAGGTTTTAGCGGGGTAAATTTCAGTTGCACTTGTTAAAGTTGCATTGTATAAACATTGCAACGAACCAGTTATTTTTAAATTTATTTACGACGGTTTTAGAATGATTTTTGGTGGTATATATGCCGATTGAGAAGCGAAGTCAACTGCAAAAAGTGCACACCATTTATCAGTTTTCAAACACTCCCACACTCATGGGTTTTGCGTTTAACCCCATCACCAGCATCATCTTAATCCTCTTACCTTGCACCGGGAGCTGTAGCTCAGTGCATCAACTGATGTACTGCAGCGCCTCTGAACGGGAGGTCCTAGGTTCGAGTCCTGACGGCGGCAGGATTTTCGACACTAGCTTTTCAGCTAGGTCGAATTCAGTCGCTGTCTGGAGGAGAATTCTATCGGCCGGCTGCTCTGATCGGTAGTTTTCCGTGGTTTCTCCGATCAACACCAGGCGAATGTCGAAGCAGTACCCTATCAAACGGACAACGAACCGCATGCGATTTTTCCTTCCCCTTCCTTATCCTATCCTCTCACCTTACACACACACTTACACTAACATGCACCACACTACCACATATTCCGGGAGACCGGTCTGAAGCTCAGAGCTTGTCCCGGTTGGGGTGGTGCTCTGCTAGTGGGAGAGTCCTGGTTAGGGGGAAACCCCACTAGCTGACAGTAGGCCGGCGCTGGATCTCGCCATCCAGCGGGGGAAGATCACCGCCATCTCCCAGGATCAAACATGCCCTATACTTACGGGACTAATGACCGAAGGAGTTGGCGCGCGCGGAAACCCGAAAAAAAACAACCAATTTTACCTTGCGTAGTTCAGTTTTTGTGTTCAGAAGTTATTTCTGGTGCAAGAACTTGTTTTTGTTTCTTCTGAATACAGGTCTAATTATGTAGTTTGCTCCTTCCGCTTTCTGTTATACCATTAACATATATAGTTATTTACATATTCAGCATACGTTTATTTCTATAATTACTCTTGCTAATATTACTCCGAGCTGAATCTCTTGCTTTGCCAGTAAATCATAATGATGTGCGCTTGAACTGCGGACATGGTGGTGACAAGACATGAAAGTAAAAGAAATTTAAAGTTCTTTATTTCAAATGCACAACACCGACATCGTAACATGATGTTGACATTGTTTGTTACCAACAAAGAATTTCTTTAACGTTTCGTCCTGAGATTGACGGATATGCTTGAAGAGCTTTCCAGAAGATATCCTATCTTACCCCATCTGTCACTCAACGGAGTACATGTAGGATGGCGCGGGCATGTGCGATGTTGCATTACAGAGCTTTCGTTATTTGCACGTGAACCTAAGTACATCGAGGAAACATATCGATTACTTCGACTGCAAGGGTGAGGACATGCGATTCGTATCTTTGTCGCCAGGGAGCGTTTCAGTACGTTATGATTCGTCACTGCGCTGGAGTGTTCTCGGTGTAGTTGTATTATATTTAAAACTTTCAATAATGCATATTTTGTGTATTCCAAACGATAGATGTTTTTGAATGTTGAAGGTCTTATCTAGGAGTAACGTTCATTTGAGGATTAACGCCTCAAAAACTTCCGCAACCGGTCTTCGCGGAATCCCTCTGAATGCATGCTAAAACAAAGGATCGGTTCAGTTATCACTCGCATATTTGTACAATCGTACACTGTCCCCTGCGGTTGCCAGACGAACCGAATCTCGGCCTTATTAACAAGCGCATCGGCCACCCTGCAGAGTCCTGCGGCGGGAGCAGCTGATAACCGCCAATATCGGGGATTCCCCTTCGTTGCCGCCGTTCCTCCCGCCAAAGGCGACGTCCGCTCGCCGCCGCCGCCGCCGCCGCCGCTGCCGCCGCCACCGCCACCGCCGCCACCGCCGCCTCGGGCGTCGCTAGGCACTTGTTTGCGTTGCCGTGCGCGCCGGCCGAGTCGGTCGCCTGTTTACCTTTCATTACATTTTGAATGGACGCGCGAGCTCTGGTGGAGCGCGGACTACAACTACGCGATGGGCGTCCGCGGAACGTGTTTCATTTTTTTTAACGGAAGTTAGCACGACAATATTTTCTTTGGAGCACCCTCTTTCTTTTGCTTTTTTCTTTTGCCTTCGGCCGAGCGTCCGAACGAACGCCCGTGGACGTGCAATGCTCTGCGACGGATCGCTTCAAGAATAACAACCCGAGGTTTTTGAATGGCGGAGAGGAGGAATGAGAAATGTTTCGAGGAAGGTGTTCATTTGTTGTTGTTTTTCTGTGGTACGTGGGCTGTTTGAATATTGTCGTTATGGAACGTTTTATTTTTGCTTGATGCTTTTCGTTTATTTCGGAGAAAGTATTCTAGTAAAATTTGTCAGCTAGAGAATATTCCATAGCTTCAATAAATAAAGAAATAATATATGTCTATTTCTGACATTCGTGTAATGATTTATTTTTTGTTTTTGTACAATTTATTAGTTACCAGCTTGTATTGTAAACACTTTTTGCCCTTGGAGATGATTAAAAAGTGTTCCACAATATGAACTCAGAACTAAATTTTAAAAAATGCTTAAACATTTTTTTTCACAAACGTCTTACATTTTTAAATGAAAATTTGCTGGTACATATAAGTTTGCTTGTAGGTCTTCTTTCATATTCTGAAAGAAAAAAATATTTAATTATTATGAGGCCCAAAAATTGAGAAATTGTGAAAAATTGTACGTGTTTTTTGTTAAAAAACTCTGTATTTCCTCACTATTAATATTGCAGGAAAGTAAACAAAACCATTGTGTTAACTAAACATGCTGTAAATATTATGTTATTCAAAAATTTGTGTGAGGTAGTTAATTTTCAAAAAAATATTTATTATTGAGTGCAATTATAATAGCTTTTAATACTTAGGTAATTTTATTTTGTTGCTTGGGAAACAAATTTTGTCAGCCATTGAGGTACATGGATTCAATGCTGCTAAGCACATTAAAAGCCTCAATTGCCCCTGAAGGCCAGTTCAGTTACTTTACGGGTTTAAAAAATTATTTTTATTATTATTTATTATACAGTAAGGTGGCTCAGGAGCAGCGTACTTGCTTCCCGTGCTGCGATTCCCGGGTTTGATTCCCGTTCGGACCAAAATTAGACTTGTAGCTTTCCTTTCAAATCGTCTCTTTTTCTGTAACTGTATGACGAAGACAAGCTCAGGTAGGCGGAGTTTGCTAGATATAAGGACGAGAATACGTCATGTTCGCCACCTCTTATCCCACAATCGTAGTAATTAAACTAGGCGTTGGCATGAGGGACTCCGTCACCTAGGCGGTAATCGACCAAAAATGTCAAATAGATATATGCATATTCATTGTTATTTATATTATTATTATTATTATTATTATTATTATTATTATTATTATTATTATTATATGAACCCCATGCAATTATCCGCACAAGACGAAGAGCTGCAGAAACGACACAACAGCAACCTCGTACAATGCATTCACCATATGGAAAAATGAAAAACCTAGAAATGTTGCATCGTGTCGTTCAAACGTCTTCTCCAAAACTAATGAAATGAGAGAGATTTACAAATTTTGGAACAATACAATCACTATTGATTGTGAACACAAAGTTAAATATGTTCCTGATAATAAAATCGAAATGCTTACATTTATTACGATTTGTACACATGTGCTGTAGTAGACTGTAGTAAGATATCCTAGTATCCGCCTTGACTTAAAAACGTAATTTATAACATAAATAATGAATATTATTTTTTTATTAAGGAATATGCGTGTCAGACTATTGTTGCACATTACGTTCATACATTCTTTTCATCCTCCGTCTTTCTAAAAATACAGAATATTCGAACTTCGAAAAACAGGATCAATATATTACTATACTGCTATAATTGTTTCGCCAACTATGCCCTCAGGATAGAAGGATATCTTTGCATCATGTATTACCTCACACTCACGCGCATAAAGGAATGTAGAAAATTTTTGATTGGAACTCGCTGAAGAAAAGAGCAAGCCCAATTACTTACTTTGTACTGTAGTTGGTCTTGAAAATGACGTAATCAACAAATATCGACAGATAAGCGTTTATTAAATTAATCCCCCACTCGCCTCGTTCCGCCCCCCCACTACACAACCCTACTCACTCCTCCCCCTGATTCACAACCACTGAATTGGTATCGCCTTGTTCGAATATTAATAAAATTGAATTACTGTACCTTAAAATTAGTCAATAAGAGCCAGTGGCAACACATCTTTCATTGAAGAAACAAATCACGAAACTTTGTTGAATAGAGAGCTTAACAATAACTTAGTGTGTTAAATGTGTAGATTACTTGCGTACCTGAGCGAGAACTCACGCATGTACGCACACTTTTCCCTGTTTTCCGTTTCCATATTAAGCCTGTAATATATCTTTCCTTCACGATCCTGTAATATTCCGTCACCTGTTGACGGTAAGATTTTGGGTTCGAAACTCGCGAAAGACATGAACGAATGTTTTAGGTTGTGTTTGAGGCGGAGGAGGAAATTTCGAGTCCCACGTCAATTACATCTCATCTTGATTCTTCTCTAATCTCTAAGCCTGACCGGGAACTGGTTTCAGGGTTCTGTCAAGTGTGTTCAGTTTGTGTTGGGGACTGGCTGATGTGTTCTGTCAAGGGTGTTCAGTCTGTGTTGGGCCCTCGCTTTCTACATCCAAAATAATGGTACAAGCACAAAGATGGGGCCAAGGGGCAAATATGTAGGAGATGAGAGTCGAGATGGGCCTATGCGATGTTACGGCGGCGCAAAAGTGCTCTTTACTAGGTGTGTCTCCAAAGGAGCGGTGGGTACTGCGACCAGTCTGCGGTGGGTACTGCAACAATTTCTAAAGCTGCTAGGTCCTGGCCGATATGGACGATAAATAGTACACAACGTATAGGTTTGTGTTCGAAGAACGGACTTTTATATCATATAAATGAACGTATGAGCTGATCAGAAAGCATTTTTGAAATCACAGACGGGTATACAATTTATTAAAATAGAAATTTCTTAATTTAGAGAAAAGTTACAAATCTTTAACCTAAATGTGGTTTCTTTTCAGCAATAAGAACGATTTTTAATTTTCTCCGAAAACAAACAGGACTTCTGCAATATATGACTGATATTTTGATTACAGTGGCTCATGTAATGAGCAGTATAGCACCAAATGTCGCCACCGCAAGGCTGTAGGCCAACTTCGCTTCAGAACACTTATTTCTCTGTGTTTCACGCCGTCCTGGGCAACGGAGAGCAAATTAAAGTGAGCAGAGTTCGGCTGGGGTGGAACATCATCGCCACCGCCACAGTCACCCCCACTTCCAACCTTACAGCTACCACCACTGCCCCCCCTCACCACTACCGTCAACGCCGTCGCCACCGCTACTGCATGCGCCACAGCCCCCACTACCGCCATACTATCCGCCTCCATCGCCATCCTCACAATTGACACCGCCAGCAACTCCATTATCCGCCTCCGCGAGGATGGTATGGGATGGGGCGACGGGATGGGGCGACGGGATGGGGCGACGGGATGGGGCGACGGGATGGGGCGACGGGATGGGGCGACGGGATGGGGCGACGGGATGGGGCGACGGGATGGGGCGACGGGATGGGGCGACGGGATGGGGCGACGGGATGGGGCGACGGGATGGGGCGACGGGATGGGGCGACGGGATGGGCCGAGGGGATGGGCCGAGGGGATGGGGCGACGGATGGGACGACGAGATGGGGCGACGGGATGGGGCGACGGGATGGGGCGACGGGATGGGGCGACGGGATGGGGCGACGGGATGGGGCGACGGGATGGGGCGACGGGATGGGGCGACGGGATGGGGCGACGAGATGGGGCGACGGATGGGGCGACGGGATGGGGCGACGGATGGGGCGACGGATGGGGCGACGGATGGGGCGACGGATGGGGCGACGGGTTGGGGCGACGGATGGGGCGACGGATGGGGCGACGGATGGGGCGACGGGTTGGGGCGACGGGATGGGGCGATTGGATGGGATACGGAAGGGTAGGAACATATGGGCGCGGCAGCGAGTGGGATGGGAATGGCGGGCAATGCAAGGGAGTCGTGGCAACGAGATGGAGTGCGCAGTGATGGGAGCTGCGTTGGCAGCTGAAACGAAGCGCTGAGCCGCGCCTCGGGGCTGTTACGCAGTGCGTTCAGCTCTGCGTGCGTGAATTCATGTTTCCCGTCGGCTTTACTGTCGCTTCTGGTTGTTCGCTGCGAACGTAAATGCGTTGTACAGCGACTCTAACTACGGTATCTGTATTGCGTTAGCTTTTGCGTGATGGCAGTAAATGTTCTGTGCGGCGGGAGTGGAAAGATTTTGTGTCCTCCCATGTGTGATATTCTAGCAGTTGGCGTTTTGAACGTTGAAATACAAAGAGAAGTGAAAGAGACAAAAGGAAAATTCACTGTGTGATATCTATCTCGAATTTATTTTGGTTTTACCATTTTTCATATGAGCTAATAATTTAGTACATTAAAACTATTAATATAATTACAACAACATTATACATTGTTTGGTATTTATTGAGTATTTTCTAAAGTAAGACATTAAGAGACGCCATACTAAGGGGGTGTCAGCAACATTCTCCCTTGTGGATTTTTTGTTGCTATAATCGTCTTTGGTAAGGGAGTTACTGATTCATTGTATAGGACCTCTTCTTCTAGAATATTTCATAACTCTTACTCATTGCATTGTCTTTCAACTCTGTTCGAATTTACAAAAAATATCAATGTCGTCACCATGCGAAATATATTCATGGACACTTCAACGTTATTTTACTGCTAGATTTGTTCAAAACATTTTGCAGCCTCACCATCTGTCGTGGTAGAAAACAGATGCGTATTCGGAGCATAAAAATAAATATGAAATTACTTTTAAAATAAAGAGAGCCATCTGTATTCTCGTTGAAGGGACCGCATAAACAGAAAATGTTAAAAAAAATAAGTGCCTTGCCACGCCTCAAAAACTGAAGATATTTTAGCACTAACATTCAGAAAATGTGTACCACATATTGCTACATATTCATGTATTTAGATGACATGATTTATGC